>OY728142.1:7660000-10160000 GCA_963277665.1 Viscum album
AATTAAAGATAACTTGAAATGTAACTTTTTATACCAAGTTTATATACATAAGAGATAATGTAAGTGGTTACATTTGACAATATATAGCCTTTAAAACAAAAGGAATAATGGTATAAACCTTTTCTCTTTCCAAGATGTATGAGATTACATCCCATTTACAATAACGTCTTCTTTGTCTTGAAAAATACTGAACTTATTCTAATAATGAAAAAATCGATCTTACTCATTAATTAGGTCTTCACATGGTAGTAGACTACCTATATCAATGTCTCTATATTACAGGTAATGTTATAAGGTATAAACAACATTGATGATATTTTATTCTATATGAGAGGCTTTCTAGACAACCTTGAGTATATTATAGGAGACCTTGTCATTACTCACATAAAACATCATATCTCCTTGATGAACATCAATAAACACTTTCCCAGTCTCTATAAAGGGGTTTACCAGGATCAGTGTTACTTCAATGTCTTATTCCAGGTAGAGAATAATTAAATTAGAGAGAAGTATAAATTTTTCGACCTTAACCAAAAAATCATCCAAGAGACCCTTGGGATACTTGATGGATCAATTATCTTGTTTAAGTTCCACTCAAGTGGAGTTTTAACTCCTCTAATACCATCTTCTTGAAAACCCAATATAACATCATGTTCACCCTAGATAAATTTTTTTAAATATTATTACCAAATTCAAATTGGATGATAGTGTAAGGGATGTAAAAAATCTTAGGATCAAGAAGTTTCAGAGGAAAATAATGTTGAATAACCACTGAAAATTTTTTATTCAGGGATATGGTTCCCAAGTATTTTATATTTTTTATTAATGGAAATAATTCCATTCATTAAAATAGGTAGTTTTTTGAGTATATTAATAAGTGAATATAATATTATTATTAATCTTTCAAAGTAGTTCCATAAACATCCCAAACTGTTAGTCCAACTTCCATTACTTCAATCAATCTGGAAATGAAAGAGGTTGGACATATGGTTTCATGATTTCCTTCTCTTTTCCGTATAATAATTTATTTTTTTTTCTTATGACAAATTATTAGGTTCAACAACTTCTTCCATTAATTTACATGATTCATATTTATTTTATTTATCCACTGTTATTTTAATGGTTGTGAATAGTTTTCAGAGTTCTTTATCAATTCTCAATGTTATATAATTGGATTATTCTCTTGGGTTTTTTGTCGGTGTCAACTAGAAATTTATTGGGATATCTTGCTAAGAGTTTATTGGAAAGATACCCAATATTGTTTTCAAGTCATAAAATGGATTCCTCTTGATTATATAACATGGTTTCAGTCGGGGGGATGAATTTGGACACAATCTATTCTAATTTTGAAGTTTTTTCTTGTTATGGTTATTGTTCAATAAATTATTAGTATTTGTATTAATGAGGAGGTTATACTAGTTATGTTTTTTAATAACCATTTCATGGTACATCCCTTATAGATATTGATTTTCTTATTTTGTCATCAGGTATGTATTCTAATATTGAGGCTTCCCATAACTGGGAGGTTTCTACGGTCTTGGTTGAGGGTTTTTTACTGATGAACCCAACTAGAATGTGAATTTTCCAACCATGAAAGATTATAATATTGTGAAAAATTATTTTATCCTCAATTTTTAGATATATAATTCACTTATATTTTATAGTATCCAACACTCATTCTTATACATTCACTCCTTACATGGTTGTAACCAAATTTGTTTCAATATTGATATTGAATCAATTGATCTTGAGAATTTTTATTGAGATTGATACCATCAATTTTATTTGGTACTATATATAATTGAACAAAGATAATAACAGTTTTACCAACATTGTGGATTCCACTTTTCATAGTTCCCCACTTGGAATATCATAAGAATATTTTTTTTCCAAAAAATCATCCAGTAGATCAAAAAATTCTTCAGGTTACTTTCTTATGATAGTCCCTCTGACCACTAGACCCAATACAGAATTTGTGTTTGTTGTAAGAACTACAGAAATTCCTGAAATTTCATCCATAATAGAAGCCCATAGTGATGGAATACTCTTAATATTTCCTTGAAGTGCTCCCATGATTCATATAATGATTCAGTCTCATGCTTCTTGAAGTATTGGATTTCATTCCTTAATGTCACTATCTTGGATGGAAGTTTGTATTTTTTCAAGAAAGATTGATCCAAATATTCCCACATGAGGATGTAACACTATATAAGACCTCTTATCTATAAATTTTATTTATAACTTAATGAAAAGTTAAAAGTATAGAGTCTAAAGTAATATTAAGATACCTCATGGTAACAGAACATGTCACATATCTTATGGATGTTTGAAAAATAAGAATTTAGATCTTTGGTCAATAATCATATAAATTGAACTATATTATGAATGATCTGTATATTGACAGACTTATTTTCTAAGTACTATTATTAAATAAATATCCTACAAATTCATGTATTAGCTCTATAAATTACAGGAAGTCCATAATCTACAAGATAATGACATGATGGTAGCTGTTATTGAGAAGGTTGGGGCATATATTACTACTCTTATAGAGAATATGGTTGTTGATTCCATGGAATGTATTGTTATGGAACTTATGGAATAAATTTTTGTGTCCATTTTTGAACATTTTCCAATATAAATTTAGATAATGGGTTTTGATGGTTTCAAGGTATATACTCCAAAAAATATTTAGTGGGTGATGATTTGGTTGACTATTAGCTGTAATATATTAGTTGTTATTTCCTTCATGAAAAAACTTCTTTACAACCCCATGGAAAATAGTCAGGTCTTCCACTAAAAAATTTGGAAAGAGATAATTTCAAACATGCTCTCCCATAAGTGTTCTACATCACTTCTATATAATTTATTCGATTTAAGGGTCAAAAAAGTATCCTTACAAACTTGAAATTCTTTGAACGAGTGATGTGAATCCCCATGCACCTACTTTCCTACACAACCTTAAAATATATACCAACTATAAAAGGGAAAACTAAAAATCTTCAACTAAATAAATCCAAACTGAAATTAATGTAACACCATTAAAAGTTTTCCGTGGAAACAATGACTGAATTTTGTGTCATTCTGGATGAATGGTTTCTATCGACATCCCAAAATGAAAATTTCCCAACCTCACAATGAGTATAGTGAGAGTATGGGGCTGATCCATGGGGAAACTTGAGGTGTTTAGTGATTTGAGTTCTCATTTAACTAATTTAATATTTAAATAAATTTAAAATAATTTTTTTATGGTTGTATAAGTCATTAATGACCCTAGTTAACCAAATTCAAAATATGTTTAAATTTTTTTTCCACTTAAACTAGAACAACACAAAAATACATTTTAAACCTGATAATGAAAATGAGTCAGGGATATGAAATTTGATGAATTCAATTCAAAATTGATTTTTTATTTGTTTAATATCATTCATAACAAATATCATGTCCTTGATTCGTTTTTTTAAAACATCCTTGGTCTGATAGGTTTTGTTTATGTTCATAAAAATTACCTTTTGGGTCCAAAAATTAATTCTGGAAACAATTTATGAGAGAAAATGCATTGGAGATGAAAAATGCACCCAATGGTCATGGTATTATTCATATTAATTCCCATGGAGATACCAATAGACACCATTATTGATCCTATTCAGTGTAACCATTGAGTAAAATAAATAAAACTCATTGGGACTATAAAATGTTAAAAAGAAAAAAAAATGAACACAAAGAAATCAATTACCCAAAAGGTTCGATATCATCATGCACATACCAAAATCACTAGAGGAATTAGTTTCTCAAGGATTAAATGAAAATATAAAATCTCTTATTACCTGTGGTGTTCATTTTGTAGGGTAAAAAGAAAGGTACAATCCAAATTTAATATAAATCTAAATTTTTTTCTTAGAATTAGTTTCAATCTCTCCTTTAACAAATATTGATTACTTATAAGATGATTGATCCCATATAAAACTGCCGTTGATAATTAATTGGGAAACCCAAAAGGTATAGGTGTGGTTAGGGGTCATAATATCAAGTCAAATAGTGTTTATGGAGGTATATGAGGGGTAGGTGGATGCATATCGACGGGTGTATGGTTAAGGTACACAATTTATTTAACCATGCGCTAACCATAATGTTCATTGTGCACCTTAATATTTGAGTCACTCTATTTACTGGAAAGTTTATATTGTTCAGTTAACCATACTCAAAATGCACCCATAGTTCTACCTCCTCTTATTCAACCTCTTATATTTTATGTATTGGCCTACATGGTTTATTTGACCACATATAGAGAATTCAATCACCGCTGACACATCAAATGAAACCCCACACAGTATACTTGTGAATTTACTTGGTTTTTTTGGAGAGACCATTTATCTAGGCGTATTTCAATTCTTCATGAATTTTATGGTTTCATGGGATGGGGTACATAGTTTAGGTGACTTAATAGGAACTGTGTACCATGGAAAATGGGTCCAGACACCTCCGATTTTCCTTCAAAATTTTTGGTTCATGCCAAATCTTATCAATTATTCATTGGATGAAAATGGTATAAATTAACTTATGAGTAATAATAAAATGGTATCTAAGTGATTAACCATGAATTAGAATATTGAGGTACAAATTATTCTTATAATAGGATATTTTCAAAAGGCAACCTCTACAACATTGTTTAAATGAGTTTCATGAATTGATTTTAAATGTAATATTCTAAAGTATCACCTCATACGAAGAATTTGAGGATATAATTCTATTAGGGACTCAATTGAGAATGCACAAGACATGTGATATTACTAAAAAAAATACATAGAAGTTGAGTTACCCCTCACTTCCCTGTAATTACCCTTTCAAACTTCATGTCATCAACATTCATTTAGAAGGATAAAAAAATATTAGGATGACAATTATTTTTCTTATGATTGAATCATATGGGAATGTATTCAAAAATAAATTTATAATCATGAATGGTTTTCAAGAAATAAAGAACAGGTTAATGAAGAATAAATCCCTTAAATGTTATTTAATCTCGATGAAATCACTAATTTATAGGAACCTGGGTAATAAATATTGTATAATTTGTCTATTTGGGAATAGTTTTAGCATATGAGACGGAAACAATGAAAATAAATGGGCACTGTAAAATTTATAATAGATAAAAAGGATGATAATATTCCATATTTATATGATCATATTAAATGATATTTTAAAATGGTTTTTGATAAAGGAATTGCAATATGAAATAAAAGATAAATGGATAGGAATATCTTAATTTGACTTGATATATAATTTGAAAAAGGGATTAATAAAAGGGATGGGATAATATCTCATGTATAAAATATAAAATAGATGATAGTACCATAAAACAATAATCAATTAAAAAAATCAATGAGTATTTTAAAATATTATTAAACAAAAACATTCCATTTTCAAAAGAAAAGGAAATGATTAACAACCCATACTTAGGAATGGAAATGACTTAGGAAAAGGGTATTAATGGGAGTGAATAAAGAGTATATCATGTACACTAAATAAAAAGTATTATAATATTCTATAAATTGAATAATATTATCAACTTAAATTAATTTTTAATGATATTATAACAAAATAATCTCAAATGGAAATGAATAGGGGTAAATAGGAATCCTTAACTCACTTGAACATCTTGGATTATAGACGACCCTTACAACTAATAAATCTCATCATTATTTAATAGTGAGATATGTGAGAGAAATGTTTATAGAAATATGAATAAATGATTTAATATTTTTGTGCATATAAATGAGAAAAGGGGTTGGGTATTTATAGGTTTGGTGAGTGGAATTACACAAAATTATTTATTGAATATTTTATAATTCTATTATCTCAAGGGTTCCATTACTCCCATTGTTCCTCAATACCTCCCTTAATGACCCAATATAATGATTATTCAAAAAATTAGTCAGATTTCACTAAATATTTCTATTTTGGTCATTCTTATATATATATGATTTCACATTTATTGTATGTTACTACATTTTACAATTTTATCATATTTTATTATCTTCGTAAATAGTATAAAATTTTACCACTAACCCAATTTTTAAATACTGATTCAAAATATATAGTACATTTTATCAACTTTATCCACCAACTATTTTAAATTTAACTTTTAAATTAAATAAAATATTTAACAAAAAATAATGTTTCTAGATAAAATAAATTTTATTATCTAAAGAACTTACATATTAATACCAAATTAACCCCTAAATACATAACCCTTTGTTATACCAGAATAATACCTAAGGTAAAGGTTTGAAATAATGATGCTTTTATGGAGTGGTTTGACCAATATTGATATAGTGGAGATTTACACTAACTTGGAATTCTCTCATGGAATATTCCACTCAAACCAGAATTGTTTTAGTTTATATTGATCTTGTTCTAGGTAAAAACCTAGTGATTCTACTACATTCCCTATATTTGATAAATATTCCTCCAATTGGATTTTCTTACACATGGAAGTAATTGTTTCTTATTTCTTTGATAATTAACTCATTGTAGTACCCTCATAATATACACTAATCCTAATAGACATATTATGGATAATATATTATCTATGTTTATGATGGATAAAAGATATAATATCCAATGATAATAATGATCAATGTTTATAATGAATTACTATGAATTCATACACTCAAAAGATAATTTTTGTTTAGGAACTTAATTTTATCACTACTTATTCCATGGATTGTATTATTTCTCTATTATAATTTACTAGTTATATCCACGATGCTAATTAGAGAATACATGTCAAGAGACATTTACATTATAATATCATTATTGATTTTTGTTTATTATCCATTCTTAGATATAGTAGTCTTAATAAATATATATATTTGATTTGTATTGTTCTATACATAAAAAATAAAATATTCATTTTTATGGATTTATCAAGTATTATACCCCCCTTATAGAAATTTTATCCATGAAATTTTAAATATCTCTTGATTAAGTAAACAACTATGGGTAACTTTTCTTCATTACTTCCCATTGATCCCCTGTTCCTTCCTTAAAATTATTTTTACTTTAAAGAAATTTTAATAATATAATTATTTTATTTCATATGACAAGATCCCTTTTATTGAAAATTTTAACGGGATCCTATTTTTATGATAAATTAGGTTCTATTTTTACCTATTAAATATGAAATATATTTGATAGGTTTGGAATATACTTATTTAATAGATAATCATCCTAGGAATTGTTTTTAAAAAAACCAATCGATACACCACTGTTCTTATTTTCTTTAATATTTCAAAGGGAATAATATTTCATGGTATTTGTTTTCCATTTCATCCAAATACCATGATACCTTTCTTGGGAGATATATTCATGAATAATAAATCACTAACATGAAACTCTAAATCTCATTATTGGCTCTTAACATAGTAATTTTACATACTTTGAGTTAAATTAATGTGTTTCTGGATAACATTCACTTTCTCCTAGTCTCTTAAATCAACTTTGGTCCATGTAACATATTCTCAATAACATTATCTTAGTATAATGGTGTTTGAAATTTCTTACCATAGGGATTCTTACAATATTCCATATTAATTACCAAATGGTATATACTATTTTATGATAATTCCACTAAAAGAGAGTGTTGATCCTAGTGTACATGGAAATCCAGTGATCATGACCTTAACATTTATTCTAATGTTTGAATACTCTTTTTATACTACCCATTAATATAAATGTGATAAGAAGTTTATTGATTCTTCTCTACACTTAAATCTTATTGAAAAAACCTCTAAACATTCAAGGTGAACCTTGGATCATGATTAGATATAACAGAGATATGATCACCATAAATCCTTACCAATTAAATTATATAAATATTAAAATGTTTTTAAAGGTAAGTATATTGTATTATTTCAATGAACTGTAATGAATTTCTTAATCAATGAACCACTAAAAAAATAACATTGTTCCCCTTTAGTTTACTTTGGAGGCTAGGGAAAAAATCAATTATAATATTATCACAATTCAATATGTGTATTGGAAATGGTTTCATCATTACTTTGGATAAAACACTCTTAAATTTTAATTACTAGAGCACAAGACATCTTGAATTATAATTTTAAATTTCATTATTCATGTTATCCCACCAATAGTTCTCTCAAAGACACTTATACATCTTGGTTCTATTAGGGTGTATAAATAAAGAAGATATATATTCATTATCTTGTAATTTATTCCATATCCTAGGTATTGAAATTCAAAATATTATATTAAAAAATAAAATTACTCCCTCTTTATCAATGTTTAACTTAATGTCCTTTTCACCTTTTACTTCATCAATTATTTTTATTAACACAACATAATATTACTAAATTCTCTTTATGTTATCTAGCAATGATAGTTGGGATACCATAATTGAAATATATGATGTAATTACTTACTTTATTATTATCAAATCAAAACCTACTATATCATCGATCATGGAATTTTTCTCTATCCTTAGAGGAAAAAACATTCCATAATCCTTCCAAATCAAGGAATTAAAAAGCCTATTTTCCTTCCTGAGATGATAATGAATGGTAACACCGTAATCATGTACTAACTTCTTCCATATTATATAGATCATGTTTCGATTATTTTGTGTGAATATATATATTTAATTATTTTATGGTAAGTATATATATCAAAACTGTCTCTGTAGATATACTAATTCTAAATTTTGACTGAAAATATTATTTCTACTAACCCCAAATCACGATTTCGATAAATTTTCCCATGAATATTCAATAGTATAGAAGTTTATACTACAACCTTATCATTTTAAATCAATAAACAACCAATATTATTTGAATTATATGTATTGATGATGAATCATTCATATACAAAATGTATGGTTAGTATAGATGAAAAATATAACATTATCCTGATCTCCTAGAATCTTTCTTATCATGTAAAATCAACCATTTTTCTTCTTAATGTGGTTATTTGGTTATATAATCATGAAACATTCTTCAAAAATGATAATACCTAAATAGACCAAGATATTTTGGTATCTCAGTTATAGATTAAATCCTGAACCATTATTCTATGATTTTGGTTTTTGATGGGTCAACCAAAATATATTCATTGGTGACAACATTCCCAAAAAATGCCACCTAATAAAACCGAAATTCACACTTAATGAACTTTGAATATAGATTCATTCTCTTTAAGTCTTGTAAAAAAAATAATTAAATGGTATTTATAATCCTCCAAACAATTATAGTAAATAAAATAATTATCAATAAAGACAATAAAAAACTTTTAAAGGTTAACATTAATGACATTGTTCATTAAATCCATAAATAAAGCCAATAAATTTTTAAAACAAAATGGAATTACGAAATATTAATTGAGTCCATACCTTGTTTAAAAGGAAATATTCATAATATCATTATTTATCACCATAATATTATTATATAAAAATATTTAATCAATCTTAGAGAAGTATAAAGAACCTTGAAGTTGATCATGTAGATTATAAACTTTAGGAATGGGATACTTATTCTTAATTGTAATACCATTGAGTTCTCAATATTAATACATAATCTCATAGATATATCATTTTTCCTCACAAATAGACCTAGATTACCCTAAGGAGACACAATAGGATGGATAAACTCCTTGTCCAATAGATCTTTCACTTGCTTATTTAACTCATTTAGCTCAACTAAACCCATTCAATATACATCATTCGATATAAGAAGAGTTACAATGACTATATTTTTAGGTCTGAATAATAAAAAGTAACACAAGAGGGGGTGAATTTTGTCTTTTCGATAATCTACCAGAATTCTTAATTTTAACACCCTTTATGATTTATGTGGATATAAATATTTTTCTTCTGTATGAAAAGATAAAAAGATGATAAATAAGAAGAAATAACTGTAACAACCCGAGATTTTATAAGATACATTCTTTTTAATTTCATTCATATTGTACGACACACCAAGATTATCTTGTGCTATACGCAACACTGTATTAGCTTGCATTATACAGAACACTTTTCTTGGCTCTTGTTACACACAATTTCAAGTTCGTTTGATAGAAGTTATTCTACGCAACATTGGGAGTGTATATATATATATATATATATTCAATGTATAAATAAAATATTGTTGGATTCTGTTATATGCAACAACAAAGGAGTTTTGCACTACACGCAACCCTGACTTGGCTTGCATTACACGCAATCGCGACCTTCTTCGATAGCGTGTGTTGTACGCAACACCGGGTTTTACTAAACAACGATATATTATTATAATATTGTTATGAACTAGCCATTATGAATAGTGTTAACTAAATTTTGAATTTCATAACATTATTATTCATCTTACACATTTCTAGAACATGGTATAAGAACAAAATAAATATTTCGGGTAAAATAAGTATTTTTCAAAAAATGCAGTTTTACCGCCTTTTGATGGAGCACCCACTTTAAATATAGTTTTTGACATGTTTATAAGTTTAATTTGACAAAATAAAATTCTTCTTTTGAATCAGGATATAAAAATTTACATTAGCTAAAGTTTTGATATTATTCCAATAACTTTCATATTTTAATGAATAGTAAAAAACACGCTATATTTTAATTAAAAACCACTTTTTTCATCGTAATATCTTATGTGGTTAAATTATAATATTGAATGGTTTTAAAGTATAAATAGAATATATTTTTACCATTTAATATAATGTATGTCATTAGCATTGATTTTACCTTGAATTCGTAGGTTAAATCAATTCAATCTTTTGTAATGTTTTAAAGAAAAAACCGCTTTCTTTCGACAACAGGATTAATTTTAATTTAATTTCTTCATCTTTTGTGTATTGAATTTGGAAAAATGGATTCCATATTTGTAATCAGTGGGTCCAAATTATGTTAATAAGCTACTTTTTATTTTTGGGCATTGTGAATAGTAACTACGATAAATTTTATTTAGTATAGTTAAAGGTAAATCGGGTAATTAAGGGTAAATATAAGATTATAAAATTATCCTAACACTTGGAAAAATCCTATTGGATAGCTAAAAGTAGACACATATAACCTGAGGGTCGGATTAGATTCATTTTATGGACTTTTTTCCATGAAAATAATTTAATTATTATTAAAACCAAAGAATGTGACAACATGTCACTTTCTTAAATCTTATAAGTATAATAATTTTAATTTAGTGATAAACCTCATGAAACTTAAAAAATTAATAGTCTACAGAAATATAATACAATTATATACATTATATAAATTTATTTAGAATTTTTAGGGATTAAATAATTATCATTTTTTATGACACAAAGATGATGCAGTAATTGTCTTATTAAAGAAATATTGACATAATTGATGTTATAAATGCACAAATAAATGTAATTTGAGACTTTTTATGACTTAAATTAATTTTCTAGGTTAATATGACATGTTATTGTTGATATAGGTAACTTGGTTTGAACTTATCATTATATTATGAGTTTCATAAAAATCATGTACCAAATAGTGTCAAAATTGACATAAATTAGTTTTTAAAACAAATATTTTATTATTAATTGTTATTTAATTCCTAAAAATCTATGGTTCGGCCAAATGACTTATATAATGATAAATAAATTAATAATAAACAACTTTGGGTTCTTTTGGATTGTTATGGTAAGTTTATTAACCATATAGTGTAAGAAAACAGAAAGACACGGTAAAAGTTAAATTATTTAACTTAGAGTTAAATCTAATTGATAAGGTTAAAATAATAACATAAACTTGTCTAAATCCTATTGGATGAGATTATTTTGACCCATACCCACTTTATCTTCTAAATAAGACCCTTTTGAACCATTATAAACCTAATTTGACCTTAATAATAAATAATATTTTGAGATTTTCTTAAGGTGCCCCTCTCCTCCCATATAAAAGGGCACCTCCTCCCTCTCCTCCTCACACCAATTTGAGCATTCAAGCTCGGCCAACCCCTGCCGAAATATATTCTACACTTCCCTATTATTATCCTAGAGGTCATGGTCTTTTTCAAAGACCATCCTTAGTTCTTTAAGTGGAGGTTAAGTGAAGGCGCGTCAAAAAGAGGTAATATCCATTACCGATCTTTTTCAATTTCTTTCTTCTTCAACTTCTTCTTATTTAGTTGTTTCATGATAAAGTAATAACATCAGTATTTATTATATACTGATATGTTATTATAAATATGAAACAACTCTAATTAACCTTCTATCCATCCTATGGAAAAAGGAAATCACCGCGCGTGCGTACGTACGGAATACCGTCTCCACACCGTGGTGTAATCTATTTTCCACCACCTCCTTAATTGGATGGGTATAATGGTGTAATGAGTAACTATATATGATTATTATGAAGTGATATTGATATTGAAATAGTATACATACACTTCAACACAATTCCACGACCATGGGAACGATATCATCGCTCGTGCGTACGTACGAACTACCGTCTCCACGACGCGATGAGATTCATTATCCATGTTAACCATTCCAAAATGATTATAAAGTATATATAATGAATAACAATGAAATATATGACATGGTAAATCTAATTTATTTATGTATATATATATTTCATCTACTTACTTCCATTCAAGACAATAAGGAAAGGAAAACAACGTTCATGCGTACGTACGGACTACCGTCTCCATGAACGGTGTGTTTCATTTAATTTATCTATCTATTATATATATATATATACTGAATATATATGATATATAAATCATATTTTATATTCTGGAAGTAAGTAAATCATGATATAAGTATTAATAATGTCAATAACAACAAGTCCAAACACCTACGATAAATGAAACTATTTTACCCAAAACGCTTCTTTAACATGGAATTTACAAAAGAACAGGTAATATAAAGTCATAAGTAAACCATATATGATATCATAACAATGAATATGATTCTGTAATAAGTTAATGAAATTATTTAAATCATTATACAGGAGGTTCATATACGTACAAAGCATATCGGACATAAGGTAAGGGAAATATCACAATCTCATTTTTATCCGAGATTTTTTATACTTCAGATTTTACAAGGGTGTATTTTATCATCCACATCCACGTTTCCTCAATATGTAATATTATTTCCATCCACCTATAATTGTTTAAATCCAATTTTACCCTTCGGTGAGTTTTCAGTAAAAGATATGAAAGGAATCTTTTGTTGTTTTTCATACGAGGTACTTTTTGACTTTTCCGACAGAAGTACGAGAAGAATGTTTTTTTAACTTATACGGCATGAATGGATTTTTAAAACATTATTTCCAAGAAGCTTACTTAACAAGTTTTCAAGTTATTTTTTAACCAACTTCGTTTAGATTAAAAATTGTATGACATGTTAAGAAAGGAAAATGTTTTTGAATTTGAAAGTATATTTTCCTCAAGAATGGAGTTCAAGTGTTTTATCAAAATTATTTTCCATCTAAGATAATATAGGGTTCTGTTTATATCCATATTATTAAATTGATTTGATTATGTTGTGATGGACTTATTTTTATGACTTTTTTTATCTTATATGAATTTTTTTATGATGTCACGATGTTTAAGATTCCCATTTTTATTACATGGGTTATGCAATGATGTATGATTTATGATTTTGTGGCACACATAAGAATGGTATCATTATGAGATGGGTGTGACATATATCTCCCTCCAATTCATTGGGTAAATATTTTATATCTCATGAGATAGACATGGATGGAACGGTAGGTTATACCAGTTCAGTGAAACAAAACTGAAATGAGGGTGAATCGGTTCAGAAATGGACTTTGTCCACTAAGATAGTCTTGGAAATGAGTCCTAACTAATAAGAAATGATTCTCTATGATTATGTGTGTATGCCACAAAGTTTCACGTTTTAAGTTATGATTATTGGGATTACATTTCACTACTATGATTTATCCCATGTTATGATATTATGAACTGTTTTGCAGGTTACGATTTCCAAAATTCTATGTTCTTATGAATATGATGTGATTGATATTTCTTTTTTTTACCCTTAATGAGCATTTGAGATCACCCTTTTATGTTTTCTTTTCCCCAGGATATAAAGAAAGGTTTTAGGTAAAAAATAAGAAGATCTTTATGGGAGATTTTGAAGATCTCTCACCATGATTAGAAGATTATATTCCGAGTTTCCAAAGACACTAAACTATTACGATCCTTGTGTGTGTGTTTTTGTTATGTACTATGTATTCCGCAAAAGTAATGTAATGTCCATGTACGTCAGGCTTCGGGTCTCTACAGTTGGTATCATAGGAAATGTTTAGTCAACCTTTAAAAACTAGGATGCGAGAACTTTAGTGAGATCCCTAGAGATATTTCTAAGGTATGTCTAGGGATGTACCTAAGGTTAAGTATAAGTATAGGTTATAGTCCTAGAATCGCACTAACCATGTTAGAATTAAACCTAAGATGTTAGATATTGAAGGTAATCCCCCTTTATTATGTTGTTTTCCCTAGCATGATTTTTGCCTCTCACACAATTATTTTTGGGTTTTAGAAAATGGCTGGAAACAAGATGATTCACGATAATGGAGGATATGATGGACAATGGAATGATATTATTCATGAGAAACCAAATGAAATGGGATTTGGAAGTCCAAACATCATTATTATGCTGAATCAGCAATCTCATAATATGATCAATAAAGTAAAATTTGTTAAGTTTCCTGACTCGGCTAATAAGAGAAAGATGGAGTTTCCTGATGATCATAGAGGAAAGAAAGTTCAATTTCCCCTATGTAAATAATGTGGGAAGAGGCATCAAGGAGAATGTTTCAAAGGAACTGGAAGATGCTTTGGGTGTGGAAAAGAAGGACACAAATCCAGTAAGGGAAAAGGAAAAGTTTCAGTTAACACCAGGGATGAGGATAATGGTATTTCTACGACATCAACAATGGTTAAATGTTTTAAATGTGGAATGTACGGGCATTATGCAAACCAATGCCCTAAGGGAAAGTCTCATGAAGAGAATCAGTATGGTCGTATGGGTAGTATTTATGTGGATGATGATGAAGAGACTACAAATGATATGTGAGATGAAAGAATTGTTGAAGCTCGATCAATGGTTTAGGAATGTAGTGCAATGACTACATGTTTATCATGTGTAATGTTGTATAAGTAATCTCATGGAACTATGGAATAAAGAGACATCTACGGATTGTTACACTGTTGTCTTTCCTTGAGTTTTGAAAGTGTATGATTAATGTTACCAGTATCCATGAAAGTTTATTCAGATATTTTTGGAATGTAGATGATATGCGCATAATTAAGGGATAAGGAGAAAATTAAATGTTTGATAGTATTCATGATCTCATGACTGATATAAGGAGAAGGTTATATCATGGTTTTATTATATAGAATTTTTGGATTTTTGTATGTGGAAAGAGTTAACTTTTGATAGCATTCATGTTTTCACTAAGGTTTAATGGGTATTCATTTTTCAAGAGAATACATCATTAAGGTATTCACATGATTGGAATGTGACCAACAAGATATAAGGGGGATAAATGATGGTATTCACATGCATGGTTGATGACATTTCAAGTTATCATTTTCTTTATACTATGAGGTTGGAACGAAGTATTATAATCCTAAAGATTGGAATGGATTATGTTAACCATAAGTTAGTATTGTTTAAGGATAGAACTTTTTTTGATATTATTTATGTGATGTTATTGTAATGTAGTTTTAGAAAAAGGACAACCTGCAGGACGGACGACAGAACATCGCGTCAGACAAGGCTGTGGGAATCGAACCCACAACCGAAGTGCGACTTGCCTTTATCACCTACCACAGGCCTACAGGAAGTCCCTGTTTAGTAGAAACTAGTTTTATTATATTAAGCAGTATGATATATGAAGTATAAGTCCATTTTAGGAACTATATATGATTAATATCACTATAGATGGACTTTTGTATTATTTTTGATAACTTTTATAACCTTTTGTTTGAGACAGATGGAATGTCTCATCATTCTATCACATGATCTGCTAACACATCACGGATGACAAATTCAACTTCATTTCTTTAAGAGATGAAGTGGAAATTGTCCAAAGAATGACAAACGGTGAGACTATACCAAAATCACGAAAGTATTTCTTCTAATTGCAATTTCATCAACTTTAGGGAAAAAATATTGAAAAACCAAAAATGTTGTCCTACTGCCCTTATATCCGATGAATCAGATGGTACCTTAGATCACCACAAATCAATAGCTTTGTGATTGTTGTCTTTTTCATAGCCATGTTCTCTACCACTCTCCAGCAGAACATGACGGTTAGATTTTTCTTCCACGTCCATATTTTCTCCTATATGGAAACCCAGTGATGAGTTCATTTGGGTAACTGTTATATTTCATACTTTAGTTTTTAAAGTTCAGTTTTGGTATTTCTTTTTATGATGTGGGTTTTTATAAATAGTAAATGATTTATAACCCCGACGAATTTCGAGGGCGAAATTAATTTTAAGGGGGGTAGAATGTAACAACCAGAGATTTTATAAGATACATTATTTTTAATTTAATTTATATTGTACGACACACCAATATTATCTTGCACTATACGCAACACTGTATTAGCTTGCAGTATACGCAACACTTTTCTTGGCTCTTGTTACACACAATTTTAAGTTCATTTGATAGAAGGTATTCTACGCAACATTGAGTGTATATATATATATATTCAATGTATAAATAAAATATAGTTGTATTCTGTTATACGCAACAACAAAGGAGTTGTGCACTACACGCAACCCTGACTTGGCTTGCATTACACGCAATCGCGACCTTCCTCGATAGCATGTGTTGTACGCAATACCGGGTTTTACTAAACAACGATATATTATTATAATATTGTTATGAACTAGCCGTTATGAATAGTGTTAACTAAATTTTGAACTTTATAACATTATTATTCATCTTACACATTTCTAGAACATGGTATAAGAACAAAGTAAAATTTTCGGGTAAAATAAGTATTTTTCAAAAAAATGCAGTTTTACCGCATTTTGATGGCGCACCCACTTTTAATCTAGTTTTTGACATGTTTATAAGTTAAATTTGACAAAATAAAATTCTTCTTTTGAATCAGGATATAAAAATTTACATTAGATAAATTTTTGATATTTTTCCGATAACTTTCATATTTTAATGAATAGTAAAAAACACGCTATATTTTAATTAAAAACAACTTTTTTCATCGTAATATCTTATGTGGTTAAATTATAATATTGAATGGTTTTAAAGTATAAATAGAATATATTTTTACCATTTAATATAATTTATGTCATTAGCGTTGATTTTACCTTGAATTCGTAGGTTAAATCAATTCAATCTTTTGCAATGTTTTAAAGAAAAACCCATTTTCTTTCGACAACAGGATCAATTTTAATTTAATTTATGCATCTTTTGTGTATTGAATTTGGAAAAATGGATTCCATATTTGGAATAAGTGGGTCCAAATTATGCTAGTAAGCTACTTTTTATTTTTGGGCATTGTGAATAGTAACTACGGTAAATTTTATTTAGTATAGTTAAAGGTAAATCTGGTAATTAAGGGTAAATATAAGATTATAAAATTATCCTAACACTTGAAAAAATCCTATTGGATGGATAAAGGTATACCCATATAACCTAAGGGTCGTATTATATTCATTTTATGGACTTTTTTCCATGAAAATAATTTAATTATTATTAAAACCAAAGAATGTGACAACATGTCACTTTCTTAAATCTTATAAGTATAATAATTTTACTTTAGTGATAAACCTCATGAAACTTAAAAAATTAATAGTCTACAGAAATATAATACAATTATATACAAAATATAAATTTATTTAGAATTTTTAGGGATTAAATAATTATCATTTTTTATGACACAAAGATGATGCAGTAATTGTCTTATTAAAGAAATATTGACATAATTGATGTTATAAATGCACAAATAAATGTAATTTGAGACTTTTTATGACTTAAATTAATTTTCTAGGTTAATATGAAATGTTATTGGTGATATAAGTAACTTGGTCTGAACTTATCATTATGTTATGAGTTTCATAAAAATCATGTACCAAATAGTGTCAAAATTGACATAAATTAGTTTTTAAAACAAATATTTTATTATTAATTGTTATTTAATTCCTAAAAATCTATGGTTCTTCCAAATGACTTAGATAATGATAAATATATTAATAATAAACAACTTTGGGTTCTTTTGGCTTGTTATGGTAAGTTTATTAACCATATAGTGTAAGAAAACAGAAAGACACGGTAAAAGTTAAATTATTTAACTTAGAGTTAAATCTAATTGATAAGGTTAAAATAATAACCTAAACTTGTCTAAATCCTATTGGATGAGAGGATTTCGACCCATACCCACTTTATCTTAGAAATAAGACCCTTTTGAACCATTATAAACCTAATTTCACCTTAATAATAAATAATATTTTGAGATTTTCCTAAGGTGACCCTCTCCTCCCTTAAAAAAGGGAACCTCCTCCCTCTCCTCCTCACACCAATTTGAGCATTCAAGCTCGGCCAACCCCTGACAAAATATCTTCTACACTTCCCTATTATCATCCTATAGGTAATGGTATTCTTCAAAGACCATCCTTAGTTCTTTAAGTGGAGGTTAAGTGAAGGCGCGTCAAAAAGAGGTAATATCCATTACCGATCATTTTCAATTTCTTTCTTCTTCAAATTATTCTTATTTAGTTGTTTCATGATAAATTAATAATATCAGTATTTATTATATACTTATATGTTATTATAAATATGAAACAACTCTAATTAACCTTCTATCCATCCTATGGAAAAAGGAAATCACCGTGCGTGCGTACGTACGAAATACCGTCTCCACACCGTGGTGTAATCTATTTTCCACCACCTCCTTAATTGGATGGGTATAATGGTGTAATGAGTAAATATATATGATTATTATGAAGTGATATTGATATTCAAATAGTATACATACACTTCAACACAATTCCACGACCATGGGAACGATATCATCGCTCGTGCGTACGTACGGACTACCGTCTCCACGACGCGATGAGATTCATTATCCATGTTAACCATTCCAGAATGATTATAAATTATATATAATGAATAATAATGAAATATATGACATGGTAAATCTAATTTATTTATGTATATATATATTTCATCTACTTACTTCCATTCAATATAATAAGGAAAGGAAAACAGCGTTCATGCGTACGTACGGACTACCGTCTCCATGAACGGTGTGTTTCATTTAATTTATCTATCTATTATATATATATATATACTGAATATATATGATATATAAATCATATTTTATATTCTTGTAGTAATTAAATCATGATATAAGTATTAATAATGTCAATAACAACAAGTCCAAACACCTACGATAAATGAAACTATTTTACCCAAAACGCTTCTTTAACATGGAATTTACAAAAGAACAGGTAATATAAAGTCATAAGTAAACCATATATGATATCATAACAATGAATATGATTCTGTAATAAGTTAATGACATTATTTAAATCATTATACAGGAGGTTCAGATGCGTACAAAGCATATCGGACATAAGGTAAGGGAAATATCACAATCTCATTTTTATCCGAGATTGTCTATACTTCAGATTTTACTGGGGTGTATTTTATCATCCAAATCCACTATTCCTCAATATTTAATATTATTTCCATCCACATACAATTGTTTAAATCCAATTTTACCCTTCGGTGAGTTTTCAGTAAAAGATATGAAAGGAATCTTTTGTCATTTTTCATACGAGGTACTTTTTGACTTTTCCGACAGAAGTACGAGAAGAATGTTTTTTTAACTTATACGACATGAATGGATTTTTAAAACATTATTTCCAAGAAGATTCCTTAACAAGTTTTCAAGTTATCTTTTAACCAACTTCGTTTAGATTAAAAATTGTATGACATGTTAAGAAAGGAAAATGTTTTTGAATTTGAAAGGATATTTTCCTCAAGAATGGAGTTCAAGTGTTTTATCAAAATTATTTTCCATCTAAGATAATATAGGGTTATGTTTATATCCATATTATTACATTGATTTGATTATGTTGTGATGGACTTATTTTTATGTCTTTTTTTATCTTATATGAATTGTTTGATGATGTCACGATGTTTAAGATTCCCATTTTTATTACACGGGTTATGCAATGATGTATGATTTATGATTTTGTGGCACACATAAGAATGGTATCATTATGAGATGGGTGTGACATATATCTCCCTCCAATTAATTGGGTAAATATTTTATATCTCATGAGACAGAAATGGCTGGAACGGTAGGTTATACCAGTTCAGTGAAACAGGACTGAAATGAGGGTGAATCGGTTCAGAAATGGACTTTGTCCACTAAGATAGTCTTGGCAATGAGTCCTGACTAATAAGAAATGATTCTCTTTGATTATGTGTGTATGCCACAAAGTTTCATGTTTTAAGTTATGATTATTGGGATTACATTTCACTACTATGATTTATCCCATGTTATGATATTATGAACTGTTTTGCAGGTTACGATTTCCAAAATTCTATGTTCTTATGAATATGATGTGATTGATATTTCTTTTTTTTACCCTTAATGAGCATTTGAGCTCACCCTTTTATGTTTTCTTTTCCCCAGGATATAAAGAAAGGTTTTAGGTAAAAAATAAGAAGATCTTTATGGGAGATTTTGAAGATCTTTCACCATGATTAGAAGATTATATTCCGAGTTTCCAAAGTCACTAAACTATTACGATCCTTGTGTGTGTGTTTTTATTATGTACTAAGTATTCCGCAAAAGTAATGTAATGTCCATGTACGTCAGGCTTCAGGTCTCTACAGTTGGTATCAGAGGAAAGGTTTAGTCAACCTTTGGAAACTAGAATGCGAGAACTTTAGTGAGATCCCTAGAGATATTTCTAAGGTATGTTTAGGGATGTACCTATGGTTAAGTATAAGTATAGGTTATAGTCCTAGAATCGCACTAACCATCTTAGAATTAAACCTAAGATGTTAGATATTGAAGGTACTCCCCCTTTATTATGTTGTTTTCCCTAGCATGATTTTTTCCTCTCACACTATTCTTTTTGGGTTTTAGAAAATGGCTGGAAACAAGATGATTCACGATAATGGAGGATATGATGGACAATGGAATGATATTATTCATGAGAAACCAAATGAAATGGGATTTTTAAGTCCAAACATCATTATTATGCCGAATCAGAAATCTCATAATATGATCAATAAAGTAAAATTTGTTACGTTTCCTTACTCGACTAATAAGAGAAAGATGGAGTTTCATGATGATCATAGAGGAAAGAAAGTTCAATTTACCCTATGTAAATCATGTGGGAAGAGGCATCAAGGAGAATGTTTCAAAGGAACTGGAAGATGCTTTGGGTGTGGAAAAGAAGGACACAAATCCAGTAAGGGAAAAGGAAAAGGTTCAGTTAACACCAGGGATGAGGATAATGGTATTGCTACGACATCAACAATGGTTAAATGTTTTAAATGGGGAATTTACGGGAATTATGCAAACCAATGCCCTAAGGGAAAGTATCATGAAGAGAATCAGTATGGTCGTATGGGTAGTATTTATGTGGATGATGATGAAGAGACTACAAATGATATGTGAGATGAAAGAATTGTTGAAGCTCGATCAATGGTTTAAGAATGTAGTGTAATGACTACATGTTTATCATGTGTAATGTTGTATAAGTAATCTCATGGTACTATGGAATAAAGAGACATCTAAGGATTGTTACACTGTTGTCTTTCCTTGAGTTTTGAAAGTGTATGATTAATGTTACTAGTATCCATGAAAGGTTATTCAGATATTTTTGGAATGTAGATGATATGCGCATAATGAAGGGATAAGGAGAAAATTAAATGTTTGATAGTATTCATGATCTCATTACTGATATAAGGAGAAGGTTATATCATGGTTTGATTATATAGAATTTTTGAATTTTTGTATGTGGAAAGAGTTAACTTTTGATAGCATTCATGTTTTCACTAAGGTTTAATGGGTATTAATTTTTCAAGAGAATACATCATTAAGGTATTCACATGATTGGAATGTGACCAACAAGATATAAGGGGGATAAATGATGGTATTCACATGCATGGTTGAAGAAATTTAAAGTTATCGTTTTCTTTATACTATGAGCTTGGACCGAAGTATTATAATCCTAAAGATTGGAATGGATTATGTTAACCATAAGTTAGTATTGTTTAAGGATAGAACTTTTTTTGATATTATTTATGTGATGTTATAGTAATGTAGTTTTAGAAAAAGGAAAACCTGCAGGATGGACGACAGCCCATCGTGTCGGACAAGGCTGTGGGAATCGAACCCACAACCGAAGTGCGACTGGCCTTTATCACCTACCACTGGCCTACAGGAAGTCCCTGTTTAGTAGAAACTAGTTTTATTATATTAAGCAGTATGATATATGAAGTATAAGTCCATTTTAGGAACTATATATGATTAATATCACTATAGATGGACTTTTGTATTATTTTTGATAACTTTTATAACCTTTTGTTTGAGATAGATGGAATGGCCCATCATTCTATCACATGATCTGCTAACACATCACAGATGACAAATTCGACTTCATTTCTTTAAGAGATGAAGTGGAAATTGTCCAAAGAATGACAAACGGTGAGACTATACCAAAATCACGAAAGTATTTCTTCTAATTTCAATTTCATCAACTTTAGGGAAATAATATTGAAAAACCAAAAATTTTGTCCTAATTCCCTTATATCCGATGAATCAAATGGTACCTTAGATCACCACAAATCAATAGCTTTGTGATTGTTGTCTTTTTCATAGCCATGTTCTCTACCACTCTCCATCAGAACATGATGGTTAGATTTCCCTTCCATGTCCATATTTTCTCCAATATGGAAACCTAGTGATGAGTTCATTTGGGCAACCGTTATATTTCATACTTTAGTTTTTAAAGTTCAGTTTTGTTATTTCTTTTTATGATGTGGGTTTTTATAAATAGTAAACGATTTATAACCCCGAAGAATTTCGACGGCGAAATTCATTTTAAGGGCAGTAGAATGTAACAACCCGAGATTTTATAAGATACATTCTTTTTAATTTCATTTATATTGTACGACACACCAAGATTATCTTGCGCTATACGCAACACTGTATTAGCTTGCAATATACGCAACACTTTTCTTGGCTCTTGTTACACACAATTTTAAGTTCATTTGATAGAAGGTATTCTACGCAACATTGAGTGTATATATATATATATTCAATGTATAAATAAAATATGATTGGATTCTGTTATACGCAATAACAAAGGAGTTGTGCACTACATGCAACCCTGACTTGGCTTGCATTACACGCAATCACGACCTTCCTCGATAGCGTGTGTTGTACGCAATACCGGGTTTTACTAAACAACGATATATTATTATAATATTGTTATGAACTAGCCGTTATGAATAGTTTTAACTAAATTTTGAATTTTATAACATTATTATTCATCTTACACATTTCTAGAAAATGGTATAATAACAAAGTAAAATTTTCGGGTAAAATAAGTATTTTTCAAAAAAATGCAGTTTTACCGCATTTTGATGGCGCACCAACTTTTAATCTAGTTTTTGACATGTTTATAAGTTAAATTTGACAACATAAAATTCTTATTTTGAATCAGGATATAAAAATTTACCTTAGATAAAGTTTTATATTTTTCCGATAACTTTCATATTTTAATGAATAGTAAAAAACACGCTATATTTTAATTAAAAACAACTTTTTTCATCGTAATATCTTATGTGGTTAAATTATAATATTGAATGGTTTTAAATTATAAATAAAATATATTTTTACCATTTAATATAATGTATGTCATTAGCATTTTGTTTACCTTGAATTCGTAGGTTAAATCAATTCTATCTTTTGCAATATTGTAAAGAAAAACCCATTTTCTTTCGACAATGGGATTAATTTTAATTTAATTTATGAATATTTTGTGTATTGAATTTGGAAAAATGGATTCCATATTTGGAATAAGTGGGTCCAAATTATGTTAATAAGCTACTTTTTATTTTTGGGCATTGTGAATAATAACTACGGTAAATTTTATTTACAATAGTTAAAGGTAAATTAGGTAATTAAGGCTAAATATAAGATTATAAAATTACCCTAAAACTTAGAAAAATCGTATTGTATGGCTAAAAGTAGACCCATATAACCTAAGGGTCGGATTATATTCATTTTATGGACTTTTTTCCATGAAAATAATTTAATTATTATTAAAACCAAAGAATGTGACAACATGTGACTTTCTTAAATCGTATAAGTATAATAATTTTAATTTAGTGATAAACTTTATAAAAATTAGAACATGAATAGTATCTAAAAAGATAATACAATTATCTACGTCATAGGAATTTATTTAGAATTTTTAGGGATTAAATAATTATCATTTGTAATAACACAAAGATGATGCAGTATTTGTCTTATTAATGAAATATTGACATAATTGATGTTATAAATGCCCAAATAAATGTAATTTGAGACTTTTTATGACTTAAATTAATTTTCTAGGTTAATATGACATGTTATTGTTGATAAAAGTAACTTGGTTCGAACTTATCATTCTGTTATGAATTTCATAAAAATCATGTACCAAATAGTGTCAAAATTGACATAAATTAGTTTTTAAAACAAATATTATATAATTAATTGTTATTTAATTCCTAAAAATCTAAGGTTTGGCCAAATGACTTAGATAAGGATAGATATATTAATAATAAACAACTTGGGGTTCGTTTGGCTTGTTATGGTATGTTTTTTAACCATATAGTGTAAGAAAACAAAAAGACACGGTAAAAGTTAAATTATTTAACTTAGAGTTAAATCTAATTGATAAGGTTAAAATAATAACCTAAACTTGTCTAAATCCTATTTTATGAGAGGCTTTCGACCCATACCCACTTTATCTTCGAAATAAGACCCTTTGGAACCAATATAAACCGAATTTGACCTTAATATAAAATAATATTTTGAGATTTTCCTAAGGTTCCCCTCTCCTCCCTTATAAAAGGGCACCTCCTCCCTCTCCTCCTCACACCAATTTGAGCATTGAAGCTCGGCCAACTCATGCCGAAATCTCTTATCCACTTCCCTAGTATCATCCTAGTGGTCCTGGTCTTCTTCAAAGACCATCCTTAGTTCTTTAAGTGGATGTTAAGTGAAGGCGCGTCAAAAAGAGGTAATATCCATTACCGGTCTTTTTCAATTTCATTCTTCTTCAACTTCTTCTTATTTAGTTGTTTCATGATAAAGTAATAACATAAGTATTTATTATATACTGATATGTTATTATAAATATAAAACAACTCTAATTAACCTTCTATCAATCCTACGGAAAAAGGAAATCACCGCGCGTGCGTACGTACGGAATACCGTCTCCACGCCGTGGTGTAATCTATTTTCTGCCACCACCTTAATTGGATGAGTATAATGGTGTAATGAGTAATTATATATGATTATTATAAAGTTATATTGATACTGAAATAGTATACATACACTTAAACACAATCCCACGACCATGGGAATGATATCATCGCTCATGCGTACGTACGGACTACCGTCTCCACGACACGATGAGATTCATTATCCATGTTAACCATTCCAGAATGATTATAAAGTATATATAATGAATAATAATGAAATATATGACATGGTAAATCTACTGGATTTATGTATATATATATTTTATCTACTTACTTCCATTCAAGACAATAAGGAAAGGAAAACAGCGTTCATGCGTATGTACGGACTACCGTCTCCATGAACGGTGTGTTTCATTTCATTTATCTATCTATTATATATATATATATATATACTGAATATATATGATATATAAATCATATTTTATATTCTATAAGTAAGTAAATCATGATATAAGTAATAATAATTTCAAGAACAACAAGTCCAAACACCTACGATAAATGAAACGATTTTACCCAAAACGCTTCTTTAACATGGCATTTAAAAAAGAACGGGTAATATAAAGTCATAAGTAAACCTTATATGATATAATAACAATGAATATGATTCTGTAATAAGTTAATGAAATTATTTAAATCATTATAGAGGAGGTTCAGATACGTACAAAGCATATCAGACATAAGGTAAGAGAAATATCACAATCTCATTTTTATCCGAGATTGTTTATACTTCGGATTTTACTGGGGTGTATTTTATCATCCACATCCATGTTTCCTAAATATTTAATATTATTTCCATCCACCTAAAATTGTTTAAATCCAATTTTAACCTTAGGTTAGTTTTTAGTAAAAGATATGAAAGAAATCTTTTGTCGTTTTTCGTACGAGGTACTTTTTGACTTTTCTGACAAAAGTACGAGAAGAATGTTTTTTTAACTTATATGGAATGAATGGATTTTTAAAACATTATTTCCAAGAAGATTCCTTTACAAGTTTTCAAGTTAATTTTTAACCAACTTATTTTAGATTAAAAATTGTATGACATGTTAAGAAAGGAAAATGTTTTTGAATTTGAAAGGATATTTTCCTCAAGAATGGAGTTCAAGTGTTTTATCAAAATTATTTTACATCTAAGATAATATAGGGTTCTATTTATATACCTATTATTACATTGATTTGATTATGTTGTGATGGAATTATTTGTATGAATTACTTTATCTTATATGAATTGTTTGATGATGTCATGATGTTTAAGATTCCCATTTTTATTACATGGGTTATGCAATGATGTATGATTTATGATTTTGTGGAACACATAAGAATGGTATCATTATGAGATGGGTGGGACCTATATCTCTCTCCAATTCATTGGGTAAATATTTTATATCTCATGAGATAGACATGGCTGGAATGGTAGGTTATACCAGTTCAGTGAAACAGGACTGAAACGAGGGTGACTCGGTTCAGAAATGGACTTTGTCCACTAAGATTGTCTTGGCAATGAGTCTTGACTAATAAGAAATGATTCTCTATGATTATTTGTGTATGACAAAAAGTTTCATGTTTTAAGTTATGATTATTGGGATTACATTTCACTACTATGATTTATCCCATGTTATGATATTATGATCTGTTTTGCAGGTTACGATTTCCAAAATGTTATGTTCTTATGAATATGATGTGATTGATATTTCTTTTGTTTACCCTTACTGAGCATTTGAGCTCACCATTTTATGTTTTCCTTTCCCCAGGATATAAAGAAAGGTTTTAGGTAAAAAAAGAAGAAGATCTTTATGGGAGATGTTGAAGATCTTTCACCACGATTAGAAGATTATATTTCGAATTTCCAAAGACACTAAACTATTACGATCCTTGTGTGTGTGTTTTTGTTATGTACTAAGTATTCTGCAAAATTAATGTAATGTCCATTTATGTCAGGCTTCGGGTATCTACAATAACACAAAATTTTATAGTGGTTTGTGGCACATAGATCCCATAGTCCACTCCACAAATCACTCTCTTTGTGATCTTGGTGAATTTCACTAGAATGTTCATCTTATCACAAGACCAAAAATCCACAACTGAGTGTAGGAAGTTGAAATATTTACAAAAACGCTAAACACAAGGACTTCCAATTATTCAACTGAGAGACAATTATACATGTCTTAGACCGAGAAGTTGATACTCCAACACAACTGAGTACAAAAATTTATACTCTAATAAATCAAAAGTGTTTGAATTGATGATTTGGGCTGAACATCACAGTTGCAGTAGCAGCAACTAACATTAGATGGATCTTATTATCCATAAATTAAAATCTTTAATAAAGAGTAGTTCTAAATAAATAATGGTTTAAAATGATCTTGAAAAAGGATAGAAACACAGATTAATAGTAAACTTATAGCATCATGAGATTAAACATGTATATATTCAAAGTGTAGTTTCTTTTAGAGTCGATCATTCATTGTAGAAACATTGTAAAATAATTTTTCCCAAATATAATATTATATGAAAATATTTGAATTATATTTTTTGTATGTTGAAAAGATAAAATGGTATAATATATAGAGCATAAGGTTCTGTGACGTATTCTAGATCCAAGAAAGTCACCTTAAATAATGTGAAAATTAGAATCTGAATTAAACATGAGATTCTTAACTTCCTTTAATAATAGGAGTGATTTTCACTGATATTTTTTTTTGAATTGATCATAATGAGATTTGAATCAGTTAATGAGAAGATTTCAGTCATCTTGATATTATTTCAAGGCTATTGGAAGTAACTTGGATAAAATATCCGGTTTTAAAACTCCACTATTGAGTAGACGACGTAGGGTTGAACTGCGTAGCGTAGGGTTCCTTTGCATAGCATTGGGTTCCTTTTCATATCATAGGGTTCCTACCAATGTATAATTACTTAACCATAATTTCATCATTGCATAATGTAGGGATCAAAAGTAATTTAGGGATAATGATCTATAAATTCACACTTTTCAGCATAATATTCCAAATGTGGCATTGATTAACCATATGTTTTAATTTAAATAATGTAAGGTACAAACAGTAATTTCAAAATCCAATTTAGGGTTGATATTCCTTACATTTTTCGATTCCCAAATACAGGGTTGTTGATCCATACACTGGATATCTAGCATCAAGTTCCCGTTCCATACACAATCTGTTTATCATATCATAGGGATGGTGATCCATATGTTCATTTACCAAATGTTGGGTTTGAACAATGTTTCCATAACAAATTTCATACCTCAAATTCCATAAAGAATATAAATAAAAACAGGATATATATTCCTAAAAAATTATTAACATAACTTCGCAAGAAAAAACAAGGGTACTCATGTGCATCAAAAGAAACATTTAATTTAGATTATTATTGATAAAATACATTCCCAACAATATCCCCTATTTGATGATCAAAAAACCCATAAAATAATTAATAGAAAATATAGGTATTGTAAATATTAATAAAATATTTTTATTTCATAGTACTATTTCGATTTAAAAAGGTGTTTCCAAAAAATATTAAAAAATAAGCAAATATTCTCCCCAAAATATGAAATGTAGTGGTTTTAAAATATTATCCCCCTTTTTTGATATCAACAAGAATGTTTTGAAAGAATAAATGACACAAATCACAGTTGATATCACACTGAACTATAAATGAAGAGTATAGCCTATTGTTTAGAAAAAAACGTGATTTTGGGAGTATAAAGTTGAACATAGAAAAAACAATAAAGAAATTAATATAAAATTCACAAAAATATAAAAGTAAACTAAAATAAATTTCAAAATAGATTAAATGTTTAAAAAATTAATGATTGTATCCCAATAATCAACTCAATAGGTCTTCAAAATGAGGGGATTCTATTAGATTGGTTTCCTTGTTCTAAATCTACAAGGGTTTTAGTTTTTTCAACTAGATGAGGATTGGTCTTTAAAAAACTCTTAATTTCAAGTAACTTTATCAAAAGTCTTTGAAAATTGTTGTTGTCGAATTCCATCCATTATTATAGAAGGTTTCTTGAATCTTGACATAACTTTAAGATTTCCACCAGATTCACCTTCAAGAAATCATTCACAGATTCTTATGGTTGAATAAAGGATGTAAATCTATATCTGATTTGATGAATGACTGGTCCCAACTACAATTAAATAGATGTTTTCTGACTAATCAAATCTTTCTTGACTGTCCAGAAGAACATTGAAAGGCGTACTATCACACTAGAGAGTGTGAAACCTATTGTTAAATTCATTCATCACAATAGTTATTTCCTTTAATATCATTATCAGGTTAGGAGAAGTTGTTTGAGGGGTATATGAAGAAGCATGGTGACTATAAATGATAGACTGAAATTATCTCCCCAACATAAGTTTTAGCTCATTGAAATCACATTTCTTCATAGACTCTTCTTTAAATGATTTTAAATCTCCACCTAAATTAGTAATTAAATCTTCAACATGACCCATTGAAACCATATTCTCTTGAACATATTTAATTTGAGTCTGAAGAGCTTCCAACTTAGCTCTTGGAATAGTTGAACTTCTAATATCCTCACATTTCTTCTTTTAAGAGTTTAATTATTGCCTCAGAGTCAAATTTTAATCATTCACCTTATTGAAACTCTGAAATAGATGTTTATGATATTTGTATAATGAGTTAGGAATCTTAGTGGATTGTTCCCTTGTTTGAACAACTCTTACTAATTCAAAACTAAGCTCTTCCTCATCGCTTAGTGTAGATCAACTTTCATAAACTGAATTAGAAATCACTAAAGTTAGATTCCCAAGTGCTGCCTGATCAGTAGTAAGATCAATTTATCTAGATTGGTCTTCCCTTAGAGAAATTTCTTCAACATTTTGAGTTAAATGACCCTCCTACTCGGCAACAAGTTTAGTTATATGAGCCTCCTTCTCTGCAACTTATTATTTTATATCTTGGCCAACTTCCCCATGTTCAGAAATATTTATTGAAATTATTCTCCTCTAATGAAGAATTTCATCATCAATTTGATATTCTTCTTCCTCATATGGTCTTGGGGGAACGAAACCAATAGTAGGTAACAAATATTTTCCCCCCTGAGCACTAGAAATGAACCTTTTATATTCTTCTATACCAACTGGAAGAAGATGATCATAAGAATTACTCCAGAAAAATCCTAATTTTCTGAAAGTTCTAGCAATGAAAATGATTCTATGATGAGAACTATAACCAAATGAGACATCTATTATATTTCTTAGCCTAAAAAAATAGGGACAAAATCCTACCATAGCGATAAAAACCCATCTTTTCATCTTTTTGATAGAAATGATTCAGATAACATTGTATTTATCTACTAAAGGTTATCTCGATATTGTTCAAGAATAAAAACATAAAATACATATCTTGATAAATGGATTTCTCAAGATATTATATTCTTAGTACTATTCTTGACAGAATAAACTTCATCATAACCTGTTAATCAATATTCAAATCTCTGGTCATTATTTTATTAATAGTCCTAGTCCTAAAAATAGAATACATGATATCCTGTGATCTATACATCTCATCAGCTATATTTCTTAAATCAAAATGAAATCCCCCCTCATGGGGAAAGAAAAGATTTTAGCAATCTAAACCATAAAGAGAGAAAACTCATTAGGACGAATCTTGGATAAAACTAAATTGTTAAAAGATTCAAAACTAAAAGAATCATTTTGAAATAATTATTTTAATTATATATCTAAAACAAAGGAGTATTTATATCATCAAAAATTAATTACAATCCTTGGAATATTATATAATTATTCAATGAAATATTTGTTTGTTTATCCAAAAAAACTCAATTACCTTTCCTGGAATAATATTTTGATAATTTAGTTGATGAATGGGTTCACTTGGTCCAACATCTTCAAATATTTCTAAAGTTTTAATTTCTAAAGGTTATGTGATTGAAGGTTTGAGGATTTAGGGTTTTTGTGAACTAAAATGATAGAATCTCTGTAAAACGAATGGAAATAAAGGAGATGAGTGAGAGAAGGTTGATTATTTTCTTTCATTGTTTGAGAATTTACTCATTACATTTTAATTTTTAAAAGACAAATAAAAAGAAATTAAAATTAAAAATCACTTTTTTAAAACTAATTAATATATAAACGAATAAATTAAAGTGCAATACACAATTAAAATTTTCTAATACAGCGTAAAAAATAATAAAAATAGAGAGATTAAGAATATAATAAAATACTAAAAATTTATTTAAAATTAAATATTACTAACCCCATTAATAAAATCAAAACATTCAATAAGAAGTGGTTTTGTGAAAATATCAGCTAATTGATATTCTGTACTAACAAATTATAAGGATATATCCTTTTTAAGAACATGATCTCTCATATCTCAGAAAATCATGTCTTATATCAATATGATTAGTCCTAGAATGAATTATAGGTTTTTTTGAAATATATATAGAACTAGTATTGTCACATAAAGTAGGTATACTATTAAAATTTAGTCCAAAGTCCAGTAGTGTGTTTTTTATACACATTACTTGTGCACATCAACTTCTAGTAGGAACATATTATACCTCATCTATTAACTGGGTAACTGAGTGTGGTTTCTTACTTGACCCTGATACTAAATATTTTCCTAAAATGTAACAGGTTCCTGAGGTGAATTTTCTATGTAATATAAAACTTCTAAAATCGGCATCTGAATATGAAATTAAATTAAAATCATAAGTTTTGGGGTAAAGAAGATATTAAAAAATAGTTCCCTTTAAATTTATAAAAATTATTTTAACAGATGTAAGATGGGATTATTTTGGATTTTGCTGAAATATAGCACATAAACATATAGAAAACATAATGTTTGGTCTGACAAATTTAAGATATAAAAAACTAACCAATCGTACCTCTATATAACCTGTTGTCCACTGGTTTTCTAGCTTCATCCAAATCATGTTTTACAATGGTACACATAATATTTGTATATGTCTTACTGTTCTAAAGTCCAAATTCATTCAAAAAATCAATAATATAATTAATTTGATTTAAAATATTTCCATAATCTTTTTGATAAATTTGAAATCCTAAAAATAAATTTATTTCTCCCATCATACTCATTTCAAATTATTTTTTCATTAATTTTAGAAAATCATTAAATTTTTTTTATTAGTTGAACAAAAAATAAAATCATCAGCATAAACATATACGAATAGAACATTAGAAAAAACAATTTTCGTAAAAAGTGTAGGATCTTCCAATCCAAAAATAAATCCATTTTTCAAAATAAAAGAACATATTTTTTCATACCAAGATCTAGGTGCTTGTTTATGTTTATAGAGAGCTTTAGCAAGTTTAAAAATAATGTTTGATTTTTGAGGTCTTAAAAACCTGGAGATTGTTCAACATAAACTCCATATATTAAATATCAATTAAAAAATGAATATTTAACAACAATATGTTATAATTTGAAATCCATATGATATTTATAAGATAAAATGATTATTACAGATTCTAATCTAGCTACAGGAGAAAAGGTCTCATCATAATCTATACCTTCTTCTTAATTATATCCTTTAGCTACCAATCTATATTTATTTTTTTGTCATTATCCCATGATCATCCTATTTATTTTTGATGACCCACTTAGTTCCTATAACTGGATAATTAGATGGTCTTTCTACTAATTCTTAAACTTCATTCCTTCTGAATTGGTTTAGTTCTTATTGAATTGATAACATCCAACTTTTATCTTCTAAGGATTCTTCAATAGTCTCTGGTTCTAACTGAGATAAAAAGGCATAAAAATTAGTTAGGTTTCCTACATTTATTTTTTTCTAATTAATATGTATTGGTCTCCTATAATAGTTTCCATAGTATGGTTCTTTAAGGTTATAGACTATCTAGGAAAGACACTTTCATGTTCTTCTGAGTTGGACTAAATTTTGTTAATATCATTTTCAAAATCATATTTAGGGGTTCCAAGTCTAATGTTGTAAAATGAGTCAGTAAATTCATCTGTTTGATCTTTCTCTTTAATAAAAGGGTTAGTTTCATCAAACTTCACAAAAACTGATTCTTCAACGATCCTTGAATTTTTATTAAACACTCTATAATATTTATAAGTAGAAGAATATTCCAAAAAATATTTGTTCATCAACTTTTGGATCGAAATTACCAAGTTTTCCTTTAGTATTCAAGATATAAACCATTTATCAAAAACCATTAAAATACTTTAATTTTTTTTTTCTATTATTCAAAAGTTCAAAGGGAGGTCTTTTAAAAATAGGCCTTACTAAAACTCTATTCATGATATAGCAATCTATTCTAATAACTTATGGCCAAAATAGGTAGGAAGACTGTATTCATTTGGCATAGTCCTTTCCATTTATTAAATAGTCTTATTTCTTCTTTCCACAATTCCATTTTGTTGAGGTTTTATTGGTGTAGAGAAGGTGTGTTTACTACCCAGATTTGAGCAAAAAGAATTAAATTATTGATTCTCAAATTCTACACCATGATCACTTTTCAAAGAAATTATTTTAAAACTTTTTTCATTTTGAATAACTTTACAAAAACTTTCAAAAATAGTGAAATATTTACTTTTGAGTTTTAGAAAATACACCCAAGTAAATGAAGAATAATCATCTACTAAAATATATACATATAATTTACTAGTCAAACATGCTACTCTGGATGGTCTTAAAATCCATATGGATAAGTTCTAAAGGTTTAGATTTAGCGATTTTGTTAATATATTTGAAAGAAGATTTGTGATGTTTTCCAATTTGTCACACATCATAGAATCTAACATTTTTAAACTTAAGACAAGGAAAATCAGAAACTAGTTGTTTCTTAGACAATTTATATAAAACATAAATATTACAGCATCCAAGTCTTCTATGACAAATCCATGACTCATTTGTCTTATCATTTAAAAAATTTACTTTCTGTTTACATAAATAATTTAAATCCAAATTATAAAAATTATCAGTTCTAGTGCTCTAAATTTAAGAAGTTTATCTTTAAACATAGGGTAGGAATTGTTAGAAAAATCAAAATAAAATCCATCATCACAATGTTGAGAAGTACTTATCATATTTTTCTTTATCCCTTTCATATATAATACTTTTTTGATAGAGATAGTCCTTGGATCTCCCACCGTTCCAACTCTAACTATTTTTCCTTTGACATTGTCACAAAAAATGACTAGACCTCCATCTATTTGAGTTAGAATATGAAAATTTATTGAGTCTCCACTCATTTTCTTAGAACATCCATTGTATATATACCATATGGATTTTCTATTCCTATAAATTTTTTCCAAAAAATTAAATTAAACATGTGTTTGTTTTGGTACCCCTATCATTTTGGATCTTGTAGTGTTAGCTAGTAATGATATGGTAGTCCATATATTATTTATTTTTATACAATTCATATCACTTTATTTAGAAAAACTTTTAAAAGAAATATTTTCTTTTAATACCACTAATTTGTAGATTTTTCAAATAACAGTTATTAGTGATATGACCTTCTGTTCCAAAAAAATAATAGGTATCATTTTCCTAATTGGAAACAAGATAATTTTTATACAATTTATATTTATCACACTTACTTACTATTCCAAATCTTTCCATTTTAATGACATTATTTCCAAGAAATTCATTCAAAATTTTTTGTCCTTTGGTACAAGTAATTGTGTAACTCTTATAGTATTCTACTTCATATTTAAATTCTTTAATCCATTTTTCATGATCAATACATTTTGATGTAGACTAATTAAAATTTTCCACTAAATCCTAATGTTGTTTTAGCATTGTATCCCTTTATCCTAATAAACATTATGAATATTTTTCAATGATTTATGATTATTAAACAAAGAATCATATTTCTCTTATAACATTTTACAATATGCATCCAGTTTACCAGTCAAGAAAATATCAGTACCAGAATCAAAAGAGTAATAAGATTATACCTCTTCTTTATCTTTAGCCATAAAGCACATGATGGCTATATGTTTTTGTGGAAATTTATCTAAATTAGATTTTGAGGAGATACTAGAGTCTTCAGACATACTCCATGTATATTTCAATTCTATTTTTAATTTATTATCATAATCAACATTCGTCTCATTTTCTTTTCTATCCTCTTTATATCATATTTCAATTGAGGGAAATTAGGTCTAATGTGACCCAATTTTTTACATTCATAGTGTAAAAATTTTATAGGTTCTTTATCATCCTTCTTAAAGGATTTTGTGAGGCCCATTTTTATCTTGTAGAATTTACAAAACTTTCCATCTAGCTGACATAGTTCTATTTTAGAATTCTAGGAATCCAAATTTTCATAAATTTCGACTTCTTTCTTATTTTTTTAGTTATGATTCTAAGATGTCACTTTCCAAGAAGTATTTTCCTTTTTCACTAAAATCTTATGATATTCATCTTTAACTTTCATTTATTATTCATAAATCATCAATGTCCCAATTAGTTCTTTAATTTCCAGATCCTTGATAGGTGATGATTGGTGAATAGCAGAAAAAATGACATTCCATTTTGAAGGTAGTACTCTGAGTACATTCAAATATTGAAAATATTATTTGATGGGTTCTCCTATGGCTATAATATTGTTGACAATTTCTATAATCTTTCTATTCATCTGTCTGATTCATTCACCATCAAACATTATAAAGTTGTCAAACTTTATCTTTTTTAATGAATACCTCATCTATCTAACATTTTTTGTTCCTTCATAGGCCAATGATATTTTTTCCACATATCATAGGCTGTAGGGAATTGTGATACATGATTAAATTCATCCGGACCAAGTCCATAGATAATATAATTCATTACTTTTGAATTGATATCATACTCGTATTTTGTTGCAGCATCCCAAGTATCTAGTTTTTTCAGAATCTTATAAAGAGTGATGATTTTTTAATAGACTTTGAATCCAATATTATTCAAATATTTGATCATTCAAGATTTATAGAATCCATAATTTTCACCATTAAAGTATGGAGCACGTACCGTAGACATTCTTTCTCTAGGATTATCCATCTCCATCTACTTTGTATAGACCTTATACTTTTCATCTTTCTATATATTTTTCTCAAAGGATCCATTGTGAAATAAATTATTAGGCCAAAATAATAAAATGTAACAAAAGAGGGGGTGAATTGTTTCTTTTCAATAATCTTATAAAATTATGAATTTTAACACCCTTTGTGATTTACGGGGATATGCAACATTTTCTTATATATGAAAAGATAAGTAGTGGATAAATAGAAATAAAGAACATATATTTTTGTAGTGTTTTGGGGAACAAGGATACCCTAGACCACTCCACTAATCACTCTCTCTATGAGATTGGTGAATTTAACTAGAATGAACCTCTTATCACAAGACCACAAATCCACAACTGAGCACAGGCAGCTAACACATTTATAATCAGTATAAACACATAAACTTCTAGTTCTTTAATTGAGGACCAATTATCCACATCTTGGATCATGAAGATGATACTCCACCACAAATGAGTACGAGCAGTTGATAATACAATAAATCAAAAGAGGTTTATTTGATATTTTAGGTTGAACTTCACATTTATAGTAGTAGCAACTGACAGTAGATGGATCTTCTTCTTCAATAATGAAAATCTTCAAGAAAGAGTTGTTCTGAAGCAATTCTGGTTAAAAATGACCTTCAAAAGGGATATAAACTCACATTAGTAGTAAAATTACGATAATATGTGATTTAACATGTACATAACCAAAGTTTAGTTTCTTTTAAAGTTGATCATTCATTGGAGTAACACTGTACAAGATTTTTTCCCAAATTTACTTTTGTAGGATAATACGTGACTTCTATTTTTTGTATGTTGAAAATATTAACTGATATAATATATAGACCATGAAGTTTTCTTAAGTACTCTAGATCCAAGAAAATTTCCTAAAAGAATGTGAAAATTAAAATATAAATTAACCATGGGAATCATAACTTCCCTTAATAAGAGGAGTGATTTTCTCCAATAAAAATTGGTCCTTGAATCGATCATAACGAGCTTTGAATCAATCAAAGATCAGATTTAAATTATCCTGATACTGTACCAACACCTTTTCAATTAACTAAAATAAAATCTTGGGTTTTAAAAATCCTCTATTGAGTAGACAACATAGTGTTGAACTGCGTAGAATAGGGTTCCTTTGCATAACGTAGGGTTCCTACCAATGTATGGTTCCTTAACCATAATTTCATCATCACATAATGTAGGGAAACAAGTAACATAGGGAAAATGATCCATACATTCAAAATTTTCATCATAATATTTCAAAGGTATCATTTATTAACCATACGTTGTAATTTCCCAAGCATAGGGTACATACAGTACTTCTAGACTCCAATGTAGGGTTGATATTCCATACGTTCATTGATTCCCGAATGTAGGTTTGTTGATCCATATTCTAAATATATAGCATAGGGTTTCCATTCCATATAAAAAATATTAAACATAGCATAGGGATGATGATCTATACGTTCATTTACCAAACATAGGGTTTGAATAGTGTTTCCATAACACACCCCTTAGCTCTAATTCCATAAAAAAATATAAATAAAAACATGTTATATATTCCTAATACTTTATTAATGTAACTTCATTATAAAAAACAAGGGTATTTTTGAGCATCAAAATAAACATTTAATATAGATTATTGTTGAGACAATACATGCCCAACATATATCAATAAAAAACTAGAATTCTAAATTTTTAGGTGGTTTAAGAAGGGAATAAATTCACAAATCCTTGAACAATGGTTATATCCTCTATCTATATTCCCTCATTATACTCCATTATTTGGAAAAATCATACATACCAATCATTTTCTAGTTATATTTCTATGTTATATAATGATGTTAAATCATGATTTTCCTTCCCCTTATTAATAGTGAATAATAATCTTGGTTGGTTCAAGAGATTAGAGGAAAAAGATTTACCTTGAAAGTTTATATCTGGGTAGAAATCGATGCAGCATTTGGTGTTTCCCTAAATATGTTAACATATTGCCTCTAAGTTGAGGAAATTATATATAAAAATAATTTTTATGATTTAAATTAATGAGTTGATACATAATAAAATAATTAGAAATATAATCTTTATTAAATATATATAGTTCATCTGCCAACATCATTGGGTGGTTCCAACTCAACTGTTGTGGTAGAAAATGCACGATCCCAACCTTATTAATTTTATGGTAAAGGATATTGATTCCCTCTATTAGTTATTTCCTTTAGAATATTATAAACACAATTACCTATTGGTTTATAATTGCAATATCAAACCATAGGATGGGGATTCTAAAAAACCATCCTTTCTTCTTCATTGGTCCTAACATGGCCACTAAATTTCTTTGATTCCTTCATTTTCTACAATCATGTTCTATATGAACATTATTTAAACATTTAAAATATATTCTTGATTATTATATAATATTTACTAGGATGTTCCTTCTACATTTTGGTCATGTGATTCAGTTTTTTTCATTTCATGCATTTTATTAGATGTGGTTCCTAAATGATTCTCCCTTTTTTGTTTCTTATTAAAGATTCTATGATCACACAGAATATTCAAGACCTCAATTCTATCATTTTAGTACAACAAAAAATTTCATCATAACTATAAAAATATCACATTTTATAATCTTTATAAAGAATTTGAATTGATCCATTTTGAAATCTATCAATTTTTCTATCTATATCAATGACAAATCTAGAAGTATACCTTGATAATTGAATAAATTTAGCTTCATATGTGATAATAGATTAATAATATTTCTATTTTATATTATGTAATTATTGATTCATATTTATTTTTATAGATTTATGGAAATCATTATAAAGTAACAATCTATTTAAATCACCCCATAAAATAGATTCTATATAATCATCAAAAATATTATCCTATATTAATATCCACCATTGAACAGATTCTCATTCAAGGTTATAAAAAATAGATTAAATTTATATAGTTTGGAATATTCAACCATAAAGAATATATTTTTAATGATAATACACAAAATCTAGAAACAATTGGTTTTGTGGAACTAATAAATGATAAAGGATCTTTCCTCTTGATTTAAAAAATTACTAAAGGCCCATGTTGTGGTGATAAATTCCTTTCCATATGGTAATGGTAATTTTCCATAACCACATTCATTTGTGTTAATATAGCCATGATTTTTTTTAAAAATTATTACTCATGAAGTTTGTTCGAATATTGGGATAATAATCACATTGTCCATTGTATCCATATTGGGAATTCTTATTAGCACATATTATTCCTTAATCTATCTCATAAATTTAACAAAAAATAAATTATGATAAAATCAATTTGAATAAAGTTAAGTATGAAATTTTAACCACGTATTCTTATTATAGGTCAATATAAAAAGGTATTTATCCTAGGGTTTTCATCCTAATTTAAAAAAATAACAAACTTTTCTCTAATACCAATTGACAATCACAGACTTAAACTTATGGATTGGTGATTTACTTATATACATTCATTATAAAACTTAAAATATTATTAAATTTAAACACTTCCCTGAATCTTTAAGTTTAGTGTCTTTGGTAACTAAGAAATAATACAAGAAAATTAATATAAATTTTTTTATCATCCCTTGGAAATATAATTTAATTCATAGTCCATCCATACTTTGTAATTGTTTCTTCAGGTTTTTTAGAATGTCGATATGGAGTAGAATTTACCTTGATGGTTTGATTGAGGGGTATTTTTTGAACTATATAAATAGAATACATTAGGCCCTATATTTTCTTCATCTTTCCAAGAATATTTTTATGGTTCCCTTATCCATAGATAGGTACAGACCATCATTACAAAAGATGGAAGTCATATGGGTTTTCCGGCCCATTGACTCTTGGGGACTCAAATTCATCGAGAGGATGGGAGGTTGGGTTCATCTCACCCTTTGAGGGGAATTATTTCAAACATTGATAATATTATTGATTTAATACATGTTCAAGAATATCTTCCTAATCCTGATATGGGATTGGTTACCCTAGAATAATGGTTTATCAGTTAATTATCTCTTTAGATGAAGAAGGGGGTCTTTTTTAGGGATCCTTTTGTATGCATTTTACGTTCTTTATCCATTTACATAATGGGGAATCGATTATTTATGTGATGTAACTATATAACCAAGTTCTTCAGAATGTTCTACCAAATGAGGAGGTGGTTGATATTCAGAGGAGGGGATTGAGCCATTATGAGGCATCCTACGCATCCAGAATGTTGGAGGAATGAAAACCCATGTAGTTCATCGAGGTTCTTGGGACTATCCCCACAGTATATACCCTTATATGAAGGGTATTCATTCATTATGTCTAATTAGATGTTTATTCATACCTCCCTAAGACCACGTAATTTATGCTCGAGGTGAGAAACAAGGGGGATAGATGATCAACCTCACGGCGTGTAGGTTTGGGACTTGAATATTAGGACATTCCTTGGTGTATTTGGCATGTAGATCAGGCCTTGGGATAATATCCCACATATCCCGATTATAGAAATAATTAGAGTCTGTGTAGTTCATATAATGTTGGGGCTTATACAATGAGGTTTACTTATACAATTGTAGGGGTTTATGGGGATGATGATATGGACATTGTAACTCCCTAATCCCATGTGAGACATTATTATCTGTGATAAAAAGGGATAAAAAGTAATCGATGTCATTGCATTGTACAAGGGACTCATATATTTTACTCTCCATGGATAATCAATAAGGATATAGGAAATCAAAGGGAGGTGGCCTACGTATCCTAAATATGGAAGGAAACAGAGTCGTCGTAGTTCCCTCTATGTCGGGGCTTACACTCTGAGGCTGACCTATTGATTGGGGTATACATGCTGAGGATAGATAACATTGTAAAATATAGGGATTCATTATTGACGAAGGGTTATATTCTGAAGGTAGACAACATTGTCAAATCCTGGGATGCCTTGGAATCCATCACATGACCTAGCTTGAAACACATATAAGGTGTCACTAGATCCAATGTGTCACAGTTTGAGGGGTGCCGCGTATCTTGGCCGATACCTCTAGGAGTTATCGTGAGACCTAAAAGACAAGTCTAGAGGGTGTTGAGATTCTCAGCTGAATTGTTTGGAGGGTGTTTCGAGTCTCTACTAACTTTCCCAGAGGGAATCGTGAGAGCTTGGTTTTCATGTCTTAATTATTTTGGGAGACTTGGATGACATGAGTTAACACTGTTATGTGAGTCAGGTGATGTGTTCGAAGAGCATCACAAGTCTTTGGTGATGGACCTAGAGGGTTCTCAAGATCGAAGTGGCACCCGTGGGGGCACTGTATGATGTACCCTGACATGTTTTGAGGACTTCCAATTTCCTTAATGACATGTCTAATGGGGCGTCGTGAAATATGGACTATGTGACCTGGTGTTGTCACATGCCTTCAGATCACACATGTAAAGCCCATGAGGGGTAGTGGTCATGTATTTCGCTCAAGCCTTCTACCTTTGATCTTTGTTCTAATCCATGTATTGAAAATGAATTGGATTCTTTCAGTGTATATTAATCTTTAGTATCATGTGATCTAGAAGTCTTGTGGAATGTGTAAAGACCCGTAAAATTCAAGGGAAATTTTTTCTTAATTTTCTTTAGAATTTTACAAGAGCGCGGTTTCAGACGACACCTGATTCCGAGGCCCGGAGTGCCCGGAATTAATTTCCGAAGTTTGGCTCGGGTACGTTCAGTGAACGAACGAGCGGGAATTCCTAACTTTTGATCCGGTGCTCGGAATTGAAATCTGAGGGCACCGATGAACTCGCAGCGCCGATATTCGCTTAAAGAGACCTTTTCGGGAGTTGCGTTTGTTACGGGTTGAAAGTTAAGTTTTGGGGTTTTCAGTTGAGTTAAATAAAATTTGTGTAAGACAAATTTTATTTTTTAGTTTGTTAAAAACCTACCTAAGGGGGTTGGAAGTGGGACCCACACCCACTTAACCTCCCTTGGGAGGATTAAGTGTGGTGGGGCCCACACGAACCCCTAGACTTTTCAAGTTCCCTTAACCCCCTCTTTATTGGCTTAAGTTACTCTTAATTAATTATGGGAGTTAAGTCTTTTTGAATTTCAAACTTTGAAATTCTTTTGCGTTATGTTTTAATAAAATAAGAGGTAGTCTTATTTTATTTTGAGTTCTTTGTTTGTCATTTTGAGATCTCCTCTTCATCTTCAAGCTCTGACGAAGAACGAAGAACGCTCAAACTCCGACGAAGAACGACGCCTCTCTTCTTCGTCCTCGGTGTCAACAAGAGGGAACGCCGCACCCTCCTCGGACCTTCTTCGTCGGCATACGAAGATTCGCCAACGACGTATCTCTTCGGGCATAACTCTTCGTCAACGGATTTGACGAACGACGACCGCGACGCCCGATCTCCGCGACGCCGTCTTCCGCGGAACGTAGACGAATCTTCGAATCTTAAACCTGAGGTAGGGGTTGTTGATTTCATTTTGGTTTCTTTATTCCTTTTCTTGCTCGTGGATCGCATGTCTACGTGAGGCATTTAAATATTTTATATAAGTGTTATTGTTAACGCGAGGGGGGCCGGACCGCACGAACACGGCCGAACCCCCCTCCATCGTTCTTATTTAATTCTTGCGGTGGAAGCAAAGTGGCGTGGTGCCGTCGCACCACGCGGTTTACCGTATGTTTATTTTTACGCGGCGCCGTCGCGCCACGCCGAGGTAGAAACTTCAAGAACGCGACGCCGTCGCGTCGCGTTGAAAAGAATCAAAGTACGGCGAAGGGGCGCGGTGCCGTCGCACCACGCCGGATGACGAACGCCGCGGCCGGTTCCGGGCCGCGGCGGGACGAGGAGACCGCGGCCGGTTCCGGGCCGCGGCGGGACGAGAAGACCGCGGCCGGTTCCGGGCCGCGGCGGAAGAGGAGACCGGCGGCCGGGCCGCCGGCGTCGGAAGTCGAAGGCGGGACCGGAATTTCCGGTCACGTTGGTAAAAACCGGCCGGCCAGCTGGCCGGCCGGATGACAGGAAACCGGGGGAATAAATCCCCCGGCCGGTTCAACAAAACCCCCCTCTTAATGAGGGGGGCGGTTCCATGGAAGGGGGGGGGGGGCAGCAGCCCCCCGGTTTAATTCAAAACCGGCCCCCACGTGGGGGCCGATTTGTTGCAAACGGCGCGGCAAAGCCGCGCCGCCCTTCTGAAGAAGCGGGGGTTAGCCCCCCGCGTGCCACCCACGTGCGGCGCCAGGCGCCGCCGCCGCGGCCCGCCGCCGCCGCCGCCGCCGCGCCGCCGCGCCGCCGCCGCGCCGCCCAGGGGGGGGTCGGGCCGGGTCGGCCCGGACCCGGACCCCCCCGTTTCGGACCAGTTTTAGTTTTTGGCTCATAACTTGAGCGTCGGACCTCCGAATGACGAACCGTCTGCGGCAACGCGATCCTTGGATCGAGACGGTCGTTTCGGTATATCGCACTCAAGGTTTCGGATTACTTTGAGTTCGGCCGGGTTAGTTCGTTCACGAAACCAACCGGGCCTTCGGAGCGGAAACGCTCATATCTTGAGCTACGAACGTCCGACTGACGTGCCGTCAGTCGCGTTGTGTTCCTCTTTGTGAGACGGATCTTTTGGCATACTCCGCCCGAGGTTTGGACGCAGGTGGAGTACGGTCGGGTTGGTTTTTCCTTAGAAACCAACCGGGCCCTGGAGACGAAAATGCCAATAACTCTCAGACCGGGCGTCCGATCGACGCGCCGTCTGTTGCGTTGAGTTCCTGTTGACGATACGGAACTTTTGGATACATCAACTTCGGTCTTCGTGACAGTTGATGTATCAGCCTCTCGGCTCGTGGAGCGGACCCTCCGAACGAGCTTGCTGTGTGCGGGAACCCTAGTGCTGGCTGCGACTGTTCTACTGCTACGACTGCTACTGTGACTGCGACGACGACAGTACAGAGATCCTGTGTGGATTCGACGACGACAGTACAGAGATCCTGTGTGGATTCGACGACGACGACTACAGCACTCAGCGATCCTACGTGGATCAGTGCTACAGGTCCTGTGTGGGCCCGATCCTGTGTGGGTCCTTGCGCTCAGCGGTTCTGTGTGAGCCAGCGCCTACAGGTTCTGTGTGAGCCCGATCCTGTGTGGGTCTTCTGCGGGGGTTAGTTACCTATCGATCCTTCGTGGGTCCGACGACTTTGATGGATCAGTGATCATCTTTATCGTCCTTGAAGAAGTATACCTGTGTGAGCTGAATCCTGTTGCTTTCCTGTGTGGATTGTGTTGTGCAATCCTGTGTGGATTATGATTTGCTTTCCTATGTGGAATACGAATACTTTCCTGCGTGGACTGAGTTGTACTTGGGCTCGGAGGTTGGAGCGTATTTTAATTGATGACTTAGGTATATGTATGGGCATATACCTAAGCAGTGTCGGTTGTTACTTCGTGATTGTACTTTTCTTCGTGGTTTATCCTTTGTAGATTTGAGAGACCTTCAGGGGTCTCGGGGTCCCTACTGAGTAGCTTATACTCACCCCTGCACGGGCTTTTCCCGCACTACGTTGTGTTGGTTGCAGACGACGGACAGCGTTGACCTTAGCTGAGGCTTGCAGAGCGGGACGGTACCCGGAGGTGGACCACTGGGCGGGACGTGCTCGGAGCGGACGGCGGGACCCGTGGAGCAGAGGAGCTATCTGTACCCACCCTTCAGGTGGGATTCCCAGTGGACAGCTCGGAGTAGCGGCTTTTACTTTTCAGTTGCTGTTTTTCCCTCTTCGAGTTGTACTTTACTTTCAGTTTGGGTTTGTATTCTGGCCCATTTACTTTTCCGCACTTTCAGTCGTACTCTGCTTGTTTAGTGTTTACTTTCCGCTTGTTTACTCTGTGGTGTGTGTTTACTTTTCAAAGGCAATGCCTTCCCTTTTTACCAGGATTTACGCCTTGGTGCTAGTCGCCAGCCCCTGGCCTATGGAAGGCGGGCTTGGGGTAGTCACGGCACGGACCCCGAGGGCGGGTCGTGACAGAATGGTCTTCAAATAACATACTAGAGATCCTCTACATGATCTATGAATGATCACGAGAAGTTCTTTATGCCTTGCACAAGAATAATCCAACTTTCTACTGATGTTTAACCTAACAGAAAGTTGGATGGTCGTGTGATTTCTCCAAGAAGTACGTATAAGTTGAGATCCAAATCATTCAGAGTATGTGCATCGAGAATCAAACCCACATAGTAATCATCAAAGAATCGAACAATTTTTTCATGTTTCTATTTGGTATTTATAGGACTCATCACCCTGGGTACTCATTGGTTTGTTCATAATATCTTGAGTGAGTTCAGGCTAGAGCTAGAGAAGGGAGTCTGGAACCATGTGGTTTCGTGAGTCTATATCGTGGACTACTTCGGGCACGTCGCCTGATTTTTAATGATCGTGAGTCTCTTACATTATCGGATTATTTCAAATTGTTAAATAATTTTTTGATCACATGGACATGTGAAAAGAATTTCATGTTTTCAAGTTGACATGTACAAGGGATTTCAAAAGATCCATGTGCCTATGAAAATACACTCACTAGTCCTTGGGTGACTTGTCTTGGGTATTGCAAGACAATGTTGTGGGTGCACTGGGAATGTCGTGTGCCCTTTAGCAATCATGAGTACCTCTCACCTCCTCTCTTTTGATTCTCTTTGTTTGATGTAAAAAGGAGTTGGAGTCATGAGATATTTTATGTGTGTTTTCGAAGGTATTTATTCTATTTTCTAGTGATTAATCTCTTGACCAATATGGGTCATACGGGGGTGCATTATCATGTAGTAGACATGTCTATCCACCTACCTGTAGAGTGTCATGGGGTTACTTGGACATGTATGAGGACTTCTGAATGGAGAGACTAACATGAAATAGGGTATTCGTGAGGTTTCAAAATGTCTCACAGATTTCTTGGGGTGTACATCACATGTTTTTCAATGACCACAAACCCCTATCACCTCCTCCCCTTTATCTCCTTTGTTTTATGTGGTGAAGGCTTAGAGGTCATGCGAGATTTACTAGATATCACCAAGGTATTTCATTCTTCCCAATGATGACTTTTTTATGATCTTCATGACTATTGGGGGTCTCTTACATTATAATTTGATCACTATTTATTTTTAAAGGATTTTGGGTGGTTTTACAAAAACATTCCAATGTCAAACCATGTGGCCTAAGGGCGCAAATTCAGTTGTCTGGGGGGCCTTCGATAGAGCAGGTAGGTTTGTCGAAGGGTACTCTGTGATACTTACTGTAGGTGATTCACCATGCATATATACTTCTCATGACCTTGAAATGGTCATGAGATCAAAAGTATCTCATAGGATTCAGGAATCATCAACCATCCCCTTATTCATTGTTTTCATGGGGAAAATAATACCCATATTCAAGTATTTATTCCTTTGTGATTTTTCCGAGGCTTATTTGGTAGGCGTCAACAAATCCCACCCTTAGGAGCGATATCCGAGGGGACAAGGACTCGGTTCTAAGGAAAACTAATGCCCACCAAATCTTTTGATGGTTTCAAAAACCACTTATTTAGGTGATGTATGGTTTACGAGCCAAAATTTGGTATTCCACAAAATTCCAATTTATTGGGGTGGTGGAGGACAATCCATCCCACCAGCTACCTATTCTCAGAGAGCTCTCGCTGCTGCTCGCATCACGAGACCCTACCATGAACCCGGATCACAAACACTATCTGCAAGTTCTTTCCATGAACCCATTATGCCAAATCTATTGTGCAAGGCTTCTTTCTACTCATGTTCTCATCTACCTCAACTATGAATTATTTTTTAGTAATTCCTTAGACATTTCCTATGAGTCCCATGGTCGCCTCAAGTGGTTTCACGAGCCTGGATGACTAGATCAGTTGAGAATTTTTGAATTGCATGACCATGTTTAAGTTACATGATCATGAGTATTCAGGGGGGTCATGTGAATTACATGATTCCATGTAGAGGTTATTCACCTTGTGAGTTCTTTGGATAAAATGAGATCTGCGAGACCTTCATGTGGTTTTCAGATCCCTTATTTAATTTTGTGATGCACATGATGTCATTGTCTCATGTCATGATTTATCTTTTTCCAAAATTTGTGTTTTAATTGATTAACATGTTCCACTAAAATATTTTCAGATTTCATCCTGTTCCTACCAAGGTTCCTCAATTGCGGACAACTAAATGGTCATGATTACTAGGAATCACAGTGAGGATCCCCGCTAATATGTGTGTACCGATAATGAGGTCCTACAGAGGCTCATTTAATCTAAAATTAATAATTATACCTTATCTAATTAACTTCCATTATATGAGTTTTTGTTTCTATATGATGTTTCTAGACCTTCCCCAGATATTAAGCTACCATTTCACGGGGTATCTATATCTATGGACTACTTTTAGGCAATGATTTCCATAGACGGTCAGATGGTTACAACGAAATATCAAGTCTTGTATTAGTTTTTGTCCTATTCTCCCTTAATTCAAGATGGTTATAAAATTTCTTATAAACATGTCACCCATATTTACTTAAGTATATTTTCCACTTCTTTGGATGCCTCTGGTGGCAGATGGTACTCAAAATGGAATATTCCTCCTGGTGGCAATTTTTCTGACGAATGGGAAGGTCCATTATGGGTGACACAGAGTTGTTCAGAATTTATGGATGATATATATAGGTTTCATATCCCCAATTAAATATGGATATATCAAATCATCATTTGTGGCCAAACTGACCTCCTCTGGGAAATTATTAGCTACTAGTCTCCTGGCACCAACACATTCCATCTTCCTCACGGTGAGGGAGGTATCAGTTTATGGGATATCCATCAACTGGGTGGAATCCATCCTCTCATAGATATATATGAATAATTTATTCCTACTTCATATTTATGATATTATTCTCTATAAACTCCAATTCTGTCAAAGGAGATGCTTTCCATTGTGAAGAAAAATCTAAGGAGAGAGCTAATATGGAACTCACTTATTTCCATCACCGACTAGATCAGTATTTTTCTATGTGGAAGTGGGGACCCAATGTTATCCTCTCCCATTTATGACCATAACGGAAATTTCATGATAGTTCCATTCATATTGGTCCATTATGGAAGTAGAGGACTACACCTCATGGGGCTATTGGGTGAATCCGGAGGTTTCTTCAGACATTTCCTAAATCGGTGGATCTTCTTGGCTGGGGATAAACTCTCAGGAATTCACATTGGCACACTGGTAATGGTAGTGTGTCCTAAGAAAGGTAGGCACCTTAACCTAGTGGTACTAGTTCTTTCATGCCTCTAGAAGATTTTCGTTCATATCCAACAAGGCAGTACTCCCTACACGATTAGTGGTCCTCTCTAGTTCCTATTTAGATAGATATGGGAGTACTTCCATTCTTATGAGTACTATAATATCTCTAAGACCCGATACCCTGTATCCATACCTATATTTCTAAAAATATATGGTCTTGTACCTTTGTGTCTGTCCCTTGTAGACGTCAAAGGTGCACTGTGCCGATCTGAAAACTTCAACTTTTCTACCTTCTGTGCACCAAAAAGTCTGATAATTGTTGATGGCAGCAAATCTATTGATGAGAGATCTTATATGATCTCTCTTTGAGATGAGATCCTTGTATCTAGGGTAGAAGAGATGATTATTTATGATCTGTAGATTCCATATCAATTTTCTCGATAGTTTGGCTGCATTCAAGGAGTTTTCCTCATTCCTTTGGCCAACATCCAAGGGGAGTGACATCTTGGCATCATCCACCAATTTTGGAAGATACTCTCCCATGAATATACCTGAGCTATGATCATATTTAAACCTACCTACAATGAAGCTTTCCTCACCTTGGATTATGCCTAGGCTTGGGTGATGGCTTATTCCAATGGGGTGCTAGGACAATTTTTCCACCATGTGGACAATCCTCTTACGTCACCAATGCACCTATCTATGGAACTAATGGAATTTATGGAAGAATTAGGGAAAGTATCAAGGAAGTGGCTTCATTATGATGAAAATTATTCGGATGGTATGTTTGACTCTATTGAGGAGACCAGTCCTTCAGTGAAAGCTACAAATAATACACCTATTGAGAGAGAGAGAGACGTATGAGACTCACTCTCCTATTTCAACATTGATTCAACTGGTTGGTCATCCTTTTTCTGCCACTTCTTGATTGGATTTCAAGAATCAATCTCATAATAAACTGATCTAGGAGAATATCCATGTATTTATTATTGAGACTACTACGGAGACATTCTTCCATCAAGGGGAGTAGCTTTTCTAATCATTTCATGATCTAGAGGCAGAAAATATTGATTAGAAGCATTTGTAAATAATTATAGAGCGGATCATCATGAACCAAAGATACTTATCCGTGTAGGAAATGGTCTTACAAGACCTCGCATATGATGCCTCCCTTACCAAAAAAATGAGGGAGGTGGTAGAGGTGCTGTAGTAGGGTCACCGATTGTCATCTGATCTGTAATACCAGATGGATTCTTGGACGACACAAACATGGAGGCTTGAAGATATGATCTCTCATATGAAGTCCAAACTATTGATATCATCGAACTCATTGGACACAACTTCGAGGAGGGTTTAATAGTTGACTACTATGGTCAAATTTCTCCACCCTGAGGTAGAGGTGGAATAAGAAAGGAAGGCGAAACTCCAATACTCAATTGATGACTCCTGCCAGACACTTTCCAACCTAGATAGCACTACCAACCATCTTTTTTTATGACTCAATTTTTTGTATTTAATCTCATATGTTTCGCTAAACTCCATTTTTTGTCGATGTTTCATAGATAATCCCAAATTTGGAGATTCCTCCATTTTATACATATTGTGAATGAATGCATTTTTTGAGATCATTATCCAATTTTTTACCTTGTGTGATATCTCAATATTCTATCACTTTTTTATCGATACCCATTCCTTTCTTTGTATTTAATGAACATGAATTATTGGAATTGGATGTTGAAATCCTGATATATTTCTTTTGAGGAATGATTGTGAAGGCCCACCCAATATGAGGTTATTTATTAGTAATATATTTTGGCCACCTTGAGATCACCTGATGAGTAGAGGGATCAGCTGGTAAGGAGATATGTCCTATAAAATTAGTGCTTTTCATAACCATAGAAAGCAGATCGACCATAATAAGGCCATGTAGTGGGCCTTATGATAATTTCCATGTTCTTTAATTTAATATATTTTAGGTCACACCTTATTTTGATTTTATTTAGGGTCTTTTATCTCATACTATAAGTTGATTTAGTTTAAGGTCTTTTAGCTCGGAGCATCAGTTGCTTTAGTTTAAGGTCTTTTAGCTCAGACCATCTGTTGCTTTAGTTTAAGGTCTTTTATCTGAGACCATCAGTTTCTTTAGTTTAGGTTATTTTAGCTCAAACTATCCGTTACTTTAGTTTTCGGTCTTTTATCTCAGACTATCTATTTATTTAGTTTAGGGTCTTTTAGCTTGTACCATCAATTTCTTTTGTTTATGGTCTTTTATCTCGAACCACCAGTTTCTTTAGTTTAGGGTATTTTTTCTCAGATGATATGTTGATTTAGTTTAATGTATTTTAGCTCATACCATATATTTCTTTAGTTTAATGTATTTTATCTCAAATCATATATTTATTTAGTTTAGGGTCTTTTAGATCAGGCCATCTATTGCTTTAGTTTGGGATCTTTTATCTTAGACCATTTTTTTCTTTAGTTTAGGGACTTTTATCTCAGACCATATGTTTCTTTAGTTTATGGTCCTCTAGCTATGACCATATATTTATTTATTTTAAGGTCTTATAGATCAGACCATCTATTTATTTAGTTTAGGGTCTTTTATCTTGGACCATCTATTGATTTAGTTTAAGGTCTTTTAGCTCAGACCATCAACTGATTTAATTTAGGGTATTTTAGCTCGGACCATCATTTTCTTTAGTTTATGGTATATTAACTCAGATTATTTTTTTCTTTAGTTATGGGTCTTTTAACTCAGACCATTTGTGTATAATCATGAGATATGGTGCAGACATTCCAGGAATAACCTAAAACACTCTAAGGTGCTGGATCCTACCCTGGTGTTATTGAGTCCCACAAGGATTGTAATTCCATTTTTTCAAAGTGACACACTTGGTTTCTGGCCATAGGTGTATATTCACGAGTGATGGGCATTCATGAATAGTCAAGAAAAGGGGTCCCTTTAAGTCGAATATCTTTTCCAAGGGCTATGGAAGATCTATAGAGGTAATATTGATCTTTTCCAAGGTATATAGAAGATATATACAGGTAATATTAATGAGTTTGGAATACTAGGGATACAAATCCTTCCCTAGGTAGTTGGGGTATGAATGACATAAATAATAACCTGGAAGTTTCAGTCCATGAATATGAGACGGTGAAAACATGCCAGATATCCCCCTTGACATTCTGAAATGATAGGTTCGGCCACAGTGTTGAAAAAGCTCACAAGGATCGAAAATCCTTTATGTCAAGTAGAAGATGTTTTTAGTTGGATGGTCAGGAACCTTATGCATCATTATCATGGAAAATAAAATACAGTTTCCACTTCATTCCGAGGGATATGAAATATTTTAGAATACTCAAGCATCTAGATGATTAAGTTGTATATGGGAAGAAAACTATCCATGAAGGGTTCTTGAAGAGTAGGGTAGGTAGATCTTAAAATGAAGCTTCATCTCTATGACATGTGGTTTGAAATTATGAGATCTGGGCCATAAAAGGATAGTAAATGAATTTTTGCAGTCCATATTTGAGAAAGGGTATGAAACAAGGTGATTTAATGTCAAGGATATTGAATCCACTTTGGTAGTTTGGTACGGGAACTATAAATCAAGATCTAGGGCGCTCAAATCCATGGAATGGTATGAGAAAGTCATAAAGAGGGTGTTTTAGAGACACTGGGGTGTTGAGTGCTACCGTGATGATGTCAAGGCTCACAATAATTGGAATTTCCTTTTTCAGAGTGATGCATTTTGTTGACGACCATAAGTGCATATGCAGGATACATGAGAATGCATGCATAGTCATGAAAATAACCCTTGAAGCTAGATATGCTTTCTAAGTGATGTGTAAGGCAATGGTGATTCGAGACACCCCAAATTATGAAGTTTGGTTTTCAGAATATGTAAAATTCAAGGAGGGTTTGAATGTCCTAAAGGTTGTGTCATCATCTAGAAAATATATTCTCACAGTGAGGATATATGAAATATATTTCCCTAACTTTTTCCTAGACCAGCGGGTCTAGAAAGCATAGACTAGATTTTACTAGGGTTATACACCCTATTATATTTTCAAATTTTATGTTTGAACCCTAATTATTTCCTAAACTTTGTGGATAAATATTTTAATGGGCTGAGACTTGACTTTTTCTCAGGTCACCAATTATGTTTTTTTAACTGAAAAGTTTTTTTATATCTTTTGTTGGTAGTTTAAGGTCTTGTGATTTAGACCCCTATTGGATAGAGTTTAAGGTCCTACAACTTTTAAAAAAAATCACAAATAGTTCAAGGTTATTACTTTCATGGACCTAGTATGGAAGATGTTACGCACGATCCTAATTAGGATACCAAAGGTCAAGAGTGCCCCAAAATTTTCTCAAGCATTGGAAAAAATGTCGTAAGTCACGGCTTGAGTTTCTCAGGTCATGAATAATTACATGATACAATCTTACAAGAATATATTCAGACACACTGGGGTGTTGAGTGCTACCATGATGATGTTAGGGATCATGAGAATTGGAATGTCCTTTTTCAGAGTGACGTTTTTTTTGATGTCTATAGGTGCACATGAAAGAGCCAACAAATGCATGTATAGTCTTGAAAAGAGACCTTAAAGATGGATATACTTTTTGAGGGACTTGGAAGGTTGATGAATGCCTAAAACACTCAATACATGAATTGTGGTATATAGATTTGTGGTGTTCTTTAAGGATGGTGGAAGCACTGCATACTCTAGTTGACCGAATTAAGTCTATTGCAGTCATTTGATGAGGAGTAAAAAATAGGAGATGGTATTCACATTTTATTATCATGTAGTGGGGACGCGTTTTCTTTAGTGTAGTTTAATTTCATGTGGTGATGAAATCATTCCATGTAATTTATCATCATGCGGTAAGGACATGATTCCGTGCAGTTTAACACCATGCAGTAAGGAAATGCTTCCATGTAATTAAATATCCTATGGTATGGTTGTATGAACCGACATGAAAGGTGGTAATGTTGTGGTTGGGCCCAAAGAAGGGAATTTGGGTGTCACTAAGTATCCTATGAAAACAAGAATAAAACCACATATAGTTATGGATGGTCATTCTGTTTAATGTCTTGTGGTGAGGATGATGCAGAACCGTTTAATGTTGCATTATAGGGGCATATACAGATATTTTTGGGTCATGTGGACCAGATCTTAAGGTGGAGTTCCTAAAGTGGGGGATGTACAGTGTGGTTACATGAACCAATCTAATGTGAATTAGGACCAAAGAGTTCATAACCACACCACACACCTTTCTTGGAAGTCTCAGGCCAAGGGGTTAAAAAGTGTAATGGCTACAGTTGGGCTTGAATACGAAATGTCTAGGCATAACTACCTCTCTCATGAAGATGAGAATGAAGCCACACATAGTTCTAAAAAAAGTAAATACTTAACATAGGTCTGACCCATATATAGTGGTGGTCATTATTTCCCTTGACTGTTTCATCTTGGTCAAGGATTAGAGATCTAGGCATCACTGCATATCCTGTATGGGCAGGAATCAAGCTACACATAGTTCTTGAAGTTCCATGTAGTTTAACATATTGCGATGCAGATGAAGGTGGATCAATGTAAATTGGTGGGAGAATCATAGTTGTTCCCAAGGATAGAATCTTGTGTGTCACTACGTATCTCATGGGGATGAGAATAAAACCATACATAGTTCTTGGAGGACCATGCAGTTTAATGTCGTGCAATAAAGACATCGACCGTGCAGTTTAATGTCATGAAGAGAGAACATATGAAATTCCTTTTACAATATTTCACAAAAGACCATAATGGATCCACTTTGCACCTCTATTTCATTCTTGTGAGGGTAAGTCCCTACCTTATTTCCTAAGCTCACGTGAGCTATACTCAGTGTGAGAAAAAAGTAGCGGCATGGGTTCCCCTATAGTGTAGAGACAAAATAAGGGTATAACATGTAAATTATGTATGATACAATGGATAGAAAAAGATATAGGATCTTGGAATCCCTAAATATATCATTGGGAATAATAATAAATACATACACAGTTCTATATAAATCATGAAGTTTAATATCCTATAGTAAGGACATTGATCGTGCAGTTTGACATCATGTAGTAAGGATGAGATTTTCTAGGCTGTTTAACACCATGATATAAGGACGAATGATAGGGATTAATCGGATTTGGATTCCCATTTTCTTAACATCTTATGAAAAGTATTTCTTTATAAATCTCACATTGGTGGGAGGTGTGACACGATCCCCATCTATGGTGGCCAGAAAATAGGTTCCTTTAAGATAAAACTTATATATGATGTAAAGTCCATCCCACTTGGTCTCTAATTTCAGGGGATTATTTATTAGTATCATTGGATTTCTAAGAGCCAACACTAACTATAATATAAGTAATGAGCAGAGGTGAACCTCTTTATTAAAATATCATGCAATATGATTCTAGTGGACTTTGAGGTTGTTCAGCATTCCCAAACTCTTCTCATCTAGTTGTTCCAACTCATCCAGAATCTTCTATTATCTTTCATCATGTAAGAGCTATCTGCAAATAGCTATTTAGAGGGAGGTTATCTGGGACTATATGGAAAACACTTCCTTAGTCCCATACACCAGTGAGTATGGAATTTCATGTGTAGCAGTATGTGTGGTGGTATGGTAGGCCCAAAAATCAGGGAGAAGTTTATCTAGACAAGAATTATTAACCTTGTTTACCATCTTCTGGAGTATGTTTGATAGAGTATTATTAAAGGCCTCTATCTGTCCATTTGACAATGCATGATAGTGGGATGAGTGATTGGACTCAATGTTGTACTCCTAGTAAATCTTCTTCAACTCCATGGAATAAAATTTGGTGACATTTTCTGTCAATATTGCGTGAGGGACTTCGAACCTGGTGATGATATGGGAGTTCATGAAGATGATGATATTATTTATACCAGCTTCCTTGATGGGTATCACCTCAGACCATTTGAAAAATAATTCGGCGACAGTAAGGCTATACTTGAACTGCTTAGAAATGGCCTGGGGATATGGAGCCACAACATCCATTCCCCAAACGAAAAACGTCTAGAAATATTTAGCGGTATACAGAAATTCTGAGGTCTGATGGATGAAGTTTTCATGGATATGTCATTCATGACATTTCTTGGTGAATTACACACAGTTTTTTATAATGGTTTCCTAGTAATATATCAACCTCCTAATTTGGTGGGAGAGCATGGTTCTAGATAATGGGCACCCCAAGTGCCTGCATGGACATCCTCCATGATGGTGAGAAATTCTCCTTCTCATATGCACCATAGGATAATTCCATCAAATCCACACTTATAGAGTATTTTTTGATCATTTGGGCCATCCTTCAAAGTGAAGTTTACTACCTGGAACTGAATTTTTTTCCTTCTAGCATGATCTTCTGGGAGAGACCCATTGCTAAAATAACCCATTATGGGATCAATATATTTAGGGGTGGTCATTGGTTCATCACGCTCTAGGGTAGTGTTGAACTAGTTGATCTCTTCCATATCATATACAATGATTGATGACACCATTCTTTGATGTGTAATAAGAAAGATTGCTTCCTCTTGATATAGGTTATCCAGGATGGTGGCTACATTGGCCAACACATCAGCATGAGCATTCTATGATCTAGGGACTATTATGGTGTGGGATCAAAGGGTAATTCTGCCATTAGTCCCCTGATGTAGTTAGTGAGGGGTGATACTTTCTGTTTTTATGAAATATTCTGATTGAAATAGTTTATCACTAACTTCAAATCCCATTTTATGTTTAGGTAGGACATGTTTAGCTTTAGGGATAGTTCCAATCTAGCTATGAGGGCTTGGTATTCTGCCTCATTATTTGTGCATCCTTTGGATAGTGAGAAAGAGTGAGGAATAACTGCTTTGTCTGGGGGAGAAAAAATACAATCCCCAGACCAACCCGATTGAGTTTTTGGTTCTCCATTATTGTACCTACAAGATTTAGAAGGCACCATAAAAGTACATCACCCATGTCTATGGAGTGTCATGGGAATAAAAGTCCTCTTTATCAGGGAGCTCAATGCCTTTAAGTGTATTTTACGGGGTAGGGTGTTCTGCAACGAAATTATCTTGGGCTTTCACTATCACTGAATTATGAGATATGAACTAAATTTCATATTACTTTATAATGACAGACCATCAATCCAAACACCCAGTCAACATGGGGTGGCCAAGTATGTACTTGAGTGGGTCAAAATTAGAGACCAGGTGGACCTCATGGTGCTACATGTAGTTCCTCATATTTTTCACTGCAAATATGAGTACAAGGTACTTCTTTTAGACATAAAAATATCTTGTCTCATAACCTATCATGGTCAGGATAAGTCAGTAGAGACTATTCTCACATTCAAAATCATTCTTCTATATGAGAAGGGTGACTTATGAGCATTCCATAGTAGCCACATATAAGATGAGTGGAATCCCTTCTTTCAGAGGAAATAAAACAGTTGGGTGCGACAAGTATTTCTTGATACTTTTGAAGGTTTTTTTAACATTCATTATCCCATTGGTAGATGACTAGATTTCTCATTAAACATGTGGAGGGGTGAGTTTTTCTAACTAGGTTGGTTATGAATCATCAAATTTAGATGAGGTACCCTTGGAGTCTCCTTAGTTTTTTCAGGTAGATGGGGGCGACATTTACAAAATAGAAATATTCCTCTCTGGGTTATCCTCAATGATGTGGTGGCATACCAAAAATCCATGGAACCTACCTATTGTTTCCTCAAAGGAAAATTTTAGCATATTCATCTCTAGACTATGTTGCCGCTGCTTGTCGAATATTTCTGAGAGATTTATGAAGTGATCACATCATTGTAGGGATTTAATGACCAGATTGTCGACATATTACTCACCTATCCTTCCTAATAATGGATTCAATATGCAATGTATGGTGAAATTATTTTTGGCACCCTAAATATTTAATCCAAAGGGTATGACCCGATAGTAAAAGATCCATTTAGGTTCTTTAAATGTAGTGACTTCTTCATCCTCAGGGGCCATCTTGATTTTATTGTTCCATGAGTAACTTTTTATGAAGGAAAGGGAATAAAAGACATCATTTGTATCGATCAAGAGTTTTGTGATCCGTAATGGGAAATTTTCATTTTGGAAATAACGATTAAGGTCTCTGAAGTCAATGTAGACCCTAATCTTCCTGCTCTTCCTCTTGATGGGGAAGTTGTTTTCAAGCCATCTCAGGTATTTAAATTATCAAAAAAAGTTGTATTTAATGAACTTGTAAAATTCCTCTTATATATTGGTGTCAGGAGATGGTTGAATCCTCCTAGCTACTTACTTGAAACCCCGAAGCTCATCAGTCAGTTTGAGATGATGCGTAGCCACATCGAGATTCAGTCCAATAATTTATGTGTAATTCCAAGTGAACACATATCAGTGTTGCTTTATAAAAGTGATGTACGTATCTTGATCTTCGAGAGGTATGGAATAACTAATAAAGGCAGGATGTAGGTAATATTTTTTCTTAAAATTCATCTACCTAAGCTCATCTATGGAAGTAGAGACACCTACCTCAAATAATGGAGCAACATTTTTGAGATCATCCCAATCCATTTCTTGGTCTGTGGAAATGTATTTTGGTGAAGACGGATGTACGTGAACCTCTCTGTTAGTATCATGGTGATGGATTTCATTAGAATATATATCACCATCCCCTTCTATCTAGTTTATTGTAGAGAAAATTTGGAAATGATTATCGCTGGGGATAAGAGAGTTTTGGACCTCTAGGATCAGATTTCCTACCTCGACTAGCACAAACATTTATTAATGAAAATTCCTCCTGATCTAATTAAATGTCTTATTATGGTTATATAACATATGATCTTATTTGGTTTTATAGCTTTGGATTTAAAAATACTGTTAATAATTGTAACCGTTTCTAATATAGTCGTTGAACAGTGATCAATTGATTAGTATAAATACATGGGTTTAGCAAATCCAATTTACTTAGAAAAAGGAAGCGATGGCCCAATCCAGTATAATTTCTCCATACAAAACCCATTTTATAGATCCTGGAAATGAGGGGGAGTCATTGTGATTCACTCTTGATCAATCCCAAGCTGAGCTTCAACACGTTATGCTTCAGTGGAACCACCTATGGGATAAGTGGAAGTTGATAGAGATTACCACCTGAGCGATGTTATCTGATCCACCCCAAGAGTCTGTCACCATCGCACACCTTACCCTTAGGTATTATGCAGGTGTTATAAGGGGTTATGTAACAAGACCCTATCACTATGATTATGTGAATTGTTTTTATATTGAATTAAGAATATACATTTATTTTATTATTGTTACTTTGTAAATAGTTTTTAAAACACAAATAGTTTTTTATGTTAATATTAAATTAAGAAATATATTTTTATGAATTAATGGATTTTTGAATAAAATGAAATTTTAATAAAATATTATTAATAAGTTACTTTTTATTAAATATAAATGCTCATATAATTTTTATGAATACAATTTTGATTTTTATTAAGGATTGAAAGCCATTTTTATCAAAACCCATGAATGTTTGGGTAAAAATTAAATACCGTTTAATTATGTAATGTGTTTTATGACATCATAATGACACAATAATGATGTAATAAAATAATATAAATGATTTTTTCAGACAATATATGTTTTACCATTAAAAATATGTGATTTTAGGTTTGTTTGATTTATTTTACAAAGCTTTCATGGACCCTCCAAGACTTATAACACTTTTTAACCTTTTAAATTGATTTCCTTGAGAGTGTTACTAACCTCAACATAAGATGATTAATATTTTAAGAATTTCGGCCATTAGACTTATAAAATAATGTTTTCCAATCCTATTAGGAAAAAAACCATGGGAAAAACCCTAGGTTGGTTTGTGGTTTTTATTATTTTAATGTGTGGTGTCCAAAACCTAAATAATAAACAATTTCCTTTCTTTTCCTATATAAACCAACACAAGATCCCACTTCCTCTTCAATAAAATCCTTTTGGAGCTCAACCAACATCTGCCATCCTCTCTCTATAATCCCCACAAGGCACCCAAGCTCCCAAGAATCCTCTCTCAAGACCATACCAAGAATTTGGGATCACACTTCTAAGTAAGTGATCTCTTCCTTTCGCATTTTTGTCCAATTTTATTTATATTGTTATAACTTTTTTTTCAATTAAAATTGTTGGGGTATGATTTATCACCTCTCCCATACTTCCCTATTTGTTTTTAAATGATTAGAGACCTCTTTCTCTCTCATTAATTTCTCCCATGTACACCCGTTACTATGCCAAAATTCCATAAGGGGTTTATCTCTTCTCATTTACATTCTAGAAATCATTTTGTATTATGAATCTAAATTCAATTAAATATGTTGGGACATGTATCTATTTGACCCCCCCGTATTATCCATTTCATGTACATATGATTATACACCCATTTACTTCTCATAAACCATTTTTATGAATTCTTATGTTACACCGTTATGCTACCGAAATTGCACCACTATTTTCCAAGACAAAGTCATTATGTAGTAAATACCATGCCCATTTCTCTATCAATGGTATTCACCTTTTTTCAAATTTACTTATTGATTATATAGTTTAATTTATTAATTTCACATTCCTTTATATTGGAATAAATGATGATTTCTAATGAATCCATGTTATATGATCCATGTGACACACATATGCATGAAATGAAATAATTAGGAAGGGTGCGCCCTGATAGTGCTATAATGCATTGGGTAAAAATTAGTATCATGATACATCAAGTGCAATGAGTTTTTAATCATTCTAATTTAAGTTAAATGAGGGTTTAATCATGCTCCATGTGCAATGAGCCTTGTCTCATGCTAATACCATGTTAAGTGTTGTTTCCACATTTCCATGTTATGATAATAATGTTGTATCATGCCTTTATGTTCATGCATCTCTTATGATCCATTGATATTACTATTTCCTAACATGTACTGTATTCTTCATGTTATTCTTTGTTTACTCCTTTACAGGGATTTATAGGTCACCCTTTTCTTATTAATTTCCTCAGGTTATCCCATGCAATGGTAAGTACGAAGTAAGGTGTGTGGTCATGTAAAAGAAGTTTTCAATAACGATGTTGTGTTTTATGTTATAAGTTTTTTATGTAATGTTCCTAAGACCTAAAGACACTAGACCTCTATATATTCTATGTTGTATCAAGTCAATATTTTTAGGTAATAAATCATGTTTAAGTTTGTAATAAAGAGAAGGTTTTATATTGTTGGTATCAGAGGATATGTTTTGTTATATTTGGGATTGGGATTAGAAAAACCAAGTGAAAGAATTAGGGATTAGACTAAGTATAATAAAAACATCTCTAAATTTTGGTGAGTATTGAGTAAGTGGTTTATCAAGTAAATACATCCCTATCTAGATATGATCATGTAGAGGCGGATTTGGCACAGATGTATATTGGGGTAAAACCTAAAAACCCCACTTTGAAATAGACTCAATTGAGAACTGGTGCATGACAACGGGTCTTATTGAATTCTTGGTTACAACACTTGTGGGTGATATGCTTTGTGAAATTCACAAGATTAGTATGAACCATTATTAAGGGAATAAAAAAATTCCCCTAAGAATATACCTTGGGAAGTAGATCATGGATAACATAGATTGAAGCCTATAAGTTCATAATTTAAGGAAATAAAAGTAATTCGTAAGACATCCATTTTTTATTTGGATTAACCTTTATGTGTTACCACTAAAATTCATTTTATTCTAGCCATTGGCCGGTAATATGACGACTCTCAAACTAAAAACTGATGCGAAGATCAATGTGACGACTGTTCTAATGAGATACCTAATCTGATGGTAGTGGGAATCATGAAATTTGCATGATACTCTCTTAGTTAACTCATGTTTTGAATAGAAACATGAGTAAAGAGGAACATTCAACCCCACCTAAGAAATAAAAAGTCATAATCGAGAGATTCATGAGATAAAGGCCTCCTACTTTTAATGGAACTTCTGACCCCTCAATTGTAGAACAATGGATCAACTCCATTGAAAAGATCTTCTCTATCCTTCAATGTTCCGAAAAAGTGAAGGTTCTTCTAGATGCTTATCGTATAGAGGCTGAAGCTGATCAATGGTGGACATTGATAAAAATTACGAAGCCTGGATAGGAGATCACAATGTTGGAATAAAAGGATTTCCGGAAAATGTTTTCCGACAAATATTTTCCTCACACACTTCGACATAATATGGAAAGAGAATTACTTTACCTCAAGAAAAAAGACAATGAACCCTTCAGATCATACAAGGAAAACTTTACAAGGATTTCACGATATGACTCCAACTTTGTTGTTATCCCTTAATTAACGATTGATCACTTCTTTGGAGAGCTAAAACCTAGCCTATAGAAAGCCCTAGAGATCCGTGACTTCGAGAGCTATGAGAAAATTTCCCTATGTTCCCGCAAAGTGGAAATGGAGATCGGAGAATCTCAGGGGTATCATGGGGATAATAAGCATAAGATAGACTTAAATTATAGCAGCCTGATGGATAAATCCAATGGTTACAAGAAAATACAGCACCTCACTTTCCAAAGGTTTGGAAAGAAGCATCCCAAAAATTGCCTAAAGGGGATGAGGAAATGATTTAGGTGTGGAAGAGAAGGGAACCTGACCAGTAACTACCAATAAGAAAAACACATTACTGTGAAAAAAGAAAGGAACACTCTATTTGATTCTCATCGTGTTGTTCAATGCTTCAAATTCAATGAACTAGGTCACTTTTCAAACAAGTGCCCTAAGCCAAGGGTTTTCATAGACAACCAACAGCCTCCAAGGTAGCAAGGGAGAACTTTTTTCTATCACTACCACCAAAGTGAACCCCGACAACGAAGTGCTGAAAAGTACGCTAGTTATTCATTCAATAATAGCGAACAAATTTTTTTATTCTAGTTCTACAAATTCATTTATATCCCTAATGTTTAGTAGAATAATCCCAACACCACCATAAGTTATGGAAGTAAAGATGTCGGTGAAGACAACAAATGGGGAAACCATCACATCCCTTGAATATAACTCCTCCCCTATCATAATTTGTGGATTTAAATTCTTATCGAACCTCGTTATACTTCCTTTGGTGGAATTTTATGCAATTCTTGTCAGGTATTGGATTTCCTTATATAGACTCAACATAAATTTCCATTAGAGGAAAATCACTCCCCATAAGGTGAATCGACCCCTGATTATGTACAAGTGTAAGGATGAGGATCAATATTATTTAGGACCATCATCTCAAGAATAGATATTACTTCCACATGATCACTAATATCTAGAAAAAATGATTGATTCTATGGAAGAAACCATTTTTGAATACATGCCTATTTTGAGGGAATTCACTAAAGTATTTCCTGTGAAATTTCTTGGTCTTCCTCCTAGAAGAGATGTTTAATTATTAATTGATTTTATACATGGGGAATTGACAGTATCTAGGACTCTATATAAAATGGCTATTTTGGTGCTTGAGGAGTTGAAGAAACAACTACCGAAGAATCTGGATAAAGGGTTTATATGCCGAAGTGCTTTACCATGGGGTGAACCAGTCCTTTTCGTTAAGAAGAAGGATGTGTCAATGGGCCTTTTCATTGATTATCGTGAGCTCAAAAAAACCATGATAAATAGAATGTATTCTATTCCCCTAAATGATTACATTTTTTATCAGCTACATGGAGCACAATACTTCTCCAAGGTGGATTTGCAGTCAGGATATTACCAAGTTAGGGTAAAGAAGGGGGATATCCCAAATACTTCTTTTCGTACAAGATACAGGCAGTATAAATTCATATTAATGTATTTTGGACTCAGTAATTCTCCAAAAATATTCATATTTTTGATGAATAGAGTCTTTATAGGTTACCTCGACAAATTTGTGGTAGTCTTTATTGATAATATTCTAATATACTCCAAAACTAAGGAGGAGAATGAGGAGAATCTAAGCACTGTACTAGAGACCTTGAAAAAGGATAAGCTCTATGAAAAGTGCATAAAGTGTGAGTTATGGTTGAAGGAGGTCTCATTCTTGTGTCATATCATCACAAGCAATGGGATATCTAGGGATCCCTCCAAGATAGCTGTAATTGAGGGATGACTGAGGCCAACATCAGTAACGGATATTCGTAGATTCTTGGGATTAGCTGAATATTATCGCCGATTTGTGAGAAATTTATCATGATTTTACAATGCAATTACAAATATAACTCAGAAGGGAGTAAAGTTTTCTTGGAGTGATGAATGCAAACAGAGCTTCCAAGAGTTGAAAAAGAGGCCTATCACTCCGTCCATTCTCACATTACCCATATGTGGAGAACTTTTTGTGGTATTTAGTGATTCTTAAAAGAAGGGATTGGGTTGTGTATTGATTACAAATGAAAATTCATTGCCTTTTATTTAAGGAAATTAAATGTTCATGAGAAAAAATATCCAACAGAAGATCTGGATTTGGTTGTAGTAATCTTTGCTTTGAATATTTGGCGACAATACCACTTTGAGGAGAAGTGAGAAATATACACAGATCACAAAAGCATCAAGTATATATTCACACAGAAAGAGTTGAATATGCACCAATGAATATGGTTATATCTGATCAAAGGATATGCCTGATCAATCCATTACCACCCATGGAAAGTGAACATAGTGAATGATGCTCTATGTAGAAAGGAACCAAAAATTCTATCATTGATGAGAATTTAAAAGGATCCAGTCTTCTTAGATTTGATAAAGATGGACATGGAATTCATAAAGAAGGGAACACCATTAATCCTTTCACAAATTATTTCTCAACCATCTCTTTTGGAAAGGTTAAAGGATGCTCAAAAGGATGATGTGGGAATTCTGAAGAAAGTAGAAACTATCTGAAAATGGAAATCCTCAGAGGTCAATTTTAATGAAGAAGGAATTCTGAAATTTGGGTCAAGGCTATGTGTTCTATCAAATCCAATGTTAATGAAATATCTTTTGGATAATGCACATAGTTTAAATTCTTCCATTAACCTAGGAAACAAAAGGATGTTTCAAGATCTTTGAGAGAATTATTGGTGGGATAACATGAATAAGGAGATCACTGAGTATACATCAAAGTTTCTTGTATGTCAGAAAGTGAAGGATGAGATGCAGAAGTCTAAGGGGATTATGAAATCATTACCCATACCAGCATGGAAATGGGAGAACATCACCATGGAATTTGTCACTAGAATTCCGAAGACATATGAAGGAAACAATGCTATCTGGGTTGTTGTGGATCATATTACAAAGACTACACACTTCATTGAAATTTCTGAGGATTTCTCATTGGATCAATTGGAATAGATATATATCAGAGATGTGATAAAGATGCATGGAGTACCAATATCGATTATATCCGATCTAGATTCAGGATTCACCTCTAAGCTTTTGAAGAATCTTCAACATGCTCTGGATACTAAACTGAACTTTAGTACGACTTATAATCCTCAAACTAATGGCCAATATGAGTGGACTATCTAAACACTTGGGGACATGTTGAGAGAATTCTTAATAGTCTTCAAAGAAAGATGGTATCAACATCTTCCTCTAGTTGAGTTGTCATACAAAAATGGTTTCCAATCAAGCATCTAAATAGATCCTTATGAAGACCTTTATGGTAAGAGGTGCAGAACGATAGATTTTAGGAATGAAGTTGACGAGAAAAAACTTCTAGGTTCAAAAATGGTTGAAGAAATGGTGGATAAGGTTAAGACCATTCAGCAGAACATTAAAGCTACACAGAGTCGACAAACGAGCTATGCTGATAATCATCGATGAGACCTAGAGTTTGATGTTGGAGACATGGTATTCCTTTTCATATCTCCATGTAAGAGAGTTATGAGATTTGGTAATAAGGAAAAAATTAGTCTAATGTACATTTTCCCTTTTGAGATCCTTGATCGCATTGGAGTAGTGACCTACCGACTAACACTCCCACCTAACCTGTCTCAAGTACATGATGTATTCCATTTATCACTCTTGAGGAAGTAAAAACCTAAACCATCTCATGTACTCAATCCAGAGGTGGTTCCATTGGAGAATGACCTATCTTATGAAGATAATCTAGTGAAGATCATAGATTATAGGAAAAAATTTCTACAAAATAAGATAATTCCCCTCATCAAGGTGTTGTAAAAAAACACAAGTTTGAAGAGGAAATATGGGAATCACAGGAAGTAATGAAGTGGAGTTACCCTAATCTATTTTAGTGTTGGAAAAAGAAATTTTGATGTCAAAATTTCTTAAGGGGGAAGATTGTAATGACCCAAACTTTTATTAAGGAAAATTCATCTTGATCAAATTAAATGTATTCTTATAGTTATATAACATATGAAATTCTTTGGTTTTATGAATTTTTATTTCAAAATACCATTAAGAATTTTTACCATTGCTAATATAGCCGTTGAACAGTGATCAACTGATTAGTATAAATATAGGGCTTTAAAAAATTCAATTTACTCAGACAAAGGAAGCGATGACCTCATCTAGTAAAATTTCTCTATACGAATCCCATTTGTCAGAGCTTGGAAAGGTTGCAGCATCGTTGGGATTCACTCTTGACCAATCCCAAGCTGAGCTTCAACATGTTAAGCTCGAGCGAAACCACCTATGGGAGAAGTGGAAGTTGATAGAGATTACCACCTGAGAGATGTTATCCAGGGCACCCCAAGAGTCTATCACCATCACACACCTTACCCTTAGCTCTTATGAGAGTGTTATAAGGGTTTATGTAACAAGACTATATCACTATGATTATGTGCCTTATATTTATATAAAATAATGAATATACATTCATTTTTTACTATTACTTTGTAAAAAGATTTTAAAGCACAAATAGTATTTTATGTTAATATTCAATTAAGAAATCTATTTTGATTCATTAATGGATTTTTTAATTAAATAATATTTTAATAATATATTATTATGAAATTAATTTTTATTAAATATAAATGATCGTATAATTTTTATGAATTCAATTGAGTTTTTTATCAAGGTTTGAAATCCATTTTTATCAAAACCCGTGAATTTTCGATAAATATTGGTTTTTATTTTAAATGTAAAAAAATCACATATTTATAAAATTATTTAGATAAAATAAAAATTATTTTTAGAATTTGGATGTCTAAATTATAAAATTGTGAATTTTTCATAATTTTTTGATACAGTCGAATTTTTGGGTTAAAATTAAATTCTGTTTAATTATATAATGTGTTTTATGATATCATAATGACCCAATAGTGATATAATAAAATACTATATATGATATTTTCGGCCAATATATGTTTTACCATTTATATTATGTGATTTTATGTTTGTTTTATATCTTTTTAAAAGTGGTAGTGGACCCTCCAAGACTTATAAAACATTTTAACTTCTCTAATTGATTTCCTTGAGAGTGTGACTCACCTCCGCCTAATCAAGCCTAATATTTTATAAATTTAGACCATTTTACTTGTAAAATAATTTTTTCCACTCCCATTTGGTGAAAACCATGGGAAAAAACTATGGTTTGGTTTGTGGTTTTGATTAGTTTAATGTGTGGTGTCCAAAACCTAAATAATAAAGAATTCCCTCTCGTTTACTATATAAACCCACCCAATCTCCCAATTAATCTTCACTCAAAGCCTTTGGTGCTCGACCAAAATATTCCCTCCACTCTCTATAATCCTCCAAAGGTGACCCAATCTCCCAATAATCATCTCTCAGGACATCCCAATCCTTTGGGATCACACTTCCAAGTAAGGGATCTCTTCCTTTTTCATTTTTGTCCAAATTTATTTATATTGTTATACCATTTTTTTTGAATTAAAAATTTTTGGGTATTATTTTTCACCTCCCCCATACTCCCTTAATTATATTTAAATTGTGATAGACCTATTTCTCTCTCATTAATTCCTCCCATGTAAACCTATTACTATGCCAAAATTCCATAAGGGATATCTTTCTTCTCATTTACATTCAAGCAATTCTTTTGTATTATGAATATAAATTCCATTACATATGTTGGGACATGTATCTATATGATTCCATTACTTTAAATTTCATGTACATATGATGAGAAACCCCTTTATCTCTCATAAAACATTTTTATGAATTCTTAGGTCACGCCATTCTGCTGCTGAAATTGCACCACGATTTTCCAAGCCAAAGTCATTGTGTAGTGAATATCAATCCCATTTCTCTATCAAGGGTATTAACCTTTATGAACATTTTCTAATTGATTACAAAGTTTAATGTATGAATTTCACATTCCTTTATCATGGAATAAATTATGAAGTTTAATGAATCCATGTTATATGATCCATGTGGCACACTTATGCATGAAATGAAATGATTAAGAAGGGTGCACCCTGATAGCACTCCAATGCATTGGGTAAAGAATAGTATCATGATACATTAAGTGCAATGAGGGTTTAATCATGATAATTCAAGTACAATGAGGTTTTAATCATTCTCCATGTGCAATGATCCTCGGCTCATTCTAATACCATGGTAAGTGTTGTTGCCACATTTCCATGTTATGGTAATCATGTTGTATCATGACTTTATGTTCATGTATCTGTTATGATCCTTTGATATGCCTATTTCCTAACATGTTATGTATTCATCATGTTATTCCTTGTTTACTCCCTTACTGGGTTTTATAGTTTACCCTTTTCTTATGCATTTCCTCAGGTTATCCCATGCAATGCTAGTTATGAAGAAATGCGTGTGGTCATGTAAAATAAGTTTTTAATAAAGATGTTCTGTTTTATGTTCTAAGTTGTTATGTATTGTTCCTAAGACCCAAATACACTAGACCTATGGATCTTCTATGATGTATCAAGTCAATATTTTTAGGTAATAAATCATTTTTAAGTGTGTAATATAGAGTAGGGCTGCTATATCAACTTTGTTTATGTGGATCACATAATCATCATCAAGAATGATCCAGGGATTGACAGAGGAGGTTCCTAATCCATTTAGAGCTGAAACTAGTATATCATCATCCACCACAGGTTTCTTGACTCCCTTATTTTATATATATGATTTGGCATATATGGATATAAAATAATCTAAGGGGGATCTATCACCATATAGTATGCCAACCTTTCCATTGATGGGGTACTTCAGACATTGATGGAATGTTTATGGAACTGTGAGGTGTCTATGAAGCCAGGGACTTATAGAAAAGACATCATATGTAGTATCCTACTGAATAAGCATGAAATAAACATCATATGTGAGCTCCCAAAATTTGGATTAAAGTTTGATCTTCCCTAGGGTTCTCTGCTCATGCTTTCTATATCCCAGGATGGTTAGATATGAAGGGGATACATACCCTTTATGGTACCCCAATCAACAGAGGGTCTGAACTGGAATATATTGATCCCATATCCACTATCAATCAACACCCTTTGGACATTGACATTATTTACTCTGCCCGAAATGTATAGGGTTCGATGTTCCCTTGGATGGTTTCCTCCAGATCTTGATCAGTGAATGAGATGGAAACATGTCATCCTAAGGACATAGTCTCCACTCAATATACCTTGGCAGAAGTGACTTCTGTTATGAATTCCTATGGAATAAATTGGGATTTGACTAGTTCCTCCCTGAGTTCTTTTGAAAGATTGAGTGCATCCAAGATTGATATCATGGACAGGAATACAACTAGATGTTTCATAACATCATTCTTTTTCACCAGAGGTTGGCACTTTCCGATATAGGGTTGATCCTGGACATGTGTTTCAGGGGTTAGAGCATTTAAGGTAGATGGACCTGATGTTTATGCTGAGGTTGAGGGAATATCTATTACCAGTGGTGAAGGTCACATTTTCCTTCCCCATTTATTATGTTTATCATATTGAATTCCCTTTTATGTGGTAATAGAAGACAGTTGGATGGGGAAACTGCTGGAGGGATATAAGGCACCTGCTTTCCTTTTCTGATCTTGTTAGAGTGCTTTCCCACAATTCTCAACTGCATATATATATATATATATATATATATATATCCCATGGGGATATGATAAAAATATTATGTTTGACCACATATATACTATCCCCTATATCTTTAGCTTGAAAAAATATGGCCTCTATTTCTCCAGTTATATGTAGGAAAACAATATTTGGGTGTATAATCATCATTAGATGAGGGGTATTCAAAGTTTATTATGTTGATAGAACGAAATATGAGATCCTCTTCTGATGAGGATTCTATTTGGTGGGGGCAAGTCCCATCTTGTCGATGTCACAAAGATAAAATTAGCGAGGGTTAATGCCTTCCTCTTCTATTTCATTCCACTGCTAGTGGTCACACACACCTCTAGGTGGAATATCTTACACCTCTTTTTGGGTGGTGGAGATGCTGATGGCCTATAAAAATATGCTCTCAAGGTGGTGTGGGATCGATAAACTATCTTCCTAAACATGAAGTTGTTGAATTTTCATGAATTTCTATCCATGACCTTATTCCAATCATCCTCCTCTTTTGGTTGGACCATGGTTATGCAAGCCATTTTCTTTGGGGAATTATCCAACACCACTTTTCGGGATTCGATCATTCCTTGAAGGATGTCTTTGAAGATGAAACAATTCTGGATATTATGACCCAACCCTACGTGGAAAGGGAATTAATCAGGCCGGTTGGTGTGGTTGAACTCATCGAGCTTCATAGGTTGCGGAATCATGAGTTCCTTATTATCCATGGACGCCAAAAAATAACCAGGGAACTATTCATTCCATAAGGAGTACACCTTATTCACCCATTCTTCAAATCTCAGATGAACCTGATTTATTTTTGCTTCTGGATGAGGGTGATTCTATGGGTTCTCACCACTTGATATGAGGTTATGATTGGTTTGGGGCCTTCTTGAGCAATTGGAAAGGTTCCATTTCTGGCTTGAGAGTGATAACTACCACTTCCATTTTGGATAGACCTTTTGCCTATGTCATGAGCATGAGTTGAGATTTGGATCGGGTCCGCTGAATAGAATCTCCAAGGTGTTGTGCTATTTCAAAAAATTCACATAATCCACTAAAATATTTTATTGGAATCAGGGGTGTCTCAAACTCATCCCTAATATTTTCCGCATAGAGTTCCTGTAGTTTCTATTGAGAGAGAGGTATGTTGAGTGAGTAGGTCAAACCCTTCTATCTTGCTATAAAATCAGAAACCCTCTCATTTTCATGTTGTTTGCAGTTTTTTGGGTGGAAGATCATTGTATTCATCAGTGTAGAACATAATTGGTGAAGGAATTTATGGTGAATGTCTTCCCATCATAAAATAGATTCTATTGGAATATAACTATACCAAACAAAGGCTATCTATATGAGAGTCTGTACAAAACACCTCAAATTGGTTTCCTCCTATTGTTCTCGAGGCCCAATCATCACCCCGCATTGGGACATAAAGTGTGTGAAATGTTACTATGGGTCACCTGCACTGTCAAAGGTGGATAAGTTAGGATTAAAAAATTTGGGTGGAGGTGGGGTATCATTGACTCATTTAGGATATGGTTTCCTTTCAGACTGCACAAGCACACACCTCCCTTCCATGACTTCCATTCCAGTATCCGGGGACTTGATGACGTTAATGAGATCCATGTTCACTATTTTCTGGACCATCTCCTAACCATGGGGAGATGAGAGAGGTTAATTAGGTGGCCCCATTTTTATCTCTTGTCGATTTTCAATTCATTCGATGACTGAATGATTATTCTGGTGGGAAAAAGACTATTGCCGCAATGAAGGGAACTCACGATCATTTTCGACTTCCTTATGTATGTGGGATGGTTACCTAGACCCGAAGAAAATATTATATTTTGAAGCTTCCCTTGATGATGAATCAACTATGGGAGGGATAACACTTTTCTCTGCTTGGTGATGATACCCCGCATGAATATTTCCCCTGAGTAACTCCTCATTAAGTTGCCAAAGATTGCATATTTCACTCTCATATTATGAAAATTGGTCCTCCAGGGAAGGAACCACACTCCTCCTAAGAGGTGATTGGGATATGGCTATACCCTTCCGCTGAGTAGAATTTTACAGGGGAGGTGGAAACTTGATATTCAGAATTTAAATGTTTTAGATCTGTCTCTGGTTCCTGGTGTGCACAACCTCCTTCAGTGCATTCAAGTCACCCTCTTCCCGAGGTATTTTTTATTTGAAATTACCTTATGTATTTGCATCATGATCAGTATTTACCATGTTGAAAGTGATGAAATTCAAATATTCATACCAGGCAACGGTGGTCATGCCATTTCGTTCGACATAACAGGATAATTATGTACACCTTCCATCCAAGTCGTTATTTAAACCCTTGGCCTTATTAGGCCATTTTGGATTGCAACCCTAATGGGGATTAACCATCCCCACTATACATTCCTTCATCTTTGGTCTATGAATAGTGATCCTAAGGGAGTTTCTAGTCGGGGTTTTCAAATGGGACCTAACTAGAAGATGTGCAACTCATGGTAGGTGGGATGCCGACTTTTGGTTCATTTCTCCCAATATGTAGAAGACTAATTCCCTATATGGTGCTAATGATGATGATAATGCCCCCATCACAGTGGGCTGGGGTTCATTCAATGCCGTAGTTGGTACTGGTTGGTCTAATTATTGAGGATCCAATGGATCTGGTCAAGGATTTGATGACTCCTGGGAGAAATATGAAGATATAAATGCCCCCATCCCAATAGGTTTGGTTTGTTCTGGGATCAATGATGATGTCTCCAGGGTCCTCTCAGGGGATGATGAACCTGTGAATAATGATTGAGATATAAATGCCCCCATCCTAGTGGGATAGTTTTTTCTTGTTTTTGTTGGTAATGTGTCCCAAATTCCCTCAAGAATTGATGATTTGAGAGGTTAAAGTAGTTGTAGATATTCCCCTATCTTGGTGGGATAGGTCTACTACTTTATGGATGATACCTTAGCTATAATAGAGGCCTGATTGATGTGAAACAATTAAGATCTCATAGGGGTTGGGTGCGATAGTGACCCATGATGAGAATTATTTCTCATGGGATGTTTTTGGGTAATTGAAACATCGGTATCTGTGTTTGAAATGTATTATTATTGTTTCTAGGTGCCTAGTTTGAAGTCATATTGAATATACTTCCTTTCTATGTGTAATGTCTATGAACTATTGGAGTAGATTCATTATATTTCAATGACCAACTAGCCCCATAATTTCTCGGTCCCATGATCTCTCCAGAGGCTATTACATTGGAGGATTCTATATCTTAGGGTCTCTAATATTCTAAGGGATCGATAAAGTGTCATTCTCCCTACTATCCCTATATTTGAATATGTATTCATGAAGTGGATTTAGAGAACAATTACCGAAGAGTCGTGATGTAATGGCGGAAAGCGTGTTACAGATTTGCATAGTGTTTTTCATGTTTTAGATCCTGAACCATGTGGATATCCGCTAGTTCAATCTAACTACAATGTATATTGATCATATAGTGGTGACACTCATATCTTTTATAACGGACATGTCGAGCCTTTAGTTGCGGATTAATGGCCCTCATATTATTTCATAGATAAGTCATTCAATCTTTCTCTAGCTCTTCTAGGATCTCATAGTTAGCGATGGAGAAGGGCAGGAACATGATGGGGAGGTTGTTTCTAGTTAACTCTCTCCATTTGTAAATGACATACTCCTTTTTATTAGACTTACATGCCTCCATCTGGCCAGACCATAGAGGATGGCTCAGATGGTCACCTGCTGATGGGAATGGGATGCTACTAGAAGTTTACGGGGGAACCATATACAGTTTACCCTAATGATTCAAAAAACTCTCTATATGAAGGTGTTAGAGTTTGGGAAACCACTATATATGGAGGTGTCTGGGAAAGGGGATGGTAGAATTTTCCTTGGGAGATATCACCATGGGGAGGTTGACCATGGTGGATGTTAGGAGAAGAGTTTCTACAATCCATATCCACACTACTACGAGGAGGAATATTGTGTTAATGAATTCATTATGCTTCTAATTTGATGGAAGAAATGACAGACCCCCATGGATTTGAGAATGTGTCTTGAACAATGTCAAGGAAAATAACATTGATAAAATTAGGGATATGAACCATGTTTTGCATCATGGTCAGAATATATTGACCTTCCTTTTGGGGGTTCTCAAGGGTATGAAGCTACTGTATAAGGGTTGTTGTAACTTGTATATAACTATCTAATGCGGCATGGATATGACCCTGCTTTTAAGAAGATGCCGAAATATGCTAATGAGCTATCTCATTATTTATAGGAATGTGAGCCTATCCTAAGGCGCGTGCCACTATCACTTGGTGAGCCTCAGTCAGGATGGGATTATGAGCCCGATACTAAGACTTTGGGATGTGATTATGGTCTTTCTTGGAAGGAATATGAGCCTACCCCAAGGCATGTGACACTCTCAACTAGTTAGCCCTGGTTGGATTAGGAATAATATCCTAGTCAAAATATGAATTCCTTATTGGAATATGCCTGAAAACCTATGGAATGGGAGAAGTAATATGATCCTTCCCTAGTGTTTCCTTGAAATGATGATGAATCAAATTTTCATTGGTGAAATTAGGGATATTCCCATGACATTGATGATCTACCAGAATATGTTGGATAGAAGCATTGATAGTAATATGATCCTATCCTAATGATTTTTCCATTCCCATTTGGCCAGCCTCAGCTAGAACATGGATGTATGCTCGATTATGGGCCTTTGGAGTATTCCACCATAAATTTTTGGTACACATGTTCCCCTACCGTGAGGTGTGTTCCACTCTCACTTGGTTGGCCCCAGTTAGAATAGGGATATGAACCGAATCAGATGCCTCACACTTCATCAGAATATGCTGATAATCCTCCCGGGTAGGATAAAAAGTGTGTTCTTTCTTTGGTACAACCACATGTTTGTGATGATCATAGTGTTGTGATGTATTGACTACAGGGATCAGAGTATGAAACTATCCCTTCATCTGCAACTGTTCTAGAATATACCTGCGGAGTTCCTCAACTATTTATAAAATGAATTATACTTTTAGAAAAGTGTGTGCTAGGATATGAGCCTGTACATTTTCTATCTCTATAATGAACTGGAATATATCTTCTATTAAAGTGGGGATATGCATCCACTAATGTATTCCTTATTCCACTGGGGTATGCCAATGTGCATCATATAAAAGGGAAAGAATATGAACCCCCCATACATGTTGCATGAATATTCCCATTGAATTGTTTAAAGAGAGTAGGGATATGAGACTACTGGATGGTCCCTACATGAGTATGTATGATTTCATCCTCAGTAGGATCAAGGATATTGACCCTCTACTAGAAATTCGAAACCTTTCTCCTCTGATGAGTTTTAGCCCATGCATGGGCATCAGAGGGTGTTGTGTATCATTTGGTACCCTCATTAGGGGATTCAAAGGTACCAGTAGAATAGTGTTGGTGAAAGAGGTTTGTAGGAGACCTCCCAAACCTAAAGGGAGATGTATCCAAATTCCTAGTCAACCTTCCTTAGATATGGAAGGCGGAGGTTATAACGCTTTGAGGATAAGCTCCCTAAGCTATTGGTTTTGGCAAGGAGAGACAGATGTTTAGAGGTAGCCTCCCCCTAGTGATGTGGGCTCACAATCTATCACATCTAAAGGACTTCAAAAGAAGCCTCCATGGTCAGGATAGTCCCATATCGATGATACTATTGGACCATCATATTCTCTACATGTCATTGGAGTCGTCGTGCAGGTGAGATTTTTTAAAAGTTGTGGAAGTTGCATTTTTGAACGATTTTCCAAAATTAATGCTAGATAATGGTGACATTTTCTCGAATTGTATTGATGAAGCAGCATCAAAATTATAAAGAAAGAAAATAATACGGTTATTGATAAGTTCAGTATCATAGGTATAATATACTCAATCAGATATGCATGGTTAACTAATTTTTTTCTTTTATTCTCAATTCGTTCATTCAAATCATTTGGAATTATCAAAACAACAATGGACTTATGATAAAACTGGTTAAAAAAGATCATTTGTAAGGTTATTCATGTCTTATTTCATTGTTTGTACAGGGTTTTCAAAACAATGTGTCTAGATGCATTATAACCCGATCCTTCTATCATTATAGGGGTTCACATTAGTTTTATTATTTTTTGTTTATTGAGGAAATATATATATATATATATATATATATATCTCGATGGGTAATAATTGATCATTTTTCCATTGGCGAGATTCATGCCGGGTTTACCATTATTTTTTCATCAGGTTTTTCTAGATGTATAACATAGATTGAGATTTTTCTTGATGGTTTTATTGAGGGGAATTTTGTGTCCTCTCTCAATTTCATACATTAGGCTCTCCATTTGATTCATCTTCCTTAGAAACTTCCAACAGCTATGTTATACATATATGGGTATAGAACAACTTTTCCAAGGCCTGTGGTCATCAGGTTTTTTAGGCCCAATGACTTTTGGGGGCTCATGTTGGCCAAGAGGATGGGAGGTCGGGCTCATCAAACTCTTTTTGGGGGAATTATTTCCTACTCAAAGACTCTATTATATATTTAATATATGTTTTTGAATCTCTTCCTAATACTGATACATGACCGATTACCCTAGTAAATTGAATGATCAATTAATTATCTCTTCAGCTGAAGAAGATAGTGTTGTTGAGGGATCCATTTGTAGGTATCAAAGGTTATTCATTCATTCCCCTAATGGGGAATAACTGCTTTATGTTCTATAACCATATAACCAAGTGCATCAAAATTTTCTTCCATATGAGGAGGTGGCAGATACTTCAAGGAGGGGAATGAACCATTATGAGGGGAATCAAGACCCATGTATTTCTATAAGGTTATTAGGACTGGTCCCAAGGTATATACCCTTATATGAGGGGAAATCATTCATTATTCCTAATGAGATGTTAATCCATACCTCCCTAACCTGACCTGATCTATTCTTAGGGTGAGATATAAGGTGGATTAATGATCAAACTCATAATGTGTAGGTATGGGAATTTCATACTAGGACATTCCTTGGGGTGTTTGGCATGGAGATCAGGCATTGGGAAGGGGTCCAACGTATCTCAGTTATGGAGGGAATTACAATCCTCATAGTTCATATAATGTTGTCTCTTATACATTGAGGTTTCATTATACCATTTTTGGTGTTTATGGGAAAGATGATATGACCATTACACTCCCTAAGACCACTTTATCCATGTTCATTTATGAGAAAAAATGGATAGAATGTGATCAATGTATTTTCTTTGGAAAATGGACTCATATACTAGACCCTCCATGGATAATCAATATGGAGCTCGAATCTCGAAGGGAGGTTTCCTACGTATCCTGAATATGATAAGAATAAAAGCCATCATAGTTCTTTTTATGTTAGGGCTTACACATTGAGGATTATCTATTTATCGAGGCATACATGCTGTGGAAAGATAGAATTGTCATATCCCGGGATTCCCTATTAATCTGGGCTTACATGGTGAAGATATATAGAATTGTAAAATCCTAGGATTCCCTAGAATCTATCACATGACCTGTCCTGATACACATATAAGGTGTCGTGATAGCTAGTGTGTCATAGTCTGAGGGGTGTTGCGTATCTTGTATGACACCTCTAGGAGTCATCAAGATACCTATTCGACATGTCTGGAGGGTACACAAGTGTTAGTTGACTAATCCTGAGGACACCATGAGTCTCATCTGACTTTCCTAGAGGGTGTTGTGAGAGCTTCGCAATAATGTTTGGATTCTTTCTAGTGACTCATTTGACACGAGAAAATACTGTTATGTGAGTCAAGAGATGTTTCCAAAGGACGTCACAAGTCTTGGGGTGATGGAACAAGAGGGTTCAATAGATCAAAGTGGAACCCTCAGGGGAACTTTGTGATGTACCCAAGCATGTATGGATGGATTTCTTTTTCCTATATGACATGTCTATGAGGGTGTCATTAAATATGGGCGATGTTCCCTAGTGCTGTCATGTGTCTTAAAATGACACACACGAAGTGAATGAGGGGAAACAAGCATGTATTTCGCATAAGACTTCTGCCTTTAATCTTGGTTCTAACCCTTATATTTTAAATGCCTTGGTTTTATTTAGTTTCCATTTATATTGAGTCATGTAGATCTAGTAGGAATGCAGAATGTTCCTCACATAACCTAACAAAGATCCTTCGCATGATTTATGAAGGATCACATGAAGTGATTTATTTATAGAACATGACTAATCCATCTATTCACTGATGTATTACCTGATTGAAATCTGGTCAGTCACGTGATTTTTCTGAGAAGTCTGTAGAAGCCGAGATCTGAATCCTATAGAGTCTAGGTATCAAGAATCCAACATGAGTAGTATTCATCAAAAAATAAAACCATTTCTTTGTGTTGGGGTGGGGAATTTATAGGTCTCACCACCTTGGGTACTCACTATTTTGTGTGGCATATCTAGTGTGGGTTTGGGATGGATACAGTGAAGGGGGTCGGGCACCACACAATTTCTCGATTCGCTGTCATGGACTTCTTTGGGTGAATCACCTAATTTTTAGAGAATGTGATTCTCTTCCTTTATCATATTGTTACCGATTGTTGTATACATGTTTGATAATGCAGACATGTCGAAGGAATTTCATGTTTACATTTTTACATGTTTGAGAGAATTCATAAGATCTTGGTGTCTATGAGAAGAAACTCAAAAGACCTTGGGTGACTTGTCCTGGGGTCTCGTAGGACAATGCTATGGGTGTAATGGGTGTATCACATTCCCTTCAGTGACTGTGAATACCTCTCTACTCATCCCTTTTTATCCCCTTTCTTTGATGTAACAAATTTTGGGAGTCATGCGAGATTTCTTGTGTGTTGTAGAGGTTATTTATTATATTTTTTTGAGATGCATCCAGTGACCAATAAGGGTCATATGGGGGTATGTTAGCATGTAGTGGACAAGTCTATCCACCAGTCCTTAGAGAAATATTGGGTTTTTTGGACATGTATAAGGACTTACATGTGGTAATTATGAAAATACAGAGGGCTTCTGTGAGGTTTCACAGTGTCTCTTAGATCTCTTGGGGTGTACATCTCATGTCTTTTATTTACCATGAACCCCTATTGCCTCCTCCCCTTTATCTCCTTCATTTTATGTGGTGAAGTCTTAGAGGCAATGAAATATTTCCTATTTATCACCAAATTATTTTATTCTTCCCAATAATTATTTATCACATGAGATTCACGTCCACTGGGGGTCCCTTCATTTATAATCTCATACCTCTTTATTTTTGAAGGATTCTAGGTGGTTTGTGAGGAACATGACAATGAAAAACCATGTGGTCCGAGTGCGCTCATTCGGATGTCTGGGGAAACTTCACAAGTGCAAGAAGGTTTGTTGAAGGGGGTTCCATGGGATTTGCAATGGGAAATACTCCATGCATGGATCCATAACATGACCTTAAAATGGTCACACAATTGCGAGTCTCTCAGAGGCTTCACAAATCTTCGACCACCCCCTTTTTCCTTAATTTTTTGGGGAAAATAATACCCATATTCAAGTATTTCTACTATTGTGATTTTTCTAATGCTTATTTTATGGGCGTCAAGAATAATAGACCAATTTTCCTAGAGATCTGAAGAAATATAATAAAATGGGTGGTGTTTGATATTTATTAAGGGTAATAATATTTGTTGTAGTATGTCGAGAAAGATACCTATATCCAACATTGAATAATCATAATAAATATCATGATATATATGGAAATAATTATACATAAGTAGATCATGATACATATGTAAATAATTTAAAAAGGAAAAACACACCCATGTGTCAAAAACCTCTAATTATAAGGATACCCTCCAAAATCATGGTATTCAAATGGATTGGATGGATAGTCTAATCACCAATAAAAAGATATATTAATGCCTCAATGGAAAGGTTACCTACCAATACCATGATATCTAAATGGATCTAATGGAATGGATATTTTCCAACACTATGATATTATAATGCCTTAGATAGAAAGGATACCCACCAATACTATAAAATCATAATGTCTCTAATGGAAATGATACTTTATAATACAATGATAAAATAATCATTCCATACACATAGTAACTCTAGAGATTAGAAATTACCCAATACATTAGATGGATATATAACCAGGTCCGACCATCAAATAATATTTCCAATATACATTTAACAATAAGTTAATTAGAGTAGAAACATAAAACATTCGTAATGTATATACACATTTAATGTTAACCCACAAGTAAGAAATTATATTCTTATTATTATAAATCCCCAATCAAATAAAGATTTTGGTATTTAGGTGCAACCCATCAATTAGAACATAGAAGTATGTATTATTCAAAAGCTATAGTATATAATAAAGGTAACCTTAATAAAATTATTTTAATGGCTTTCATGAATGGATTTAAAATGTAACATTCTAATGTATCACTATATAAAGAGAAGGAAAGGACATGATTCAATCAGTTCCTTGATGGATAAATCACAAGAAATGTGATCATGTTATAGTAAATAACCCAATCTGAGTAACCCCCTCAATCCTAAAAATCATTCTTTAAAAATACATACACTCAACATTCCTTCATTGTGACATATAAATATTATAATGATAAGTATTTTTCTTATTATTAAATCAAATGGGAAGGTATTCATAAAATATATTATAATCATGAATTGTTTATAGAAAGGGAAAACAGGGTAGTGGTGAATCCATCCCTACAAAGTGATTTCATCTCTAAAACATCATATATTTATAATAACTTTGTTAATGAAGCATGGATCATTTGGCTATTTTGGAAAAATATCACCTCATGATAAGGGAATAATGAAAATAAATTGGTAATTTAACACTGATAATATATCCAATGTATGATAATATTCCACATATAAAAGTATATGAGTATTTTAAATTATATTTTAAAATGAATTATATAAAAAATCACAATATAAAATGAAAGATAAATGAATAGTTTTTTCTTAATTTTCCATGGAATAAATTTTTAAAAAGTGTATTGATAATTTGATTGAATGATAAATGATTCATGAAAATTATTTATCATATCTTGTTTAAATATATTCATTTTATTCCCTATAATATGTTAAGAAAAATCATTCTATGATTTTTCATGTGTAGAACCTTGTTTGAGATCATGGAAATGAGTCCCCAACTTGTGTATTAAAGAAAAAACCATACATGAAACTCAATGAAAATATATATTATCTCAATGACACATGGAAAGATCTGGGAAGTTTATAAAACATTTATGAATATTTTTATATTGAAAATTTTCTGGTTTATCATTACTATAGATTTGTTTTTTTATATTTTGTAAGATCAATGTCCATGGTTGGGATCCTTCACCTAGAGGTATAATCCTCTCATTAATTAATGACACATTGGGAGAATATCTATGTACTTTATTGAGTTCTAATCTCTATTTTAATAGTGTTATGATTGGGTTTTAATGAGTGTAATCAATATATATTTCATTTCTTTTCTAACTTTGTTTCTAATTCATTATTCCCCACTCAATAAATCCTATATATGATGGAAAATGGGTAATTCAGTGGTAAAGTGTTGGTGATCTCTAGAATTTTTTTTGAAAATAATATTTCTATTTTAGATTCTTTGGATGAATGTCTCTTGACTGGGTGGTAGATTCATAGTTTAAGTTGAGATCTCTATTGGAGTTTTTGGTAATTTATCTTTTCTTCACCATACACATAAGACAGAGGATGAACATGGAATGATGATTATAGTATTAAAAAAACACCAAAAATAACAACCACGATATATATATACATGATTTTGGATATCTTATTGACAAAATATAGAACAATAAATCATCAATTTAGGAACTATGATAACATTAGAGTGTCACTCCTACCCTTAGAACAATAATATATCTATTCTTTAATAGATACTCTAAGCCTTTTATTTCTTTAAATTTCATACAATACAACTAAATCCCCTTTAAGTTAACACTTAACACTATGGAAAACTAAACATGAAACCTTACTTATATCTAATCTATTTTTCCACTACACTAAATTTAATTTTTTTAAATTGTGTTTCAACACATAGTGATAAGGTGAATATTTGAATCACCTAGTTATATTATCAAATAAGTTGTGAAAATTTCCTATCCACTAAATTTTAATTTCATGACTAGATATCACATTGACTGATTATTCACTCTTGATCCAAATATTCAATGGTCCTTTTTATCTTGATTTAGATAACTGAGAAACCTTAAAAAACTTCAAATTGAATTTGAGAAATTTTAACTGAGAAAATATAGGTTGAAATCTAAGAGTTCATAATAAATCTAAAATCCTAGATGAAAATATTGACCAAAATTTAAGAGAAATGTATTCACATGATTTTGTGAATGAAAATAATTAGATTATATATCATTATTTGTAATCAAAATTTGAGTTGAAAACTAGACTAATCCAACTTTTTATAAGGTTATATGGTTTTTAGGAGAGGATCCCAACAAGAAAATAAAGAAATTTAACATGGTGAGTGATACCATAATGCCAATGGGTTTAACTTAAGAACAAACTAAGTAGAGAAAATTACCCATCTCAATAGAAGTAGTAGATAGAGAATGGTTATACAACCTTAAATTTGGATAATTCACCAGTTGGTATGAAATTTAAATTAATTTCTTCCAAATATTCTATGTAATATGAAGGGTAACTATAATGAGTAATGAAATCAATGAAATCAAGAAAGATAAATAAGATATGATCTATGAACACTGGGATCGATCAAGAATATTTTTGAAATATTTCCACACTAATACATAATTTAACCTTACATCATAGTGTTATTCTACCATGGATTTGAAGATAGTGATATAAACTTATGGATGAATCATCTATAAGTGAACTGATTAAAAAGTCACTAGTAGAATCTAAAGGGATGATTGAAGAGATTGAAGAAAATTCAATAAAATTTAGAACCATTAGGACTGAAATAGGGGAGTACATGGGTGCTCTAGTGGTATATACATCATCAGATTACATTGTGATCATGATACTTATATGTTATAGGATTGGTTAAAGTTTAATATTTATGCTTATTATCTAGTTCAAACACTGTTTAAATAGATCACGATTATTTCTTTTGATTTTCCGTTTATAGTGTAGTGTATCATTTGATTATATGTAACCAATCTCATTATGGTACCATCCTATAGAGGCCAAGGTTTGATATTATACCTTGGATTTTATACTCACTATAATGGATGGATTGAGTTTAGAAGCTGATTGAACTTTTTTAGGGTAGAATTACAATGAACATTTTCATGTTTGTTGATAGTGTACTCTATGTATTTGATTTTATTTTGATTATTATGAGCTTAAGAGTTTAAGAAAGGTCCTCGATGTGAGTTTTGAGTTTAGGGTTGTGTTTTCATAAATCACCCAAAAAATATTAGAGACATGGAGATAGTTTTGATAGTTAAAATTTTATATAAAATGATACCTCATAGTTTTTTTAATGGGGATGTGTTTCCCTAGGGATAGATAGAGTGGTGTTGTGGGCGAATCTACAGGATAAAATAAACTTTTAGATTAACCTCTTACATATTTTATACTTTACAACCTTATAAGATGTAGTGTCAACAAGAGAGATAGAAGTTCATGTGTATATAGATATGGATGATTCTCAAGACCATCTAAAATACCAAATTTAGGTAATAATTTTTGGAGTTATTGTGAATGATAATTAGGAAACATATGGTTTTTCATGAAATATGGCTCTAAGAAAATGATAACCAATAAGGTTTGTGGTTTGTATCTTCCTCAAAAACCCTTTTAATAATTATTTTTGGCATGATACATTTCCCCTCCCAGTGTTTTTCTTTGAGGTTTTTTGATTCTAGTAGAGCTCTTAGAGATACCCCTATGGATGGAGGCTACTATTGATGGTGATCATCCTTTTATAATAGCTACTGAAATAATGAGGTTTCCCTATAAAAAGAATGATATTATATAGGATTTCAACTTATTATCCACCAGTTGAAAAGTTAAACTTTTCAAACCATGTAAACTATGAAAGAGTTATTACTCACATTGGTTATTGATCTCATAAACCAGCCTAGTGTTTTTGATTGATCTCTATTTTGTAAAGGGGTAATAGGTATAGATTTTATTAGAATTTAATTTTTTATTATTTCACCAAACTCTTCCCTTTTACCCAATTCCCCCGAGGGTGACGTCATCACTCAGGCCCCCTCATGTGTGTGAGACCTATTTAGGTTCTGTATAGTTAGTGTGAGGATTCCCTGATGTTTTCATTCCATGCACCTTGATCTCCCTATAAGATTCCAAAACCGATTCACACCGACCATCCTATGTGTGTTCACATGTCTACTTGCATGAGACATGTACTTCTAGATTGTATGCACCAACACACTTAGGTTGTGACACAAGGTTATATGCACACACCACATTCTATAACTATCCCTCACATTCACTAATCTTTAAATTTTCTTATAAATAAAACCAAAGGGTCCATCATGTAAATCCTTTGGGAATACAAATGAATTCTCAAATCTATCCATTACTAGGTCATAATTTCTCTATCTAGGTAGTTTAATTATGCATAAAACCTAATGGAAGTAACTAGAAAATGAGTTCAATAATGTTACCATAAGGTTTAAAATATTAAAAACCTTTTTAGAAGACTACTTCACACATAGAATTTCCAAACTATGGTGAAAGGACCCTCCTATCAAGTTGCACTAAGGAACCACAAGGCCAACTCACCATGTGAGTTAGTAACTAGGGAAACACTATGACCCAGACTTATACTAGTGTGAAACATCTCTATAATACTCCATCAAGGTAAAATCTCATCCCCAACCTTATATTAGAGATAAATTTTACCTTATCCTCAATAGGGTAACTAATTCTCCCAACCCTTCTATTTGGGTAGCCACTTTACCAAAGGTATATACAAGGGAAACTACATCACCCTACCCAATTATAGGGAGACCACTTTACCCTAGAATACACCTAGGGTTAAAACTTTCCCAGGTAGTCTCAGTAGGGTGAAAACTTCTTCTTATCTACACTTGGGTGATCACTTTTCCTTATCCTCACAAGGTTGACCAATTTTCCCTATCATCACTAGGTTGATGACTTCTCCATGGCCTACCAAGGTGATAAATTCTCCGAAGTATCATATTTGAGAAATATTTCACCTAATAGACACCTCATTAAACCCCAATAGAGCTCCATTTTCTTATTTTACTATACCAAGTCTGTATGGAATCTTAATTGGATCCCCATTTACTCATGTCTCTCAAATTATCAAATATGGTGGACCAAAAGACCATACAAAAACTCATTATCTGAAGTCAATAATCAAATAGATTGGGAGTGAGAAAATGAAACCTCCAATTTGGTGTATGTCATATATATATATATATCCCAACTTATTCCATGCACACATTTTTTCCACCTCTTTTTGTTTAATCCCAAATAAAAATCCCATTAATGATTTCATCACTATTATTTCTCAATGAGCTAGTGAGACATATATAGACCTCTAATTAGTGGTAAGAACAAAATATTACTCATCAAAAAATATTTCCCACGAGTCTATTCATACTTACTTATTTAGTTAGAAAACAAATTAAGTGTGTATCCATGTTTGGGTATCCTCAATGCATAATCCCCATTTAATCCTCTGTTTTCACCCATTTCACTGCATAGTCATCCTTGTCACAAGATGTAAAAAATGCATGACAAAATTCAAGATGCATGATTTGAAATTTCATGGTATGGTCTTACTACCTAACCATAAACTATGAAAATAAACTACATGGGATTTGATTCCTACAAATCAAGATACTTAGGATGCCTCTTTGAGGTTCCAATATAATATCTAAAACCTTGCTTCATGGGGCCATTCTTTGAGAAACCTAACCTCATTGGGCCATACCCCATGAAGTTGTATAATTAAACCTCTCTAGGCCATATTCATCATGAAACGTACCTCAATAGACCATATTACATACAAAGATAACCATAAAGGGACACTCATTCATAATATGCACACTATCCATTTCTAGGAACCTTTCTCTTTGCAGTCCATTCTGTATAAGATTGAAACATCTTTGAATGAGTCCTAGATTCATGAACTAAAAAATAACTTCCAATTTTCATGGATTAATGACCTTATAATAAACCACATTATTCCTTTTCACAAAATATTATAGGGTATGATTTATTTCATTAAGTGGCACCAAACTACACAAGGTATGATTCCCATAATGGGGATAAACCGAAAGACCCTCTAATGGTATATATCTGAATACCATAACAAATACTATATATATATAAATAAAAATAAATTATAGAGTGAAAAAATATGTATATTTAAAACATAACATCACGAAATAAGGATTTTTAATTAATAAGATAAAAATAGAGAACCTATAATACATATATATATATTTACATCAATGCATGATTATGATAAATTATTGTCACTATGGTAATAGGTTTGGAATTGATACGTAGAAATGACCCATGAACATGATTTAAATCTTTATGAGATCCCAGAGTAGGAAATAATTACCCCTAAAAAGGTGTGGATATGACTAAACTCCCATCGCCTCAACCAAAGCGCATTAAAAGGTGTCATTGGTAAAGTCCCAGTGACTACAAACCTTTAGATATTGTATTTTAATTTACTCAAAATATCATGGTAAGAAATTCATCATAAATAGAATGGTGAACCTGATGTGAATAATTTATCTATATAAGGGATTGATGAAACAATATCTTACATGTGATGATACATTGATGAGTTTTATTGTTTTTTTATTTTAATTATTAGGTGAACCATTTCTAGAACTCTATTAAATCCAAACAAATGGAATTATCAAAGAATCAAATGTATTCTTCAAATGTTTCTATGTTTGTGATCACATAAACTAAAAGAGATATATCACCCAAATAGATTCTTCTACAATAGGCCATGAAATCCTTAACATGGGAGTATCTACTTCAAAATATTATTCTCAATTTGGAGGTAGTCGAGAAAAGGCTCCAATAAATAAAGTACCATGTAACATATCACTAAAAGAAGACAATGAAAAAATTAGTTGCACCAAAAGCCACATCCAACCAGTTGAAGTTCCTATCAATAGAGTGTAGAAACACTCATCTCCATTACCTTAGTGAGGTGAATGAGTTTATTATCAAATCAATTTATATTTAGGAGAAACCCATGATTTCTCTTACATTCGGATATATTTGTTTCCAATGTTGTGTGTCCCCTACCCCTCATGAATTTATTTAGGATGAATCCTTATAGAAGTTGGACCCAATTACTCATACCAAGGAACTCAAAAGGTCTTTCCACGTGTAAAGATCCATTAAAGGTAGGGAGAAGGCCTATATATCCATTCTTATAGAGGATTCCAAATACAATACTCTAAAGGAAACTAAATATCATGCCTATATTCATGCTCATTATCATAAATAATCCAACATATCCTAAAAACCTAAATAGGAGCTCATCAGAGTATTCTAGTGAGAATCAAGGAACAATACCATATCTTTTCCCCCATAGAAAAAGTCTATTGAAATATTTTGGTAGAAAATGGAGGAATGGACTGGGATCATATCCCCGTTTATTCTAAAGAGTCTTCTTATATTCCCATTTATATTCAAGAATCCCATTAACATATCTAAGTGGTAATTAGAGGAAATAACTTTATACCTTCTCACACATTGAAGAGTTTCAAACAGATCCTAGAAAAATATACCATTAGAATATTATAATTTCCAATAAGGAGAAGTCTCATATTCCTACTCAAACCATCAGAGTATCTTATCAATATACTTCAGAAGATACTCAAGTGTGGTATCATATTACTACTATCATTTAAGAGGATCGTTAATATATACCAACAAGGAATAAAAAATGATCAGGCCCATATTTAAATTCCATATGGAGTTCAATGACATAACCTAGAAGTTGCTTCAAGGTAGGATTATATAAAATATAATATCAGAAGAGATCACTGACCTAATTTGGTGACTTCTTAGATTAAGTCCCATTTTTTCACTCATACCAAAGGATTTGAACAGTATGTTTTGGAAATGACATATGGGAAGTCTCATGTTTTATACCATGTGCATGAATCCCATCTAAAATTTCCAATGTAATCCATCAAAGAGTAGTATAATATTTATAGCCTCACCTAATAGAAATTTCAATATATTTTGATAGTAGTAGTAGATCAATAACAAGATCATAACCCTATACCTACTCATACTTGTGAATCATGCTAGAATATTATAACAAATATACGAAAAATTCATCTGTATATTTCAAAGATAAATAAGAGTTCATCTAGGAGGATTCATAAACATGAGGTTTTTTTCCAATATTACAAAAATATTAATTTTATTGAGGTTCTGAACCCATTCAATTTACCACGATGATCTAAAATAAATTATCATAAATGAAAATCTACAAATTAGGAGTATGATCTTATAATTATACTAATCATTGTTAACATTCTAAAATCCCTCTAACACCTATCAATAGTGGCTCAATAATATTATGAATATTCATCACTAGTAAAAACAAGTGGTAACCATGGAGGTCCTTCCTATTATACTATAATCATCCACCTTAGAGGTCCTCCATAGGGAATATATTGCGGAGTTCCTCCATGAATCTTGAAATAAATATAAAATGGATGTCCTCCCCATATTGGTGAATATGAATACAACTATGGAGGTCCTCTCCATGATGATCATTTTATAGTTGTTCCCAAAAATTATTTACCTCCCCAAAAAAGGTACTGCCTGTGTCGAAGTCACTTCAAGGGAACCCTTATAGTAGGATGAACTAGGAAAGTTGAATCCAAATATTTATAGTTCCTCATCAATTTTCAATGATGTTTCATCCTCATTAATGTCTAATCTTGGGTTATAGTCATCATCTTTACCTCCCACACACTATATATTCTTTGATATATCTAAGGAGATGTCAAATGATCCCACTTCTCTCAATAAGGATGCTAAGAAGAGACCACTATGGTTAGATCAAGAATTGAAATATATCTTGGTGAATGGGGAGAATATAATGGTTATGTTGAAAGAGTTGGCCAAAGGTCATATACTTGTTATGTTATAGACCATAATTACTCATAAGTATGACATTATAGAGGCATTTTAGGGAAAAAACATGTATTATTTAAACCTAAATATATGGAAAACTCTATGTGATATTAAGGTACTTTTTTTTCTTACAGGGATTATATGAACCATATCAAAGTAGTAAGTAGGAAATTACACGAATTAATCTTAGTTTCCCTCTCAACTATGAAGTATAAAAAGTTAGGAAATCAATACGATTGTCTCCAACATGAATATATCAATGGTTTGAGGGATGTTTATTAGATGATAAATAATGAATCACCTGACATGAACATCAGAGGGAGCGGTGAACCTAGATAATTGAATTTTACCAATCTTTATGACTAAAGATTTCCACTAAAGATATACATGTGCAACATTATCACCTTAAGATAATTTTCAATCCTAGGTCTTGAACATGATAATTGGTGGATCCAATAGAATCCCGTTGTCTCTAAATATTATAAGTGGCATACTAAGAGGGAGTAGAAAATTGATAGTATTTTTATCAAGATTATAATAAATTCGACTGGAACTCCCATTTAAAGAAATAAAATCCCATAGGTGTAGGTAAATCCTCAGTGTTAAGCATCTCATAGCCATAACATGAACCACATTTGGATATTTCATAGATTAAGGCATAGAAAATCAAGAAGTGAGTGATGATATCCAACTTGATAATGATATGGGAGAAACCCAATCCCATGGGGTTGGTGTAATGTTTACCACCACCACCACCACTAATTAGGTCATAAAATCCCTAGAAATTTTAGGATGTAATGGTAGTAGAAATAACTTACACTAGACCACATTAATGGATTAATTATCATCCCATATACCTTTATAAGAATAAGTTTTCTCTAGATTGGGGGAGATTCAATGTGTAATAACTTATAGTTACTACCATTATATGATCCATCTTCCTCATTGGGAACGCATTCAGTAAATATTATTAGGGGATCACTTAGGATCACCCTCTATAAATCACTCCCATGAGTAAACTAAGAAGAGAGGTAAATTCCTCACAACGATTATAAGGAAAAATAGTTTAAGAAAAAGGAAAAGTCCAAGGAGAATTATGATTTCCTAAGTAAATATTTATAAGGTAACATATCCCCTTATACTTTTGAAGAGAATTTAATTCTAATAGTTCACTATGAATCCTTAGAAATAATTAGTTTCATCCCCATGGACTAGTCCAATCATGAAATTTGTGTAGAAGACAATATTGAAAGAATATTCATTTATAATGTGGTATATAATGAAACCCTTTAATAAGGTGTGAATAACTAACACCAAATACACCCTAAAAATAATGTATATCCTTATAATGCACAACTATTTCATACTCATCAAGATTTAGTTAAAGAAAAAGGGAAGGGAATGACCACATCCTATACACCACCCATGGAAGATGAGAATATTAAGATTGATGAGATGTTCACTCAATATGAAATTGAGTTGGAAAAATTAAAGTCAAATAATAGTGAGTTACATGAAGGAAATATCCATATTTAGTATAACTCCAAAATGGATGCCAATATTTTCTCTCTAGTGCATATTTAGTCAGAGGGAAAAACTTAACCAATATTAGTAGTGTTCAAATATTTTATGGGATCTAGGTATAGAAAAATGGTCTATTGAAATATAGTGAGTTAATATTATCAATAATTATATCCACTAGGGTAGTATTTAAAAATATTTTAATAAAGAAACCACAAATCAACTTAAATTTGATGCTAATAATAGAATTGGGAAAACTGACCATATCAGGCTCAACCAAATGCGTTCACATAAGCATCGTTTTAGATGAAATTCCGAAATGAAATTATTAATTATATTGAGCATTTAGTATCTTTAATGGAGTATATGTATGGATGATGAGAACTAGTGAAGATGAAAATAAATCCCTGTCATAAATGGGTGGATGTGACTCCTCCTACTCCCAACATCAAGAATCCCACATTCCCCATATTCAATGAAATGAAAGACCTAAAAAAACTTTTATATTTTGACATGGCCCAATGATAGGAACACTTGAAAAATAAGAATTAATAAAACTCAGATGCTTTGCAAACCAGTTGGATGGACCACTTTTGTTTCGTATAAAAACTTTCTATAGGGGTCTATTACAGGATTTTATGTCACACCCTGACCATGGAAATAATTTTATTTTATCCCCTTCTTCATCTTGGATCTCTAGGGTTAATGTTTGGGTTGAGACTCAGTTGAAATTTTATAAAATTTGGAAGTTTGGGTGGGTTTTTGGCCTACGTACAGGAAATGCATGGTTAGTAGAAACCGTGTGGTTTAGCCAAGGTACCCATATGGTAGGTTCTCGATTTGTCCAAAATCTACCACACTATTTTCATAGGGATGCACAAACTATGAAGCATGTTCGTGTAGTAGGTATAGGTTTTAGGCAGAAGCTCCCACATAGTTTGCACAAATCATGCAGGTTGTTCATGTGGTTAGTTCTTTGTTGGGAAAATTCCACCACACAGTTGGTTCATGGTTTAATAAACCATATGGACAAACCATGCAGTCATTCCAGATCATTAAAAACTCAAAAAACCTATTCTACCCTTCCCCATTTATACCCCAAACCTATACCCCCCAACTTTTGGGTTGTTTTTGGTGCATGAAGGGTGCCCCTACCCCTTATCCTTTTCTTCTCTTCCCACATGGATCCAACCTTGAAGTTCCAAGGTAAATTTATAGGGTTTTTTGGCCATTTTCCCCTTCCTCATCTATTCACTCTCAATCTATAGGGTTGGCCTTATGTGGTTTCCCTCTTGGATGATCCCTAGTGGTTAAGAGTTGGGTGCGATGCGATTTCATTTTAATATAGGGTGTGAGGATCATCCATGGGTATATGTTCTTCCTTCTTTGAGGGCTTCTTTGTGATTGTACACCGTTGAGGTAGCTATCTCCATGCTTCTCCATTCCGACTCATTCTATTGTTGCTTGGATTATTTTAAATAGTTGTTGAACATGATTTGAACACTTTTGAATCCTTTTTCTTAACATACTATGATGTTTTGGAATTTGTATATTTTGTTAAAAATAGGATTTCAAGTGATTTTTGAATTATTCCTAAGTAAATTTTCACTTTATGTGTTTGATAAAATGATGTGTTTTATCTTAAATTAAATTGAGTGTTTTGGAGAATTTGTTGGACTTGTTTATGTTATAATATATTTTTTTTTTGATTTTGAGATGGCGTTGTGAGTGTGAATTGCTAATTTCTTAAGGATTGAAGCTTGTTTATGGTGTATTGTATTGGTTGGAAAGTAATGAATGTTTCTCTTAAATTGGTTGTGGGAAATTTAATGGATATTTATGATATTCCATTGGAGTCACACCCATGTGTGCTTGGGATGCACACATGGATTTTCACACAAATGATAATGTATTGGCTTAATTTTAAAACTTGGATTTTATAACCCCTACCCTCCTCCCTCTCCCCTCTTTTAAATCCATGTTCTTTCAAAAAATGTACCTTTAACTCAAATGGGTCAAAGTTTGTTTTGAACGTGATATTTGAAATTATAGTCCATTTGGTATTTTAGAAAATATGGAAGGGTTCTAAATGGTGTGGAAGACCATTTGGAATTTTTATGTGTGTTGTGTCTTTTCATCTTAGTTTTAAAATAACATGGGATTTGGAACATAAAGGCCTATTTGGAATTGTAAATTTAAAAGTTGTGTTTTGTGTTGACATTAGAAAAATATGTCTAAGCGACATTGCAATTGTGTTTTGGTTTCATAAGTATATGGATCAATTAGCACTTTGTAACATTGGGATGAATGTGGTTTGGGAAATGTGAGTTCTTAGTTATAAACTCAAAGTGTTTTATGAAATGGTTTGGATGTTCATATAATGTGATGTGGCATTAGGAACCCTGATGATGTGATATATATATATATATATAGTGTGCACATCTATAAGAGGGATCTCCCTTTATGGGTTATTATATAGATGGTGCTCGTGTTTGGGGTAGGAAAGTGCAGTTACAGATGGTAAGATGAGTCACACGTGAGAGGGCCTCCTAATTACACATTATATAACTACCTCGGGTTCATGGGAATATTTTATAGGATCAAGTGATTGTTGATTTCCAGCCCTAATTTGATAGATTGGTATCCCCGGGATTTAATGATATGATAGGTGGGTTGTGCCACTATATTGGTTTGTTGAGGGTGGATAGTTGGTTATAGACTAGGGAGATTCACCATACACTGATAGATGGTTCCTAACTGAGTATGTCCAGGTATCAATCTAGGTATGTTTTGGAGAGGCCCACAGTTACTAAATTGTTTATTCTTACTTATTTTATGTTATATATTATTATCATCTATAACTATATATAATTTTCAGCACAACATAGTTTTTTATTATTGGGTTTTTGGTTTGGGATTTTGTTTCAAAAATGATGGCCTCTTTTAGAAAATAGGTTTTTGTGTTCTATTTTAAAAATAAAAAAGATTCGTTTTTTAAATAAAATGTGAAAACAATATTTTTATAAATGTATTTAAATCTAGTGTTAATGTATTGGTTTCGAGAATGGAAACACATGGATTCTTTGGTGGTGTCCTACTGATATATTTATCTCACACATTACATGTACAATTTGGTGTTGGTAGACCCAAAATGTTTTGAAGGTTCTCTCATTATTCAGGTTCTTGGTTCATGTGATCATTGTTGGATCAGGATGGTTAGTTGATAGTGGTGACATTGAGGTCACATGGAGATCATGTTGGTAGTGGTTTGGTATTTTCATTGTTTTCATGTTTTTCAAGTTGTATCTTGTATCTGGATCTATTTTTATGTTTATTTGAGAATCAATTTTTGTTAATTGATACATGGTAAATCTATTTATTTTGTTTATTTGATCCTGGTTATTATTTGAGATGAAATATTTCCCACATGGATTTCATTTGTTGTATGGAACTAGTTTCAATTCCATGAAGATTGGGAACGCCCTTCAGGCCCTGACACAGACTGAGTTGGGTGTCGGGTCAGATGGAATCCTAATCAAGTTCATGGAAAACTGTATCAAAGGAGGTTCTTGTTATTTGGGGTGTTAGGTAGTTAGAGATTAGGTTTTTAGGGACTTAAGAGGTAGGTAATAGAAGTACATCATGAACCCTTTCTCATTTTGATCCTCAAGTTACCAGGGGTAGTCCTAAAATTGAGTCCTTGTCTTATCGTGGATTTTTTGGATTGGGGGATGAAAATGGAGGCAGGCTGGGGTTATGTCATGATCTAACATGGAGTAGTGACCCATGTGGAGTCCAATTCTATGGTTCAAGCTCCACCTAATTTTTTATTCTTACTTTGGTAATGGTCCACTACCATGTTGCCAAGTTATTCACTGATAGTAGTTCCTAATTCTGATGGTTTGGTGTGACTCGTGTGTTTTTTATGTCTTTGGTGATGTGATTGAGGTTTTAAAATGAAGAAAATTATGAAAATGATTTTTTTTTCTATCAAGTGGTCTTAAAATTGGAGAAATGGGTTTTAAGAAAAAGGTTCTTTGGATTGAAAATTTGGTTAATTCATGGGTTTTTATGATGAATTGGTAAGCATGGACCTTGGTATACTTTATAAATGTTCACATATGTGCGAGTATGTGCAGAAAGTGTGAGTTGGAACATATATATGAAAATGGATGAACACATATGCGATGGTTCATAGGATTACATGGGTGTATATTTGAAATAAATGGTCTGGACTTGTTTTTCCAAAGTGATTTTGAAAGAGGATAATGATTCCAAAAATTAGTTTTCGTCTTACAATGTGGGTTTTGTTCTGTGAAAAGTGTCCTTGGAAGAAGGTGGTTTTGGAAAATTGAAATATAATTTGTGGGGTTTGAAAGGAATATTTTTTATTTTTCTTGTATGTGTTCGGATTCTAAGCCAATTGTTTTGGCTCGAGATATTCATTTTGGTTTCACTTTGGTTTGATATTTTGTTTTATTTTGTGGTTTTATGTTATTCAGAATATGCTGCCTAGAAAGGTCCCCAAAGTTTTTAATGAAGCATGCCTAGTTTCTAATTATTCTTAAGTTTTTACTATTTATCGTGGTGATGAAGGTCCGTTAGAATAAGTGGAGTGGCTTGAGGAGGTCGAGTGCATATTCATATTATTGTGAACTTCGAAATTTATTTGATTTTGAGTTGTTATGAGTTTCGTGGAGGGTCCAACTTTTCACAAGTGTGAAATGTTTTCCCTGCCATTGATGCAAGTTGGGATGATGTGGGAAGTGTTTAATTCTATCTTTTTCTAATGGTTTATACCTTAGGAGGTGAATAAAAAGAATAGGGAAGAGCTCATGAGTATTCAGGAAGGCCAATATATGGTGAAGACCTATGTTGACCACTTTAAGGAGCTGGTTCACTTTCCTCCAAATGTGTCATTGTAGGATCTGGTGAATTCTTATCTTTTACTTGGAGGTATTCATCCATATATTAAGGAGTGGGTCCTCTATTATAAAGACTTTTGTTTTGAGAAGCTAGTGGATGAAACATATTAAGATGAGTTGGATTCTGGAGTGCATGAACTTGGTAATCTATTGTCTCTTTCTACTCATAAAGGTTCCCCATCTAGCAAGGAGTGCATGTCAGAGGAACCTATCATTAAGGAGTCTCCTTCCTTGTTTTTGTCTTCTTTTTCATCAGACTATTCACTCGTGTTCCATCAATGTGGCCATTTTAGGTATTTAAATCCGTTTTTTCGCATCCCTCCAAAGATCTTCCATCGTTGTGGTCATTAGGATTATCTAAAAGAGTTATGTAGGAAGATTTTCTTGAATAAGGAGTTTTAATTAGAGGATGTTGGTGCCTGACTGTGAGGATAAAGATACTTCAGTCATCAGGACTCCATCCACATGCCTCAGAGTGAAGATCACGCATGGTCAAGAGTTTCCAAGAGATGTGGATGACCATGTACTGGATTTGTCTCCCATGTTGGGATGGAGACATTTAAATTTACCATGTTCTTGTTTTTATGATATTATAAGTTCATCTTTAGTTTTAAAATTGTGATGAACTTCTTCTTTCATAATTTGAACAATTTTTTTTAATCTTCTTGGGTTTTTGGTTTTGGGATTTGGTTTCTAAAATTATGCCCTCTTTGAGTAAAAAGGGTGTTGTGTTCTATTTTAAAAAGTAAAAGATGTGTTTGTTTAATAAAATATGGAAAACCTATTTTTATAATAGTATTTCAAACTAGTTTTAATAGATTTTTTTTCATGAAAGGGAAAAAATGGATCCTTTGGTGGTTGCGTACTCAGCTGTTTAGCTCACACCCTACTTGTACCATTCAGTGTCGGTAGACCCGAACTATTTTTCAGGTTCTATCTCTTGTTCAGGTTTTTGGTTCAAGAGATCATTGTTGGATCAGGTTCATTAGTAGACGATGGTGACATTGAGGTCACATGGAGATCAAATTGGTAGTGGTTTGGTCATTGTTTTTTCCATTTTTATATTGTATTAGGATCTATTTGTATATTTATTTGAGATTTAGTTGTTGGCCAATGATGCGTGATCAATTTGTTTATTTTTATTATTCGATCCTGGTTATTATTTTTTCTAAAATGGTTTTGACTTGGATTTCATTTGATTCCTACCACTAGTTATCATCCTATTGGGATTGATAATTCCTTTTGGAACATGCCACATACCGGGTCAGGTGTTGGGTTAGATAGAATCCTAACCTGGTTCGTGACATGGGAAGACATCAGTCACAAATTCCTCTAATGATTTATTTATACATTAAAAAAAATGAAAGTACATGATCTCCCAAACTAAATGAAGTGTGAAAAAGGGTCTAAAAATTTATTTTTAGTTGGAATGGGTTAACCTATTCCTTGAACATGAACCTCAAACAAGAACAGATTCCAAATATATTTTTAGAAAACCTATGGGATGAGTTGCAAATTCAAATGATCCCATTGAAATACCGTGGTGAATTTTAGAATTTGTAGTAATTTCCCAAAATTTTTAGGATTCTATCTAATACTAGAAGGAATAGTCTTAACTGATGATAGAAACTCAATAAAAGTGATTTGGAAAAAAGAAACATTAACTGTTACACTTAAATATATGCTAGCGTTAGATCTGGATCCCAAGTATGTATATCAAATGGTGCCTCCTCCTAAATGATAATAATGAAAGTAATTCACCATTAAAAATAAAATTTGGATTTGGTATTCCTAGGGTTTGCATGTTGGAAGAATAAGACTTATTCCTTATGGAATGAACAAGACCTAGGTTACTTCAACCATACTATAGATAATAAATTTATTAAGAAACCAAAATATAGGAATCCCAAGGAAGTCAGCCTAGAAAATCACCCTTATTATTATCCCTTTCATAGGATGTTGGGTCATAACATCTATAATTGTTTCATCATAAAATACATCATTAATAAGATGGTTGACTCCATATAGGTTAGGTTTCAAAAACCATTGAAACAAGTGGAATATGTTTCTTCTATATCACCTAAAGAAGAGGGATAATATAATAAAATTTCAAGAAAAGGTCTACAAATTTTTTATGACTGGATGAATAAAAAATTGGCTAAATTAGTGAATGATATCCTCAATTCACAACTTAATCAACCAATTTCAACTCCATTCACTATTCTATGACCAAGTAAAATTATTTTACAATACAGTCTTCTAAGATCTAGAATAACTAGTGTATAAGGATCAAGGAATAGGATAAATAACCTATTAAAACTTCCAATATGGCAAGGAGGCTTCAGGAATTTCTACCTCCATCAATAGGAGATTGGGAACTATCCCACCAAACAAGGTCATGGGAACCACATTTCCAAATAATATCTTCATAATATGAAGAGTCATAATATGGTTATATCAATAAGATCAACTATATAAACCCATTTTACAATTAAAAAGACACATATGAGCCATAGTTCCACACCCAAAATTAGGGAATATGTCATAGAGTTTGAGAAAGAAGAAGTTTTAATGGACCACGATCCTTAGGTAATGTTTCTACTGAGGGTATATATGCTATAGAAACTAAAAGGTAGGAACTTTATCGATCCGAAAATGCGTTTCAATTTAATCCTAAATCCCCTAGGGTCCACATAGTTCTAATCAGATTGGATGGAAAATCATAGTATGTGTATACACCTATCTGATATTAGAATACATGAAATATAACTTATCATAACCCAAAAATAAAAAAAATGAATCCAAATTTGGGATAGGGATACGAACCAATAACATAAGTAATCTCAACCACTGATGCATAGACTAAGGATTAGCCTCATGGAAATAAACATAGTCTTCTTATCTAGAAGTATGACATCTTGAAATTTATGTTCGTTATACAGACTAAGATCTCAATTTTGGATGCTCTCTATCTCTCAAAGGACATTTAAGAAGAACAAATTGAGACCCTTTTGATCCATAAAGAGTCTGAAGCTGATATAACTACAGTTGAGGTGTACTAAAAAAATCATTACTTCCTTAAATATCACATGGTCATCTCTATCATAGAGAAATATTGGAAGGATACTATAAAAGGATATGTCTAACCAATCTATATAATTGGAAAGATATAAAATGTTGAAATTCATTAATACCTAATTGATAAAAATTCTAAAATCAACCTCAAACTAGTTTGGAACCTCTTATTCTTAGTATATAGTGAAACTAACTTATCCCATTTAAATGTTACCATCAGAGGGTATTAAAAGATTAAACAAAATACACTTGACCAAATCATTCTCAAATCCCTTTTTAGATAAATCATATTTAACTCTACATTTGTGGGTGTGCAATAGGATTCAACCTTCAATAATATTCTTGGAAGGCTGTGGATCTATATGCATACCACATTATGTTCATCATATCATCATTGCCTAAATTATTTTTTAATGGGAAAGTTGGGGGACTTTATGAAGATAATGCCCTATTCAAATCTTATGAATCTCAATACATAGATTCATAATTCTATAAATACTAGGGGAAGTAGTTTATAGTGGATGTTGACATAGGTATTACTAATATAAATGGATTATATCTATGAATTAAATGGACTCAGTGAATACCACATATTTACCATTAACTAGATTGAGGCAATCACTATTGATATAAAAAATCATCAAGTAATGTGAGTTCCATTTATTAGGTAAAAGAATACAATCACCCTTTTTTATGTGATTAAAAACCATATTACCCTAGTGAGAATCCACCATAAATAGAGGAGGAGAACATAACACCATATTTGTTAATTAATATTTCACCCAAAAAGCTATATTCAAGGGTTGGTTTAACCTATATTTAGACCAAGTATCCAATTATCTTTGATCAAATTTATCTCCACCCTCAGAAAAAGATATAGGAATGGGGTTTGGGTATATTTAACACTATCCCCATAATATCATATTTTATAGCATAACCCATTCATGTAGATAGGGGTGTGTTTACAGAATTGAAAAATATATCCCTAATCAAAATGATTCATTATTTTCATTGAAATATAAAGTGGCCCCGATGTCGTATTTTGGATCTAAATAGAATACATCATCATCAACAATAATATATAGTTTCCCCATATCACCTTTATAATGTTTAGATATTTGTGAATATTATACCTTAGATGAAAATGGTTGGTGGGGGGAGATACCAAAGATAATACCCCCAAATTTGTATCCTTATAATATAAAGAAGCCTCCATATTAATCAAAATATCCAGAAAATGAAAATCTATTATATTCATGTCCTCAAGATGATGATTCATTATCTACCCTCGATATCATAGAAGGAGAATATGATATTATATATTCTTTTCCAATATTTGAGGAATGTTTCACAACAATCATTGATGAGATAAATAAAGTGAATATAGGCATGGAGGATGATCCGCCACCCACATTGATCAGTTCTACCATGATTCTTGAGGAGTAAGAGAAACACATATCACATTTAAAGTAGAATACATATGTATTATACTATAACTATAGTGAAATTATTTTTTTGGATATCTAAGTGGCTACCCATCATTTAGGATTTCCATAGGACCACTATATTTACAAGAAAAAACCTTTGGGAATGAATCCTACCCAAACTGTGAATGTGAAAATAGTATTTGACAATATAATAAATTCCAATTTCATTTTATATGTCCAGTAATTGAAATTTCATACCAATATTATTATAATAAAAAAATAGTGGGATAATTTGAGTCTGAATCAACTTTAGGGATCTCAAATATCATTACCCAAATGATGATTTTCCAATCCCAATTATGAAAATGATAATTAATGTAATATATGGTTTCTAGGAACTCTTCTTACTTGATGGGTATTTTGGATATATTCAGATCCAAATGGCCGTAGAAAATGAGATGGACACTATTCTCAGGGATCCCCAAAGAGTATATTGAAATCAAGTAATTCCCTTTGGTTTGAATAATGATAATGACACATATTAATGAACCATAGACCATATATTCAAACCCTTACTATGAAAGACCATGGATTGATATGTTGAATAATTGGTGGTTAATTCCAAACCATGTTTTTATTATATTGCTAACTTTGAAATGACATTTAAAAAATTATGGTAGAAAAAAATGAAGATGAATCCCCGAAAATGAACTTTTAGGGGGAAATCGATAAAATTTCTAGGGTTTGTGGTATGTTATCATGGAATAAAATATGACCCCAAAAAGAATAAGGAAATCAATAATATTTACCCCCCTTAGAACCTTAGAGATTTGATATGGATCCAGGGTTATCTCACTTACTTCAAGTTCTTCATTACATGTCTTACTAAAAAATTCCTACCCTTTACGAGGTTGATGAAGAATGAATTTTCCTACTATTGGTATGGAGATTAATAATGATCCTTTGATGAACTTATACAATATATCCTACAACCAATTGTATTAATTCAATTGGTAGAAATAAATCCACTCATTTTATATGTGGAAACCCTAGAATAGCCTCTCGGTTCCCATCTTTCTTAGAGGAATGATGAAGGTTTTAATAATTGTAATGCCTCGACCCCAGTTACCCAGAGTCGGTGCATTATTACATAACATTGACATGATCACAAAATATCAAGTCTAAAATGGATTATTTGTTTAGTATCCTTGGAAGTACTAGATACATTCATAAGTTGTACATTACATTATAAAATGTAAAACAACAACAACATTGTCTCCTTTGACCACATTAATTTCCTTTAGACTTTCCCTACAGGTCAGTTATAATATACTTCTTCACATCCTGGAAAAAATAAAACATAGAAAGGGGTGAGCTCAGATGCTCAGTAAAGATAATAATATAATAGAAACTTTCATAAATAAGCATAAACAAAGAAATGTATAAGACTAAAACAAAATCCTTTTAAACTTAAAATTCATCATAATATGGTAAATATAAATCAAAATAATTCAATTTACTTATTTTCATGGATATTCTACTAGTCGAATAATCATATTCAATATCAATATCCAATTTTATAATGATGGAATTCATAATTCCAGACTTCAGAAGCACATATTCAAGGCCTTGTTCCATGAATACAAATAAGATTTTTTCAAGGCCTTTCTCTAAGACAATAGTTTGTCTCATGAGACCTACCGATGCATCGGGGAGCTATAAAAGTCTCCACCCTTCACTTACTAAGTCCAATGCATTCCTCATATGAAAATGTTTAAACATAACATAAAAATTCGTATTAAAACTAGCATACAAAATATCAGTACTTTATCCATAAACCATGAATTTTATAAAATAACACATCCACAGTCAAACATATCACAACACTTTCAATACAATATGGATTATTTGTATCATAATAAATCAACTTGAACAAATTTTAAAATCCATCAAAGGATGTTGGTATAGATGAAATGAAAAATATTTGGAAGAAATACCTATTTCTAATTTGAAACCATTTAAAAGAAAAAATTTATTTTGGAAATATTCTTATAAGCTTTTAAGGGAAGATTTTAATGTGTTATAATGGTGGAAAATAGCTACTCCTACTATATAAGTTAAAAAAACATTCTTTCTTTAATTTTTTTCGGAAAGGTCATAAAGTACCTTGTTTGGAAGATGACGGAAAAATTACTTTAAAAAATCTTATAAAATTTCAAACAAGGGTATAAATGACTTTAACCCAAAGTATAGAAAATAGTAATTTTTTTAAATAAATTTTAAGAAATATGGATGTGGATGATAAAGAGGTCTTAGTAGATAATTACATATAAACAACCTCAGATAATGAAGAGATTGTAGAATTTACCCTTAAATTGTACCTTTACTTAGTCGAGGGTACGTTAACCTCCTGTATAATCGTTAAATCATTGTTATTGAATTTTTGAAGAACCATATACATAAATATGATATCATATATGATCTTCTAATATTGTTTTTTTAATAATATTTTAGTATTATCGTCATTTTAGGTGTTAACTGATTCATTTTTATTTATATGTTTTGTTATGTGAGTCATGTTTGTTATGGATAATATGTATTTTATTCATATCCATAATGATATTAAGTTATTTAAATTTTATTTTTAATCATAAAATGATAATTATTATCGAATGGTCAAGATGGGGAAATGAATCTCAACGCTTTCGTGGAGACGGTAATCCGTACGTATGGACGAGCAACAACATCATTCTTTTGATTTAAAATCATATGTAAATAGATGGTATATCATGTATGAAGAATAATTAATGTGTTATATTTATTATTTACTTTAATTATACATCATTATTATACCAATCGAAAATAATAATGTATTGAATAACAACTACACCACGACATGGAGATGGTAATCCAGACGTACACACGTATAGTGACTTTGTCATTCATATGATGGATAGAATAATGAATATGGATGTACCATTTTTATAATAACATAATATTATGTATAATATACTGGATTAATTATTTTATAATGGAAAGACAAAATTAAAGAGGAAGTGGAAGAAGAAAAGAACTTGAAAGAGGTGATGAAATATTTACCTCTTCTTCTTGTTCTTCCTTTTGATTTGATCAAAATGGCTCATTATATTGGCTTTCAGATCAATATAAGGACTATAAGTTTAATTGAGGGAAGTTAGGAGGATATTTGGGATGGCTTTGGCCTAGAAAAATGGATTTTTTGGTGTGAATTTGAGAGGAGAAATGTTCTTTTACAAGAGAGGTGAGAGGCACCATAAGAAAAGATTGAAATATGATTTTATGATAAAATAATTTTCGGTTATAATGGCTATAAAATTATTTATTTCTAGTATAAGGTGGTTATGGGTCGAAAAACTCTCAAAAAATAGGTTTTAGACAGGTTTGGGTCCCCATATTAACCTTATATTTTAGATTTAACTCTTAGTTAAATAGTTTAACTTTTACCATGTATTCTTGTATTATTATAATAATTGGTTAATAAACTTACTATAAAATTCCAAGAGAACCTAAAGTGGTTTATTAATAATATAAAAATAATTATATAATTCATATGGATGAACCTTATATTTTTAGGGATATTATATCAATCAATAATATAATATCTGTTTTAAAAACTCTTTTATGTCAATTTTGACACTATTTGATATTTTGTTTTTGTTAAAGTCATAAAAACATGATTAATTCAAAAGCAATTCACTTAATCAACCATAACATGTCATATTAACCAATAAAATTAGTGTAATTCATCAAAAGCCTCAAATTATATTTATTTGGATACTTATAATATAAATTATTTTAATCTTTCATTAACAAGGTAATTACTGCATCATCATTGTGTCATAAATAAATTTAACTATTTAATGTCTAAATTTATAAATAAAATACCATTATGTAGGAAATATTTTTATCTTTATAATTAATATTTATTTTCTAATTTATCTTTTGAATAACTCTATATTAAAAATGTTTTAGTTATGAAAACTTGAGTTTAACATGTTTAACTCTTATTAAAATTAAATAATAATAAAAGTACTAATCTAATCCAAGTGGACCAAAAGGTTAATATTTTATTCCAGAGGTTGTTTTTGGATGAATTACACTTATCAAATATAATTAGGACATGTTTTTGCGTAATTATAATATCATTTTTACCATTAATTACCCTATTTACTTTTAACCATGATAAATAAAAGTTAATAGTTACTATACAACAAAAATTATTTTCATCTTATTAAACCACATTTTACAAACTAATATCAATCATGTCTCTCATATTTTTGAAATTAAATCCATAGAAGCTGTAAAATTAAGTTTTATGCAAATTTGTAAATGCTCTTAAGAGGTGGGTAAAAGTTGGTAAAAAGTTCAATAAAATTTTTATATATCTAAATTTATTATAAAATGACTCTAATGAATTAAATTGAACTTATATGGTTAATATATATCTATTTTTATCTAAATTAAATTTAATTAAAATAAATAAATATTTAAATAAAAATCCAGTTTTAAACAATAACACAATGTTTTTTTACTATTCATCAAAAAATTGAAAGTTTTCTGAAAAATACCAAAAATTCACGCTAAGTTAATTTCGATATTCTGAATAAAAAAATGATGTCTATTTTGATAGAAAAAATTCATTAAATTTTAAAAAGTGGGTATTAATATTCATAATGGATAGTTTGATTGGTTTTAGTGTGTTTGAACTTGAAGTTGCGTACAACACAAGCTATTGTATTATGCAAAGAGAAGCATGCCATAGAAGCTTGGGGTGTTACATTCTTCCCTCAAAATAATTTCATCCTATAAATTTCTATAATATCACTTCATAAAAACACTTGGGTGGTTCTTCATCATAAGTTCCTTGGGTTTCCACATTTCCTCTTCCATCTTATGGTTTCTCCATAGAAATTTTATCAGACGAGTTGTCCGATTTCTCAACACTTATTCTTTGGTATCCAGAATCTTGACAGGCTCTTCACAATAAGACATATTGGGTTCCAGTTCTTTTTCATCAAAGGTGATTACATGCGTTGGGTCAGGCATGTATTTTCTCAATAGTTATATATGAAACACATCATGAACTTTGGAGAGACTTGGCGACATTGCTAAATGGAAAGCTATAGCCGCAATTTGTTCTAGAATTTTGAAAGGTCCAATGTACCTAGGACATAACTTACCATCCTTACCGAATCATATAACTCCCTTACATGAAGATACCTTCAAGAAAACATGATCTCCTACCTGAAATTCCAAATCCTTCCTTCGGTTATCGGCATAGATCTTGTGCCTACTTTGAGATGATTTGATGTGGGTTTGGATAACCTTCACCTTTTTCATCGTTTCCTCAACAAGTTCTGATCCTATGAGTTTTCTTTCACCAACATCATCCCAACAAGTTTGTGTGCGAAATCGCTTTCCATATAACACTTCATATAGTGTCATATGAATTCTTGTATGGAAGCTATTGTTATAGGAAAATTATACCAGAGGTAAATATTGATCCCACATACCTTGGAAGTCAAGTGAGAAAGATCTCAACATGTCTTCTAAGGTTTTAATAGTCCGTTCGGATTTTCCATCAGTTTGAGGGTGGTAGTAAGTGCTCAAATGAAGTTCAGTATCCAGGGATTTCTAAAGACTTTTCTAAAATCTTTATGCAATGTGGGGATCATGATCAGAAACAATCGACAGGGGTACTCCATGAAGTATTACAACTACATTAATATATAGTCTTGATAAACGTTCAAGTGGTAAATCTTCTCTTAACACAAGAAAATTTACTGACATGATGAGATGATCAACAATGAACCATATTGCATCATTTCTTCTATGAGTATTTGGTAGTCCCATGAAAAAGTCCAACGTAATATCATCCCATTTCCACTGAGGTATAGGAATAGGTTTCATGACTCCTCTAGGATATTGTCTTAAAACTTTCACTTGTTGAAAAACCATACATCTCGACAAAAAATCATATATCTCTCTCTTCATGTTGTCCCACCAAAAACGTTCTTTCAAATATCTATACATCTTAGTTATATTAGAATGTATAGAGAAATCAGAGCTATGAGAATCATCCAAAAAGTCCCTTTTCAGATAGGTATATCAGGAACACAATGTCTCTTCCCAAATTTAAAAATCCCATCTTCATATACGAAGTCGGTCAATCTACCTTCATTCACAACATTAATTATCTTTTGAAATTTCTCATCATCAGTCTGAGATATTTTTATCCTTTCTAGTAAAGATGGTTTGGAAACCATTTGAAAAAGCATTGATGTCTCTCCTTCCATGGTTATTCCCATATCCATCTTTAGTAGATCCATGTATATAGGATCCTTTTAAACTCTCGTCTTGTTCAAAACTACATGATCCTTTCTGATCAAAGAATCTTCCACCTTATTTTCCTTCCCTAGGTGGTAGTGTATAGTGAAATCATAATCCTTGAGTAGTTAAATCCATAGCCTTTGCCTCATATTGAGTTATTTTTGTGAGAAAATATACTTCAAACTCTTGTGATCAGTATAAATCTCAATTTTTTCACCATATAGATAGTGTCTCCATATCTTCAGAGTAAAGATTATAGTTTCTATGTCAATATTATGAGTGTGATAGTTTTGTTCATGAATTTTTAGCTATCTTGATGCATATACAATAACTCTATCATTCTGCATAAATACAAAACCAAGTCCTTTCTTTGAAGCATCACTATAAATAACAAACCCATCATTCCCTGATGGTAGAGTCAAGATAGGAGCATTGAATAATCTTCTCTTCAGTTCTGCAAAATATTCTTCACACTCTTTTGACCAAACAAATTTAACCCCTTTACCTGTGATCTTGGTTAATGGGTTATCCAATCGAGAAACATTCTAGGCAAAACGCTAAAAATAACCAGCTAAACCAACAAAAATGTTTATCTCAATTATACCCGTTGTTTCTGTCCATTCTTGGATTGACTTTTTCTTAGAAGGATCAATAGAGATTCCATCCTTAGAGACAATATGGAAAAGAAATTAAATCTCTTGAAGACAAAATTCACACTTGCTAAAATTCTCATATAATTCATTTCTTCTAAGAGAGATCAGGATAATGCACTAGGGATTTTCATGATCTTAGTATCTTTTGGAGTATACCAAGATATCATCAATAAATACCACTACAAATTCATCAAGATAGTCCTTGAAAACCCTGTTCATTAGATCCATGAAATTAGAGGGTGCATTAGTCAGCCCAAAAGGCATTACTGTAAACCCGTAATGCCTATACCTGGTTTGGAAGGCTTTTTTCAGATTGTATTCCTTCTTCACACACAACTGATGATATCCAGATCATAGGTAAATCTTTGAAAAATATTGAGCTCCATGAAGTTGGTCAAATAATTCATCAAAGCGAGGTAGGGGATACTTGTTCTTTATTATTATAGCACAGATCTCCCTATAGTCAACACACAACCTCATAGATCCATCTTTCTTCTTAAAAAAGGAATAGGGGATCCCCATAGAGAAACACTAAGGAGAATAAATATTTTATTACTCAATTCCTCTAGTTGTTTCTTTAGTTCCACTAATTCTATAGTGGCCACTCTATAAGGGGCCTTCGATATCGGCCTTGAACCAGGAATTAAATCAATGGAAAACTCAATTTCTCATTCTGGGGGATGTATAGGTAAATCATCTAGAAACACATCCACATATTCTTTCACAATAGGTATGTAATCTATTTGAACATTACTTTCCTCACCCATATCTATTTCATTATATTCCTCCCCAATAATTGAATTTAGTTGATCTACTGGGGGTGGATCAAAATAAGAATCAGGTGGTGAAATTTCTTCTCAAAAGATAAGGTACTCTTTATCATCATCAAGAATAGTAACCTCCTTCTTCTTATAATAAATTTTCTCATCATGATCTGAAAGTCAATCCATACCGAGGATTATATCAAATTTAATCATGTGTATGATGATGACATCAGCAGATAAAGAATATTTACATGCCTTAGTGGGAACTAATTCACAAAACATTCTTGCAATGATACTTCCCTTAAGAGTTTTTATTGACAACTCCCTTGTCAAATAAAATTTGAAATATCAAAATTTATTAGCAAAATAGGAAGATATGAAACAATGCGATGATCCAGAATCAAATAAGGCATTGCCTAAACATTAGGAAACCATTAAATTTATTACCACCACATATTTCAGAGCTTCAACCTTAGCAGTAGTGATTGCGTAAGCTTGGACTTTCTCCCTTGGAAATTTATGATGTATGTTTCCTTGGTGCTTAGGACATTCATTTTCATAATTCCCCCTTTCTTTACAATTGTATCATTCGAAATTAAGAGCATATTTCATTCCTTTGCAATCATGAGCTCAGTGGACTTTTTCACCACACTTGTAACAAACTCCCATTACTTTCAGAAAAGTACCAGGGTGTTTCTTACCACATTTAATACAAGATGGATATTCAACTTCTCCCTTCTTCCCCTTATTTTCATTTCCAGAGTGTTCAATAGATCTATTATTTTCCTACTTTTCATTAAAGTCATAAGAAGTAGAGAATTATTTTTTTATCTTGATAACACATGATACTATATCATTGTATGAAGATAAGGATTGTGAGACTAATGATCGATGTATACAGGGTTTTAATCCATCAAATAATAAATGAATATTACTCCTTGGGTTATGTATATAATTTTCATCATGCCCTGCTCACCTTGTAAAGTTATCCTCATATATTGTGACATTCTCATCCTCCTTTTTCCTTAGACTCATAAATTGACTTTCTATATCTACTCGATGGTAATGAGGAAATTATTTTTCTAAGAAAATATTTTTAAACTCCCTCAATTCCATATTTTATACTTCATCATATTCATTTTTATTTTTAATCAATGACCACCATTGATCTACATCTTCTGTGAGGTGATAAACCACCATGACAACTTTTTCCCTTTCACTACTCCCCAAAGCATGAAATATTTTCACTATAGAACTTATCCGTTGATCAACTACAAATGGATTTTTAGTCCCAATAAATTTTGGTGGTTTTTTTCTCATGAAGAGGTCTAACACTGATTCTATGCATTGTGGATTAGGGTGCTCCATTCGGGTAAGGTTATTATTCATAACCTGAGTGAGTTGTCCCAGTATGGTATAAGATAATCAGCACCAGTTTCATAACCAGCTCCACTATAATTATCTTGAGTAGGAGGGAAATCCCTACAAAGATTATGTGCATTGATACAGTTTCCATTCCTTAAAATAGGCTCTATTTCTAAACAATGGAATACACTAGATTAGTTTATGAATCGAAATACATAATTCCAAACTTGTAAAACACTTAACATAAATTGAATAGTTTATGGATATAATCCATAATCATAAAAATGTTTTATTTGAGGAGGTATACACTCATAAATCCTTCATAATGGTTTGTAAATAAAATGTGAATTATCCTAAACATATCCCACAGGAGTGTCGTAACCAATTGTGCAGCAAGGCCAATTGTCGTGTACTAGGATACCCTAGGTCGAGCCTGAAACTCTATGTCGGATTTTTCACTCCTAGGTACATATATTACAGAGCCTCCTCTACCTACTCGTATCTATATATTTATTTATTTCTTGGAAAATACACAAAATCTATACATTACCAAAATTCTAGGAAGTTCTTATAAACTAATCCTCAAAGTCTATCTTAGGGTAATGTTCTCTAATCAGATTTTTACAAAATCTAGCTTCCAAACTTTTTAATAAACATCCTCTGATACCAACTGTAATGTACCAACCCCAGTTACCGAGAGTCAGTGCATTATTACATAACATTGTCATGATCACAAAAGATCAAGTCCTGAAATACTGATTAGTTTATTAGCCTTGGAAGTAATAGATACATTCATAAGTTTTACATTACATTATATAATGTAAAACAATAGCCATATTGTCTACTTTGACCACATTCATTTTCTTTAGACCATCCCTGCAGGTTATTCTTAATATACTTCTTCACATCCTAGAGAAAATAATACATAGAAAGGGGTGAACTCAAATGCTCAGTAAGGAAAAAAATATAGGGGAAACTTTCATAACTGAGCATAAACATTTAAGGCAATGTATAAGACTAAAAAAATCATTTTAAACTTAAACATCATACTAATATATAAAATATAAACCAAATAATTCTATTTACTTATTCACATGGATATTATACTAGTCAAATAATCACATGCAATATCAATATCCAATTTCATAATGACGGAATGCATAATGTCAGACTTCATAACCACAATGTCAAGGCCTCATGGCAAGACTAAAAATAAGGTTTTCTTGAGGACTTGTTCCAAGAAACTAGTTTGTCTTAAGAGACATACCAATGCATCGAGGAGCTATAGCAGGCTCCACCTGTCACTTACTAAGTCCAATGAATTCCTCATAGGAAAAGGCTTAAAGATAACATAAACATTCGTATTAAAACTAGCATACTAAATGTCAATACTTTATCTATAAACCATGAATAGTATAAAATAAAATAGCCACAGTCGAAAATATCACAAAACCTTGAATAAAATATGAAAGATTTGTATCATAATAAATCAACTTCAAACAAGTTTAAAATCCACCAAAGGAAGTTGACATATATGAAATGAAAAATATTTGAAAGAAATATCTCTTTTGATTTTGAAACCATTTCAAAGAAAACATTTATTTTGGAAATATTATTATAATCTTGTAAGGTAATATTTGAAGGTATTATAATGGAAGTAAATAGATTCACCCACCATATAAGTTAAAAAAACATTCTTTCCTTAATTTTGTCAAAAAGGTCGTAAAGTACCTTGTTTGGAAAATGACGGAAATATTCCTTTATAAAAGTCTTATGAAAATTAAAAATGGTATAAATGACTTTAACCCATATTCTAGGATATTAGAAAAATGTTATGAAATACATTTTAAGAAACATGGAAGTCGATGATAAAGAGGTCCCAGTAGATAATTACGTATAAACAACCTCGTATAGTGAAGAGATTATTGAATTAACCCTTACCTTGTACTTTTGCTTGGTCAAGGGTATGTTAAACTCTTTTATAATAGTTAAATCATTGTTATTAAATTTTACAAGAACCATATACATAAATATGATATCATATATGAACTTTTAATATTTCTTTGTTAATAATATTTTAGTATTATCGTCGTTTCAGGTGTTAAGTGATTCATTTTACTTTATATGTTTTGTTAGGTAAGTCATGTTTTTTATGGATAATATTTATTTGATTCATATCCAGAATGATATTAAGTTTGTTAAACATTATTTTTAACCATCAAATGAAAATTATTCTTGAATGGATATGATGGGGAAATGAATCTCATCGCATTCATGGAGACGGTAATCCGTACGTACGCACGAGCTACAATATCATTATTTTGATTTAAAATCGTATGTAAATAGATGGTATACCATGTATACAGAATCATTAACATGTTATATTTATTATTTACATCAATTATGCATAATTATTATAACTTTCAAAATAATAATGTATTGAATAACAACTACACCACAACGTGAAGACGACAAGCCATACGTACGCACGCATGGTGACTTTTTCATTAATATGATGGATAGAATAATGAATATGGTTGTACCATTTTTATAATAACATCACAGTATGTATAAGATACTATATTTATTATTTTATAATGGAAAAAACAAAAAAAGAGGTAGTGGAAGAAGAAAAGAACTTGAAATAGGTGATGAAATATTATCTCTTCTTTAGGTTCTTCCTTTTGATTTGATCAAAAGGGATCCTTAGGTTGGATTTATGATAAAACTAAGGCCTCTAAGTTGAATTTAGGGAATTTAGGAGGTAATTTGGTCAAGGTTTGGCCGATCCAAATGGATTTGGAGGTGCGAATTTGAGAGAAGAGGAAATTCCCTTTTATAAGAGAGGTGAGGGGCACCTTAAAAAAAGATTAAAATATAATTTTATAATAAAATAATTTTTGGTTTCTAATAGATCAAAAATAATTTATTTCTAGGTTAAGGTGGGTATGGGTAGAAAAAACCCAACCAATAGGTTTTATATAGGTTTGGGTCACCATATTAACCTTATCTTTTAGATTTAACTCTTAGTTAAATAGTTTAACTTTTACCATGTATTCTTGTATTATTATAATATTTGGTTAATAAACTTACTATAAAATGACAATCGAATGTCAAGTGGTTAATTAATGATATAACTATCATTATATAAGTCCTTTGGATGAACCTTATATTTTTAGGGATAATATATCAATTAATAATAAAATATATGTTTTAAAACTCTTTTATGTCAATTTTAACACTATTTGGTATTTTGTTTTTGTTAAGTCATAAAAGCATTATTACTTAGAAAAAAATTCATTTAATCAACCATAACATGTCATATTATCCTATAAAATTATTTTAATTAATCAAAAGCCTAAAATTAGATTTATTTGGATATTTATAATATCAGTTATTTTAATCATTCATTAATAAAATAATTACTGCATCATCACTGTGTCATAAATAAATTTAATTATTTAATGTCTAAAAATTATAAATAAAATACCATTATGTATGAAATATTTTTATATTTGTAATTAATATTTGTAGTCGAATTTATCTTACATATAACCCTATATTAAAAATATTTTAGTTATGAAAAATTGAGTTTAACACTTTTAACTCTTTTTTAAATTAAATAATAATAAATGTCCTAATATAATCCAAATGGAACCAAAGGATCATATTTTATTCCAAATTTTGTTTTTCATCTAATTAAACTTATCAAATAGAATTATCATATGTGTTAGGGTAATTATAATTTCATTTTTTTGCCTTTAATTACCCTATTTAATTTTAACCAAGGTAAATAGAAGTTAAGAGTTACTATTCAACAAAAAATATTTTCTTCTTATTGAACCAAATTTTACTTACTAATATCAACTGTGTCTCTCAATTTTTGGAAATTAAATTCACAAAAGCAATAAAATTATGTTTTATGAAAATTTGAAAATTCTCCTAGGAGGTGGGTAAAAGACGGTATAATGTTCTATAAAATTTTTATATATCTAAACTTATTATAAAAATACTCCAATGAATTACATTGAAATTATATTGGTAATATGTATCTATTTTTACCAAAAAAAATTTAAATAAAATAAATAATTATTTAAATAAAAAGTCGGTTTTAAACAATAACGCAATGTTCTTCACTATTCATCAAAAATTGAAATTTTTCAAAAAAATACAAAAAATTCACCCTAAGCTAATTTATATATTCTGAATCCAAAAATGAATTCCATTTTGAATGATAAAATTTATAAAATTTCAAAAAGTGGGTATTACTATTCATAATGGCTAGTTTGATTGGTTGTGGTGTGTTTGAACTTGAAGTTGTATAAAACACAAGATATTGTATTATTCAAAGAGAAGCATACCATAGAAGCTTAGGGTGTTACAAGAATAGTCTCAATTATCTTATAAGAATAATTACAAACATCATTAATTGATATTATTATATTGAAAATAACTACAACACATTAATTTTCATGGTGTGTAATTTGAGACACAACCTACTACACCATGAAATCCACTTGGTTTTCTTGTGTACACACTTAAATACATCCTCAATCATCCTATGATAACTCACAATACTGAATAGTGGGTAGTCATCCTATTGAAATTTGACATTATTTTTATGGTGAAAAAAAAGATAAAGTGTATGGACGAGTAGATTTTCTCCTAGGAAACCTTTCTCCAAAATTATGCCTATGAATACATAGATCCATGATAAAGATGTTTCATCTATCTTTTATATTCCTTTGATATGGGGGATGCAATTCGATGGTGGATCTAGAATCCCAATAAGAAAAAGTATAAAAAATAAAAAGCTCAAAAAAATTCCCTTGTGAAGTATTCTTGTATCCCCAATAAAGGAGGTTATGAACTATAAATTCTTATTTACAAAAGGTTCCACCAATAATGAAGTAGAATAGAAATCCATCATTGAAGGATTAAATCTAGTTCTATAGATATTAGTGACCTTTTTGAATAGAAAAGTTGAATCAAAGTTGGCGATCAAGAAAATTAATGGTGAATATGCCATAAAAAAGATAAATTAATCCCCACAATTGATTATATATGAGGGTTGATTGTACAATTACCTTATAATACAACACTATCTCATATCCCATGTTTTTATATTTTCCATGATGATGCATTGGTTATACAGCCACTGCCTTGGTCGATCCGGACTATGATGAAATAGTTATTCACATTGCACACCATAGGGTGGATTATCTATTCATCACTAGTGATATAAAATAATCCAATGATATCAATACCACCCTTGACTAATGTGAGACTATATTCTTGCTGAGTGGTAAAATAATTTTATGGATGTCCACCATAATTAACTAACTCAAAAATGGGAATCTTACATAAAAACAAGAAAATATAGAATAAATTTGGTGATGGGTTGTGAAATTCATTCCCCATGACGTCATGAATTACCAAAAGGCAATATATATATGAGTCTTAAATGGAGTTCTCCTTAGTTGTTTTTAAAGGAGGGAAATTCTATTCTATCTTTCAAGAGGCTCATTCTGGAGCTTCTGATGATCATAAATTAAGATATACGATTTCTCACCAAATTAAGGGACTTGGATATTTATTTCCATTATTTTTTACATGTCCAAATAGATTTTACCAATAAGTTTAATGATTTATAGACACACACCAAATTTATTTATTAATCTATACAGTTCTTTCACACCACCAAATACTCTAATTTTTTAACTGTTTGGGGAATAAATTTAATGGGGTCATATCCTCAAACTAAATCATAATAGTTTAAGTTCATAATTACTTACATTAACTTATTCTATGAGTGGGATAAGGCTATACCCCTAAAATAATTTTGAACTAATCCAATTATCAATTTCGTGAAGTCCAACATCACCACTAGATTTGGTGTCCCATACACGATATTTAAGGATAATGGAACTAATTTCTATTATTTTGAATTGAAATGGTTATATTAAGAATATAGTATTCATCACAATTATTCATTACATGAACTTGTAGAAAAAAGGGAAGATATTGTCTTACAATAATACTCTTTATAATATCCTTTGAATGATGATGGGAAAAGAAAACAATTATTGTCTAGATAAAATTCTACATTATTTTTGTGATTATCGCACCACCACCCACAATGCTATACAAGATACCCTATATTCAGTTTTATATGGGATAAAGACAATATCACCAATTTAATTTTTTCTTCCCTCTCTCCACATCACAATTTACTTTATCTATCTAAAGATGAATTTTCATAAAGAGACATGATATGTTGGAGTGGCTTGATAAAAAATGTTTGTGCACACTGCACAACCAAGAAATCAATAAAAACTGATTTTATTGAGAATTAAATATAAAAGTTAACCTCCAATAATTCCTCTATGGATAATTATTTATATCTACCAATGGGTTGATATTATGAGAGAATAAAACTCAGAAACATGATCCAAAGTGTGTAAAATCACATTCATTTTCAGGTTGTGAATTTCTAATGGAATTTTAATTTTGAGTTTTGTGAGAGGTTTTTTTTGATTTGGGAATTATATCATTGTTATGATTGTTTTACATCTTAAAATTTTGTTTTTGACATTGTTTTAGGCTTAGTGTATTACATGATAGCTCATTTAGATTTCATAGAAGGGTTATGTGGTCAATGGGATGAAATTTATCTCTCTATAGAAATTCATGTCATGAACTGTGGGTTTCTCCATGAATATATATAGTAAGGATAAAGTTATTCTTTGAACCATGGTTTACATAATAAATTATGTTCAAATAAGTTATGTGACCTCCCCCTTGAATTATTTATGCCATAAACTAAGTTCATGTAAGGACCCAACCCCAGTTGGCTAGATCTAGTACTGTATTTTATTAAATTGGAATATAAATAAGGAATTCATATACCAAAGGAACAAATACTTTAGTATCTTTTTAAAAAAATATTCATAAAAAAGTTCAAAATTACTAATTAAAAGAAAAAATAACATAACATCTTCTTTTGAATCACTCATAATCTCCTACATTATCCTTGAAAGTAATTCATGATATTTTTCTTCACAACCTAGGGGAAAAACCTATGTAAGGGGTGAGATCATATTCTCAGTAAGGTTAAATTATATAGAGGAAGAAAATATAAATACTAGGAATGATGAATAACTAAAAATTCATGCCTTTAAAAATATAATTGAGCATAATATTTCATGAATAAAAACCGATTAAAAAAATTCCATAAAACATAACCATGGATATTATACTAGTTAAATAATCACATGGAATATCAATATATAGTTTCATAATGAGGGAATTCATAATTCAAGACATTATAAAATATACGATCAAGGCCTCTTCCAAGACATCTAAAACTTATTAAGGCCTCACCCAAAACCATATCTAAAAATGGGAAATGCCTCAGCTAAGTCTATATCTTCTTTGTCTCATGAGACCTGTCAATGATTAAAGGGGATATATTGGGCCCAAAACATCAATTACTAAGCCCAATTAATTCCTAATATTAATGGGGTATAAACATAAACAATATATACATTCATATTGAAACTAACATATGAAATGCAAATAACTTTCCCTAGACATTAAACACAAACACTAACCATTCAGAGTAATATGGTGAATGGTATCACGATAGTACATCCACTTTCAATATAATCACAAACCATTAAATTAAATATGGTGTGTGATATCATAAAACATTAACCCCATTTAAACATAATAATCATCAAGAGTGTTGAAACAGGTGAAAACACTCTTATAAAATCTTCGAGCAAATCTCGAGATAAATACTCTTTTACTTTGAAAAGAAGAGACATTTTGGAAAATTATATATATAAAACAATAAGTGAAATAAAATAGTTTCCTAATAATATAATGAGTGATTTTTTTAAAATAATGTTAGCTAAAAATATATTATATAGTTCCCTTGACAATAGGTAAGAATTCGAGAAATTCCCTTGAATCGAGCTTGTATTACGGGAAGATTTTTTGAAAGATCCTTTTTTAAACATGTATGTATCGATAAAAAAATAAGGAATATAGTTGGTACACAAATATATAAAATTAAATCAGAATTTATGATGAGTAAATAAGAATAAATAATAATTTAATTGTGATTTAGAGAGACAAAGAGTAACTCAAAAGAAAATGGAGGTTCGAGTAGAAAACACATACCTTATATCTGAATATGTTTCAATATTGAACTTAATGTCCTAGAATATAAAATTAAAAGTCTTAATAACTTAATTCAGAACCTATTAGACATTTATTTTATTTAATATATATTTATTAAGTTCAATTATGGTCATTTTTATGGGTTAATAGATTCAATATCGTCGTTTTTGAGTGTGTGTTTCATTAGTTTTCATTATCAGTTCATTTGTTTGGAAGGTAATGTAAAATGATAATTGAATTCTAGAATTTATTTTAGATGATATCAATGTTCATACACAAGGTTAAATTATTATATAAGTCATTTTGTTAGTTTTTGTGATGATGAATCATCAGATAAAATTTTAACGAGAAATTCTTGGATTAAATTGACGGGTTTTCAATCACCATGAACTAATTTTGTTTTATAAATTAATTCCATGTGTAAAAAATTATTCCAAAACATTAAATAGGATATATTAAATATACTATTATCAAGTTATACCATAAAAATTGTTTCATGACTAGAATTGAATATGGTAATAGAAGTTGAAACCCATCATCCTTCAGTGCGATAAATTAACACATCTGAGATGGGGTTTTCATTTTTAGTATAAAATTAGGGAAAATGAGAGATGATAAAGAATTATTCCATTATAATAAAAAAATTATAGAAAATTTAAGTTATTTTAGTTGTCATAACATTATGAGGATATGAGGTGAGGAAATAAAAATAAAAAAAGGAACTTGAAAGAAAATAAAAGAAATGAAAAGAGAAATTTACCTCTTGAATATATCTTCCTTGAGAGCCTCTTTAGGGGAGAATATTTGGTCTTTTGAAGATACCAAGGGATGATGGGAGTAGGGAGTATCTTGAGAAGATATTTTACTATTATTTCGATAAGACAAAATTCTTTAGAGGATTGAATAGAAGATGAAGTGACAGGTGGTTTTTATAGAGGAGGAGAGGAGGGATTTCCCATTATTTTAATCATTATTTTATTATTTTGGATCAAGACTATGAATAGTATTAATTATTGTGTCTCCAAATAGTAATAAGATCATGTTATTTCAAACCAATGGTATTTTAAATAATCCATGAGTCAATAATGATACAAAAATTTATTTATTTAGCATATTTTGTAAATTTTCAAATTTCACTATTCATAACAAAATCAAGTATTTTGGAAAAATACCAGAAGTTCACCCTAATTTTTTTTTGATGTGTAGAATTAAAAAATGAACTCAATTTTAACAAAATAATTTTCTAAATAAGAGAAATTTAATTTTTATATAAAATAAATATTTAATTGAAAACTACATAATTTAAATTTTAAACAGATTTTATAATACTTTTAAAAATTAATTAAGGTCTCATAAAATTACGCTAAATTAATAAAAAAAAGATATTTATTGAATAATAAATTTTTTGAAAATTATTTTTATTTCAAATAACTTTATTATTTTAAAATTATAATTAAATATTTATTACTCGCAAAAAATATCAACACTTAAAAATTAATTTTTAAAATATTCACTCTCATTTATATGGTGCCTAGATTTTATTTATACTCACATGGGTTAGGTTACTATTAAAAATGGAACATTAATATTCACAAGGATATGTTAATATTCATAAGGGTAAGTTGCTATTCACCAAAAATATAATTCGATACTATCAGACTGTAAATATCTTACTGATCAAAACAGTGAATGTCAATTTTAGAAAATTCAAAACACAATAGCGGAAAAATTATATCTAACAAAAAAGTAATAACTATCTTCTATAAATAACAAAGTTTTTGTTTCATATAGACTTAGTGTTGAATAAAATCTATTATAAATTTATTTGTAAAAACTTTGGGTGTGTCATTATTCCCCCCTTAAAAAAATTTCATCCAAAAAAGTTATCAGAATGTTACCTAATAAAAAGATTTGGGTAGGTATTCATCATAAGTTCCCCAGGCTCGCACATCACACCTTCAATTTTATGATTTTTCCAAAGTACCTTTTCTATCCATGTCATCTGATTCCTCAACACCTATTCTTTAGTGTCCAGAATCTGGATAGTCTCCTCATAATAAGATAAGTCAGGTTCCAACTATATACCTTTAGAAGTGAAGAAATGTGTTGGTTTTGGAATGTACATTCCCAATAATGAGAATGTAAATACATTTTGTACATTAGAAAGGCTATGAGGCATTTCCAAATGATAATACACAACTCCAATTCTCTCCATAATTTCAAAAGGTCCAATGTACACGGGGTTCACTTCCCATTTCTTTACAAATCTTATAACACCCTTCCATGGAGATACTTTCAAGAAAATATTATCTACCTCTTGAAATTAAAAATACTTCCTTCTATTATCAACATAGCTCTTTTACCTACATTGAGATACATTTATATGGGCTTTAATAGTCTTTACCTTTGTTGTTGTTCCCTCCTCAAGCTCTGGGCCAATAATCTTCCTTTCACCAACTTCATCCTAATATGTTGCTATACGAAATATCTTTCCATACAATGCTTCATATGGTGCCATTTCAATACCAGAATGGAAACTATTATTATAGGAAAACTTCAACAAAGGTAAATAACAATCCCACATACATTGAAAGTAGATTGATCATGATATCAACATGTCTTCTAAAGTTTGGATTGTTCTTTCTAATAGCCTGTCAGTTTGGGGGTGATAAGTTTTACTCAAACAAAGGTCATTGTCAAAATATTTCTGAATAATTTTCTAGAATTTTGATGAAAATCATGGATCACAATTAGACACAATTGATATAGGAGCTCCATGAAGTCTCAAAACTTAATTGATATAGAGTCATACAAGGCGTTCTAGTGAAAAATCATCCCTTATAGCGAGGAAATGTGCATATTTCATAAGTTGATCAACAATTACCCTTATTATATTATTATTTATTGTATTTTCAAGTAATCGAGTGACAAAATACATGGTTATGCCATCTTATTTCGATGTTGGAATAGGTAGAGGTTTCATTACTCCTCTAGGATGTTCCCTTTCATCCTTCACCTATTTATAGACTAAACATATTGATACATAACCAACAATTTACTTCTTTAGGTTATCCCAAAAGAAATGTTCCTTCAAATATCTATATATCTTAGTACTACTATAATGTATTGATAAATTCAAACTATGGGAATAATCCAATAAATCCCTTTTTAGTTCGGGTATAGCGAGAACACAAAGGCTCTTCCCAAACATTAGAATTCCATCTTCGTATATATATTCTGCCAACTTGACATCATTTATATAATTGATTTTATTTTGAATATTCTCATCATCAAGATATTAAATTTAAATTATTTCTAATAAATATGGTTGGGAAACCAATTGAAAAATTAATGATGTTTCACCTTCTATGACGATTCCAATATTCATCCTTTCTAGATCCATTTAAATATGATCCTTGTAAATTATAATTTTTTTTATAACAACATGATCCTTCCTACTCAATCCATCATCTACCTTATTTACCTTTACTAGGTGGTAGTGTATGGAACAATCATAATCCTTGAGTATATCAAGCCACAGCCTTTGACTCATGTTGAGTAATTTTTGTGATAAGAAGTATTTCAAGCTCTTTTGATCAGTATATATCTCACATATTTCTCCATATTGATAATTCCTCCATATCTTTAGAAAAAATATTACAACTAATAACTCAAGACCATGAGTTGGATAGTTCTATTCATGAATTTATAACTGCCTTGATGCATAGGCAATAACTCTATCATTATACATAAGGACATAACCACGTAATTTCTTTGATGAATCACTATAGATCACAAACCAATCATTTCTCTATGGTAGAGTTAGGATCATATAATTCACTAATATCCCTTTTAATTATTCAAAATCATTCATCACATACTTTTTTTCATATGAACATAAACCCTTTACAAGTAATCTTGGTCAAAGGGTTGACTGATCAGGCATAGTTCTGAATGAAACACTGATAATAACACGATAAACCCATAAAACTACATACCTCAGTAATTTTCATTGGTGTAGGAAATTACTAAACAACCTTTGTCTTTATAATAACATTGGATATTCCATCTATAGAAAAAATATGGTCAAGAAAAAAAAAACCGATTGAAGACAAAATTAAAACATTCTAAACATCCCATATATTTTATTTCTTCTAAGAGTCTTCATAATAATGAATAAGTGATTTTCATGATATTTGTAGGTTTTGGATTATACCAAGATATCATAAATAAATACCACAAAAAATTCAACAAGATATTCTTTGGATACCCTATTAATTAGATTCATGAAAATAGAGTGTTCATTAGTCATTCCAAAAGGCATTACTGTAAACTTGTAATGCTCATGACTGGTTTGAAACAATATCATTAAAATATCATCCTTCCTCACGCGCAATTGATAATATCCATATCAAAGGTCAATCTTCAAAAAATATTTGTCTCCATAAATTTTATCAAATAAATCATTAACACACGGTTGTTTATACTTGTTCCTTATTATTATAGAATTGATATATCTATATTCAATGAACAACCGCATAGATCCATATTTCTTCTTAACGAAATGAACAGGGGACTCCCATAGAGAAACACTATTGAGACTAAATCTTCTATCACTCAATTTATCTAGTTTTTTATTCCGTTAAAATAATTCCAAAGTGGACATTCTAAAAGGAGTCTTTTATATAGGTCTTGAACTAGAAATTAAATCAATAGAGAACTCAACTTCCTCCTCTAGAGGATGTCTAGGTAAATCCTCTTGAAACACATAAACATATTCTGGAACAATAGGTACATCCTCCATTTGAAAATTCCCTTCCTCACCCACAGATGTTTCCATCTATACCTTCCCAAAATAGAATCCGGTAGAGCCATTGAGGGTGGATCTAGATGAGAATCATATGGTGAGGCTTCTACTCTAATGATAAGGTATTCTACACAGTTCTCAAAAATTTTAACTTCCTTCTTCTTATAATAGATTTTTTGCATCATAATTTGAAATCAAATTCATTCCGAGGATTATAGCCAAGTTAATCATGGGTACGATGATAATACTTGAAACTAAGACACATTTATTTGTCATAAGTGGGATTTATTGACACATCTTTATTGCAATGATACTTTCATTAGGAGTTTCTACTGACAACTCATTTATTAAATAAAATTGGAAATATACAATTTTATTGGAAAACTAGGAAGATATAAAAGAATTAAATGATCCTGAATCAAATAAAGCATTGGATTAGTTTTACAAAATTATTAATGTACCTACCATAATATCATTAGGAACTTCAACCTCAACAGTTGTGAAAAAATAAGATTAGAATTTATCCCTTGGCCTTTTATAATTCCCATTTCCTTTAATATTTGGAAAATCATTAGCATAATGCCCCATCTCCCTACAATTTTATCATTTAACATTGATATATTATTTCTTTCCCTTGTAATCTATAGCATTATGGATTTTCTATCCACACTTATAGCACAAGAATTTTCCTTTTATGCAGGCACTGGGTTGTTTCCTTCCAGAAGTATCACATGTTAAAAAATTCACCTTTTTATTATTCCCTTTATACATTCTATCCTCCAGCACCATATTCTTCTCTTTTTCCCCTTAAATTAATAAGACTTAGATAATTATTTTTTTATCTTGGTAACACTTGAGATATTGTATTCATATGATGAGAAAATTTTGGAGACTAGATCCCTTCAGAGGAAAGTTTTTAAACCATCAAATAATCGATCAATAGTACTACTTGTATTATGTATATAGTCCTCCACATTCCCTTATAAACTTGTAAATTTTTCTTAATAATTTTTAAAATTTTCATCCTATTTTTGTCTGAGACTCTGGAATTTCCTCTCTATATCTGCTAGTTGTTCACAAGGAAAATATCTTTCTTGGAAAATCTCCTTGAAATACCTACATTATATATATTACTCCTCCTTTATGTTTTGAATTCATGACAACCAGTAATCCACATCTCCTCATAGACGATAAAACACCATGGAAATCTTCTCTCTTTCATTATATCCCAAAGTGAGAAATATATTCTCTAAAGAACTTATCCACTGCTCCGCTACGAATGGGTTTGTAGTCCCATTGAATTATGGAGGCTTTGGTAGAATAAATAATTCAAATATTTATCCTCCACATTGTAAATTAGGATGATCTATATGGGCAAGGTTATTGTTCATAACTTGAGTCAATTGTCCAAGTATAGTTATAAGCTTCTCAACACTAGTTGTAGCTCCATAGCCAACATCATTATGTCACACTGGAGGGAAATCCCTACATGAGATACACACATTCATGCGGTTTCAATTACTCACACTAGGCACCATTTATAAATAATTGAATACACTATATTAGGTTATAAATAATAATGTGTAATCTCAACTTAGAAAAATACTTAGCATAAATTGAAAGCCTATCTATAGCTAATCTCATAATCATGGTTTTTTGAGGAAAATTTTACATTTAATTCATTCATAATGCTTTGTAAATAAAATGTAAATTATCCTAATAATATCCCACATGAGTGTCCAACCGGGTGTGTAGTAAGGCCTGTTTTCATGTACCAAGATACCCCAGGTCATGCTTGAAACTCCTTTTCAGGGTTGTTAATCCTAGGTACATCTATTCCAGAACGACATCTACTTGTAGTATCTATACAAGGATGTATTTTATAGAAATATCCACATAATCTATTACATACCAATATTCCAGGATGTTCTTGTATGTTTATCCTCAAACACTATTTTAGGGTTTTGTTCCCTAATGTACATTTCCTAAATCTAGTTTTCAAGTTTTCTACTAAACTTGCTTTGATACCAATTGTAAGGACCCAAACCCAGTTTCCCAGAGTCGGTGACTTATTTTATTACATTGAAATATAAAAAAGAAAGTCATATCCTACTGGAATGAATAGTTTAGTAGATTTGGAAAACAAGATACATACATATGTTCAACATTACAACTTGAAAGTAAAAATAGCATAACAACTTCTTTTTAATCACACATAATATCATAGATTATCCTTGAAAGTCATTCATAATTTAATTATTCACAAACTAGGGAAAATAAGACATGTGAAAGGGGTTAGATAAGATGCTCAGTACAGGTAAATAATACATCATAATACAATATAAACACTAGGCATCATGAATAACTAAAAATGCATGCCTTTAAAAATATACTTGAGCATAAAACTATTGGAATATAAAACGATTAAATAATTCCATAAAACATAACCATGAATATTCTACTAGTCGAATAATAAGATGGAATTTCAATAATTAGTTTCATAATGAGGGATTTAATAATGTCACACATTCTGAAATAAACTTTCAAGGCCTCGACCAAGACATCTTAAAATGATTAAGGCCTCATCCAAAACCATATCTGAAAATGGGAAAGGCCTCAGACAAGTCCATATCTGTTTTGTATCATGATTACTACCAATGCATCAAGGGAATATAGTGGTACCCAAACATAACTTAATAAGTACAATTCATTCCTCATATGGATGGGGATAAACATAAACAACATATATATTCATATTGAAACTAACATATAAAATGTAAATAACTTTCCCCAAACATTAAACACAAACACTAACCATTCAGAGTAATATGGTGAATGGTATCAAGATAATATATCCACTATCAATTCAATAAAAAATAATTAAATAAAATAAGTTTCATTATGTCATAAAACATTAACCCAATTTATTCATAAGTATTAACAAGAGTGATTAGATAGGTGAAAATACTCTTATGAAATCACTGAGTAATTCTTGAGATAAATACTATTTTTCTTTGAAAAGAAGATTTATTTTGGAAAAATATTTTTATAACACCAAAAGAAAATAATATATTTTTCTCATAATAAAATTATTGATTTTAGAAAAATAATGGTTCATAAAAATATATTATAGATTCCTCTTTAGAATAGGTAAGAATTCGAGAAATTCCCTTGAATCAGGCTTGTATTTTGGGAAGAATTTTTGAAAGATCCTTTTTTAAAACTTGTATATATCCATAAGATAAAGAAGTATTATAGTTGGTACAAATATAGAGAAAATTAAACTATAATATATGATTATTACATAAGAATAAATAATAATTTAATTTGGATTAAGAGAGAAAAAGAGTAACCTAAAAGAAAATGGAGCTTCGGGTAGAAAACCCTTACCTTATATCCGAATATGTTCCACTCTTGAACTTAAGGTCCTATAATATGAAATTATAATTATTAATAATCTAATACAGAACCTATTATACATTTAATTTATTTATTATAATTTTATTAATTTCAATTATAGTCATTTTTATGGGTTAAAAGATTCAATATCCTTGTTTGTGAGTGCTCGTTTCATTAGTTTTCAAGATCGATTCGTTTGTTTGGAAGCTAATGTCAAATGTGAATTTAATTCCAGAATTGATGTTATATTTTATTAGTTTTCATATAGATGGTTAAATGATCATATAATTCATTTGGTTACTTTTGGTGATGATGAATCATTAGATAAAATTTTAATGATAAACACATGGATTAATTTAGTGGTTTTTCGATCACCATAAACTCATTTTGTTTTAAAAAGTAATAAAATGTGTAAAAAATGATTTGAGAACCTTAAATAGGATAAATTTAATATATTATGATCTGGTTTAACCATAAAAATGGTTTCAAGATCATAATTTAAGATGATCATAGAATTTGAAACCCATCGTCCTTGAATGTGATAAATTAACACATCCCATATATTGTTTTCATTTCTCTTAGAAAAGGATTATAAATAAGAGATTTTGAGGAATTATTACATTATAATAACAAAATTAAAGTACATGTATGTTATTGGATTTATCATAACAATTGGAGGAAATTAGGCAAGGAAAGAAAAATAAAGAAAGGAACATGATGGAAAAGAAAAGAAATGAAAAGAGGAATTTACCTCTCTAATTTATTTTCCTTAAGATTCTATTTAGGGGAGAGGATTTGGTATTTTGAATAGACCAAGGGATGATAGACGTTGGGAGGATATTGGGAGGAAATTTTATCAGAATTTAGACAAGGTACAAGGCTTTAGAAGAGTGAATATAAGAGGGAGTGTGAGGTGGTTTTTATAGTGGAGGAGATGAGAGGTTTTCCATTATTTTAAACATTATTTTATTATTTTAGATCTAGACTATGAATATTATTGATTATTGTGACACAGAAAATTAATATGTTCATGTGGGTTCGAAGCAATGATCATTTTCATCATCCATGACTCAAGCATGATGCATAAATTCATTTTTTACAATATTTCTTAAATTATCGAATTTCACTATTCCCCAAAAATTTAAGTATTTCATAGAAATACAAAAAAATTACCCTAACATTTTTTTTAATGTGTAGACTTAAAACATTAACTCCATTTTAACAAAATAATTTTATAAAAAATAAAAATTTATTTTTTATATAAAATTATTATTTACTTGAAAAATACATATTTTAAATTTTAAACTGATTTTATAATACTTTTAAAAATTTAAAAAGGTCTTAGAAAATTATATTAAATTCATAGGAAAACAAAATATTTATTGAAGAATACATTTTTGTGAAAATATGTTTTATTTAAATAAATTTGTTAATTTAAAGTTGTAATTAAATATTTATTACTCACAAAAAATACCAACATTTAATTATTAATTTTGAAAATATTCACTATCATTTCTGTGGTGCCTAGATTTCATTTATACTCACATTTATGAGGTTACTATTTTAAAGGGTACATTACTATTCATAAGGGTAAGTTACTATTTATAAGGTTATGTTACTCTTTATAAGGGTACGCCACTATTCACAAAAAATGTAAGTTGATCCAATCAGACTCTAAATATCTTATCGATCACAACCATGTATATCAATTTTTTTGAAAATAAAAATATAGAAGAGGAAAAATTATATCTAAGGGATAGGTTATAACTATCTTCTATAAATTTCAAAGTGTTTGTTTCATATAGTCTCAGTGTTGAGTTCATTCTATAATAAATTTATTTTTAAAACTTTACTGTGTTACAGTTCACACCAAAAAAGTGCCAAGATGAGTTGTAGGTCCCTCTATCTAGGGTGCTTGATGCTATGAACCTTTTTTTTCAAGATGTAAATGGGTGTCTAAGTGTGTTTTTATATTGGGGTAGTTTCATATTTTTTTGTGTTTGGGGGTTTTAGGTTTAGGGGTTTGGTTGTATTAGGAGAGGTAATTCTCTACAAGTTCCACCTCACATACTCTCCTTTACTTCTCACTTATTATGGGTGATATTTGGTGAATTTTGATGTTAATATAAAGGGTTCAATAATTATTTCATTGAATCATGGTTAAATAGTTTTATATTGATGGAGATTTTTATTTGGGTATCTAGGGGATGTCTCGATATTATGTCTTCACATTGTTAAATAATGTTTTAGCAAAGGGATTTTTCCAAGGATGTTTACTAAACTGCATTGTGGACCTTCCATGGGTTGCTGGTTGTTGTTTTGGTGTGATGAATTCACTCGGTGAGTTTTAGGAAATTATACCCAATAAAATTATAATTTAAGTGAATTATAAATTATTTAATGTGTTTTAAATAAATAATAACAAATAATTATAATTAATCATTGAGAATTGTGGTGTGAGATAGGGACTTAAGTGGTTGGATGATGGCTATGGACTTGGATGAGCTTGGGTGAGAGCTACTGGGCTATGATAAAAAGGGAATACATTTATTGAAGTTGGGGGGTCCATTGAGAAAACCCCTTAAATAATTGTTTTTATTTATATATGCATGTAATATGTGGTCTCGACACTAAAGGTGAGGGATAGTTTTTTCAAAGATGAATTGTTTCTTTAAAATGAAATATCTAGACTAAACAATATTTCTCATGACCTGATGGAACCTTGTGTACTGGATGATTTTTTTACCATCATTGGTTGATGCCTTGATTAAAAATAAATTCTAGGTGATAATTTAATCCTGAGGGGTATAAATTCAATGAATTGAATATAATACATTTGTTCTAGTGTAATATCCTTATAAAACTCCTTGTATAAGATTGTGTTGGAGTGGGATGATTAGACTAAGTAAGATAAGATAGAGTTAATATTTCTTACAACCTAAGGGATAATTGTGATGGTTGTGGAGTGATTGTTCCTCCATCACTGAGATGTGATTAGCTAGGTGTGTATAACCTATTGATATTGATGAATAGGTTGGATGTGAGTACCAAAATATGTTGAATTGAGAAGGGAATGAGATTAAGTCCACCTTCTTTATGTGACAATGATATAGAATCACCTACAAGGAAAATTATGCTCTAGGGTGGTTATGATGATCCAAGGGATGTGATGACCTTTGAGTGATGGTTGTTTACCGAAGAGACTAGATTGATAATGAGGATTCCATGTGGCAGGTATAGATTATATTTTGATCTCGGTAACCTATAAGAATTACCCAATGATATAACAACCATGATAGGATGTGAAAGAGAACGAGTGTTGATAATTACAGGAGCTACCTTAGAACAAGAATTGATAATATTATCCTTATATGTCTATATTTAGGATTATAGTCCATGATATTGAGAGTATTACCATGTATTTTGATATGAGTTTGAAAATAAGGACGCCCCCATTGATATGAGTTATGAGAGGTGATTTGGGTGGGATGCACATCCCACTGAGATGTATTGAGATACATGAGATGTATTAGATGTTATATTTATATCCAGACATCACGGTTTCTGATATTATTGGATTCTTAGGACTTGATCCTAATATTTTCCTTGATCTTGATACTATTATATTACCTTGGAATTACTCCTCAGAATCAATCTATGGGTCTACATTATTTCCTTTGGAAATACCTTTGGATTTGGTCTTTGGGTCTATATAGAATACCCAAGATACTGGGATTAAACCTTAGGGTTTACATGATTTCCTAGGAATCTCTCTTAATAATCATCTTATGCATTTTGAGAGGTATACATGCGATGTATTTTTTGAGAGTTACTGCCCATTGATAGATCTATATTCCATGGGATACTAAGTAATTACTCATAGGATCTATCATTTGAGATTGATGATACTGGATTTCCTAGGAATTACTCACAGTAATTGGCTATTGGATTAATGTGAGTTGACATGGTTCTGTTACATGATTATAGACAATATGAATTTTTTCAAAGAATGTTTGGATCAATCCTAGGTACCATGTTAGAACTTTTGAATTGAAATTTGTTATTAAATTAACATGTTTAGTTGTATTTATTTATTCTAAAAATATCACATATTCTTAAAAAACATTTACTAGTTATATATGGGACCACATTGGTGGTTCCCTATTAATATTTACTCACATCCTACTTGGGAAGACATGACACATCGGTACCTAGGTAACCTTCATTGTTCCTAGTTTTAGGTTGGGAAGAGGTTTGAGGTAGCATAATTAAAAGGGAAAATATAGATAGGTTAATATATTCGGATGAGCTAAGGCTTGAGTATAACAATAGAGACTTATTGAATTTTATTCATTTATTTACCTTGTATATGTGATCAGCCCAATGGGAAATCAATATTAGTGTATATTGGAAAAACTGTGAGTCTATATTACTATATGATTTTTTATGATAATTTATTATTTAATTTTCTATTACTCTAACATAATATGATTATTATTTATATGGATTCTGATTGGTTTATTTTTTTCCATTATTGTGCACTCTGATAAGGGGGTATATCCTCCCCACTATAACACCTTAGACCCCCGCTCGTAGTTGGTATCCTTTAGCATGTGGGGAGGCATTATTGAGGTCTAGTGGTGACCCAAATTGGTTAATTTTCAGAATTAATGAGGATAAGGGAATTAAAAAGTGGAATTAGTGATTATTTGACTGATATCATAGAGTTTATTAGAGTTTTCTTTTTTCTTACTAATTGAGGAGATAATAGATAGGGATTAGTAACATGTTAGAGTTTGTAATGGATGTCAGAACAGTGCACCATGAAAATATTTAATGGTAGAAACACATGATTACAAGTGATATAATAATATTTTTTTTTGTTTTTATGAGTTAACATAATGTGTGACACTTGGTATTGATATTTAATATTTCTTTTGTGATTTTATCCTTTGTCCCATTAGAAAGTGGGTGATGATCATGCATCATTATTGACAGATAAGATTCACGTGACATGAATATTCCTATTTTTTATTTGTATCATTTATGATATTAATAGGTTGTTGAAAGTTTTAGTAATAACATATATTGTGTTTTCCTATATATTTTTAGTGTAATATTACTCAACTGAATAACAATATATTTTCTCTGATAATATGTCATGTGGATTTTTTGAGAGATTCTCTTTGATGATGACTATATAGTTGTTTTTTTAATGGATGTATAGTGACCCTAGTAGGATAGTATAGGACTTTTATGCCTTATTTATTAAACTATTGTGGGTAAATATAAAATAGAACTAGTTATTTAAAGTTTTAAAAATAACCTATATAGAATTTTCACATGTCTCTTCTTGGTCAAAATATAGATAATGAAACCACATGGGTATGGTATACTCAATGAAAATCACCATATAATGAAATTTTATATATAGGTGAATGAGATCATGATCCTCAAGGGTGTAGTATCATATAAAGGTGGACAGGACGGCTCAATTCCCTAAAAGGCTGGTGGCTTGTCACATGATGCCTTTTATATATAAATGAAACCCAAGGGTGGGTGTATCAACATGTGAGTTACTAAATGATATTTGAGATGGGATCATGGATGTGCCCCATGAGCTACGACCCATAAGTGAAATGGTTTACAAGATAAGTGGGAGATCATACTGATTTGAGATACAATATATGCATGTAACTCTCAAGAGGCATTATCTTGGCTTGTGATTACCTAAGATACAAGAATAAGGGATTAATTATTTGAGTTATGAGAACCGTTTATAGGAGGTGTGACTATGTATGTCATATAGGTAGGGATATTCCTTGGGATTTTCAGAAAAAAGCACCTGAGGTTCATTTGGGATCAAATTTTGTCTTCATAGGGAAGGACATGTAGGATGCCTAACCCTTTATATTATCATTACAATTATGAGTTCGTGGTGAGATCACAAATATAAATTTTGGATTTAGAGACGATTTTATCCAACATGTGATCTTGTAGTATACCTTCACATAGGTGAAGTTCTTTATTCTAAAGGGAATCACTGAGGGTGATTATAATTAGATGAGATTGACATATGAGTTGAGCAGGGTTGGTGGGTTAGGTGTGAAAGACTAGATTTATTTAGATATGGGGATCATAAAATTGTGAGTTGGATTATGTAACAAGGTTATACAGGAGCATAAATTGATTAGGTTTAGATGATATCAATATGGTATACACTATTTTTGTTTGTTATTGTTGAAATATGGATTTTTCAGTGGCCGTGTATAGGGAAAGTTGTGATGGGTTTTGATTAGATACTTTTGGGAATGGTTTCTTGAGGGTTATGAAGAAATGGGAAATTTCTCTTTTTGGTAATAGGTGACATAAAATATGGATTGAGTATCATGGTACACTATACATGTGGGTGTTCCCGGATATGTACTATTTGAGAGGCATAATGTTGGAACCTATTGAGGTTATTCTTAAGGATCAATATAAGGGAATCCATATGGTGGGGAGTTCAACATTGTACATTGGAGGGAGTTACAACATTATGAAGTGATTTTAATGGATACTGAGGATAAAACTTTTGGTGTGCCAAGAATGGGCGGAAAGTTAATTTTCATGTTGGATCTTAAGTATGAGTGGTATGGATGTTCCTAGTCATTACATGAGGTAATGGAAAGAGTGTGGACTGTGGAGGTATGACCCTTGTGTGGGTTGGATCATGGGTGTGATGAGAATGGACCTTGGGTAGTTTATGAAGATTTAGGATTCCATTATATAGTTAAATATGATTTTATTTAGTTACTTGGTGAATAATAGATTTATAGTTTGGATGTGGAATTGGATAGAGTTTGTGTATTAGAACTGGGATTATGATGGTTTTTGAAATGATTTGAGCATGAGTTGGATCACTAGATCCTTGGTTCTTATGGTGAGTGCACAATGACTAACTAGGTTGGATGAGGATCTAACCCTAAAATTACATTGAGAGTTGGATTCAAAATTGAGGCTCAATTTTTTCATGATCATTAGACACCTTTGAGAATTTACGCATCAGGTTTGGGTCATGTAATTAGATGATGAGATATTTAATTGGTGGGTACAATAAATAGTTTTTGATAATGGTTATCTATATGAGGTTTTACCAGTATTTTTATTTATAATTTGTTATAGTAGGATGGAAACCTCACTGAGTGGGTCATTAGAATGGTGAGGATGTGTTTTAGTTGGTGATTTAGATGGTAAGGATCACCATGGATCAAAATTAGGACTTATTAGTTGAGTCTCGTAGTGGGAATAACTATACTATCAGGGATGAATCAGTTGATGATACCATCATTTATTTGGATATACAATAATGGGCAAGTGCTTTATTGTCATTTAATTGATTTTTAGGAACAATGGATATATTTTTGATGAAGTGTGAACCTAATGTTTGTAGTTTTATAGTGGAATCCTAATTATCATCTTCCGATAGGACATGAAAAATTGATGACTAGAATAGGTCCTGATATATGGTTAAAAAATAGTCTTCTTAGTGATGATAAGTGACATAGTGGGGAGGTTATAATAACCTAGTCCTTTTTGGGTTGTGAATTCCTTAGGTAATTTAAAATTTGATTTTCTTGATAGGTTCATTTTAATAATTGGTACCGAGATCAATATCTTGAGTTTTTGGAAGTATAAAATAGGTGTTTTAGGGTGTTTCTTAAGGAATAATAAATACTTTGTGGGCTTGGATGGATGTTAGAGAGTTCTTAGATGTCTAGTGAGGTTCTAATTCAAAAGTATATAGCAATTAATTCAATGAACTATTGTTCCTGTTCTGAATGTATGAAATGAGTAAAAATTAGTCCATGAACCATATATAATTATATGAATGATATTTTAATAATGGAAGGCTCATCTTATTCATTCTATAAACTAGGTTCACACCATAGAAGTGTCAGGATGATTTTTAGAGCCCTCTACCTAGAGTGGTTCATTACATGAACTTCCTGGTTCATTACATGAATGAGTGTTTGGGTGTGTTTTGTTATGGGGGTAATTTTGTATTTTTATGTCATATTGTTATAGGTATTAGGTATTTTTGGGTATTGGTAGAGGCCATTATTATCTAGTTTAACCTCTCCATTTATCCCTTTTAGTTTTCCTTGTTTAGGTGTGATATTTGGTGTGTTTTGAAGATAATCTAAGGGTTTTGTGATGATTTCATCTAATCATAGTGAAATCATCCATGATTTAAAGGTGTATTTATTTTAATAGTTAGAGTATGTCAAAATAAAATGTTTTCAAACTATGGTATATCATTTTGGGGAAGGTTTTTTTCCTAGGATGATTCAAGGAGGGCATTGCAGGCCATCTCTAGGTGGTTGGTGGTGGTTTTGTTTGGTGAGTTTTAGGAAATTGTACCAAATTTAAAATTAATTTTAAAATTATTATGAGTTATTATAATTAATTATTGAGTTTTTTAGCATGAGACAAGGCCTCAGGTTGTTGGACGATGGCCACAGACTTAGATGATCAAAAAAAGAGAGCGGCGAGGCTATGATAAAGAGGGAATAAATCTGGTTGAGGTAGGTGATCCCTTGATCATACTACCTTATTAAATGTATATTTATTTATCTATGTTTTTTTATAAAAGGTATATCTACTTATGGAGTTTGAAATTTTAGTTAAAATGATTTTTTATTTAAAATTAAATGTCTGGATTAAAGAAAGTTTCAAGGGGCACAATGGACCCTTGTGTAATGGATTGATTTCCTTAGCCACTGATGGCCAAGGATTTGATTACAATTGAATTCCATGTGATACCTGGATCATGAGGGGTATAAATTTAATAAATTTAAGGTAATATAATGGCTATATTGTATAAGAGTTGTACATATCCTTATATAAGAGAGTGTTGGACTGGGATGATTGGTCCAAATAAGCTAGGATGGATTTGTGAGATGCCGTATAGCTTAAGGTATACCTGTTATGAATTTGTGATGAGTGTTCCCCACCAATTGAGATGTGGTTTCCTATGTGTGTAAAACCAAGGTAGATTAATGGATATGTTGGGCATGAGGATCGACCTAGGATTAATTGGTAAGAGAATGGGCTTGAGGCTACTTCCCTTATGTGACCATGATACAAGATTACCTATAAGTCCAATGAGTCCATGAAATGGTTATGATGATACAATAGAATTTATTCCATCTGACTGATATTTGGTAACCTGAGATATGAGACTAATACACATGACACAATGTCAGGGGTCAAAATTATATTGTGATCTAGGGGACCTCGAAGGGCACCCTAGTGATATAATGACCCTATCAGGGTTCGAGTGAAAATGGGTGGTGATGATTATGGACATCACCTTAGAACTCAAATCGATGATGTGAGACTTATATGGTTTTATTAATTATTATATATCATTATCTTGAAAATATAATCATGGATTTTATGATAGGTATGGGATAATGATGACCCTGTCGAGACGCATTATGTGATATGGTTTGGGTGGGACAAACTATTCACTAGGATGTATAGAGATACATAAGATTCTTTGAATGTTCTCCTTGGAACCATCCTTCACACCTAATGATACTATTTTATGGATAGAACATTCTCCTATGATCTGACAATTGATAATGATACTATTGTATTTCCTTGTATTTTCTCATTAGAATTGCCCTATGGGTCTACATGAATGCCTTGGGTAATATACTTGAATTTAGACTTATGGTCTGTATCAAACACCTTGTCTTATGGGATTCACCCTTTGGTTCTATATTATTTCATATGAACATATCATTATAATCACATTGTACTTGATAAGTGGTATATGTGAGATGATTCGGGAGGGACATACTTCTCCCCGAGTGATCAGTATACCATGTGATGCCTAGAACTTGCTCCAATAATCTGACCATTGATCTTTGAAGTGCCCAGATCAGTGTGAATCACTGAGAGGGGGAGGGGGTGAATCAGTGATCCCTTAAAACTTTTTACTAATTGATTCTTTATCAATTAAACCTCTATGGCTGGTTAAAGCCTCGATCCACTCTTCTTGTATCTCTCAACCTTTCCCGGATAATGCAGTAATGAAAAGGCACAGGACACAAGGATTTACAAGGTTCGACACCAAAGGCCTACATCCTTGCCATGCTCTCCCAGCATGGATTCTCCCATTATAATCTGTTAGTATTACAATGGTCGATACAGCTTCCCACCGTATCTCTCCTGAGTCCCACATGAGGGTCTTTATACTGCGTCCCACAGTGTTACCAGAGTCCCACTGGCCTGCTCCAGAATCCCACTGAAGACTTCTTCTCCCTGAGTCCCACAGGGTCTTCTCCTGGCTCCTCGAGTCACACGAGTAGCTCTTCTTCACTTTAAGTTCTTCAAGTATCCTCAACAGCCTGGGATAAAGGCTGCTGGCCTTGCTCTTCTTCTGATCACTTGTGGTGAACAGGTCTTCTCGTCTTGCTCAGGATTTATCTCCTTCTTCTCAGGATGACCTGGCCTCTCTTCAATTACTGAATACTCAGACAAATGATATCTTTAACTTTAGTCTGGTCCAGTCTCAGTTGCACACCACTGATTTAGTACTGTTCACGTGTGCACGTGCATGCATGCATGCATGCACTCTCCTTTTCTTCCTCTTGGTGCAGTAGACCCACAAAGGGTGTATTCAATTATAGCACACACCTTCTCCACAATCTTCACACACTATATTCAAATTGTTCACACACTTGGAAGTGTGTTTTACTTTAGTGCGAATCACTCCTTCTTCTTCTTCTAATGTGTATACATTTTTTGGTGCACACATTAGGTTCGGCCACTTCTTTAATTTGCACACACTCACTTTAGTGTTCTTCTAGTTTGTTCTTCAAGGTATGAACACACAAGGTCACAGCCCTCGGCCTTTTCAAATGCACACACTTAAAGTGTGTTCTTATTGTTGTTGCACACACTTAACCCATAGGTGGTTCTTCAATTTAGCACACACACACTAAGGTGTGGTCTTCACTTCACCCACTCAAGGCTACGGCCTTTCACTTCCTTTGCACACACAATTTGTTCTTTCTATTTTAATCTTCAAGTGTGCACACCCAACAAGGGCTACGGCCTTCTTCTTCAAATTGCACACAAAGTGCCTCGGGTACTTCTTCTCCACTTAGCACACACACTTCCCAAATTCAATCATCCCATAGGGTGTTCTCCTCACTTGGCACACAAGCACAAAGGCTCGGGTCTTCCATCTTCAAAGTAGGCGCGCAAGTGCATGATGAGCCGCGGCCTCCTCTTCTTCAACAAAGCACAAGGCACACTTGGTGCACAAGGCAGCGTGCAAGTGCACAAGGGCCTCTAGGGCGCGCAAGCCTCGGGTGCAAGGCACCGCGGGCGCGCATGTGCTACCGCGCAGAGGGCACGGTGCACAGAGGGGGCGCACAACTTTGTGCTGCCCAAACTCCTTCCTGTCGCGCAAAGGATAGCGCACAGGGGACTCCTCCTCCTCCTTCTTCTTGTCGCGCAAAGATGTTGCGCGCAAGGAACTCAGCCACGCAAGTTTACTTGCGCGGGGCTTCAACTTCGCGAGGCAGAGGCTTCGCGGGACACAAATCTTCAACAAGAACTTCAGCAAGCAGCACAGAGGGCTCGGCCTCATTTTTATAGGCAGAGGATCCTCAAATTATCCGCGTGTAATAACTTCAAACACCCGAGATCTTCGGATCTTCAAGATTTCCAAAATCTTGATTTTTATACTCTGTTTCAACGCGGGTTTCCTTTTCTTTTCCTTCGGTTTCCTCCACGTGCATGCGACTTAGAACGCATGCACGGCCTTCGTTTAACCCTATCCATGAAAAGGCACGAACACCGAATGGCCTCGCACCTCCAGTTGCTTCGGCCTCGCTCGAAATCCTCCTTTCATCGCATGCATGCTTATTTTATTGCATGGTTATGTTCAGTAGGCACAGACGATCACAATGGACACTTCGGTTTGATCGGAGGTGGCCGGATACTCAAATTCTGTCGTCGGGAGGCACTGGTTCAGCGGCGGCTTCGCGGGAGGCTTCGGTCCAGCTCGAGGTAGAAGATGGACTCAGCACCGTTGGATGCGGTGATCAAAAAGCCTTCGACGGCTTGGATCAGATCGGGGACGCGGCAGATTAATCGTGCGGCGGAAATAAGACGCGCGATGAGATGTGCGGCTCAGATTCAATTCCGGTGAATTTTCCGCGTCCCACATCGAAACGGGGCGCAGTTTTCTCGCACTTTATTACCCTGGAGCTGCCGCAACCCGCCAGTTGAAACTCCTCCCTCCACGGTGCCGCCCCGCACCGTGTTCTCCCTGCGGGCGCGCTCTGCGCCCACTCTCTGCTCCTGCGGGCGCGCTCCTAGCGCCCGCTATGCTCCTCCGGCGCGCGGGTTTCACCACCGCGTGCCCTCGGGGGCTTACACACGGCCCCCTGCGCTCCTCCGGGCGTGCCCCAGCGCCTCTGTGGTGTCTGCGGGTGCACCCCTGCCGCCCTGAGCTCGCCCCACGGGTTCCCCCTTGGGCGTGGCGCCTTAGACCCACATGAGCCTTGGGGTTGAACCCACATGGTGCTCACGGGCTGGCCTATTTTTTGGCTAAGTCTTGAATAAGACTTTGTCCAGTTTCTCCTCCATATAAAATATGCCAAATGCCACATGCCTATCTTTATCATTTCTCCTACTTAATTTCTTCCCTTCTCAACTTCTTAAGAATTCCTTAATCCTCCTCAACATATAATCTTCACTTAGGATATGGAATTCAAAAGGTCTTCCTTCAACCGATGCTCCTGAATCAAAGATTTCTTCAATAAACTTTGTTGATCTAATCAGAGATCAAATTGGGACTTCTTCAGATTCACATGCACTAAGTGTTAGTGCATGGATTTTATTAAACCACTTCATCCACTTAGAACATGTGAATGGATCATCTTCAACTCCTCATGCATGGTCTTCAAACATTGTTGTGACTTTGTATCATCATGATACAAGTTCTTTGAACTTAAAGAACAGCTCAGCAATCGTCTGATTTCCATGGAGAATGTTTCAACCATATTCTCCAATGTCACTTAGTGAATCTCCTAAGTGAAATGCATCTGTGTACCATGGCCATTCTCCTTCATCACCATCACCATCACATCCTTTGACATTCACATCTTGACTTCTTGACATCCATTCATTCCAAGACAACTTCATGCCTCATTGACAACAAATGCAACACAATGCACTTCAATCTCCCCCTTTGTATTTGTTGTCAATACACTCTTTCAGCACATATGAATGGGTCAATATGTGTGCCAATATTTTCTCCCCCTTATTGGCAATCAAATGCAAAGGTGTGGTGTGGTTCTCTTCAAAAATATCTTCCTCCCTTTGAAAAGTATTTTCTTGAAAAACACTGGGAGAGGGATGATGTCACATGTTCTTCTTTAGCAAAGAACCTTTAGTAGATCAACTCTAAGTCTACTTGGGCAAACCCGGTGTAGAAAACAAGAGTGATATAACCAAGGAATTCAAAGCTATCCAAAATTCACTGTACATGTGAGATCATGCTTAGGGGTTTGAAATTTTTTCAAATATACCAATGAATTGCTAAATCCTGCACATACTTCACAAAACTCATTAGAAAGTTCAGTGCAAAGATAAAGCTCCCCCTTTCATCCATTTGTCTTCAATCCATACTCCCCCTTAATTGACAAGATAAACTCAATTAAGAAACAAGGGATGAAAGTATGATTGGAATACCTTCAGCTTTTCTCAAGATAGTATTAAATCTTAGAATACCATCTTCTCCAGATTGGCTCCCCTTTAAGGGGTGCACTCCATTCTGTCCCAACCACTCTCCAGTTGAGAATGATCATCATCTTCAATTCCCTGCAATGTTAGCACATGTAAATACCAAGAGTATAAGGGAATAAGATGGAACCTTCTTGGTTCATCAATGTGAACAACAAGGTTGAGAAGATTCTCTCAACCGAGATGTCCTATTTTCACCATTCTTCACACTTGCACATTTGATCTTCAATGATGTTTGTGCTGGTGTGGATCTCAACCCATCTTCATGTGAAATCTTTTTCTTCCCTTTTGCTTTAGAAATTGCCAGTACTTCCTCTTCAGCTCTTTGTAGATCTTTGGCAAGTTGCAACTGATTTGGCCATATGACTAGTAAATCATTTGGAAGAGTGGCCTCAGTTTTGGAAGTTCCACATGGTTCTTTGGATGCTGCTAAGCTACCTCTCTTAGGCAACTTATTTTCAATCAATCCCTTCTTCTTATGGATTGATTGTCTTTTGGAGTTCAGTTGGCTTCTATTTAGTTTCATGGCTTCTTTACAAAGGTCCATGATGTGTCCTTTCTTTCCACAGTAGAAGCATTTCTTGGTGGTCCTTCTGCATGCATCACCCTTCTTGGACTCAGACTCCAAGGACTTCTCTTCATTTCTCAAACACTTCTTGGGAGCATTTTCCACTTTCTTCTTCTTGCTTCCCAAGGAATCTTTCTTAGCCTGGTTCTGTGATCTTCTCTTCTTTCCAGCTTTGGATACATTCGGAGATTGACATGTATCAAATTGTTGACCACTTTTGCAATCATCCCAGATGTTGTCAAGCAATCCAAATCTGTTAGCAGTAAACAGATGTCTCTGGACCTGTGGATGCTGCTTCTTTTCTTCTGGCTTGCCCCCCCTTGGCATGGGCTTCCTTTGTGCTTTGACATTCAGTGGATTGTACCAACAATCCTTTGCACAGTGCCCATACTTATTACAACACCAACACTGCCCCACAAATCTTGATCTCTTCAGTCCTTCTGATTGTTGGGTACTTTTCTTGACTTGCTGTGTTGTTTTAGGAGAGCTCTCTTTCTTCATTGTCTTCATCCATACTTTTTTGGAATTATTCTTCCATCCTGCACTTTTAGTAGAAACACTTTTAGAAGCATCAGTACAAGATGGTATGGATGGTACCTTCTTTCTAGAAGTTGTTGCACTTTCACTAGAGGATGTCTTGCTTTTAGAATCATCCTTCTCAAAGCTCACTTGAGTAGCAACATTACTTCTTTCAGTTGACTGGGAGGCTTTGGCTTTAGGTGATTGCTGATTTGTCAATATCACCTATAGTTCTAAGCATTTCATGTTAAGGGAGTTCTTTTCATCCTCAACAGTTCTTAGCCTTCCTTCCCAATTCTCCACCAGTTGTTTCATTTGGTCTTCATGCACCTTCTTTAATTCTTGCAATGAATTGTTCAGCTCCTTCACCAATTTTACTTTGTCTTCAAGTTGAGCATCTTTAACAACCATTGATACTCTATGTCTCTTCTCCAGTGCATGGTAAACATCTTTGATTATAACTTTAAAGATTTCTTTCTCAGAAAGGCTTCTTTGCAATTCTTCAGCAGTGTCTTCATATCTTTCATTGCAAAGAGATACTGTTTCATCTTTGGCATTTACCAGCTTTCTGAGAGTGTTGGTTATGCCAACCCTTTTAGCCAATTGGACTTCCAGAGAATTGGCTTCATCTTCTAGCTGTAATTTTTCTTCTTGAAGATCAAGGAGGCCTGTAGCTATACACATTGCAACTTCCTTGGGGACTCTCTTCTGAAGATATTTGATTGCATTTAGAAGATCATTGTTTCTTCCATCTTCATCACAGCTAGAGCAGGCTTCATCAGAAGAATGATAAAAGGAATTGTCATCTGATGTGACTTTCACATTTCTTTCCATAGAAGGAGTTTCTCTGATTGCATCAACCTTCTTCTTCATCTTCTTGGCCTGTTTCTTCTTTCTATTTTTCTGAGTCTTGGCAGATATCTCCATTTGAGGCTGGTCACTCATTTCCTCAAATCTGCACTCCATAAAGACTCCCTTGGATCTTTTAGAGGTAACCTCCCTCTGATACCAATTGAAGTGCCCAGATCAGTGTGAATCACTGAGAGGGGGAGGGGGTGAATCAGTGATCCCTTAAAACTTTTTACTAATTGATTCTTTATCAATTAAACCTCTATGGATGGTTAAAGCCTCGATCCCCTCTTCTTGTATCTCTCAACCTTTCCCGGATAATGCAGTAATGAAAAGGCACAGGACACAAGGATTTACAAGGTTCGGCACCAAAGGCCTACATCCTTGCCATGCTCTCCCAGCATGGATTCTCCCATTATAATCTGTTAGTATTACAATGGTCGATACAGCTTCCCACCGTATCTCTCCTGAGTCCCACATGAGGGTCTTTATACTGCGTCCCACAGTGTTACCAGAGTCCCACTGGCCTGCTCCAGAATCCCACTGAAGACTTCTTCTCCCTGAGTCCCACAGGGTCTTCTCCTGGATCCTCGAGTCACACGAGTAGCTCTTCTTCACTTTAAGTTCTTCAAGTATCCTCAACAGCCTGGGATAAAGGCTGCTGGCCTTGCTCTTCTTCTGATCACTTGTGGTGAACAGGTCTTCTCGTCTTGCTCAGGATTTATCTCCTTCTTCTCAGGATGACCTGGCCTCTCTTCAATTACTGAATACTCAGACAAATGATATCTTTAACTTTAGTCTGGTCCAGTCTCAGTTGCACACCACTGATTTAGCACTGTTCACGTGTGCACATGCATGCATGCATGCATGCACTCTCCTTTTCTTCCTCTTGGTGCAGTAGACCCACAAAGGGTGTATTCAATTATAGCACACACCTTCTCCACAATCTTCACACACTATATTCAAATTGTTCACACACTTGGAAGTGTGTTTTACTTTAGTGTGAATCACTCCTTCTTCTTCTTCTAATGTGTATACATTTTTTGGTGCACACATTAGGTTCGGCCACTTCTTTAATTTGCACACACTCACTTTAGTGTTCTTCTAGTTTGTTCTTCAAGGTATGCACACACAAGGTCACAGCCCTCGGCCTTTTCAAATGCACACACTTAAAGTGTGTTCTTATTGTTGTTGCACACACTTAACCCATAGGTGGTTCTTCAATTTAGCACACACACACTAAGGTGTGGTCTTCACTTCACCCACTCAAGGCTACGGCCTTTCACTTCCTTTGCACACACAATTTGTTCTTTCTCTTTTAATCTTCAAGTGTGCACACCCAACAAGGGCTACGGCCTTCTTCTTCAAATTGCACACAAAGTGCCTCGGGTACTTCTTCTCCACTTAGCACACACACTGCCCAAATTCAATCATCCCATAGGGTGTTCTCCTCACTTGGCACACAAGCACAAAGGCTCGGGTCTTCCATCTTCAAAGTAGGCGCGCAAGTGCATGATGAGCCGCGACCTCCTCTTCTTCAACAAAGCACAAGGCACACTTGGTGCACAAGGCAGCGTGCAAGTGCACAAGGGCCTCTAGGGCGCGCAAGCCTCAGGTGCAAGGCACCGCGGGCGCGCATGTGCTACCGCGCAGAGGGCACGGTGCACAGAGGGGGCCCACAACTTTGTGCTGCCCAAACTCCTTCCTGTCGCGCAAAGGATAGCGCACAGGGGACTCCTCCTCCTCCTTCTTCTTGTCGCGCAAAGATGTTGCGCGCAAGGAACTCAGCCACGCAAGTTTACTTGCGCGGGGCTTCAACTTCGCGAGGCAGAGGCTTCGCGGGACACAAATCTTCAACAAGAACTTCAGCAAGCAGCACAGAGGGCTCGGCCTCATTTTTATAGGCAGAGGATCCTCAAATTATCCGCGTGTAATAACTTCAAACACCCGAGATCTTCGGATCTTCAAGATTTCCAAAATCTTGATTTTTATACTCTGTTTCAACGCGGGTTTCCTTTTCTTTTCCTTCGGTTTCCTCCACGTGCATGCGACTTAGAACGCATGCACGGCCTTCGTTTAACCCTATCCATGCAAAGGCACGAACACCGAATGGCCTCGCACCTCCGGTTGCTTCGGCCTCGCTCGAAATCCTCCTTTCATCGCATGCATGCTTATTTTATTGCATGGTTATGTTCAGTAGGCACAGACGATCACAATGGACACTTCGGTTTGATCGGAGGTGGCCGGATACTCAAATTCTGTCGTCGGGAGGCACTGGTTCAGCGGCGGCTTCGCGGGAGGCTTCGGTCGAGCTCGAGGTAGAAGATGGACTCAGCACCGTTGGATGCGGTGATCAAAAAGCCTTCGACGACTTGGATCAGATCGGGGACGCGGCAGATTAATCATGCGGCGGAAATAAGACGCGCGATGAGATGTGCGGCTCAGATTCAATTCCGGTGAATTTTCCGCGTCCCACATCGAAACGGGGCGCGGTTTTCTCGCACTTTATTACCCTGGAGCTGCCGCAACCCGCCAGTTGAAACTCCTCCCTCCATGGTGCCGCCCCGCACCGTGTTCTCCCTGCGGGTGCGCTCTGCGCCCACTCTCTGCTCCTGCGGGCGCGCTCCTAGCGCCCACTATGCTCCTCCGGCGCGCGGGTTTCACCACCGCGTGCCCTCGGGGGCTTACACACGGCCCCCTGCGCTCCTCCGGGCATGCCCCAGCGCCTCTGTGGTGTCTGCGGGTGCGCCCCTGCCGCCCTGAGCTCGCCCCACGGGTTCCCCCTTGGGCGTGGCGCCTTAGGCCCACATGAGCCTTGGGTTTGAACCCACAAGGTGCTCACGGGCTGGCCTATTTTTTGGCTAAGTCTTGAATAAGACTTTGTCCAGTTTCTCCTCCATATAAAATATGCCAAATGCCACATGCCTATCTTTATCATTTCTCCTACTTAATTTCTTCCCTTCTCAACTTCTTAAGAATTCCTTAATCCTCCTCAACATATAATCTTCACTTAGGATATGGAATTCAAAAGGTCTTCCTTCAACCGATGCTCCTGAATCAAAGATTTCTTCAATAAACTTTGTTGATCTAATCAGAGATCAAATTGGGACTTCTTCAGATTCACATGCACTAAGTGTTAGTGCATGGATTTTATTAAACCACTTCATCCACTTAGAACATGTGAATGGATCATCTTCAACTCCTCATGCATGGTCTTCAAACATTATTGTGACTTTGTATCATCATGATACAAGTTCTTTGAACTTAAAGAACAGCTCAGCAATCGTCTGATTTCCATGGAGAATGTTTCAACCATATTCTCCAATGTCACTTAGTGAATCTCTTAAGTGACATGCATCTGTGTACCATGGCCATTCTCCTTCATCACCATCACCATCACATCCTTTGACATTCACATCTTGACTCCTTGACATCCATTCATTCCAAGACAACTTCATGCCTCATTGACAACAAATGCAACACAATGCACTTCAATCTTGATGATACTGGATATCATATGAATTTATTGTGGGAATCATCCATGGGACATATATTTGTTTGAATGGTTTTGTGACTTTCCCAGAGATACTTCAGTAGTGACCATAGTAGATTTAGGTCTATCCGGAGTGTTATATTAGACCCCAAGGGCCGAAAGTGGTTATTTATTTACACATTCATAGATATATTTATTTATTCAAATTATATAACCCATGTATACACTACATTTACTAGGTATGTGCAATTATATGTCGGTTTCTCCATAATGAGTTATACTCATTGCCTACTTGGGCAGCCATGACACTTGGGTACCTGAAAATCCTTTATTATTCATAGGTTCAGTTTGGTAAAAGGCCAATGAGAGTATAACAGAATAGGAAAAATTAGATAGGATTAGAAATTGGGATTATGTGAGACTTAGTTATTTGAAATAAACCCATAATGGCTTTTATTTTATTACAATGTATATGTGATTAGACCAATGAGTGAACAATATTGCTGTATGTTTGAATGACTGCGAGTCTATATGAATATATTATTTCACATGATCATTTATTATTTACTTTTTTATTGCTTCTATATGATATTACGATTCATTATATGTATAATGTTTGGTTTTTTTTCTGTTATTAATCACTTTGATAAGGGGTATAATATCTCCTCAGTAACACCTTTGAACACTACTGCTAGTCGGTAGACTCTGACATACATAGTGGTGCGCCTGAGGTCCAATGGCGATCCAATTATGTTACTGTTCAAAATAAATAAAGTTGGGGGTGTTATAAAATGGTAGAGACATTGTGTCATTTATAAGTTTTATTCAAATTCATATTACTAACTAATCATGATATAAAAAGAGTGCATTATTCCTACCACTAATGAAAGGTTTCTATATAATAATTTTTCCAAATTTACAATAGGTTTAATCATCCAAGTGTCATGATGTTAAACTTTATAAAATATAATCTAATAAACATGTAATTAACCTATATAACATGTCATTAATTTTTCATAATTCACAATAGGTTTAATTAAAATTCATAATATAACATCATAAGAGCATGATGTTGAACTTCATAGAATAAATTCCACTCCTTATGATTTTAAAATACTTTCATAATATCCTTATCATATGACATAAAACTTTTTGAAAACATCCTTGTAGTATGGGATTAAACTAAATGTAAAAACGTCTAATCATATGACCTTTAACCGAATGTTTAATCCTTACTATCAAGCCATCATTTATGACATGAGTGATATTCTAATTTCCCATTCTTTTTCACACTAATTATGACTCATATTAGATTAAGTAATTTGGATGATTTAATTGACTTGTGAGATTGAGTTTAATCACATTTAAAGTTAGGTAATTTTTTCTATGTTACATTATGTTAAACTAGATGAAATAGAGTCCATATTGAAAGATCTTAATCTTCTTATAAAAACATACCATACACAGGCAAAGTTCCTTTTTTGAAAGGCTACCCATATATGGATTGTTATACATGTAAAATTCCCCAGTTTGTTAAAAGTGTGACCTAATGTTTGGAACCTCCATAGTAATATTGAGATCCTACTTTCATGGACTGATACTAGGATAAAATCATTTTACCCCTCCTATATATGAGTTAGATCTATGTAGGGAGCCCATGAAATAGGGATCATTACTCATGGACTTATGATAATGTAGAATGCTCTACATGAAAAATATTTTCCAATTTTAGATCCCTCATTATTTGATGAAGTTGTAATTATGGATACATTTTTCTATACTAATATAGTGTCTCAATGATCCTATGATAAAAAATATTAGCTCACTTAAAAAGAACTATGTGCAGACTGATTCTTTTTTTCATGAGATATTTAGTGACACCTAAATATCATATCCTAGGATTAGCTTTAAATATCACCAATTATAACCCATATCTATCAGAGTATTTTGGAATAATCAATTTTTTGGGGTTTATCAATGAAATTACATTAGGATAGATCCATTTTAATATTTTCCCAACACATGAGCCATATATATGTATATATTTCATAAATAACTACATGTGTTTGGATTCAAGTTTTCATAAGATAAATAGTGAGACAAATATTTCTCATTTTAGGCCCAACCATAGCTCCATATTTAATAATGGGTGTTTCTAGGGTTATTAGACCTTTTATCATTCATTTTGGATTTTCGTCTTTCTATCACTAGGACATCCATGTGCTTCAATATTCCTTTATTATAAACAAACCATATCTTTATAGATAGGTTTAATATCTAAGAACTAGATGTGGATTGATTCATGTTGGCATATGATACCTAGAATTCTTGGATCATCCATCTTGGTAAACAATTTAAATCCCATAAACAATATCATTATCCTAATACGAGGATCTTTAATAATGTTAGGTATGATCTAATGGTCTTGATTCTAGGATACCTAAATAAATATTTTTGGTTTTATTCCTTTTGTATCATGATATTTAGTGATTCCTATATTTATCATTCTAGGACCTACCATTGTGATCATTTCCATACCAAGTGTTGATTTAGTGATAAGGACTTTATTTATTCACATTGATTATTTTACATTAGTGTATACACTAATATTCACACCATTTTTATTAAATAGGTCCTCATTGTATGATCTTAAAACACAAAACCTCTAGGTCATGGTGACCTGATATTATAATGTACAATATATGGTCCATTCTACATGATCTAGAACTACTTAAAGTTGTCCATTCTGTGAAAAATATTTCATCTATGTACGATCCATATCTACACGGGGAAACCAAAATAGAGTTATTTATCAATTTATACATCCATTGAACTATTATAAGAAAAAATTTCCCCTACATTCAATAGTTATTTCCTAGTGTTAGAGCATTTCCTTCATATTTGAGTTTCCTTCATAGGTTCAACACAGAGTTGAAACTAAATTATTTTGTGAACAAATCAGACCTATAAAAAAACTACCATATTTGGATACTCATCATATGAACTTAAACTATATAACATATTTTCTCTATCACATGATATTAAAATACATGACATATGGTCCACCAAGAATGACACTGAACTTATGAGAATGATGCAATCACCCTACCTAAGTATCAAATCCAAGTAGAGTTGCATGATATGAGTAACCCTAAACCAGGATAAAATTACCCTTTTCTTTTTAAAATATTCATGTTTTAGATCCACATATTCATATTTATATATTAAATAAGCAATTTCCCTAAACACAATCATGGTTCTTCTTATAATCCCAATATGGGACCATAGTGAATGTTAACCTTTGCATACACATGAGCTAAACCTATGTACAGACTTAAAAAACACGGTATAACTTGATTCCTATGATATCAAGATATGTAGAATTTATTGTATTATCAATTTCAATCCAAGTTACAAATCATTTTCCATGTTTACAGGATCCTATAAATTCACATTAGAATCAAAAAATGAAATTTCCAAATGAAATTAAACTGTTCGGTACATGTACCCATCAAAATAACCTAAAATACAAAAAACTTTTCCCTCATTGGATGATGTTAAATTTCATTATATGTGGAATAATATACATGATATCCTAAGCTTCTCAAGAAAGTTTTTTGGTGGAAATTGTTCTCCTTAAATGAGATCCAAAAGAATGTAAGAATTTTTGTTTCATGTTCTTCTATATCCATTAACTTTCATTGTTAGTAAAAAATGACCCAATTCGTTAGGTAGGCTAAATCTTTTATCCTCAGTACATGACACATAATTTATACTATTTCTAATCCCATAGAAGGATATAAAATTATACTTCCCATATATCCAAAATAGATCAATATGGGTTCTATCCTCAATAATAACTACACATGGAATGATTAATATTATTTTAGTATATATAATGAAATCCAAACCATATATACTAGGCCTAGCTGCAAATCACTATCTTTATTCATTCTCTTTAAACCTCCATAAAAAACCTAATCATGATAATATTAGGGATTATTTGTTCCCATAATATTTTAAACTTATATGTAACATTAATAACAATTCTTGACTCAAGTTTTTGAATATTTAAAAACCTTTCATGGCTATTTGTAATGAGTATATTTAGTTATAAGGGACACCTTTAATTAATAATGATATTGGCACTGATATATTTGTCCCTCTAATAGAAGTTATATTTCATCTTGAAGAAAAGGTCCTCTGATCTCTATACACCTTCAACAAAATTTAGATAAATCCCATCATTTTAATATTGAATACTAATCATCGTCATTATAACTTTTCTATATCAACTTTCTGATTAAAATACCTAAGGTTGTGATTTAAATTATAACTATTCTCCATTAAATTTTTTTGGAATGCTCTTATCCATTAATCATAATCTCTATTTTCATATCACACCCCAATAATATGGTACAATTACCATGGCCTTAATCTACATTCAACCCTATTAGATGGTATATTCTAGTATTGAACATTCCATTCACATTAGATTTTACCTAATCTCAATAGGTATCCTTCCTCATATATGGATCAAAGCTATGAAACCCAAAACCCAGAAATCCATTTGTTTAGGTAATGAAACCCTAGAATAGAAAAATATATAGTCCATGAACCATAACCTTAAACTATATGAACCTTTTGATGATTCATTCTTTACAAGTTTTGGGATCTATATCCATGTTGTCTTTTCATAACCCTATCTAGATAGAACACCTAACACTTTGATGAAAGATATATGACCTTAAACTATATCCATTATTGGTTAAATCTATATGACCTTAAACTCTATACTTTGTTGGTCGATGCTGTATGACATTAAACTCTAACCATCAATGGTATTAATTACTAGACTCTTAGACTAAAAAAGAAAATATAGACAAGGATTATCAAGTTAAAAACATATAAAGTGAAGCGTAATAAAAATTCAAGACATTCCACTTGTTAATACTTTCCTATATAATGATTAAAAAAATTAGAGTGAAATATATAATAGGAAAAAAAATTTAGGGATCACCATATGACCCATATTGAAAGGAAATCTATGATTTCTATATCAACCACTCCAGTAAAATTTAGAGAAATTACATGATATATATCATCAACTTTGAAATTTTCTTAATATGTATTGGAATAAACTCTAGGGTATTTAAACCCATATTGAATATCGTTTTCTCTGTAAAACCAATTCATTCTTCAAGTGTTCAAATCCACATAAACCTTTTATGGCTACCATTAATGAGTTAATTCAACTTCATGTGACATAAACATTTGGATATTCATAAATTAATCTAATAGGGATATCTAAAAGTGACCTCAAAACATCCTTACAACTAGAGGAATGTTTTAATCCAATGTAGAAGATCCAATAATCTCCATATTCCCTAAATTTTTTGTAGTGGAATCCGTCATTCGAATGTGGTCAGCAGTCATCCCCAACATTTATATTCTCTATGTTTTTTCCCTGATACAAATGAATTTATTTTTCATTTACTAATTCAAAAATAAAACTATAATAGTGCGTATGAAAACTATCAATATTTCACATTCATGAATCATAACCATTTTCAAAGAAAGAATATAACACCCTATTCTTGATCCTTTATCGGTCCTTGTTAGGTTACCCTAAACCGTATGACATGATGGTGCAATGATCATGACCTTAAAATGTATACAAAAACTTCTAAGGTGGTTCATGGTAGTATTGATCTCTCATTCATGTCGGGGTTTACCATTCCAATGCATCAGTGCATACCACCCCACATTTGGTCAAAGTTATACAACCTTAAACACTAGCTACATTATTCTATCATGAATGACCTTGAACTTACCAATGAAATAGATACAATGATATCTTGATTGAAAACCCATAAAGAATTATTTTGGTAAAATATTAGTCTCCAAAAATTGGGTATGGACATTATTTTACCTAGAAAAATTTAAGTGTATTAAAATAAGGAAGAGACATAAAACTTGTCAAGTTGGAAACACATAAAGGGTATCCTATGAAAAATTAAAGTTCTTACCCACAAATTCTCCTCCATCCGAGTCTTAAGAAAATAACTATGTCTAAACTTGAGACAATAACTTTATAGTACCCACTAAATAACTCTATATAAATGTGGTCCATGCTATCTAGGTTCCTTTAACTAGGAAAAAAATTAGAGTATCCTTATGTTATGTACATATATCAGTCCATATGATCTACGAAAAATGTAACAAACTGAATCTTTTAAACCCTAACTGATGCTTAATTTATTTCATTAGTATAATATATAAGGGATATTACCATGTATGATCAGTCAATTTAGAAGTCTTGAAAAACTACATACACACATAATTCCTATATTACATTGTAAATATTAAAACATAGCATAAGAAACATTATTGAATCATTGAAATCATTCATAATATCATCCGTTATATCCTATGGAAAGAAAAAAATAATGGGAGATCTTATATGCTTAGTAAGGGTTATATATAGAAGACTCTATCATGAGTAAAAATGACATAATAATTATATAATAATGGATAATCAGAACACATGTCATTCAATCAACAACATGAGTTCAATGAAAACCCATGGATAATATCTCTATAAAAATCACATGGATAATGGAAATTAAATTTATAATGGAGTAGATGTGTTAATTTAGACATTCATGAACTTTCCATAAAGTCCTCAACCAAGTTATTATGAATATTACCATCAAGTACTCTCATCCAAGACATCATTCTTATTAAATGGTCAAGTTTAAACCAAATACCAATCTAACATGGAATTCCTACTATTTTATCACATGAGACATGTTAATGAATTAAAGGTCTATATATAACTAGAACTCAATCATCAATTTCACATCCTGTTCATTCCTTATATTTTAAGTGTTCAATACAATTCATCATCTAGATTCTATATGAGTCAATTATTATCTATATTAACTCAATAGTATGTAACAAAAATATTTCACCAGAAAATTAAATAACTTACTTAATAAGATTACTTCTACTAGTACTATATATAGAAATGGTATATGGTTGAAACATCATCAAATTAATATAAATGATTCTAAAATTATCTATGATATTGAAAATATGGACATGAATGAGAAAAATAAAATCTAATGAATAATGGCGAGTGATATAGAAAATGACTATAAGAAAGTGAATTATATCAAAATAAGGTATAATATATTATCGATATAGGATTAAAACTATAATGCCCCGATAAAGTTTCCATAAACAGATTCCCTGGTCTGGTTTTCTACTTGACCTAAGGCACACCTACCCATATTTCAGAGGTGCCGACTAGCAGTGAGGGTCCAATATATAACATGGGGAGACTATACCCTCTCTATCAAAGAAGTATAATAATGGAAATAGATGAACGATAACCAAATTATAATAAGAATAACCCGAATAATACTAGTATCACATGATAACCAAAATATTAATACAATACCTAATCCAAAAACAGTAGAGAACTCATGCCATATACATGTCAAGTGTCAAATGAAAAACCAAAATAAATACACACTGACACTCATGAGTGGGTCCCAACACCAAGTACAATTCTCTCTTCCATGATTCATCCCAACTCAACCATCTAACATAAGGATATTTCCCTTATCATATTCTGAAAACATGAAGTATATTCAGCTTCCAATGAGGAAGCTAGAGTAGGGTGTGAGTAAAACTCCATAGGCCACCAAGAGTGTCTAAAAAAATATCCTATTAATAAATATGTATGCAGTTGTATAAAGAATAAATTACAATGCATAAAGTAAAAAAGTTGTTAGATTTAATTATTATTTAATTTACAATAATTTCCTGGGTTCATGATGACACCCAACCCATCAATACATGCATCGGTCTGTGCTAAAATTTGAACTATCCCCAAGGGATATCACAATACAATGGTTGTCATTTATCATTTCAATTCAATTCATATCATAGAAATTTGTAACCATATCCAATGCCAATATCATGGGTATATAACATCATGTCTAGAACTTAATGGTTATTTAGAGAATTAGTTACTGTCCTACACCCCATGGGTATTGGGAGCATTAGTCCAAACACTATACAATAATAATCACATGAATGAAATTGGTTTTAGAATGTCAGGGATAACACATCATGGGTATTGGTAGCATTATTCCATGTCCCACACCCTATTTTTCCATCATTCACTTTTTTCACATATATTAAATTCAAAAAGGTAAATCAACATTAACCCTCCTATAAACATTTCACATTATGGAATACCATTTCAATTATCAAATTAATCACAATTCCTTACTTTAATAATGTGGAATAATATTAAAAATTCACCATTTAACAATCTATAAACATTTAATGAGAATCTATTAACTCTTAAAGGTTATTCCAAACATCCCTCAATTCCCATTATCACCGAAATATATATTCAATCAATTAACCAATTACACAATCCCATTAACCCATAAATTTTATGATCATAATTCAATCAATTTTAATTTCCACAAGTTTCACCCACTTCATTATGACAGGGTAGTTCAATTTAATCAATTCAATCTATGGTTCAATTTACCAATAATGGAAATTTTAATTTCACAATTACATACACATAATTAAATAAAAACTATGGGATTTCCAATTTATATCACCTACCTCAAGCTTTTTGATAGACGATCACCAAAATAAATCCAAAAATTGAATTGGAACATTCAATTACACAATGAAGATTGAGATCAAGATCCAAAACCTATATCCAAGATAAAATGTATTATATCCATGAAATCATAGATCTAAACCACCATTAATGGAAAAAATTATTCCTTCAAAAGATGAGAGAAATATAGGAGAGAGGGAGGAAAGAAATATGGAGGGGAATGTATTAATAAGAGTAGTGAAAATACGTCAATATAGTCTTTTATTCATTAATAATAGAGTTTGTAAGGCCTTAGAATCTATTCAAGAGGCTCCAAAATAAAAGGAAAAATCTTAGGGTTGAGTGGGGTTAAATCAGGGTTATAACCGGGGGTTCAAGATTTTTAAAATATTTTTTTGTGAGATTAATTTTTTCATGCATGTTTTACTGGGCTGGGGCACATGTTTCTTCAAAATCATACATCCTAAATATGCATCAAACTTAGGATTTGCATGGTCACTACTAAGAGGGTGACCAATTTTCAAACTGTGTGCTAACTATGATATCCCACTCTATCCGGGGTTGCAAAGTTTGTTGTGACAGGGTGCACAGTTTTGGAAAACCGTGCGCTAACTATGCACTATAAAAAAACTCCCTCCATAAATATCCAAATCCACCCAAAATCTCCCTAATGTAAACCCCAAAAAATATATTCCAAGAAGAAGGTAAAATATCACCTAAAAACGAGCTTAGAAATTTCTAGAAAAGGTTAGGATATTACAATCTCCCCACCTCATAACAGCCTATCCTCAAGCATTACACCCAATAATCTCTAATATTTTTAGGGAAAAAGACTGTACCACTAGTCCTACATATCCGTTTCCCTATACCATGTTTCCTATTTAACACACCCATGTTTCCACAATACTTGAACTATCAGCATGATCATCCCCACAACACTTTATAAAAATGATCTGACATATGCATTGAATTACCCTCAAATGATGCATCGATATCAAGATCAACATCATCAACATTTATCACATGAGAAGGTTCAGGGTGATACCAAAAAATATATGACATAGGAAATACATAATGTATGGAACTGTACCTCAATTTTAGATCCAATAAGTATAAAAGAATCTTGATTCTATCTATAACCTCAAAAAGTACAACAAACCTATGCACAAACTTTCCTTAGCTCCAAATCCTATAGTGACTCAATTTATGAGACACCCAAAGGAAAAAAACAATTTCCCTCTGTAAACTCTTTGGGTTATTGAAATATATTAGAATACAAATTATTCCAACTTTGATCTGTAGGAATATGCTTCTGTGCAAGCTATACTTTCTCGGACATCTCCTACATGAGACTCAGTCCCAACATCTTTGACTCACCTACCTTTATCCAACATAGAGGTGATATGCATGACCTATCATAAAGTGTTACATATGGTTCCATATGAATATTTTACTGCTAAATATTGTTATGGGAAAACTCAACATGTTCTAAGAACCTCTCATAAGACCCAAATAACTCAGGAATTCACACTTGTATAATATTTTCCAAAACCTGTATAGTATATTCCAAATTCCAATATGTTTGTGGATTAAATTCTATAATTTGTAAAACCTTTATACCAAGAACCTTCTACAAGACTAACCAGAAGAACGTAGTAAGACCCAAGTCATGGTTTGAAACAATTCTCTATGGAACCCTGTGTAGAATGACTATCTCCCAAACTTACAAGTCTTATAAATGATCTACTGAGAATGTATCTTTTATAGGAAAGAAAAGAACTATTTTATTAAATCCTTCCCAAACAAATAAAATAGAATAATTCTTCCTAGGTGTCCTCATAAGACTCACCACAATTTCCAAGTTATCATTTTCCCACTTCTATTCCATATTGGGTAAAAACTATAGAAAACCACTAGGTCGTCGATGTTCTGCCTTCACTTATTGATAAGTGTTTCATTTTGTCACAAACCCTACAATCTCATTTTTCTTTCCTAACAACCAATTCTGTCGGTGTAGGTCACAGTACATTTTGATCACACCTGGATAAACTAGCCCCTTCAAGGAATGAAATTCACACATCATCTCCTCTCGCATACAAGTGGGCACAACAACACTGTTATTGACACAAATGATCTCATCCTCATCTATAGTCTAGTCTTTTGGTGACTACCCACCATTAAGGATTTACCTTAAGAAAAAAACATTCCAGATCCTGATATTTCCACTCCCTTATTTGACTCAAAATCATCGACTCCATTGAAACTGATATGAGGTTCATCTTCTCCTGGCCCTCCTGAAGCACAATATGCATCTCATCTAGTAAGGTCATAACCTTTCACTCATAACTAGAATCCTGGACATCATGAGTCTATGTCTTCCTTCTCAACGTGTCGAAAACACTATTTCAATTCTTGGGCATATATTTTATCTCAAAATCAAATGACTGCATATACTCAATTGATCTCCACTTCTAGAAATTCAAGTATTGTGGTGAAAAGCTATAATTTGATCTCTTGTGATTAGTATAAATACTAAAATTTTCCCCCTATAGAAAATTAATCCATAAAATAAATGCATAACTGTTGTAGATTATTCTAGCTCTTGTGTAGGATAGTCCCTTTCTTCCAGAATCCACTTATGTGATCCATATGGCACAAATCTATCACCCCGCATCAACAATGATCTAAGAACCACTTCTAAAGCATCACATGATACTATATACTCCTCCCTTGGATTGGTTAAGATTAGAATTTATGCGGTTGTAGAGACTCAGGTTTTGGTTCTATTATAATTTGTAATATTCCTATGAATAATTCAAGAGCTAGGCGCGAAGACAGCGTGCGATTCCGAGGCCTGGTGTGCCTGGAATTAATTTTTTATGAAAATATTAAGTATTTTTATACTATGCACGTGGTAGGGGTGTGGTATCTCCTAAATGCTATCTCGGAATAGGAATATGAGGGCACAGTTGCGTCCGAAGCATGCCATTTACCCTAGGTGGGGTGTAAATTTTGCGGGCGCGGGCCTGCTGTGAGAAAAGCCACCAAGGGTGTTTTTGTAAATAAACAGAAAAGTTAATTTACAAGCGTCAGCTCGAATAAATTCTGAACGGAGTCTCAGATCGAAAATCCAAGTTTGTCGTTTCATTCAAAATGACACGTTTAACCAAGGTGTGACCTAATTTCCTCAGCAGGGGAGGTCTGGTCGGGGGTGTTAAATTAAATGAAGTTTTGTTTAAAAAAATAAACAAACCCCAACCACACCTCCCTCCTCTCGCACCCCAGAAAGGACGACAAAAACCTCCTCCTCTTCCACTGTTCTTCCCCAAATCGATCCCAGAGCATCCTTTTTCATCATCAATCGTCAGCTGATTGAGCTCTAGTGCGTCATAGGCGTCGTTCTGCACCCGAATCTTCGGCTATCCGCCAACAGGTAGGCGTTATGAGTTTCAAAATCCCAGATCCTGATTTGTTTGGTTTTTCTCTATTTTGAGCCTGTAGATGTGTAGATCTAGTCTCGGGGGGGGGGGGGGGGCACACAGATTCCTTCAGATGCACGTTTGGACTCTTGGGGTGCCTCCGGCGGCCCTCGGAAGGTCCGCTGGCGCGGCACCGGTTCGACGACAGGCCACGACGGCGGGCCATAGGAATGCCATCGGACCGCCTCAGGGGCGGCAGTCCGGCCACCAATTTGCGGAGACCTTTCATCGGGGTTAGGTCATGCACACACTGCGCCGTTCCGTGGCGGTGGGGTCTGATAGCCAGAGCGGCCGGCGCCAGCGGCAGCCGGGTCGGCCGGCGCAGGCTGACCGGTTCAGGCCAGTCCGACCCTCTCCTTGTACACAGAGGGTTTTAAAACCCCCATTTCTTTCAATCCAGGGGTGGAATTCGCATTCTGTCTGTGGCAACATGACCCTAGAAATAAGGAGAACGCTTTGAGTAGGGTTATGGGGTTTCACAGTTTCAGGATCGTGGTTCAGGATTTTGAATCCTCGAATAAAATAATAAAATTTTATGATTATTCGACTGCGGGCCGTTGTATATTCTACCCAGAGCGTCTGATTGACATGCCGTCAGTGGAATTGAGGCCCTGATGGTATGAAGGAATTTTCTTGTTGGTTTTTGGGTGTTGGGTCCTAGTTTGGGGTGTGGCCCCCACGAGGCTGAGTTTGGGCGTTTACGGAGAAACACAACTTCCTCACTAGGAGTCTGATTTTGGCGGATGAGTAGTCGAACCTGTGTATTTTTCTAAGAGGATCGCAATAGTGTGATCCGATCGATGAGTTTCGGGATTGAGGTGCGGGGCCCATGCGAGATGGCTTCGTTGAATAGTAACTTTTTCACCAGGGGTCCATTTGTAACGAACGAGTAGTGGATCCCGTGTGTTTTTCTGAGGGGATCATGGTGGTATGATCTGCTTGATAAGTTTCGTGATCATTGTGTGGGCCTCGCATGAGCTAGCTATGGTGAATAGTTCCATTTTCACCGGTTGTCCTTTTCAGCCGAGTAAAAAGCCTATCCTATGTGTGTTTTTGCATGGATCATGATGGTGGCCTCGTTATCGGCCTTGGAGGTGCACAGTGTGGTATTGTGGTGGGCCGCTCGGGTTAGCGACGTTTGGACTAGTAATGGTTGGGGGTACTCCATTGGTTAGTTCCTACGAGGGTTTTCATGACATCACAACCATAGTATAGGTTTGCGATACTCTCGATGGGATGTTTAATATGTTAGAGTTATGGAATCCCTCTGTTGGGCCCGGAGCGGGATCCTCTAGCATCGTTTCCCTAGATCGGGTTCTTGGTATCACTGTGACCGCTTATCCACGGGTGGAGATCCCATATCTAGCAGGTTAACCTCATAGGGTTTGTGGAATCATAAGGAATATGATCCCATATGCAGTGGGCCATGTTTAGTAGGGTTGTGGCATTGTCAGGTATACGATCCCCTACTCAGCATGAGGATTATAGTAGGGTTCAGGTATCATTGGTTATACGATCCCCTACTTAGTGTGTGGTTTATGTAGGGTTGTGGTATCATCAATTCGATCCCCTATAGCGCGAGACGTATCAGATAAGGGTTTGGTATCACCATGACCATCGTGACATGGGTGACAATATTTTATCTGAGTGATGTGTTTCTGTATGAATGTCAGATCAGGTTGTGGTATCCCCCAGCGGATCCTGGGAGTGATCCCCTATCTGTGAGATATACGAATGCCAGATCGGGTTGTGGTATCCCCCAATGGACTCTGGGAGTGATCCCCTATTTTGGAGATCTTCGTATACCTGTGTGGGTTTTGGTATCCGTTAGCCGACCCTAGGAGTGATCCCCTATCTAAGGAGTTTGGTGTTTGTGTTGTTTCAACGCGTTTTCCTCAGTGATGATATCTAACGAGCGTGATCTCTCGGGTGAGCATCTGAGGTGTTTGTGTGGGAACCGATGGAGTGTATCTCTCAGACAAGTGTCATCTGGGATGACAGTGATCATGGAGTGTACACTCCTGGTTGTAAACTGTTGCTGGTGATGATGTCGGTACCTCATGTGGCTTGGTACGTGATTTGAGTATATTTGGATGCTCATGGTATATGTATGGGAATACACCTGAGTTGAGCTGACTAGTTGTGTTTACCCGAGGATGGTCACAAGATGAAGTTTCTCTCTCATCTGGGTTCCCTATGGATGGGATGAGCAGACTATTGCCTTTCAGTTTCTCTCTTTTGTTTTGTTTTTTTGGGGTTTTTGCTGAGTATTTTTATACTCACCCCTGCACGGGCTTTTCCCACACATGTTTGTGTCTTGTGCAGACCACATGCCTTTCGACGGAGATCTAGGAGGACCCGGAGCAGGTGGAGCTTAGTGAGTGGGTTTGACCAGGGTGTTTACTTGAGCTGTGCCGAGGAGCGTACCGGCATGAGTTTTTGGCCGTGTTTTCCCTCCTGAGCAGGTTGGACACTTTTGTAGTTTTCCTTTGATGGGCCCTGTTTTTCCATTTTTGTACTGCTGCTGCACTCTAGTTTGGGATAGATGTATGCATGCATTTTCTTTTCAGTTTTATATATCTCTGCACTGTTTCATTGAGCTGTATGTGGGTGCCTGTGTATAGGTACCTTAGGCTAATTCCTACCTTGTGTGTGATAGCCTACTCAGTGTTAGACGCCAGCCCCTGGACTATTAGAGGTGGGATTGGGAAGTCGTGGCTTCAGCCCCGTTGGGTCGGGTCATGACAGTGGAAGTCAAGTGCTTCTTCAACTCCTAGAAATAATTATCACATGATCCAGACCATTGAAACAATACTCATTTTTTTTCAAGACTAAATGTGTTTCTACCAAGAGAGAAATGTCTTAGATGAACCTCAAAAAATTTCCCACTAATTCTAGAAAACTATAGATATCAAATAAATTATTTGGATAGTCCCAAGAAACAAATGGATGTACCTTCTCTAGGGCCACTTCTATGCCTTCCTCTGAGATTATGTAACCCAAGAAACATATCGGGTTAATCGATAATTTAATCTTAGATAGATTGGAATATAAATGATTCTATTTCAATGTACTCAGAATGATGTAAAGATGTTATAGATGATCTTCATTACTCTTGGAGTACACCAAGATTCCATCCACAAATACTACTAAAAAATTATTGAGGTATGGGTGGAATATTCTATCCATCAATTCCATAAATAAAACATGATAATTCTTTAGCCCAAAGAAAATCAAAATGGACTCATGAAGGACATACCTACATCTGAAAGTAGTCTGAGGTAAATCATAAGGTTATAATCTTATCTGATGATACCCTAATGTAAACCTAATATTGGATAAAATATAATCTCCTCTCACATTGTAAAAAATATTGTCAATACGTGGAAGAGGATATCAGTTATTCACAATCATCTGGTACAACTTCCAGTAATCAACACACAAGCGCGAGGTCCCATAAAATTTTTTTGAAAAAATTATTGTAGAACTCCAAGGTGATGTACTAAAATAGATAAACCCCTTATACAAAATCTATTCTAGTTGAGGCTTAATATTTTGAAGCATTGTTAGTGCCACTCTGTATGGTGGAATAGAACTGGATCAACCCCTTACATGAACTCAATTGAAAATTACACATATATATTAGGTGGTATCACTGAGAAGTCCTTAAGAAACATGTCCTAGAACCTATCCACCATGGGTGGAAATAAATCATTATTTATACCCACTTCATATAATAACATAGTAGAAACTAGTTTGATAAGCTCCCCTGGTTACCGATGAACTGTCCCTACTCAGCCTTCCTAGATATCCCACTCTCCATAATGAATATAATTATCCCCATTAGGAGATGTAAAAATCACTCTACTTTTGTAACGATCTATGTGGTCTCAAAATGATACTAACTGATCAATAACCATAATAAATTAAAATACTGACATTTACAAAATGTAAATATCCTAGAGAAAATGATACTCACCAACCTTGAGAGAACACCTTTTTTCACAAATAGATGTCTCTGGACTGTACCCCCAAAGGTGTATCTATTGTCATAACCCCACAAAAAAACTCCACTGCTAGACTCATCCCATTCAAAGGTTGTTCTAATATAAATTAATAAGAGGAATTGATATCAAATTAGGAACTAGGAAGCATAGAAGCTACAAGAATAATACCTTTAACTATCAATGGTTAATTATCGCTATCCACATGTCTAGGATGAACTATAGGAAACTATACTACACCTTTTACCAATGATGTAGTCTGATTCCCCTAAGTTACACCACTCTGCTAATACAAGCACTCTTTCCTAGAATGACATCATCTACTACCTAAACCTCCACATCTAGTAGAACACCAACTTATAGACTGATACAGTGTTAAAGACCCCCTTTATGTACTCTGGTTATTCCAAGATCCTATATCACTAATCATATTTGATGGATTCCTATAGAACCTATGTAGATGTCCCATCCTTCTGCAATCTTTTCACTATATCGGTGATTGGTGATAATGTATAAAAAGTTACCTGACATACTACACTGGTGGAAAAGAACTCAGTTAAGATCCCGAGTAAATGATCATTCCCGCTATCCACTATGTTTTCAATTAGCTTTTTTGATATTATTATAGAGTTGATTCCTACTCTTGGATGATGTACCTATTTATCATATATCAGGAACCACTAGTCCTCCACAGGAAGTTTCCTTCATGTCCCCCTAAGATACGAGAGCCCGATCTGCTACAGAAAAAAACTTATTTAACTGAAATATTTTAACTTGGGACTTAATATAATATTTAATACAATATTTAAAACATCTTTCCGTATTTGAATCATCCCATAAAATCATTATACCAAAACGTTTCAAGTTAATAAAGTGACGAACATAGTCCATCATAGACACACTCCCCTGGGTCAGCCTCAAAATATCTAATACCCTCCATTGTCTCATAGTATTTGGATGAAATTGATTCATAAAATTATCCTATAAGTCATTCCATACATTATTCTCTATATTTCCATCCCACATATTCATGTACCACCATATCTTCATTGATCCTAAAAACATATAACCCACCATCATGACTCTTATCTTAACATGAGTCTTTAAGTGGTCAATAATCTTCTGGATAGACTCAATCCAAAACTCAACTACCTTAGGTCCATGATATCTGGTGAAAGCCTGGGGGTGGTAAAACTAAAAATCTCATGTAAAGTTGTACATACTCTTCACAAAATTCCCTATGTCCCTTTCCATAAAGAGTATGAAATGAGAAATTTTACCATAGAACTTCTCTCTAGATTCCTCACCTGGAAATTTTGGTGCCTTAGGTTCCACTACTGGTGGATCATCTCCAGTTATAACCACCTATCATACACTAAATAATAATCATCACGAGGGAATATTTATACAATAAAAAACACATGTTTCTATATATATAACACAATATTTACACAAATAATGAAATTCAAATAAAACCATAACAATTCATCACCCATACCCCGCCACACAGTCAAAACTGAAGCTCTATTCTTACCCCTAACCATCCTACATCCATGTCATTATTATAGAAGGGTAAAAAATTATCATATTAAAGTTTCTCATTTGAAACCCAATTATTATAACTTTTAATCATTTTATAACGTTTAGTTTCATATTAGGAACATTTTCAGTTCAATTACCCAAGAAAAGAAAACATTTCAATTCAACATCTTATGTAAAACCTGTTTTTCCATACCTTACCACAAATGATGCATTTTAAAATAATCCCCGAGTGCATAGAATAATTAGTAATACTCAACTCTCATTCTATACTAGGCCAAAATTGAAATCATAGAAAGTTTCAAAAATAATAAACACATCACAAAACAAGTGAATCACTTGAGGTGAAGTAAAATCCAACTATAACATCACAGACCAATAACAATAATCCCACCTAGGGAATGTAGTTTTGACCCCCATACATTAGTTATTTACTCTCATACATGATCTCTTGACCAAGCCCTGACTCATCCTATTATTCTATCTACCTTTACAAAATATTAATACAAAAGAAATTAATATAAAACCACTTTGATACCACTTTGTAACATCCCAATATTAGCGCTACATACTGGTTCCCCAAGCTAGTTCAATACATGAACTTAGGCACACCTCCCCATATGCTATATGTTAGCGATTAGTAGAGAGGGTCCAATATACAACATGGGGAGACTATACCCTCTTTTTTAAATAAGCACAACAATGGAAATAAAATAATGTTAACCAAATGATTATAACCATAAAACGAATCATACCAATATCATATGCTTACCAATACATGAATATAGTATCCAAAGCTAAGGTAGTAGTTATTTCATTCCTTATATGTGCTAGTTTTCAAATGAAAAACTAAATGAATGACACACCAAAACTCTAAAGTGGGTCTCAACACTAAGTTTGGTTCCCTAATCTATGCTCCATCCCAACTCATCCATTTAACATCGGGATATTTCCCTTATCCTCTTTTAAAAACATGCAGTCTATTTAGGTTCTAATCAGCCATCCCAAATAGGGTGTGAGTATAACTCAAGAGTCCACTACCAACAGTTTCTAAAAAAATATCCAATAAATAATAGTGTATGATGTTTTATAGAGAATAAAGTAAAATTCAAAAAGTAAAAAACTTATAAAATTTCATCATTCTTTAATTAACTAGAATTTTTCAGGTTAATGAAGTTAACAAACCCATCAATACCTACTTAGTTTTGTTCCAAAGTATGATATATCCCGAAGGGATATTTAATATCCCAATACCATGGTTATCATTTATCATTTAATTTCAATTCATATAACATCTATTTGTAACTATTGTCCCATGCCAATCCCGTGGGCATATAACATCATGTCTATCACCCCATGGTTATTTAGAGTATCAATACCTATCCCACACCCCATGGGTATTTGGAGAATCATTCCCCATCCCATACAATAATAATCCAATTCCTGAATTTGGGTCTAAAATCTAATGGCTTGCACTTGTGGGTATTTGAAACACCAGTCCATTTATCACACCCTATTTATCAATCATTCACATTTATCACATGTATCACATTAAATTTTTTTATCAAAATTAACCTTAAAATAAAAATTCAACATCATGGTATACCATTTTAACTATCATATAAATAATAATTCTTTACTTTAATCACATGAAAAATATGAAAAATTCTCTATTTAACCATATAAAAACATTTAATCAAAACTCATTCACTGTTCAAGGTTATTCCAAACATCCCAAAATTACTATTATCAACCAAATATATATTCCATCAATTAACCAATTACAAAATCTCATTAAACCCTTAATTTCATGATCAAAATTCAACTAACTTCAATTTCCCCAAGTCTAACCCAATTCATTATCACATAGAAATTAAATTTAATCAATTACATATCTGATGTAATTTCCCAATACATGAAATTTTAATTTACACAATTAAATACACACAATTATATCAATACTATGGGATTTTCAATTTATACCACATACCTCAAAAGTTTTTATGAATGATCGCTAATGGATATCCACAAATTGAAGCGGAACATTCAATTGCACAATGAAGAATACGATATAGATCCAAATCCTAGATCCAAGATCAAATGGATTAGATCCATGAAATAGTAGATCTAAACCATCACCAAAATAGAAAATCATCACTTCAAAATATGGGAGAAGTATGGGAGAGAGGGATGAAACCAATCAGGGTGAGAATCTCTTTCTGGGATCGGTTTAGATTCTTCAATCAAGTCTTAGATTCATCATTAATGGAGTTTGGAAGGCCTTGGAATCTATCAAAGAGTCTTCATAATTGAAGTAAATATGTTAGGGTTGAGTGGTGTCTAGTATGGGTTATAATATGGAGGTTTGGGTTTTTTAAAATATTTTCTGAGAGATTAGTTTCCTTGTACATAGTTTCTTGGGTAGGGTGAATGATTTTCCGAAACCATGCACCCTAAATTTTCACATCACTTACAGGTTTAATGGTTACTATTAAGTGGGATAATTATTTTCCAAAACATATGCCAACCAGTAAATCCCCCTTTGTATAGGGTTACAATTTTTGAAAAAACCCTGCACCAACCATGCACTTCCCAAAACCCCTCAAAAAATATCCCCATTCACCCAAATACTCTCTAATGTAAACCCCAGACAAGATATTTAAAAAATAACGTAAACAAGTACCTGAAAACTAGCTCTAGACATATCAATAAAATTTTTGGTATATTGCAATAAAAAACCATTGATTAATTAGAAATTAAGGTTTTATAGTAAAACCAATCCATTATAAAATAAAATATAATTAATAAATTTAAAATAAATTCCTTATAACTTCATGTAAGAATAGAGTTATAAATCACAATTTAAAATTACATTAATTCCATTAAGAAAATAATATCATTTTTTTGGATATCATTGTTAACAAAATTTCCAAAAAATATTGAGAAACATAATTTATTTTAAAATAAACATATAAAATTGAAAAGTAATTTTCAAACAAAAGAGTATTTATATATTATGGAATAAGAATTCAGGAGTTTTATGTTACAACAAGGATTCTATTCACACATTTGGTCAAAGTGATAAATTTTAAAAACCAAAAAAACATTTTTTAAATTTTTTAATGAAATTTAGTAATGGGTAAAAATGGTTTTAATAAATATTTTGAGAATTATAAAAATATTCTTGAATTTTTTTTTAAATAAAATACTGGTATGTAAGGAAAATACTTGAAAGGAAATGTTAAAAAAAATATTTTCTGAATGAAAGTCCATTAAATGTAAGATCATTGTTGATTCTTGATCATACATTAGAAGAAATAGAAAATAGAGATATAAAACCCAAACATAACCAGATGAGAAAGTAATACATTGGGTTTAAGATATTAAGATCATATAATTTTCCCAAATGAAATCATAACATAAAAAATAAATAAACAAAATGAGATAGTAACAGAAATCCATTAACATGGGAATCTACTTACTCTAATAAGTTTAATACTCCTGTATAATGAATTTAGATTTATTAAATACTTTATTAAGAGCCTTTTTCATCTATATTCTATTTTAGATCCTTTTATAATTATTTGAAATCCTTTCATTGAATCATTTTTTCTTATGTTGATCACATAAGGTTGTTCAATTAATTTGTCTAAAATTAATTTGGTGTATTATTCATGGATAAATGATTTATATAATGTCTCCATCATCATTATGTTTTTAAAATTTAATTAATATAATTTTTAATTATTATATAAAGTTTTATAATCATCGATGAATTGTGTTAATATAAGAACAAATCACATCACTTCATAGAGGTGGTCATCCACACGCATGGATGAGAAACATTATTATTTTCCAATGGATAGAATTTAAATAAGGTAGATGATATATTATACTTATAGAATCAAAATTATTCCATAAATATCCTATATATTTCATAAATTTTCCCTTTATAACTATCCAAATAAAGTGGTGATGAAAAATTAATTACCATACTATGTGAATATGGAAGGTCGTACGTATACATGACCAATATTTTTATTTTTCGTAGGATATAGAGGAGGTATAAAACGGTAGTATAATAATATTAATAAAATATCAATATAATTGTAATAGTAGAGTAATTATATTAGGTTGAAAAAAAAAATTTATAGGAAGTATAATAACAAATAAAATTTGAAATATTCGAGTTAGATGATTACCGATTCTTCGAGAGACCTAATTTGTATTAAAAATTAATCCTTATTAGGATTGTATTTGTGAAATACCAATATCTAAAGAATTAATTAACGAAATATAAAATGTTTTGAAATATAGATTGGCTGAGCTAGGCTCAATGTTTTTGAATAAGGGAGGAGAAGTGGTGCCTTTTATAAAACCATACCCCTTTGAGGTGCGTTATTATTTAAATTTTTGGTGAACCCCATGTAAATGACTTATTTAATTATTTTTAAGGGGGGTTTTATGGGTATTTTTAGTTTTCAAGGAACATGGATAGGTGTATGCACAATACATCACCATCCTATAGTGCCACTAACTAGCTGGTGGTAATCTAGTATGGGTTGGCCCTATTAGGATCTCCAACCATTAAGTGGGACCTATGTGTATTTTTTAAAGGATAATTTGTTCATTTCCTCTTCATTATTTAATACCACTCACCCGAATTAATTCCCCAAAACATATAGGCAAGCCTCTTTTCGACCGACCCCCTTCATCCCCTCCTTCTTTGATGTATCTCCATCAATCCTTGGTATTTTAGGATCTTGTTTGATGTGAATAATTCATTATGGTAAATCTATCCATACCATAATCTCTTTTATCTCTTCCACTCACTTGAAAGTCATATTCTATTATATGTTTTTGTAGTTCCTCATACTTTTTAGGATTTTATTTCTACTTTGGTATTTCCCATTCTAAGATGAATCAAAGCTTAACATAAAACATGTATATTTTCCTATACTTAAGGTAGGTGGTCCCTAAGAAATTTTCCATATCTAAATTAAATCTTCTTAATTTGTTGAGATATCTATTGAGATATTTTCTATTATTGACTTTAAATTTCATTCTATGATTGAACCAAGTCCTTAAAATTCTATAGAGATCTTAAAAATGGTTTCTTATTAAAGGGGAAAAGTGCAGGATCATGTGAACCCTTAGTTAGGAATATTACTCTTGGATGAAATCCTTATAATTGGAAACTTGATTTGGGATTTGAATTTTAATTGGAAATTGTTTTCCAATAATAAGTGTATTGAAAATAAATTACAATTTTAAAAAGGCCATTTGATTTTTTCAACAAAAATGGTAAATGGAATTGAGACATGTAATTTTTTATACTTCTTTTATAACACGTAAAAAATATGATATGCCTTGGTTACATTGTATTTTTATAATTTGGTGACTCATGGATCTTTGATTTATAGTTAAACTCGGTGTGAACATTGTCTTCAAGTGGATTTTGGGATTGATGATTAAACCTAGGGTGAACATGGACACTGGGTGGATGATGAGATTTATAGTTAAACCCAGGTAGAATCCATCATTCGAGTGTTTTATATGGCCTATAGGATTGGTATTTTACACTAAAATATTAGTTTAGACCGAGGATGGTTTTAATATCAATTGTTGGGTGCTCTTTTGGGTTGTAACTATCTATGTGTTGTGCTCAGAGTCATCCAACAATGGTCAAAATTAGTGGGTCTAGCCTCAGGTGTCATCATTGATCCCAGGTTTAGAGTCTATTTATTCATTTATTATTATAATTATTTAAAGGGTTTATATACATGACACCATCACATGAACTTGTTGTTTTAGACTAGATTACTTGGGGACATCATTGGTGGTTCCTTACTGGGTCATACTCATCACTTACTTGGGACAACATTTAGTACACAGGAAAATTTCATGGATGCATGTAGGTAAAAGATAAAGTTCCCTATTAATGATTCATGGTTGTGTTCTAGGACGAATCTTGGAGATGTGAGTTGGGATATCTATGGGAATATATTTGAGCTTTTTAGTTTTTGGTTTTTACTTTTTGTACCCTTTTATACCATTGTATATGATTGGTTTCTTTTATAACCATTGGCTATTTTTTTACATCATTTTGGATTTTTTACGGGATATGTTTTGTTTTTGTAACTTGTATTGATTTTATAATATGGTGTTATTTTATGTAAAATATATCCATTATTTATCACTATTGTTCAACTCTGACCATGATGGAATAGTCTCCCCAAGGAATCTCCTAGAACCCTTTCTGTAAGCCCAAAACCTGTATCATATGGGGAGTCACACGTGAGGTATAGTAGAAATTCACCAGTTCATGCTTCAATAAAAAGTTTTGGGTGGTTGGATGTTACAAATTTGCATCAAATAATTTTTTTGATTTACTATTTGGGTATGGAAGACATGAGACTGGGAATGTATTAGAAATTGGTAATGTTCTCATACTTGGGAGTAAATCACCTATGTAAATAGTAATTTCTATGTCACCTTTCATGGGACTATTTTTCATTCTTTGTGTGTTTCATAGTTGAATAATTTTCACCTCGATCTACAAACTTACACTAATTGAAATTGGGGCTATGGCTCTATCTTTTATTTTGGGATATAAAGACTATGGATATATCCAATATATATCCATTATTATTTTATTGATCATGGTAGTTAGACACCCACTCCCCCATTTCTCACTTTACCCAAACATACCATCATTATTTTACTCGTCCATATGACCCTACTCCTCCGATGAGACCAACTAACCTCCCAATGATCCTCCTACTCCGACATGACTACCCCAACTCCTTACCAACACAACTCCTATGTGGCCTCCCCAATGACCTATGATCTATCTCATATAATGCATCTCTAACACAACTCTAACATGCCCACCCCACCTCCCACGATCCTATTAACTAGATATTTCCATCCAACTACAATGATATCCTTCTCTATTGATGTTCTACCCCACCTCCAAGTGACCCTTATCCATAGAAATAGACACCCCACTTTAACAATTTCTCACCCGAACCCAACCCTACCCCTAAGATCCTCCTCCCGTGATTTCTGACTAACCCCATTTGGATGACCCTATTGAAATACTATCTTCCCCAATTTATAATGAAAAATCCCTACATCCTACCCTTCTATTTAATTAAATGTGCATAACTTTTTGGGTTCCAATAAATTTGAATTTTTTCAATCATGTGGATGACTAAAATTATAGGTAACATGATACTTATTTTTGTTTTTTTCACCCCAATATACCACTGTAAATGGATTTCAATTTATGAATATTGATTTTCCTTAATATCTATTATAAAATGTATCTTACTTTGTTATAGTCTGTATTTTGTTAGATAATCAACTATATTTATTTCATGAACATAAAATTTTATGCTTTTATCTATAAAGGAATGAATTATTATAATCTCATTTTTTGTATAATGTGATTTTTACATTTTTTATACATGAATAGGCTATGTCAAATGTATGAATTGGTTATATTTCATATTCTTATATGTTTATATTTATTTAATTTTATAATGGTGGTTGAAAATATTGTTTTGAATTTTATTTTATTATATAATTATACCCAATATGCAATAGTACCTATATTATATAGTGATTACAGGTGTAATAATTTTTTAGAAAGCACCACATGATTTTTATATCATTAGTGTTTATTTGATAGAACTTACTAAAAACTGCTTATCAAACATTCCATTTATTATAAGTTATTTTTAGAAATGTTTTTCATTGATGAATTTTGTTTATATAACTTATTTATGCTTATTTTTCATAATTGATAAACAATTATTATTTTTTAAATAGATTAAATATATGATAAGTGTGTAAATAGTTTTTAAAAGTCATAGTAAATAAGTCACTCAATATTTCTATGTTATGTTATTAAACAAATTTCAAAAAGTATAATTAATTATTTAAGTACAATTAATTTTTTCATGTCATAAAATACTATAAAATACTATAAATCTTTTGTAAAAATTAATTTTTTTGGTATATGATATCTTCCATGAAATTTTTATAGTTTTATATGTCTTTTTGAATGTGATGTTTTACACTAATCCATATTATAGTATTTATTTTTAGTTGTTTGAAAATTCTTCTTTTATAGATCTAATGAATTATTATTCTTGACATTGATTTTTTCGTTTATTGGGACAAATGATAGGGTGTTATGTAATTTAAAATATATGGAAGTATTTTTAATGTAAATGGAGTGTGATATTATTCATAAATAAATATCGGGGATTATTTTTTTAGTAGAGAAGACTATATTTTTTTATGACAACTATAGAATTTTAATTTTGTTTGTTTTTTGTTGGAAATTTATAATTCTTTTAATATTGTTTATAATTTTATGAATAGTTTAATTTATTTATTTCTTGTGTTAATAATGGCTACTTTAAAAGGATAGATTATTTAATTTTTAAATTTTTTTTTGTTAAAAATCCATTTTTCATGGAATTTTTTAATGAAATAATATTCTATTATTGAATTATGTAGTGATTTTTTAATATATAAATGTTTTTGAAGAATATATGTATATGTTTATTAATCTAATTTTTGGGTTGGATTCATTTTACATTCACCCTTGAAATTAATATTAGTAAATTTAATTCTTTTATTTATGTAATTTTTTTGTTAATTAGATAAAATTACTCTTTGATATTTTTATTATTTTTATGTGAATTTATTCTTTTTAGATTTTCATCATTCCTTTTCATTTATTTTTATGTTTATGAAACTTTAAAATAGTGTCCATTTTTTTCCATTTACATTTTTATTATACCCACCTTATGATATTTCTGACATTACCTAGAGATTACAAGTATACTAAAAATGATGGGAACTATAGTAATATTTCAATATTGTTTGGGATTATTTGATAAAAAATATTGAAAACTATCTACAACACATACCACATATCATAATTTCTTTTGAAGAAGTGTATCATATTGAAAAAAAGTTTTTTCCACTTTTTTAAGAAAATTTTTAGTAAGAGAACAAACACTTAATATTATTTTTTACTAAATATCATATGTGATAAGTTCTCAAGCTGTTTTAAACATTTATAATCAAATAGATTATGAATAGTTATATGACAATATGATAGAGAACCATTAATATACTTTAAATATTTCTATTATTGAAGAATAATACAAGTTATAAATCCAGTTATTTTTGTTATTTATACATTAAAGTAGGAATGTTCTTGACAATGTATGATGGTCATTGTAAGAAGTTATATATTCTCTTACAAAAATACTATTTTTTATATTATTTATATATCCAAGAATGCATGTTATCGATGAACTATTAAGATCTATCTAAGTATGTATGTATTAAAACAAGTGTATATGTTATTGTATCGATTTATTTCCTTTCATTACTATTATTTTTTAAATATCTAAGATTATATGTTCTTGACAATCCCCCATGGCCTATGTGTTGGGGAATCGATAACACTTTAAAGTATTGTTTTTAAACATATCTTAAATGATAGTGTTTACTCAAGAGTAGAAAAATCATATTTTATATTTTTATATCTTTCCACAAGTGTTATTTGATTGAAATTTAATTCACATTTTGGTAAAAAAAATATTGGGTTTTTATATCCACATAACCCATTAACTTACTGACCTTTGATCCTTATAGAAAAAACACTAGATCATCAGATTAAAAATATTATAACACTTCTATAGAAGGTAATATCATCATTCTTATTTGAACTCTCCATGTCCCACCAGTTAAACTGAATGGATTTTTCTTTAATGTTCTAGTTTTAGTGATCAGTATTATATGCCTACTCAGTTTCTCAATCATGGGTGGATTTTTAGAAATCTAGAATGGGTTGACACTCCAGACCAACTTTAGAATGTTTGTGTCTCATTATAGGAAACATGTTTTGGGACTAAATTTGATAATATAATTCCTGAATAAAATACTCAAAAATAAATAAGGGAAAGAAAAAAATTTCAAATATAAATATGGTAATGTTTTCATAGAATCACTCGAGTGATAACTGTTACAACTAATTTTCAATAAGTCCCATAAAAGACTAAAACTCAACCATCTATGCTCCCATTTTTCATTATTTGGTTTTGTGGATTTGGAGTGAAATTTGTTCTTAAAATGTTCTTGAATGTTCTAGGTAAATATTGGGACAATAATTTTGGGATCATAAGAACAAAAATGAGATTCTTGGATACCCCTATAGATTTTTATGTTTAAAATATATATATATATATAAAATTTGAATAAGTATCATGAAATATATATTCCTATTTTTTTGAATATATATACATGTATATATATTGTTTGAATATTTATATTCACATATATATTTTATAAATTCATAAATTTATTAATATTTTGAATATATTAATTTAAACTTACTCTTACGTACTTATTTCAAACATATATATTATTATTATTTTTCAAATGTACAAATTTGTTTGTTTCAAAAGCTACCACATCACATGAAAATGCATGGGGGGGATACTAGATAATGATTTCAAATTCATTTGATTAAGGTTATTGCCTACAAATTAAGGAACATTATCTCATAATTTTACTAAAATTTCACATTTCAACATAAATGAATGATTTTTACCAATTACAGGCATGCACACCCTCTTATATTAACTTGTTGAAGTTCCTAAAACTCTAATAAGAACATGTAAAATTATTATATTTTGTAACACCATAATTGTATCACCAGGAGATTCAGAATATTTTTCTTGTGGAAATAATAACTCTTTATTCCATCTATATGATACATTACTTCAAAAATTGTATGTTTCCTACAATTTTATGTTTTTTCACCGTCCGTGATTTTTTTATGAATTTTAAAAAATCTCCTCATAAAAATCAAAAAGTATATCAGGAATTTCATGTTATGATGCTAATGAATCCTTGATTTCAAATTGTATTATATTTATTGCAACATGTGAAAATAACCATGGTCACTCCTATAAAATGTCTCACCTATTTTTTATTATAAATAAACACTAAAAATGATGTCACTTTATTTCCCTACATTTGCAGTATTACATGTAGCATTTTTTATAATAGATATTTTATGTTATCATGGACTGCAGTTGATTTTATATTAGTACTGAATCCAATGTGATTGGAAGAAGGTATCACATATATTTTTATTACATTTAAATTCATATTTTAATGTTATTTATAAGTTTCAAATTATCATGTTTAGATGCCATGTTTTTTTTAGAATTTTACACATGAAATTTTTAGTCGATTAAAATGACTAATCTTAGGTATTTTTATGATTATAATGCATTATATATTAATTTAATTGGTTCAAGGTATCTGTTATTCATTCAATTGGTTTTTTGGTCTATAAATTGTTTTCAATTTACAAATTAATAGTGATTGTTATAATGATATAAGTAGTTTTTAGAAACTCTAAAATGTGTGTAATAATAAGTTTTAAAATTATGTTTTTCTATAAATAAAAAATAGGTGACTCAACTTTATTCAAAATTATTAATCATTGGAAGAAATTATTATTATAGTGTAGTTACCAATTTAAAGTTTTGGCAATGGTTCTCATATTAACTTAACTGTTGTTTATTTTTTAATGGTATTTTAATCCATGTTACCTGGGGTTTTTATGCACCTCATTTAAGAAAGAAATTTATTATGATGAAAAAATATATGTTAATGTATTCTTTCCAATTATTTGTCATATTTTTAATGTTCACTGATACGATAATTTTGGTTTCCATTAGCGTGTTTATTTTGTGTGGGAAATTTCAAGTGAAATTTTTTCTTTTCGAATGATTATATTTTTTATATGAAACATTTATTTGTGAAGTGGGATTATATTATTTTTTCCTTGATAATTTTAATATTGTGTTTTTTAATATTTTAGAATATTATATGTATTTAAATGTTTTTATAATTATTTATTTTTAATTCATATAAATTATTTTTAATATTTTATTTAATATAAATCTTTTCGTTGATTCATAGGGTATGATTAAGAATGAATTTATTCTATTAAAAAGCGTAATAATGGGGATATTATTAAAATAATAGAGATTATTAACTGCTTCCATCCATCAATGTATAGAATTGCGTAGTCATTAAATTTGTAATTTCTATTTATTTCCTTACATGGTGCTTCTTCAGATGCTAGATCATGAAGAATTGACTGAAGTATTATATCAATGTCATCATTGTACATAAAATTATATAATAATTTATTTCACATATAATTTAATTATATTTTGAAAAATAATTCCACCGTACACCTTCGACAATGTATTTTTATTTAGTTATTTATGTTTGATGGTTTCTATTTTAAATTTTTTCATGAAAATATTATTTTATATGTCAATTTTAATTCATTTTTTTCGGATTTTATGGTAATATTTTTTGAAACTTTATGAATATAAAGCCGATATAGTTTATATATTAATTTTGTTTAAATTTTCAACATATAAACAAACATATAAACACTATTTAAATGTAGTTTGAATTAGTTTAAAAAGTTTCAGATTTAGAAATAGTTTACACATGTATTTATATGTCAATATAGTTTATATTCTTATAATATTATATGTTAATACTATTTATATGTTCATATAGATTATATATTAATATAGTTTATAACTTTATAGGTCAATACAATTTTAATTTTTCATTGATTCGAGAATGAGAAAAGAGGTCAATGATGTATCATGACCAGATGTTGGTGTTATGTGTAAAAATATATTTGTTTTATAATCATCCCTAAGATAAAGGTGAGATCATGGACTATTAGGATCCCTATAATAGTAAAAAAATAGATTCCTTAAAATTTCATTATTCTTTGGTGGGTTATCCTTATTATAATTATTTTAACATTCTAAACCATGATAATGAAGTTCCTATCATTGAATCTACTAAGTGATGACCTAGGGACAATGATATTCTTCACAACAGCAAAGTGTTAAATGTTACAGATTACCCTTTACCTATAGTTAAAAAAACTAATGTTATTTTTCTATAAAAAATAATTAATTTAACTAAGCTAATATTTAATTTTTTCATTATATTCTTACAGAGATAAATCACATGTAATAAAATTATTTTAAATATTGTCTGTGTGTTATTTATTATCAATCATTTTTTGAGGCTTAAATGAACCACGATTTTATATTTAAATTTTATTTACTCATTTAAGAGTTTGAGTATAGGTACTATTGGTTTTATATTTTTATTCAGTGGTAGTTAAACTCTTTGATAATCTATAAATAGGAAATAGAGTTATTTTACTATATTTTTGTTTTATTACTCTAATAATAAAATATTAAAATTGATTGTTTTTATGGTTTTAGGATATATAATTAGTAAAAAATATTTATAAAAATCTTTATAGCTATTGAAGAAGTTATTTTCCTAGGAGTTGAACTAGTTCTAGAAAAAATTTAATCACCCTTGTTTAATTTACCTTGTTTCCACTATTTCTTATTAATTCATTGTTTTCAAATATAAAACCTCATTCATTCTATTTCATTCTCAAATTTTTTAAAACTTTCATTCAATGAGATCATTACAATATAAGTAACATATCAAAACAAAGTTTTTAAATCATAGTCCAAATTATACCTAGGAAAGTCATTATTATTTATCAATTCTCAGGTTTTTATCATCTTTAATCACAATATTCACTCATCAACAATATATATACGACATAGCTATAGAATACATAAAATAGCATAAAAAATTCCACTTTGGAATATAATATAGTAAATAATTTATGAAAAGGATATCTATTAAATTTATGCTGAATGAATTAATTCATTAAAACATAATCAAGACAAATGAAATAAGTAAATAATTTATAAAATTCCCCTTTAATTTTAAACATAGGTATACATATTAATAAATCATATATATATATTAAAAAATCCATGTAATGAATTTTTTATTAATATCATATTATATTACCTCAGTAGTATCAAAATATTTTGGGCACTATGTCTTTATCTTTGGTTCACCTACAATGATTTATCATCTTCCAACACATACAAACATGAAAAAACTAAAATATAATGAAAATACTAAATATTTATAGGGTAAAAATAATTTTCACTATATTATAATGGATGAAAATAAAAAATCGCCATTGAATAAATGGATTAAATATCACAATTTCCTCATTACTAATACCTCCCTCGTTTTCAATAATGGGGAATCGATTCTTTTCATGATTAAATATTTATTATATCTTCATAGAAATTCCTAATCATTCTTTTGTTTATTATAACAAAAAATTATTCCATACTATTTTGTAGGAAACTTTTATCTTCAAGGATTTTAAAAAGATTACTTTTGGAAATTATGAAATATAATTACTTGGATATAAATTTTGTTTTACTGTGGTGATTTAGTTTAATATTAGTACCCATAAACTAGTAGTCATCAGGAAAAGAATTAAATCAATTAGTTTAGTCATGTTTTACTTAACTTTATTAACCATCAACATTATATTATTAATTTGTTTTATATTTAAAACTTATCAATGCTAGATAAAAAACATGGAAATTTTGAGGCCATTAAATAATGTAGCTAAAATAGTCCATGGATTTTGAAATAGGAAATGAATCTTAAACTGTTCTTATTTAGGTTTATTTAATCCATATTCATATTCAAAATATGGTTTTTTAATGACTATTAAAAAAATGATTGGTAATATCATTTAAGTTGTCAATAACAATGTCAATAGACATAAATCCTTAATTTCCCATATATACAATGAAGTTGATATCCCTAATGTTATTTCATATTTTAAATAGATTAAAATGTTAAGAAGGTTTTTGTCATAATTATCTCTATAATGAATCCATTATTAATATTTGATATGAGATTTTAAATAGGTTGAGTATGACATAATTTATTTTATACAATTTTTTTTAAAACACTTTATATGAAATATATGTGTCAATAATAGTTCATGTAAACCAAAAAGATTTATATAAAATATCGATATAAACTTTTTATTTTTTCATTAATTAAATGTGTTATCATTTATATTCATTCAATTAATAAGGATTGTTCTTCTCATACCATCAATTTAGGTTTATATTTCAATGAATATGTTGATGCTCATGATGATGATGATGCTGGTGGTATTAGAGATTGTGATAATTATATTGGTGTTTCTATAGGATATGATGAGGGACATGATGGTTTTGGTGATACTGAAATTGAGGAACATTTGTGATGTAAATTTTACTCATGGTATATGAATTTAATTTTATTATATAGATTTGTTTTATTTTTATGATATTGATTTTGAAATTTTATATCGTTTATCTTGGAGATAGTTTGAATTATGGCGATCTATGTTTTATTCTGTTCGATTTTTGTTTCTACAGGGTAGTTTTTTTGTATTCTAGAGTTGTTTTTTTTGTTTATTTAGGGTATTAGTGCTACTGTAAAAGGAGAAACTGACATTTGTTTTTTAGCGGTTAGAGGATATAACCACCGGTATTTCTGTAGCTATAAACCTATTCTAATGGGTAAAACAATAGCTATATAGATATTTATATAGGAATTATCCTTGGTTATATGTTTATTTACATGGTAAATGAGTGGCAGTGAAGAGGATATGACTCTATATTATATCTAGAGGATTGGCCCATGGATATAGGTCTATTTCCATAGGCATACACATAGCTATAATCCTATTGTCTTGGTTGTGACCATTTCTATAGGTCTATAGCCATAATACTTTCATATGGTTGTAGATATTACCTTATTTCTAGGAAAATATGAAACATGATCCATATTCCCATGGATATTAATTATAGACACAGTGTTGTAACCATTATCCATGGACCTTTCTCGTGGCTATAGGTGAATTTTTCAATAGTATTGAAGTTTATAGTTATTGATTCATGGGACTTTACCTATTGGTCCTGTACAATAAGAAATTTTTGTATGGATTCATGAATCCGGAAAGGCATGTTTGGTTACCTATCTTATATTTCTTTTCTTTGATTGACTGATATACATATACATATAAATCATCCTATGAATAAAAATGGGATTGACCATATAAAGTTCCAACTTTATATTATATTTTGTTTTCCCATACAAGGCTATAATCGAACCTTCCTTTCACAATTCACTAAAATTCACCTTGATATAAATTCATATGTAATTGAGATATTAAATAAAGTATTTAATTGAATAAACCATCTGTAATAAACCTATAAAATGTTTCTCCTTGTAGTTTGAGAATCATATTCTATTTTGAAATACCTTGGAAATTAAAACCTTGAATTAAAATTTAAAATGTTGGAATTTTAATCTTATGAGTATGATAACTTGATAAATAATGTAATAAATTCAATTTGAAATTATTTTAGAAAATGTTTTAATAGAAAAGTCGGGGTATAACATGAAATGTTATGGGCTGTTATTCCTATATTGTCTTACCTTGATCTTTGATAAATGCATATTACATGTATCATTATGCGATCTTGTGTTGTCCTTGTAGATTTATGATTCCATAGATATCCAAGGTGCTAGACCTAGAGGGTATGGGTAAGCATGCCCCTCTGGTGGGTGGGACAAAGCCTCCTATAGTTTTGTGCCCAGTTGTAGATAATTTAATTTGTGAGAGGCTCTTGAATATATTATAACCCTTGGAGAGGGGACCTCCTCAGACTGATCCAACAATGTTAGATCGCACCCATGAGTTCCATCATTAACACCATACACTTTTTAAAGGTGTGGGTGGTCCATATGTAGAAAATATATGGATGTATTCCATACAAAACACTCTCAATCACTTAGAAACTATTGTGGATAAGAGGGTGAATTTGGATGTTTACATGTTTCATAAGGTAGTACAACATTGGTGTGATATTTTTCTTCAGGGGTAGTAACATGTCATGTAGCATTGAAATTATTTTTATACCTAATACCTTAGACAGTTCTTCCTAGAGACCATACAATATGATAAGGCTCATGAGTTTATAGGGTTTAATAAAGGGGATATGGTAGTTATGGATTATTATTCATGGTTTATAGAGATTCAATGGGTTTATCTAAACAAAAGTCCTTATGATGCTTCTAAATCTAGTAATTTCAAGGAGGGAATACACTATATAATAATATTTTATATGAATGTGTAATATTTTGACTCCTTATCTAATATCATAAATGAAGATTTGATTACAAAAACGAATATTTATGCTATGTGACTATCCTCCTCGAGTGCATGGATTAGTGTTAGTGGATGTTATATTAGTTGAAAGTGTCAATTAAAAAACATGTGGTACGGTGGTGGTGGTCAATCTTGGAAGTCCAATGACTCTTCTTTTCTTTCATGAGGGGGCAGTGAGCTGTTCTGTTATTATTTTGGCCACTTGGGACACATGAGATATCAATGCCCCAAACACCAGTGGGGTTCCATCTCTGTGGGAATATAGGAAATGTGCAATATGTTTTAAGAGTGTATAAGTCTATTTTTAGTAGAGTATTAGGATCAAATTATGGTTAATGGGTGGGGGAGGATACCATTCTACAATATTTGGGAAATTTGGCATCTACTAGGTTCCTGAACCATAGTGGCGGCCATAGAGAATAGGGTTAAGGGAAATGAGGTCAGAAGTATAGTATGAACAAGGGAAATTAGATTTCAATATAGGGACACGTGGTACGACAATTTCATGCTGTGGATCATACTATGATATAGAAGGATTTTTGGCCATTGATTTTAAAATGAACAATTTTGTGGGTGTATACTCTTATTACCACCTTTTTGGACACAAAATACTAAAACTATTTTATATATTATTCTTTTATTGGACTCTTGGGTTTGGTAGTGGAGTATCTATATGGTGTGATTTTGATTGATACACCCTCAGGGATTAAATCATAGGGGATTGAGAAGCATATTAGTTGTGATCTCTTCATCGGTGAAGATGATTTCTTATAGGACTCCCTCATTATATAAAGGGGTGAATTTGATGTAATTATTAAGAGGGACTAGATTATTCACTTTCCTAGTTAAAATAAATTTTGGTCATTGATTTGTTTTCTTTATATCTCTTGATGGTAAAAACTTTGATAATGTTGGAGAGTGGGATGTTCATGCAGGTCATGATAGACCATACCATTAGCAACTAGGTCACATCACCACCTTATGGTATGTATGGCCCTATATGAGGGTGTGACTCATCATACTATCTTTCCACCTACGGTTGATCTATTCCTAGATATTTTTCAAAATGAATTTAAAGGATTACCAACTAAGTACAAAATCTAGTTTATGATTGAGATATTTATAGGTATTGATCCTATTTTTATCCCTCCTTATAGGATGGAACTGGTATAGCCTTTACAATTAAAATCGCAGTTGGAGGACATGGAGAAAAAGGGGTTCATTCGACTAATAACATCGCTTTGGGATTATCTAGTGATTTTATTCAATAAGGAAGATGAATCATTGAGGGTATTAGTGGAATATTGGATGCTTAACCAAGTGATGATTAAGAATCGATATCCACTTCCCCACATTGATGATCTATTTGGTAAGATGAAGAATGATCATATATTCTCAAAAATAAATCATTATTTTGGGTACCATTAGTTGGAATCATGCCCATGTGATGTTCCTATGAAAGCCTTTTTGAGTAGGTTTAGTCTTTAGTACCTTGTTATGTAATTCTCAGATAATGAACTTTCCATCAACCTTCATGGCTCTGATGAATAGTGTCTTCAATCATATCTATGATCCATTATTCTCGTATTATTCAATGATATCATAGTATAATCCCTTTATAAATAGGATTATGTTGGACATCTGGATACAGTTTTCATCATGCTTTGGGGTTAGTAAAATTATGTAAAATTATCTAAATGTCCGTTTTGGTTGGACCATGTTCATTTCATGGTCCATGTAATAACCAAGGATAGAGTTAATATGGATTCTAATAATGCGGATTCCCTGATTTCTTATGAAATACCCAAGAAAATCATTAAGATTCATTGCTTACTAGGTTTAGCTGGATACTACCACAGATTTATTGAGGACTAATATTGCATGGATGAACCGTTGATGGACCTGAATAGGATAGGGGTAAAAATAATTTAGTCTGATGATTTTGAAATTGAATTTATTTATATTATGAAGTGGTTTATTTCGGCAAATATTTTGATCTTACCACATCTAGTGAAGGGTTATACTTTATATTATGATGCGTTAGGTGCCAGTTTTGGTGTTGTGCTTATGAAGAATAGACTGTTAGTCAGTTATGGTTTTTGACAACCAAGACCACATGAGTGTAACTACCCAACCCATGATTTTAATATTTCTACAATGGTAAAAAACCTAATATTTTTTGGAAACCACCTCCTAGGGGAGAGGTTTGTGGTTTACATGGATCAGAAAATCTTGAAATACATCTTCTCTCATTATGGCCTAAAACTTTACTATGGGAGGTGGGTTGAGTACCTACAATCATTTGACATCAAAATAGATTATACCCCAAGGAAATAGAATGTTTTAATAGACCATTTGTGGAGGAATACATAGTCTAACGTTTTTAATTAGTTCAATTTTGAGTGGAATATTATAGACTTGTGTGTAGAAATGTATCTTGATGTCCAAGAGTACTAGGGTGTAGAAATATTGGCATCCATATAAATCAATATATCACTTTTTTATATGGTGAAAGAGTTCCAATTTATAGGTTCTAACATTTTAGGGATGTGTGATAGTATTTATAGTAGTAAACCTTTTATTAGATAGTCATTGGATGATGATATGATTTTGTATGTCCGAGACCGAGTGGTAGTCCCCATGAGAATGTATAAGGAAATAATTTGTGACCTATACTCATTGAGATATACTATGAATATAGAGATGAACAAGATGTATTAGGACATATTTAGGAAATATTGGTGGACTGGAAGGGAGAAAGATGTATCTGGTTTTGTTTCTTGATGATGCACCTTCCAGTAAGTCAAGGCTAATAATCAGCATCTTGCTAGTCATCTCGAGTCATTTACCATCCTAGAGTGGAAGTGGGATAATGTGAAGAATAATTTTTTTAATGTACTACCTAGGAATCCTCATACACATAATGAATTTTGGGTTATCATGGATCATTTAATAAAGGTAACCCACTTATTTCTTATCAACTATTCTTCTAAAGTTGACGATCTTGGAAGAATATATATATATGATATAGTAGACCTGTTTGGGGTGCCATAAAGAATCATATAATATAGATATTCCTATTTTAGTTCATGATTTTGTAAGGGACTTAATAAGTCACTAGGAATACAAGTCCATCAGAGTATAGTCTATCACCCGTAAAGGGATCGGAAATCTAAGTACATGATATTTTTGCTTGTGGACATGCTCTGAGATTGTGTCCTCAATTTTAGCTAATACTATGAGGATCAAATGGACTTAGTGGAATTAACTTTCAATAATTGTTACCTATAATCTGTCTAGATGTATCCTTTTGATTCCATATTACAAAACACTCATTTAAAAGCGTTGGTATTTATCAGTGCTAAAAAATGTTGATAAATGGAATATTTATCAGAACTAAGGAAATCATTGATAAAATTTACCATTTATCAGAACTTTATTTTTAGCACTAAAAATATTTATTTTATCATAACTCTTTTAAGAATGATAAAGGTCCAAATAAATAAAATAAAATAATGAAATAAATAAAAAATAAAAAACCTGTTTATTAAGAAAATATTGAAAATTTTAATAATTAAATAATTGTTGATAAAAATGAACAATTTTATTATACATTATTAAATATGAAACTTTTTATTAATTAGATAATTATGATAATTATTCTTATTAAATTGTATATATTAAATATATAGATATATATTAAAGTATATAAATAAGATTTATATATTACAAAATATTTATGAACTTTAAACTAAATAGTCATATATTTATTGAATAATTATGTATAATTAAAAATTAATATGAATAAAAAATATTGACTAATTTCATAGTGCTTGATATATTATAACAGTTCAGGGAGAGGGATCACAAATAAACAAAGGAACTATTACATCTACATGTACTTGGGGAGACTCAATCCTACGACCTCCCATGAGACCCCTCAAATATGTAACCACTAGGCTCTACCCTTAGGAGCACATAGTACTCAACATATAATTGAATGTCATTTGATTTTTCGATTTAAAATATATATAGATCAAATATGTGGTATATAGGTTTCATATATATGCAATTAGTGGATTTTTATATACAATTCTCACACATAAAACTTATCCATTTTTTAAATTTTGTTAAAGTCTACTTATTCTCAATTTATTCAATTTCACTCATTTGAACATATATTTATGCACTTAAGATTAGATATTAATTAATAATGTTAACAATATATTTGAAAAAAATATTTATAAATAAATATATGTATAAATATACATTTACTATATTTATACAATAATATATTTATAATTATAAAAAATAAATATTTTTTTACAAGTATTTATATAATTATAAAAAAATAATTATATATATTTAAATAATTATTAAATTTATAATAAATTTAATTAAACAATGAATATATTTAATATGTTTATATATAATTATTAGATATATTTGTATAATTTCATAACTATATATAATGATATAAATATTTTTTTAAAAATATTTATATAATTATAAATAAAAAATAATAAAATTAAAATTAATATATTGAAAAAGTAATATATCTAAAAAATGTATATTTAAAATATATTTATTATATATATATAAATATTTACATTATTTATTTATAATTATAATTATAAATCCATTATTAGCGCTTAAGTAATAAGTGCCAATAAAAAAATCTTTAGCAGCTCTTTTTTGACGCTGATAAAGATGTGACTTTATCAGTGCTAAAAAGTGCGCTGATCAAATCAACATTCATCAGTACTATATTTTTTGTTCTGATAAAAATTGATTTTGTCTGTTCTTTTTCACACTGATAAATATATACCTTTATCAATGCTGAAAATCACTGATAAAGAGTCTTTTATCAACACTTAAATAATAAGAGACGATAAAAGTGTCCTGATCTAATTTTAAAAACCTAAAAATCTGCATACCTGTTGTGATATCTGAAGCTTTCCATGGAATTCATAAGGTTTTGGTGCTCCTCATCAGTGAATTGAACCATGAATCACACCATTTGACTGCCTCTTGAACATCTCGTCTGACATCCGATGTTCTATTAAAGTTTTTGTTTCTGTAGAGGGTTCTAGATTTTCATTAACTAAGTGAGGAATGACTACCAATTTTTTTTTGTGTTTTTTTGGTTTTATTTTTAATTTCATATTTGATGATGTAGTTATTTGTTTTCCAGTGATTGTATACTAGTGAGGTAGGCCTTTCGGTTTTCTCTGTTTTCAATTTTGATTCAACTCTTGATCGCCTATGGAGAGTTTATTGTTTATGGACTCGATGGTGACACATAGAGTCATACAGAGTTTATTTGGTTGTTTTATTTTGTTTAAATTTCTTCAATTGATCACCTAAATCCATCATACATATTTTTCATTCTTTATTTTATCAATAGTATTCCATACATGAGAAATTTTAGAAATTGAAACTAGGGATTTTTTTGTGTGAGGGAGTTGAAGGTAGATTAAGGGATATCTTTTATATTATACTGGTTTATATGTTCTTTTCTACTTCTCTAGGTTGGTGTGGGAATAAATTGTATTGATGTATCATGGAAATTTTTATTTAAATTTTCTTTCTACAAGTTTTATTTATATTTTGTGCTAAATCATTCCCCATGTTTTGTTTTTCATTCCATGATGCTTGTTTCCAACCTGAGGGGGATCACGAATATCCCTTGGACACTATCATGGACCATCTTAGGTGTTTGATATATAGTTTTCTTTGGTTTGTTTTGGAAACTATATCTATTGTTAAATTTTTTTTTATCTTTTCTCAACAATCCAACCTCCTATAAATCTATAATTTTAATGAAATCTATTTTATTTTTCTCTCTCTTTAGATTAATCCAACAATGTTTATAAATCCTTTTAATAATAATATATGAAATATTATACCTTGATGTTATGTACTATTTTACAACTACATTATAATTTTTCATCATCTTCATACTCCCCCTCCCAATAATTAAAAAAAAATATCCTTTTGAGATTACCCCTTTCTAGATATACCGCTTTTTTAGACCTATATTCCACTATAAGTCATCATAATTTCATTATTGGGAAAGTAGTTTTTTAAGAAATTTGACCCCTTTTGAGTATTAATTTAACTAATAACTAGTGTATTTCCATGGAATAAACATGATACCAAGCTATATCAAATGTATAAAAACAATATGTCAAAACGTTTTACTATCAAGAAAGTTGGCATATAACAAATCTCCCACACTCTGTGATATAGATTGACTTTTCATCCAAAACATTTTAAAATTCTATTTAATTTTCAATGGGTGTCAACATAGGTTTACAATATTTCTTTTGAAATATATAAAATACTTCCCTAACATACATGTATTTAGAAATTAATATCTCATTAATTCCACGATTCACCTATAAACTAAAGAAAAATGCCAACTCACTAATCATCAACATTCAAATATATCTCATTGTTAATGTAGTAAATTAATATCATCGTTCATCTCTTGGAACTCTAATATTTTGTCATCCACATTGATAAAACCATTCAATTTACCCATAACATTATTTTTTATCTAATGATTATAATCAAGTTCTCATTTTTTAAGTTAAATTTTTATTAATAATTCATATAACCTTCAATTATAAGCTCTTAGTTCTTGTTTCAATTCATAAATCACATTTTTCAATTTAAAAACATTATTCTCAAATTAAATAATTATAAAAATATCTGTCTGTTTGATGTAAACTTTCTATTCATTTAATCTATTAGGAAATGCTAATTTTACATCCAGTTAGAGTACCTTAAATTTCCTTGGGATGGGTTGATGTGGTGATATGACATCTGAAGAATATTAAGATGTGTTTAAATATTGATATACAATTAATTTTAAATTTAATAATTCCTTAGTTTTCTACATCACTTGTTCCATTATAGTTTTATAACTTTCAGTTGATTGAATGAGAGTTTATTATTCTTGTTTATCATATTTGAGTTTTTGATTACTCCTTAATTTACTATATTATATTTTCATTTGTTTAGGGGATTTATGAATGATTTTATGTGGATTAATTCTTGTCATAAATTCAATTCCCCATTTCATTCTTCATACTCAAATTCATTGAAATAATAAAATGTTGAGTTTCCATTATTATAATTTTCGATTACATCCAATTTTGATAATGAATATTTTATGTGTATTTATTTATATATTATATAAAATTAGTATTTTATGTAGCCAATACAATGGATATGAACCAAAAATGGATGCATTCTAATCATTTGACAAAATAATATGAATATGGAGTTAAATATTTTACTAAGTTTGCAGGAGAGAATGTAGATGGCCCTTCTAAAATCCTCTGTCCAGGTTTACACTATTGTTATTCAAGAAATATTAGTCTATAATAGTTGAAAGAACATTTTATTTTTCACGAAATAGATCAAAGAAATAAATATTTTACTAAACATGGGAAAAAACTGAATATGGACATCGATTGGGACAAAACTACAGTTTATAAATCATTTGATATGAATACCTTTGAAAAAGATAATGGAGATCAGATGGAAGAAATGACATTGGAAATTGAAGATGAAATTCATGATTTTCCAAAGTTGTTTAAGGAGTTAAATAGTTCCTACAAGAAACTATTTTATATTAGTTAAACTAAATACACAACATTGTCAGCTGTATTAAAGTTATATAATTTGAAATCGGGCAGTGGATGGAGTGAATCTGACTTTATAGAACTACTTGGTCTTCTAGAAGATATATTGCCAGAAGAAACTGAACTACCATACTAGACATATAACTCTAAACGAATGTTACGTTCAATGGACATGATCTCTAAAAAATACATTATTGTCTAAATGATTGCATATTTTTTCATAAGGACCATGAATCACTCATAAAATTAGATAAGTGTGGCGTAGATCGATACAAGAAAAATGAACTATGTCCTTAAAAATTTGTATGATAATTTACTATCATTCCATGGTTTAGAAGACAATATGAATTTCAGGAAATCATGATACAATTAACATGGCATGCCGATACAATAATTAATTATAAGAACCTATATCATTCAACAAATTCTCCTTAGTTGAATAATATTTACTATGAGTTTTTGGAATTTGGAGATGAGCCGAGGAACGTTCATATTGCATTATCTATAGATTGAATAAATCCTTTTGGTGTATAGAGTAATACTCACGATACATGGAAAATCATGTTTTTAAATTATAACTTTCTGCCATGTTTATATATGAACCGCAAATAAATTATGTCGTTTCAGCTTATATTAGGACCAGAGAAACCCGATAATGATATTGATTTCAATTTGGATACATTGATAGAATATCTGAAATTGATGTGGGATACATGTATTAAAATGAATGATTGTTATAGAAGTTAAGAATTCACATTGTGGGGCATGTTTTATGGAACAATAAATGATTTCCCCTCTAATATATATTTATCAAGAAATAGAATGAAAATAATTTTGGGGCGTACCATTTTTGCAAAACACACATACTTAGTTACGCTGAGTCATTCCTCAAAGACCGTGTTTTTATAACAGCAGGAAGTTTTACCTCGATGAAATAAATTCTAACCTTAGATTAAAACATTCGATAGGAATATTGAATAAGGTAAAACACCGTCTCTAGAAATGGGTTATCAACTGTACATAAAAGTAAAAAATATTGACACTATTTTCAATAAACCACTTTCTAAAAACTATAAAAAAATCAAGATGTAAAAAGAGATCCATTTTATTTGAACTATTATTTTGGAATTTCTTGTATTTAAGACATTTTCTTGATTCCATACATGTAAAAAATGTATTTGATAGTGTTATTAACACGTTACTAAATGCTCCTAGAAAAATATAAGATGAAATAAAGGTTATGCTGTACTTGATTAAATTGGTGATAAGGGAATAGTTGGGACTAATGAAGGGTAAGAGGTGGAATTTCCTTCCTCCAATGAATTACACTCTATTCAGATAAAAAAAATTACAATCATACGTTTTCCTTACTAGTGTAAAAGATCCATAGGGGTATTCATAAAATATAAATAATGTCATGTCAATGACTAATTTGAAGTTATAAAGACTTAAATCACATGGATTCCATGTTTGGATGCAATATTTAAGGAATATTCCGTTCTGTTGCATTCTACATCAAAATGTATGACATACATTAACTATAATCTACTTATTTTTCAAATACATTTTAGTAAATTTATAGATTTGGTGAAGTTTCCCATCATGAATAAGGAGATTTCAGTCATATTATGTGAATTATAGATGTTCTTCCCACCATTATTCTTTGATATAATGGTCCACCTGATGGTTCAATTGGTTTGAGAGGTTAAACTATGTGGTCCTATCCATTACAGATGGATGTACCCCATTGAATTCTATATAAATATTTCTAAATGGTATGTCAAGAATCGAAGTCGACCCGATGTTTGTATTGTAGAATATTATATTGTTAAAGAAGCTATTTAATTCTGATACTGATTACCTATTATATATTGAAATTATATGTCTCCTAAAGTATCCTCACAATGAACACCTTATAGGAAAATGGATTTCTGGAAGAGATGTTGTTACAATGACCTTGATAGAGAAAGAGGGAGGATATCATTACATATTACATAATAGTTAAGAAGTTGATCCATACATTGAGTCCTATAAATAAATTCTCAGTGATATGAATCCATTCAAGGGTTGATGGATGGATATAAAATATATATAATCAATAGTTTATAGTATAGTTCAGAGATCAAATTTATATGGAGTTATATGAAAATCCTAATTAAATTTTTAAAAATTTTCAATGTCTTGATATAGGAACAAATGAAAATTTTATATCTTACAATGGTTTTGTAATAAATGGTTATACATTGTATACAATATCCATGATGAATTCAGTATTATGAAAAATAGTGGTGTTACACTTGTGGCTAAAGTGATGCACATATCTGTTTCCAAGGAATGAAATCCAATTTTTGAAAATATGTTGTATTTTTGGCATTATTGAACATATATACGAGTTGGATTGTATAACATTTGAAGTGCCACTTTTCCTTCAAAAAGGGTTTGACATCATCAATTGAGTTAAATTTGATGAAATGGGCTTTGTGAAGGTGAAATTTAGTGTGGAAGGGAAAAAAGACAAGACGTTAAAAATGGAATCACAATTAGTGAAATTATTTTATGTCTGTGATCTAACAAATAAGAATTGGTCGATTGTCTTTATGATGACTAAAAAAATGTTGAGTTAGATGAATTTTTAATCAAGGATAACCCTTTCATTGGTACATCACAATTATTTCATGTAGGTCACAATGTAGACAATGCCTTGTATATTATAGTGGACCAAAAAGAGGGTATTAGGATCCTTGAAAGAGGAACCAAATCCTTGAAACCTTTAAATAAAATAAAGAGGGTTAAATGAGAAGGTAAAAGTATTTTTTAATATACTATGTTTTTCCTCATAATATTATATGTTCTATATTTCATTAACATAATATAAATTAAATATTTGACTACTCATGCAAACAATGTCTTCTGCAGATGATGGAAGAAAAAACTACAATGAAGGAAACCCTTTGAAAATATGTAATGGTAATGTTATGATATACTTTGACTATTTTTCCAAAAAATTATATAATGAAACATTTATTTAATTTTCATTATTCCATACAGATTTCATTTATTTTAGACGATTTTCTTCCATGTTTCATCCTTTGTAGGAATAGAAACGACACTATCCCTGCTCAATCACAAACGTAATATTGTGTTTTCATTTTAAAATCATTGTATATAGAATTAATGTATTGTTTCATAATTAGGATTCATTTTTTTATTATTACTCACATAATAAATGTTTTCTTATATAGGTGGATTTTTTTTGAGTTGGGTTGCACTATCCATCTTTCATGCCTCTTCTTCCTTAAAACCTTTTCACCCCTATACTGGTGCATTTTACACTTTCTTTAAATTTACCTCCATTTTCGTTGCAGGATTATAAATGAAACTTTCTCAATTAAATAAGTAATCTTGATGTTTTTATAGTCAGGTCATTGTCCGTATAATTAATGTCTTGTTTCATATTTATGTTTAATTTATTTCTTTAGTATTACTCACATAATAAATTTTTTCTAATATAGGTGTATTATTTTGTTCGAGTTGGAGTGCTCTGTCAAATATTCATGATTCTTCTCTCTTAAAACCTTTTCACCCCTATAGTGGTGCTCTTATTACTTTATTTCGAGTTACATCCACTGCATTTCCAGGAAGAGTAGTGATGCTACGTCTACTAAAATATAGAGGTAATTTTGATGTTTAAAAGTTAAAATAATTGTCTATAGAATTAATGTATTGTTTAATATTTATATTTAAATTATTTATTTTTAGTATTACACATATAGTAATTTTTTTCTTATACATGCAGATACTTTTTTTTGAATTTTGGTGCTCTATCCAACAATCATGATTCTTCTCCCTTAAAACCTTTTCATCACTATAATGTATCATTTATCACATTGTTTCATGTTACCTCCACAAATTTGTGGGAAGGGAAACAACGCTACATCAACTCAATTACAAAGGTAATATTTATGTTTTCACAATAAAATCATTGTATATAGAGTAAATGTATTTTTTCATATTTATTATTAATTTATTTATTCTAGTATTACTTATATAATAATTGTTTTCTTATATTTGTGGAATATTTTTTTAGTTGATGTGGTTTGTTCAAAGATGCTCATGCAGTGTTGGAAGTTCAACAAATAAAGTCAATTCAATTCATGGTAACATTGACAGTTATGATTTTTTAGGACTTTGGGATGTTTAGGAATCAGTAACATCTCAATCAGATACATGATGTGACTAGTATAACTCCAAGTACTTATTTCTATTATAAATTGACATTAAATTTTGTAAAAAATATAACTGGATCAATGTGTTTGTTATGTGTTTAAAATTGACATTTGACTTTAAATATTTCCACTCACTAAAACCCAAGAAAACATGCTCATATTTTCTTGATAATTTAACTAATCGATTCATAAATCATTTTTGTCAAATTGGAATCAGTCTCACATAAAACTGATAGATGATGTGATCCATATGAGTCAAAGTCCACATTTCATGTTTAAAATGATATTTTAGTAATAAAGAAAAGCAACATACTAAAAATAAAGAAAACACATTCATATTGTTTTAATACTTGAGGAAAACTATCCAAAAGTGTTTTGGAATGTATAGGAATTAGACACACCTCAATCTGATTCACAGTGTGACCAGTATCACTCTATGTGCGTCTTTATTTAAAATTGATATCAATTTTAGTAAAAAATAAAACTGACCTACTCAAAACTAAAAAAACACATTCATATTGTTTTTATAATTTAGGACAATGATACACATGTGATTTTATACATGCATGAGTCAACCTCACCTTAATATAATGCACGATATGACTAATATGACTCCAAGTGTGTGTTTTTATTTAAAATTTGCATCAATATTATTATAAAGGACAAATGACAAACTCAAAACTAATACAATGCATTAAAATTGTTTAAATACTTTAGTAAAATGATCCATATGTAATTTATGATTTATAAGAATCAACTGAACCTCAATTTGATGCACGATGTGACCGATATGACTCCAATTGCATCTTTTTATTTAAAATTGACAATAATTTTAGTAAAATTAATACATTATATTAATTTATTTCTTCATATTTTTACTAACATAACCATTTTTTTCTTATAATAGATCATTATTTTTCTCAATCAAGGGTAGTTTTTTCTATAATAAAATGATTTAGGTTAGGATTAAAAGGGACATTGATGTTTTTGAATGTATGTAATAATTTGTATTTATGTAATTTTATGAACCAATGTTTGAAATGTCTATAATATAGTGATTTTTATTTTATTTCTATTATAAATTTAATTTCATTTAGATTATATATTAGGACTTGTTTGTTTGATATCTGGTGTGTCTGGTGCTGCGTTGTGCTGTTACAACACACTATAGTATGACCCTTTATAAATGATTTTAAAAGAACTGATAAAGGTCACTTTATTAGTTCTTCTTTTAGTACTGATAAAACTCTATTTTATCTGTGCTCATAAATGATACTTTTTCAGTGATTTTATAAGAAATAAAAAATGGTTCCTTTATCAGCACTAAATTAAATCACCGATAAACAGTTCTATTATCATTTACTTTAAAAGCGCTGATAAAAGTCCCATTTATGAACACATTTTTAACACTGATAAATGAACCCTTTATCAATAATTTTTATATGTTGATAAAAGACTAGTTATTTTATCCTCACTTATGTTTGTAGTGTTTTTCTAGCATTGATAAAGTTCATTTCTAGTGTTGTTAAAGGCTTGTTTTGTATTAGTGATTCAGTATATGAAAATCTATGTTGTTCACCCCTATGCTGACGAGAAGCTGGGGTTTCATCCATGTTTGATCCATGAATAGTACATGAGACATCTTAGTAGTTACAATTGTTCAATAAATGGTTTGTTACCAACTAGGGAAGAAAAATAACCTACTAAAACTATAGATGATTTCTCCTAGAGTTTTAGGTGGCTAACAGGGTTTGTTACACATGTCTCCAAGGTTAGAGAAGCATCAGATTCATAGGTGGGGGAATTTGGTGATGAGGTTCATTGGTCCATTTGAGATTATATATATAATTGAAATTATGAATTACTGAATAAATATTTTATAAAAATATTTACTAATACAAGACATGTTACATGTGACTCACATTCAAAGGTATTATCCTGACACATCATATGTGATCGATGTTGACAACGTCAATATGGAGGCCAATTCTTCATTCGAGGAACACCTCGTGCATATCACAGACTTTAAAAAAAGACATTCTATGATAATATATTCCCTATGGGACATGTTCAATGGATATATTCACAAAATGAAGAGGAAACTTGGTAATTCGAGTTATATGTTCGAGCCAAGTGGTAAGATATTTTTATCATGGTAACCAAAGAGGTTTGGGATCTTAAATCATGATTGAGATAAAATATACTGGGAAGGTTATAAAAACTACCCCCATGTTTGGAGCATATTTATTTTTTATTTTTCATTATAGTTATTTAAATTGTTTATATACATGTAACTAATGCATGCACTTATTATTTCAGACTAGAATATTTAGGGACAATGCTGGTGGGGGCCTACAGATTTCTACTCCCACCCTACTCTATCCACCATTTGTTACTCAAGTTGACTTCTTAGATATAGGTAGGGATAAGGGTAAACAAACTCTGACTATTACTACGTTATTTTAAGTAGTTTAAGTATGGTTATTTTGTCTAGATCTATAATCAAATTTGAGTTTTTCAGCTTTTGGTTTTACCATTTTGTACCTATTGTATATGATTGATGACCTGTATAATACTTGCCTATTTTGTGATATCTTTTTGAATATTTCATGGGATATTTTTTGTTTTTGGAACATTTACAGATGTTAGACTATGATTATGTGATGTGCATTACCTTTGTTATTTTCCACTACAGCCTCAGTCTAGCCTTGAGGGTATAGTCTCCCCAAATAATCTTATCGAATCCTCACCCCTTTTTAGTATAATTTAGCATATGTGGAAGCATGCTTACGGTATAGGATCATTTTTCTATTACTAGAATAAATCACTAGTCTGGGGTGGTAGGATGTTATACCTTTTACAAGTGAGGGGTGGGACATAGGGAATTATATTATTGATTTTAATAAAATAAAGCCAATTTATTGGGAAATTATATCTAAATTTTCATGAATTCTAAGATGATAAGTGTAAGTTACAAACACAACAAACCATTGTGGTTTAATCAAACATTTTCTTTTATCTTGAAGCCTTATCACTTTACTTTAACCCATTTACCCTTAATTAAGGCGATAAATATTTTCCATTTTTATTATTCACTTGTATTCTAATCATGAAGACACATGCTCTAATGCTTGTTTTGGAATTAAAATAAACTAATATAATGAAAAGACAAAAAAATAATAATGAAACCATAAAAAATAAAACATGAAATTAAATTGGAGACACACATCCCAACTGGATCGAGATAGAAAATTATAAAAATATAGGACAATGATCACCCACTATAGATAAATATATTATAAGTCAATAAATTAAATAGAAGAAAAAATATAAAATTTATTTATGTTTAGGATAATATAAAGTGAAATATGTTAGAAGAAATATAGATGCCCACTGAATATATATATATATATATATATATGTTTAAAACACAGATCATTAGGAATATTGGTGTCATGGTGATGCAATATGATTAATCTTTTTTATTAGTATTGATTTTATTCCCTTTTGAAGACATTAACATTACATATGAAACATATTGTAAATTTCAAGGGACTAGATAGGAACTAAAACTATTTTTTTTCAAGTTATCATCATCTCCTAAATTTTAATTGACATGTAAATTATTCTACATCTAGAAAATGAAAATACGTAAAATTGAGATAAGGATCTTGTTATTTGGAGGAAAAAAGTAATTTTATTATAATGAAAAAATGATAATTTTTATAAAATTATATATAATAGATAAAATTTTAATTTTATATATTATAGGAGGTAGTTTTGGAGATTCGATGTTAGTGAACATAGCTGAAAAATATAAAAATTACTCATGACAAATAGATATATAAAATTAATTTTAATTATCATTGTTAGGGTAACCTTAAATTTATACACAATGGTAAAATATTATCTTGTTTAAAGGTAATATTTAATTTTTATTGTGGTAAAAAGAAAAATAACTTGAAACAAGTATAAATGTAAAATCCATTTTAATTATCTACGTAAGGGTGATGTTAAATTTCTTTGTAAAGTTAATATATTATATTTTTTAGAGGTAAGATTGATTTTATAGGGGATACGTAAAGTTAAATATGAATTCAAAAATTTCATCAAGGTATGTAATTTATTTCATATGGTTAAGGTCAAACACTAACATATGTAAGGTTATAAAATTGACATATGTAGATGTTTTGTAAGGATAAGAAGTTAAAAAAACCAATGTAAAGGTATAAAAAACTACACATGGGTAATAAATTAGTTATGTAACGTTAAAATTATATTAATATATATGTGTAACCATAAATTTATACATAAATCTAAGTTTTACATTGTAAGGGATACATAAAGGTAATTCTGAATTCAAAATTTTCATCTAGGTAACGTATTTCTTGCATATGGTAAAGGAAGAACTCTAACCTACGTAAAGGTATAAAACTAGCATATGTAATGGTATAAAAAATATTACATGTAAAGGTATGCAGTTACAAAACTAACCTACACATGGGTATAAAATATATACATATTGGTAAGAAATTATTTACGTAAGGGTAACTATAAATTTCTATGTAAGGATAGCCTTAAATATTTATGTAACAGTAAGATTTACTTTGTTATGGATAAAAAATGGATACTATGAATTTAAAATCCACGTCAACATAACTCATTTATTGAGTAAGGATAAGTTCAAACTTTAACCTAAATAAGGGTATAAAACTATCCAACATAATGATATAAATTATATGTTTCATAAAGGTAAGAAGTTTGAAAAATAACTTATATAAGGGTCTAAATAACCTACTTAAGGGAAAGAATATTTTTACACAATGGAAAACTTAAAGTATATATTTAATTGTAATACATTTTTTTAATGGTAATTAATTAGTTACATATGGGTAATCTTAAATTTCTATATAAGGGAAATATTAATTTTACACATAATGGTAAGTTTAAATTTGTAAGGTATGAGTAGAGGTAACATTGAATTCAAAGGTTTCTTCAAGGTAAATAATTTGTTACATATGGGTATGGTCGAAATCTAACATACAAAAGGGTATAAAAATAACCTATATAAGGGTATAAAATAGATGTCTTGAAAAGGAAATCATTTTTAAAGATAACATACATAAGGGTATAAAATACCAATATAAAGGTATATAGTACCCAAGTAAGGGTAAAATATTGGTTATGTAAAGATTTAATTATCATTGGGGAGAGGAAAAACAATAATTCACATAGCTATGTAAAGGTAGATAATTTTCAATGTAAGGGGAAAAAGTATTGTATTTCCACATAAGGGTAACAAATAAAATTCAAAATCTATATAATGATAATTTTTAATATTGTATAGGGTAAAATGATATTCACATAAAAGTAAAATGAACTTGAAATAACCAAATTAATATTCAAAAAATAAAGAACATTGACATTGAATTTTATAGAAATTTTTATAATAATAACATATTAAATCAATTATCATTGAGTAATTGAAAAAATATAATTAAATATGTGATTTTATAATAATATAATTAAACAAGTATATTTAAATAGTAAGTAATTTGATAACTTGAAATGACCAAAATCAATGATATATGTGAAAAAACTGATATATGAATAAGCACACACACACACACACACACACACATATATATATATATCAGGAATAATTTATCTACTCACGTTTGAATGAAAATTTTTGATGTCATATAATAACATGTGTGAAACCCCTTCAATCATCTCTCACACACCATATTACTAGAAAAAATAAGGGCAGTGATGGAAATAACTAAGTGACTGTGTCAAAAATAAAAATATTCACAAAATAAAGTAATTATGGAGAAAATAAATATATTAATTTTAGAAACAGTAAACATCCAAGAAATTCAGATAATTTATTTAATATTCCCTCACTTTTTCATACATATACTTATTAAAGATAGAATCTTAAAGAGTTTTTTTATCAATGATCATGACTATAAAAAATGATGGCTTGCCAAATACCATTTTAGTTTTACTTGTATTCAAAACTATACATCATCATAAATATAGAAACAACATTTGTGATAAAAATTTAAAATGAAAATAATGTTTTAAAATAAAAATATAATTAGGCAGAATTTTTTTTTACTAATATATCAAATATCTTTTTATTTGTTTCATAAATTAAAATACTATATCAGATAAACTACATAAAAAACATTTTAATAAAACATTAAAAGTTAAAATAATGATTGAAAATCAAAAATTACAATGATTCATGATTCATTAATAGAATATATTTCATTTTTCTAATAGGTTAAATTGAATAGTTTTAGTTAGAGTGAAAATGTTTTCAAGGAAAATATTAGAATAAAAATAATTCATATGAATAATAAATTTAAATGAAATTTTATAAAATTTTATAAATATTTGATGACGACTCATGGATATTAGGTTATTAACAAATGCGTACTATTTAATTAAAAAAAACTTCAAAAAAATGAAGAAAAATAGTTTTCCAACACCCAATATAGAAACAATTTTATAATATAATGTATTATAAGACACATATTCTATAATAAATGATATTAAAATAATCCTTAAGATGTGAGAATAAATGCAATATGGGGAATAAATGTCAAATGTGAAATCTTAGAAAATAAATAAATAATAGTGATGTTAAATTTATACCTCGTAGTTATCACATGAATCAATATTATGCATCATATATTCCTCATGGTTCACTCTAAAAGAAAAAATACAACAAAAAATCCCAGAATACATATTTTGAGGAAAAAAATTAAGGAATATATAATAATAAATATCCAACAAAAAAACAAAAAACAATTATAGTACAAAAAGGACATATAAATAAATAACTGAATATCAATGTAAATAAATGAAGCATACATACATATTCAATAGTTATATAAGAGTTCATTGAAAATGGGATTTCTGACTTTCATAGGTGTAATTAAAAAAATACTTATGAAATGAAATGTTAAAAATAAAATAAAAAATATATAACAAATATAACTAAATATTTAAAAACATGTATAAGTGTTTAGTAGTTCTTTAAAAATTGTTGTCTTCTAATGTGATCATGATTCAATAAAACTATCCTTGTATTTGTAATTTTTTTGGCATATTTAACAATATATTTTAAGGGTGAAATGACAATATATAATAAATATAATAACAAGTTTAAAAATTAAATTAAAATAATATTTGAAATTGAGTATTTAAGAAAAATACTATTGTAAAGAGTAAATAGGTGGGAAGATATAGTATGCACAAATTAGTAATGATAAGGGAGAAAATTTTAAAAAAATTATACTTGAAAAATATACTATCAAAGGAAATTATTTATATAGAACGAAAATTAGTGTAGAAAATCATAAGCTTGAAATAGTAAGTAGTTATTGTAATATCATATAGTGGGATAGTAAAAACATAAAACCATATTCTAACAAAAAAGAATATATATGAATGTATACAAATAATAAACAAAGATTCAGAAAACATAAAATCACATACTTGACATAAAATACATGAAGATGTTGTCAATCCTCTATTAACATTAAAATAAAAATGGGAAATATTGGTAAGGACACCAATAGATTGATAATCTGGAAATAAAAAAGTTAGTTATAGGATAAACAATACATTACAATATATTAAATCCCTTAAAAGGAATATATACATAATAAATAGCAAATTACCTATTAGTCACTCTTTTAAAAATCTTAGAGTTGATATTATAATAACCTATGGTGCACCTATAGGGACCTAGGATTTTCATACATAGATATTGCATCTTTTCAGATGAATATTCATTACATTACACAAACAAATTTCAATGGATCGAAATGGTATAATGAATTTTGAAACTTGAAAACATAAAAAAATAAGTTCATAAGTGAGCTACTTTGTCTCCCACTAAGTCATCCATAACTGGAACCCTTCATAGAAATATCATATATAGTACCATTCTTCATATTTTGGGAAATCAAACTTAAGAAATTGTGAGCTTAATGAGATAAGTAAATATAACATGACAATGTGGGTATGAGAACATGAGAATAACAATTATAAACCATACCCTTTATATAAAATACCAAAATCACAGGTCATGGCCTAAGTATTAACAATTCATAGGACATTAATAATGATGGAATCATATAATATAATCCATGAGTGCTTAATAATTGCATAGGACAAGGAATTTTGGAATAAAAACAAGAATAGAATTTCATTTCCATAGTAGTAAAGTAAAATTTACATGTCTGACATAGTGGAATGGGTTAACTCTCCAAACCATCATAGTAGTTATGGTTCACTCCCAATACCATCATAGTGGAAAAATCCCCTTATTGAATTGGTTTCACTCCCCATTCCAGTCTTGTTTATATCATGAGATTTCAACCATTACCCAATGCATTAGAGAGAGATATAGGTACCATAAGTCACAAAACGAAAATAATACATATGTGTTCCATAAGATCATTAAAAATGAATAATATCAAAAAATGAAAAAAAGGAATGGGTTTCATAAAAATTTCATCATAGTATAACCATGAAAAGAAACAATTTTCATAAACATTTAATTATTTCATCATAGCACAACCTATGAATAAATAAGAATCCTTCATAATAATTTTATCATGGTATAACCTATAGAAGATAAATGCGTTTGATAAATATATTTTCATCATAATAATAAGCCATTTAGAGAAATAATTAGAATGGTAACTTGGGATCATATCCCTAATAAATCATAAGTAACATCGAAGGATGTTATAAGATATGGAAAATGATTATTTAATATTACTTGGAACATTTCTTGAGTAAAATATCCTTTCAACATTAAAAATAAAATTTAAAAACTAAGTATTCATAAATTTTTATTCAAAATAATTTTCATTTAAAATAACCTTGGAAAATTATAAAGGAAGCTTTAAATATCATTTACAACATTTCATGAGGAAAATAAATTTTTATTTTGAAATCATTTATTGAAATTATAAAAAACTCCAAAATTTTAAGGAAAAAATCTTCCTAGAAGAGAAAAATAAAAAATTGTAAGGTAATATAGAAATAATTTACCAGTCATGATAGTGGGAAATAATGTTCTTCTTGTGCATGTTTAAATAAAAATTCCTTTCATATTTTTTCTAAAATCCAAATGAGCCTTTTTTAAACTGACATAAAGTTTCCTTTTAATTTTTTTCTGTAAAAACTAAAAAATGGGTAAAAATTTATTTTAAAAATAGTTTGGATAAAATCGAAACTATATTGAAAATATTTTTTTAAAAGACATGGATATGTAAGAAAAATGTTTTTTGACCGAAGAGAGAAATAAATATAATTTTTCTTAAAAATAATATTTTTGTATCACTAATTATTTAAGGAATAAAAATAAAATAAACACATGTATTATCAAAAAAATAATTATAATATAAGAAAATAAAACAGATTCATGAGTGATATATCTTATTATTTCATCATTGGAATAATAATCATAAACAATCCTGATAAATGACGAGACCGTAACATAAAAACCTTACCACTTTGTTATCTTTGACTCATTAGTCCCATGAAATAATAATATTAAGTGAAACTTATAATATAATGAGAATAAATAAATTAATTATATTAAAATTTAATGTTTCTATATGTATACCTCATAAAATAATATAGGTGCATAACATAACATATGTCCCAAATAAGACAAATCAAAACAAAAATCCGTTACCACTTTGGTAATTTTTTGAATAGTAGCACCCAATAAATGATAAAATAAAATAAAACATCAAATATATTTCATATAAGGATATTAAGGATATAATCTTTCAATTTGGAAGTATATACACCACTCAAAGAAACAAGTTGTGAATATGGAATAAGTCTCCTAGAAATAAATGAGAGACTAGAAATCCATTACCTTAAGTCTCAACTTCATTCGAAAAAATTTAAACCTCATGTATAATAAATATACGATTATTATAAATATATTATAGAACCATACATACATATATATATATATATATCATACCATACATGATTTACTTATAACCTTTTATTACCCATTTATTAATAATTCATTGTTAAAATCCTATTTTGGGTAATAACTGCTTTATTTTTCATATATGTTTTGATTTGATATTTTAGATCCTTTTAATTTTAAAATAGTTATATAAAATAAAAAATTTTGACCATTATATAAATACAATATATACCAATTATTGATGTATTTATAGTAATCTATAAAAATTATAGATATAAAATGAAATACACCCTTCATGGAGACGGTATGCCGTACATATGAAAGAATGTTGTTTCTATTTTTTAACAAGTCAAACAAAAGAAAGGTAAATAATAATTAAAATTTTTTATAATAATTATGATTTAATATATATTACACATATTTATTAACTTTATCCTTTTTACCATCCATGTAAAGTGTATGTGAAAAATGAATCACATCACTTCGCGAGGAGATAATCTGTCGTACACACCAGCGAAGTCATCATATCCACCATAAAATGGAATGTACTAAGGTATATTTGATATTATAATTAAATATATATATATATATATATATATTAAAAAAATAAAATATATTAATTTATTATATCCCTATTACCACACAAGTATAATAGATTGAAAAACGTATCCCATCAGTTCCTGAGGCAATAGTCCCTCGTACACACAAGCAGCGTTATTGTTTTCAAAACGGTTGAGAGTTAAAAATGTAGATGTAATTTTATAATAATATAAGTATAATAATATCATAAATATTTTATTTAAACATTAAATTCATCATTATATCTATCCATGATAAGTGGTGATGGAAAACGAATAACATCAGTTCACAAGGTGATAATCCTCTATACACATGTTCGACAGTTCATGTTACCATTTGATGGAATAGGAGATGGATATAGGTTATGAAATTAACATAATAAAATATTAGTGTATTTAATATAATTTTTTTATTATTTAAACATGTTTTAATATTATTTTTAGGAGTTAGAGGAAGAAATAAAATAAAAAAATAAGTTTAAAGACTATTCCACTTATTTAGAGAACCTCTTTAGGTTTATAAATAAATCCTTATTTGAAGGTATTTATATAAAAATATGTCCTACAATATGTGTTAATGTAATTAATTAATATTTTACTATAGGTATTCATTCAACCAAATGGTTTTGGTAGTGTGAATAGATGTGGTGATGGGGTGACTTTTATTAGTGGGGGAGAGGACAAACATGGAATGTTTTAAAATAATAATGTGCACGTGTGTTTTTAAAGTGAAAAGGGATACAACATGGGTCATTATATAATTTTATAAGTTATAAGTTATGAATATGTCCATGAATTGGGTTTTGGAAATGTTTCTTGGTCATTTTACCCCTTATATTTTATGTTTAACCCCTAATAAACCTGTTTTAACCTTAAACACGAAAACTAATTTTTACATATTTTTATTTTTCATTTTGAACAAAAATAAAGTCAAAATTATTATATAAAATTAATTATAATGATTCAAAATGTTTAATAAATTTTTCCAAATTCATTTTAAATAATTGGTATACTTTTTAAAAAAAATCAAACCTGCAGATGCGATGGAAAAATGTTTTTCCAAAGCGAAAATTTGCAAAAGTTTAAAATGTTTTTATATAAAAATTAAATATGAAATTTTTTAAAATGACCTAAATTGGATTTATAAATATATAATTGAAATAAATCTTATTTTAAAACTATGGAAGAAAATAAAATTTATCTTTTGAATGATTTGAATGAAAATAAGTTTTTTAATAAAAACAGCATTCTCACTATTCACTGAAAAAATTGTCTTTTCAGAAAATTATTAAAAGTTCATTCTAAGATAATTTTTAAATTATTATTTATAAAAATAATCTTATTTTATAAAAGATATTTTCAAAAAGATTCTAAAACTTATTTTAAAATAAGTGCACAAAATGTGACAATACTTCTTTTTAGAAAATAGAGCTTCTATGCATAAAACTGGATTTATTCTTATCTCATGTCTAGAAAAGACATAAAATTAATGTTAAAAAAATTATTGAATATATGAAATATAAATTTAATTAAAACCCTTAATTAAAAATTTATTTATTTTATTTATTGAGTTAAAATCTATTTGTTCATAGAAAACTATTTTTTTGAAAAGATGATTTTAATTATTGTCAAACGGTTCTTATTTTCATTTATAATTAATTATTCAGCAGAAAATTTATATTATATAAATATTTAAAACACCTATTTTTATAATTTAGTTCATACTATTCATACCCTCCATTAAAATATCAAGGTGATAACTACCATATTAAATAATAATATTTTAATAGAATGTCATGGTTTATTAAAACTCATTATTGTGTATACCATAATTTATCAAAGAAATTAAATTTAATAATTTTTTTATAAAATCCTAGGGTATTGCATTCAAACAATCGTAAAATTAATTTTTTCCATGAAATAGTTTCACTTTCATAAAAAAACTTATGATACTTCTACCTCATCACATCCTTAGGTTCCCATGTAGCTTCATGTATTTGGAGGTTTCACAAAAAAATACCAGGTGAGTGTTCTTGTTTAATAGAACATTATATAAATGATATAAATATCCATCAGTTGTTACTTTTAAGAATTATATTACTCTAGTGAGACGACCTTTATGTTTCGTGCATGTGATAGACCTGGTATGTACATCTTTAAGAGGGATACATGGAACACATCGTGAATCAAAGATAGGATTGGTTAAAGTGTAAACCGATAAGATACCATGAAAATATGCTCAAGAATTTTAATGAGATTGGTATATATAGAGACAATTTTTCCATTTGTTCCAAATATCACTACTATATTCCATGGAGAAATTATTATAAAAACCTTGTCAGAAACTTCAAATTCTAGATCATGTCAACGATTATCAAGAGAACATTTATACCAAACTTGTGATAACCTTATATGATTCTGAATGACTCCAATCATATCTACCATTTATTCATCTATATCAATCCAGAATATATTTATTTCTCCAACTTCATCCCAACTCGTTTGAGGTCTTTCTTCTTAAGTATCCATTTTAATGCTTTGAGTGAAATATATTTTTGTATGAAAACTCAACTAGAGGATGTTGTTGATCCAAAATACCTTTGAAATACATATAACATGATATAAAATATCCCTTAGGGTTTAAAATTTTCTCTCATACTAACCATCTGTCTGAGGATGATACACATTGCTAAATCTCAACTCTGTATTAAGAGTTTTTTAAAGACTTTTTTCAAACATCAAGGTAATCCTTAGATACCGATCATACAAAAATGGAATGTGGTACTCCATGAAACATTACTACTTCCTTAATATATATTATGGATATTTGATCTAGGGAGAAATATTCTATGATAGATATTAAATGTGTTGAATTTGAAAAGTAACCGACTAAAAACAATATATCATTGTGCCCTTTATATATTTTTGGGAGTCTAATGAAAAAATTGATGGTGATGTTTTCCAATTTACATCCTAGTTGGGATAATGCATGGAGGATCCCTTTAATAATTTTTATCTAACCATAACATATTGAAATACCAAACACCAAGAAATATACTCAGAAATATATCCCTTTATATTTTCCCACTAAAATTACTCTTTCACACAGGTGATTGGTTGACATTATACCCTCATCATCCTTCAATCATGGGTTTAATATATGTGACCCTACCAAATTTTACACATTGTCTCATGACATGCGGGTTATCCTTTTTCAAAAAAATAGATGAATATTATTCCCACATTTAAATAAACCATAATTATGTCAACATAAAATATAATATAAACCATAACAATTACCAATACCTTTAATCTTATCACAAAAATGAAAAGGAATTATTAATCAATTAATATTTTAAATAAATATATACAAAACCGAAGGGTTATATTGCTATAAATGTATCCCAAAATAATCTTAGTATTGATAGAAACTCATCACATAAAACAAAAAAATTTATGTATATGATATTGAACTTATAATCAACATTAAAATTATAAACCCATGATGGTATCCATAACTCTTTAGCTAATATTACATGGATATATATTCTTCAAAATGATAATTCACCCTTTATTAATTAGATAATATCTTATCATAGACATAAAGATTTCCATTGGGATCTTGGGTTCATACTTACACCGATAAAATATCAAATGTGATTTTATTTTTCTAAAATCCTTATAGAGAGAGATAATCAATGCCCATAGTCACATTAAAACTCACTAAAGGAAGAGCAATAAGATTTTCATAGGGCTCATTCATGCAAAATCAAACATGAAATTCCCAAATAAGAAGTGAAAGATAAGTGTCCCAAAATTATCATGATTCACTTTATCCATTGTGATTTCATAATATTTCTGTTAGTTCTTTGTCATCATATGTTGTTGTGGCTTATTGTCCTTATTAGCCTTTTGATTGGGGAATTTATTTTTATAATCTAAAAATATTTTCACTTAATGAACCAGAGTGGGAGTGGTGCATTATATGTTTCTTTATCTCTATTTGAATTATTGTATAATGTTTTCCAAATATTTTGACATTCGAATTCCTGATGGAATTCACTTCGACACTTAAAATATTTACAAGTCTCATTAAGACAATTTAATTCATGTTTCCTTCCACAAATCAAGTATTAATGAAAGCTCATCTTTTCTCTCCATGGTTTTTAGTTTTTCCTGTGAAATACACATTTCTTGTCTTATTAAAACTACGAGATTGATGGGTAACAATAGTCACTATTTCCTCCTTGAGATAAAAATAAAATATTTCTTCATAGCTAATGAATTATCTTATAGATAATGAAATTTAGAGACTTGGTTTTAATCCATTGAATACTTTATCAACCTTAATTTCAATCAAGATGATAATTCTATAAGTACTCCTCAATGTTCTTGCAAAAATTTCTTTATAGTTATCAACAAATTCATCATCCTTTTTCTTTAGCTCAAGGAATTACTTTTATATTTTTATCTATATAATACAAGTGAAGTAATTATTGAAAGATAATATTCAAACTCATCCGAAAAAATGGAGTAAATTTAATCACGTTTCTATGTATTATTGATGATATTCCACCATTGATCCACAACACCATCCAAATGATAGACATAAAAATTGATTTTTTAATGTTATGAACACTAGAGAATGGAAAATATAATTTCTGTGGTACTAATCCATTTCACATAAATTCACAGATCATCAGAACCACTAAAAGATAGTTGATATTTCTTCATAAATGACTCAATATAATGTTGTTCCCTTCTTTACTCATTTTGGAATTTCAACATGATTCGTATCTTGATATTTTTTTTGATAATATCAATAATATTTCTCATTCCATCTCTCATAACATTTGATGGATTAGGAGAAATATAATTTAATTTTATTTTCAATTAGACATTAAAATGGGTCTTCTAGGTTCCTTCCATTCACTAAAACCAAAATCATAACGTGAGTAATAATAATCATAGCGGGAAACCACATAATCATGAAGAATCACTTATAGGATGTATATATCATGACACATTACTTAAAATATATGGCACCTTTGGCTTAACCTAAGTCACTCATGATCATTATTTAAATCCTTTATAATGGTTCACAAATAGTTTATGAATTTCCCAATCATATCCCCTTGTAGAGTCAAAGTAGGTGCATAGTAAGGTCTATTGTTGTGTACCAGGTAATTGTTGAGTCAATAATGATGCATATTTTTTATATTTATTAGCCATAGGTAAATCTAGGACAGAACCACATCCACTTATAGTATCTAGACATGGATGTATTTATAATAAACCACCTGTTCTATCATTACTTAATATTTCAGGACATTTTCCTATATGTATGATTATACTTAGGCCTATCCTTATACATATACCTAGGAATCTCAATATAGTTTTATCCACCGGGTTTTTAAAGGGAAACTAAAACAATACTATGATACCATCTTTGGTGAGATAATTTTTTCATACATAAATATTACATATTTATAGATGCATATTCATTAAATCAAACAAATATACACATGAGGATCATAAAAGTATAGTCCTTTGAAAAAATTGAAACATAAATAACTAGTTTCTTTGTAAGATATGTCTTATCCAACTATGTTCTCCATTATTAGAACCCTTATTATACATATCATAGATAATACCTTTCTTTCATATTATGGAGACTAGAATCATAATAAAGGGTGTGTTCAGATGCCCAGTAAGGGTAAAAAAGGGAGATACATAAATATAATACGAAAATAAGGGACTGTGAACATGAACATAACATTTTAAAACCATACAATACATATCAAATATCCTAATATTAGTTAATGTCATAAACATTAGATGTTTATAAGACATGAATCATAATGTAATAAAAGAAAATGATCCATGAGAGCATAAAAATGGAATAAGACAAGGAGTTATAGAATACACCCAACCAAAGAAAATAATTTCTATAGTAATCAAGGAAAATTTTCAAGTCTATCACAGTGGAATGGGTTTAATACCCAATCCATCATAGTTGTCAATCTTTACTCACAAAACTATCGTAGTGGAAAAAGTCACTTACTAAACTAGGTTTACTCTTTATTTCAGTCTTATTTATCACATAAGATTTTAATAATTACCCAATTTATTAGAGGGAGTTATTTGTATCAACCATCACATCATGAATATAATATATACATGGTCCACAAGATCATAAATATTAATCATATATAAAACCATTAAAAGGAATGGGTATCATAAATATTTTATTATAGCATAACCTAGAAAAGAAAAAGGTTTAATAATAATTTAAATATTTCATCATAGCCTAACCTTTAGAAAAAGAATCACTTTTCATAATAATTTTATCATATTATAACCAGTGGAATTGAAATAATTTTAATAAAAATATTCTCATCATAAACATAAAAGATTCTAATAATTAATAAGAATGGTTTCCCGAGATCATATGTCAATAAATACATAAGTGACATAAAATGATGTCATATTTTATGGAAAATGATTTTGGAAGATCACGTATAACTTTTCTTGAGGAAAATCATTATTCAATTTTAAAAACATATTTTCAAAACTCAAAATTCATAAGAAGTTTTTAAAATAACTTTCATTGAAAATAAATATCGAAACTTATAAATGAAGATTGAAATATCATTTAAAATATTTCTCTAGGAAAATAACTTTTTCACATTGAAATAATTTACTTAAAATCATAAAATTTCATAAATATTAGCAAAAATAATTTATTAAGAAAACTTTTGGAATATTATTTGGGAAAATTTAAATCAATGAGTTTTTTTGATAGAAGGAAATACTATTCATGAATTAAAAATTAAATAAACATTTCCTTCATATTTTTGGTAAAAGTCAAATGGGATTTGTATTTGAAAATGATATAGGGAATCCATTTAATATTTTTTTGAAAAAAGTAAAAAATCGGTTAAATTTTCTTTAATAAATCTTTTTGAAAATGCTAAAAACATTTCTAAAAACATTTTTAGAAAACATATATATATATAAGAAATATTTTTTCAGACGGATGAGATAAATACAGATATTTTTTATTAAAAAAAATATTTTAGTATCTTTAATACTTTATGAGAGAAAAATGAAAAAAAGTGTTATCTAGAAATAAAAACTGGTGAATAAAATAAATTAGTTTCTAGAGATATATATAATAAAATTTAATCATTTTAAGTGTAATCATAAACAATCCTAAAAAATGAATAAATTGAAACAAAAAACCCTTTCCGCATTGGCAATGTTGAATCACAAGACCCATGAAAGAATAATAATAATTGAAACTTAAAATATAATGATAATAAATAAATTCATAATATTACATGTCAAAGGGTCTGTATATACACCTCATAAAATAATATATGTGCATAACATAATATATTTCCCAAAGAAAACAAATTGAGACAAAAACCCCTTACCACTTTTATAATATTTTAAATAGTTAGCCCAAATAAATCATAAAATCAAATAAAACCATAAATATAATTAATATAGGTATATTAATTATATAAAATTTAAAAAATATTGTATATACACCACACAAAAGAAACAATTGGAGAATATTTCATATGTTTCCCAAAAATAAATGAGAGACTATAAATCTATTACTATAAGTCTTGAATTTCTTCATACAGATTCAAAACTCTTATATAATATATATATGATTATTATAAATAAATTCTAAATCAATAATTATATTTAAGATACCATATATTATTTTATAAAAATATTTTATTATTATTTTATTAACAATTCCATGCTAAAATTACATTTTGGGAAATAAATGCGTTGTTTTTTAGACATGTATTGATTTGATATTTTCGATCCTTTTAATTTGATCATGGTTCCATAATCTTAAATTTTTTAACCATTATATAAATATAATATATATTCAGTATATATTTATTTATATTAATCCACAAAAGTTAAATATACAAAATGAAATACACTGTTCTTGGAGATGGTATGTCGTACATACGCATGAACGATGTTTCTATTTTTTAACAGATTGAAAGGAGAAAGTTAAATAATAATTCAAATTTCAAAAATAATTTTTATTTAAAATATATCAGAAATATATATCAAATTTATACTATTACCAACCATTTAATTTAGAAGCGAAAAACAAATCACATCGTTTCATGAGGCGGTAGTCCACTACACACACGTGTGACCCTGTTGTATCCCACATAGAGTGGAATGTAAGAAGGTATATGTGGAATGATAATTATAGAAGTATAATTATGTTAAAAATATCATATATATATATATTAATTTAATATATCTATATTAACATCCAATTAAAACAGATATGAAAAATACACACATTTGTTTTTGAGACAGTGGTTCGTCGTACACAAGAGCAACGTTTTTAATTTCCAATGGGTTGGAAGGTTAGTTGGTTGTATTGATATTATAATTAAATAAGAATAATAATATCATAATATATTATATAAAAATTAAATCCATAATTTTATCCATGTGTGATAGGTGGTGATGGAAAATTAATAACATCATTTCATGAGGCTGTAGTCCGCCATACACACGATCGACGGTTTCGTTTCTCATTTGATAGAAGAAGAGATTGATATAGGTTATTCCATTAACATAATAACATATCAGTATATATAATATAATAATTTTTATATAATCATTTTAGAATAAAATTTTAATGATTCATAGGAATAAATAAAATGAAAACACAAGTTTAATGATTATACCTCTTCTGAGGAGAACATATTTAGTTTTACACATAAAGAATACTTAGGCGGGATTAATAATAAATCTAAAGAATATTGTAGGCAAGAAGGTAATTAATTATGAGTTTTAAATAGTTATTTTATGAATTTTTTAATAAGTGTCAATATAAGAGGAATGGGGGTGGCCTTTTATAAGTGGGGGGGGGGGCACACATGAAAGTTTTGAAAAGAATAAATTGTACCCATTTTCGGAACATGGAAAATGATCCAAAATGGTTCATTTACAAACATTATATTTTATTAGGTAATATTATATCCATAAAATAGGTGTTTAAAATGTTTCTAGGTCATTTTACTACTTATCTTATTAATTTAACCCATGGTAAACCCGTTTTAACCTTAATCATGACTGTTAATTTTTAATATTTTTCATTTTCATTTTGAACCAAAATTATGTTGAAAAAATTATATAATAAAAATTACAATTATTAAAAATATTGAATATAGTTTTTCAAATTCCATTCACATATGTGTCAGAATTTAATCTGAAATTAAACATGTAGACACAATGAAGAAGCAGTTTTCCTAAGAGTTTTTCTATAAAATTTTAATTTTTTAATATCAAAATTCAAAATGAAATTTATTATAATAAAATTATTTGGATTAAAAAATATATAATTAAACTAATTTTACATTTAAAATAATATAAAAATAAAATTTATCTTGTAAATTCTTTATATTAAAAGGTTGTTTTTAATAAAAACCATTATTGATCACTTTCACTACAAAAGTTCTCTTTTCAGAAAATTATAAAAACTTCACTCCAAAATAATTTGAAAATTATTATTTAAGAAATAAATTTTATTTTTTGAAATAAATTTATTAAATGTTTGAAAAAATAATTTTAAAATAGGTGCACAAATTGATACAAAATTTCTTTTTAGAAAAATATTGTTTTTAAGTGTTAAATTATATTTATTCTTATCTCATGTATAGAAGAAACATAGGATTAATTTTAAAAATTTTATTTAAAAAATTATATATAATTTTTACTAAAATCATTCACTAAAATTGTTTTGTTTAATTTTTTGAGGTAAAACACATTTTCTATTTTGAAAAGTTATTTTTCAGAATAAGATTTATTTAATTTTCAGATGGTTTTTATTTTCATTTATAATTAATCGGTCACCAATGTATTTGTTTATATAAATTTTTTAATAATATATTTTCATAATTTACTTAATCCTATTATTAACCACCATTCCAAAGGCCAGGAGACAACCATCATGATATATAGTAATATTTTAATAGTATGTCACAATTCATTGAAATTAGGTATTTCATGCTGCACAAGCTATCAAAGAAATTAAATTTTATCAATATTTTTCATAAGTTCCTGGGTGTGCTAAAGAACATGGGAAATGTTAATATCATAAGTATTCTAAATTAAGAGATTAAATACATAAGTAAAATAACGTAATTAATAATTTAATAAAATATAAACGTTGAACACAAAATTAAAACAATACATAACAATCAAATGAATGCATTAAAAGGAATACTCATATAAAAAAAGTTAAATTACCTAACATGTACTATTCTGCAAAATTTTAAATCAAACTATGTAAATTGAGTAAGAATAATATACAAATCTAAATTTCAAACATATATATACATATATATGTTTTATATTTTGAATGTGAAAATTTAATTTTTAATTAAATAATGTAAAAACAGTTACATTATAAAATAAGGAACAATAAATTTTCTTGTATGTATATTTTGATAAAATGAATTTCCAATTTAATTGGATGTTATTCATATGAAATTAATTAGTCATGGAATAATATCTATACTACGTAATGAACCCATCAAAATTAGTTTTAAGAGTCTAAATTATGAGAATTGTGATTGAGGATGTGTATGGTATTGTTTCATTATCAACGCCAAAATTTTGATAAATATGTTTAAAATTTTATTCATAATAAAATTTAAATTTAAAATAAATAATAACTTACCTGGTGATAGGGTCAAATGTTCCAAATAATAAAGCTATTATCATTATAATCATTCTATAAGTTTCATCAAATTTATAATAATATAGTCAATGTATTAAAATATTAAATCATAAAAATAATGTGATAATCGAAAAAACAATTAATTTCCATGAGAAGAACTAAATAAGAAAAATTTTAACATATTATTTTATGAATATGGGCTAATTGATCACCACATTTAAATATTTTATCATATTTATTTCACTATCCTGAAAAAAATCAATAGTTTTATGTGTTGTTGGATAAATGAAGAATATGTGTTCACACATGTATAAATTTTAATAAGGAACCATCTACTAATAAATGTAAAAAAATATTATGGAAATCCTAAATGAATAAATTGTGAAAAAAATTATTTTTATCAATATTAACCTCCATTACTTGTAACTATCACCCTAGATAACTCTAAAATATATGTGAACCAAAAATTACACCATATATAGTTTGTAATAGAGTCTCTAAAAAAAATAGTATAAAATGAAAAACTCCCATTAGACTATTAAAAATAAATTACAAAAACTATTAAATTATTTAAAAAAATCATCCCTTATATAATGCGACGTGATCACACCATATGATGCATCTTATGTTTTAATTTTATATCATATAGGAAAATCACAACATAGATAATTAGAAAATACTATCAAAATATTTTAAAAATTATATATAATTTAGAAATATAATCATATTTTAATGAATACAAAAAATGAAAACAATGAAACTAATAAACATTTTTTTCTACTTGGTAAGAGGTTTTTTTCACTACATGTATTAATAAATTATGTAATTTATATCAAATAAATATAGTCCAACTATTATATATATTCAATCGGTTTCAATTAATTTAATTTTATATAACTTGAATAAAAAAACTAACAACAACAATAAATGATCACAATGATTTCAACCATATCCTTTGAATTGTAGTCCAAATATAAGGGTTAAATTTTTAAATAATACTGATGCATTAGTTTAGTACATTAATTTTTACAAAAAGTTATCAATCACCATACAAAAATATTATAAGTGAATAAATAATTGATAAGTAATACCAAAATAATTGTATAAAAAATAAAAAATTAATGAAAATATAACAAACCACGTTATTATTTTGACAAAATGTTCCAAATAAGGGAATTAGCCATACATTATATTTTTTTTGTATAAAATTAAAACTATAATTATGGTTTCAAATTATCCATATATTATAATTGTTAATTTTTTTACTGTTTTCATTATTGTTCCCTAAAACATCAAAAACTATTTAATGAAAAACAAACATTCAATCTGTAACACCCCAAGTAAATAAATAATATGACATTTTCATATTTATCCCTATTTGTGAAAAAATATTAATATTACTTTAAAGGGGACTCTATGCTCGATGGCGTACCCAATACGCAACAACGAGTTTATTGGGAATCTTGCGTTGTACTCTAATAATAAAATAATATTATTTTAAATGGTAGTTATCGCCTAGCCGTGGTAATGACAAGAATGAACAGAACTAACTTAAAAATGATTATATATGTTTGTAAAATATTTTTACTCTTTACAATAAATGTTATATGATTAAAAATGCGAATGAATCCAATTTTAAGCGTAAACATTCCAATATTCTTTAAAAGGTCGATTAACCGCCTTTTGATGGCGAACCTCTTTTAAATCCACTTTTTGACAAATTTATGTGTTATATTTTACAATATAAAATCCTTCTTTAGAATTGGGACATCAAAATTTACTTTGTGTAAATTTTTTATATTTTTCCGAAAAAGTTCAATTTTTAATGAATACTGAAAAATGTTGTATTTTAATTCAAAACCTCTTTTTAATCTAATTTATTTATATAATTATATTATCTTTCTAATTGGTTTTAAAGTGAAATTAGAATATATTTTTACCATTTAATCCAATAGTGTTCGTTGGAATTAATTTCACTTTGAAATCGGACTTAAACTAGTGTCAATCTTTTGATACATTTTGTTTCATAAAAACACGCTATTTGTTTTGACAGCGGGAATTAATTATTAAATAAATTAATGAAACTTATATGTTTTGAATTTTGTAAAATAGAAATCATTTTGGAATTCGAAAAATCAAATATAGCTTAGGGTGAAGTTTTGGCATTTTTCTAAAAAACTTCAATTTTTGATGAATAGCGAAACCACTAAGTGGTACTTATAAAAACTGATTTTCCGTTTAAATGAAATTTTGCCATCTTTGTGTTTTTAATTAAAAAAATCCGAAATACATGGTTTTCATTAAGAAGTAAAATGTGGTTCAATGGGTATAAAATAATTTTTTGGTGAATAGTAACTTATTATGTTTTTAATCGTGATTAGAGGTAATTAGTGTAGTTTAAGTTAAGAATAATGTTTTAATAAAATCAAATGACCTAGACACATGTACTACCCTAATTGGATGTGTCATGGCCGACCAAGAAAATCCATGGGTCAAGTTGGGGACCCCATAGAGCAACTTTGGTTGGAAAATGACATAAATACCTTTTTATTTAATGTTAAAGTAAAAATGACACAAACATGAGAGGTTTTAATAAAACAATTTTTAAATGGGGTTATACAAGTCAAACTTTTGACTATAAATATTCATTGGAAATATAAAAAGATTTCCTACATCATAGTAGTTTTTTTATAATTTTTAGACATTAAATAAATTAAATTATTTATGACATCATGATGATGCAGCGATGACCTCATTATATAACGATTTAAATAAAATGGAAAGATAATGTAATATCTAAGACCTAAACATGTACAAAACCTATTGGATGGATGTATTTCGAACCCTTATTACCTTATACTCGAAACACATCAATTTTGGACCATTAAAATCCGAAAATCATTATAAAATAAAGTAACATTTCTTTACATTCCAAGAGTGCCCCTCCTCTCCTCTTATAAAAGGCCCCCACCTCTACCTCCTTACCCACACTTCCAAAGCCTTTGGCTCGGCCAAAACCTGCCCATTTTGTCTCTCCACATACCTCTATAACTCCTTGAATCCTCACTTTGGGCAGAAGTTTTCCCAAGGAATCCTTTTATCTCAAACCAAAGGGAGTTACCCGATTTTAAGGTAATGTCTTCACTAATGTCCTTTTGTTTTATTTTGCTTCTCCAACCACATAAACTCTTTTTATTTATTTATTTTGTAACAAATCAAGTATTTTAAATATACTAGGTTGTTTTTATAAGAAGTATTCGAGCTACACTTACACACACCTATATCTAATGGTTAAAGAACATACTATTTCTGTGGATGGCGAATTTCTTCCTCACGAAACGATGATTGTTCAACATTATTCTAACACCTTCAAAGGTGGCCATTAAGATTACACTATATTTATATATGATATATAATATGTTTATGTTTTACTTAAGATTCTGTATTTTTCATTTATGGCATACCTTTATGGTTTCCATTATGGGTAAACACGATATCTTCATTTAAGGAAGTGCGGACTGTTGCCCCCTCAAAGTGATTTGATTCGTTAATACCATATGTGGTATGTATAAAGGATATATTTAATGATATTATATATGATACCATAATATAATTAAAATACTATTATTTATCATTATGTTTTAATTCCATTAAATATAAAATAGAAATGGAAATAGCGTTCATGCGTACGTACGACTTACCGTCTCCATGAAAGATACATTTCATTTCTTATCTCAAAATGTTATGTACTATTATAAGTACATATATATAATTGATATATATGTAATATATTACATATAAATTATCGATATCATTATGGAATTATAACATATATATATATAGAACTCTCTCATTTTGTTTTAATTCCATTAATATGAGAAAAAAATGAAAGCAGCGTTCATGGGTACGTACGGCCTACCGTCTCCATGAACGGTGCTTTTAATTTTTATCTCCAAATGCTATGTAATAGTATAAAATGAATATATACTGGATATATATGATATTTAAAACATCAATACTATTCTAGATATTATGTACCTATAACTACATGGAAGATTATTTTCCAACAAGTTCAATTTTTGACTCATGTACCAAACATTGACAAAAAAGTCTGATATGAACTCATATTATTAACCAATTATTATAACATTGAAATATGTGATATGAACTTAATATTAATCTTTATAGGAGGTCCTTAATAAATTATAAATTGACCAATGTTTATTATTCAGGAATATAAAGAAACGAACAAGACAAGTTGGACTTGAGGTAAGGGATCCTACTCCTCTCTTTCTTTTTAAGTACACTCATTTATGTCATCCCTTTTAAGATCATATTTCTTGTGATTGGGATGTTATTTTATATTAATATTACTGTAATTTTTATGTTCATATGATGAGAGACCCTATTCCCTCTCATCAATCCATTTTGGAAGTTTTGAGTGGCGCCGTTAGGCTGCCGAATTTTCATAAGAGATCTATCCTCTCTCTTTCTTTTTAAGTAATCTCCTTTATGTCACTTCTTTTAATCTCCTCTTTTTTATGTTGTGGGATGTTCTTTTATATTCCTATTTCTGTAAAATTTATGTTAATATGATGAGAGACCCTATTTGATCTCATCAATCCATTTTTGGAAGTTTTAAGTGGTGTCGTTAGGCTGCCGAGTTTTCGTAAGGGATTTTTCATCTCACTTTTATTCCCGTGAGATTTATGCTACATTTTCCACAATTTCCTTTGTGTGGTGTATGTACTTCCCATTATTTTACTCATTGTTTAATACACTTTCATTTATGAGTATTTACATCAATGTTGTATTGTTCTTCTTTCACGGGGTGCATGTCTCGAAAGATACCCATGTCGGTAAGGGAACCTTTCACCCTCCTCCTTTTAAAAGACTTATTTTTTTATGTATTTTAATTCACATACAGTTATATTGGGATATGTTCTTCTATATCCTTATTGATTTAAATTTTATTCCCATGTGATGAGATACCCTTTTTATCTCTCATCAACTCATTTTCTGAATTTTGTAGTGACGCTGTTAGGCTGTCAAATTTTTGAAAGGGAACTTCTTAACCCAAATTTTATTCTTTGAATTTGTCGTTACTTGAATATGTGTGAATAACCTCTGATTTTTTTACACTTAATATCCACTTATATTTTGTGTATTCATTTGTCACACATAATTATGTAATTGATTTATCCTTAATCCAAGGATACCGTCTTTGTATGGGACTTTGTCTCAATCTCCTTTCATTGAAGCATATTTTGTTTTATACACAACCTTATATTATACGGTGTATAAACCCCTTTGAATTTTACGTTTATCCAAAAGAAATCTTTTTTATACGAAGCGTTTTACAAAACGACAAAAGGGAATGTTTTTGTCATACGGATGTGGCGACAACGACTTTTCCGCGGCCGTGACCATTTTTTGAGTTTTGGCATCCTCTACAAGCCATACCTTATTTTTAAAAGAAAAATAAATACCATGTTTTACTTTTCTTTTATTTTGGTATTGAAAATGGTTTTCATAATGTTTTTATCAATGTGTTGTATTGATATCTTGTGATTGAAATGTGGAAATGTTATGTTTCCTTTATGCTTGTTTTATGTGATATGATTATGTTATGGTTCTTGGGAATTATTATGAAGATGGGTGGTTTCTTGATAAACTAAGGGCGGGTGAGCCCGATATAGCTCTCCAATGCATTGGGTAACGCGAAGGAGTGAAACGTTAAGGTTTCTCTGAAGAGATTTAGGGAATATACTGTGGTGGGTATTCCAAACGTAACCAAGAGGGTTACTCCCTACGTAAGAATGTTATGAATGCCTCAAGTTACCTTTATGTCTTATGATTTCTATGATTTATTCATGATTTTATGAGGTATATTTAAGTTCCTATGTTTTATGGGTAAAGTATGATTTCATTCTTATGTGTATATGAACTTATGTTTCTTTTCCATATTTTTATATCCCTTACTGAGATTTTTATGCTCATCCCAAGTTTTTTTGAAATGTTTTTCATAGGTCAAGGGAAAGGTACATGATATGATGATAGTGTCAAGGAAGTGTCAAGAAAGAATCCATGTTTTATTTTAAATTTGTTTCCGTTTATGGGAAAAAATGAATACTATATTTATGTAACTACTTTGTTTAAATTTGGAATGTAATGCAAGTTTTATGATTTAATTCTCTAAAACTCAAAACCTAAAAAGATAATCAATGTGTAATCTTGTATTAACTCAATATTAAGTATGTTTTAAGGCTGGGGCCTTATAGTTGGTATCAGAGGTTGGTTTAGATAACTTTAGAGGTTAGGGTATTCTCTAAGCATAAGTGACATTATCCTAATGGTTAGGATTTCAGAAAGAGTCCTAGTTTTAGATAAAGTTAATGAGTAAGTATATATTACTATTTATCTTCCTCATTAGTACATTATGGTTTTGTTGATATACTCGCACTGACCTTTTTGGTTTTAGTAAATGGCTGGATCTAGAAGGCACCAAAGTAACAGTGGATGTGAAGGCAACTGTGGCAGTCTTTTGAGCGAGAAACTCAATGATATGGGAGCTACAATGAGAACTCTTGTGTTTATCCTCATCCAACTATCTGGAGTCATGATTGACCACCTAAACCTTGGTGATTTCTCTAAGGCATCATATATGCGAGAAAAAAATCCCTACGGAACTACAGGTAACAATCATAAAGGTAAGTGTGTTCAAAAACCTATGTGTCAAAGATGTGGAAAGAAACACCTAGGAAAATGTTTCAAAGGGATAGAAATATGCTATAGATGTGGAAATGAAGGTCATAAAGCAAGAACCTGCCATGGAAAAAGGAAGCATCCAGTTGACTCGAGGAAAGGGAAAGAAGTTCTTTCTGAGGGATCAATTGAATGTTTTAAATGTGGTGTGCATGGTCATTATGCAAACACATGTCCTATGAAGAAGTTTCGTGAATGGGATCACCAAGATCGTACAAATATTCGTTTACCAATACCTAATTCCATTCCGATTGAGGATGAAGAAACTGAAAATAACCAATAAAAGGTATGGATTATTTTATAACTTTTGTTTTCCTATTATGGAATCTTAGGATATGATTCATGATTTTGTTTTTAGGGAAGAAGTATTTCAGAATAAGTTGGAAATGAATGGTTAATGGATCATGAAGAATGTTGAATGAGTAAGAAGTCAACATTTAAGGGCTTCAAGAGTTATGGTGAAATTCTTAAGAGTATTAAGTCTCTTTTGATGATGGGGTTACATTAGAAGACATTTTATAGTATGTGTAACCTTGATGTTTAATATATGAAAATTTTATTCAAGGAATAGTTATCTGTTCTTTTGTGGACATAGTTATGAAGAACCATCTGGGTTTATATGATCCTTACTTTTGAGGTAATTATGTGTTACTATATGTTATGATGGAAGTGAAATGCATGAGATAAAATTGAGGTTAAAATATGTTTTGATTATTTTTGAAGATTTTATCTCGTTTTGGGGAATTTTTTAAGAATTATATAGTTTTGGAAAAAGGACAACATGCAGACCCTGTGACAACCCGGCACGTCGGACAAAGCTACAGGAATCGAACCCACAACCAAAGTGCGACTGGTATTTATGGCCTACCACTGAACTACGTGAATTCCCTGGTTAGTTTGACTGATTATTTTTAGTTATATGATTTTATGAAATAAGAGTAAGTTAATTTTGGGTTATCTATGGAAATTTATTAACCCATCATGGAGGATATGTGATTAGGTTAATTACTTTTCAATACGAGACATTAAGAGCAACTGATGTTGTTTGGAGATAAATGTTACGATTTAACTTGGAAGACTATGTGACTAAATACTTCAAATATTTGGGTTTCAATCTTAGTTTGGTTTACTTTGATTAATTTTATGGACAAATTGTTTATCGAATGGCCCTCGTTGAACTTTGGGTTTTGTTGCACAAATTTTGGAGAATAAGAGTAGATTTTCTTTTTATAAAGGGTTATCATTTTCTAAATTATCGGATCTTGTACTAACCTTTTTGTTTTTGTTTTTTGTTAAGGTCTAAAGCTATGGGAAGTATATAGTTCTATTTTGTGGATTATGCGATTCTCTAGAAATTGATTATAGTAATCTTAAGATGAACAATTCTTCCAAAATACTCGTCTTTTGGGGAAAGTTTGAGTTTCTGTAAGAAATCTAGTAAAAGTTAAAATTCAACATGACAAGTAAGTATGTTTCATTATGATTTAGTTAAGCTCAAAAATAAATTCCTCAATGAAGAGTAACTTAAAACAAAAATGTTTTCTGTTAACTTTTCCTACTGGGGAATCGAATACCGTTTAACCCATCACAAGTTTGTGATTTTCTTATGGTTTACTTTCTCCTAGACATGTTTACTATCACTCTCCATCAGAACATGACCCTTTTTTCCCTCCATGTCCATATTTTCATACTTGGAATCCTAGTATGGGTTAACTCGGGTGACCTTTTTACTTATCTTTCTCTTTTTTAAAGTGATTGTTTTATTGACTCTTGTTCCGATGTGGTATTTTCAATGAAGTTTCCAAGCCCAATTTTCAAATTGCGAGGACGCAATTCCCAAAAGGGGTGAAGGATGTAACACCCCAGGTAAATAAAGAATATGAAATTTTCATATTTATCCCTATTTGTGAAAAAATATTAATATTACTTTAAAGGGGATGCTATGCTCAATGGCGTACCCAATACGCAACAATGAGTTTCTTGGGAATCTTGCATTGCACTCTAATAATAAAATAATATTATTTTAAATGGTAGTCAACGCCTAGCTATGGTAATGAAAGGAATGAACAAAACTAACTAAAAACTGATTATATATGTTTGTCAAATATTTTTACTCTTTACAATAAATGTTATAGGATTAAAAATGCAAATGAATCTAATTTTAAGCATAAACATTCCAATATTCTTTAAAAGGTCGATTAACTACCTTTTGATGGCGAAACTCTTTTAAATCCACTTTTTGAAAAATTTATGTGTTATATTTGACAAAATAAAATTTTTCTTTAGAATAGGGACATCAAAATTTACTTTGTGTGAATTTTTGGTATTTTTCCGAAAAAGTTCAATTTTTAATGTATAGTGAAAAATGTTGTATTTTAATTCAAAACCTCTTTTTAATCTAATTTATTTATATGATTATATTATCTTTTCAATTGGTTTTAATGTGAAATTAGAATATATTTTTACCATTTAATCCAATAGTGGTCGTTGGAATTAATTTCACTTTGAAATCGGACTTAAACTAGTGTCAATATTTTGATACATTTTATTTCATAAAAACACGCTATTTGTTTTGACAGCGGGAATTAATTATAAAATAAATTAATGCAACTTATATGTTTTGAATCTTGTAAAATAGAAATCATTTTGGAATTCGGAATATCAAATATATCTTAGGGTGAAGTTTTGGTATTTTTCTGAAAAACTTTAATTTTTTATGAATAGTGAAACCACTAAGTGGTACTTATAAAAACTGATTTTCCGTTTAAATGAAAATCTTCCATCTTTGTGTTTTGAATTTCAAAAATCCGACATACATGGTTGTCATTAAGAAGTGAAATTTGGTTCAATGGGATTAAAATAATTTTTTGGTGAATAGTAACTTATTATGTTTTTAATCGCGATTAGAGGTAATTAGTGTAGTTTAAGGTAAGAATAATGTTTTAATAAAATGAAATGACCTAGACACATTTCCTACCCTCATTGGATGTGTCATGGACGACCAATAAAATCCATGGGTCAACTTGGGTATCCCATGGAGCCACTTTGGCTGGAAAATGACATAAATACCTTTTTATTTAATGTTAAAGTAAAAATGACACAAACATGAAAGGTTTTACTAAACCAATTTTTACATGGGGTTATACAAGTCAGAGGTTTGACTATAAATAGTCATTGGGAAGATAAAAAGATTTCCTACATCATAGTATTTTTTTATAATTTTTAGACATTAAATAATATAAATTATTTATGACATCATGATGATGTAGTGATGACCTCATTATTTAACGATTTAAATAAGATGGAATGATAATGTAATATATAAGACCTACACATGTCCAAAACCTATTGGATGGGTGGATTTCGAACCCTTATCACCTTATCCTTGAAACACATCAATGTGGGACCATTAAAATCCGAAACGCATTCTAAAATAAAGTAATATTTCTTTACTTTCCAAGAGTGCCCCTCCTCTCCTCTTATAAAAGGCCCCCACCTCTACCTCATTACCCATACATACAAAGCCTTTGGATCGGCCAAAAACTGCCCATTTTGTCTCTCCACATCGCTCTCTAACTCCTTGAATCCTCACTTTGGGCAGAAGTCTTCCCAAGGAAGCCTTTTAGCTAAAACCAAAGGGAGTTACCCGATTTTAAGGTAATGTCATCACTTGTGTCCTTTTGTTTTATTTTGCTTCTCCAACCCCCTAAAATCTTTTTATTCATTAATTTTGTAAAAAATACAGTATCTTCAATATACTAGGATTTTTTTATAAAAAGTATTCGAGCTACACTTACACACACCTACATCTAATGTTTAAAGAATATACTGTTTATGTGGATGGTGAATTTATGCCTCACGAAACGATGATTGTTTAACATTCTTCTAACACCTTCAAAGGTGGCCATTAAGATGACACTATATTTATATATGATATATAATATGTTTATGTTTTACTTAATCTTCTGTATTTTTTATTTATGTAATACCTTTATGGTTTCCAATATGGGTAAACGTGATATCTTCATTTAAGGAAGTGCGGACTACCGCCCCCTCAAAGTGATTTGATTCGTTAATACCATATGTGGTATGTATAAAGGATATATTTAATGATATTATATATTATAACATACTGGAATTAAAATACTATTATGTATCATTATGTTTTAATTCCATTAAATATGAACTAGAAATGGAAGTAGTGTTCATGCGTACGTACGGCTTACCGTCTCCATGAACGGTACATTTCATTTCATATCTCAAAATGTTATGTACTATTATAAGTACATATATATAACGGATATATATGTAATATATTAAATCTAAATTATGGATATCATTCTGGAATTATGACATATATATATCTCTCATTTTTTTTAATTCCATTAATATGACAAAAAAATGAAAGTAGTGTTCATGCGTACATACGGCCTACCGTCTCCATTAACGATGCTTTTAATTTTTATCTCCAAATGCTATGGAATAGTATGAAATGAATATATACTGGATATATATGATATTTAAAACATCAATAATATTCTGGATATGATGTACCTATAACTACATGGAAAATTATTTTCCAACAAGTTCTATTTTTGACTAATGTACCAAACATCGTCAAAAACGTCTGATATGAACTCATATTATTAACCAATTATTATAACATTAAAATATGTGATATTAAATGAATAATAATCTTTATAGGAGGTGCTTAAGAAATTATAAATTGACCAAAGTTTATTATTCAGGAATATAATGAAACGAACAAGACAAGTTGGACTTGATGTAAGGGATCCTACTCCTCTCTTTCTTTTTAAGTACACTCTTTTATGTCATTCCTTTTAAGATCATATTTCTTGTGATTGGGATGTTATTTTATATTACTATTACTGTAAGTTTTATGTTCATATGATGAGAGACCCTATTCTCTCTCATCAATCCATTTCAGAAGTTTTGAGTGGCGCCGTTAGGCTGCCAAATTTTCGTAAGAGATCTTTCTTCTCTTTCTTTATAAGTACTCTCCTTTATGTCACATCTCTTAATATTTTCTTTGTTATGTTGGGGGATGTTCTTTTATATTTCTATTTCTATAAAATTTATGTTAATATGATGATATACCCTATTTTATCTCATCAATCCATTTTTGGATGTTTTAAGTGGCGCCGTTAGGCTGCCGAGTTTTTGTAAGGGATTTTTCATCTCACTTTTATTCCCGTGAGATTTATGCTACATTTTCCACAATTTTCTTTGTGTGGTGTATGTAATGACCATTATTTTACTCATTGTTTAATATAATTTCATTTATGAGTATTAACATCAATGTTTTATTGTCCTTCTTTCACGGGGTGCATGTCTCGAAAGATACCCATGTCGGTAAGGGAACCTTTCACCCTCCTCTTTTTAAAAGACTTATTTTGTTATGTCTTTTAATTCACATACTATTATGTTGGGATATGTTATTCTATATCCTTATTGATTTAAATTTTATGTCCATGTGATGAGATACCCTTTTTATCACTCATCAACTCATTTTCTGAATTTTGTAGTGACGCCGTTAGGCTGTCAAATTTTTGCAAGGGAACTTCTTAACCCAAATTTGATTCTTTGAATATATCGTTCTATGAATATGTGTGAATAAACTATGATTTTTTTACACTTAATATCCACTTATATTTCGTGTATTCATTTGTCACACATAATTATGTAATTGATTTATCCTTAATCCAAGGATACCGTCTTTGTATGGGACTTTGCCTCAATCTCCTTTCATTGAGGCATATTTTGTTTTATACACAACCATATTTTATACGGTGTATAAAAACCTTTGAATTTTACGTTTATCCAAAAGGAATCTTTTTTATACTAAGCATTTTACAAAATGACAAAAGGGAATGTTTTTGTCATATATATGCGGTGACAACGACTTCTCTGCCATCGTGACCATTATTTGAGTTTTGGCTTCCTCTACAAGCCATACCTTCTTTTTAAAAGAAAAAGAAATACCATGTTTTACTTTTCTTTTATTTTGGTATTGAAAATGGTTTTCATAATGTTTTTATCAATGTGTTGTATTGATATCTTGTGATTGAAATGTGGGAATGTTATGTTTCCTTTATGCATGTTTTATGTGATATGATTATGTTATGGCTCTTGGGCATTATTATGAAGAAGGGTTGTTCCGTGATAAACTAAGGGCGGGTGAGCCCGATATAGCTCTCCAATGCATTGGGTAACGCGAAGGAGTGAAATGTTGAGGTTTCTCCGAAGAGATTTAGGGAATATACTGTGGTGGGTATTCTAAATGTAACCAAGAGGGTTACTCCCTATGAAAGAATGTTATGAATGCCTCAAGTTACCTTTATGTCTTATGATTTCTATGATGTATTCATGATTTGATGAGGTATGTTAAAGTGCCTATGTTTTATGGGTAAAGTATGATTTCATTCTTATGTCTATATGAACTTATGTTTCTTTTCCATATTTTTATATCCCTTACTGAGCTTTTTATGCTCATCCCAAGTTTTTTTGAAATGTTTTTCACAGGTCAAGGGAAAGGTACATGATATGATGATAGTGTAAAGAAATAATCCATGTTTTATTTTAAATATGTTTCCGTTGATGGGAAAAAATGAATACTATATTTATGTAACTACTTTGTTTAAATTTGGAATGTAATGCAAGTTTTATGATCTAATTCTCTAAAACTCTAAACCAGAAAAGATCCTCAATGTGTAATCTTGTATTAACTCAAGATTAAGTAAGGTTTAAGGCTGGGGCCTTATACAATCACTGGAGAAAAATAAAACATGGTGTTGGTAGTCCTTATAAATTAAACAAAAAATACCTTGTATTGATGATTTTATTAATGCCTTTCCAAAAAAATAATTAATAGTAAAAAATGATATTGAATTCAATTAATATAAAAAATAATTACCTTGTAATCACACCTCATATATCATTTATTATCATTATCAACAAAATAATTCCATTTCGATGGACCTCCCACTTCAAATAATATACAATATTCAGTTTGAAAATTTTAAAAGTATATCATGCTTAACAGGTTAAAGAATTTACAATGTAAAATGAAAAAAACGTCTACCTGATTTATGCATATGTCATTGAAAATAGAAAAAACATCCTTTTTCAATTTTTGAAGTATTACATGCTTAAATAGTGAAAAAATTAACTATAAATAATGAAAAAATAGAAAAACAAATTATAAAATAAAATAAATGTTTATTAATAATCATAAGATCTTCATGATGTCATATTTTCCCATAGTTTTTAAACAAAAAACACTTTGTATGAACTTTTATTTTTTTAGAAAACAAAAGAAATGAAAAAAAATATCAATTTTGAAATACCACATGCAATTTGTGGTAAAAAAATTGTAATGACTATTATTATGTAGATAGATGAAGATAGAATTTCTTAACAACATTAAAAAAATTAGAAAACACATTTAATATTTTTCATAACAATTTAATTTCCATGACATATTAAATATTTTAATAATATATTTTATATGAAAAAATAATGATAGTGTAAGAACATTTATAGAATCTATTCTAAATAGATTCACTGTAAAAGAACCAAATGGATGAAAGAGAATAATAACATAAAAACACCTAGAGAATTTATTTTTTTACTGGGTGAGAGGGTATACAATGAATAAGTTATAGTAATGAACACTACTGATTTTATAATGTAGAATAAAAGGAAAAAAATCAAAAATACTTAGCATGCGAAATAAAAAATACAATACATAAAAGTCATACTAGGAATATTTGTTTTTATTGAATGAATAAATTTATTAATACATATAAAATAGTTTCAATATAAAAAAATATTCATATCATTTATATAAAGTCAAAATATATAGGGAATAAAACATTATTAAACCCAATAAATGGAAACATTTTATATATATTAATATAAACTTTTACATAAAATAAGAAAAATAAAAAAATGTCATATCACATAATTAATTTCTAAAAGAGAAAACATGTGAACATATAGATTAAATAAATTAAAGAAAAATTTAAATATAGAAGGGAAAATACAAAATAGAAACCCAATTACTGATGATTAGGTTTATAAAAAAAATATACAGGATATGAAAATACACTTAGGTATTCAAAAAATAGATCTTATATCATGGACATAAGAAAATGAGGTTAGTTTTGAATAAAGGAATACTTAGTTTGTGGAAATTTTCGAATGGAGATGGTAGTAGTTTAGGATTTCATATATATGGTTTCCTATATCATTGAAATAAGAATAGAAAACCACCAATGGTTGATGATGTTAATAGATAAAAATATGCACATAGAAGAGGGAAACAAAGTTAAGGATTTAGAAATTTCGAAGTGTTCGTATAATATAATGGGAAAATAAATATACTAGATCTGATTATATATAAAAATTAATCGTGGAGATTTTTGATCTGTGAAGGAGTTTTTATATGATCTTTGTTATATTGAAATTGATATTCCATGGAGAAGATTAATGATCGATCCATATGCAAGGGTAGAGAGGATGGGAGGAGGAGAATATTAGAGGTAGAGAGAGCTGATTTATGTAAGACGAGGCCCTTGATTTCTTGGAGAGAATAAGAGAGTCATAATTATGTGAGGGAAGAGAATAGGTGAGGTATATAAGATAATATTCATGGAATTACCAATTACTATGTAGAAATAATTTGTATTTGAGGTGTGAAATTAGAGGGTGAAAAAGAATTGGAGAAAGAGGCATAATTAAAGTGAAACGTGGGCAGGAGTTTGCATTTCATATAAGAATTTTAGATTATGAACAAAAGTTTAAGTTAAAATTATTACCTAATATTAATTATGTTCATTAAAAATATGGAATAAATTTTATTTGATTGAACTCCGAGAATTTTAAGAAACTACTTTTAATATATGCTTCCCAAATGCAACGAAATCAGTTTTTATAAAAATATTTATTTTAGCCTAAAAATGATTTTATAGAAATATAAAGTATTATATTTACTACGATAGGATTAATTGGATTATGATAAATCAATAGATAATTATTATTATTTAAAACAAAAAAAACCAAAAGGAACCATGTAAATATTTTAATAAAATAAAATAAGTAACTTTTTTATTTGAACAAAAACATTACATAGATTTCAAAAAATGTTAAAAAATATATTTATATGTTATCAATAATATTTTATTATGAGTAATATTACTTCATAAATGTATTTTTGTTATTTAAAAAGTATTTCATAAAAATTAAATTTTTATTACATCATTATAATGTCATAAAAGTCACATATTTTATAGAATATGTATTTTTCATTGTTTACCCAAAAAATAACAATTTTTGAAAAATATCAAAAATTATTACAATGATAATTTTGACATGATTAATTAAAAAAAATGGAATTAATTTATTTATATTAAATTAATAAATTTTTTGAATTTAGATTTTAATTAAATTCGTAAATAATTATATGTGCATTATGTGATAGTTTCCCTAGAAAGAAAATATTACTATAATTGAGTCCCATGTGTTAAATTATTCTTTCCTTCAAAAAACATATCCAAAAAATTTCTATAATATCACATTATGAATAGATATGGGTAGCTATTAATCATAAGTTCTTCAGGTTTCCATGTTAATTCTTTTATTTTAGGATTTCTACAAATAACCTTCACACATCGAGTCATCTGATTCTACAAAACCAGTTCTATAGTTTCAATAATATGGATAGGATATTCATAGAAGGATAAATCATGTTACAAATCTATTTAATAATATGTGAGAAAATTCATTGATTATATCATGTACTTCCTTAATAAATAGATATGGGACACATACTTAACATTAGAGAGGCCAGGTGGAATTACCAAATAGTAAGCCACATATCCATTTATTTCCTTAATCTAAAATAATATTTGTACCTAGGAATTATTTTAAATTTATTAAAAAACCTTATAAATACCTTCCATAGAGATACATTCAAGAAAACATGATTGACAACTTGAAATTCAAAATCCTTTTTTCGAGTATCTACATAACTATTTTTTGATTTTGAATTACCTTGATATGACTTAGAATATTTATTACTTTCATCATTGTATTCATAATAAGTTATAGGACTAGTATCTTTCCTTTCACCGACATCATCCCAACAAGTTGGTGTATGGAATGTTTCCCACTCAATTCTTCAGGCAGTGTAATTTGAATAGTAAAATTAAAGATATCATTATATGAAACTTTAATAAAAGGTAAATACAGATCCCAATTACCCTAGAAGTAAATTGAGTAGAACCAAAACATGTATTATAATTTAAAAATAGTATTTTTATACTTTCCATTTGTTTATGGATGATATGTAGTTCTAAAATGTAGATGAATGTTAAGATCCTTTTGACGACTCTTCTAGAATATTGATATAAACTATGAGTCATGATTAGATACAATCAAATGGGGTGAACCATGTAGTCTCACAACATCATTAACATAGAGTCTTGGGATGTTATTATGTGTTAGATATTATATTATAGTGAGAAAATTTGTGTACTTTATAATTTAATCAATAATAACCCTTATGGAATTGTTCTATTTTAGAGTCTTTGGTAATCTAGTGAAAAACTACATAGTAATATCTCCCCATTTCCATTCAGTAATTGGTAGAGGATGAATGAATCCTATATAATGTTTTATATCAACCTATATCTATTTTAAAATATAATCTTGATTAGTAGTCTATAATTTTCCATTTCATATTATCCCAGTAAATAATTTCATTTAAATAATAATACATTTTGGTGATACTTGTGTGTATGGAGAAATTTTATCTATGATATTCATATAATAATTGTATTTTTATCTCATTGGAAGATATTATATTGCTTACCTTTGTTTTCATACATTAAAATTACATATATTTTATGAAATACTTAAAACATTATACAAACAAACACCCAAAATCTGTATTAGTCAAGTGCCTTTGGAAACATAGAAATATAAAAAATGGTACATAAGTGAGCTAGATTATCTTATATTTAGTTCTTCTTGAATATCACCCTTTATATACACATCAAACATAATAAATATATTCAAAACATGGTGGAAAGGAAACATAAAACGGGGTGATATCAAATTCTTAGTATGGCTAAACAAAAGATATATGTAAATATAATCATGAACATAAGGGTATGAGAACAATATTCAAAAAAATAAGATCATACCCTATATATCAAAGATCATAAACATGAATCATGGCATAAAGAATTGAATTTTATAAGACATTAATAATATGGAAATAAAGAACATAATCTATAAAATCATAACATAGTAATACGACATGGAATTGTGAAGGACACATAAGAATATAAAAGGATTTCCATAGTAGTCAAGAAAACACTCCCAATTCCATCTTAGTAGTATGGGTTCACTCCCCATACCATCTTGGTAGTCATAGCTTACTCCCATGGTGATATTAGTAGTATGAGTTCACTCCCTATAAAATATTGGTAGTCATGGTTCACTCCCATGACCATCTTAGTAGTCAAGGTTCACTTCTAAGACCATATTAGTATATCAAACGAGATATAAATCTTTACCCAATGCATTGGAGAGAGATATAAGTTCCACCCATCAAATAAATAAATCATATATAAATGTTCTAGAAAATCATAAACAATCATATCATAACCCATGAAACGAAATGGTTGTCATAAAAATGTAATCATATCATAACCTGTGAAAAATTATATAGGTTTCATAATCATTTCATTAAAATAATAACATGTGAAAAGAATTTTACTCCAAAAGTATATAACTCATGAAAGAGAAAAAAGTTTCATAAAAATCATGCCATCATAACATAAATTTTTTTGAGAAAGAATATGAATGTAAACATTCAATTATTTCCCAAAAAATTCCCAAGTAACACCAACATATGTCATCTTTGATGGGAAAAAATTGTGAAATGTATTTCAAAAACATTTAGTGAATAAAATATCATTTTTTTCATTGAGAAATACTTTTTAAAACATGATACATTTTTGAAGTGATTTTTCATGGAATATAGCTTTGATAAATTATAAAGGAATCTTTAAAAACCATAAAAAAATTAAAATAAATTTTCCTTGAAAATGATTATCAAATATAATTTGAAAATATTTTGGAAAACATTGTTTTTGAAAAAAAAAACAGTTTTCCTACAGAAGAGAGAAATACATCCATATTAGTCTTTGAAACATTTTATTTTCTATATTAAGTACCATATAGTGAAAAAATGTTAAAAATACATGGTTATATTTTAAAAAAACATAGAAGAAAAAAATTCATGAGGGTTCTTGAGATATGGATCATAACATTTCATCAATGGAAGCATCATGATAAATAATCCAGATAAATGATGAGATTGTTTCAATAAACTATTACCACATGGTAACTTGGGATCATACTCCACATGTAAGAAAATTTACTTACATTAATATTAAAATACCATTAAAATAAAGATATTATTGACATAACATTTCAAATAAAACTCCAGAAAAGAATGTAGGTGCACAACAAAACATGTGTCTCAAAGAAGGAAAATTGAGACAAAACAATATTTTCGATTTGGTAACATTTGAAACATAAAACCCTTGAAAGAAAGATAAAAAAATGGATATGTAAATACCCATAAATATACATATAATATTCGCAGAATAAATTCATGGCATGTATATGTAACTCACAAAAGAAAGGAGTGGTGTAAAGGCGTATGCCTCCTATAATTTAGAAGTGATATGGAATTCCCATACCCTATGTCTCTACTTTCATTATAAACATACAAGCCTCCTGTATAATAAGTATAAGTTTATTATAAATTTATAATAGAACCATATTCTTATATAGAATAACATATAATATTTTCTTATGACCTTATATTTCCTGTTTATTAACAATTCCATGTTAAAGTAACGTTTCACGTAATAACCATTTTGTTTATCTTACATGTTTTTAACTTTTCATTCTTGATACTATTACTTAAATCATTAATTAATTATTACAAGAATTTAAAAAATGACTTATATATCATATATATTAAGTATTTAAACATTTAGGATAATATATAAAATATAAATATATTAAATTGAATGCACATTTTATGGAGACAATAAATCGTACGTACGCTTGAAAGCAATTTCCATTTTCACGACATATTGATAGAAATAAAGTAAATGACATATATATATATATATCTAATTATATAATATTATTATATTCTAATTATTATGTCATATATATCATATAATTTTAATAAAATCATCTTTAATACATTCTATTTTAGGTTTGAATAAATCACATCGCTTTGAGGATGCAGTAGTCCACCCATCCACAAACGAAGTTATCATATTTACACAGTATAGAAAGTATAAAGATTGGATTTATATAATAAATTAATAAGTATTAATTCACCATAAATATTATATATATCATACATAAATATTTGTTTTTCATAATTCCCAACCATAAGAGGTTGTAAAGGTATAACGAACAAAATCATTTTGTGAGGCAGTAGTTCACTGTACCCAAGAATAGTAAGTTTGTTACCCATTAGATGGAATTTTGTGTAAGTATAGGTAAAAAATAACATATAATCATATAATTATATTATTTATACTGATTATCTTATGAATTCATTTAATAAGAATAATTTAGGTGGTGGAGAAAGAAAATAAAGGAAAGGAGCTTTAGGAATTATGTTACTTATTCTTTGGGTAACTCATTTTAGTTTTCACCAAAGGGATTATTGTATGGATTTATTACCAAATAGAGGATTCAATTAATAAGGGAGGGATGTTGGGAACTGTATTGGGTTGATCATGGATGAACCTAAGTGGTTTGGTTGGAGTGAAGAAGGGGGAGAGTTGGTGATCTTTTATAGAGAAGGGAGGGGACACCCTTGGAATTTTTGAAAAAAAGTTTGGTGTACCAACGTTTTTCCCTAAAAAAATTCATAATAAATAAATAAAACTCAATAATGTATGGTTTATGGCCAAAAAAGTCTGGAAAATGGGTGTTATAGAAGTGTATCTTTCATTTGGGCCCTTAAGTTTAAGGGTTATTTCCTTGTTAAGATTAATTTTACCTTAATCGCTGTAATTAATCATAATCATTTTGACTAATATTTTTTGTAAAAAATTAAGTTAATAATATTAGAATATAAAAATAATAATGGTTAAAACTATGTATGTTCAATTTTTAAAATTCAATTCATATAATTATAAAAATTAGTTTTAATTCTAATCATGTAGAAGTGGTGAGAAAGTGTGTTTTAATGTGGTAATATTTAGAATTCCATTATGATTTTATATCTAAAATCAAAAATAAAGTTTACTTTATCAAATTAAATTTCTAAATGTGCCAATTCATTTTATTGTTTTTCATAGAAGTAAATGAAAATTATTTCATTAGATAAAATAACATTTCTAAATATATAAAGACTCTACCAAAAATCATATTTTTTATTATCAATATGTTCTATTTATATAAAAAAAATTACTAAAAATATTTCGAAAGTAGTTATTACTATTAATATTTCTATTTTTAATAGCAAGGTTATAAATATTTCATTTAAATAATTATAATCATAAAATTATTTTTCATAGAAACTCAATGTTGTGTTTAAAGCACACCAAGTCAGGGTTTCATGTAGCACAAGCGAAGTCAGGGCAATGTGAAAGGAATGTTTGACTTAGTGCATCACAAGACATCAATAGAGATTAATAAATTTAGGAAACGGTCCATAAAAAATCGCAATGTTACATTATAGACCACTTAAAACGAATGTCACCCTCAAAATTGATCATTTGGATAAAAATAAATGAGGATATTTCAGTTTCATCATATCCTCATGTTTCTACATAGATTCCTCTACCTGGTAATTTCTCCTTAAAAATTGACCTAGTGAGTGGTTATTTTTCATAGAATATTCTTTGTACGATCCATAATTTCAACTGGTTGTTCCGGATATGAAAGATCATTCTCTATGAGTATGACCTCTGAGTTCATTACATGTAAAGGATCATGTATATACTTTCTCAGTATAGACACATGGAACACATCATGGACTTGATAGGGATTTTAAGGAAGTTCTAAGTGATTGGATACCATCTTGACATGACCAAGAATCTCAAATGGAAATATATTCCTATGGATTAGATTCATTTTCTTCTAGAATATCATGTCCTTTTTTCCTAGGAGATATTTTTAAAAACATCAAATTCTAGATCACATCGATGGTTAGAAAAATTACATTTTTATATATATTGAGCTTCATTTATATGCTGTAGAATAGATCTAACCTTCTCAAATATTTCTATAGTGATCTTAGGTATTAAAATATTTATTTCTCTAACTTCACTCAAGTACATTAGAGATCTATATTTTTTTCCCATAGAGGGATTTATAAGGTGCCATATGAATTCTTGAGTAAAATATATATTTTTCAGTAAAAATTAACTAGAGGAAGATGGTGATTCAAACCACTTCTGAAATCATGAGAAAAAGATCTCATTATATCTTTTAGGGTTTGAGTTGTTCTTTGAAATTAACTATATGTCTAAGGATAATAAGCAGTGCTGAAACTAAATTCGGTATCAAGTGATTTTTAAATATTTTTCCAAAAAAAAATTGGTATACCTCAGATCTTGAATCTCATAAAATGTAATGTGGTACTCCATGAAACCTTACAACTTTCTTAATGTATATCATGTATTGATGATCCAGAGAGAAATATTATCTAATAGTGCTGAAGTGTACTAAATTTGTATGAAAATTGACTACCACCATTATCTCATTAAACCCTTTAGAGGTTTATGGGAGTCCAACCATAAAATCCATAGTGATGTTCTCCCATTTCAGTTCTATTATTGGTAATGGATGAAAAATCCTTTTATACTTTCTACTACCACCCTTAACTTTATACCATACCATGAAACATGATAAAAACACTAAAATATATCTCTTCATGACATCCCACCAGAAGTATTCTTTAAAATCCCTATACATCTTCATACTTCCAAGATAAATAAATAATGAAAAACTATGAGATTCCTAGAATAATATATCCTACTTTAAATCTTGTATGGAAGGAACACATATATGTTTTTTGAAACTTATAGTTCCACCATGATCAAGGTTAAACTTGGGAACATTCATAACTATATTTTGAACCTCTAAATCATCCTTATACACATCCTTAATCATCACTTGAATATAGGGTTGAGAATTCATTTTCAAAGGATAATATTTTCCCCTTAGTTTAGTATTTATAGATATATCCTTTGAAAATCCATAAATATTGGATATTTTTCTATCCTCATCATCGATAAGCTTTCATGATCCTTCTCATCTAAAAACATTAATCTCCTTGTTCAGTTTCCCATAGTGGTAATATATTGAGAAGTTATAATCCTTTATCATCTCTAACCATCATCTCTCGAACATGTTTAACTCCTTCTATGTGAATATATATTTTTATAATTTTAGGGTTGGTATATATATCAAAATTTTCTCCATGTAGATAATTACTCTATATCTTTAATTAAAAAATTACCCTTGTAAACTCCAAACCATGATTTGGGGAGTTCTTCTCATTAATATTCAACTACCTTGAGGCAGAAGTGGTAACCATGTTATTTTTCATAAGAAAACGTCTGAAACCCTTCTTAGACACATCACTATAGATTAGATACCCTTATCCTCTATAGGGTAATGTAAGAACATGCGTAGTAACAAACATTATATTTAGTTCCTTGTATTTTACCTCACATTCAAATGTCGAAAGGAACTTAACACACTTTCGAGATAAATTAGTGAGAGGATTTGATAGCAGTGAGAAATTATCCATGAATTGTTAATAATATCTAGATAAACAATGAAATATATGGATCTCATTCAACATGGTTGGTCTATGGTACAATTAAATAGACTTTGTCTTTGATAGATCTACTTATATACCATCTCTTGAGATTATATGACTAAATAATGAAACTTTTTTAGCTAAAATTCACACTTTTCAAAACTTTCATATTATTTCTCCTTCCTTGGCATGTTTTGTACAATTATAAATTGGGTTTCATGCTCTTACTTTCTATTTTAATAGTTAATAATATCATCTATAAATACTAACACAAATTTATTGAGTTAATCTCTAAAGACTCTATTCATAAAATCCATGAAGATAGAAGGGAAATTATTAATAAAAAAGGAATTACTGTATAATCATAGTGTCTATACCTTATAAAAGATTCCATATTGTGTATATCCTCTTTTTTTACCCTCATTTGATGATATCAAGAATGAATGTCAATCTTGGAAAAGTATTGAGCTCCTTGGAGTTGGTCAAGAAAGTACCCGATATGGGGAATAAAGTATTCAAGGATTATCTATATAATTTTTTGGTATTAATTAATTATATCTTGATATAATATAAAAGATATTGTAATCATAAGATTCATTTAAAAATCAATCTTAAGACTCTTAGATAAAATGAGCTATATGGAAAATTTTGAAAATGAAAATTTTGTCTTTATGGAGTCTCTTTTCTTGGTCATATTGCCTCTAAGGATGGAATAAAAATAAATCGTTCATAGACAAAGTATATTATGAAATTTATAATTAGAATGAATATAATTGAGGTAATTAGTTTACTTTTATTAGTAGGTTACTATTGAAAATTTGTTTAAAATATTTTTCCATTATAAAACCAATTAACCAAGTTGACACATAAGATTCCTAAAACAATTTTACCTAAAATTACAATCGCATTCCCTGGGAACCATGTCGCGAGACCAATTAGTAGGTTACTATCACATTCCTTGGTCTCCCGACATGGTTCCGAAGACAATTTTACCTAAAATTCCTACATGGGTTCCTTTTTACCTATGTGAGTGCCCCATAATTAGAGTGGGAGCACTCCCACATGCTTGTGTCATATTACCGTGGTATATGCATGGATCACATACAATTCCAATCACTTATGTGGTATGATCCCCTATTTTTCTAATAAATTTACCAAAATGGTTCTCATTCAAAACCATTGGGAATATGAATGGACACTTGAATCTCCATGCACCCAATTATTAATTTATTACTCTAGTTAAATTAATTAAGTCTAAAATATAAGTTAATTAACTAGAAAATGAGTGTAATTTTGTAACATGAAATGATAATACATTAAATAACATTTATGGAAGACCAATTCACTCCCAGTCTTCCATAAATAGGTTGAAGGACCCATTCTATTGAGAAACACTATGGTTCCATGGACCCATTCAGCCCTTGGAGTCAAGAATTAGGGCTAACCTATGCCATAGACTTGTACTATAGAGACACGTTTCTTTAATTATCTACTGGGGAGATACTTTATCCCTATCCTTCTACTAGTAATTCATTTCACACTAGCCACACAAGGGAGACCAATTCACCCTATCCATAAATTTGGGAAACAACTTCACCCAAAGTCCTTAATTGGGAAAACTCTTTTAACAACCTAATACTAGGCTAATCACTTATCCTTAACCTATAACTAGAGAAAACACTTTCCTACATACTTTCACTTGGGTGACCACTTATCTTTAGCCTCACTAGGGAGTCCACATTACCCTAGCCTCACTAGGGTGTCAAATTCTCCCAAGCCTCACCAAGGTTACCAATTTTCACTAGTTTTATATTTATTCTATATTTAACCTCAGAAAAATCTCTCCCAAACCTAATATTGTGAAACATTCCTAATTTACTTTAATAATAATTTATGAAATCCTTCCTGGCTCTCTATTCACTCGGGTCTCTCAAATAGGATAAAATGGTTTCGCAAAAGACATTGTAGATACTAGTAGGTATCACACAAAACTCCATGAACCAGGGGGAGAGAAGGGTCCACATCTTATTAATTGTGAGTCCCATACATATCATGACTAATTTCGTTGTGAAATTTTATCCCCCTCATTATATATATGCAATGTTAAAAATAACATGATGATTTCATCATTACGATTCATCAATGAGTCAGGGATACATATATAGGATTCGAGATAGGTACAATCCCCAAATATTCCTCCACAAGAAATATTCGACATGATTCCAATCATCCTTCCTCATTATTTAAAAATATAGGATGTAAGTATGCACCTATGGGAATCCTTAATTCATAATCCCTATGTAACCCTCTGTTGTCACTACTTTTTTGACACACACATCCTTATGACATGATGTAGAACTGCATGACAACATCTTAGTCAGATGATGTTAAACTATACAAGAACATTCTTGTTTTATGAAATTAAACTGCATGTTACGATCCTATCACATGAAATTAAACTATGCAACTAGAACTAAATGGGGTTTGATTCCTTCCAATCAGGAGAAGTGGGATTCCACTTCAATTCTTATTCCCAATATCTAAAATTTTTCTTCATTGAGCCATATTACCATTGAAACCAACCATCATAGGACCATTCCCCATATAATCTATATAATTTATCTCTACTATGACATATTTCTTATGAGTCCTAACTCAGTGGGAAATAATCCCTATGAGGATATCTAGAAATATAAACTCACATGTAAGACCCACACTAGACATTTATAATAACCTTTTCCCTATTTTTTCATTATGAAAGAATTTAAAACTTCTTGGAATGGGTCCTGGACACATGAAATAAAGAAGATAATTATTTGTTCATGGTTGCATGAGATAAAATCAAACCACATTGGTCCTTGTGACATGAATATAAAAGTTATAACATGTACCATTAATTTCCATGATACTACATAGGTTTCGATTCTTTTTATGGGGATATATAAGAAGACTCTATCATGGGTCTGATCTCAATAACAAAACACTTACCTTGTACCTGGATAGAGATAAAATATAGATTATCCATCTATGTGTTTTTAAACACTAAAATCAAAACCTATGAATCACTAATTATAATATAAATATTGGGAACCTCTAATAAAAACAAATGTTAATGTAAGATATTTGAAAGAATTGATTATGATCATAGTGGTAACTAGTTCCCCACAAGTACATAAGATGGATTCATGAACATGACTTAAATCTATAAGAGACTGCCAAAATAGGAAAATATTCCCAGTTAAAGGGTGAGTATACACCTGACCTCCCATCCTCTAGACCAATACAAATTCTATGTTGTACCTAGTAAAGTCCTAGTAACCTCATACATATAGAAAGTGGTTCTACATAGAATAAAAACTTCATAATCCGAAAGGTGTTGAAAAATTATACCCTTATTGAGTGTTTAGATTTCATATCATCTTACTATAGAGGATGTATGGATAGACTAATTAAGATCATGTAGATGATGTGTATTTGTAAGACCTATTATAGAAAGGTTTTCATTTGGATTATTGTGACCTATTTTACCTATGGTTATTGAAGGTCAAGATTAGGTTTATATAAAAACATCTTTGATTAAATAGAATGAAACTCCATGGGTATTATCTAAACATAATTGGGGACATATCAAAAATACTTATGATGTTACTAAGATGAAGGATCTATATTCTCTAATTATGTGACCCATGGATTGTTTTTAATAGTGTTCACTAATTCAAATTTCATTTAGAGTAAATTGAGGTTTATCATCATAGAAGTTCTAATTTTTTTTAAATTTATTTGAGAACCCCAATGGTATGAAAAATCTTATAGTGTTTGTATGAGTTTGAGAAATTCATCTTTTTTGGTATGATGCTTGAGACTGTGGTGTAGTAGACCATATAAATTAATAACAAGGCCATTATGACTTATTTCTATAGAGTGGTGTAACATTATATTGGTAGTTGACATACTTACCGAAGATCTTTATTTTCAATTAATGTGGGATATATCCATGGTTTTAGCCATGAACTTATTCGTTTTCAAGGATTATATGCTATATATTACACTAGTTTCAAGGTCCCTAACATGTCTATAAATGTGATAGTCCTATTTTGAACGATTTTATTTTATGATCATGTATGATCTAGTGTTTATAGATAGTTCACTTGGCACATCCCCTTAATGGTGGTATTACATTATGTTGCTTCTATACTAAATAGTGATGTTTCTAGAAAGACTCATCTTGGGTGATGTGATGAGAATTTGTGAACTACGGTTCTTCATAGGTATGAAACCTTTGTTGTGTAATTATAGAGATGTATTTGTGTTCATTTTGTATCAATTTTAGCTATATAGTGAAGTTGGATGTTCTTTTAGTTTCTAAATGTTGGAAAGAGTTATCATAGGATCTAAAGATTATGGAGTTGGGTTATGTGAATATACTTGGTCACATACTTTATATTTTTGTAGAATAGATCACCAATGTTCTTTGGTTCAGTTTCATGGTAGTTTTAGATGGTTGAATCTCAATTTTGGTTTTCTTATTAGTCACTTTCAAATAGAGTTACTTTATCCCAACCAGTAAATCTTTAACAGTGGATAAAATATTTTTAGGAATCATAAGTATAGTTGTGTTCTAACTCCAATGGGGTTTTAATTGCATGTTATAATTAGGTATTGCGATGATATCATATGTATTGACCTTGATAGTAATGATTTCTTAAGAATTATCTTCATGGATTTCAGTTTTCACATTGCGTTATGTGGGTGGGAGACCCCTGGATGGTATGGTACTCAATGTTGAATCATTGTGGGAGTTGTGAAATGTCATATTACCCCCCTTTTCCAAGGATATTTTGAGATAGGATTTATATATAATGTTCTTATGAGGAGGTGATGTTTCATAGGGAAGTTGAATCCATGGTCTTCTTGGAGCCTAAAAATCCATATGTTAATTACATATTCATGAGGATGTAGTGTTTTATATGTGAGGTTATTTAATTATATTTACTATTTAAATTTTCATGATGGTTTCTTTTTTAGGATAGAAATATTTGATCATGGGGAAGATGTAGCAACCCAGATTTTTCCCATGCGGGACATAATTTATTTTTGAGCTTTGAAGGTCTAGTCCCTTAAAGAGGGTAAAAATGTAAATTTACACTAGTAGTTTAACTTAAAAGAAATTTCTAATGATTAGTGTTGAAATAAGTATGAAATTATTACCATTGTGATTAATTTTGGTAAGTTTCTAAGATATTTTAATTTTAAGGGATATTTAACAATTATTATATAAAAAAATATTTATTCTACACAAATGATCATAACTCCTAAATGGTGGTATATATTAAGATTATGGTATATTGGTTGTGTTTGAAACTTGGTTTTTCTTAGAGGATTCATAAACAACATTCATAGGTTTTGAGACCCGAACCATCCCTTTTTTAGGTCTTTATTTAAATAAAAATGTTATACAATAATTATCAATTAGTATTTTCATTTTGGTATGGGTATTTGGAAAACACATATACTTGTGGTATTAATGTGGACCATTATAATATTTTAGTGTAATTTATTAAAGTGGGGTTGCCTTGAAGTTAGGTGAATTAATAATTTTATACATTAAAATTACATCATTTGAGATGAATATTCAATACATTTAAAAATAATACACACTTGATGACTATAAAGGTTTAGTTTATTTTGATACAAGATACATAATCATATTATTTCTTGAATTATATTCAATATCCCTTATAAAAAACTACTCATAGAGTACACTTATAATAAATATCTAACTTAAAACACTTCTTCATTACCTAGGGAAAGTAAAAGAATGAAAGGGTGAGGTTAGATGATATTTAAGTGTGACAATTCTAAATATCAATCAATGATCATAAAACACTAATAAGGGTACAAAAACAAGATCATAACATACATAATCAAAATCAATCATTCAATTATATTTAATCATGAATCATGGAATAATGTTTTTTTCTAGTCAAAATTCATATGCTATAATAGCATAGAATCATCAATAATAAATCATTATCCTAGAGAAAATAATAATAAGATTAATACATAGTTTGTTGTAATACCTATAAGCATGAAAAATCACTTTATTTCAGGTTCATTCCCAAGATTATAATTGTGGAAAAAATCCCATAATAGAAATTTTTACCTATACATTTTTAATATTCTTTTAGGAGTACCTTCCATTAAGTTGAATCCATCATATCCTAGAGTTTATTAACTGCATTATATATTATGATATTCTTAACTTAGCCATAATTGTGAAATGAATTATAAGGATATATAATTTTGGGACCCCCATTAAATAATTAAAACCATACATTTGGGTTCTATAATATCGTACAACATTCATCATATAATCATATCATAAACTATGTAATGGAAACAATTTTCATAAACATTTTATCATTCCATCATAGCATAACCTGTAGAAAAGAAATGGTCTCCATAAAGGTTTCTCTATGACTTATTTGACCCATGGGAAAGAAATAAGTTTCATGTAGTCATCAAAATCATAAGACATATAGTGAATTAATGAATATGGTATCACAATATCATATCCTCAGTGAATCTTAATAATCCTTAAATAATTTTGAAAAAGATGAAAAATAAACTTATAATATCATTTGAACATTTCATTGAAAACATGAGAAAATTTCTTCCTCTTTTGTTAATATTTTAACTAATAATTCCTATAATATTGAGAAAATAATTTATTTTGAAACTAAAAAAGGAAAATTTTAAATTAATATTTAATTAAAATAATTGTCATAATGGTGGGAAAATTCATTCATCCTGTAAACATTAAATGAGAACATTCCTTTCACACACTTATAAAAAGTAAATATTAACTTGTTCAGAATAAAACTTCATTAAAATTATTTAATTTTAAACCTCTATAAATAATATAAAAGGTAGTGAAAATTAAAATTTTAAAACATTTAATATATATTTAAAAACATTCATAAAATAATTTTGAATAGTATAGACATGGAATAAAAAATCCATTGACCAAAGAGGAGATAATGTTAACTTTAATTTGAAAACAATTTGTCATCCATTTATATTAAAAAGATATAAAAATGGTATTAATATATTAAATCTATAGAAATTACTAGAGGTGAAAAAATATGGGTTTTAAAGGATAATATATAGAAATGTTCTAATTAGAAATTTACACAGATAATCTCAAAAATAAACGAGATTGTAATACAAAACCCTTACTTCAAGTCTCTTATTCCATCATAAACATTTAAATATCCTATATAAAAGATATATATTTATTATATATATATTATAGAAACATAATCATATATAACAAACTATGCATAATCACATTATTTTTTCCAATTTCCCCTTTATTAACAATTTCTTCATTAAAATAACCAATCAGGTGAAAATTGGTATGTTTTCATAGCATTTTTCAGTTTGAAGGTTCTGGGACATACACCTTGGACATGGTTTCATTATCTAAAAAATATTAATATAGAAATAATTATCATATTTAATAATTATGTGCAATTATTTATTTATTTATATAAATACATTATTGAAAATGAATAACATCACTGCGTAGAGGTGGTAGTTCAAACGTACACACAAGTGATGTTATCATTTTATAATGAATGGAAAGGTAAGAAGATAGGTAGAATATTATAATTATTGAAGAAGAATAATTTTTTAAATATCATATATATAAATTAAATCAATCATAATAAATATATGTGCGAGGCGGTGATGTAATATGAACCATATTGTTACGCAGAGGTGGTGGTCCAAACATACACAAGAGCAATACTTTCATTTCCCATTTTATGGAATGAAGATGGAAAATAGTCAATACATCATCATTATAAAAATTAATTATATTTAATACACCAGATTTGATATTTTATAATGGATACTATAGTTTTAGTGATGGTAAACGAGGAAATAATATTGGAAATACTCAGTTAATAGATATACCTCTCCATTTTGAAACATGCTTTGGATTACACCTTAAGCCTTGAAAGAATGGTGTTATGATCAAGAATGTCTTCTAGGACATGGGTAGGGATATTTGGATGGTATTAAGAATATTATTGGATGAAATATATGGTTAATGAAGTGTGAGTATTATAGTAGAGGTGGTATTATTTAGTAAGTGTGGGAGATGACCCACATGGAATTTTTCAAAAGATTAAAATATAATAATGTATTACTCAAGTATTGTGTCTCAAAAAGGAAAATTTAATTTTATATATAAATCATAATTTATAAATACCACCAACCAATAAAATTAAATAATATTTTTCTTGATATTTTAAACCTTATCTCATTGGTTGACCCTTGGTAAACCCTTTTTAACTCTAACCATGGAAAAAAAACTATACCATTTTTACTATCCATTATCTATAAAAATTAAGTTGAACTTATTAAATTATATTAATTATTTTGATTAAATACATGACATACATTTTAAAATATTCAAAATATATAGTGGAAGAAATTCATTTTATAATAATCCTGAAAAATTCTACGAAATATGTATTTAGAGAAATATATTTCTAATCATAAAACTTGATTTATTTTTATTCCATGGATAAAAAAATTATTAAATTAATGATAAAGTATTTCATTGAATATAAAATCTATAAATTTTACTAAAACCATTCATAAATATATATTTAAATAATTTATGAAGATAAAAACACATATTTTAAATAATACTATTTTTTAAAGAAAAAAATTTGAATTTATATTCAAATTCATTTATTTTAATTTATAACCATTGAATACATTTTATAGATGTATAATAAATTATTTTCATAATTTATTTAACATTATTATTTCAATCTAATCTAATATCTAGGCGATAAATATCACAATAAAGAATAAAAATTCAAAAGTATATCATAGTTTCTCAAAACTCATGGTTGAATGTGAAGAAAGCTATTAAAAAATTAAATTAAATTAATGATAAATATATTATAAAATCCCATGGTTTTATAAAAATTTATGTATTAAACCATAAATTTATGTTCATGCTAGAATTAAGGTTTACCATTATGGAATGATAAATTATTTCCCTTAACTTATTCTCTATATATAGGAAAATATTCACCTATTGTCTCTGTTTTCATTGCTGGAACTCCTTAGAAATTTAACATTCCCTTTACACACAAAAAAATTACAGTTCCTCATGTTATTAACATTATTCATGGGGTTGAGTAAAATGATGATCTAGGATAATGATATGATCATAAAGAAATTGAAAGTCCTCATCAATGTTGGAAAATTTTGTTTCAAACACCACATTTATTTGTGTGATCTAAATCTCTTTCCCTCATGATTGAATAACCTAGATTTTGATGGTGATGATATGATAATTTTTTTGGAATACTTTAATTATGTATATCCACTATATATTGGATGGAAATTTAATCAAGGATCATTATCAATAATAATTACCAAAAAATTATATTGATCGTCCTAAATTATAAACAATTGATGACATGAGGATTTTGGTTTCAGAAAATATTTTATTGGATTATTTTCATGAGATTTTTTTTGTAATTATACTATTGGTCTTGTGGTGATTAAAGAAATTTTTTCTAGTTTAAAAATTCATTTAAAAAAAGTTTTATGAATGATGGATATGATAATTATTTTTTGAATACAATAATCTAGTTGTTTAAAATAAATTTTTTAATAAAAAACTATTATTTTATAAGGATAATTTCTTATGTTGAAAATTTCTACCTTTTCCTCATAGATGGATTTTGAAAAATTGTTTCATTTTTGATAACTTAATAAAAAAATAAAAAAAATAAAAAAATGGATTAATAATTTGAAAAATCAACATGCCAAATAAAAAATTAATATTAAACACTAATTATTTTTTTTATATTTTAAGCTTTGGTTTTTAGAAATTAATTGAATATTATATGGGATAATATTGGGGATGAAGACTTCATGTTTATCAAGGTTTCTATTTTAAGAATTTTTATTGAATTATTTATCTAACAATATTTATAAATGTTCGTGGAAATTTATCTCATATTGATTAATTATTTTATGATTATAAGAATGATTATTTTATAATTTATAATCAAGAAATTAATTTCCCCCTCCTAGAATTCTTATTTGGATAAGTTTATATATTAGTTTATGGTGGTTGGATACTTCATCCACCTCTATTGTTGACATTCCTTACCCCATCCTTGGATAATGAATCAGTCTTAGATTCATGGTTCTAGAATGATAAATTAATAAAATTACTAGTTCACATAGGGTTGATAGGGTGAAGGGTTCGACTGATAATAGAGGTCTGACCGATGATGGAGGTGATTGTGACATTCATGAAATGAAATCAATGTTTCTAGGTTTTTGAAAATTTCATTATTATTCAATGTGTAGTCTTTAATTGAACATTGTGTATGTCAAAAAATATAATTTATCTATTAAAATTAATTAAAAATCATATATAACCCATATAATATTGCTTCTATAATTAAAACCAATGTGTATAGGGTTTTCATAGAAAATTTTGAATAACATGTTGTGTTATTTCGGGGCATACACTGTGTATCATGAGGCTGAGTTCCTTGGTGTGTACTCCAAGAACAATCTATGTTAATATAGGAGACTAAAAAATCATGTTCCATATATTTAATTTCCTTGTATCTTGGGATAAAAGGGTCAATGTGTATAGGTTGTTCACTCTACATAGTCGTCTGTCCCCACACATCCTGCAATTTTTAGTGACATCATGTACAACTGGTGAATTAATTCAATATGTATCCAAAGTACATGTCTTAAAATCTAAATAGTTATAAATTACATGTAATTTAAGTACATATAATGTATTAGGATATATTCCAAGGATTATATAGTGATAGTAAATGTCAATCCTAGTAGAGTATGCTACACACCACATACCCTTATGGGACTCACTTTGTATTGGAATGATTTTACTATTTTTGGTATCTTATTATCTTAGTACCAATTTTTGATGTATAAATAGTTGATTATAATTATTTTGACATTACTAAAAAATTGGGCATTAGAGACTGCCAATGGCGGTCGCTATATGTGGCCGAAATTTCGGCCTTAAGTGACTGCTTGGCGGTCGCTATAGGCTGCTTGTCAGGCACCATTAGCGACCGCCATTGGCGGTCGCTGTAGGTGGCCTCCAGCGACCGTCACTGGCGGTCCTAATGTTTCCCGGCAGGCACCCTATAGCGACCGCCTTTCGTGGTCGCTACCCTGGGAATTTTTTTTAAAAAAAATTCCTACTGAAAGAAATATATATATATATATATATATTAAATAATATATATATATATATATATATATATTAAATAATATATATATATATATTAAAGAAAATATTTATATATATATTACTAAATAAATATTTTAAATATATATATATATATATAATATGTTTTAAATATTTTAATATATATATATATATTAAAGAAATATATATATATATATATAATATTAAATAAAATATTTTTCATTTTTTTAATGAAATGTACGAATTGTGTTTTTTTTCTTCACGGTGCAAAATTGGAGATAAAACACGGTAAAAATCATAAAAAATGGAAAACAATTTCAAACAGCATAAACATCAAGATCGTCATAAACAATAAATGAAAAATGTGCTTCAACGATCCGAGAAAGTCCATCCATTTCAATCTTCTGTTTCAATAATCCTACAATATAAAAAAAACAACAAAACAAAACAAACGTAAATTGAACATAATTATTCAGTTATTATATACATATAATAAAGTTAAATCTGACATCAAATCATGGCGCTATAATAATTTAAAACCCCCCATTTAAGAAATGATATCATTTCAGGTCATTCGGAGCACGTTTTCTCCGAATTCGACCGTCTCACGACGTTTATGGTGTTTTATGACACCAGAAACGCGTTTTTAGTCACTGCGGTCAAACAATTACTCCGATTGACGTACCGTCTGCCTGAAAATTTTACAACTCACACAACGGCTATTGTGGTACGGTTTCATGGAATTCCGAGGTCGTTCGGGTGGTTTTGACCCCCCCAATGTGCCATTTTAGCGCGCGCTGAGCTGCTGAAAACGATACAATCGGCCATACCGCGTGCACCGCACATCCGATGGGACTTTCGTCTCCTCCTACACGTCAAGAATAATATTCATAATGTTTTCTTGTGGTTCCAGGTCATTCGGAGCACGTTTGCTCCAAATTCGACTGTCTCACGTCGTTTCTGGTGTTTTATGACACTGGAAACGCGTTTCTGGTCACCATGGTCAAACGACACCTCCGATTGACATTCCGTATGCCCAAAAACTTCAAAAATCATAAAACGGTTGTTGTCATATGGTTTTATGGCATTCTGAGGTCGTTCGGGTGGTTTTGACCCCCCAACGCGCCATTTTAGCGCGCACCGAGCTGCTGAAAATGACACAATCAGCCGTACCGTGTGCACCGCATGTCCGACGGGCATACCGTCTCCTTCTACATGTCATGAATAATATTACTAATGTTTTGTGTGGTTTCAGGTCATTCGAAGCACGTTTGCTCCGAATTCGACCGTCTCACGCCATTTTGGGTGTTTTATGACACCGAAAACACGTTTCCGGTCACCGCGGTCAAACGACACCTCCAATTGACGTGTTGTTTACCTGACAATTTCAAAATTCACAAAACCGATGTTTTCCTATGGTTTCATGGAATTCCGAGGTCGTTTGGGTGGTTTTGACCCCCCCAACGCGCCATTTTAGCGCGCGCCGAGCTGCTGAAAATGACACAATCAGTGGTACCGCACGCACCACACATCTAATGGGCGTTCTTTATCCTCTCACACGTCATGAATAATATTCCTAATGTTTTCGTGTGGTTTCAGGTCATTTGGAGCACGTTTGCTCTGAATTCGACCGTCTCATGCCGTTTCTGGTGTTTTTTGACACGGGAAACGCGTTTCTGGTCACCGCAGTTAAACGACGCCTCCGATTGACATTCCGTCTACCCGAAAATTTCTCAAATCACACAGCAGCTATTGTCGTACGGTTTCATGGCATTCTGAGGTCATTCGGGTGGTTTTGACCCCTCAACATGCCATTTTAGCGCGCGCCGAGCTGCTGAAAACGACACAATCGGTCGTACCGTGCACACCGCACATCCGATGGGCATTCCATCCCCTCCTAAATGTCACAAATAATATTTCTAATGGTTTCGTGTGGTTTTAGGTCATTCGAAGCACGTTTTCTCTGAATTCGACCGTCTCACGCCGTTACTGGTGTTTTATGACAGCGGAAACACGTTTTCTATCACCACGGTCAAACGACACCTCCTATTGACGTTCCGTCTACCCGAACATTTCAAAAATCACACAATGGCTATTGTCGTATGGTTTCATGGAATTCTGAGGTCGTTCGGGTGGTTTTGACCCCCCAATGTGCCATTTTAGCGCGCACCGAGCTGCTGAAAATGACACAATCGGCCGTACCGCACGCACCGAACTTCCGATAGGCGTTCCGTCTCCTCCTACACGCCTAGAATAATATTCTTAATGTTTTTGTGTGGTTTCAGGTCATTCGGAGCACGTTTGCTCCAAATTTGACCGTCTCACGCTGTTTTTGGTGTTTTATGACACCAGAAACGTGTTTCCGGTCACCGCGGTCAAACGACAGCACTGATTGACGTTCCATCTTCCTGACCATTTCAAAAATCACACAATTACTGTTTTTGTACGGTTTAATGGCATTCTGAGGTCGTTCGGGTGGTTTTGACCCCCCAACGCGCCATTTTAGCGCGCGCCGAGCCGCTTAAAATGACACAATTGACCGTACCACGCGTACCACACATCTGATGGGCGCTCTGTCTCCTCCTAAAAGTCACGAATAATATTCATAATGTTTTCGTGTGGTTTCAAGTCATTCGGAGCACGTTTTCTCCGAATTCGACCGTCTCACGCCGTTACTGGTGTTTTATGACACCGAAAACGCCATTCCGAACACCACGGTCAAACGACACCTCCGATTGACATGCCGTCTTCCCGAATATTTCAAAAATCACATAATGTCTATTGTCGTATGGTTTCATGGAATTATGAGGTCGTTCGGGTGGTTTTGACCCCCCAACGCGCCATTTTAGCGCGCCCAGAGCAGCTAAAAATGACACAATCGGCCGTACCGCGTGCACCACATGTCCGATAGGTGTGTCGTCTCCTCCTACACGTTAGAAATAATATTACTAATGTTTTCCTATGGTTTTAGGTCATTCGGAGCTCGTTTTCTCCGAATTCGACCGTCTCACGCCGTTACTGGTGTTTTATGACACCAGAAACGCGTTTCCGGTCACCGCGGTAAAAAAACACCTCTGATAGATGTTTCATCTGCCCAACCATTTCAAAAATCACACAACGGCTTTTGTCGTACAGTTTCATGGCATTTTGAGGTCGTTCGGGTGGTTTTGACCCTCCAATGTGCCATTTTAGCGCGCACCGAGCAGCTGAAAACGATACAATCGGTCGTACCGCACACACCGCATGTCCTATGGGCATGTTGTCTCCTCCTACACGTCACGAATAATATTACCAATGTTTTCCTGTGGTTTCAGGTCATTCGGAGCACGTTTACTCCAAATTCGACCGTCTCACGCCATTTCTGGTGTTTTATGACACCGAAAACGCGTTTCCGGTCACTGCAGTCAAACGACACCTCCGATTGACATGCCGTCTACCCGAACATTTCACAAATCACAAAAACGGTTGTTTTAGTACAGTTTCATGGCATTCCGAGGTCGTTCGGGTGGTTATGACCCCCCAACGCGCCATTTTAGCACGCGCTGAGCTGCTGAAAACGACACAATCGGCCGTACCGCGCGCACCGTACGTCCGATGGGCGTTCCGTATCCTATTACATGTCACGAATAATATTTCTAATTTTTTTGGGTGGTTCCAGGTCATTCGGAGCATGTTTTCTCCCAATTCAACCGTCTCACGCCGTTTTTGGTGTTTTATGACACCAGAAACACGTTTCCGGTCACCGCGGTCAAACAACACCTCCGATTGACGTGACGTCTGACCAACCATTTCCAAAATAACATAATGGCTGTTGTCGTACGGTTTCATGGCATTCCGAGGTTGTTCGGGTGGTTTTGACCCCCCAACGCGCCATTTTAGTGCGCGCCGAGCTGCTGAAAATGTCACAATCAGCTGTACCGCACACACCGCACGTCCGGTGGGCATGTCGTCTCCTCCTACATGTCACGAATAATATTACTAATGTTTAAGTGTGGTTTCAGGTCATTCGGAGCACATTTTCTCCAAATTCGACAGTCTGACACTGTTTCTAGTGTTTTATGACACTCAAAACGTGTTTCCAGTCACCGCAGTCAAAATACACCTCTGATTGACGTGTCGTCTGACCAAACATTTCAAAAATAACACAAAGGCTGTTTTCATACGGTTTTATGGAATTCCGAGTTCGTTCGGGTGGTTTTGACCCCCCAACACGCCATTTTAGCACGTACCGAGCTGCTGAAAACGTCACAATCGGCCGTACCGCGCGCACCGCACATTTGATGGGTGTGTCGTCTCCTCCTACACATCACGGGTAATATTAATAATGTTTAAGTGTTGTTTCAGGTCATTCGGAGCACGTTTTCTCCGAATTTGACCGTCTCACGCCGTTACTGGTGTTTTATGACACCAGAATCGCGTTTTCGGTCACCGCGGTCAAACAACACCTTCGATTGACATACCGTTAGACCGCCCATTTCAAAAATCGTACAACGACTACTTTTGTACGGTTTCATGCTATTCTGAGGTCATTCGGGTGGTTTTGACCCCCCAATGCGCCATTTTAGCTCGCACCGAGCTGCTGAAAACGACACAATCGGCCGTACTGTGCGCACCGCACATCCGATGGGCGTTTCGTCTCCTCCTACACGTCACGAATAATATTACTAATGTTATAGTGTGGTTTTAGTTCTTTCAGAGAACGTTTTCTCTGAATTCGACCGTCTCACGCCGTTACTGGTGTTTTATGAAACTGGAAACACGTTTCCGGTCACCGCGGTCAAACAACACCTCTGATTGACGTTCTGTCTGCCCGACCATTTCGAAAATCAAACATCAACTGTTGTCGTATGGTTTCATGGAATTCCGAGGTCTTTCGGGTTGTTTTGACCCCCCAACGCGCCATTTTAGCGCTCACCGAGCTGCAGAAAACGGCACAATCGGTTGTACCGCACGCACCGCACGTCCGATGGGCATACCATCTCCTCCTACACGTCACGAATAATGTTCCTAATGTTTTCGTGTGGTTTCAGGTCATTCGGAGCATGTTTGATCCGAATTCAACCGTCTCACGCCATTTATGGTGTTTTATGGCACCGGAAACACGTTTTCGGTCACCGCGGTCAAACGACACCTCCGATTGACGTGTCATCTGCCCGACCATTTCAAAAATCACACAACGACTATTGTATTACGGGTTCATGGAATTACGAGGTCGTTCGGGTGGTTTTAACCCCCCATCGCGCTGTTTTAGCGCATGGCGAGCTGCTGAAAATGACACAATCGGCCGTACTGCGCACACCGCACGCCCGATGGGCGTGCTGTCTTCTTCTACACATCACGAATAATATTCCTAATGTTTTCATGTGGTTTCAGGTCATTCAGATCATTTTTTCTCTGAATTCGACCATCTCACGTCGTTTTTGGTGTTTTATGACACCAGAAACGTGTTTCCAGTCACCGTGGTCAAAAGACACCTCCGATTGACGTGCGGGGAGGGTTGTCCGGGGTGCAGGGAGGAGCTGTCCGTGGTGCAGGAGGGCGGTCCGGGGTGTGGGGCGGTCTGTCCGGAGTGCGGGGAGGGCTGTCCGGAGTGCGGGGGGGGGGGGGGGGGGTCTGTTCAGGGTGGGGGGTTGGGGGGGGGGGGCTGTCCGGAGTGCAGGGCGGCCTGTCCGGGGTGCTGGGGGGCTGTCCGGAGTGCGGAGGGCCTGTCCGGGTTTCGAGGAGGACTGTCCGGAGTGCGGGGGGCCTGTCTGGGTTGCGAGAGGGCTGTCATGGGTGCAGGGAGGGCTGTCTGGAGTGCGGGGAGGGCTTTCCGGGGTGCGGGAGTGTTGTCCGGGGTGCGGGGAGGGCTGTCCAGAGTGCAGGGAGGGTTGTCCGGAGGGCGGAGGGGGGGCTGTCCGGTGTGGGGGGGAGGGCATGTCCAGGGTGCGGGGAGGGCTGTCCAGTGTGCGGGGAGGGCTGTCCGGGGTGCAGGGAGGCTGCCCAGGGTGCGCGGGGGCTGTCCGGGGTGCAGGGAGGGATGTCCGGGGTGCGGGGGGGGGGGGGGGGGGGGAGGGGGGGGAGGGGGGGGGGGGCGGGGGGGGGGGGGGGGGAGGGGGGGTGTCCGTGGTGCTGGGCGGACTGTCTGGAGTGCGGGGGGCCTGTCCTGGGTGCGGGAGGGTTGTCCGGGGTGTGAGGAGGGCTGTCCGAGGTACGGGGAGGCCTGTCCAGGGTGCGGGGGGGGGGGGGGGGGGGGGCTATCTGGGGTGCGAGGGGCCTGTCCGGGGTGCGGGGAGGACTACCCAAAGTGCGAGGGGCCTGTTCGGGGTGCGGGAGGGCTGTCCGGGGTGTGGTTAGGGCTGTCCGGAGTGCGGGGAGGGCTGTTCGGGGTGCGGGAGGGATGTCCGAGGGGCGGGGGGGGGGGGGGGGGGGCTGTCCGGAGTGTGGGGAGGGCTGTCCGGGGTAGGCTGAGGACTACAAATAGTGAACTCAGCTCATTCATCAAAAACAAGTTTAATGGTTTATATTAGGAATCACATTTTTTTTCAAAAATCTTACAGAACATGAAATTCTAAACATTGAAAATTAAATGAACAAAAAATATCCAATTCATTAATCAGTTTCATGGTTACTTCTCAATTCGTGCACACAAACATTGCATGAGGCCAAAACACATATGGTACCCCCAAATGACAAAAAAACTCACTAGAAACCCAACATAAATATCAATTAAAACCCCACCATTAAAAGTATAAACACACCTCGTGAATATGATGTGTCATGCGTGGTCATGACTACTACCTCCATCAGGTGGGTCAGGGGCCTACAAAAAAAACACATTATGAATATTTTCATAACAAAAACAATATAAATTAAATAAATAAATACAGTATAAACCTGCGTCGTCTGATCCCATGCACCATCACCTGGACGCACATATTTCCGCAGTGCTCTAACCTCAGCGATCAATTGCGCATTTACCTCCTCAGAAGCGTGCAACCATGCCTCGAAATCTGACAACCGTTGTGTCATCTGAGTAACAGCAGGATGGACAACCGCAACGCGTGACACTACAGAACGAGGAATCCCTGTTCCATAGGTCAATCTATATCTATGCCCATCCCGACCAATAATGTGATGAAAAATCTCATCCCTTCGCATGGAAAGCTGTCGCTGGTCCTCTGGCAGATGTTCTAATTCAGCTTCAAATTGAGCCTATGAAATATTTAAATATATATATATATACATATATTAATATATATATTTTTTGTAAGTATTGGTAATGAGTACAAGCACTTACTATCAATGCTGCAGCCTCAAGATCATTGCGATCACGAGTCCTCATCCACACCGACATTTTATCAGTTGGCAGAACTTGCTCCAGCAACTGTATATGAATAGAATATAAACACAAAACTATATTAATTAAAAAAAATTTAAAAATGAATAATAAATACCTCATGTTGGAGTTTAGACACGTGACGAGTCCCGAACTGGTGAGGTGGTCCCTGCAACGCTCGATTTTTAGAATGGCCTGTTGACACCTCCTACATTCAATTCATTTAAATTTCAAACAAATCACCCATTCTTGAAAATATATATACCCAAATAAATATACAAACCGCAACACCCTCAGTAGTACAATATGCAACTAAATCACGCCACTGAGCTGGGAGGACTCCTCTCGAGACTTTTTCCAGAATGTCTGGGGCACCCACATTTGGTACCCAGTGGTCCTTCTTGACTTTGCCTTTATAGTTTTTCTACATCTTACAACATTTACTCATACACACTGGCCGAAACTCATCGGGACATACTTTCAAATTTATCTATTAAAGAAAAAAATCACATATGTTATTGTTGGTTATACATAGGGAATAAAGTAAAATGGTCTTCTTACCTGAACCTCCCTCCAAAGACGATCTAATGTGTTCTAAGGGATAGAAGCCCAATCACACGTGGTCAATGGAAATCTATGTGGATCACATATGATATGACCCAGCTGACGAATAAATGTAGGGTAATTCCATCCCTTAGGATGAAATACCTCATCAAATGAAACATCAAAAGTCGTGTCGAAATTCCATGATAATATGCCACGACTAGGGCCTCTCTTGCGAGAGGAAGAACCGGTCGAGTCTGATCCTATTGAAAACAATTTTATATACAAATTGACAGATGATATAAATATATATATATATATGTTTATTAATTAAATAAAAAATAGAGACAATGACATTCCAACATACCTCGACCCTGAGACGTAGATGCCTCAGATGGATGATGTGGATCTTCTGCCTCTTCCCCTGACATGCCTGCAGTCATGGAAAAAATTAGTAAGGGGACTATCAAAAGTGTCCAAATGATAAATTGGATTGTGTTTAAAAAAATTAAACTTGTATAGTTGTTAATCAAACAAAAAGGTATTTAATTGTAACGACCCAAACTTTTTAAATAGTATATTAACCTACTCTTAACGATTTAATAGAGATGTTAATGGTTAATGCAAAAAGAGGAGTTGATGGCTTCATCCAGTAGACTCGAACCTTATGAAGCCCACTTATCAGAGCTTGGGAAGGAGGTAGCATCAGTGGGCTTCTCTTTGGACCAAGCCCAAGCCGAACTCCAGCGTGTCAAGCTTGAATGGAAACGCCTGCGGGAGAAGTTCATGTTAGTAGAGATTACTACTAGGGCAATGTTATCTGAGCCTCCCTCAGATTCTCTCACCATAGCACACATTACACTTAGGTCATATGCTGCTGTTATAAGGGGCTATGTGACGAGACCCTAGCTTCCTTGTGTAATCCTTTGGGATGAATGAATTGAGATTTCTTCCTTTAGTGATGTTTGTGAAATTTCAAATGTCCGGATAATTTTAGGATGTATTTTATTGATTAATTTTGAAAAAATAATATTTTAAAATATTTATGTAAACCCTAAATAATTAATGATGTGTAATGATTTTTAAAAAATGGTGTTCTACAGAAGTGTTCAGTAAGGGATTTGGAGTCTAATAAGATCAATTTAATTTTTGATGAATAGTAAATTATGAATAGTGATTTTACGCTTAGGATTAGTAATGTGTCCAAATGGATTAATAATTTCACTCAAAGAAAGTTTTAATATAATTTAGACACCTAGATTAAGTAATGTTATTCAATAAAATGGGTAAATAACGGTTTCATAAATTATTAGTCAAGTATTAGTTTTTCAGGTGAATAGTGTTTTTTAATTAAAAATTTAATTAAAAATAATTAGAAAATTATTTTTATAAAATGGACTTTATTTTTGAACTCAGAGCATCGATATTATGTTATGGTAATTTTTGGGTTTTTTTTTCTGAAAAAATGAATTCTCGATGAATAGTGATTTTATTTAAAAATTAAATTAAAAATATTTAGAAAAATATTTTTTTAAAATGGAGTTCATAAATGTACTTAGAGCATCGATATTTGGTTAAGGTGAAATTTTGGGATTTTTCTGAGAAAGTTGAATTTTAAGTGAATAGTAAAAATGCAGTTTTAGGGTTTTAGTATGTTTAATGACATCATAACTGTGTCATGATGATGTCATGAGATATTTTAAGGGTTGGCCGGCCAAATGAGATGAATTATTGTTTTGGGGGACCCATGTGGCCTAACTCCATGGTAAATTCCATTGGAGAGAACATGGTTTTGAGAAAAGCACTTGTGAGGTGTCCCTTGGCCATTAATGCCTTGTCCCCTCACTTTCCCTATAAATACCCACCCTTTCCTCCTTTAGTTTTCACTCCCAACTCTCCCCCAACAAATTTATGGTCTCCTTACCTCCCAAGGAGTCCTCCCAAGGTGCCCCCATGCCCTCAAGGTCCAAACCTTTGAGTTTTAAGAGTCGCGTTTTAAGGTAAGGGATCCGACCTCTTTTTTTTTTCATGTAACCTTTTTTTGTCATTTCTTTTATACTCCATGTTCTTATGTTGGAGGATGTTCTTATATATTCATATTTCTTCCATTTTCATGTTCATATGATGATATAACCCATCTTTCTCTCATCAATTCGTTTTAAGAATGTTTAAGTGGCGCCGTTAGGCTGCCGAAATTTTAAGGGGATTCTTTCACCCTTCTCATTCTTTTTGAGAGTTATACTTTCATGTCAAGTCTTTCAAGTTCCTTTTTAATTATGTTGGGGTATGATCTCTATATATATCATACTGAAATCTTATGTTCATATGATGAGGGACCCTATTTGATCTTTCAAATTCCTTTTTTGTTGATGTTTAAGTGACGCCATTAGGCTGCCGAATTTTCATAAGAGAAATCTAATTTTTGTCTCCTTTACATGTTTTTCATTTCAAATGGTATGTCCTTGAAATTTCATCACCATGTTCATATATCCTTCTTATTCTGTCCCTCTACTTTTTTATAGGTCATTTATGATTGTTTGACCCATGTCCCCTCTCTTTTCAATGTTCTTTAAAAACCTCATAACATAGCTGTTATGCTGCAGAATTTCCGTCTCAAAATGTCTCTCTCTTTTTCTAAAGTTATTTTATTTTATTTACTGAATACTCAAAGATAATTTTTCTAAATGGGTATTCACATATATACCAAAATTTTCAATTTTAAATTCTGGGATTTACATACATGAAACCTGCTCTCCCCTTCCGTGGGTTTAAAGTGACGTAAAGATCATGTCTTTAAAGCAGTTTTTAAAACGTTATGATTACGAAATGAAACCCATTTATTTTATGATATATAGGATATTTATGAAATGTTTGATGATGATATATGTGTCTCATATGATAATAAAGGAAAATTTAAGGGTGCACCCTGATAGCGCTCCAATGCATTGGGTAATGATGTAACCACTAGAGATTCCAATTTTCATGATACCTAGGTAATTTTCAAATGACACCTTGGGGATGGACCTGGGTGATATTTTCATGATTTTCTATGTTAAATCATGTAGCCACATCTTCAAGTTATGAAATTTTTTATTTTTATTATGAAATTCATCATGATTCCTTTCTCATGCCTTAAAGTTCTTTTCTTGACCTTATTGAAGTATCTCAAGTTCACATGTAAAATGTTTCTCTTGTTTCCCTTACTGGGCCTTCTGCTCACCCCTTCTTTTGATGTATGTCCCCAGGTTATGAGATGCAGTAATGAACCTAGGATGAACTTAAAGATAAGCCTTTCATGTGTTTAATAAGAATGTTTTATGTTGTTTTCATGAATTATGTTCCTGGTTTCCAAGACACTAAACCTTAAAGATCCTTAGTGTTGTGTAATGTAATGAATGTTTATGTTATAAAAAGGCGGGATGCTATAGTTGGTATCAAAGGATGGTTTAGTTATTTGTGGAAATTAGGATATAAAAACTTGAGGAAGAACCCTATAGTAAAGTTTAAACATAGGAAAACTTCCTGGTATTTTGGTATGTATTGAGTGAGTTGTTTATCAAACAAATACATCTCTGTCTGGATACGAGCAGGTAGAGGCGGCTCTGGCACAAATGTACATAGGGGTAAAACCCGAAAACACCGCTTTGAGCTAGACTCGAATGGGAACTGGTGCACAATAACAGGCCTTTCTGCACTCTTGGTTACAACACTCCCGGAGGATATGTTTTGTTAATCACAAGATTTTTATGAATCATTATGAAGGAATTATAGAGAAGTGTAATTGTCTAAGAATTAAGTCTTAGTTAAAAGATTCATAAATTAAATAAGTTTATTACTACGGTTTTATTCTTTTAGAAAATGGCGGGCAATAAGAGGAACCATGCCGATGGTGACCGCAATGCACCATGTGCTGACAACCCTCCAATGGAAGCCAGAATGGAAACATTCATGCGAATGATGAACCAACTGACTCAAGTTATGAGTAATAACTTGAATCAAGCTAAGAGGCCGACCTCAACACGAAGGGAACAACACTCTGTTGAGTCCTTCATGCGTCAATGACCACCATCATTCAGTGGATCTACAGACCCTTTGGTTGAGGAACAATGGATAAGATCCATTGAAAAGATCTTTTCTGTACTTTATTGTTCAGAACAAGAAAAAGTCACCCTTTCTATTTACCGCCTAGAGGGAGAAGTTGATCAGTGGTGGTCACTGACCAAAAACACGAAGCCACGAGGAGAGATGGAAGCTATGGAGTGGGAAGAGTTCCGGAGAATATTTTTTAATAAGTATTTCCCTCGTTCGATGAGAACGAGAATGGAGAAAGAATTTCTCAAGCTGAAGCAAAAGGAGAATGAATCAGTTGGAACCTACGAGATGAACTTCACAAGGCATTCCCGTTATACCTCAAGCTTCGTCATGGACCCTAATGGGAAGGTTGATAGATTCTTTGGTGGACTACAACCTCATCTGCAGAAGAATCTAGCCAACAGGTACTATGATAGCTATGAAGAAATAGTTCAAAGTGATATGAAAGTTGAACTAGAGTTTGGGGAGACACAGTGGTCTCACAAATCTAATGAGAAGAAGAGAACTCTAGAACCAATCCTGGGAAGAAGATTTGATCAGGAAAGAGGTGGAAAGCATATGCAACATGCCACATGCAATAAAAGTGGGAAGAAGCATTCGGGGAACTGCTTGATCGGAAGTGGTATGTGCTACAGGTGTGGAAGAGAAGGCCATATTTCTCAGAATTTTCATAGTGATGTGATGCCTCAACTTTCCAACACTAACAACAGAGGAAGTATGGTTCAGGACCTACCCGAAGTCACATGCTTCAAGTGTGGACAAGTTGGGCACTTTTCTAATCAATTTCCAAATCTGAGGGTGGTGGAGGGGAATCACCATCAACCTCAGCAGAGGCCAAGGGAGCAAGGTCATTCTTTCGCTATCACAACAACTGAAGTTGAAGTTCTGAATGATGTGGTAGCAGGTACTCTTGTCATCATCTCAAAACTAGAAATTACTTTATTTGATTCTGGTTCTACGAATTCCTTTATTTCATCCAAGTTTGCAAAGAATATAGAATCAATCCCTGAACTACTTGAGGTAGAGTTGTCAGTCAAGACTCCAAGTGGGATTATCCATGCATCAACAGTGTTTAGAGACTCTAGTGTTTACTTTAGTGAGCACAATCTTATCACAAATCTAGTAGTCATTCCCATGTTGGAATTCGACATTATACTAGGGATGGACTGGCTCTAAAAGTATAATGCTAAGATCAAATACAGAAGTAAGGAAATCTCAGTAGTCTTGAATGAACGACCTACAGTTATCTTCCAAGGAGAGATATCCTGAACTGATCCCTATCTAGAAGCCCCTCCTATAGCTTTCTTTATGGAGTTAATCGGTGATGATGAATAAGGAAAAGGGAGCATACAAATAGAAGATGTTCCGATTGTTCATAAATACATGGATTTATTTCCAGAGGAGTTACCTAGACCTCCCCCAGAAAGAGAGGTAGAGTTCTCCATTGAACTCGTACCGTCAACCAATATCAAAGACTCCGTATAGAATGGAAAATGTTGATCTATAAGAGTTAAAAAAACAAATCCAAGACTTTTTGGTTAAGGGGTTTATCCGTCTGAGTGTGTCTCCTTGGGGAACACCAGTTCTCTTTGTGAAGAAGATGGATGGATCAATACGGCTATGCATTGATTATAGAGAACTGAATGGGATCACAGTGAAGAACAAATACCCTCCTCCAAGAATTGATGATTTATTTGACCAACTTCGTGGGGTTCAATTCTTCTCCAAGATTGACCTTCGATCTGGTTATCATCAACTGAGGGTGAAGAAGGAAGATACTCCAAATACATCCTCCCAATCAAGATACGGGCATTATGAGTTTACTGTTATGCCCTTCAGCTTGACTAATGCTCCTTCTATTTTCATGGATTTGATGAATAGAGCCTTTAAGGACTACCTTGATAACTTTTTGGTAGTTTTTATTGATGATATTTTGATATATTAAAAAAGTAGTGAGGAGCATGAAGATCATGTGAGGGTTATTTTGAAAACTCTACGGAAGGAGATGGTCTTTGGAAAGTTCAGCAAGTGTGAGTTTTGGTTACAATTAGTGGCTTTTTTAGGGCACATCGTAACCAATGAAGGAATCTCGGTTGACCCTGCAAAGACAATGGTTGTGGAGGAGTGGCCTCAACCCACAACAGTAACTGAGATTCGTAGTTTCCTTGTTTTAGTGGGATATTATAGGAGGTTTGTGAAAATCTTTTCATGGCTTTCTAATCCACTAACCAAGTTGACTCGAAAAGGGGTTAAGTTCATCTGGACAAAGGAATGCGAAGAAAGTTTCCAAGAGCTGAAGAAGAGATTGGTTACTGCACCTATGTTAACACTACCCTCTATTGGAGAAGGATTCTTTATTTTTAGCGATGCATCTCTGAAAGGGTTTAGGTGCATCCTCATGCAAAATGATAAGGTAATTGCTTATGCATCTCGACAGTTGAAGATTCATGAGCATAATTATCCTACGCATGATATAGAGCTAGCGGCAGTTGTTTTTTCTCTAAAGATATGAAGGAACTATCTTTATCGGGAGAAATGTAATATATACACCGACCACCAAAGATTAATGTATATTTTCACGTAGAAAGAATTGAACATGAGACAAAGGATATGGTTAGAGCTTATTAAAGACAATGATTGTTCAATTCATTATCACCCTGGAAGAGCAAACAAAGTCACGGATGCATTAAGTAGGAAAGATCCTGTTGTTCTGGTAACAATGAGGATCCTAGGAGATCCCTTGATTAAAGATCTAGTAAAACTGGACATGGGAATTGTAAGGGAAATGACATCATCAACCTTATCCCAAATGATTTCTCAACCTTCATTACCGGAGAAGATCAAGAAGGCTAAAAAAGAAGATCCTTTGCTGTAGGAAAAGTTTGAGGCTGTAAAGGATGGGAAGATCCCTGATGTCAATATTGATCAAGAAGGTGTATTGAAATTTCGTACAAGACTATGTGTTCCATCTATTCTGGAGATAAAGAATGAACTGATGGATGAAGCTCATAGCTCTACTTTCTCTATACATCCGGGAAGCACTAAGATGTATAGAGACCTTCGTGATCATTATTGGTGGGATAACATGAAGAGGGAGATTTCTGATTACACTACAAGGTGCCTGGTGTGTCAACAAGTAAAGGCAGAACGACAACTTACTAAGGGGGTATTACAACCGCTACCCATACCAGTATGGAAGTGGGATAATATCACTATGGACTTTGTAACTAGTCTCCCGAAAACATCCAAAGGAAACAATGCGATATGGGTTATTGTGGACCGTCTCACCAAGACATCCCATTTTATCTCTATTCAGGAAGATTTCTCTCTGGATCAACTTTCAAAGATATACGTAAAGGAAGTGGTGAGGTTGCATGGGGTACCACTATCCATCGTGTCTGATCATGATCCAAGATTCACATCAAAATTCTGGAGAAGTCTTCAACATGCTCTGAATACTGAATTGAATTTTAGTACGGCCTATCATCCTCAAACTGATGGCCAATCTGAAAGGACTATTCAGAGACTCGAAGACATGTTGAGATTATACTCAATGGAATTTAAAGGTGGATGGGATCAACACCTCCCATTAGTTGAGTTCTCCTATAACAACAGCTTCCATTCGAGTATTCAGATGGCACCCTATGAAGCTCTATATGGAAAGCGATGTAGAACTCCTACTTGTTGGGATGAAGATGGTGAGAGAAAGCTTCTTGGGCCTGATCTTGTGCAAGAGATGACAGAACAGGTTCATGACATCCAACAACACATAAAGGCTGCTTAGAGTCAGCAGAAGAGCTATGCTGACAACCGTCAAAGGGACTTGGAGTATGGTGTTGGCGACAAAGTCTTCCTTCGAATTTCTCCATAGAAGAGAGTCATGCGGTTTGGGAAGAGAGGGAAGCTCAGCCCTAGGTACATTGGCCCCTATGAATTCCTTGATCGCATAGGAGCAGTGGCCTATTGTCTAGCACTTCCTCCAAACCTAGCTCAAGTTCATGATGTCTTCCATGTATCTCTCTTGAGTAAGTACATTTTCGACCCTTTGCATGTACTAAACCCATAGGTGGTACAACCGGAACATGACCTCTCTTATGAGGAGCAGCCAGTGGAGATCATGGACCGTAGAGACAAGGTTCTACGAAACAATACTACCCACCTTGTGAAAGTGTTGTGGAGGAATCATAAATATGAAGAAGTGACTTGGGAGCCTGAGGAATCAATGAAGCAAAAGTACCCTCACCTTTTCAACTAGGCCTCAAGTATAAAATTTCGGGGACAAAATTTCTTAAGGGGGGAAGAATGTAATGACCCAAACTTTTTAAATAGTATATTAACTTACTCTTAACGATTTAATAGAGATGTTAATTCTTAATGCAGAAAGAGGAGTCGACGGATTCATCCAGTAGACTCGAACCTTATGAAGCCCACTTATTAGAGCTTGGGAAGGAGGTAGCATCTGTGGGCTTCGCTTTGGACCAAGCCCAAGCCGAACTCCAGCGTGTCAAGCTTGAACGGAAATGCCTGCTGGAGAAGTTCAATTTAGTAGAGATTACTACTAGGGAAATGTTATCTGAGCCTCCCTCAGATTCTCTCACCATAGCACACCTTACACTTAGGTCATACGCTGGTGTTATAAGGGGATATGTGACGAGACCCTGCCTTACTTGTGTAATCCTTTGGGATGAATGAATTGAGATTTCTTCCTTTAGTGATTTTTGTGAAATTTCAAATGTCCGGATAATTTTAGGAAGTATTTTATTGATGAATTTTGAAAAAAGGATATTTTAAAATATTTATGTAAACCCTAAATAATTAATGATGTGTAATGATTTTCAAAAAATGGTCTTCTAAAAAAGTGTTCAGTAAGGGATTTGGAGTCTAAAAAGAGCAACTTAATTTTTGATGAATAGTAAATTATGAATAGTGATTTTACGCTTAGGATTAGTAATGTGACCAAATGGATTAATAATTTCACTCAAAGAAAGTTTTAATATAATTTAGACACCTAGATTATGTAATGTTATTCAACAAAATGGGTAAATAACGGTTTCATAAATTATTGGTCAAGTATTAGTTTTTCGGGTGAATAGTGTTTTTTAATTAAAAATTTAATTAAAAGTAATTAGAAAAATATTTTTATAAAATGGACTTTATTTTTGAACTTAGAGCATCGATATTATGTTATGGTAATTTTTGGGTTTTTTTCTGAAAAAATGAATTCTCGATGAATAGTGATTTTATTTAAAAATTAAATTAAAAATATTTAGAAAATTATTTTTATAAAATGGAGTTCATAAATGTACTTAGAGCATCGATATTTGGTTAAGGTGAAATTTTGGGATTTTTCTGAGAAAGTTGAATTTTTAGTGAATAGTAAAAATGCAGTTTTAGGGTTTCGCTATGTTTAATGACATCATAACTTTGTCATGATGATGTCAAGAGATATTTTAAGGGTTGGCCGGCCAAAAGTGATGAATTATTGTTTTGGGGGACCCATGTGGCCTAACTCCAAGGGAAATTCCATGGGAGAGCACATGGTTTTGAGAAAAGCACTTGTGAGGTGTTCCTTGGCCATTAATGCCTTGTCCCCTCACTTTTCCTATAAATACCCACCCTTTCCTCCTTTAGTTTTCACTCCCAACTCTCCCAAAAAGAAGTTCTGGTCTCCTTACCTCCCAAGGAGTCCTCCCAAGGTGCTCCCAAGCCCTCAAGGTCCAAATTTTTGAGTTTTAAAAGTTACATTTTAAGGTAAGGGATCCGACCTCTCTCTCTTTTTCAAGTAATATCTTTTATGTCATTTCTTTTATAACCCATGTTCTTATGTTGGAGGATGTTCTTATATATTCATATTACTTCCCTTTTCATGTTCATATGATGAGATACTCCATCTTGCTCTCATTAATTCGTTTTAAGAATGTTTAAGTGGCGCCGTTAGGCTGCCGAAATTTTAAGGGGATTCTTTCACCCTTCTCATTCTTTTCAAAGTTCTACTTTCATGTCAAGTCTTTCAAGTTCCTTCTTAATTATGTTTGGGTATGATATCTATATCTATCATACTTAACTCTTATGTTCATATGATGAGGGACCCTATTTGATCTTTCCAATTCTTTTTTGTTGAAGTTTAAGTGATGCCGTTAGGCTGCTGAATTTTCATAAGAGAAATCTAATTTTTGTCTTCCTTCCATGTTTTTCATTTCAAATGGTATGTCCTTGAAATTGCATCACCATGTTCATATATCCTTCTTATTCTGTCCCTATACTGTTTTATGGGTCATTTGTGATTGTTTGACCCATGTCCCCTCTCTTTTCAATGATTGCTAAAAACCTCATAACATAGTTGTTATGCTGCAGAATTTCCGTCTCAAAATGTCTCTCTTTTTTTCTAAAGTTCCATTATTTTATTAAGTTAATACTCAAAGCTATTTTTTCAAAATGTGTATTCACATATATACCAAAATGTTCTATTTTAAATTCTTGGATTTACATTCATGAACCCCACTCTCCCCTTCCATGGGTTTAAAGTGACGTAAAGATCATGTCTTTAAAGCAGTTTTTAAAACGTTATGATTACGAAATGAAACCCATTTATTTTATGATATATGGGTTATTTATGAAATGTTTGATGATGACATATGTGTATCACATGATAATGAAGGCAAATTTAAGGCTTCACCCTGATAGCGCTCCAATGCATTGGGTAATGATGTAACCACTAGAGATTACAATTTTCACGATACCTTGGTGAATAACCTTGGTAATTTTCAAATGACACCTTGGGGATGGACCATGGTGATATGTTCATGATTGTCTATGTTAAATGATGTAGCCACATCTTCAAGTTATGAAAAGTGTTATTTTAAATATGAAATGCCTGATGATTCCTTTCTCATGCCTTAAAGTTCTTTTCTGGACCTTATTGAAGTATCTCAAGTTCACATGAAAATTGTTTCTCTTGTTTCCCTTACCGGGTCTTCTGCTCACCCCTTCTTTTGATGTATGTCCCCAGGTTATTAGATGAAGTAATGAACCTAGGATGAACTTAAGGAGAAGCCTTTCAAGTGTTTAAGAAGAATTTTTTATGTTGTTTTAATGTATTATGTTCCTAGTTTCCAAGACACTAAACCTTAAAGATCATCAGTGTTGTGTAATTTAATGAGAGTTTATGTTAAAAAAAGGTGGGAGGCTATAGTAATAATTAGTTGTGAATTAATTTTAAAAAATCAGAAATTTTACAAAATAGATATATAAATTATGTACAAAACCAATCAATGCATAGCCAAATTTCAAATTTAATTAATAAAAATTCAAGCAGCACATGAACCAAATGAAGAATACCTCAATGGGAAGATACACCGACAATAACATCAATATAACGTGGGTTAAATCACCCTAAATATTTATAACTGAATAAACTTCCAAAAGTGAGGATTAAAACATACAAGGACTTATAAAATGTTTAGTTAATTTATGATATCTTAGGCTGAATATAGGGAAAGAAATTATACCATTCATTAAGCATGAAAATCGACCATTTCTCCTTCAATAGCCAATCTACCCCAATAAATATCTTCTTCACGTTGAACTACGATATGTTGATCAAGCTGTTGGGAAACAAAAGGAACAGTCTCAGGTTTATCTTGTTCAAATACAAATAGTCCTCACTGAGACATTTTGACAACAACTTGCCAACTTGGATTCGAAGGCAAAGTAACAAAGAATACTTGTTCCGCTTGTGATGTCAAAATGAAAGGTTCATTATCAACTCGTTAATTTCTGTATAACATATAATTAAAATTCACCAATGAAAACTGATATTGATCTACTTTACATCCACGCACTGGATCAAACCAATTACACATTAACAATATGTACTTCAACCCATGTGTGTATTCAACTTCAATGATGTCTATCAATTGACCATAGTAATAACCAGAATCGAAAAATGGACAACCAATGCCACTGTTTTGTATTCCTCGTTTGTCGTCAACATCTTTAATGCGAAACAGAAAACCATTAGAATCTATAGATTTATAACGATGAGCCGTTATAGATGGACCCTAAGCTAGTTGGAAAAATTCTTCAGTTAGCGTGGGGTCCCCTAACTCCCTCAGCTTATGAACCTACATAATTCATAGAATTCAATAATGATATATAAAGAAAAAAATTAGTATAATACTTCACTCATAATGAAAATCAATTTATACATACATAATCCTTGAACCAATCATGAAATGACACATAATGAGACTGTTGAATTTGAAACTCAGTCGCACGATACATCACTTCTTTTATCTCATTAATGTGTTTCTTGCAAATGATAACGCGATGTTTAAATGATCAACTTATGCAAACAAATCATGTAAAAGTTAAACAATAAAAGTGATAAGATACTTACTGCATTAATGGTGCAACTGATGGAGTATTGAACAAGATATATCGATGCGCTTGTATCCACTCGATGTTGTCCATATCATATGTGGTTCCTTCTCCAACTGGACCATCCGGAATCTGAGAGGGATTATCTAATTTTGTTTCAACATCCATACGATATTCTGCAAAAAATGTAGTACACTCATCCATCAAATAACCATTGGCTATTGATGCCTCCGGATGAGCTCTGTTGCGTACAAATGGTTTCAATGTACTCAAATACCGTTCAATAGGATACATACACCTGAATTTCACTTGACCAGTATCCATTACATAATTAGTTAGGTGCACTGTCAAGTGGACCATAACATCGAAAAATGAGGGGGGAAATAGTTTCTCAAAGTGACAAAGCGTATGTACAATTCGGTCCTGTAAACTTTTTAAATCACTCATTCGTTGATTTATTAAAAAAATCTATTTAAAAAATTACTCATCTCAATCAACGGATGAACAAAATTGGGGGATAAACAATCAAAAATTGCGATTAGAATCAACTACTGAAGTAGTATGTGATTGTCCTGACTTTTCAACCCTTGCAATGTCTTTCTCATCAGATTCACACACTTTGAAATATTAGAAGAGTAACCATCAGGCACCTTGAGCATCTTCAAAATGGAAAGAAATGTCTCTTTCTCCTTTGTAGTCATTGTATAGTATGCAGCAGGCATATATGCATTGTTTCCCTCAGCTAACTTTAAATGCAACTATTTCCTTAAACCCATTTCTTCCAAATCATGGTGTGCATTAACATGGTCCTTTGAATTTCCACTAACACCTGAAATGGTCCACAATATGTTATCACAAACATTTTTTTCAATGTGAATGACATCCAAATTATGCCTCAGCATGTTAGTTTTCCAATACGGAAGACTATAAAAAATAATTCTCTTTTTCCAATTGTGACTACGCTGACTATCCGCAGCTCAAATATTACGTACCGGAGGAGCCACCAAATCCAGAATTTCATATACCGTGCAGATTTTTTCTTCCTCAATCTGTGATAACATTTCGACTCCTGTCATGATCTTTGGTGCTGGGTTGAACTCTCTAGAACCATCAAATGCCACTCTGCCCTTTCTGAACCTGTGCTAAGGGGGGAGAAAACGTCTGTGACCCATGTATGCCCATTTTTTGGAATTCTTAAGCCACACATATTTTTTACTTTTGTTGCAATAAGGGCAAGCAAATTCCCTTTTCGTACTCCATCTTGATAAATTTGCATAAGCAGGGAAGTCATTGATTGTCCACAATAAAGAATCTTTCAGTTTGAACATTTCATTCGTTTCACAGTCATAAGTCATCACACCATCGCCCCAAAATTCATTCATATCATTAATAAATGGCTGAAGGTAAACATCAATCTTATACCCCGGACTTTTAGGTCCATCGATAAGAGTGGAAATTAATATAAATTGTTGCTTCATACAAAGCCACAAAGGAAGAATATATGGAACCAACACCATGGTCCATGTGATATGAGTTGCATCAACCATAGACTTGAATGGATTGAAACCATCTGCTGCCAATCCCAATCGGACATTACAAATATCTTTAGCAAAGTTGGGATGTCTCTTATCAAAATCCTTCCATGCATGAGAGTCTGCCGGGTGGGTTAACATATCACTTTCATAAACCCTTTCTGCATGCCATCTCATTAAATTAGAAACTTTAGATGACATAAAAAATCTTTTCAACATTGGTTTAAGGGGAAAGTAACACATTTGATTTATGGAAATCAGTTTCCCCTGTATCGCAATCTGGCTTTGATGAGTCTGATTTCCCCTGCTCTCTTTCCACTTGGATGCAACATAAACCGTGCAAATATCCAAATGGTAAGTTTCCCTTTTAAACAACATACAATTGTTTGCACATGAATCTATGGTCTCATATGTAAAACCTAAGTTCTCTGTCAACTTACAAGCATGGTAATACGACTCGGGAATCTTAACATTGATAGGAAGAACCTTTTTCAATAACACCAAAAGCATGTCGAATGATGTGTTTGACCAATTATTCAAAGTATTCAAATGCAAAAACTCCACGATAAACGAAATTTTATTATAAGAAGTACATCGAGGATATAATTCTGTTTTCGTATCATCAAGTGATTCATAAAACCTCCTCGAATCACGATCTGCACCAGAGCGAAGATTTATCTCACCGGTATTAAGATTCTGGATGTCAATGCCTTCAGGATCAAACCCACGTACCATTTTAGTAATCATTTCATGAATTGGATCATTCATCCTTGCATCAACATACATTTGAGATGCATCCGTATTTTGACAACGAACATATTGTTCTCCATGAAGAGTCCAACTCTTATAATTTTTCTGAAATCCATTAAAGAATTGGTGCACCCTCATAGTATCTCGTGTGAATTGATATCTGTTAGCACATTTTATACATGGACAACTAATATAGTCACTTTCAAGTCCTCTGGTGAAGTCAATAATCTGCATAATTCCATTTAAATATTCACTAGACGTTCGATTTGGAAGATCAGTCCAACTCTTATCCATAATAATATCTATATAACAAACATTTACAGAATACTTATTACATTTTCATTTTTCAAATAAACTATATTTAAAATAAATACTAATCATTTGTTTATGAGCCATTGATAAAATAATAATGTAAATGAAAGCCCATGTCATACCTGATTGCGCTACAAACCTGGAAGGGAGGGGAGCCAAAGGAGGTGCTGCGAGGGAGAGGAGAGGCAGCGAAGGGGAGCCGGAGCCAAAGGCAGTGCGGTGAGGTAAGGGAATGGCGGTGGTTGCGGCGGGGATCCGGAGGAGAGGAGGCGGTGAGGGGATGGGGGACGGGCAGTGAGGGGGGGGGGCATGTCTGGGGTGGTGGGGGGGGGTGTCCAGGGTGCGGGGGGGGGGGGGGGGGGGTGGGGGGGGGGCTGTCCAGGGTGCGGGGGGGGGGGGGGGTGTCCGGGGTGAGGGGGGGGGGGCTGTCCGGGGTGCGACGGGGGGGGGGGGGGGTGCTGGGGGGGGGGGGGTTCGTTCGGGGTGCAGGGAGGATGTCTGAGGTGCTGGGGATGTCCAGGGTGCAGGGGATGTCCGGGGTGGGGGGGAGGGCCAAGGGGGCGGAGGGCCGAGGGCAGAGGCCAGAGGGCTGAGGGGTAGGAGACGGAGGGGGTGGAGGGAAGAGGATGGAGGCCAGAGGCCAGAGGGCAGAGGGATGCCGAAGGGGAGCGGAGGATGGCTGGAGGGCAGAGGGCGGACGGAGCGGGAGGGACGAGGGCGGAGGGCACGCGGAGGGTGGAGGGCAGCAAAGGGGATGGCACCCGGAGGGTGAGGCATGGTGGCGGGGGACGACACACAGGGAGGGCGGCGATGGGGGGGGGGGGGGGCGCCGAAGCCCTTAATTTTTTTTACAAAGGGAAGTGACCGCCTTTGGCTGTCGCTAGTGTTAGGGGGATTCAAAGCCCAGTATTCTAGTAGTATATCTTCAATAGTTCAGGTTTATATTAGCATATTTTGAGTAGTTGGTATTTTTTTCACTATAGAGAAGACGATAAGTGTGGTAGGATGATTATTGAGTATCCATGGGGTCAGAAACCTATTGGTAGTATATCATCTTCAGGGCTTTGGTACTCTATGTATTTAGTGTTTTGAAGAATATATTTTCAAACATATCTTTGTGTTATGTGTTTTGATGACTCAAAAAAACCCTACGTTCATTCTAATTTTTTTCTAAAGTTTTTTATATTATATTTAACTTACGCTGTGTGTCGTTGTGTTTAACTTATGATACGAAACGAATATTATCTTATGAGAATTGAATAATACCTTTAGTTTCTTAGAATCAGAATTTTCTATGTAAGACTTTATCTTATGAAGTTTTATTGAGTTTCTCAAAACAGATGCTCTAGTCAGAATAAGATTATAAACCAAATTTATCTTCTAAAAATAATATTCACATCTTTAAAAAATTGATGATGATAAATGTTACATCATAGTAACACTTTATATTTTAGGCTGGAGAAATATCTTATGCTACATTGAAGTGATTTTATTTTATGAGGACTAGATGGTTTATCTTATGAAAATTATTTTATGGTGAACAATTATTTTAGATGTTATCATATAAAACTCTTATATTCCATAACATCATGATTAATTTTCTAATCTATTGATATGTAACATCATCCCTTCAGATCAAATCAAAATGAGATTATACATTTAAGGAAATATCATCCAGCAAAATACTTTCCCAAAATAAAATGATCCGATTAATGAGAAGATCTCTTTCATCACTAATAAAAAAGAAATTACCATATTTGGGATGTTTTCCTCCATATCCAAAATATCCTATCTCATAAAGATCACTTTATATGCCTCTCTTGACCATTAGAGTTATCTAGAGCTCACGTTTAAATATAATATTAAAATGTTAGTTCAACAATTCAAAAAAAAGAAGAACAATAACTAATCGATTTTTAAACATCAACAAGGAAAATGATGGAGACCTATACATATATAAGAAATCATTCATGATTTTCTTATCTGTTATATTATTTTCAATGAATATCATCTCAATATACACCTTGGATTATTTCATTCTACCAGTATGAATCTTCATCAACTATCAATTACTGGTTGAAACTGTGTGCTGCAAATGTTCCTCTAAAAGTTTTTGTTAATGTTATAATTTTTTCACATAGCATAAGAGTGTTCATAAGACTATGGATATGTATTGTAATGGAATATCCTGGTGGAATGCTCTTGGACCTTTATATTATGTGAAAACTGCTTATACTCATTTGTGAGCCCCTGGAAAAGGGATGTTATAGTGAATATCACCAAACATTTGTAGAAGAGTGTCAGTGGAGTGGGATAGGGGATTTTTGTTCCCTGGACCACTATAAATCCCTATGATGAAGTTCAGTTCCACATGTTTTCAAATTTCCTATAAATATATTCAAAAAGAAATATTTTTACCTGCATTCTTTTAAGAGGGTGGTCTAATATTCAAGAATTTTTTATGAACTCAATTCACCCTCACTTGAGTTATTTAATCAGTTAACATGTGGAGCAATAATTAGTATCAGGGATTGTGAATCTTTAGTTCCCAAATTTAAAATGTTGAAGTCCAACAATCCGTATTCAAATGGATTATATAGATGATAAAAAAGAATTTATGTAAATGGTTTATGTTATTTACTTATATGGTGAGAAGTATGGTTACTAGAAAGATCACATGATCATATATATAAAAATAATTATCCAAAATGTTTTTCCCAAAGCTGTTAAGCCCTATGAAATTATTACGTCAGAATGTGAAACCTAGGATGTTGTAGTTGAAGTGAATTATGATTTAAACTCAAAGGATATTACTACTATGATATGCGTTTTAAGACTAGATGAGTTTTAAATAATATCTCAATTTTAAAAATTACATGAAATGTGGACCACTATAATAATTTCATATTAAAGAACTAACAATTTAAGAGCTCTTGGATATGATAAAACTAAGCTTATGTTTGATACATTCAAAATGGTTAAAGGATAAAGTATTACCCAACTAAATGTAAGACTCAATGAGATTGTAAAAAAAATTGTTGTTCTTGGAATTTCTATCACCAAGACAGAACATGAATTGAATGTTCTCAGAGTACTATAACCTAAGTGGAGTCGAATATCAGCAGCTATCAAAAAACATATAGAAGTCAAAAATTTCAAGATAAAAGATGTCATCAGGACAATTATAATGTATGAAGATGAGAAGAAAATTGAAATTGAAGATCATAATATGATAAATAAGTAAAGTGATTCCTTGACGGAATATACTTATAATGTTGACTAAAATAGAAATTACATACAAACATATGAGGAATCTGAAGTAGAATATTTATCATGAAAATTTGAATGAAATTATGAGCTCACTCAGTTTTCTCAAAATTTAAAAGGATTCAATAACAAAGGGATAGGTTATATAATATCCATTAATAAGCATAGAATGTGTGGTGAAAATCTAAATAATGGATATTCTATGAGTGAAAAAGGTCGGGACACATTATGTATGACTTTCTAAAAATTAGAGATGGTAAGAAGATAGAAAAGATATACATCAAGATGACTGGATATAATAAATCTAAGAAATCCATGAAGAATACATAGAGTTCACTAAATATTATAGTAAAATTAATCCATCCGAATTAGAAGATGAAGTTATAAATCACATGTCCAACATATGTTTCATGGAATAGTGATATGAGACACATTCTTATTAATATTTTGTGGATGATCATGAATCTGAAAATGAAAATTGATCATAAAAAAAATTAAATGAGTAGTGAACCATAATTAAAATAAATTATTGAAGTCTAAAAAATTAAAACAAATCCCTTTGAAATTCATAAAATAAATTTTTTATTGAGGAATAAAATCTATGAAACTAAATTTTAGACATAAAAAGTAAATTAGAAAAAACTACTGTGTCAAATTATGAACCAATAAAAACAATTGAAAACCTAAAGAAGGATGTTAAATTTTAAATGATGATTTAAGTGTCTTTGTAAAAGAAAAAGATTATTTAATCAAAATTCTTTATCAAAATCTACCTACAAAAGAACAATTTGGAATTGGAATCCAAGGTGAAAGGCCTAAACTTTATAGAAAACCAGTTTTTTCTTTCTCTAAACAACACCTTCCCAAAGTTTCTTATTTTCATTATGGTGAAATAGGAAATTATTCCTATATTTTTTATTTGAAAAATTGTTAAGTATGTTGAATAAATAGTTTTTTACATAAAATGATTTTTTAAAATAAGGGGAAATGTTCTTTGGAAAAAAGAAGCAAGTATAGATGGATATATCGTTTATAGGCAACATTTCTGAACTCAAAAATATTTTAGGTACCAAATATTCTGTTTTTTGATTTTTCATTATAGGAAACTAGCCGTATGAACAACAATACAAAATGATTTATGGATATGGGTTTTTCTAGGAATATGAGTGGATATTACTCTATTTTTTATTCTCCATCCAAACTAGATATAGGATAGGTCATGTTTTGAGATAATTAAAAAGGAAATATAGTTTCCATTGGATTAGTTCAAAATACTTAGTCGATTATCGTCAAAAAAGCAATTTTCATTAAAGACTTAAATCAAAACCTGATAATACTATATCAACTGTATGATGATGGTTATTCTGTATATTTTTCTAATAATTCATTTTTTATTTGTAATGATTAATATATCATGTTTAAAGCACCCAGAACAGAAAATGTTTACACACTATATCTTAATTCTTTGTGTAGATATAATGTAAACTATTTTAATTATAAATTTAAAGAATCATGGGTTTTTAATAGAAGGCATGGACATTACAATGATAATTATTCGGAAAATGTTTCTAAAATACATTTCATTTCTTACTTTCCCATTATTAAATTGGATAGAAAGAAGCAATTTGATGCATGCTAAATGGGAAAGAAACACAAGTATGACTTCAAGCTAATTAATGATTTTTATACTTATATAATGATTGAGATTATCCATATATATCTATTTGGACTGTATATAACTAATATTTTATGTTGTAAGTCATTATTTAAATGTTAGTTTATGATTTTCAAGGTTTACACGAGTTTACTTGTTATAAATCAAAGTGAAGTATGTTTTTTTATTGATTTCTCTAAACTTGTGAAAAATGAAAAAGATGTCAAAATAGGGTCTTTGAAAAGTGATAATGGAGGTGAATTTGATAATCATGAATTTAATTCTTATTTCTCTAAGTAAGGAAATAATCACACATTCTTTGGCCACATGACACCTTAACAAAACATTGTTTTCAAAAGAAGGAATGAGACTTTTCATGAAATTTATAAGACTATGTTATGTGAATATAACATTCCCACTCATTTGTGGGATATGGATATTAACTTAGTGTGTTATATAATTAACATAGTATTAATAAGGCCTATATTGAGTAGAACACCCTCTGAGTTGTGGAATAATATAAAACTCAACATAGTATACTTCAAAGTATTTGGATGTAAGGTTTAAATCTTGAAAAAAAGGATAATATTAGAAAGTTAGATCCAAAGGCTGATGAAGGTATATTCCAAGATTATTTTACTACTTCCAAATCTTATATACTTTTGTATGTAAGTTTAATGATTTTTTAATAATCATATTATGTTATGTTTGATGAATGTGGTCATTTTCATCTGAAAAATGATTTAAATTAATGATCAAAATGATTAAGTAAAAAATATGAGACATGAACCTATCATTATTTAAAACATGGATGAGTATTTGGAACATGATTAATTTAAACAAAACCTAGTGAGGGTAGACACTAGTGAACCTGAATGTGTGTTTCCCAGAATACATTGAAATATTAAATACTATCATTTATAAATAGTTATAGAAAACCTATATAATGGAGTTTGAACTTGAAGAAACATAGGAAATAGAGTATAATTCTCTACCTTTCTACACAAATTATGACATAAATATATTAAAGAATCCTTACCTGATGAAAAACTGTTCTTATTAAAGCAAGAAAAGATAAATCAATTGAAAATAAATAAGGAATGATAACTAGTTAAATGATCCTCAAGCTATCCTATAATTGGAACCGAATGGATTTTTATAAAAAAATATGTTCATAGTGTAATAACTGTAAATATATCTAGATTAGTTTCCAAAATATATAATCAAAAAGAAGGAATTGATTCTGAAGAAACATTTTCTCCCATATCTAGATTATAATATATTATAATTGTAATGACACAAACATTTATTAAGGAAAATTCAACTTGATCTAATTAAATATCTTATTATGTAAAATGGTTATATAAAACATATGCACTTACCCAGTTTTATGTGTTTGGATTTTAAAATACAGTTAATAATTTTTACCATTTCTAATATAGACATTGAACATTGATCACAAGATTAGAATAAATATAGGGCTCTAACAAATCCAATTTACTTAGACAAAGGAAGCGATGGCCTCATCGTGTAAAATTGGTCCATATGAAGCCCATTTGATGGAGCTCGGAAAGGAGGTAGTGTCATTGGGATTCACTGTGTACCAAACCCAATATGAGCCTCAACATGTTAAGCTTGAACAATATCGTCTAGAGGAGAAGTGGAAGTTAATATAGATTACCACCCGAGCGATGTTATCTGTGCCTCCCCAAGAGTCTGTCGCCATCAAAAACCATACCCTTAGGTTTTATGTGGGTTTAAAAAGGGGTTATGAAACAATACTTGAGAAATATAATTATGTTAATTATTTTTTTATAGAATAAATAATATACATTCATTTTATTATAGTTACTTTATGAATGGGGTTTAAAGAAAAAATAGTATTTTTATTTAATATTCAATTATGAAATCTATTTTGATTAATTAATGTATTTTTTAATTAAATAAAATTTTAATAAAATTTTATTACTATAAAAATTTAATTAAAAATAAATGATAATATTATTTTTAAGAATATAGTTGTATATTTTATTAAGGTTTGAAAACTTTTTTTGTCAAAACCCATGAGTTTTTAATAAATGTCATTTTTTATTTTGAAAGTGAAAATTCACATGATTAGAAAAATATTTAGATAAAATTAATATCATTTTTGGATTTAGGACGCCGAAATTATCTAACGGTGAATTTTCATAATTTTCTTAGACAACAAAATTTTTGGGTAAAATTAAATACCGTTTAAATATATAATGTGTTTTGTAACATCATAATGACCCAATAGTGATGTAATAAAAAACTATAAAATGGATATTCAGCCAATATATTTTTTATCTTTAAAATAATGTGATTTTATATTTTTTTGATTAGTTTTACAATGCCTTAGTGCACCATACAAGACTTATAAAATATTTTAACATTTTAAATTGAATTCCTTGAGAGTGTGACTAAACTCCACATAGGAAAGCCTAATATTTTAATAAGTTAGGCCATTGTAATTATAAAATAATGTTTTCTTATAAAATTTTGAAAAAACCCATGGGAAAAACCATGTTATTGTTTGTGGTCTTTATTAGTTTAATGTGTAGTGTCAAAAACCTAAATAATAAATAATCCCATCTCCTTTCCTATATAAACCTACTCAATCTCAAATTACACATCACTCAAACCATTTAGATCTTGACCAACCCCTATCCTCCACTCTCCATAATCCTCCCAAGGCTCCCCAAGCTCCCAAGAAGCCTCTCTCAAGCCTCTCCGAAGCCTATCGGATCACACATCCATGTAAGTGATTTCTTCCTTTATCATTTTTTCCAAGTGTATTTATATTATAATACCCTTTTAATTTCAATTAAAAATGATGGGGTGTGGTTGTTTACCTCCCTCATACTTCCATACTTACTTTTTAATGTTGAGAGACCTCTTTCCCTCTCATTAATCTCTCCCATGTACAGCTGTTACCATGATCAAATTTCATAAGAGTTATTCCATTTCTCCTCTTTCTTCCAGTTTGTTTAATACGTTACACCTTAAATTTTCAAATTACTTATGGTGTAACTTGTATCTAGATTACCCATTACTCTCTATTCCTTTTACATGTGATGACATATCCCTTTCTCTCTCATTAAACATTTTTATGAATGATTATGTCACGCTGTTATGCTGTCGAAATTGCACCGCATTTTCCAAGTCAAATCAACGTATAATGAATACCATACCCATTTATCATTCAAGGGTATTCACATTTCTTCACATATATGTATTGATTATAGAATTTCATGTATGTATTCCACATTACTTTATCATGTAATAAATTATTATGTTGAATGATTCCATGTTATATGAACTATGTGGCACACTTATGAATAAAATGAAATGATTATAAAGGGTGCTCCCTAATAGCGGTCCAATAAATTGGGTAAAGAATAGTATCATGATACTCTAGGTGCAATTAGGGTTTACTCATGATAATTCATGTGAATTGGGGGTTTACTCATTATTTTTCAAGTTTAATGAGCTTTTACTCATGCTCAATGCGCAATGAGCCTTGACTCATGCTAATATCATGTTAAATGTTGTGGCCACATTACCATGTTATGATAATCATGCTATATCACGCCTTTATGTTCATGTTTCTCTTATAATCCATTGATATTACTATTTCTTAACATGTATTTTATTCTTTATGTTATTCCTTGTTTACTCCCTTACTAGGATTTATAGCTCACCCTTTGCCTATGTATGTCATCCGATTATCCCATGCATTGCTATGTATGAAGTAATGTTTTGGTCGTGTAAAAGAAGTTTTCCATAAAGATGTTGTATTTTATGTTTTATGTTGTCATTTAATGCTCCTAATTTCCCAATAAACTAGACCCATAGATCCTCAAATTTGTCTTAAGAAAAAGTTTATGTAATAAGTCATGTTTCAGTGTGCAATAAAGCGCAGGTTTGTTATAGTTGGTATCAGAGGATGGGATTATTTATTTTTGGGATTAGGATTAGAAAACCCTAGTAAAATCTTTATGGATAATAATAAGTATAATAAAAACATCCCTAAATTTTTTTAGTATAGATTAAGTGGTTTATCAAGAAAATACATCCCTGTCTTGATATGAACAAGTAGAGGTGGCTTTGGAACATATGTATCTAGGGGTAAAACTCTAAAACACCTCTTTGAGATAGAATCAAATGAGAACTAGTGAAAAACAACAGGCCTTGATGCCCTCTTTATTCAACACTCTTGGGGGATATGATTTTGTAAATTTATAATCTTAGTATGTACCATTATTAAGGGAATAAAAAATTCCCCTAAGAATATATGTAGGGAAGTAGATCATGGATAACATATATTGAAGCCTATAAATTTGTAAGTTAAGAAAATAAATGTAATTTATAAGTTATCCATTTTTTCATTATATTCCCCTTTATTTGTTACCCATAAATTTCCTTTTATTCCATCCAATGTCCAGTAATAAGAAGACTCAGGCTAACAACCGATCCGAAGATCAATGTGATGACTGTTTTAATGAGATACCCAATCCAATAGGAGAGTGAATTGAAAACATTGTCATGAAACTCTCTCAGTTTACTCAATTTTTGACTAGAATCATGGGTCAAGATGAAAATACTACCACCCATAAGAAAGAACTAGCCATAATTAAGAGATTCATGAGATAAAGGCCTCATACTTTCACTGGATCATCTGATCCCTCAATCGCCGAATAGTGGATCAACTCCATCGAGAAGATATTCTCCATCCTTAATTTTTTTGAATATGATAAGGTTCTTCTAGAAGCTTATCATATGTAGGGTGAAGCTGATCAGTGGTGGAAATTGATTAAAAACACGAAGCATGAAGAAGATATCTAGGTGTTGTAATGGAATGATTTTTAGAAAACATTTTCTAATAAATATTTTCCTTGCACCCTACGACTGAAGATGGAAAGACACTTCCTTCCCCTCAAGTAGAAAGATGAAGAATCAATCACACTGTATGTGGAAAAAATCAAAAGGGTTTCACAATACACCTCCAAATTTGCCATTACCCTAGAATTCAAGGTTGGCTGCTTCTTTGCTGGGCTAGAACATAGCCTATGGAAATCCCTAGTGATCCTTGAATTCGATAGCTATGAGGAAATTTTCTGATGTGACCTCAAAGTAAAAATGGATATCAGAAAATCTCAATGGTATAATGGGGATACAAAACCAAAATTTGACTTTAATTATGGTTGTTCGATGGATATATACAATGGTGCTATGAAATTCCAGTACCCTACTTGCCAAAGGTGCGGATTGAAGCACCCTGGATGTTGACTGAAGGGGATGAAGAAATTATTTAGGTGTGGATGAGAAGGGCACCTGTATATTAATTTCCATCAACAAAAACTAGCTTCTATGATAGAGGAGAGGAACACTATATTATACCCTCAATTCATTGTTCATTTCTTTAACTACAATGAACTATAGGACTTTGCAAACCAGTTCCCTAAGACAAGGGTTTTTTAAGGAAACCACCAACCTCCAAGGCATCAAGGGTGAGATTTTACCATCACTACCACTAAAGTGAACCCTGAAAACAAAGTGGTGTCAGGTACACTAGTTATTCATTCAAGAATATAAAACCTAATTTTTTATTTTGGTTCAAGGAATTATTTAATTTCCTGAAAGTTTAGTAGAAAAATCCCAAAACCACCACAAATCATGGAAGTAGAGATGTCAGTGAGAATGGAAAGTGGGGAAATCATTACATACCATGAATATAACTCCTCCCATATCACACTTTTCGTATTGAAATTCTTGGAGAACCTTTTCATAATCCCTCTCATGGAATTTGATTTAATTTTTGGCATAGATTGGCTGTCCCTATATAGATCCAACATAAATTTCCGTGAGAGGGAAATAACACTTCATATGGGGAATCGACCCCCGATTTTGTACAAGTTCAATGAAGAGGATGAATCTTCATGAGCACCATAACCTCAAGTGTGGATATTAACACCATATGTGCATGCATATATTGCTTATATTATTTAGTCTTTGGAAGAAACCATCCATGAAGATATTACTATAGTGAGACAATTCACTGAAGTGTTCCCCAAGAAATTTCTTGGTCTTCCTCGTAGAAGATATTTGGAATTATGGATTGTTATTATACCTGATGAATTTCCAATATCCAAGAATCCATATAGAAAGGCTATTATGGAGCTTGATGAGCTAATGAAACAACTAAAAAATAATATGGATAAAGGGTTTATATGCCCAAATGCTTCACAATGGAGTGTACCAGTCCTCTTTGTCAAGAAGAAGGATGTGTCAATGCACCTTTGTATTGATTATCATGAGTTCAAAAAATTCACGATAATGAACAAGTATCCTCTGTCATGAATTGATGACTTGTTCAATCAACTACGTGGATCACCATACTTCTCCGAGGTGGATCTGCAGTCGATCTATTACCAAGTATGGGTGAAGAAGGAGGATATCCCCAAGACTACTTTTTGTACAAGGTACATGCACTATGAATTCATAGTAATGAATTTTAGACTCAATAATGCTCCAGAAATTTTCATGGACTTAATGAGTAGTGTCTTTAGAGATTACCTCAAAAAAAAATGGTAGTCTTTATAGATAATATTCTAAGATACTACAAAATCAAGGAGGATCATGAGGAGAATCTGAGCACTATACTAGAGACCTTGTGAAATGAGAATATCTATGAAAAGTAATTTAAGTGTATGTTCTGATTGAATGAGGTCTCATTATTGGGTCATATCATCAAAAACAATGGGATATCTATGGATCCCACCAAGACAAGTAAAATTGAGGGATAATTGAGGACAAAATCTGTGACGAATATCCATAGATTCCTTGGGTTAGTGGGATATTATCACCGATTTGTGAGAAATTTCTCACAATTTTCAAACCCTCTTATCATGATAACTCGGAATGGAGTCAATTATTCTTGGATTGATGAATGAAAATAGATATTCAAGGGGTTGAAAAGGAATCTTATCACTGTTCATGTTCTCACACTACCCACAAGTGGTTAATTTTTTGTTGTATTTTGTGATTCATTGAAGAAGGGATTGGGATACATGTTGATGAAAAATGGAAAAGTCATTGCCTATGCTTCAAGGGAATTAAATGTTCATGATAAAAACTATCCAACACATGGTCAATATTTGGCTGTAGTAATATTCGCTTTAATAATTTTGCGAAATTAACTCCTTTGGGAGAATTGGGAAATATATACAAATCAAAACTGCCTCAGTAAATATTCACAAAGAAAGATCTGAATATGGACCAAGGAAGATGGTTAGAGCTGACCAAAGACTATAAATGCCCAATTTATTTCCATTCGAGGAAAGAAAAAAATATGGGAGATTCTATAACTAGAAAGGATCTAACAACTATTTCATTAATGATTATTGAAAAGGATCTAATCTTCTTATATTTTAGAAAGATGGACATGGGAATCATAAAGAAGAGAAAATCATCAATCCTTTCAGAAATGATTGATCAACCATCTCTTTTAGAATAGTTAAAGGATTATCAAAAGGATGATGTGGAAATTCGGAATAAAGTGGAAACCATCAAAAAAAGGAAATCCTTGGAGATAAATGGAAATGAATAAGGAATTGTGAGATTTTGGAAAAGACTATATGTTCCATCAAATCCAAAGGTAAATAATGAAATTTTGAATGATGCACATAGTTCAAATTTCTCCATTCATCCAAGAATCTCAAATATGTATAAAGATATCTAAGATAATTATTCGTGGGATAACATGAAGAAGGATATCACTGAGTATACATCAAAGTGCATTGTATGTCATAAAGTGAAGGATGAGAGAAATAAGTCTAAGGGGATAATGCAAACATTACCCATACCAACATGGAAATGAGAGAACATCACCTTTGACTTTGTCACCAGACTTTCTAGGACATCCAAAGGAAACAATGCTATCTTTGTTGTTGGGGATAATATTACAAAGAATACACACTAAATTGCAATTAGAGATGATTTCTCATTGGATATAATATCAATAATATATATCAAAGAAGTGTTAAGGCTACATGGAGTACCGCTATGGATTATATCAGATCGAGATACAAGATTCACCTCAATATTCTGGAAGAGTCTCTGATATGCTCTGAATACTCAGCTGAACTTTAGTACAACTTATCATCCTCAAACATATGGCCAATCTGACTAGAGTATACAAACACTTGAGGATATGTTGAGAGCATACTTAATGGAATTCAAAGGATAATGGGATCAATATCTTCTTCTAGTTGATTTCTCATAAAATAACAGTTTCCACTGAAGTATACAAATGGATCCTTATGAATCTCTTTATGGGAAGAGGTGCATAACACCAGAATGTTGGGATAAATTTGGGGAGAAAAAAATCATAGGTCCGGAAAAGGTTGAAGAAATGGTGGAGAATGTTAAGACCATCCAACAACTCATTAAATTTGTTCAGATTTGAAAAATTAGATATGATGATAATCATCAATGAGACCTAGAGTTTGATGTTGGAGACATGATATTCCTCCGCATATCACTGTGGAATAGAGTTATGAGATTTTAGAATAAGGGAAATATTATTATAAGGTACATCATCCCTTTTGAGATACTTGATCTCGTTGGAGCAGTGGCCTATCGACTAGAACTCCAACCTAGCCTATCTCAAGTAAATCATGTATTCCATGTGCCACTCTTTAGGAAGTACATTCTTGACCCATTGCATGTACTCAATCCAGAGGTGGTACCATTGGAGAATGATCTCTCCTATGAAGAGAAGTTGGTGAAGTTCTTAGATCATATGAAAAAAGTTATATGAAATAACACAATTACCCTCATCAAGGTGTTGTGGAGGAACCAAAAGTTTGAAAGATAAATGTGGGAATCTAAGTGTTTAATTGAAGTTACCCACATCTATTTTAATATGGGAAAATGAAAATTTGAGGGTGAATTTTTTTTAGGGCGGATGATTGTAAAGACCCATGATTTTATTCATGGAAATTACTCTTGATCTAATTAAATGTATTATTATGTAAAATGGTTATATAAAACATATACACTTCCTCAGTTTAATGTTTTTGGATTTTAAAATACTATTAAGAATTGTTATCGTTTCTAGAATAGTCGCTGAATAGTGATGACATGATTAGTATAAATACAGTTCTTTAACAAATCCATTTTACTAAGACAAATGAAGCAATGTCCTCATCCATTAGAATTTCTCCAAATGAATCCTATTTGTCAGATATCAAAAAGGAGGAAGCGTCTCTAGGCTTCACACAAGACCAATCCCAAGATGAGCTTCAACACGTTAAGCTTGAACGAAATTGCCTATGGGAGAAGTGGAAGTTAATAGAGATTACCACCAGAGTGATGTTATCTGAACCGCCCCAAGAGTCTATCAACATCATAAATCTTTTCCTTATGTATTTTGCGAGTTTTATAAGGGGTTATGTAACAATACTCTAGAACTATAATTTTGTGAATTAATTTTTTATATAATAAAGAAAATACATTCATTTTATTATTGTTACTTTATAAATTGTTTTTAAATCACAAATAGTATTTTTAGTTAATATTTAATTAAGAAATCCATTTTGATGAATTAATGGTTTTTCAAATTAAATGAAATTATAATAATATATGTTTTATAAATCATTTTTTATTAAATATAAATGATCATATAATTTTAATGAATACAATTATGATTTTTATTAAGGTTTGAAAACTGTTTTTCTCAAAACCCATTAATTTTCTATAAATATCGGTATTTATTTTAAAAGTTTAAATGAATATGTTATAAAATTTTATAGATAAAATGAATATCATTTATGGAATCATGATTTTAAAATTATTTAACAGTTACTTTTTCATAATTTTATGAGATAGTTTATTTTTTGGGTAAAAATTAAATAACGTTTAAATATATAATGTGTTTTATGACATCATAATAACCAAATAGTGATGTAATAAAATAATATAAATGAGATATTATGAAAAAATATTTTATATCATTAAAATAATGTGATTTTAGATTTTTTTTAACAATTTTAAAATGCCTTAATGAACCTCCAAGATTTATAAAATATTTTAACTTATTAAAATGATTTCCTTGAGAGAGTGACTAACCTACACATAAGAAAGCATAATATTTTGATATTCTCTTCCATTGGCCTTATAACATAATGTTTTACACACCCCTTTGGAAAAAAACCATGGGAGAAACCATGGTATGGTTTTTGGTTTTTATTAGTTTAATGTGTAGTGTCCAAAACCTAAATAATAAAAAACCACTGTCCCTTCCTATATAAACCCACTTAATATTCAATTACTCTTCACTCAAACCATTTAGAGATCGACCAAACCCTTCCCTTTTTTCTCTAGAATCCTCCTAAGGCACCCCAAGATCCCAAGAATCCTCCCTCAAGCTTCTGGAGTCACACATCTATGTAAGATATTTCTTCCCTTCTCATTTTTTTCCAAGTTTATTTATATTGTTATACCCTTGTTTGTTCGATTAAAAATGATGGGGTATGATTTTTCATATCATCCATTAATCCATCCGTATTTTTTAATGATTATATATGTAACGCCCCGGACCTAGATTCCTAGAGTCGGGGCAATATTTTAATACATTGGAATGATTACAAGGAATCAAGTCTCAAAAGACCAATCAGTTTACCAGTCTTGGAAAATAGATTACATACATGAACGTTACATTACACATTCTAACATAAAAAAAAATAATCTTTTGATAAGTCCATTGTTCCCTTAACTTAACCCTGCATCTCAAACAAAAAAACTTCTTGGGATCCTGGGAAAATAAAACATAAGAAATGGGTGAGATTAGATGCTCAGTAAGGGTAAATAATTTAGCAGAATCTATAAAATGTTAAGGTAAGATGTGTAATAAAACCAATAGCCTTTTAAACATAAACATGAACATAATATGGAAAAAATAAATCAAAAATTACCATATAAACATGAAAATGTATATTATACTAGTTGAATAATCATATGTAATAACTAATTTCATAATGAGGGAAATTACAGTACCATACTTTAATTTCTGTGTCAAGGCCTCGTGCCAGGACCTATGGGCTAACTGTAACTGGACCCCAACCCAGAGAGAATCTGTAACCGGACTCTGACCCAGAGAGCCTCTATAACCGGACTCCAATATAGAGGGTCTGCTGTAACCAAACCCCAACCCGGAGGGCTTAATTTTACTAGTCCCCAATCGAGAACATACTAGTCCAATACATTCATCTTAAGAAAATGTTTAAATATAACTTAAACATTCATATTAAAAATAGCATAAGAAATGTCAATACTTTAACCACAAACCATGAATGGAATAAAAATAACTCATCCATAGTCAAACATATCACAAAACCATATATACAATATAGATGATTTTTATCCTAATAAATCAACCTTGTTCAAGAATAATATCCCATAAAGGATGTTGACATAGTTGAAAATGATCAGTAAAAATCTTTGAGAGAAATATCCCTTTTCATGAAATCATTTAAAAATCATATAAAGGAAGTAATTTAAAACATAGTTTTGAATCTAATTGTACCATACCACTTTGAAACTTTTTAAATTAATTAACATTTTAAAACATTAATGTCCATGTAAATAAATCCTTAAAACCTTTTTGAAAACATGGACATTAATGAGAATGGTTTATAAGAATAAATATTTTAAACATTTAAAATGATGTTTTAGTAAAAAATATCTTAAAAATAATCCATTTGAAAATAATTTTTTGATACAAGGACATGGATAATAATTATGTCCCAGCAGATTCTTACATAAAAACAACCTCTGATAATAAAGATATTGTGAAATTAACACTTACTTCGCAATTTTCTTTGGTCGAGGGTACGTTTAATCTCTTTTATAATGACCATTGGAAGTTATCAGATTATAAAAGAACCATATTCATATTTATAATATCATACATGATTCATTTATGACTTTATACTACCGATTTAATAATTATTTGCATTTAAAATTAACATTTCAGGTATTAATCGCTTTCTTTATTGTACGTATTTTAACTTCTTATTCTTGATCGTATCATTTAGATCATGATTTAAATAATTCCAAAATATAATCTCTTATTTATATATAATATATATTTATAATATAAATATTTATAATAGATAGATATATGATATGTAAAACACTGTTTATGGAGACAATAGGTCGTACGTACGCGTAAACGTTGTTTCTGTTTTCATATCGTATTGAACAGAAGTAAGTGAATAAGATATATGTAAGTATATATATATATATATATAAATATATATCTAAAGTAGAATTATTATGTCATATATTACATACGTATTAGTAATATATATTTTTATAATTGCCGATGAATGGTGAACGTGGAAATGAATCTCATCGCGTCATGGAGACGGTAATTCGTACGTACGATCGAGCGACAATATCATTTCTTTAAAGGTGTGGAATTTGATGGTATATTAATTTTACAGAGATATTATAATGTTATTTTCGTTATTTCTATACATATTACCCAACATTATATCTATCCAAATAACATAGTGTTGAATAACAAATTACACCATGGCGTGGAGACGGAAAGCCGTACGTACGTACACATGGTGACATTATCATTCATAGGATGGATAAAATAATGAATATGGTATTTAAATATTTATAATAATATCACAGTATATATAAGGAACTTTATTTATTATTTTGGTATGGTAATAACAAAGAAAGAGTAAGTGGAAGAAGAAAACAACTTGAAAGAGGGTGGTGAAATCATTACCTCTTCTTCACATTCTTCCTTTTGATTTTATCAAAATTGATCTTTAGGTTTGCTTTATAACCAAATTAAGTACTCTAGAATGAAGTTAGGATAGTTAGTAGGATATTTGGGTTGGGTTTGACCAATCCAAATGGCTTTGGAGGTGTTAATTTGAAAGAATGGGAAGTGACATTTTATAAGAGTGGTGAGGGGCACCTTAGGAAAAAACTAAAATATTAATTTATAATAAAATAATTTTCTTTTTATAATGGCTCAAAAATGGATTATTTAGAGTATAAGGTGGGATTGGTCAAAAAACACTCAACCAGTCCGTTTTAGACAGGTTTGGATCACTATATTAACCTTATAATTTAGATTTAACTCTTAGTTAAATAGTTTTACATTTACCATGTCTCTTGGTATTTTTAAATTATATGGTTAATAAACATACTATAAACTTCCAAGAGAACCCAAAGTGGTTCATTAATAGAATATATAATAGTATTTTAGATTTTTGGCCAAACCATACATTTTTAGGAAAAAAATACCAATTAATAATATAATATTTGTTTTAAAAACTCTTTTATGTCAATTTTGACACTATTAGGTATTTTGTTTTTTATAAATTTATAACAACATTATTACTTCAAAATTTATTTCATTTAATCGACCCTAGAATATGATATTATCCAATAAAATTAGTCTAATTCCTGAAAAGTATCAAATTACATTTATTTAGAATTTATAATATCATTTTTTTGATTGTTTCATTGATAAGGAAAATACAACATTATTATTGTGTCAAATATAAATATATATATTATATGTCTAAAAATTATAAATAAAATATAATGTGGTATGAAATATTTTTACCTTTTCAATTAATATTTATAGTAGAATAGATAAATTATATAACCTCGTATAAAAATTGTTTTACTAAAAGATACTTGCTTTTGTTATTTTTTCCTTCACTTTAAATTATTTAATATAAAATGTCATTATCACCCCCATGTGTCTCCATGGGGCCCCAAAATCGACCCAAGGATGACCATAGTCGGAAATGTATCATCCAATATTTTTAGGACATGTGTTAGGGTAATTTAATATTTTTATAATATTATTTTTTATCTTTATTTACTGGATTTACACCTTTAACCACGACAAATAAAATATTTACTGAAATAAATATTCCTAAGGTCTTAAAATAAAATTTACCTATTTACAAAATTTGTACATCCTGATTTAAAATATAGAATCCATTTTTTCGAAATTCAAAACAAAAATGTGGCAAAAATTAATTTAAAATTAATTCCTATTGTCAAAACAAAAAGCGTGTTTTTATGAAATAATAACTATCAAAAGATTGACACTTGTTTGTGTCCAATTTAAATGTGAAATTACTTATGATGACCTGAATTGTATTAAATGATAAAAATATAATCTATTTATACTTTGAAACCATTAAAATTAATAATTTACCACTACTAATTATTTCGATTAAAAAGTTGTTTTAAATTAAAATTTATTAAATTTCACTATTCATCAAAATATGGAAATTATCAGAAAACGACCAAAAATTTATCCAAAATAAATTTTTATGTCCTGATTCTATAAAAATAATTTAATTTCATTAAATTAAATATATAATATCTTCAAATATTGTTTTTAAAAAGGGTTTTCTATTAAAAGATAGTAAAATTGTATTTTTTGAAAAATACTTATTTTATCTAAAAAATGAATTTGTTCATATATTATGTCTAAGAAACACATAATATGGATGTTAAAATTATATAATGTATATAAAACTCAAAATTCAGTTAATAATATTCATAACCTCTTTTTTAATGATTAGTTTAGTACGTTGTGGTGCGCTCGAACTCGGTGTTTCCTATTGTGCAAGATATTGAATCACTTTAATGAAATAACATACTATAAAATCCAAGGGTGTTACATTATCCCCTCATTCAATAAATTGCGTCCTAAAAATTTAAAATTGTTCTTCAAAAATAAAAGGTTTAAAACAGATAAATAACTTTGTGGATAACCCACATTGGAAATTGGTTTAATAAAATTTAGTCTTAATAAGAGGGAAAGGGAAATGAAAAAGTCACCACCAAATAATGATCTCAATGAAGATAACATTGGTGGAAAATAAAGACACATAATTGGAGGAAAAATTTAAAAATTTATAGGGAGTGATTAAGGTCAACAATCACAAACAAGTATAAAATTGAGGTCCTCAAATCCATCAATCTTTGATTATTTAAAATACCATCGGTTGAACAAAACATAAGTTATTAGGATAACAGATTTTTGGTTTTAAGATCCCTTACCTAAAGTTTAAGAATTAATTTACACATATAATAAGAGGAAAAAATTATATATATATACACTTGACAATTCATGTTTCATCCTTCAACTAATTCCAACCACAAACTCATCTTTCACTCCAAAATATTTCAGAAATAAAATTCTATTTATCCTAATCGTATAGGGTTCCAAAAATAATGAATTAATAATTCACCTAACAGACCCTTTAAAAGAAACTATATTATACAATCCAAGGACTTCACATAGTCTAGTGGTAGGTGATAAATCCCAATCGCACTATGGTTGTGGGTTTGATTCCTGCAACTTTGTTCGACACGACAGATTGTCACATGGTCTGTGTGTTGTCCTTTTTATAACAATCCAAAAATAACCTTAAAAATAGTATCTATTTTCAAACATAATGCATTCCAACCTTTAGACTTATCCAACATACTTATATCCAAACGCATAGTCCAATATTTAAAAGGAATTTAAACACATTGAAGATCCTTATTTCCACATAATAACATGTGAATTCATTAATCATGTATTATTTTAAAACATGGTAACATCCTGAATTACTATAAAACCATATTGATTACATTCATGCTCCGTTATCCATTATTTAATACCGGATATATTCCTTATATCCAAAAATATTTAATATTCAAACAATTATGAAATAAACAGACTATTAATCAGTACCAAGTAAGTCATGAATTTCCAATATATTTTATCGAAATCAACCATATCCTATTCCAAAATCACTATCTCATTATTAGGACCATATTAATGATTACTTTTCCTTTAACTATATAGTTTCCAAAAAGTTTAGATTACTATTAATTCACATTTATTATAACCAAATAATCTCAAATAATCAATAAAATAGCACTGCATTACAATCCTTATTTATCTCCATAATTCATATAACCAGTATATTGTCGATAAAACACTCAAATGAACTTATTATATGATAAAAACATAAGAACACTAGTCATTACTCTTCATCTAAGGTAGTATAATAACATGATTATTATTCAATAACATCATTTGCGGTATACTCTGATGACTGGGACATTGATTTGTGTAGTGTCTCAATGCCTTTTAGATATAGCATTTTACATTTGAAACCTTTTTCTTACCCTTACAATCACATACTTGGTGTCTTTTTTATCCACACTTATAACAAACTCCTATTCCCTTCAAGAATTTACCAAGGTGAATCTTTCCACATTTATCACATATGGAAAAATCATTCTTTACCCTCTTCTCTTTATCCATCTTTCTCTCTACCATCATTTTATTCTCATGCTTCCCTTCAAAACCACAGGGCTCAGATAATTATTTACTTATCTTATTAACACATGATATTATTTCTTCATATGTTGAGAATACATGGGAGAATATTTCCCTTCTAAATTGTGTCTTAATTTCATGAATGATTTGATCATTCTTACTCTTTCGATCATACGTATTGCTGTAGTTATCATTACTTCTATTGGGAACTATTTCTATACAATGACATACACTAGGTCAGTTTATAAATCATAATGAATAATTCAAATGTTGTAAAATACCTAACATAAATTGAACAGTTTATGGATATAATCCATAATAATAAATATATTTTCTTTGAGGAGGTATATACTCATAAATCCTTTATAATGATTAGTAATGAAAATGAGAATTATCCTAAGCATATCCCCTTAGAGTGTCGTAACCAAGAGTACAACAACGCCCATTATCATGCACCAGTTCCCATTCGAGCCTAGCTCAAAACGGTGTTTTTGGGTTTTACCCCTGGGTACATCTATGCCAAAGCCGCCTCTACCGGATCGTATCCAGATAGGGATGTATTTTCTTGGAAAACTCATAAAATCTCTACATTACCAAAATTATATTAAGTTCTTCTACACTAATCCTCAAATTCTATCTCAGGGTAATGTGCTCTAATAAAATTTTATATGAATCTAGTTTCCATGGTTTTTTATAAACTTCCTCTAATACTAATTGTAACGCCCCAACCCTAGATTCCCATAGTCGGTGAATTATTTTAATACATTGGCATGATTATAAGGAATCAAGTCCCAAAAGACTGATTAGTTTAGCAGTCTTGGAAAATATATTACATAAATGAATGTTACATTACACTTTCTGACATACAAAAAAACAATAATCCTTTGAGAATGACATTGTTCCCTTAGATTAACCATGTATCTGAAACATAAAACACTTCTTTGGATCCTGGGAAAATAAAACATAAGAAAGTGGTGAGCTTAGATGTTCAGTAAGGGTAAAGAATTTAGAGTATGCTATAAATTTTTAAGGAAATATGTTTAATAAAAACATTAGGCTTTTAAACATAAAAATGAACATAATATGGAAAAAATAAATCAAGAATTACCATATAAACATGCAGAAGGATATTATACTAGTCAAATAATCACATGTAACAACTAATTTAATAATGAGGGAATGTGCAATACCAGACAGTAATTTCTATGTGAAGGCCTCATGCCAGGACCTAGGGGCTAACTGAAACTAGACCCCAACCCTGAGAGACTCTGTAACTAGACTCCATCCCAGAGAGCCTCTGTAACCGGACTCCAACCTGGAGAGACTCTGTAACCAGACTCCAACCAAGAGGGTTTACTGTAACTGGAACCCAACCCAGAGGTCTTACTTTTACTAGTCCCCATCCCAGAACATACTAGTCCAATACATTCATCTTAAGAAAAGTTTGAAATATAACATAAAAATTCGTATTAAAACTAGCATAAGAAATGTCAATACATTAACTATAAAACATTAATGACATAAAAATAACTCATCCATTGTCAAAAAAATCAAAAAATCTTAAATACAATATGGAACATTTTTATCATAATAAATCAACCTCGTTCAAAAAGAATATCCCGTAAAGGATGTTGATATAGTTAAAATGACCAGTAAATTTTTTTTAGAGAAATATCCCTTTTTCATGAAATAATTTAAAAGTAAGATAAAATAAGTAATTTAAAATATTATTTTGAATCAACGTTTCCAATACCACTTTGAAACTTTTTAATGGAATTAATGTTTTAAAACATTCATGTCCATATAAATAAATCCTTAAAACCATTTTGAAAACATGGACATTACTGAGAAAGGTTTATATGAATAAATATTTAAAACATTTAAAATGATGTTTTAGTAAAAATTATTTTAAAAATAATCCCTTTGAAGACGATTTTATGAAATGAGGACATGGATAATAATTATGTCCCAGTGGATACTTACATAAAAACAACCTCGGATAGTAAAAATATTGCGAAATTAACCCTTACCTTGCACTTTCCTTCGAAAAAGGATACGTTTAACCTACTATATAATGACCATTGATTTTTATTAGATTATAAAAAACCATATTCATATTTATTATATCATACATGATTCATTTATGACTTTATACTACCCATTTAATAATGATTTTCATGTTAAATTAACATTTCAGGTAATAATCGCTTTCTTTATCATACGTATTTTAACATGTTATTCTTGATCATATCAATTAGATCATGATTTAATTACTTCAACAATAAAATAATTTATTTATATTTAATATATCTTTAGAATATAAATATTATTAGCAGATAGATATATGAAATGGAAAACACTGTTTATAGAGACGGTATGCCGTACATATGCATGAACGTTATTTCTGTTTTCATTTCATATTGAACGTAAGTAAGTGAATAGGATATATGTAAGTAAATATATATATATCTACCAATTAGAATTATTATTTCATATATTACATACTTATTAGTAAAATATATTTTTATAATTGTTGATGAATGGTGAACGTGGAAATGAATCTCATCGCGTCTTGGATAGGGTAATCCGTCCGTACGCATGAGAGATAATACCATTTACTTAAAGGTGTGGATTTGGATGGTATATTAATTTTACAGAGACATTAGAATGTTATTTTAATTATTTATATACATATTACTAATCATTATATCTGTCCAAATAACATAGTGTAGAATAACAAATTACACCACAACGTGGAGATGGTAAGCCGTACGTACGCAAGCATGATGACATTATCATTCATAGGATGGATAGAATAATGAATATGGTATTTCCATATTTATAATAATATAATAGTATATATAAGTAACTTGATTTATTATTTTGGTAGGGTAATAACAAAGAAAGAGTAAGTGGAAGAAGAAAAGAACTTGAAAGAGGGTGGAGAAATCATTACCTCTTCTTCAGGTTCTTCCTTTTGATTTTATCAAAATGGTTCTTTGGTTAGATTTATGAGAAAATGAAGTCCTCTAAGATTAAGGTAGGATAGTTGGAAGGATATTTGGGTAGGTTTTGGATGATCCAAATGGCTTTGGAGGTTTGAATTTTAGAGAAGGGGAAGTGCCCTTTTATAAGAGGGGTGAGGGGAACCTTAGGAAAAACTTAAAATATTATTTTATAATAAAATAATTTTCGGTTTCTAATGGATACAAAATTAATTATTTAAATGATAAGGTGGCTATGGGTAGAAAACCACTCATAAAATAGGTTTTAGATAGGTTTGGGTCACTATACTAACTTTATCTTTTAGATTAAACTCTTAGTTAAATAGTTTGACATTTACCATGTCTATTTGTATTTTTATATTATATGGTTAATAATCTTACTACAAACTTCCAAGAAAACCCCAAGTGGTTAATTCATGGAATATATAATATTATTTAATCCCTTTGGCCGAACCTTATATTTTTAAGAATAGAATACCAATTAATAATATAATATTTAAAAAAAACACTTTTATGTCAATTTTGACACTATTAGGTATTTTGTTTTTTATAAATTCATAACAACATTATTACTTCAAAAACAATTCATAAAATCAACTATAACATATAATATTAACTATAAAAGTAGTATAATTCATAAAAAGTCTCAAATTACATTTATTTGGGTATTTATAATATCATTTATTTAATTTTTTCACTAATAAGGAAAATACTGCATTATTATTGTGTCATATATAAATAAATAAATATATTATGTCTAAAAATTATAAATAAAATATCATGAGGTACTAAATATTTTAATATTTCAAATGATAATTTATAGTCGAATATATAAATTATATAACCTCATATAAAAATTGTTTTACTAAAAGATATTTTCTTTTGTTATTTTTGACTTCACTTTAAATTATTTAATATAAAATGTCATTATCAATCCTAAGTGGCTCCATGGAGTCCCAAAATCGACCAAAGGATTCCAATTTTAGGACATGTATCATCAAATAGGGTTAGAACTTCTGTTAGGATAATTTAATATTATTATAATATTATTTTTTAACATTATTTACTTGATTTACCCCTCTAACCACGATAAATAAAATATTTACTAAAGTAAATATTCATAATGTATAAAAGGAAAAGTTACCAAATTAAAAAAATTGGACCTCCTGATTCAAAATATAGAATCCATTTTTCATAATTCAAAACACAAATGTGGTAGAAATTAATTTCAAATTAATTCCTATTGTCAAAACAAAAAGCGTGTTTTTATGAAATAATAACTATCAAAAGATTGAACTTTGTTTATGTAAAATTTAAATGTGAAATTACTCATAATGACATAAATTGTATTAAATGATAAAAATATAATCTCATTATACTTTTAAACCATTCAAATTCATTATTTATCACTATTAATTATTTTGATTAATAAAGCGGTTTTTAATTAAAATTTAGTAATTTTTACTATTCATCAAAATGTGAAAGTTATCAGAAAAGTACAAAAAAAACTTCCAAACAAAATTTTTATGTCCCAAATATAAATAATATTTTAATTTAATTAAATATATTATATAAAATTGTCAAATATTGGTTTTAAAAAGGGGTTTCTTTTAAAATGCGGTAAAATTGCATTTTTTGAAAAATTCTTATTTTATCAGAAAAAAATGAATTTGTTCTTATATTATGTCTATGAAACACATAAAATGGTTGTTAAAATTATATAGAGTATATAATACTCAAAATACAGTTAATACTATTCATAACCTCTCACTACTGGAAAAACGACCTATACCCAAGGTTCAAAACCGTGGGTATAGCCCCCAAAACTATGGGTATAGGCTATACCCACGGTTTTGGGAATAATGGGCTGGAACGACGTCAATATAGGGGTATCAACCTATACCAATGGTTTTGGAGGACAGTGGGTATAGGGGAGTCAAAGTGTGCACCACGACTGTTCCAGCGTGGCACACAACAGACCCCACAGTTTTCAAACTTTGGGGTAATTAAATTTCAAAAAATCCGCAGCAGGTAGGACTCGAACCTGCACTCCATATGTGCCTCATGTCTGCGACCCACCAAGGGACCAACCGGGATGCATATTCTATTTGTTATATACTTATAAATCAGTGTATATATATTCATCTTATCCGCACAGGGTACTAAAAAAATCAAAAAACACGCGGGCAACGAGTTTCGAACCCACATCGCATGCTGGGACTCGCTGCCTTGCAGCAGTAAATGAAAAACCGAGCTATGATTTTCAATTGTTATTTATATATACATATAGGTATATATATTAATATAATCTACATTGAATATTTAAATTCAAAAATCACAGGCCGTAGGATTCGAACACAAGTTTCACAGCCACGCCTCCACTAATTACCAACCGGGCTACATAAATTTTGATTATATAAATTTATAGTTTTATAAATATATTAAATTAAACCGTGAAAAAATATCTTCCCACCAAATTTATTCCATGTCCCACCTAATATTCATTCCCCGCCATAAGCTATACCCACGGTTCTCCAGAACCGTGGGTATAGGCCTTCAAAAAAAACCCAATACCCACGGTTATCCAAAAACATGGGTATAGGTCTTCGGAAAATACCCTATACCCACGGTTTTGGAGAACCGTGGGTATAGGTTCACGTACTATCCCTCTACCGACAGTTTTTTTTAAAAACCGTGGGTATAAACCTATTTTCCAGTAGTGTATTTTTGAATGATTAGTTTTGTACGTTGTGGTGTGATTGATCTCGGTGTTTCCTATTTTGCATGCTACTGAATTACTTTAATGAGATAACATACTATAAAATCCTGGGATGTTACATTCTCTCCACTTTCAATAAATTGTGTCCTCTGAATTTGAAATTATTCTTAAAAAATAAAAGTTTTAAAATAGAAAAATTTCTTTTTGGAAAACCCACATCAGAAATTGGTTAGATAAAATTTAGTCTTAATAAGATGGAAAGGGAAATAAAAAGTCACCACCAAATTATGATCTCAATGAGGAGAACATTGGTGGAAATTAGAGACACATAATTGTAGAGAAAACATAAATATTTATAGTGAGTGATTGAGGTCATCAATCACAAAAAAAAAAGTGTATAATTGAGGTCCTCAAATCCATCAATCTACGATGATTTAAAATACCATCAAATAAACATAACATAAGGTATTAGGATAACACATTTTTGGTTTTAAGATTCTTACCCTAATTTTTAAGAATTAATTTACCCATAGAATAAGATGAAAAAATTATATATATATATATATATACTTGAAAAGTATAGTTTCATCCTTCAACTAATTCAAACCACAAAATCATCTTTCACTCCAAAAGATTTCAAAAAAAATATTATATTTATCCTAATACTATAGGGTTCCTAAAATAATGAATTTATTATTCCCCTATCAGACCCTTTAAAAAAATAGATTATACAATCTAGGGACTTCACGTAGTCCAGTGGTAGGTGATAAATCCCAATCTCACTATGGTTGTGGGTTCGATTCTCGTAGCTTTGTCCGACATGACGGATTGTCACATGGTCTGCATGTTTTCCTTTTTATAACAATCCAAAAATAACCTTAAAAATAGTATCCAATTTCAAACTTAATCCATTACAACATTTAGACTTATCCAAAATACTTCTATCCAAACTCACAGTCCAGTATTTATAAGGAATTTAAACACAATAGAGATTCTTTTTTCCACGTAATAACATATGAACACCTTAATGATGTATTGTTTTAAAACATGGTAAAACACTGAATTACATTAAAAACTAATTGATTACATTCATGCTCTCTTATACTTTATATAATATTGTATGTATTCTTTATATCAGAATTTTTTTAATATTCCAACAATGATGAAATAAAAAAACTATTAATCAGTTCTATGTATGTCAAGAATATCCAATATATTTTTTCCAAATCAACCATCTCTTATTCCAAAATGACCAACTCATTATCATGACCATATTTATGATTATCTTTTCTTCACAAATATATTTTCCAAAAAGTGTTTCTTACTATTAAGTCACTTTTATTAGAACTATATAATCTCAAATCATCAATAAAATAGTACTGGAGTACAATCCTTATTTATCCCCATAATTCATATAACTAGTATATTGTTAATAAAACACTCAAATTAAATAATTATATAATAACAACATACAAACACTAGTCATTCCTCTTCATCTGAGTTAGTATCATAACATGATTATTATCCAATAGCATTATTTGCGGTATACTCTGATGACTTGGACATTGATTCGTGTAGTGTCCCAAGACCTTTTATATGAAGCATTTTATATTTGAAGCCTTTTTCTTACCGTTTTAATCATGTACTTGGTGTCCTTTTTATCCATACTTATAACAAACTCCCATTCCCTTCATGTATTTACCAAGGGGATTCTTTCCACAGTTATCACATATGGGAAAATCCTTCTTTCCCCTCTTCTATTTATCAATCTTTCTCTCTACCATCCTTTTATTCTCTTGCTTACCTTAAAAACCATAGGACTCAGAGAATTCTTTACTTATCTTATTAATAAATGATATTATTTCTTCATATGTTGAGAAAACATGGGAGACTATTTCCCTTATAAATTTTGGATTAATTACATGAATGATGTGATCCTTATTACTCTTTGGATCATACGTATTGCTGGAGTTCTCATTCCTTCTTCTGGGAACCATCTATAAACAATGACATACACTAGGTCAGTTTATGATTCGCAAGGAAAAATTCCGAACTTGTAAAATACCAAACTTAAATTGAACAGTTTATGGATATAATCTGTAATCATAAAAATATTTTCTTTTAGGAGGTATATACTCATAAATATTCCATAATAATTTTTAAGTAAAATGAGAATTATCCTAAGTATATCCCCCAAGAGTGTCGTAACCAAGAGTGAAATAAGGCCCATTTTCGTGCACCAGTTCCCATTTGAGTCTACCTCAAAGTGGTGTTTTTGGGTTTTACCCCTAGGTACATCTGTGCTAGAGCTGCCTATACCTGCTCGTATCTAGGCAGGGATGTATGTGCTTGGAAAACTCATAAAATCTATACATTACCAAAATTTTATGAAGTTATTCTATACTAATCCTCAATGTCTATCATGGGGTAATGTTCTCTAATTAGTGTTTATCTAAATCCAGTTTTCAAGGTTATTTCTAAAATTCCTCTAATACCAACTATAACACCCAGACCATAGATTCCCAGAGTCAGTGCATTATTTTAATACATTGGCATGATTACAAGGAATAAAGTCCCAAAAGACGGACCAGTTTAGCAGTCTCGGAAAATATATTACATCCATGAATGATACATTACACTTTCTGACATACAAAAAAATAATCCTTTGAGATTGCCATTGTTCTCTTAGCTTAACCCTGCATCTCAAACATAAAACACTTCTTGGGATCATGGGAAAATAAAACATAAGAATGGAGTGAGCTTGGATTATTAGTAAGGGTAAAGAATTTTGCATAAGCTATAAACTTCTAAGGAAAGATGTGTAACAAAAACAATATCCTTTTAAACATAAACTTGAACATAATATAAAGAAAATAAATCAAACATTACCATATGAACATGCACATTGATATTCTACTAGTTAAATAATCACATTTAATTACTAATTTCATAATGAGGGAATGTACAGTACCAAACTTTAATTTCTGTGTCAAGGCCTCGTGCCAGGACCTAGGGGCTAATTGTAACCAAACCCCAACCCGAATAGACATTGTAACGAGACTCCAACCTAGAGAGCCTCTGTAATAGGACTCCAACCTGGAGAGCCTCTGTAACCAGAATCCAACCCAGACGGTCTGTTGTAAACTGACCCCAACTAGGATGGATAGCTTTTACTAGTCCCTAACCCAGAACATACTAGTCCAATACATTCATCTTTAGAAAAGGTTGAAATAAAACATAAACATTTGTATTACAACTAGCATATGAAATGTCAATAATTTAACCATAAACCATGAATGGCATAAAAATAACACATCCACAGTCAAAAATATCTCCAAATCTTAAATACAATATGGAATATTTTTATCATAATAAATCAACCTCATTCAATAATAATATCCCATAAAGGATTTTGACATTGTTGAAAATGACCATTAAAAATATTTGAGAGAAATATCCTTTTTTCATGAAATCATTTAAAATTCATATAAATGATGTAATTTCAAATATAGTTTTGAATCAAAATTCCTCATACCACTTTTAATCTTTTGAAAGGAATTAACATTTTAAAACATTCATCTCTCTATATATAAATCTTTAAAACCATTTTGAAAACATGGACATTAGTGAGAAATGTTTATAAGAAAAAAAATTCCAAACATTTAAAACGATGTTTTAGTAAGAAGTCCCTTAAAATTAATCCCTTTGAAAACAAATTTATGAAATAAGTACATGGATAATAATTATGTCTCAGCAGATACTTATGTAAAAATAACCTCGGATAATAAAGAGATTGTGAAATTAACCCTTATCTTGCACTTTCCTTTGGTCGAGGGTACATTTAACCTCCTTTATATTGAACATTGAAAGTTATTAAATTATAACAGAACCTTGTTCATATCTATTATATCATACATGATTCATTTATGACTTTATACTACCCATTTAATAATTATTTTCATGTTAAATTAACTTTTTGGGTAATAATCGCTTTATTTATCGTACGTATTTTAACTTGTTATTCTTGATCGTATCATTTAGATCATGATTTAAATACTTCTAGAATATAATAATTTATATCTATATAATATATATTTAGAATATAAATATTTATAGTAGATATATATATGAAATGGAAAACACTGTTTGTGGAGACGGTATGCCGTACGTACGCATGAATGCTGTTTCTGTTTTCATATCGTATTGAATGGATGTAAGTGAATAAGATATATGTGAGTAAATAAATATAAATATATAAATATATATATAACTCAAGTAGAATTATAATTTCATATATTACATGCTTATTATTAATATATATTTTTATAATCGTTGATGAATTGTGAACGCGGAAATGAATCTCATCGCATCGTGGAGATGGTAATCCGTACGTACGCATGAGAGACAATATCATTTCCATAAAGGTGTGGAATTGGATGGAATATTAATTTTACAGAGACATTATAATGTTATTTTCATTATTTACATCCATATTACTCATCATTATATCTATCCAAATAACATAGTGTTGAATAAGAAATTACGCCATGGTGTGGAGATGGTAAGTCGTACGTACGCACGCATAGAGTCATTATCATTCTTAAGATGGATAAAAAATTAATTTTTTAGTGCCATATTTATAATAATATCACACTATATATAAGGAACTGAATTTATTATTTTGGTTTGGTAATAACAAAGAAAGAGTAAGTGGAAGAAGAAAATAACTTGAAAGAGGGTGGTGAAATCATTACCTCTTCTTCAAGATCTTCCTTTTGATTTTATCAAAATGGATCTTTAAGCTGGCTTTATGACCAAAATAAGTCCTCTATGATGAAGGTAGGATAGTTGGGAGGATATTTGTTTATGTCTTGGCCGTGTGAAATGGACTTGGAGGTGTGAATTTGAGTGAAGGGGAAGTGGCCTTTTATAAGAGGTGTGAGGGGCACCTTAGGAAAAACATAAAAAAATATTTTACAATAAAATACTTTTCGGTTTATAATGTCTAAAAAATACACTATTTATAGGATAAGGTGGGGATGGGTTGAACACCACTGAAACAATAGGTTTTAGACCGGTTTGGGTCACTATATTAACCTTATCTTTTAGATTTAACTCTTAGTTAAATAGTTTGAGTTTTACAATGTCTCTTGGTATTTTTATATTATATGGTTAATAATCATACTATCCAAGAGAACCCCAAGTAATTCATTCATGGAATATATAATAGTATTTAATCCTTTTTTCCAAACATTATATTTTTAGGAATATAATACGAATTTATAATATAATAATTGTTTTAAAAACTCTTTTATGTCAATTTTGACACTATTAGATATTTTGTTTTTTAAAAATTTATAATAGTATTATTAATTAAAAAAATTTCATTAAATCAACCCTAAATTGTTATAGTAACCTATAAAATTAGTCTAATTCCTAAAATGTCTCAAATTAACATTATTTGGGTTTTAATGATACCATTTATTTGATTGTTTAATTAATAAGGAAAACACTACTACATTTTTCTTTCATATATAAATATATATATTATATGTATAATGATTATTAATAAAATATAATAAATTAGGAAATATTTTTATCTTTCCAATTAATTTTTATATTCTAATTGTTAAATTATATAACCTCATATAAAAATTATTTTACTAAAGATATTTGCTTTTGTTATTTTTGTCTTTACATTAAATTATTTAATATAAAATGTCATTATCACTCCCATGTGACTCCATGGGGTCCCAAAATCGACCAAGGATGCCCATGGTCAGAAATTTATCAACCAATTGGGATAGGACATGTGTTAAGATAATTTAGTATTATTATAATAAATTTTTTTTAAATTTATTTACTGGATTTACACTTCTAACCCGGAGAGCCTATGTAACCAAACTCCAATCTGGAGGGTCTGCTGTAACCGAAACACAACCCCGAGGGCATACTTTTACTAGTACCCAATATAGAACATACTAGTCTAATAAATTCATCTTAATAAAAGGTTTAAACATAACATAAACATTCGTATTAAAACTAGTATAAGAAATTTCAATACATTAACCATAAACCACGAATGACATTAAAATAACTCATCCACAATCAAACATATCACAAAACGTTAAATACAATATGGAAGATTTTTATCCTAATAAATCAACCTCGTTCGAGAATAATATCCCATAAAGGATATTGACATAGTTGAAAATTATCAGTAAAAATACATTGGAGAAATATCCCTCTTTCATGAAATCAATTAAAAGTCGTATAAAGGAAGTCATTTAAAATATAGTTTTGAATCAAAGTCTCCCATACCACTTTGAAACTTTTGAAAGGAATTAAAATTTCAAAACATTCATGTCTATATAAATGAATCCTTAAAACCATTTTGAAAACATGAAAATTAATGAGAAAGGTTTATAAGAATAAATATTTAAAACATTTAAAATGATGTTTTTGTAAAAAGTACCTTAAAAATAATCCCTTTGAAGAAAATTTATGAAATAATGACATGGATCATAATTTTTTCCAAGCATATTTTTACGTAAAAACAACCTCAGATAATAAAGAGATTGTGAAATTAACCCTTACCTTGCACTTTTCTTCGGTCAAGGGTACATTGAATATCATTTAAAACGACCATTAAATGTTATTATATTTTAAAAGAACCATATTAATATTTATTGAATCATACATGATTCATTTATGACTCTATACTACCCATTTAATAATTATTTTCATGTTAAATTAATATTTCATGTAATAATCGCTTTCTTTATCATACGTATTTTAACTTGTTATTCTTGATCGTATCATTTAGATCATGATTTAAATACTTCCAGAATATAATCATTTATTTATATATAATATATATTTAGTATATAGATATTTATACTATATAGATATATGAAATAGAAAACACAGTTTATGGAGATAGTAGGTCGTGCGTACGCATAAATGCTGTTTCTCTTTTCATATCGTATTGAACAGAAGTAAGTGAATAAAATATATGTAAGTATATGTAACGCCCCGACCCTAGTTACCCAGAGTCGGTGCATTATTACATAACATTGGCATGATCACAAGAAAGATCAAATCTCGAAAGACCGATTGGTTTAGTAGCCTTGGAAACACTAGATATATTCATAAGTTTTACATTACATCATAAAATGAAAAACTACTACAACAACATAATGTCTCCATAATCCACACTCACATCCCCACATAATATCCCTGCAGGTCATTCATAATTTACTTCTTCACTTCCTGTAAAAAATAAAACATAGAAAAGGGGTGAGCTCAAATGCCCAGTAAGGATAACAATATAGCGGAAACATTCATAAATGAGAATAAACCTTTAAGGCAATGTATAACTAAAACAAAAGCCTTTCGAACATGAACTTTCAACACGGTATGACATAAATAAAATAAAATAATGCCATTTACTTATTCACATGGATATTATACTAATCGAATAATCACATGAAAAATCAATAACCACTTTCATAATGATGGAATGCATAATGCCAGACTATCATAACCACATAGCCAAGGCCTCTTGCCAAGACTACAAGTAAGATTTTTCCAAGGCCTTGTTCCAAGACACTTGTTTGTCTCATGAGACCTACCGATGCATCGAGGAGCTATAGCGGGCTCCACCCGTCACATATTAAGTCCAATGCTTTCCCATATGAAAAGGTTTAAACAGAACATAAACATTCGTATTAAAACTAGCATACGAAATGCCAATAATTTCACCATAAACTATGAATGGTATAAAAATAGCACATCCACAGTCAAACATATCACAAAACCTTCAATACAATATAGAAGTTTTGTATAATAATAAATCAACTTCAAATAAGAGTAAAATCCATCAAAGGATGTTGACATAGATGAAATCAAAACACTTTTTAGATAAATATCTCTTTCTATTTTTGAAATAATTTAAGAGCCATATAAAATAAAACATTTTCTTGAAAATATTCTTATAATATTATAAGGAAAGTTTTGAAGATTTTATAATGGCGGAAAATAACCGCACCCGCCGTATAAGTTAAAAAAAACATTCTTACCTTAATTCTGTCGAAAAGGTTAAAAAGGACCTTGTTTTGAAAATGACGGAAAGATTCCTCTTATAAAAAGTCAAAAAAGGGTATAAATGACTTTAACCCATATTCTTGTAAATAAAAAAAATGTTTTGAAATACATTTTTAAGAAAACATGGATGTGGATGATAAAGAGATCCCAGTAGATTATTACATATAAACAACCTCAGATAATGAAGAGATTATGAAATAACCCTTACCTTGTACTTTTACTTGGTTGGGGTAGGTTAACCTCCTGTATAATGGTGAAATAATTTTTATTAAATTATAAAATAATCATATATTTTAATATGATATCATATATGATCTTTTAATATTGATTTGATAATAATATCTTAGTATTATCGTTGTTTCGGGTGTTAACTTACTTGTTTTCTTTTATATGTTTTGTTACGTAATACATGTTTGTAAAGGATAGGTTGTATATTATTCATATCCAGAATGATATCAAGTCCTTAAACATCATTTTTAAATCATCAAATTATAATTATACTTGAATGGATACGATGGAGAATGAATCTTATCGCGTTCGTGGAGACGGTAGTCCGTACGTACGCACGAGCAACAATATCATTCTTTTGATATTAAAATAACATATAAATGGTTGGTATATCATATATACAGAATAATTAACATGTTATATTTATTATTTACATGAGTTAAACATCATTATTATACCCATCCAAATAATATTATATTGAATAACAATTACACCACGACGTGGAGACGGTAAGCCGTACGTACGCACGTATGGTGACATGTTATTCAAAGGGTGGATATAATACTGAATATGGTTGTACCATATTTATAATATCATCACAGTATATATATGATACTGGAGTTATTATTTTAGAATGGTAACAACAAAGGAAGAAGAAGTGGAAGAAGAAAGGAACTTGGAAAAGGGTGGTGAAATCATTACCACTTCTTCGGTTTCTTCCTTTTGATTTGATCCAAAGGGCTCCTTAGGTTGGCTTTCTGATCAAACTAAGGCCTCTAGGTTGTAGTGAGGGAAGTTGGGAGAGTATTTGGGCAGAGTTTGGCCGAACCAAAAGGCTTTGATGGTGTGAAGAAATGAGAAGGAGGAGTGCCCTTTTATAAGAGGGGTGAGGGGCACCTTTGGAAAAGCTAGAGATATTAGTTTATAATAAATTCATATTAGGTTTAAAATGGCTCCAAAGTTTAATATTCAAATTTTAAGGTGGGGAGGGGTTGAAAAAAACTCAACCAATAGAATTTAGAGAGGTTTGGGTACTTATATTAACCTTATCTTTAAGTATTAACTCTAAGTTAATTAGTTTCACTTTTACAATGTCTCTTTGTATTTTTATATAATATGGTTAACAAACATACTATATACATCCAAGAGACTCCCAAGTGGTCCATTAATGATTAACCTATCATTATATAAGTCTCTTGGCCGAACCATAGATTTTTACGAATTTAATATCAATTAATAATATAATATTTGTTTTAAGAACTCTTTTATGTCAATTTTGACACTATTCAATAGTTGATTTTTGTGAAACTCATAAAAGATTTATTACTTCGAAAAAAGTAAATTAAATGACTCCTAATATATCATATTATCCTAGAAAATTAATTTAATTCATTACATTTTTCGTATTATATTTATTTGGGTATTTATAATATCAATTATTTTAATTTTTCACTATTATGATAATTACTTGATCATCATTGTGTCATAAAATAATTAAATTATTTAATCTCTAAAAATTTAAAATAAAATACCATCATTTAGAAAATCTTTTTATCTTTCTAATTAATATTTATAGTCGAAAATCCAAATTATATAACCCTATATAAAAATTGTTTTTCTAAAAGATATACGGTTGTGTCATTTTTGTATTCATTTTAACTTAATTAAAATAAAGTGTCCCTATCACCTACCAGTGGCCCCATGGGGTCCCCAAATCGACCCAAAGATGCCTATGGTCGAACATGTATCAACCAATAAGGCTAGAACACGTTTTAGGGTAATTTAGTACTATTATAATATTATTTTTTAACCCTTATTTACCGGATTTACCCTTAACCATGGTAAATAAAATATTTACCGCAGTAATTATTCAAAATGTCTAAAAATAAAAGTTACCTATTTACACAATTTGAACATCCTGATTCCAAATATGGAATCCATTTTTCTAAATTCAAAACACATAAGTGGCAGAAACTAATTTAAAATTAATTCCCGCTGTCAAAAAAAAAGCGTGTTTTTAAGAGATAATAACTATCAAAAGATTGACACTTGTTTATGTTCGGTTTAATTGTAAAATTATGTCCAATGACCAACATTATATTAAATGGTAAAAATATATTCTAAATATACTTTAAAACCACTCAAATTCATAATTTATCACTATTAGTTATTTTGATTAAAAAAGTTGTTTTTAATTAAAATTTAGTAATTTTCGCTATTCATCAAAATATTAAAGTTATCCGAAAAGTACTAAAATTTCATCTTAGGATAAATTCGATATTACGAATCCAAAAATGAAGTCCATTTTGAAATATAAAATATTTATAATTTCAAAAAGTAGGTATTACTATTCATAAAGGCTAGTTTGATTGGTTGTTAGAACTCAATGTTGCATACAACACACACTATCACATTATTCAAAGAGAAGCGCACCGTAGAAGCTTGGGGTGTTACATTCTACCCTCCTTAAAATAATTTCGTCCTCGAAATTTATAGAATACTACCGCATGAAAAGACTCGGGTGGTTCTTCATCATAAGTTCCTCGGGTTCCCACGTTGCCTCTTCCATCTTATGGTTTCTGCACAAAACTTTTACCAGACGTGTCGTCCGGTTTCTCAGTACTTGTTCTATCGTATCAAGAATCATGAAGGGATCTTCACAATTGGAAAGATCGGGTTCCAGTTCTAATTCCTCATAGGTGAGTACATGCGTTGGGTCAGGCATGTATTTCCTCAACAAAGATATGTGGAACACATCGTGAACTTTGGAGAGACTTTGCGGCATTGCCAATCAGTAAGCCACAACCCCAATTCGTTCTAGAATTTCGAAAGGTCCGATGTACCTGGGACTCAATTTAGCTTTCTTACCAAAACGTATGACTCCCTTCCATGGAGATAACTTCAGGAAAACATGATCACCGACTTGAAATTTCAAATCCTTCCTTCGATTATCGGCATAGCTCTTCTGCATACTTTGAGCTGCTTTGATGTGATTTTGGATTACCTTCAACTTTTCCACCATTTCCTCCACCAGTTCTGGGCCTACAAGTTTTCTTTCACCAACGTCATCCCAACAGGTTGGTGTACAACATCTCTTTCTGTATAACGATTAATATGGTTCCATCTGAATACTCGAATAAAAGCTATTGTTATAGGAAAATTCTACCAGAGGTAAATATTGATCCCACATACCCTGAAAGTCAAGTGAGCAAGATCTTAACATGTCTTCTAAGGTCTGAATGGTATGTTCTGATTTTCCGTCTAAATGAGGGTGGTAAGCAGTGCTCAAATGAAGTTCAGTATCCAGGGATTTCTGAAGACATTTCCAAAATCTTGAAGTAAAATGGGGATCACGATCAGAAACAATCAATAGGGTTACTCCATAAAGTCTCACAACTTCATTAATATATAGTCTTTCTAGACGTTCCAGGGGTAGATCTTCTCTTATAGCAAGAAAATGTGCTGACTTGTTAAGACGATCAACAATAACCCATATTGCATCGTTCCTTCTAGGAGTCTTTGGTAGCCCCATGACAAAGTCCATCGTAATATTGTCCCATTTCCACTCCGGTATGGGAAGAGGTTGCATGACTCTTCCAGGCTGTTGCCTTCCATCTTTCACTTGATGACATACCATACATCTTGACACAAAATCAGCAATCTCCCTCTTCATTTTTTCCCACCAAAAATGTTCCTTCAAATCTCTATACATTTTGGTGCTCCCAGGGTGTATAGAGAAATTGGAACTATGAGCATCATCCAACAATTCCCTTTTTAGATCAGGTATATCGGGAACACAAAGTCTCTTCCCGAATTTCAAAATTCCATCTTCATACACAAAGTCTCTCAATCTCCCATCATTCACAGCTTTAATCTTCTTTTGAAATTCTTCATCATCGGTCTGAGAACTCTTAATCCTTTCTAGTAAAGATGGTTTGGCAACCATTTGAAAAAGCATTGATGTTTCACCTTCCCTGGTTATTCCCATGTCCATCTTCACTAGATCCATGAAAATTGGATCCCTTTCAATTCTCATATTGTTCAAAACTCCATGTTCTTTTCTAGCCAAAGCATCTGCCACCTTGTTTGCTTTCCCCGGGTGGTAGTGTATCGTGCAATCATAATCCTTGAGTAATTCAAGCCATCTCCTTTGCCTCATGTTGAGTTCTTTTTGTGAGAGAATATACTTCAAACTCTTGTGATCAGTATAAATATCACATTTTTCACCATAGAGGTAGTGCCTCCATATCTTCAAAGCAAATATCACAGTTGCTAACTCAAGATCATGAGTAGGATAGTTTTTTTCATGATTTTTCAACTGTCGTGATGCATAGGAAATAACTCTATCATTCTGCATAAGGACACAACCATGTCCTTTCTTTGATGCATCACTATAAATAACGAACCCATCATTCACTAATGGTAGAGTCAATATAGGATCATTGACTAATCTTCTCTTCAGTTCTTCGAAACATTCTTCACACTCTTTTGTCCAAACAAATTTAACCCCTTTACGTGTGAGCTTCGTTAATGGGTTAGCCAATCGGGCAAAATTCTGGACGAAACGTCGATAATAACCTGACAAACCAATAAAACTATATACCTCAGTTATACTCATAGGGGCTGGTCATTCTTGGATTGCCTTGGTCTTAGAAGGATCAACAGAGATTCCATCTTTAGAGACAATATGTCCAAGAAAAGAAATCTACTGAAGCCAGAATCACACTTGCTAAACTTCCCATATAATTCATGCCTCCTCAGAGTCTTCAAGATAATGCGCAAGTGATTTTCATGATCTTCATAGGTTTTGTAATATACCAAGATATAATCAATAAATACCACCACAAATTCATCGAGATACTCCTTGAAAACTCTATTCATCAGATCCATGAATACAGAGGGTGCATTAGTCAATCCAAACGACATTACAGTAAACTCATAATTCTCGTACCTGGTTCGAAATGCTGTCTTCGGAATGTCTTCCTTCTTCACACACAACTGATGGTATCCAGATCGAAGGTCAATCTTTGAAAAGTATTGAGCTCCATGCAGTTTGTCAAATAAATCATCAATGCGTGGTAGGGGATACATTTTCTTTATTGTTATAGCATTGATCTCCCTGTAGTCGATGCATAACCTCATAGATCCATCTTTCTTTTTAACAAAAAGAATAGGGGATCCACATGAAGAAACACTAGGGAAAATAAATCCTTTATTACTCAACTCCACTAGATGTTTATTTAGTTCGAATAACTCTACAGTGGCCATTCTATAAGGGGTCTTCGATATAGGCCTTGATCCTGGAATCAAATCAATGGAAAACTCAACTTCTTGTTCTGGAGGATGTCCAGGTAAATCTTCTGGAAATACATCTACAAATTCTTTCACAATAGGTAAATCCTCTATTTGAACATTCCTTTCCTCACCCACAGTTATTTCATTCGCTTCCTCCCCAATAATTGAATTAAGTTGAGCTACTGGGGATGGATCTAAATAAGAATTAGGTGGTGACGATTCTTCTCTAAAGATAAGGTGTTCCTTATCATTATCATCAAGAATCGTAACCTCTTTCTTCTTACAACAAATCTTCGCATCATAGTCTGAAAGCCAGTCCATACCGAGGATTATATCAAACTCAATCATAGGTATGATGATGAGATCAGCAGATAAAGAACATTTATGTGCTCTAATGGGGACTGATTCACAAAACATTGTTGCAATGATACTTCCCTTAGGAGTTTTAACTGACAACTCCCTTATTAAATCAAATTTGAAATATCTAATTTTCTTAGCAAACTGGGAAGATATGAAACAATGAAATGATCCAGAATCAAATAATGCATTTGCTAAACTTGAGGAAACCATTAAATTACCTGCCACCACATCTTCCGGAGCTTCTACCTCAGCAGTAGTGATAGCTTAATCCTAGCCTTGATCCCTTGGCCTTTTCTGAGGTAAGTTCTCCTCATGCTTAGGACGTTCATTTGCATAATTCCACATCTCTCGGCAATTGTAGCACTGAACGTTGGTAGCATCCTTATTCCCCTTGCAATCACGAGCTTGGTGGCCTTTTTCACCACACTTGTAACAGACTCCCATTCCCTTCAAGCAAGTACCAGGATGTTTCTTCCCGCATTTACCACAGGATGGATATTCAAACTTTCCCTTCTTCCCCTTATTTCCATTCCCAGATTGATCAGCAGGTCTCTTCTTCTCTTTCTTTTCTTTAAAGTCATAAGAATTAGAGAATTCCTTTTCGGTCTTGATAGCACATGAGACAATGTCTTCGTACGATGAAAAGGATTTTGAGACTAATGCTCGACGGAGAAATGGTTTTAACCCATCAAAGAAACAATCAATCTTACTTCTTGGGTTACATATATAATCTCCAGCATACCTTTCTATCCTTGTAAAGTTAGCCTCATACTTTGTGACATTCTCATCCTCCTTTTGTCTCAGACTCAGAAATTGCCTTTCCATATCTGCTCGATGGTAGCGAGGAAAGTATTTTTATAAAAACAGATCTTTGAACTCCCTCCATTCCATATTTGATATTTCATCATCTTCCTTCATGTTTTGAATCAATGACCACCATTGATCAGCATCTCCAGTGAGGCGGTAAACTTCCATGATAACTTTTTCCCTTTCACTGCTCCCCAAAGCCTGAAATATTTTCTCTAGGAAATTTATCCATTGCTCAGCTACTAAGGGATTTGTACACCCATTGAACGTTGGTGGTTGTTGCCTCATGAATCGATCTAACATTGATCCTCCACGCTGTGGATCAGGCTGCTCCATATGGGTAAGGTAATTATTCATAACCTGAGTATGTTGTCCCAGTATGGTGATTAGATGATCGACACCAGTTGCATCACCAGCCCCACTATAATTATCTTGAGTAAGAGGGAAATCCCTACATGGAGTGTGTGCATTGATGCAGTTTCCATTTCTTCCACTAGGCGCCATTTCTAAACAATGGCATAAACTAGATCAGTTTATGAATCAAAATACATAATCCCATACTTATAAAACACTTAACATATATTGAATTATTTATGGATATAATCCATAATCATAAAAATGTTTTCTTTGAGGAAGTATATAATCATAAACCCTTCATAATGATTTGTAAAGAAAATGAGAGTTATCCTAAGCATATCCCCCGGGAGTGTCGTAACCAAGAGTGCATCAAGGCCTGTTGTCGTGCACCAGTTCCCGTTCGAGTCTATCTCAAAGCGGTGTTTTCAGGTTTTACCCCTAGGTAAATCTGTGCCAGAGCCGCCTCTACCTGCTCGTATCCAGACAGGGATGTATTGCTCGGAAAACTCACAAAATCTCTACAATACCAAAATTCTAGGAAGTTATTTTATACTAATCCTCAAAGTTCATCTTAGGTCTACGTGCTCTAATCAGATTTTATCTAAGTCTAGCTTCCAAGGTTTGTACTAAACTTCCTATGATACCAACTGTATCGCCCCGACCCTAGTTACCCAGAGTCGGTGCATTATTACATACCATTGGCATGATAACAAGAAAGATCAAATCTCGAAAGACCGATTGGTTTAGTAGCCTTGGAAACACTAGATATATTCATAAGTTTTACATTACATCATAAAATGAAAAACTACTACAACAACAAAATGTCTCCATAATCCGCCCTCAAATCCCCACATAATATCCCTGCAGGTCATTCATAATTTACTTCTTCACTTCCTCGGAAAAATAAAACATAGAAAATGGGTGAGCTCAAATGCCCAGTAAGGATAACAATATAGCGGAAACTTTCATAAATGAGAATAAACATTTAAGGCAATGTATAACTAAAACAAAAGCCTTTAAAACTTGAACTTTCAACATGGTATGGCATAAATAAAATGAAATAATTCCATTTACTTATTCACATGGATATTCTACTAATCGAATAATCACATGCAAAATCAATAACCACTTTCATAATGATGGAATGCATAATGCCAGACTATCATAACCACACTGCCAAGACCTCGTGCCAAGACTACAAATAAGATTTTTCCAAGGCCTTGTGCCAAGACACTAGTTTGTATCATGAGACCTACCGATGCATCGAGGAGCAATAGCGGGCTCCACCCGTCACATATTAAGTCCAGTTCATTCCCATATGAAAATGTTTAAACATAACATAAACATTCGTATTAAAACTAGCATAAAAAATGTCAATAATTTCACAATAAACTATGAATGGTATAAAAATAGCACATCCACAGTCAAACATATCACAAAACCTTCAGTACAATATTGAAGTTTTTTATAATAATAAATCAACTTCAAATAAGTGTAAAATCCATCAATGGATGTTGACATAGATGAAATCAAAACACTTTTTAGAGAGATATCTCTTTCTATTTTTGAAATAATTTAAGAGACATATAAGATAAAACATTTTCTTGAAAATATTCTTATAAGCTTGTAAGGAAATCTTTGAAGATTTTATAACGGCGAAAAATAACCGCACCCGCCGTATAAGTTAAAAAAAACATTCTTACCTTAATTCTGTCGAAAAGGTTAAAAAGGACCTTGTTTTGAAAATGACGAAAATATTCCTCTTATAAAAAGTCAAACAAGGGTATAAATGACTTTAACCCATATTCTTGTAAATAATAAAAATGTTTTGAAATACATTTTTAATAAAACATGGATGTGGATGATAAAGAGATCCCAGTAGATTATTACATATAAACAACCTGGGATAATGAAGAGATTGTGAAATAACCCTTACCTTGTACTTTTCCTTGGTTGGGGTAGGTTAACATCCTGTATAATGGTGAAATAATTGTTATTAAATTATACAAGAATCATATACATTAATATGATATCATATATGATCTTTTAATTTTGATTTGATAATAATATCTTAGTATTATCGTTGTTTCGGGTGTTAACTTACTTGTTTTCTTTTATATGTTTTGTTATGTAAGACGTGTTTGAAAAAGATAGGTTGTATATTATTCACATCCATAATGATATCAAGTCCTTAAACATCATTTTTAAATCATCAAATGATAATTATACTTGAATGGATACGATGGAGAATGAATCTTATCGCGTTCGTGGAGACAGTAGTCCGTACGTACGCACGAGTGACAATATCATTCTTTTGATATTAAAATAATATATAAATGGATGGTATATCATATATACAGAATCATTAACATGTTATATTTATTATTTACATGATTTACACATCATTATTATACCCATCCAAATAATATTATATTGAATAACAATTACACCACGACGTGGAGACGGTAAGCCGTACGTACGCACGTATGGTGACATGTTATTCAAAGGGTGGATAGAATACTGAATATGGTTGTACCATATTTATAATAACATCACAGTATATATATGATAATGGAGTTATTATTTTAGAATGGTAACAACAAAGGAAGAAGAAGTGGAAGAAGAAAAGAACTTGGAAAAGGGTGGTGAAATCATTACCTCTTCTTCGGTTTCGTCCTTTTGATTTGATAAAAATGGATCCTTAGGTTGGCTTTCTGATCAAAATAAGGCCTCTAGGTTGTAGAGAGGGAAGTTGGGAGAGTATTTGGGAAGAGTTTGGCCGAACCAAAAGGATTTTTAGATGTGAAGAAATGAGAAGGAGGAGTTCCCTTTTATAAGAGGGGTGAGGGGCACCTTTGAAAAAGCTAGAGATATTAGTTTATAATAAATTCATATTCGGTTTCAAATGGATCCAAAGTTGAATATTAAACGGTTATGGTGGGGATTGGTCGAAAACAACTCAACCAATAGAATTTAGACAGGTTTGGGTACTTATATTAACCTTATCTTTAAGTATTAACTCAAAGTTAATTAGTTTCACTTTTACAATGTCTCTTTGTATTTTTATATAATATGGTTAATAAACTTACTATATACATCCAAGCGACTCCCAAGTGGTCCATTAATGATTAACCTATCATTATATAAGTCTCTTGGCCGAACATTAGATTTTTAGGAATTTAATATCAATTAATAATATTATATTTGTTTTAAGAACTCTTTTATGTGAATTTTGACACTATTCAATAGTTGATTTTTGTGAAACTCATAACAGATTTATTACTTCGAAAAAAGTCAATTTAATCAATTCTAATATATCATATTATCCTAGAAAATTAGTTTAATTCATTAAAAGTTTCATATTATATTTATTTGTGTATTTATAATATCAATTATTTTAATTTTTAACTATTATGATAATTACTACATCATCATTGTGTCATAAATAAATTAAATTATTTAATCTATAAAAATTTAAAATAAAATACCATCATTTAGGAAATATTTTTATCTTTCTAATGAATATTTAGAGTCGAACATCCAACATATATAACCCTATGTAAAAATTGTTTTTCTAAAAGATATATGCTTGTGTCATTTTTGTATTCATTTTAACTTAATTAAAATAAAGTGTCCCTATCACCTACAAGTGGCACCATGGGGTCCCCAAATCGACCCAAAGATGCCTATGGTCGAAAATGTATCAAAAAATAAGGCTAGGACATGTTTTAGGGTAATTTAGTATTATTATAATATTATTTTTTAATACTTATTACCGGATTTATCCTTTAACCATGGTAAATAAAATATTTACCACAGTAATTATTCAAAATGTCTAATAATAAAAGTTACCTATTTACAAAATTTGAACATCATGATTCCAAATATGGAATCCATTTTTATAAATTCAAAACACAGAAGTGGTAGAAATTAATTTAAAATTAATTCCCGTTGTCAAAATAAAAAGGGTGTTTTTAAGAGATAATAACTATCAAAAGATTGACACTAGTTTATGTTCGGTTTAATTGTAAAATTATGTCCAATGACCAAAATTATATTAAATGGTAAAAATATATTCAAAATATACTTTAAAACCACTCAAATTCATAATTTATCACTATTAATTATTTTGATTAAAAAAGTTGTTTTTAATAAAAATTTAGTAATTTTCACTATTCATCAAAATATTAATGTTATCCGAAAAGTACTAAAATTTCATCTTAGGCTAAATTCAATATTCCGAATCCAAAAATGAAGTCCATTTTGAAATATAAAATATATATAATTTCAAAAAGTAGGTATTACTATTCATAACGTCTAGTTTGATTGGTTTTTAGAACTCAGTGTTGCGTACAACACATGCTATCACATTATTCAAAGAGAAGCGTACCGTAGAAGCATGGGGTGTAACAGTATATATATATATATATATCATGTAGAATTATTATGTTATATATTACATACTTATTAGTAATATATATTTTAATAATCTTCGATAAATGGTGAACGTGGAAATGAATCTCATCGCATCGTGGTGACGGTAATCCGTACGTACGCATGAGAGACAACACCATTTCCTTAAAGGTGTGGAATTGGATGGTATATTAATTTTACAGAGACATTATCATGTTATTTTCATTATTATATACATATTGATAATCATTATATCTATCCAAATAATATAGTGTTTAATAACAAATTACACCACAACGTGGAGATGGTAAGCCGTACGTACGCAAGCATTATGACATTATCATTCATAGGATGGATAGAATAATGAATATGGTAGTGACATATTTATAATAATATCATAGTATATATAAGTAACTTGAGTTATTATTTTGGTATGGTAATAACAAAGAAAGAGTAAGTGGAAGAAGAAAAGAACTTGAAAGAGGGTGGTGAAATCATTATCTCTTATTCGGGTTCTTCATTTTGATTTTATCATAATGGTTGTTTGGTTGGATTTAGGACCAAAGTAAGTCCTATAAGATTAAGGTAGGATAGTTGGGAGGAAATTTGGGTAGGGTCGGCCAAGACAAATGGCTTTAGAGGTGTTAATTTGAAAGGGGAAGTTCCCTTTTATAAGAGGGGTGAGGGGCACCTTAGGAAAAACATAAAATATTAGTTAATAATAAAATAATTTTTGGTTTATAATGAATAAAAAAATAAATTATTTATAGTATAATGTGGGGATGGGTTTAAAAGCACTCAACCAATAGGTTTTAGACTGGGTTGTGTCACTATATTAACCTTATATTTTAGATTTAACTCTTAGTTAAATAGTTTTACATTTACCATGTATCTTGGTATTTTTAAATTATATGGTTAATAAACATACTATAAACTTCCAAGAGAACACCAAGTGGTTCATTAATTGAATATATAATATTATTTGAGCCCTTTGTCCTAACTTTATATTTTTAGTAATAAAATAACAATTAATAATATAATATTTTGTTTAAAAACCCTTCTATGTCAATTTTGACACTATTAAGTATTTTGTTTTTTATAAATTTATAATAGCACTAATACTTCAAAAACAATTCATTTAATCAACCCTAACAAGTAATATTAACCTATAAAATTAGTCTAATTTATAAAAAGTCTCAAATTATATTTATTTGGGTATTTATAATATCATTTATTTGATTGTTTAATTAATAAAGAAAATACTTCATCATTATTGTGTCATATATAAATATATATATATATATATATATATATTATATTTCTAAAAATTATAAATAAAATATCACAAGGTATGAAATATTTATCTATTTACAATGAATATTTATAGTCGAATAGATAAATCATATAACCTCATATAAAATTTGTTTTACTAAAAGAAACTTGCTTTTGTTATTTTGCCTTTACATTAAAGTATTTAATATAAAATTTCATTATCACTCCCAAGTGGCTCCATGGGGTCCCAAAATCGACCCAAGGATTACCATGGTTAAAAATGTATCAGAAAATATTGTTAGGACATGTTTGAGGGTAATTTAATATTATTATAATATTATTTTTTATCTTTATTTACTGGATTTACCCCTTTAACCACGGTAAATAAAATATTTACCGAAGTAAATATTCCTAATGTATTAAAATAAAAGTTAAATATTTACACAATTTTGACCTCCTGATTTCAAATATAGTATCAATTTTTCCAAATTCAAAACACAAATGTGGTGGAATATAATTTAAAATTAATTCCTGTTGTCAAAACAAAAAATGTGTTTTTATGAAATAATAACTATAAATAGATTGACACTTGTTTATGTCAAATATATATGTGAGATTACATATAATGACCTACATTTTATTAAATGATAAAAATATAATATAATTATTTTTCTAAACCATTCATATTCATAATTTATCACTATTAGTTATTTCGATTAAAAAAGTTGTTTTTATATAACATTTAGTAATTTTCACTATTAATCAAAATATGAAAGTTATCTGAAAAGTACCAAAAATTTATCAAAAATAAATTTTTATATCTTGATTCTGAATAATAATTTAATTTAATTTAATTTAATATATAACATTTTCAAATATTGGTTTTAAAAAGGGATTTCTATTAAAAGGCGGTAAAATTGCATTTTTTGAAAAATAATTATTTTATCTGAAAAAATGAATTTGTTCTTATATTATGTCTAAGAAACACATAATATGGATGTTAAAATTATATATAGTATATAATACTCAAAATTTAGATAATACTATTCATAACCTCTTTTTTAACGATTAGTTTAGTATGTTGTGGTGCACTCGAACTCGGTTTTGCCTGTTGTGTATGCTATTGAATTACTTTAATGAGATAACATACTATAAAATCCTGGGGTGTTACATTCTACCCTTATTCAATAAATTGAATCTTCTCAATTTGAAATTTTTCTTAAAAAATAAAAGGTTTAAAATAGAAAAATACCTTTGTGGAAAACCCATATAAAAAATTTGTTTAATAAAATTTAGTCTTAATAAGAGGGAAAGGGAAATGAAAAATTCACTAACAAATTATGAGCTCAACAAGTAGAACATTGGTGGAAATTAGAGGCACATAATTGGGGAAAAAAATAAATATTTATAGGGATTTATTGAGGCATCAATCACAAAAAAGTGTAAAATTGAGGTCCTCAAATCCATAAATCTATGATAATTTAAAATACCACTGGTTCAACAAAACATAAGGTTTTAGGATAACACATTTTTTGTTTTATTATCCCTTCCCTAAAGTTTAAAAATTAATTTACATATAGAATAATCGAAAATACAATTATATATATATATATACACTTGAAAAGTAGAGTTTCATCCTTCAACTAATTCAACCACAAACTCATCTTTCACCCCAAAAGATTTCAAAGAAAATATTCTATTTGTCATAATCGTATAGGGTTCCAAAAATAATGAATTTATAATTCACCTATTAGGCCCTTTTGAAAAATATATTATAAAATCCAGGATCATCACGTAGTCCAGTGGTAGACGATAAATCTCAATCGCACTATGGTTGTGGGTTCAATTTCCCTGGGAGTGTCATAACCAAGAGTGCAGCAAGACCCATTACTGTACACCAGTTCGCATTCGAGTGTAGCTCAAAGAGGTGTTTTTGTGTTTTACCCCTAGGTATATCTATGCCAGAACCGCCTCTACCTACTTGTATATAGACAGGGATGTATTTGTTTGGAAGACTCACAAAATCTGTACATTACCAAAATTCAAGGAAGTTATTCTATACTAATCCTCATAGTCTATCTTAGGGTAATGTGCTCTAATCAGATTTTATCTAAATCTAGTTTCCAAGGTTATTTCTAAACTTCTTCTAACACCAACTGTAACGCCCCATCCCTATATTCCCAGATTCCGTGAATTATTTTAATAAATTGGTATGATTACAAGGAATCATGTCCCGAAAGGCCGATCAATTTAGTAGCCTTGGAAAATAGATTACATATATGAACGTTACATTAAACTTTCTAACATACAACAAAAATAAATAATCCTTTGAGAATGCCATTTTTCCCTTAGCTTAACCCTGTATCTCAAACATAAATCCTTCTCGGGATCCTGGGAAAATAAAACATAAGAAAGGGGTGAGCTTAGATGCTCAGTAAGGCTTAATAATTTAGAGTAAGCTATAAACTTTTAAGGCAACATGTTTAATAAAAACAATAGCCTTTTAAACATAAACTTGAATATAATATGCCAAAAATAAATAAAAAATTACCATATAAACATGAACATGGATATTCTACTAGTCTAATAATAACATGTAATATCTAATTTCATAATGAGGGAATGTATAATACCCAAATTTAATTTATGTGTCAAGGCCTCGTACCAGGACCTTGGGGTTAACTGTAACCAGACCCCAACCCAGAGAGCCTCTGTAACTGGACTCCAACTCGGAGAGGCTCTGTAACCGGAATCCAACACGGAGAGCCTCTGTAACTGGAATCCAACCCAGAGAGTCTTCTGTAACCAGACCCCAACCTTGAGGGCTTAATTTTATGGGTCCCCAACCCATAACATACTAGTCCAATACATTCATCTTAAGAAAATGTTGAAATATAACATAAACATTCGTATTAAAACTAGCATGAAAATTGTCAATAATTTAACCATTAAACACGAATGGAATAAAAATAACTCATCCCCAGTCAAGAATATCACAAAACCTTAAATACAAAATGAAGGATTTGTTTCATAATAAATCAAACTCCTTCAATAATAATATCTTGTAAAGGATGTTGACATAGTTGAAAATGATAAGTAAAAAACATTGAGATAAATATCCCTTTTTCAGGAAATCATTTAAAAGTCATATAAAAGAATCCATTTAAATGATAGTTTTGAATCAAAGTGTCTCATACCACTTTGAAACTTTTGAAAGTAATTAAAATTTTAAAACATTGATGTCCATATAAATAAATCCTTAAAACCATTTTGAAAACATGGACATTAATGAGAAAGGTTTAGAAGAATAAATATTAAAAACTTTTAAAATGATGTTTTAGTAAAATGTACCTTAAAAATATTACCAATGAAAACAATTTTATGAAACATGAAAATGGATAATAATTATGTCCCAGTAGATAATTATGTGAAAACAACCTCATATAATAAAGATATTGTGAAATTAACCCTTACCTTACACTTTCCTTTGGTCGGGGGTACGTTTATCCTTATGTATAATGACAATTTTATGTTATTATATTATACCAGAATAATATTAATTTTTATTATATCATACATGATTAATATATGAATTTATACTACCCATTTATTAATGATTTTCATGTTAAATTAACATTTCGGGTAATAATAACTTTCTTTATCCTATGTATTTTAACTTGTTATTCTTGATCGTATCATTTAGACATTGATTTCAATACATCCAAAATTTAATCCATGATTTATATATCATATATATTTAGAATATAAATATTTATAACAGATATATTTATGAAATGGAAAACACCATTTATGGAGATGGTAGGCCGTACGTACGCATAAACATTGTTTCTGTTTTCATATCGTATTGAACAGAAGTAAGTGAATAAGATATATGTAAGTACATAAATACAAATATATATATATATATATATCCATCTGTAGTATCATTATTATTTAATATATTACATACTTATTAGTAATATATATTTTTGTAAACGTCGATGAATGGCGAACGTGAAAATGAATCTCATCGCGTCGTGGGGACCGAAATCTGTACATACATACGAGAGACAAAATAATTTCCTTAACGGTGTGGAATTGGATGGTATATTAATTTTACAGATACATTAGCATGTTATTTTCATTATTTATATACATATTACTCATCATTATATCTATCCAAATAACATAGTGTTGAATAACAAAATACACAATGGCGCGGAGACGGTAAGCCGTACGTACGTACACATGATAAAATTATCAATCATTGGATGGATAGAATAATGAATATAGTTGTGAAATATTTATAATAACACCACAACATATATAAGGTTCTGGATTTATTATTTTGGTATAGTAAAAACAAATAAAGAGTAAGTGGAAGAAGAAAAGAACTTGAAAGAGGGTGGTGAAATCATTACCTCTTCTTCGGGTTCTTCCTTTTTATTTTATCAAAATGGATCTTTAGGGTGGATTTGTAAACAAATTAAGGCATATAATATGAAGGTAGGATATTTGGGATGATATTTTGGTAGGGGTTGGCTGAGTCAAATGGATTTGGAGGTGTGAATTTGAGAGAAGGGGAAGTGCCCTTTTATAAAAGGGTGGGGGGGGGAAACTGAGGAAAAACTTAAAATATTATTTTATAATCAAATATTTTTCAGTTTATAATGGCTAAAAAATGAATTATTTAATGTCTAAGGTGGGGATGGTTTAAATACCACTCAAATAATAGATTTTATATTGTTTTGGGTCACTATATTATCCTTATCTTTTAGATTTAACTCTCAGTTAAATAGTTTGACAATTACCATGTCTTTTTGTATTTTTATGTTATATGGTTAATAAACATACTATAAACTACCAAGATAACCCAAAGTGGTTAATTAATGACATATATAGTAGTATTTAATCACTTTTTCAGAACATTAAATTTTTATTAATATAATATCAATTAATAATATAATATTTGTTTTAAAAACTCTTTTATGTCAATTTTGACACTATTTGGTATTTTGGTTTTTCTAAATTTATAATAGCATTATTACTTAAAAAAAAGTTAATTTAATAAATTCTAAAATTTAATATTAACCTAAAAAATTATTCTAATTCATAAAAAGTCTCAAATTACATTTATTTAGGTATTTATAATATCATTTATTTGACAGTTTCATTAATACGGAAAATAATGCATCATTATTGTGTCATATTTGTATATATATATTATGTCTAAAAATTATAAATAGAATATATTGAGGTAGAAAATATTTGTATCTTACTAATGAATATTTATAGTGGAATATATCAATTATATAATCTCATATAAATTTTTTTACTAAAAGATATTTTCTTTTGTTAGTTTTGTATTTACATTAGATTATTTAATATAAAATATCATTATCACTATAAAGTAGATCCATGGGGTCCCAAAATAGACACAAGGATGACCATGGTCAGACATGTATAATCTAATAGGGTTAAGACATGTTTTAGGGTAATTTAATATTATTATAATATAATTTTTATCCTTATTTACTAGATTTACCCCTTTAACCATGGTAAATAAAATATTTACTGAAGTAAATATTCCTAATGTCGAAAAATAAAAGTTATATACATAAAACCTTTGGACCAATTGATTCTAAATATGGAATCCATATTTCCAAATTCAAAATATAGAAGTTCCAGGAATTAATTTAAAATTAAATCCCATTGTCAAAACAAAAAGCGTGTTTTTATGAAGTAATAACAATCAAAAGATTGACACTTGTTTATGTCAAATTTAAATGTGACATTACTTATAATGACCATTATTTTATTAAATGATAAAAATATAATCTAATTATACTTCCAAACCATTCAAATGAATAATTTATCACTATTAATTATTTCGATTAAAAAGGTTTTTTTAAATAAAATTTAGTAATTTTCACTATTCATCAAAATATGAAAGTTACCAGAAAAGTACCAAAAATTTATCCAAAATAAATTTTCATGTCATGATTATAAAGAATAATTTAATTTCATTAAATTGAATATACAACATTTTCAAATATTTTATTTAAAAAGGGTTTGCTATTAAAAGGCGGTAAAATTGCATTTTTTGAAATATATTTAATTTATCTAAAAAAATGAATTTGTTATTATATTATATCTAAGAAACACATAATATGAATGTTAAAATTATATAGAGTATATAAGACTCAAAATTCATTTAATACTATTCATAACATTTTTTTGAATGATTAGTTTAGTACATTGTGGTGCGCTCGAAATTTGTGTTGCCTATTGTGCAAGCTATAGAATTACTTTAATGAGATAACGTAATATGAAATCCCGGGGTGTTACAATATACCTCTTTATATCCAATTATTTCCTCCCATGTACACCCATTACCATGTTGAAATTTCATAATAGTTATTTTGTTTCTCCTCTTTCTTCAAGTTTCTTTAATATGTTACTCCTTCCATTTCCAAATTCCATGTGTTGGGACATGTATCAATGTGACCCCTTTACTGTAAATTTATTTTATAAGTGATGATATATCCTTTTCCATCTAATCAACCATTTTTATGATTGATTATTTCATGATGTTATGCTGCCAAAAATACACCACGTTTTTTCAAGCCAAATCATCATGTAGTGAATACTATACCCATTTCTCTATCAAAGGTATTCACATTTATGAACATATACTTATTGATTATATAATTTCATTTATTTATTAGAAATTCATTTAATTTGATCTAAATTATGATGTCGAATTATTTTATGTTATATAATCCATATGGCACACTTATAAATGAAATGAAATGTTTATAAAGGGTACACCCTGATAGCGCTCCAATGCATTGTTTAAATAATAGTATCATGATAACAAATGTGAAATGAGGGTTTAATAATTATAATTCAATTTCAATGATGGTTTAATCATGATAATTGAATTTCAAAGAGGGTTTAATCATTCTCCATGTGCAATGAGACATTAATCATGCTAATATCATGTTAAATGTTGTTTCTAGATTTCCATGTCAAGAAAATCATGCTATATCATTTCTTTATGTTCATGTTTATCTTATGCTCCATTTATATTACTATTTCCTAATATGTATTGTATTATTCATGTTATGACTTTTTTACTCCCATACTGGGCTTTATAGCTCACCATTTTCTTATTTATGTCCTCAGGTCATCCCATGAAATGCTAAGTACAAAGGACTATTGTGGTCATATAAAATAATTTTTCAATAAAGATGTTGTATTTTATGTTTTATGTTGTTATGTAATGTTGTATAGGGAACTATAGTTGGCACAATTTGTCACTGTAGAAGTCATTAATTTCCCCCCGTTTTGACCTTCAGGCCACAAATTTGGTCCCCGAGTCCTTTAAGGCATTCGGGCCACCCATGCCTTCGGGCCAGTATGGCCTTCGGGCCACCTCAAGGCCTCTAGGTCACCTTAAGTGAAGATGATAACCAGACACCTACAAGGAACAAGCTCTATATGAGGATGATCACATAGATTTCCCCACAACAGAAGCTACACTGATTGCAAGAATGAGATGGTATGTCACCTCCTATAGGGATAAGCCTGTGCATGCACAGGATAGCCTAGCCGAAAAGCCATGCGAAGGTGGAGATCTGATTTCACGATGAAGATACTGGGGAGGAGCAGTTCCAAGTAGTTAGTTTGAGTTGTATGTAATGTTTGAAGCCTATGGGCAATGAATTCCTATAAGGCCTATGGGCCATGTAATACTTATGCCTACGAGCCTTTTAAGGGTTCCACCTCACCCCTTTAAAGGCGGATTATCAAAAATCAATTAAAAATGAAGGCCTTAGGGCCATTGGATTTTATGTAATTACCCTAATTTCTCATGAATATAGACATCTTGATCATTATAGTTATCCTAAGTAAAATTTTATGTAATAAATCATGTTTATGTGTGTAATAAAGAGTAGGGTTGTTATAATAATCTTTTTATAAAATTCATTGTAAATGAATTTTAAATTATATCTGATGGAACATGAATATTTATTTTTATATGGGTTTTAAAAAAAGGATGTGTACATAGAATAGAATCATGGTTTTTATGATCCTCATTTTAAAAAATATGCCTTTAAGCTTACAAAATCATTATATGTACTTAAAAAATCTGCAAGGGAATGGTATGAATGGTTACATTATTTTCTTTTATCTAGTGGTTTTATAGTATGAATAGAATATCCTATGTTATTTAAGAAAATTTATTTCTACGATATGTTTTAGTAAAAATATATGTAGATGATATTATTTTATGATAAAAAAACATAAAATGTTCAATGAATATTGGAAACTTATGCAAAAATAATTTTAAATGAGTATGATTGTTAAACTGAACTAGTTTATAGAATTTAAATTTTATCAAAGATATTTTGGAAGCATTTAAAATCAAATAAAATACATAATTGATTTACTTAAGAAGATTGGATTTGGAAATAGTAAGACCTACTAAACTTGTATGAGTTTCAATATCATACACGACTTGGATGAAATTGGAAAACCCATTTATAAAATTTTTTATAGAATAATCATTGTTTGTTTCAGGTACCTTACTGCAAGTATACCATAAATTATTTTTTCAGAATGCCTTTGTAGAATATTTTAATCTAATACATTATAATCACATTTGAATTCTAAAAAAATAATTTTTTGACATCTAAAAGGGACTTTATCTCCTTATCTAAATTTTCCAAAAACCTATGATATTAATTTAATTCCATAATCGGATGTTAATTTCACTGGATCCAGATTAGTTAGGAAAAAACCTTAGGAACCTGTAATTTCCTTGGTATATCCTTAGTGTTTTGATCAAGTAAGAAGATACACTCTATTCCACTATTAACATCTAAAGTTGAATATATTTATATAGGATTCTTTTGTGCATAAATTATATGGATAAAACACACCTTAATGGATTTTGGATTTAATTTTAACTGTGTTTCAATAATACGTGATAACAAGAGTCCCATTAATATCTCTAGGAATCAAATAAACCATTCAAGAACTAATCACATTGATTTAAGACATCATTTCATGATAGATCATACATATAAAAATGATATCTCTTTATAATTCTTTTGAACATAAACAAAATTATTATACATTTTTACTTGACCTTTTTCTGTAGACAGATTCGATTGTATTATGTCGGAATTATGTATGTTTAATTTTAGTAAATAGTATTTTATAACATATTTATCATGTTAAATGTAAATATGTTATTTTATTTATTTATATTTATTTTTGTGCCATTATTTTTAGTACTATGTCATATCCAATTTTCCATGTCACATTCTCTTAGTAACAATTACACTTCACATCAACACGCATCCCCAGAATTACCAAAACCAAAAAATATTGTGTACTAACTATACAAATGAAACAAACTTCATAATTTTAAACTCTCTTTTTATTTTCTCAAACTCTTATTTCCTTAAACTTATGACCCTTCAAATCTTTAAACCCTTTTCAATGGAAAAAACAAAAAGACCCGATGGTACCCTATCCTCTAGAATGAATCATTAAAGGATCTTAATGAAAGTTCTAATTGGATAAGCTATTGATTTTCCATAGTTGGACAAGATAGATATATTTTTGAATAAATTCATAAATAATCAAGGTTGGGAATAAATTTTTTATGATTCAATAGCCATGTTTTTATTTAATAAGTAACTTCACGAGTTTTAGAAATCAAAATTCTTTCAATTCGGTGATAATTATGACTTGGTTACTATAAATATTAACCATTAAAATATATCAAAAACCTCAGTCATGTAAGTATAATATCTAAAAATACCTCATGAATGGTATCCATTCTTCAGTACATCATTATATACAACGGATGGTGTCACCCCTCTAGAATGAATGGATTAACTATTTGGAACCACTCTCATTGAGAAGAAGAAAGTAAAGAATATGAAGCCTGAAAGAAATTTTTTGACCAAATCTATCTATCCACGAAAATCTCAACGAAACAGTTTGTTTGAAATGATTATGTTTCAAGATATCACATTTATTTATTTTTTTATGTTATAAAATCCTTTGAATTTGGCATTATATATTCAATTATATATGTGTCATGCTCAAAAAAATTATCTTAATTTCTATTTTTTAATCGATCTTAACTCTTCTTTTCTAGAATACAGGAGTTGGCTATTATGGTAGTAATGAAAATATTTATCCTGGTTTGACAACTCTATGTGAAAGTTTGTTAAAGAAAATTGGGTTTTTGGGACTTTTCATTAATTATATTGGTTCCCTTGTCCTCTAGTGTTAGAGAAGACCCTACATAGAATCTGGGAGAGTCATGTAATTTTCAAGAGATACCAGTGATAGTAGAAGAATCATCTCATAACACTGGTATTAGGGAAATTCATGATAATGAATAAACTATCTAACTAAGGTGAAGAATAGTAAGGATTTCCATTCAAACAGGCCAACTAACTTATTTTTTGGAGAGTACCCATCCTACCCTTAGTTCGGTACCTATACAAGTTTAGAAAAAAAATGATACCATCATCTATCACTAGGATATATTTATTTAGCCAAGACAAAAAAGTTTTTATAAGACAGAGAGTGTCTCCCCTCTTAATCTAATATAATTCTCAAGAGTTGGAAGGAATTTTTGAAAGAACAATAAATAGGATATAATCACAATAATATATTCATGTGGATGAAGTAATTCACATTTCTAAAAAATAATAAATTTATGAAGAAGTAATTAAAGGCCACAAGTAAAGTCATTCCCCTTTCCTTTAGTAATTTTGAAGTAAAGAAGTACATGAAATTGAACAAAGTATTTCTGAAATACCTCAAAAGAGATACTCCAAGTTATTGTCTAAAGTAGAATATCTATAATATTATGTTGATGAATCCAATTGAGATGTTAAATTTTTCATGATCAAATGGTGTCAAATTTTTATTTTCAAGAAGTGAAATTATTTGTTCGATATGTGAAAGAAAAGTGTTCAAAACAACCTTATACAATAGATATGCATGGTTTTGATGTTTATTTTAATGTAGTAGAATTATCCCAAGTCATTGATATGATGTCGATAACTATTGTATCTTTATATCCTATACTCATATTAATGGAAATTCTCAAATAAATTCCAAAAAATGTTGTCGATGAAGTTAGGATGATACCAATTCCTCTAAAGGAGACTATTGAATTAGTTTTTAAATGAATGAAGGATATTGTCTATATGATGAAATAGAAGCTTCCAGAAGTGAATGGAAATTATATTCATGTGAAGAAGGTTATATGTTTACTCATCACTAGACTATAAATAATTTCTATTTCATTATAAAACAACTTTGATGTTGTAGAAAGGAAATTAGAAGAGTCTTATTAAGTAGTTTATAGTATAAATACAGACTTTTGAAACGATGATGAGGTAGAGGCTGTTGGCTTTGAAGAATCATCAGTTAGGCCTATTCTTTCAAAAGAAAAATAAATTACTTTTTTCATTTTTATGATAGAAAACCAGTTAAGATTGATGAAAATAATGATATCAAATTATGAAATTAATGGATACATAGAGAAATATGTTGGGAATTTATCTCAGTGTGTGTGTAATGGTTTTAAAAGTCATCTAGACTAGTAAAAAAACGATACGGTGAAAATAATTGATGCCTATACTAATGAACTTTTTCAAACTCATGGAAGATGGTTAGCTATACCATAAAATATTGACCACCACCTTTCAACCTCTCATGACCTTAATGAAATATTTAATCCTTCTGAGGTACATCAATGAGAAAATATATTGTTTGATAAATATGTGTATTTATCTTTACTTAAATCATCCACTAAATTAACCTTTAACCATACACATAACTTCAATTTGGTGTGGGTAAATCTAGTTTATCTCAATATCCAATCCACACCATTAAAATTTCTCATCAATATCGAGCTTGTCTTGGAGAATCCTACTGATTTTGGGTGATGTTGTTAGAATAAATGCTGACACTCCTCTGTCTTTATCCTTGTTAACTCATGATCATAACATATACATCCTGAATCATAATAAAATAAGTCATTTTCAGAAAATATGTTGATATAATATTCTTTAATTCCTGTAATGGTTGTCGAGCGGATTGGAACTCGCAAAAACATTTGAATTATGCCTGTTTTATGGAATTCAAAAAATTGATCTATTTAATCTATTTTGAATGATTGTATTTATTTACCTTCTCCAAAGTATTTATTTTTTGATACATTATTATATTTTGAATAAGCTAAATGCTTTAATGAATTTACTTCACATTCTAGCATGTTTACTTTTACTATACACTTATACTTTTTATTGGTATTCAATGATCTTTTTTGTGATTTCATTTCAATATATTTCTATATCATTCCCTTATAATATAATGTTTTAATGTTTTCATTATGAATTATATTTAATTAAATTTTTTTTATTAGTAATAAAATTAAATTTATACTACTTTTTTTTGTGAAATATAAACTCTATTCATTATTATACTTTATTTTAATATCAAAAAAGAGGGAAAAGGGATAGAAAATATAAACAATTCAACTTATTTTATATTTCAAAAAAGGAAAGAAGGAAAGGAAAATTTTGGTGATGAGTAAAGTAAAAGGAGAATTGGAAACTAAAACTTCTTTATGTATGAAAATTTAAATTTCATAACATGAAATTTTTGTTTTTCTATCTCATGGGTTTTGTTTTAATCAAAAAGCAAGAGATTGTTGGAAAAAATATGTTGTTCCAACATATAATCATTTTATTTGTTTTGATGACTCAAAAAATCCATATATTTACTTTAACAAGTCTATCTAAACTGTTTTATATTATTTTTATCTTACTGATTTTGCCTGATTATTTATATTATAATATAAAAAGTATTTTATCTGATAAAAATTGATGGATATATTTAGTTTCTCAAATACATAAAGTTCATCAAAAGAATTTATCTTATAAAGTTTGACTATGTTTCTCAAGACAAATGATATAGTAAGAATGATATTTTAAAATGAATATATCTCCTGAAAAAAATATTCATATTCAAAAGAACTCGAGGAAGATAAATGTTACATCATAGTAGAAATTTGTGTTTTATATGTATAATTATCTTATACTACATTGAAGTAATTTTATCTTATGAGGTTGAGATGGTCTGTCTTACCAAAGTTATTTTAGGGTGAAAAATTCATTAATTGAAATCTTATAAAGATATAGTGTCGATGAATGTTACGATTACTTTGATAATATCTTGAAAGTCACATTAGGGCTTTAGAGAAAATCGAAAGGATATTATCTATATAAGTAATGATTGACCTGAACAAGACTTACCCTAAATAGAATGATTTTAAGAATGAGAAGATCTATGTCATCACTACATTAAAAGTAATTCCCATATTTGGAAAGTTTTTTGGCATATATTCAATATCTTGTCTCATCATGATCACTATATATGCATCGCTTGATAGTGAGAGTTACCTGACACTCAAGTTTAAATACGATATAAAAATATCTGTTGACAACTAAAATAATAATAAGAACTATAGATGATTTCTTTATAAACATAAAAAAGACAAACTTTTGAGACCTATAAAAAGTTAAGAAATCATATGTTTTATACTTATTCGTTATATCAGTTTCACTTAAGATCATTCTAAGCTACACATTGGAGTCTATCATTCAATTAGGAATAATATTAATCTATTATTAGTTTCTTCTTCCAAAAATTTATTTCAAAAGATTCCTCTCAATATTTCTATTTATTTTATTGTGTTTTTACTCAATATAAGAGTGTGATTAAGGTCGTGTCTAGATATTGTAAAGGGAGAGACAAGTTTAAATCTCCTGTAAATTTTTATTAAGTGATAACTACTTGTACTGATTTGGGAGCCCATGAAAAAAGGTCCATTATAGTGAAAATAACCCAAACTCATGGAGAAGTGTGTTGGTAGATTAGCCTAGGGGATTTCTATTCCCCAAACCACTATAAATCTCAATGTTCAATTTCCTTTATACATGTTTTTATATTTATACTGCATATATTGTTAAGGAAATAATTGAACCTACATAGTTTGAAGAGGGTGGTCTAACATTCAATAATTTTTTGAAGAACTCAATTCACACCCTCCTGATTTATTCAATCATCCAAAGTTTTGGACAACATTTAATAGACTAAGTAACCCTCTCTTGGTGGATATGCATGAGTCCCACACTCATGTATTAGTAAACCCTCTCGATCAATGCGCACTAGATATAAAATGTAAAATATCCTCCGTCAATTTTATTAACCCTATCCACTAAGGTATTTTTTAGTGAGGCATGGGTCCTCCATTATCTCTACTACTAAGGGATGATGTTGAATTATTTTTGAGATAATCCTGGTACTATAATACCTTTTTTTATTTTCCATGTTCCCCTTTAGGATGATTCTTTAGTGAAGTTGAGGGGTGGATGATACTCTTACTATTCATAATTACCATTATTTTATGAGTTACATTTGGCCTATCATCTAGGGAAAGAATGTAAATTTTTAATACACTGAGTATCTTTGGATACATGTGGCATAAAATTCCGTGTGGGGTTGAGTTTCATTGGTTGGGGACTTCCACCTAATTAATGATTTACATGATCATAAATCATATCTGTTACAATTAAGTATCATTTTTTACCTTGGTTTGGTTTTGATCTGATTTTTTTGTTTCTTATTTACAATATGTTTTTATGTTTTTGTACTGGGTATATTTATATCCACCCCTACATTATCTTCATACTCACACATGTTGTGTACTATTGATGTTGTATAATTTAATGTTAACTTGTTGAATATAGAGAAAGTTGTTCTAAAGGATTTATTGTATACTAATTGATGGCAGTGTGTGGTTGGGGATGGTTTCTAATCGAGTTCATCCCAGAAGTCTTTGTAGTGATGGGGTATCATACCATTATTGGATTGTGTAGAACAATGTGGTTTTTTCATATGTATTTGTATTTTCTTTTGTGGTTCTATCATCTTATAGTATTGTATTTGAAATATATTTGATTCAACCATATTTTTATGTCTTTTTGGTATAGATTTACTTCTTAAATAAAACATATACCATATTCAAAATAGAAAATAATAATTTATTAAATTTAGAAAATAATAAGGTATTCAACTAATATTGTTGTTTTTTATTTTAACAATGCAATGTACTAAATATGGATTTTAATGGAAAAAATAAATTACATGTTTAAATGAATAAAATTTATAAATAAATATTAATACATTTTTTATAGAAGAAGAGGCTAACAAAAAATCCTTTACCACATCCTTAATGAACACTAGTGGAAGACCGTCATAAGGATATAATATGCCAATGATGACCTTTATCGAGATTGGGTTCCTTAAGCATGGAATTTAAGGCATAAATTTTTAAATATAACTGGCAGGATGTAAATATAGTATGGTTAAATGATGTGATTAAGTGGGGGGAGGCATGGGACTTGTTTCAGATATTATATATTAGGACGTTTGGTTGGTTTTGTGGCATAGAAAATATAAGTATTGGTAGTGCATGGTAGTGATGTCATATGGTTATGATGGTGTGGCAATGCTATTTTGGTAAGACCTTTTAGGTGTGCATTTCATGTGGAAATATATAGGATTGAATTTATTTTATTTTCAATATACACCCATACTGAGGAGAGTTACGTTATAAACACTTAAATGTTTTGGTTTCAAGGTTTTTTCATTAAACATAAGTGTTTGTGAGGGAAAAAATGCTTGACTGATTTCTCTTCAATGATATCCCGTATAGGAATAGTATTTTATATTATGTATATAGGGTGAAGGTTATGTATAAGAGGATTATGGAATGATGTTGATGTTATTAATGTTCATGATATACAACTATGATAAATATGACATAGATTTATATATAGAGTAGTATATATAAACCAATGAAAACATTTGACATTGGACCCCACATGAGGTTTGGATAAGTAGGACTACTATTTGACCCACATCGTCTATGACATGAGTATTTTGACTTATTCCAAAATAAGATAATGGACCACATAAGAGGTTAGGATAGGTGGGGCTACAACCTGACCAACACCATATATAAAGTTACTACTATGGTGTGCTGCGACACAACTGCTGAAGGGATTGTGTGCAAAATACATTTTAAATTGTTTAATGAGAGAGAAAAACTACACATGACGTGGTTTTAGGGAACCTTTTTCTAAATTATTTTGATATTATGATATTATAATTGTATGTGATATTTGGTGAGTGATCCCTGGTGATGATGGATGATAAAAAATATTATATAGGTGGTTCCTAGTTCCACTAGTTTCTTACTGAAGCATTAATATTATTATTTCACATTTTCATGAGAGTTCATGAGAATAATCCTAGAAAGTATTCATGTTTTTATCATCCCAGATACATAATAGATATTTTCAATAATGATTTGGTAACTGAGATTGATGGTACTAAATTAGAGTTTTGTATTGCCTATGGAGTTATTTCTAGAGTACTATTTAGATATTTTCATTATTTTGGTGACATTTTATTTTTATGAAATTTCATGTATTTTTGGATATTTATTTATTTTATATTATGGTGTATATTTTTGGTTTCCTTTATATTTCATATTATTTATATGGGTGATGCCTCCCATTTGTGTGACTTATAACCCTAGTGTCAGTTTCCACCAAATGTCATATTAAAGGTTGGTTAGTGGGTCACCCTTATCTTTAATTTAGGAAAAAGGGGGTTAATAGGGGTAAGATCATGAAAAATTGTAATAATCACATTTGGTTGAGAGTTAGGTTGGAAAATGGAGTTAGGAATTAGTGAGGATTAAATAGGTCAGTAGGGAAAAAAATATTTTTGAACTCAGTATACGATGTATGAAAGGGGTAACTACTAAGAAACTAGATTTTGGACTCCATTGTGATTCAAAACAAGAATCTTAAGCTATTATATTTACTAAGAAGAGTGATAATGGTTATATGGTAGAGAAATTTAGATGTAAATTATTCATTCTTGATTCATGACTACGATTGAATGGGGTGGTTTTGGGGAATTAACTGAATATGATTAAATGATCCTTAAATAAATTTCATGATACCACGGTTAGGAGTTTGTTCTCACTTGCAGAGATGCCTACTATTCATATTCAATGTGTGGTTTAGGTTAGATAATAGTATCCAAATGATCCATTTGACTATCGATGGATTAACCTAGCTAGGAATTATGGGGATTATTTTAAGATTCTATGTGTAACTTCCTGACTCTGGTAATACTTTCCAATACCCCTATCCAGTTAGTTATATTACTGTAGGCATTCCTCCCTGTACACTAGAGGCTTAAAATTAAAAGATAGGGCCTAATATGTAATGTGGGGAGACTATACACTCTTTATCAAAGAATCAAAAGATTGAAAATAACTAAATAGTATCCAAATGATAACAAAAAAATAAAAATAATACCATAATCAATAAATACCAACATCAAATAATAATCCCAAAACATGGATAAATTCCTATAAACTAGTATGGTAGATATATTATTCCATAATGAGTGTAAAATATATATTAAAACTACAAATAAGGTCAATATGATATCTCCCAAGAATGTATTAACATCATATCTGATTGACTTATCCATTATCCACAGAAAATCCCAAATCAACCATCTAACACATGTCTCTTACCCTTATCATTTCCTAAAAACATGAATTATATTCATGTATTTGTTAGTATTCCCATGTATGGTGTGATTACAACTCAGTAGGCCATAAAATATAGATTCTAAATAAATATCATTTCTATAATAGTGTATGCAGCTGTAAAAAAAATAATATACAAATGATAAAATAAATGATTTCTACTTTTACATTATTCTTTAATTAATTACATATCCCCGCAAGTTCACCAAAACACAAAAACAAATAATACATGCTTTGGCCCATACCAAAGTGTTAAACCAACCATAAAATGTATATCACAATTCATTCTGTCATGGTATTTCATAAATCATTTAATATCCAATTTCACTTTCATACATTGGGGCCTAGAGAAGCAGTCTGGAACTCAGTGGGTATTTTAAGTAGTAGTCTCTATCCCAAAAGTCAATGTTCACATGATATAAATAAATATATATAAATCTTAGGGGTCTGGCACAACATTCTTGTACCCCATTGGTATTTGGAGAAGTAGTACCTGTCCAAAAACATAGTTAAAAATATTACATCTCATGTTTCCACATTCGTAACCCATTTTTCAACCATTACCGTAATCCTTTATTTATGAAATTTCATTAATTAATTTATAAACCATATATAAAATTCCATTTTTTAACCATTAATAATTTATAATTCATAATTTGAATTATAGAGGCACACCCCATAGGTTTCCATCATGTCTAGTTTCAAAATCATCAATGGGTGCAATGTGATCTTTGAAGGGGTTTATAGTATCAATGTAATTAATTAATTTTATCAATTTAAATATGAAATTTCATAACATTGAAATTTTAATTGCACAATCAAATACACAAATTTATAATCAATAATATGTGAATTTTAAATCCAACCACTTACCACAATATTTTTGATGAGTGATCCCAAAACCAAAACCCTCAATTTGATGTTGAATGGACAATTATAAAATTATAGAAGTGATCTAGGATATAATCCTAGGACCAAGATCTAGTGAAACACTTCCCTAAAAACTAAGATCTGAAGTCATTTCCAATAGAGGAAAGCATCCCTCCAAAATAAGAGTGAAATACGGGAGAGAGAAATGAAACCAAATAGGGAGATATCACATAACAGTAGATGGGTAGAATCCATCCACCAAATCTTTGATTCAAAAAGAAATGGGTGTTTGGAGCCTTATAATCCTTCTTCTAGTATCCAAGACCAAATAAAATCATATTTTGTAGAGTCAATAGGATTAACAATAAAAACCACGGGGTTTTGGGATTTTAATAATATTTTTTAGGGGTTTAAAAGCTAAGTACATAGTTTCCTGGGAATATGCCCATGATTTCCCAAACCATCCACTTTAATCATGTTTATATACTCATGGGGTGAATGGTTTTTCCTATGTGATTCACAATTTAACAAACTGTGCACCAACCATGAAAATCCCTTCTATTTTAGGGTGTATGGTTTGGGGAGGGAGGCCGCATGGTTTGGACAATACCAGAACAACCTACCATGGGTCCAAAATGGGGTGTATAGTTTCTCGGGGAAAACATTATGGTTTTCCATAACCATGAACCAACTATGAATACCCCCATGTGTTTCCAAATTTATCTAATTTCACCTGAAACATTCCCAAATAAAAATCCAACCAGGGTATAACCAAAGAAGGGTAAAAGAATACTTGAAAATGAGAACTAGAATTCTCTTGAAAGGTTAGGATATTAAAATATCCCCACCTTATAATATTTAATCTTCCAAATTTAACTCTCCCATGCTTCCTAATGAACATGTACATTCTAACAAAACACTTATATTATCAACACGATCTTTGTACACAATAATTTCTCTCTATGATCCATAACATGAATCAGATTCTCTTAAAGGGACACATAAGCTTAAAACTCAACATCATCAACATAGATAACATTATAAGGATAAAAGTGGTACTTATGAAGCCGTGACAGATTAAAAACATCATGGATATCAATATACCATTATGGATGTTCCAATCAGTATTCCAACGATTTGATCCTATCCACAATACCAAAATGTCCAACAAACATGGGCTCCGAAATTCCCTAGATCTGAATCCTATGGTGACCCAATCTAGGTGGAATCCAAAAGAATGCATGATCATACACTATATACTCAAGGGGTCAAAGGATCCAATCATTATTTTAAATATACTGACCCTGAGCTGTATCCATATGATTCTAAATCAAATGAACTTACTCAAATGTCTTCTACATGAGACTCAGTCTGAAAAACCAAGACTTTCCATACTATATCTAGAATAGTGGTTTTCTATATGGCCTAACATAATGTGCTTCATATAGAACCTTTCTAAAAGTCTCTTGATAACCATTGTTATAGGGGAACTCAACAAGAACAACATGACTCTCCCAAGACCCACCGAAGTCTAAGATGCATGGTCAACACATGTCCTCTTGGACCTGAATAGCACATTTCAACTTCCCATATGTCAATGGTTGGAAAGATGTACTCAAACATATATAGGCACCCAATGCCGTAGGTAATCCTTTCTATTACTATATATTAAAGCACATATCATTATTTGAATGAATACTCCATGTAACCCCAGGAAAACAGATTATCTTTTGAATGTACATGTACCCCAACTGATCCAGTATAAAATTCTTCTGGAAAGGAATATAATGGGAAATTTCATCAATCAGTCCATAATCACTCATATAACACCATTCTTATGAGGAATCCATATAAGACCCACCATGATGTACATGTTATCATTTTTCTACTTCCATTCCAAAATAGAAAGCGATGTAATAAACCACAATGTAATTAATGCCTATCTTTCACCTAAAGACTGGTTTATCATTGTGTTATGAAACCTAAAATATTCTTTTTCATGTCCTTCCACCAATACTATTGATATAGGTCATGGTACATTTTTTTCAAACCATGTTGCACCACCCTCATTGAGGCATGAAACTCGCACATCATATCCTATCATATAATCACATGAACATTAATAGGGTTCTAGTAATTGATGATCTAATCCTCATATATAGTCTAAAAAGAAGTTGAATCCTCACCTTACAAGATTTCCCTTAATTACAAACACTCAAAATATTCATACCAACTCTCCCTGATATGGCTCAAAAGTGTAGACTCAACTGATAATGATACATGGATTATCTTCTCATGTAACTCCTAAACCCCAATATTCTTCTCATCCTGCATGGTCGTAATATTCTACTCAGAATTGTACTATTGAACTACATGAGTCTATTTATATATACTCTAAGATTAAGAAAAACATTTTAACTTACCTGGTGTATATGCTATCTCAAAAAAAATTATATTATCAACCCATATATTCTACCAAATATTCAAATATCATTACAAAAATATATTCTTTATGATTTTGTGGTCCGTATAAATTGTAAAAGTTTATCAAAATAGATAATTCCACCAACACATTAAGGGAAAAAACACCACCACTAACATGAGGTTGTGTGTAGGGTAATTCAGTTTATGTTTCTCTAAATTACATGACCCATATTTCACAACTCAATCTCACTAAATCTGCAATACCTCATGTATGATCCCAGAAACATCAAAAATCATGGTATTTTAATCACTCAACTTGGGTGAGATCAATATATGTGTGATAATTAAAAGCTTATTTAACTTCTGGAAATCATTCTCATATGCTCCAGAATATTCAAACTTGATCCTATTCTTGGTCAAACTCAATATTGGTGTTTTTAATCTAGAAAAGTCCTAGAAAATCCTTCAATAATATCCCATTAAACCCATAAATCTTCAAATATAGAAAAACATTCTTGGCCTACTCATAAGAATCATCTGCTTTCACTTTTTATGGGTCCATTAACACACCTACCTGAGAAATTATTTGGCCTATGAAATTTACTAGGTCAATATTAGATTGACACTTAGATAGCTTGGTGTATATAAAATACTCTCTTAGTGAACTCATGAAAATGTTAATATGTTGGGAATGATTGTCATGAGTCTTGGTGTTTAAAAAAATTTCAACCAAAAAAACAACAATCTAATGCAAGTGTTGGGGGAATATTCAGTTTATCAAGGCTATAAGCAAAACCATAGCATTCATTAATATGAACAACATAAAAAAAACTCATATAGGTTATAACTATTTTTGAATGTAGTCTATGGTATATCCAAATGACCAAATCTCAACTAATGATAACCCAACCTATCTCAGAGGAAACACAAGATCTTCTCAACAAATCAAATAGACTGTGGAAATATGAAATATGATATAGGTTCCTTACTATCATCCAATTTAACTTTAAGTAATTAATATAAACCATCAACATTATATTAGACTTATTAGGAAAAATAGAGAACCCCAAGGTGAAATACATGGATGGATAAATACTTTATCCATCAATTCTTCCAACTGAGTCTTAATATCTTGAAGCTCTACTAGTTCCATTCTATAAGGGGGAATGCAAATTGGTTCATCTATAATAACTATCTCAATTGAAAAATCAAAATCCCTATTAGATGGTAGAACTAATAATTCCTTAGGAAATATTGATTGAAAATAGTACACTACGGGTGGAAGGACATCATGATTGAAACTCCTATCATCCAGTAAAATACATGAATCTTGGGTGGTGAGATCCCCTAGTTTCTGATGATCTGGCCCTGTATGACCATCTTGGATATCACATTCTCTATTATGAACATAACTATTACCCTCAGAAGATGTAAATTTAATTATTATATGGTAATAATTGATATGGGTTCAGAAATATACTATCCAGTCTATACCCAAAAACAACTCAAAACCAGACATGTCAAGTATGTAAAGATCCCAACAAAAATGTTACTGTCCAAACAAGAGTGATCACCCATTACATAAACAGATGTCCCAAAACTTTACTCCCAATTTTTTTTATCTTCATAAACCCTCTCACAAAATTCACCATTATAATCAAACTATTAAAAATTTGAGTAAAAATAAAATAATGTGTTTCTCTTGTATCAAAAAAAGAACTCAAATGCATATAATCCACTAGAATTGTATCTCTGATTGGTGGTGGTCCAACCCAGCATTCCAAAAGTGAAGGCTAAAATTCCTAAAACTTTCCTATCTCTCTTCCTTGTTTTGTAATCTATGTCCCCTGAGATTCAACACACTATTGATATGAGTGTTATTTCTCTAAAATACCAAATCCACGACCTCGACAACCATAGCTTGAAGAACTCCAATGAAAATGAAAATATGGGGTAGAAGACCCCATTATGTTATTCTAATTTGACATGGTTCTTCTATCACTACCCATTGGTCAAGGGTTCCTGAAATATATTTGTTTGTGACCAATCCTCCCACAGGATCATCACTACACTGGTGGTCATGTACACTAACTATGAATCTGACCGAACCTACCACACTAGGGAAAACATTAGTAGTAAATACTATGAGTAACCGATCCTTCTATTTATCCACTCAGTTTTTTACCTCATTGGTTGAAATTTTCATTGCAATTATTCCTACATTCAGAAGACTTACCACCTTACTGTCTAGAAAAATCACATGTATTCCACTGGAATTATCTTCAAGGAACCCCTCAGAAATGATAGCCTGACTTGTCACCTAAAAAATTATTTAACTGAAATCTGTTATCCTTGGACTTAATTTAACATTTAAGTCCATCTTGAAAATTATTTCCATGGTTTACACATCTTTTGAAAATTATTGAACAAATCATTTAAAATTGGTGAAATGATTATAAGAGTCTATCATAGGCATACTCCCTCAACTTAACCACATAAAATATTCTTCTTTCTCCAACCTGAGTGTCTCTAAGTAATAGATTTCTAGTATATTTTCTAGAAAGTATTTCTATACCATATTTTCTAGCTTCTCATCCCTTGTCTAAATATCACACTAGCATTTTTATGATCCACACAACATATAATAAGAAAATTTAAATCTCTTCTCTATAATTGTCTCTAAATGGACATGGGTTATCTGGATAGACTAAATCCAGAAGTCAACTAACTTAGGTCCACCCTTTATGGTGAAAGTCAAAGGGTACTATAATCCGAACTACCATTTCAAGCCAGACATATTCCATAAAACCCACCTGGGTCTTGATCCATGAACATCATTAAGCGCCAAAAGTTCTTATGGAACATCACTCCATCTACTTCACGCAGAAACATCGAAGCCTCTGGTTCCACTTCTGGAGGCACATTACTAGAAATGTCCTCCTATCATCCTATCAATAAGAATCATTATGAGGGATATATATACAATTAAAAACACACATATTACAACAAATAACAAAACATTATCACATTTACAAAAGAGGGATTCACAAAATCTATTACAAGAAGTCCCATATAACCCACCACACAATCAAAACCAAAGCACTTTCAATACCCCCAATCATCCTTCATCTCGGTCATGGATAACATATGTTATAAAACATTCACATATTATATTTTCCTATTAAATACCCATTTATAAATTTGAAATCATTGTAATGTGCATCATATTCAATTTCCAATTTCTTATTAGGAAATATTTAATTTTTTAAAAAAAATACACAAACCAGGAAATGAATTTTCATTAAAAAGAATTGGCCAAAAAATAATTTTCTATGAAATCGTAAAATGATTCATGTCACATAAAATCATGAGTTTCTATTATGATTCATGTATAATAAACTTTTGTTCTATACCGGTCAATAATAAAAATATCCAAAAATAATAATGTCACAACAAAAGTGAATCACCCAAGGTGAAATAATATACAAATATAAGATAAAATATCAATAACAAAAATCCCACAATAGGTACTTGAGTTTTCACCCATACATGGGTTATGTACTCCCATGCACAAGATCATGACCCATGCTCGACTCATCGAAGTCTCATGTACACCATTCCCAAATAAAAAGATAATAGAAAAGAAAATAAAACCCATTTGATACCACATTGTAACATCCTGACCAAGGTTCCACATATCGATTCCCTGAGATGGTTAGTTACATGACCTCAAGCATTCCTCACCCTATTCTATAGGTTTATGACTAGAAATGAGATTCTAATATGTAACACGAGGAGACTATGCCCTCTTTATCAAATAAACATAATAGAAAAAATAAATAAGCAAAATCCAAATAATAATCATCAAAAACTAAGAAAATTATATAATCAATAAAGACAAAAATCACATAATATTTCAATAACATGGATAAATGAACATCAACCAAAATAATAGATATTGCATACCATAATGAGTGTCAAGGGTGTAGTAAATCCAAAAATACAGACACCCTGACATCTCCAATGTGGGTATCGACATCATGCCTATTTCCCTCATCCAAGATCCATCCAGCATACCAACTCATCAATCTAACACATGGATATTAACATTATCCTATCATGAAAACATTAATTCTATTCAGTTACACATCATGGAACACAAGTGGGGTGCGAGTACAACTCAGTTGGCCCACACCAATGACATCTAAAGTAATTTCCAATCTATAATAGTTTATGTAGTTCTATAAATAATAAAATACAAATGATTAAATAAATAGTTTCTCCATTTAAATTATTTTTTAGTTAATGACATTGGCTGTCAGGTTCACTATGACACCCAAACCAAAAATACCTTCTTTATCCCGTGCTAAACTCTATAACATCTATAAAAGGGGATATCACATTTCATTATATCATGGTATTTCATAATAATTTAATATCCAATTTCACATTGATACATTGGGGGCATATAGAAGTAGTCTAGAACCCTTTTGGGTATTTGGAGCAGAAGTCCATGTCCAACATACCAGTGATCAAATTCAATATATATATAAATATATAAATATTCTAGGCCTAAAATAGTAGTATTAAACCCAATCAGTATTTGGAGTAGCATTAACCATCCCACAACTTAGTCACAAATATCATGTCTCATGGTTCAACATTCAAAACCCATTTATCAATCATTTAAATAATCCATTATTTAACAAATTTTATTAATTAATTTATCAACCATATTCAAAATTCCATTATTGAACCATGCATAATTTATAATTCATCATTTCAATTAAAATGTCACATCCCATGGGTTTCCATCATGTTTGGTTTAAAAATCATCAATGGGTACAGTGGGATCTGTGAAGGGTTTCACAATCATAGGGGAATTAATTAATTAAATCAATTTAAATATGAAATTGACCAAAATGAAAATTGAAATTTTACAATAAAATACACCCATTTATAATAAATACTTCTGAAATTTACAATTATACCACCTTCCTCAATATCATTGATGAACGCTCAACAAACCACAACCCTCAATTTGATGTTGAATGGTCAACTACACAATAATGGAATAGATCTTGGATCATAAACTAAGACCAAGATCCAATGAATACCATCTATGAAATAATATATATTAAACAATTCAAAATAGAGAAAATCATCCCACCAAAATAATAGAGACTGATGGTAGAGAGAAATGAAACCAAACAGGAAGAGATGACATACTGTATGAGGGTCATAATTAGTCCACTAAATCTTAGATTTGAACTAAAATGGGTTTGTGGAGCCTTGTAATCATTTTTGGATCCACAAAGACAAATGGTAGTCATATTAGGTTGATCTTGGATAATGAGGAATAAAAACAGGTGGGTTCAGTAATTTTAATAAAATTTTCAATGTGTTTAAAACCCACCCACATGGTTTCCTCGGTTGAGGGGCATAATTTTACAAACTACGCACCTTACCTGTGCACCCCTACTAATGGGGTTCATAGTTTCTCCTAAGTGGAACACAATTTAAAAATTATGCATCAAATATGAAAATCCTCTCTATTTTAGGGTGCATGACTTGGGGAGGGAGTCCACACATATTGGCTAAGCCATGAACCACCTCCAATGTATCCAAAATGGGTTACACTGTTTCCTAGAGTGAACCGTGGGGTTTTCCCTAATTGTGAACCAACCATGAAAAACCCCATGGGATTAAAAATTTCTCCAATTTAACTAAAAAAACATAAATAAATACCCAACAAAGTTTTAAACATAATATGGGAAAGAGAGTATATGAAAATGTCCTTCAAGAATCTTTAAAAATGTCGGGATCTTACACCGTGTGAGTTCCATAATTGGGTGTTGGATAACTATAAGGGGAGAGTTTCTAATTTAGTGACACAACAATAGATAAAGGATATTGAGATCACCATCTGTCTAATTAATTATAGGATGGATTATAGATTTTCTTTGGCCATTAGTCTAATTTGGGTATTAGTGAGAAAATGGTGGATATTTTATCTTTAAAAGTGAAATGAGGAATTTGTTTCTTCGGATTATTTGTGGAGGCAGTTTCATGTCATGTTTCTATCTTTGATGATGAGGTCATCCAAGAGATATGATCAAGTCTCTCATCAACAAGGGAACCTGTACATGTGGGGGATCATTATTATATTTAAATTCTTCCTTTAACCCACTCTATATATTTTAATTGACAAGGATTTTAGTTCTCTGTGTGTAGAGGAGGAACTGATGTATCAATTGGGCCTCTATGATAGCATAGAAACCCCATATTAACATCTTTGTCATGTCCTGTACTACTAGGTACCACCAGTTGGCCCACATTTAAGTGGTCCCCACCATGGGGCTCACCAACATGCCCAAATAGGTCATCTGACTAATGACTATACCCACATGCCAACACATGTTCTTTCCAACGTGCTTTTTCCCCAATCATACACACCCTGTGAAACTTCCCAATTGGTCAACCATCCTAATCACTATTCTAGGTGAAACGCACTTAACTGTGGTGTTCTAATCATGTAGGCTCCCAAAAATAAATGTTCACCATATTGACACGAGTCATATCATTTCGTCATTTAACCCTTTTTAATTATAGGGTGTTATATTCACCCCTTCTGTTTAGAGCACTACATCCTTGTTGTGGACCCTAAATATCAACCCATGCAGTGCCACCACACATAAGAATGAGTTCTTGCTCTGATAAAAATGTAACAACTGGGCCCCACTAATAGTACAAACACCCAAACATAACATGGGAATTAGTCCTCACCTGCCAAGAACCACCAGTTTCCCCACCAACACATGGTCCTCACCATGTGGCCCACAAACATTCTAGAATGGGTAATCTGACTAAAGATTGTACCACATGCCAATATATGTTCTTTGATGTGTGATTTTTCATCATTAACACACACCCTGTGAAACTTCTTATAAGGTCACCCAACCTGATTAGTAGTCCATTCCAATCATGCTTAACTATGGAGTTCTAATTAGGAAGGATCTTGAAAAGAAAGGTTCACCATATTTTTATAAGTAATATTGTATATTTATTTTACCCTTTATCATTTTGGGGTGTTATAACTAGTACCAATTATTCAATATTCATCTATCCCATTTATATTTCAAATGTATTTTGTGGTGAAGGAGTTTTAGCTGATATAGAGGATGCATATATATCCAATATCATCTTTAGAGGGGATCCGTTAGGGTTCCTTTGGGAGTGGGGCCATTGGAGAGGTATCTCATCTGTCGGGGCCATTGCAGTTTTGGGAAATGTGGAGATAGAATTAGTAGTTTCCATCCTAATTTTTTAGAGCAGGTAGTTCCCTTTCACACAAGAAGGGTTACTCTTATGTATTCTTTTCTTGTGTAGGGTACCATTTTTGTTCTCTTCCATCCTTTTATATCACCATGGTGTGTATAGTAACTTTTTTAAACCTCAGTAGTATTTTACTTAGAGGATATAGAAATAGAATGTCTATTAGGCTTTTTTATTTTAAAAATAGATAGTGTTAAGGATCATATCCATATTTTTTCCCACCCATAGGGAATAGGTATGATCATGGATCTAAAGGTGGTTATTAGTAGTGAGGTAGAGGAGATAGATGTGATAAATTTCATGCTATGGAGGTACGAGAAACATATGTATTGGAGGAAATATAAAGTAACATCTATTTATCATTTACCATGTATGATTATTTATTTAATTATAGGGATTCGTATTCTTTTATTTTTCCCACCTTGGCTAGTGTCCTAGGAATGTGGGGGGAGAGGCTTCTAGTGACCCTAGTTTCAAATATACCAAATGATGTTAAAATGATTTTTCTTGATATGTTATGGGGTTATGAGTTGATGATGGGTGTTATATTAGTCCTATATAGATCTATTTATACTTCATATATAATTATCAAATTCCATTCATATCATCGTAATGTTGTATTTTGTTCATGCAGTCATTTATTGATTTTAAAGGAGAGTTGTGTTACATGATTATTAGGGAAAAATTGTGGTGTTTTTTAGTAAATAGGATCATCATATAGATGATATCATTTCAAAGACATTACTATTTAATTTGGAATCATTTTATTGGTGTTTAGTGGGGACATATGTGGTAGCATTTCCGATGGTCATTGGGGGAGTTTTCAGATGTTTTTATGAAGGAGGTTGTGACTGTACATCCTTGATGTGATATGGATTTTGGGATAGATTTTCAGTCATGTGATTATCATATTTTGATGGATGTATATCATATAGAACCATTGGAGTCATAAGAGTTGTGGATTTAGATATATGATCTAATTTAAGAGGGTTTTATCTATCCTAGTGTATCATTTTGGGGGTATTTAGTGTTGTTATCTAAGAAGGAAGAAACTAGTTTGATGTTGTATATAGTCTATTTGTGTTTTAACAAAGTTAAATTAAATAATCATTACCTTATCCAAGGTATTGATTATTTATTTGATTATTTGAAAGATTAAATAGGGTTTTCAATGACTGAATAAATATTTTGTTATCGCCAGATGAGTGAAATATAAGGGGACATCGGAAATACTACATTTAGATTATTTTATGGGAACATTGAGTTAATATTTATATTTTTTAGTGTCAAAAAACACTATATGTTTTCATTGGACTCACGATATATGTGTTTTTTGAGTTCCAAAATAAGATCATGTTATTTTTCATCAATTAAAAACTCATACACACAAGGTTATAATAGGATCATGTTGAAAATATTAAGGATATTTTACAAGTCCATAATCACCAAAAACACTAAGGATTGCTGTCTAGGTGTATTTTATAGAAATAGGAGGTAATTTTTTTTTGGAATTTAGTGCCCTAATGGGGATTAGCGGTCAATCCATCGAAGACCAAGGCCATTGTTTCTTAGGAATCAAACAAGAATGTTTCATATGTTCGTACTTTCCTTGGAATCATACCGTACAATCAAATGTTCATCTATAATTGACCTCAGATTGAATTCCGGATGATAGCCTTCATTAGGATGGTATATGCAATTTTATGGACTAATAGACATAAGGAAACCTTTAAATAGTTAAATTATAAGTTTATATATCCCCACATACTTTAATTTTTAGAGGAGGGAGTGATATTTGAGGTATTTAGTGATTCCACTTGTCTTGGTTTGGGTTAAATATTAATTTTAAAATGAAAATTGATATTATAAGGGTCCAATTAGTCACATAATCTTGAGAATAAATATTACACCAATTTTCTTGATATGGTGGTGGTATTATTTTATTTGAATTTTGGGCTATATTATCTCATTCGAGAGAACTTTGTGGTATCCATAGATAATAAGATCCTCCTGTATATTTTATATGAGAGGGATATGAATCTATGAAATTAGATATGGAAGATGTTCTCATAGGACTACATCTTTAATATTTCTTACACCCCATGGAATGAGAATATTATGGTAAATGCACATAGTTGAATATTATAGGGAGATGTTGTTCAGGATTCTATATATTTTTGAATAAAGACACCAAACATTTTCATGATGAATCTTTATGAGGAATAGGATAATGGTAGAGGTTTCCTACCTCATATTATAGTGAAATTGTAAAACCATGAAATTTTATAAAATACTTCTTTTCAAATAATTTATTTTCTTCGATAACTTTCATTACACATAACACCATATTTAAATGAATCACAATTTATAATTAAAATATTATTATTTACTACATTTATAACCTTCATATTAAAATAGTAGGAATTAGTTTTATTAAATAAATTATTCAATTTATATAAATTACCTACACAATATAATACTATTGCTATATTATTACTAAATAATGAATAATTTCATTTGGTAATGTCATATTATTCATAAAAAAATATTTACTTGAAAACAAGTTTATTTATTTATTTTTTTGAGAAAATATTAATACAAATTTCTAGAACATTAATGAATTTTATTTTATAAAATGAACATATTTTTTAAAATTATAATATTAAAATTATATACCGATTATTTTTTGAGAATTTTTTTAAAAAGATTGATTTTACACTATACGATAAAAAATAGTAATTTTTTTTGAAAACTTTAAGAAAATATTTCCATTATGTGTTAAAATTGTTTCAAATTAAAATTTTCTTTTAAAAATATTTTTATTTAGTGAATTATAATTAATTATATATTTGAATTTAGTAAATAATGTTTTTTATAAGTAAAATTAATTTTCATAAAAAATAGTTTTTGTGCACTCAATGTGTTTCTATATGAATAAATTAAATTTATAACTATTTGTGAAATATTTTAATGAAATTATTATATTATATACATAATAAATTATTTTAACATTAATCTTATATTTTTTATGCATGAGAAATTATTTAATCTAGATTTGTGTTTAAAAACCTATATTTTTCTAAAATACAGTTTTTATCACATTCCACACCCTTATTTTAAAATTATTTACTACCACTTATAGGTATTAAATTTGATAATGTATATTCCATTTTTTGAATTAGGATGTTAATTTTTTTTAAATGGACCACCATTATTTATGGTCAAGATGAATAATAACCACGGTAATGTTTATGACCTCAATAAAGGGTAAATGGGTTTATTTCAGATAAAACTGAGTGTTTAGGCCATATATTTTCATTATAATTCTTATTGTGTGAAGTTAATTTCACCCTTATCACCTTAATCTCAAAACTCTATTTTTAATGGAATCTTTCCATGAAAACAGCCTATATAATATTTAAATGAAATAAATCTATAAAATTCCACTCTATTAGTTTTAAATATCTATTATTTTTCTGAATATGGATAAAATAATGTTATTACCAAATATAAGTTTCTATTTTTATATTAAAGAAATTATTTTGTTATAAAATTTTATTTATTGTTTTTATAAATTATATAGTGACCTTAAATGCTTTTGAAACATTCATAATATATTTATTCAAATAAAAAAATTAAAATAAATGATTCTAAAAATTGTTAAAGTGATATAATTAGAACAAGTAAATATGTCCAATGTATTTTATAGATACCTATGTAATACTATGGAGGTTTGGAAGCATTACATTTAATTTTTACCATTTTATTTATGTATTTAATGTAATATTAAATGGGTAGTGTTAAAAATGATATTAATGCTAGTTTTTAATAAATAATAATTTATTAAATGATATAAAATTCATAAAAATGTTAAATATAAAAAAATGAATGGGATATGGTTTAAAAAATTATACACGTTCCATTAATGGGTATTTTTTAAATTTATGGTAACATTATAAACCTTTAATGGTTTGAAAACTTTAATATTATAATTATTTTCAAAAATGGTTAACGAATGGTTAAAAAAAAGATAATGGTAAAAATTTAGTACAAACATGTAAGAATGTTATTTTATAATATTATTTAAAATAATACTCATATTATCTTAAAATATTTAAATCTGGTTCCATTTGGGAGTAAAAATGAATTTATATTAATTTAATATTTGAATAAATTCCGAGAGTGCCCCTCTAATCAATTATAAAAGGGAACCCTTCATTTATTATCTCAACATAAACATGATCCTTATAGATATGCCATAACCTATAAAAATACATTTTAAAATTCATTATTCACATTATATAGGTTATGGTATTCCCAAAAGACCAACCCTAAAGCCCTTAAGAGGTTATCTAGAGGATTTATTTCAAAGAATAAGTAATAACCATAACTTATCAATTTATTTTTAATTATTATTTTACCACCTCAAAATTTATTATATTATTCATAAAATAATAAATTCAGTATAATTAATATATTTATATGCTATTATTATTTTCAAACCACATTTATTCACCATATTTCTATCAAATTGGAAGTGAAAATATCACCTCGTGTATACATATGACTTTCCGTCTCCATAGGGTTATACAATTAATTTACCATACCTATATTTTATGGATGTGTATTATGATAGTTTTAATGTTTTTATATGATAATAATTTCATACTTATACTTATATAATAATATTATCATATCAACCTTCTTACATTCCAAACTATTGGAAAACAATAACAGCAAACATTCGTATGTTTGGACTACCACCACCATGAAGCGATGTGGTCCATTTTTCATTTCCATTTCAATTATATGATCATAAATATGTATTTAATGAATATATAAAATACATAATATTTATTAATAATAATAATTATTATATATTATTTATCTTCCATTCGTTCCATCTTTTGAAAAAATTAAAATAACGTTCATGTATACGTACGAACTACCATCTCTATGAACAATGTCATTCATTTTTTAATATCTATATTTTATGAATGAATGTAAAACTTTATATCAGGAATATATATCTGTGTGTGAGATATTTATGTTATTATTTATATTTTTTATATTACGGAACCATTATCAAAATACAATGCAAAAACTACCAAACCATAACATATATATAAAAAAGAATATATCACCTGAAAAAATGGTTTTAATAAATAATTGTGAAATAAGGAGATATATATATATGTAAATAATATATGGTATGATATAAATGATTATGTTTATGTAATATATTTATAATAAATTATATCTATTTTAATTTAGGTTCCAATACGTACGAAGGAAGTCAAACCTATGGTTAGGGATTTTCATCTCACTTTTATTTCTATGTGATATATTCCTTATACACCACTTTTTTCCAATGTTTGGTTAATATACTATACATGAATGAATTTTATTATTTTTATCATTAAAATTATTTTATATAGACATCCATATAATTTTCTCTTTCTCATGGGCCTTATGATTAAAATGATACCAAATTATTAAGGGTTTTATATTAATATCTCATAGTTTATCCAGATTGTTAATGATTATGTGTTTGTTGATGAAATATCATTGAATTTGAATATCAATAAAGAAATTAAAATTTTTATAATATGGTTATTCATTGGATGTAAATTGTTTTTGTTTATATTACTCATATTAAGTTCTCAAAACATTATAAATGCGTTTTTTTGGAAAATTAACTTTATTTCTCTCTTCAGTACAAAAACCATATCATTACATATCAATATTTACTAAATATATTTTAAATAAGGTTTTTAATATTTTATTTTTGTTTGAATTCATTTTGATGAATTTTTTACAAATTTAAAAATGGTAAAAGATGAATATTCTTTTCACTTTTTGAGCAATGTTCTTTTTTATTTTTTACCAAAAATCTGAAAGGAATGTTTGCTTTTAACTTATAAGGCACAAGGAAGTTCCCTCCATCATGACTAGAATTTTTTTAATATTTATTTATTAATTTAAAAGATTATTTTAAAATAAACAATTTCATATAATATTATTCAAATATGTGTATTCTGAAAGTGATTTTCAAAATGGAAATTTAATTTTTATTCTGAAATATTACATTGATATTTTAATGAAATTTTCATATATGATAATAAAATTTGATATTAATTATTATTTACTAGAGATATGATCCATTTATACCACTATTTATATGGATATTTAATAATTATGTTGATCGGATGTTTATGAAACCCATTTATTTTCGATGGTTTATGCTATGGTGAATTTATGAAGTGTTTATGAAACCCATTTTATTTGCACCGGTTTTGATGTGATGATATGATAAATGTTTTATAATATTGTGGAACACATACATATGATTTTCATTATGTGGTTGTTGTTAATATATACTTGAGGATAATGGATATATTATAATCAAGGACTGTGGTAAGGTTAAAACCATGGATGGTGGTCAAGTTATTACCAAGGATGTTGGTTACAATATAACAAAGAAATATAGTCTTGAGATAACCATTGATGGGTTGGACATATATATCCCCCAAATTAATTGGTTAAATATTGTTATATCATGAGATAAAAAAGACTAGAATGGGTTGTTACCAAATTAATTAGGTTAATTTTTACACTATGATACACTTGGCAGTAAACCATGAATACTATAGTGGTTTAGGGAGTGAACCCATTCCACTATGATTTCCTTGTAAGTAAAACTTTAATAATATGATTTTTTTCTATGATTATGTGTATTTCAAAAACTTATTCCCTATTCAAATGTTCTAATCTAATGGATCGTTTTATTTGATTCCTTTTTTATTCATGCCTTATGAGATTACAATATTTATTCAATGAATCAATATTTTGATTTATGATATACAAGGAATGTTTTTTAGATATATTGATCATTTTATTATACCCTTATGTTCATTTAATTCTCATGTGATATTTTATATCCACCATTTTTTACCCTTACTAAGTATTTAAGCTCTCTCTTTCTTATGTTCAATTTCCGCAAGTTATGTAGAAAGGTACTGATTATTATATGTCTAATAAGAGTGATTATTATGAAGAAATTAGTGAACGATAATGTAAATATTTTATGAAACAACTATTTATGTTTCCATGTTTTCAAATGGACTAGAACTATACAATTTTGGTGTAAATAATTTTGATATGTAATGAATATTTATCTAAAAATATGCATGTATTAGAATTATGGGTCATTATATTTGGAATCTGAGAAAGGATTAGATATCCCCTGGAATCTAGGATGAGGTAAATTTTGTGAGAACCTTGGGGATATGTCAAGGTATATGATATAGTTATAAAATATTTGTGATGATTAGTAATGAACTAGGTTAAACCTAATCTATCATATAAGAAGGTGTCAATATTTATACATCATTCCATTGTTATTTCATGAGTATTTGGTTTCCCTCTATAATTATTGATTCTCAAACTCTAATTTTTTGTTTTAGAAAATGTATGGATGTTGATTAAATCATCTTAATTCTATGTGTAGTAATAAATGGAATGATTGTCCAAATGATATACTAATTGAAATATGATATTTAATGTGAGACCTTATGATTTTTCTTAATCATCTATCTCATTATATGATTAACAATATCAACACTGGTGAGTTTCTCAAAACCCCTAATTAGATAAAGATGGAGTTTCTTAAATACCATGAAGGAAAGAATATTTAGTTTCCAACATGACTATAATGTGGGAATAAACACTGAAGTTAATTTATTATAGGAAAGTGAAGATGTTTTGAGTGTGGGAAAGGACACAAAAAGTGTAATTTTTGAAGAAAAATAAAAAGTTTAATTAATTAAATGTATGAGAATAATTTACCCCCTAAAGTATCCTTGAGAGTAGAATGTTATAAATTTGGAATGTATGGGAATTATGAGTATTTGTGACCTAGGGGGAAACCTATAGAAGATAATCAAAATGCTTTTATGAGTAATGGATTTAATAATGATGATTAATATATGATGAATGATTTACATAAGTTATGAGATATTTTAATAGTATTTATTATGTTAAATGTAATATGAATGGTTAAATTGAGTGACGTTATTCATATTTCATATTTTATAGAAGAATTATTTGCGAATAAGATGATTAATCCGTGTTAATGGTTTATGAAAGACGTGGGTTGATTGAAGTGTTTATGTATTTTTGAATAAATAATTATGATGTATAAGTGTTATGCTAATGAGATTCTAGTTTTATAAAAATAATCTATAATCTAATGATATTTTCATAATAGTTATTCCTTTAGTATTTGAAAAAATAATTTGAATGGTACTAATAATCAAGAAACGTGATTTTGTGGTAATCTGATAATTTTGAGAAGAAATGATTAAGGGAAATGTAAACCTTAATATGTGTATAATGTTGAGTTAATTATATTTACTGGGGATAAGGATATTTTTGACATTTATTGTATTGGTAACATTTAAATTTATTTTTTATTTGATAAGAAGTGATTTAGGGAATCTTGATTAATTTTATTTCTTTTCTGTATTTATCGAATATATTCAATAGTTTTAAAATATTTAATGAATAATAATTTCGATAATTTTAGAAGAATATATGCCTTCCTATGAGGTTAAATATAATTTTTCATATACCTTAGTGGATTTAAATTTTTATGTTTGATCATATGTTCAAAGGCATCATCACCCCATTTTAAGGTTTTTAGCAATGTGATTTTGAAGTGATTTAAAAATATTACTTTGTATTTGGAAAAATATTATATTGAGGTCTCAATAACACTTTGGGGTTGTGTATAATTTTATGATAATAAATTATATACTAATTTATTGTGGGGTATATATAATATTTATGGTTGGATAGTTATTGACCTATAAGGTGTTATTTTTAGAGATATTTATAGTCAAGTAAAGGATTTCCTTTTAGGTTAGTATCTAAATTTGATACATGATATTTCTATGAATTTAACTACAATATAGGATTATATGGTAATTTATCAGTGTGATTAATGATATTTGTATGATGATTAGTTATGTTGAGGTAAATATAACACATAGGTTTGACAAGTTATTTAACATGAAATACTATTTCGGAAGAATGAAATTAAAATCTTAAAGATATAAGCTGAAGGGTATGATATATCCTTTGATATTATAAAATTATTTAATGTTGAGGTTATTGAGTTAATTAATTATTTGATAATTAATATTGTATTCTTTAAAATAATGGTTATTTCATTTTTATAATTTTCCAGTGAACAATTTTTTCCTTTTTTTTACTTCAAAAATATTGGTGGAATATATTGATATATTTTTTCAAAATGATTGAATTTGATTTTACTACTTTAGGAATGAAAAATTTACCCCAATACTCATTGTTTGGAGATGCAGATTAGATTGAGGAGGGAATTTATTAAAATAATAAATTATACTTTTCAAGTACATATATTTCCTAATGTTCCTAGTCTTGATGGTAAACAAATTCATCAAATATAGTAAATGGATCTTAAGAATTTTTTTACTATACCATTAAATTTTGATGAGTTTATGGTCTTTAACCCCTAATAGATTCATGGTTTTTTGGTTTCTAACCTTCTATAGAAAATGTTCTCTATCACTATATATTAATACTTGGGAATTAATTTTATATTCTATGTCAATATTTTCACTTCCTAATGATGTTATCTAATTTTTAAACCGAGCTTTTGGGTGACTATAATACTTAAATTTCACTCTTTTATGGGGAAATTTTATTAATCCTTTTTATGATGAATGTTTTCAATAAAGGAATTTCAAAATATCAATCCGTATTTTACTGGGGAAAAGATAAAATTTCATAGAAAATATTTATTAAATGGGTTGGGGAGAATTTAACAACCATATATTTAAGAAAATAACTCTTATCAAATCATTTAATTTCATAGATATCTTGCGTGACACACAACACTGTGTCAAAAATAACTATGATATACTATTAAAATATTATCATTTTTGTTAGTTCTTACATATAATTTAAATTGGCTGTTATAAATAGGATTAAATAATTTATGAAATATATATAAATTTACACATAAATATAAATGTATTGATAAATTATTAGTAAATAATCACTCATTTTTAGTAAAGGTGTGTCATTCTTAAAAATCAAATTTATTTCAAAAAAATATTTTTTTAGTTTTTTATGATAAAATATTATGATAACATTATTTAAATTTTAGAAATATTATTTTATAAAATGAACATAATTTTTGAAATCATCATTCTATAATTATCATAGGATTAATTTTTGAGATTTTTTTGAAAAGGTTTATTTTTAAAATAAATAGTAAATATGTTGATTTTATTGAAAACTGTATGAACAATGTTCAATTTTTTTAAAATGTTTTAAAATTATATTTATATTAATTATATTTTAAATAATAATATTAATTATATTAAAATCAATTTTATGTTTTAATTTATTATAAAAACATTTTTTAGGTAGAAAATCATTTTCCTAAAAAACTATTTTTATCCGTGTAATGTGTTTTTATCTTAATAAATTAAACTTCTCAATATTAGTGAATGATATTAATAATATATATATATATATATATTATATTCAATTTTTTTATATTCATATAATATTTTTCTAGGCATGCGATAAGAATAAATTTGGTTCTATGCTTAAAAATTATACTTTTCTAAAAGCTTTTTTGATTCAATTTTGATCGCTTATTTTAAAATTAATTTTTACAACTTATAGGTATTGAATTTTTTAAAATGGATTAAATATTTGGAATTAGGAGGTTAATGTTTGTTAAATAGTCTACGTATATATGTCATAATGAATATCAACCGTGGTATAATTTGTCACCTCAATAATAGGTAAATCAAGTTAATCTAGGATAAAACAAAGTAATAAGGCCATATTTTTTATACTTAATTATTATTGGATTATGGAAATTATAATATTATCATATTATACTCTGAAATTAGTTTTTTAATGGACACTTTTCCATTAAAGTAACCAATAAAATATTTAAATCAAAGAAATATGCAAAATATCACTCAGTTTTAAATATATCATATGTGTCCACATAGAGAAAAAATCATGTTATGATTGAATATAGGTTTCTATTTTGACATTAAATAAATTATTCTCATTATAGTAATTTTTTTTATAAATTTTATAACGGCCTTAAATTATTTTACAACGCTAATATATTTTTTATTCAGTTAAAAAATTAAAATAATTGATTTAAACAAATTTTAAAGTTATATAATTTGAACGAGTTTATGTGCACCTCAAATTTTTTATATTCATATGACTTAAAATGGAGGTTTTGAATCATTTATTTTAATCATGTCTTTTTATTGATATATTTTAATTCAAATTAAATGAATGGTGTTAAAAATAGAATTGGTTATATTTTATAATAAATAATCTCATATTAAATGATAAAAAATTCATTAAAATAATATAGTTGGCCAAATTAATGGGATATGGTGGTTATAACCATCCATGTTCCATTTATTGGTCTTTTATTCATTTTATAGTAACAATATCAACCCATAAAGCATATAAAACTTTAATAATATGGTAATTGTCAAAAGGAGTTAATTAAAGGATAAACCAAAAAGGATAAGGGTAAAAATGTGATGTAAAATTGTCCTAATTTTAGTAGATGACAAAGTTTATACTCATAATCATATTTTATTAAAATATTATAAAATTTTAACTATTTGGACATCAAAATTAACTTATATTAATTTAATATTTTATGAAATTACAAGAGTGTCGCTCCCCTATATTATAAAAGGGAACCCATAATTTCTCTTCTTCACACCACCATGAGCCTTATATATGAACAAGTACCTCTAAAAAACCATTAGAAACATATTTTTTCACAATTTATAGGTTTTCATATTTATAAAATAGAACCCCTAGAGCCCTTAAGATGACATCTAAAGGGGTTATTTTAAAGAAGAGGTAATTGACTTAACCCATCACTTTCTCTTTTAGTTATTATTTAACATCTTAAAAATATATTATATTCTTCATAAAACATTAAATTAGGTATAATAAATATAATTAAATATAATTATGATTATGAAACTACCTTTATTCACCCTCTTTTAATCAAATGGGATGTGAAAATTTCACTCATGCATATATACATCTTACTATCTCCACATAGGGATACAATTCATTTATCATTCCCATATTCTATGGATACGTATTATGATGGGTTTAATTTTTATATTTGATAATAAATATATAATTATAATTTTTAAATTATAAATTTATATCAAAATTCTTACCTTTTAAACTGTGGGAAAAAATAACATCGATCATGCGTATTTGTAGACTACAACCTCTACGAAGCGTTACAATTCATTTTTCATTTATGTTTTACTTAAATGATAATAAGTGTGGATTTGATGAATATATATGATCTATATATATATATATATTATTAACATATTATATTATATTTAACTTTCTTTTTTCCATCTGTAAAACAATTAACACAAAGTTCATGCGTTTGTACAACCTATTGTCACTCCGAACGATGTAATTAAATTTTAAAGCTTCTATATTTTATAAACTATTTAAAAAAAATATATAATGAATATATATATTATATTTAAATCATGGTTAAAATTATGTATGTTATGGAACCATGATCAAAATAAAAAGATAACAACTATTGAACAATAACTTATATAAAAAACAAAGTAGATATTACCATAAACAACTATTTTAATAAAGTGTTAAAAATGGATGATAAATGGTTATAAGTAAATAACATATGGTAAAGTATATATGAGTATGGTTATTTAATATATGTATAAAATATCTATATTTATTATGTAGGATGTTCAAATGCATATAAAGGAAGTTGGACCAAAGGTAAGGGATTTTCATCTCACTTTTATTTCAATGGGCACATGCCTTATACACAACTCGTTTCTTTTGGGTGGTTTATATAATGACCAAGAATGTATTATATAATTAATATAACTATAATTATGATATATATATATATATATCACTATATGTTTTTTTTATTTCACGAGTCTTATGATTCAAAAGTTACAAAAGTTTTATGAGTTTTATACTACAATATCATTGTTTTTTAGGATTGTCCATGACTATGTTTCCTAGCAGAAATATTATGATATAACACTCAATAAAGTCATGAAATTTATTAAAATATAGTTAATTATTTAAAATATATATTTACATTTAATTTTATTCATTTTATGTACTCAAGATACTGAATATTCATTTTAATAAAAATTAAATTTATTTCTCTCTTTAATCAAAAACCCTATTTCTTACATACCCATGTTTTCTAAAAATGCTTTAAAGAAGTTTTTTAATATTATTATATTATTTATTAATTTCTTTACCAATTTTTTAATTTTATATTTTTTTTAAAATTCCACATTTTTTTTTATTTTCTGAAAAAATGAATTTTTTAGTTTTTTCTAAAAATATAAAAGGAATGTTTTCTTTTAAGTTATATGACTTGAAAAAAATTTATTTCCATCATGACCATTATGTTTTTTGAATATTAATTTAAAAATTTTCAAGGTTCATTTAAAATAAAGTGTTTTATATAATATTTTGAAAATATATGTATTTTAAAAGCTATTTTCAAAAGTGGAAATATTATTTCCTTCAAGAAATATTTCTGTGATATTTTAAAATATTTTTCATATATGATAACATATATTGAAGTTAATTATGATTTAATAGGGATATTATCCTTTGATACCATACTTAATCTTTCCCTTGATGGTAAATATTTTTATTTATTATATCTTTATGAAACCCATTTATTATCTATGTGTTATTCTATAGTGAATTGATGAAATTTTTATGATAATCGATTTATTTTCATGGGTTATGATGTGATGTTATTAAAAATGTTTTATGATACTATGCCAAAAATATGTTTCGTTTTCATTATGTGATGGTAGTTATTTTATAACCATGGATGGTGGTTTTTTTATATCCAAGGATGGTGGTTATGTTATAACTAAGGACGATGGTCACTTTATAACCGCCTATAATGGTTAAGTTATAACTAACGAAAACTGTCACGTTATAACCAAGGATATGTGACACCTATATCTCCATCTAATTCATTGGGTAATGATAGATATCTCATGAGACAAATAGTACTGGAATAACGAGTGAGCTAATTTTTGTAAGGTACTTTTTCAACTATGAATGTATTTGGAGTGAACCATGCAAACTATGATGGTTTGGGGAGTAACCCGATTCAACCATGTTAGACATGGTTGTAATCCCTGAATACTAAGGAAATTATTTTATATGTTTATATATATTCAACTGACATATGTCTTATGCCAATTATATTCTATCATAGATCAATTTAATTGATTCCTCTCTGATTTATGTCTTGTGAACTGGAATGATTTAGTCCAAGACTCAAAATTGTGATTTACTATATTCATGGTGTGATTTTAAAATGTTATTTACATGTAATCATAACATTATGTTCATTTTATGCACACGCGATCATTGATATAACCCTTGATTAACATTATTGAGCATTTTATCTAACCCTTTATTATGTTTCCTTTACCCAGGTTATGAATAAAGGTACCAAGTACAATATGTCTAAGAAAGGTGATCGTTATGAGAAAAATAGTGGGATAAAATGTTTATATTTTAGGAGCCATTTATTCATGTTTCTAAGTTTCCAAAAGAACTAAACTTATGTAATTATTTCTTGAATCATTATGATATTTAATGAATATTCATTCAACAATATTTAACATAGATTCATGAAAATTATGGATCATTACACAAAAGTGTAGGTAATAAAGAACCATGAAATCCATGGGGATAATCTATAATGATGGTAAAATGTTGAAATAAACCATATGATCTTCTTGGGGAGTTCGTATGTCCCATCTATGATGTAGAAGTATGTTTTACATGAGTTTGTAAGATTATATTTGGAAGTGCATATGGGTGTACGCAAGATATATCACTACTTAAGGTACCAAATTTGGTGGATAAGTATGAATTGATTAGTATTAGTGTTTTCAGTATAGTTCTTGATCAATCAAATGGAGAAGTAAGAAAATATTTTTCTAGGATGTTACTTGTAGACATTAGATCCCTGAGTGGAAATTATAGGATATCTCAATAGATTTACTACCCAATTTTTCTCTATATTAAGGAGGATTTGATTTTATATAGATATTTATGGACATGTTGTTGATGTCAACTCACTTATTAGTGATTATAGAGTTAGGTGTTATGGATACATTAGTGAGGTGGTATGTGGATGGGCTGGTGGGACTTCATAGGGTACAAATAACTATCATTTATGACTAGGATCCTCATTTTCCTTTTAATTATAAATTGTATTACAATATGAGTTTTGATCCGATATATTACATATAATTTCATTCCATCCTCATATAAATGGGAAGTCATAGTAGCCTATTCATACATTAAAGAATATGTTTTTTTCTTGTGTCTTAGATTTTGGAAAATTGCGAGTGAGGCACTTGAACTTATTTGATTTTTATTATAAAAAATACTATCATAATACAATTTTCATGGATACATTAGAGGCATTGGATATATGGCAATGTTGATATTTTTAATCATGGAAAAAGGATGGGAAGTTAATAGTCCTTAATCTATATCAAGTGAAAATTATGATATATAAGGATCAAATGATTTAAGAGTAGATAAAAGTGATACAAGGATTTTAGAAATATTATGTTGATCAAAGAAGTACATTGGAATTCAAGGTTGGAAATCAAGATTTCTTTGGGGATTCCCTCCATCATTGAATATGGTGGTTTTCCTAGAGGAGTAGGACCAATTAATATATTACCAGTCCTTTGAAGGTATTAAAGTCGGTTGGAAAGACGGCATATAGGTTCATGATTCCAACATGGTTAGACCATATCTAATAAGTCTAATAACAATCTTAGATTAATTAGTGTATTCATTATGTATATAATGTAATTGATTTGGGAGGATTGGATGTTGTGGATAAAATGAAATTCCTGGAGCAGATAGTCATGATTCAGGATCATTATTAGAAGGCCCTATATGGGTGAGTTATTCCTTTTGTTCATATCCTATTGAATCATGATGGGTTGGGGGAGAGTACATAGGAATGAGAATCAATGATGCAATATCACAAGAATAATATTTTTTGTATCTTGTTTTTCCTTTATGATGTAATTCTTGAATTGTTATTAACACCATGAGACTATTTTTTCCTTAAGATGATCTTACTTTTTATTAACGATACCCTCTTATTTGGGATGTTTCTCCCAGTAGAGTATTTTATTCATTGGTAGTTGACATTTATTCTAGGTTTGTTTTTGATTCTTTGGGATAATAATAATTTTATAGTTTTCTACTGTAATTTTCTAAGCCTTCTCAGTTGGTTACATTGCGTGTTTTGGGTGTTTTTTGTGACAAGAGGAGGTTCAAGGATGGATGGGTTTTGTTTAAGCTAATATTTGATCTAGATATCAGGAATAATATGTGATTGTTTATGTTACACTAGGGTGTCTAGGTTTTTTTCCATGGATACCAATATGCATCATGAATCTTTTGTGGTAATTTTTGGTGTCTCTACAATTTTAAGGGTAATTATGGCATGCTGATTTGGTTTATCTATTGTGGGTTGATTAAGAGTATAGTCAAAACAGGATTTTCTCTGCAATGGGAATGATCTATGATGGGGTATTTTAAATGTTATTCCATTTTATGTCGTTTCACTATGGTACTCGTGTTGTGCTATGGTTGGATTTGAATATTTGATGTTTTTTTATGGGGGTGGACCTTATACTATGTTCCTCATATGATTTTATTGGCTTTATTGGTTTATCTTGGCTTAAATAGGGGAAATTTCCCCATGATTTCACTATGTTTCCTCAACCTTGTCTTAGTTATGACCCGTTGTAGTGTGGCCCACCTTTTTGCACTGTGATTTTGAAAAACAATATAATCCATTGTAGTATGTTTGTTTCTTTTTCAACATGGTATTATGTTATCAAACTTGGGTAAGAATTTGGGTTCCCCTATTAACTTTTTTCCCTCACAATTATCCCCCTTTTCTTTTGGTGACCTACAAATCATTTTTGGGAGAGATATCATACCCTTTTCCCTTGATTTTATCCTTGAACAAGGAGATAAATTATTAGTGATTAAATTTTCTTTAGGTTCCCCCTTTCTTGATTTTATTCATAGTTCATCTGTGTTTATATTTAGTAATCCATGGTGGATGTGTCAAATATCTTTGAGGATAATGGGGATAAGATTTTTATGGGGTGTTTTTGTGATCAACATTGACTGAGATTTACTCATTAGGATTTATTCATTCTAATATATCTTCCTCATATTTATCATATGAAGAGGTTTTGAAACACCAATTGAGTAAGGGGATTTAATAATTCTCTTTAACTTGTGTTTAATGTGCTATTATAATTCCCTTTATTTTATTGGGGGAAATTTATGAATTATAATATAAAAGATAATGAAGTGAAAAAAATAAAATGACATGGAATGGGGGGATCATATATGGTTGTTCTTTATATTTCCATACTTATGTGACTGATGAATTCCTTATTCTCATTAGAAATTCCTTACTTATAAAAACTATATTTTATTGATTAATATGATTTAAATGATTGAAAATCATTTCATAAGAGGTTATAAAAATAAATACCACAAAGAGATGATTCTGTGGAAGAATAATTTGGTAGAGGAGAATGTGTTTAAAAATGGGGAAAATATAGAAGTGTTTGATGATAAAATATATCAATGTTTACAGATGAAATATGTGTTTATGTGGATATATATTTTTTATTTATGATGGGAGATATTATGTGGTAAATTATAGGGTTTTCCATGAACTATTAATCATGAGTATATAGTAGATATGTAGATACCTTTCAATGGATATAGAGAGGGAATGTTGATGAGGATGTCAGATGGTAGTATAGTTTGTGGTATGAATAGAGAACGTTGTTTTGGTAAGTAAAGTTTTTATAATATTGGTTGTATTGAAATTTGAATATTAATAATGGATTTGGTAATTTATTTGGGATAGTATTTGGTGAACTATGGGAGGTGAATGAAATTCTAATAAATGAAATGAAAGGGTAATATAAGGGTTAAACATGAATAATGAATAAGAATGGGTTATCATAAAATATGTAGCTTAAGGAAATAATGAATAAATAATGGATAATAAGTTGTAAATATGAAATTAATAAAAAATTCAATTAAGTGGATGTAGGGAAATGAGAATTATTGAGCCTGTTATGTATGAGGAAGTGGTGTTGGTTTGGAAGCATAGAAAATGGCAGTGATGGTAGTGCATGGAAGTGATGTCATAATGATTATGATGGTGTGGAATTTCTATTTTTGTTTTACATATTTAGGTCATGCATGTGTGTGTCTATATATATTGTGTTATTTATGGTGTTTTATATACACACCTCACAAAATTTAGGTATCCCTACCAATTCCCACATGCTTTGAGTTTTGGGTACATTCCCCAAAAATTCATGTTGGCATGGGTATTGGTTGTTAATTACTACCTATTCCCGGTGACCCTTCAAGACATAATATATTTTAGTATTGGAAAATGGAGGGGGATATTAATGGGAGGTGAAGGGTATGAGGTTTATTTCCTTCATGTTCATTATACCCTAATTTGAAGAATAATATATGGAGTTCGATATAATGTTTTATTTGGAATTATGGCTAATAACCAATGCCCAAATAGGACGTTGGATCTTAGAGAGGTTGGGGTAGGCATGGATATAGTTTGGAACACATTGGCTGTGAAATGATTAGATGGACTATTTGAAATATTATATGTCAGACACCATGTGAGGTTTGGATATGTTGGTATATGGTCTAACCAAAATTAGATATGATGAGATTGGTATAGTGTACTGCAACCCGACTACATATGGGATTGAGAGGACAAGATGTTTGATGTCAGGCCATGAGGTTGAAAAAATAGTGGTCAACTACTTTTATAGAAAATTTTTCTATATTATTTTGTTATTATGTCATTAAACATTGATAGGATATTTGGTGAGTGAGCCTTAGTAAGGATGGATAATATCTTACCATGTGTATGTTCCTTTTGGGTTTTATATTTTTTCACTGATGCATTTGTATTATTCTTCAACATTTTTATGTGATGTATTGAGAATAAACTTACCGACTATAAATTTTATACAAACCAAACATATATATAAATATATCTTAAAGGTTTCTATAAGCGCTTTAGTGACCATGAAGGATGTTACTATCTTGTAGGTGGGATTGGATATGGAGTTTCTACCTTAGGCCTCTTTGGGAATTTTGTTTATTTTAGAGACTCTGTATCTATATGAAATTTCCTGTATTTTGGGATATTGGTTTATTATATATTATGGAGTTTATTTTTGATTTCTTTTACTTATTCCTAATATTTTAAGGGTAATGATTCCCATTTATGTGTATTATACCCTCAGTGTTATTTTCCACCTTATGGAATATTGGAGGACGGATTCAAGGGGTAATCTCATTGTAGAGACCCGAAGCCTGACGTACATGGACATTACATTACTTTTGCGGAATACTTAGTACATAACAAAAACACACACACAAGGATCGTAATAGTTTAGTGTCTTTGGAAACTCGGAATATAATCTTCTAATCGTGGTGAAAGACCTTCAACATCTCCCATAAAGACCTTCTTTTTTTTAACCTAAAACCTTTCTTTATATCCTGTGGAAAAGAAAACATAAAAGGGTGAGATCAAATGCTCAGTAAGGGTAAACAAAAGAAATATCAATCACATCATATTCATAAGAACATAACATTTTGGAAATCGTAACCTGCAAAACAGATCATAATATCATAACATGGGATAAATCATAGTAGTGAAATGTAATCCCAATAAGCATAAATTAAAACATGAAACTTTTTAGAATACACACATAATCATAGAGAATCATTTCTTATTAGTCAAGACTCATTTCCAAGACTATCTTAGTGGACAAAGTCCATTTCTGAACCGAGTTACCCTCGTTTCAGTCCCGCTTCACTGAACCGGTATAACCTACCGTTCCAGCCATGTCTATCTAATGAGATATAAAATCTTTACCCAATGCATTAGAGGGAGATATAGGTCCCACCCATCTCATAATGATACCATTCTTATGTGTGCCACAAAATCATAAATCATACATCATTGCATAACCCATGTAATAAAAATGGGAATCTTTAAACATCGTAACATCATAAAACAATTCATATAAGATAAAAGAATTCATAAAAATATTTCCATCACAACATAATCAAATCCATGTAATAATAGTGATAGAAACAGAACCCTTTATTATCTTAGATGGAAAATAATTTTGATAAAACACTTGAACTCCATTCTTGAGGAAAATATCCTTTCTACTTCAAAAACATTTTTCCTTTTTTTAACATGTCACACAATTTTAAACTAAAGAAGTTGATTAAAAATGAACTTGAAAACTTGTAAAGTAAATTTCTTGTAAATAATGTTTTAAAAGTCCATTTATGCCGTATAAGTTAAAAAAGACATTCTTCTCGTACTTTTGTTGGAAAAGTCAAAAAGTACCTCTTATGAAAAACGACAAAATATTACTTTCATATCTTTTACCAAAAACTCACTGAAGGGTAAAATTGGATTTAAAAAATTGTAGGTGGATGGAAATAATATTACATATTGAGGAAACATGGAGGTGGATGATAAAATACACCCCAGTAAATACCAAAGTATAAACAATCTCGGATAAAAATGAGATTGTGATATTTCCCTTACCTTATGTCCAATATGCTTTGTACGTATCCGAACCTCCTGTATAATGATTTAAATAATGTCATTATATTATTACAGAATCATATTCATTTTTATGTTATCATATATGGTTTACATATGACTTTATATTACCCGTTCTTTTGTAAATTCCATGTTAAAGAATCGTTTTGGGTAAAATCGTTTCATTTATCGTAGGTGTTTGGACTTGTTGTTCTTAACATTATTATTACTTATACCATGATTTACATACTTCCAGAATATAAAATATGATTTATATATAATATATATTCAGTATATATATATATATAATAGATAGATAAATGAAATGAAACACACCGTTCATGGAGACGGTAGTCCGTACGTACGCATGAATGCTGCTTTCCTTTCCTTATTGTCTTGAATAGAAGTATGTAGATGACATATATATATATACATAAATACAGTAGATTTACCATGTCATATATTTCATTATTATTCATTATATATACTTTATAATCATTCTGGAATGGTTAACATGGATAATGAATCTCATCGCGTCGTGGAGACGGTAGTCCGTACGTACGCACAAGTGATGATATCTTTCCCATGGTCGTGGAATTGTGTTTAAGTGTATGTATACTATTTCAGTATCAATATAACTTTATAATAATCATATATAGTTACTCATTACACCATTATACCCATCCAAGTAAGGTGGTGGCGGAAAATAGATTACACCACGGCGTGGAGCCGGTATTCCGTACGTACGCACGCGCGGTGATTTCCTTTTCCCGTAGGATGGATAGAAGGTTAATTAGAGTTGTTTCTTATTTATAATAACATATCAGTATATAAGAAATACTGATGTTATTACTTTATCATGAAACAACTAAATAAGAAGAAGTTGAAGAAGAAAAAAATTGAAAAAGATCGGTCATGGATATTACATCTTTTTTACGCGCCTTCACTTAACCTCCACTTAAAGAACTAAGGATGGTCTTTGAAGACTACCAGGACCTCTTGGATGATATTAGGGAAGTGGAGAAGAGATTTTGTCAGGGGTTGGATGATCTTGAATTCTCAAATTGGTGTGAGGAGGAGAGGCAGGAGGTGCCCTTTTATAAGGGAGGAGAGGGGCACCTTAGGAAAATCTCAAAATATTATTTTATATTAAGGTCAAATTCGGTTTATAATGGTTCCAAAGGGTCTTATTTCGAGGATAAAGTGGGTATGGGTCCCAATAATCTCATCCAATAGTATTTAGACAAGTTTACATTATTATTTTAACCTTATCAGTTAGATTTACCTCTAAGTTAAATAATTTAACTTTTACCGTGTCTTTTTGTTTTCTTACACTATATGGTTAATCAACTTACCATAACAAGCCAAAAGAACCCCAAGTTGTTTATTATTAATATATATATCCTTATCTAAGTCATTTGGCCGAACCTTAGATTTTTAAGAATTAAATAACAATTAATAATATAATATTTGTTTTAAAAACTAATTTATGTCAATTTTGACACTATTTGGTACATGATTTTTATGAAATTCATAACAGAATGATATGTTCGAAAAAAGTTACTTATATCAACAATAACATGTAATATTAACCTATAAAATTAATTTAAGTCCTAAAAAGTCTCAAATTACATTTATTTGGGCATTTATAACATCAATTATGTCAATATTTTATCAATAAGACAATTACTGCATCATCTTTGTGTCATAAAAAATGATAATTATTTAATCCCTAAAAATTCTAAATAAATTCCTATGATCTATATAATTGTATTATCTTTCTGGAGACTATTTATGTTCGAAGTTTCGTGAAGTTTATCACTAATGTAAAATTATTATACTTATAAGATTTAAGAATGTGACATGTTGTCACGTTCTTTGGTTTTAATAATAATTAAATTATTTTCATGGAAAAAAGTCCATAAAATGAATCTAATCGGACCCTTAGGTTATATGGGTCTACCTTCAGCCATCCAATAGGATTTTTCCAAGTTTTAGGGTAAATTTATAATCTTATATTTACCCTTAATTACCCGATTTACCTTTAACTATAGTAAATAAAATTTACCATAGTTACTATTCACAATGCCCAAAAATAAAAAGTAGCTTATTAACATAATTTGGACCCACTGATTCCAAATATGGAATCCATTTTTACAAATTCAATACACAAAAGATTCAGAAATTAAATTAAAATTAAACCCGTTTTCGAAATAAAACAGGGTTTTCTTTAAAACATTGCAAAAGATTGAATTGATTTAACCTACGAATTCAAGGTAAAATCAATGATAATGACATACATTATATTAAATGGTAAAAATATATTCTATTTATACTTTAAAAACATTAAATATTATAATTTAACCACATAATATATCACGATGAAAAACGATGTTTTTAATTAAAATATAGCGTGTTTTTTACTATTCATTAAAATATGAATGTTATCGGAAAATATTAAAACTTTATCTAATGTAAATTTTTATATCCTGATTCAAAAGAAGAATTTTACATTGTCAAATTGAACTTATAAACATGACAAAAACTAGATTTAATGTGGCTGCGCCATCAAAAGGCGGTTAAACTGCATTTTTTTGAAAAATACTTATTTTACCCAAAAATTTATTTTGTTCTTATACCATGTTCTAGAAATGTGTAAGATGAATAATAATGTTATAAAATTAAAAATTTAGTTAACAATATTCATAACGGCTAGTTCATAACAATATTATAATAATATATCGTTGTTTACTAAAACCCGGTATTGCGTACAACACACGCTATCGAGGAAGGTCGCGATTGTGTGTAATGCAAGCCAAGTCAGGGTTGCGTGTAGTGCACAAATCCTTTGTTGTTGCGTATAATAGAATCCAACCATATTTTATTTATACATTTAATATATATATATATATACACTCAATGTTGCGTAGAATAACTTCTATCAAACGAACGTGAAATTGTGTGTAACAAGATCCAAGAAAAGTGTTGCATATACTGCAAGCTAATACAGTGTTGCGTATAGCGCAAGATAATCTTGGTGTGTCATACAATATGAATGAAATTAAAAATAATGTATCTTATAAAATCTCAGGTTGTTACATTCTACCCCCCTTAAAATGAATTTCTCTCTCGGAATTCGTCGGGGTTATAAATCATTTACTATTTATAAAAACCCACATCGTAAAAAGAAATACCAAAACTGAACTTTAAAAACTAAATTATGAAATATAACGGTTACCCAAATGAACTCATCATTGGGTTTCCATATAAGAGAAAATATGGACATGGAAGAGAAATCTAACCGTCATGTTCTGATGGAGAGTGGTAGAGAACATGGCTATGAAAAAGCCAACAATCACAGAGATATTGATTTGTGGTGATCTAAGGTACCATCTGATTCATCGGATATAAGGACAGTAGGACAACATTTTTGGTTTTTCAATATCATTTCCCTAAAGTTGATGAAATTGGAATTAGAAGAAATACTTTCTTGATTTTGGTATAGTCTCACCATTTGTCATTATTTGGACAATTTCCACTTCATCTCTTAACGAAATGAAGTTGAATTTTTCATTTATGATGTGTTATCAGATCATGTGATAGAATGATGGGTCATTCCATCTGTCTCAAACAAAAGGTTATAAAAGTTATCAAAAAAAATACATAAGTCCATCTATATTGAGATTAATCATATATAGTTCTTAAAATGGACTTATACTTCATATATCATACTGCTTAATATAATAAAACTAGTTTCTACTAAACAGGGACTTCCTGTAGGCCAGTGGTAGGCGATAAAGGCCAGACGCACTTCGGTTGTGGGTTCGATTCCCACAGCCTTGTCCGACGCGATGGGTTGTCGCCCATCCTGTAGGTTGTCCTTTTTCTAAAACTACATTACTATAACATCTCATAAATAATATAAAAAAAAGTTCTATCCTTAAACAATACTAACTTATGGTTAACATAATCCATTCCAATCTTTAGGCTTATAATACTTCGGTCCAAGCTCATAGTATAAAGAAAACGATAACTTGAAATGTCATCAACCAAGCATGTGAATACCATCAATTATCCCCCATATATCTTGTTGGTCACATTCCAATCATGTGAATACCTTAATGATGTATTCTCTTGAAAAATGAATACCCATTAAACCTTAGTGAAAACATTAATGCTATCAAAAGTTAACTCTTTCCACATAAAAAATTCCAAAAATTCAATATACTCAAACCATGATATAACCTTCTCCTTATATCAGTCATGAGCTCATGAATACTATAAAAAATTTAATTTTCTCTTTATCCCTTCATTATGCACATATCATCTATATTCCAAAAATATCTGAATAACCTTTCATGGATACTAGTAACATTAATCATACACTTTCAAAACTAAAGGAAAGACAACAGTGTAACAATCCTTAGATGTCTCTTTATTCAGTAGTACAATGAGATTACTTATACAACATTACAAATGATAAACATGTAATCATTCCAAAACATTCTTAAACCATTGACCGAGCTTCAACTATTCTTTCATCTCACATATCATTTGTAGTCTCTTCATCATCGTCCACATAAATACTACCCATACAACCATACTGATTCTCTTCATGAGACTTTCCCTTAGGGAATTGGTTTGCATAATGCCCGTACATTCCACATTTAAAACATTTAACCATTGTTGATGTCGTATCAATACCATTATCCTCATCCCTGGTGTTAACTGAACCTTTTCCTTTGCACTTACTGGCTTTGTGTCCTTCTTTTCCACACCCAAAGCATCTTCCAGTTCCTTTGAAACATTCTCCTTGATGCCTCTTCCCACATGATTTAGATAGGGGAAATCAAACTTTCTTTCCTCTATGATCATCATGAAACTCCATCTTTCTCTTATTAGCCGAGTCAGGAAACTTAACAAATTTTACTTTATTGATCATATTATGAGATTGCTGATTCGGCATAATAATGATGTTTGGACTTCCAAATCCCATTTCATTTGGTTTCTCATGAAGAATATCATTCTATTGTCCATCATATCCTCCATTATCGTGAATCATCTTGTTTCCAGCCATTTTCTAAAACCCAAAAAGAATAGTGTGAGAGGAAAAAATCATGCTAGGGAAAACAACATAATAAAGGGGGAGTACCTTCAATATCTAACATCTTAGGTTTAATTCTAAGATCATTAGAGAGATTCTAGGACTATAACCTATACTTATACTTAAACTAAGGTATATCCCTAGACATACCTTATAAATATCTCTAGGGATCTCACTAAAGTTCTCGCATCCTAGTTTCCAAAGGTTGACTAAACCATTCCTCTGATACCAACTGTAGCGGTCTTGAATTACTTCCAGTGGACTATAATTGATATCTTTTAGGACACTCCATGGGTGGATACACCCCCTAGGCCGGACACACCACCATCCCCAGTGGCAGCCATTTCCTCATGAAGCCCTTGGGCGGAGAGCCATGCTTCATCCAACGCTCACATTTGAGAGTTCCCAAGGATCGGATACATTCCTACCTCCTTTGCCTCTGATACCAATGGTAGAGACCCGAAGCCTGAAATACATAGACATTACAATACTTTTGTGGAATACTTAGTACATAACAAAAACACACACACAAGGATCGTAATAGTTTAGTGTCTTTGGAAACTCGGAATATAATCTTCTAATCATTGTGAAAGATCTTCAACATCTCCCATAAAGATCTTTTTTTACATAAAACCTTTATTTATATCCTGGGGAAAAGAAAACATAAAAGGGCGAGCTCAAATGCTCAGTAAGGGTAAACAAAAGAAATATCAATCACATCATATTCATAAGAACATAAAATTTTGGAAATCGTAACCTGCAAAAGAGATCATAATATCATAACATGGGATAAATCATTGTAGTGAAATGTAATCCCAATAATCATAACATAAAACATGAAACGTTGTGGCATACATACATAATCATAGAGAATCATTTCTTATTAGTCAAGACTCATTTCCAAGACTATCTTAGTGGACAAAGTCCATTTCTGAACCGAGTTACCCTCGTTTTAGTTCTGCTTCACTGAACCGGTATAACCTACCATTCCAGCCATGTCTATCTCATGAGATATAAAATCATTACCCAATTAATTAAAGGTAGATATAGGTCCCACCCATCTCATAATGATACCATTCTTATGTGTGCCACAAAATCATAAATCATACATCATTGCATAACCCATGTAATAAAAATTTGAATCCTTAAACATCGTAACATCATAAAACAATTAATATAAGATAAAATAATTCATAAAAATATTTCCATCACAACATAATCAAATCCATTTAATAATAGGGATAGAAATAGAAACCTTTATTATCTTAGATGGAAAATAATTTTGATAAAACACTTGAACTCCATTCCTGAGGAAAATATCCTTTCTACTTCAAAAACATATTTCCTTTTTTTAATATTTCATACAATTTTAAACTAAAGAAGTTGATTAAAAATAAACTTTAAAACTTGTAAAGTAAACTTCTTGTAAATAATGTTTTAAGAATCCATTTATGCCGTATAAGTTAAAAAAACATTCTTCTCGTACTTTTGTCGGAAAAGTCAAAAAGTACCTCGTATGAAAAATGACAAAAGATTACTTTCATATCTTTTAACAAAATCTCACTGAAGGGTAAAATTGGATTTAAAAAATTGTAGGTGGATGGAAATAATATTACATATTGAGGAAACATGGATGTGGATGATAAAATACACCTCAGTAAATACTAAAGTATAAACAATCTCGGATAAAAATGAGATTGTGATATTTCCCTTACCTTATGTTCGATATGATTTGTACGTATCTGAACCTCCTTTATAATTATTTAAATAATGTAATTAACTTATTAAAAAATCATATTCATTTTTATGATATCATATATGGTTTACTTATGACTTTATATTACCCGTTCTTTTGTAAATGCCATGTTAAAGAAGCATTTTGGGTAAAATCATTTCATTTATCGTAGGTGTTTGGACTTGTTGTTCTTGAAATTATTATTACTTATATCATGATTTAATTACTTCCAGAATATAAAATATGATTTATATATCATATATATTCAGTATATATATATATATATAATAGATAGATAAATGAAATGAAACACACCGTTCATGGAGACGGTAGTCTTTACGTACGCATGAACCCTGTTTTCCTTTCCTTATTGTCTTGAATGGAAGTAAGTAGATGAAATATATATATATACATAATTCCAGTATATTTACCATGTCATATATTTCATTATTATTCATTATATATACTTTATAATCATTCTGGAATGGTTAACATGGATAATGAATCTCATCACGTCGTGGAGATAGTAGTCCGTACGTACGCACGAGCGATGATATCGTTCCCATGGTCGTGGAATTGTGTTGATGTGTATGTATACTATTTCAGTATCAATATAACTTTATAATAATCATATATAGTTACTCATTACACCATTATACCCATCCAATTAAGGTGGTGGCGGAAAATAGATTACACCACGGCGTGGAGGCGGTATTCCGTACGTACGCACGCGCGGTGATTTCCTTTTTCTGTAGGATGGATAGAAGGTTAATTAGAGTTGTTTCATATTTATAATAACATATAAGTATATAAGAAATACTGATGTTATTACTTTATCATGAAACAACTAAATAAGAAGAATTTGAAGAAGAAAGAAATTGAAAAAGATCTTTAATGGATATTACCTCTTTTTGACGCGCCTTCACTTAACCTCCACTTAAAGAACTAAGGATGGTCTTTGAACATAACCAGGACCCCTAGGATGATACTAGGGAAGTGGAAAAGAGATTTTGGCAGGGGTTGGACGAGCTTTAATGCTCAAATTGGTGTGAGGATGAGAGGGAGGATGTGCCCTTTTATAAGGAAGGAGAGGGGCACTTTAGGAAAATTTCAAAATGTTATTTTATATTAAGGTCAAATTCGGTTTATAATGGTTCCAAAGGGTCTTATTTCGAAGATAAAGTGGGTATGGGTCGAAATCCTTCCATCCAATAGGATTTAGACAAGTTTAGGTAATTATTTTAACCTTATCAATTAGATATAACTCTATGTTAAATAATTTAACTTTTACCGTGTCTTTTTGTTTTCTTAGACTATATGGTATTAAAATTACCATAACAAGACAAACGAACCCCAAGTTGTTTATTATTAATATATCTATCCTTATCTAAGTAATTTTGCCGAACCTTAGATTTTTAGGAATTAAATAAAAATTAATAATATAATATTTGTTTTAAAAACTAATTTATGTCAATTTTAACACTATTTGGTACATGATTTTTATGAAATTCATAACAGAATTATAAGTTCAAACCAAGTTACTTATATCAAAAATAACATGTCATATTAACCTATAAAATTAATTTATGTCATAAAAAGTCTCAAATTACATTTATTTGGGCATTTATAACATCAATTATGTCAATATTACATTAATAAGACAATTACTGCCTCATCTTTGTGTCATAAAAAATGATAATTATTTAATCCCTAAAAATTCTAAATAAATTCCTATGATGTATATAATTGTATTATATTTCTTTATACTATTCATGTTCGAAGTTTCATGAAGTTTATCACTAAATTAAAATTATTATACTTATAATATTTAAGAAAGTGACATGTTGTCACATTCTTTGGTTTTAATAATAATTAAATTATTTTCATTGAAAAAAGTCCATAAAATGAATCTAATCCGACCCTTAGGTTATATGGGTCTACTTTTATCCATCCAATAGGATTTTTCAAAGTGTTAGGGTAATTTTATAATCTTATATTTACCCTTAATTACCTGATTGACCTTTAACTATAGTAAATAAAATTTACCGTAGTTACTATTCACAATGCCCAAAAATTAAAAGTAGCTTATAAACATAATTTGGACCCACTGATTCCAAATATGGAATGCATTTTTCCAAATTCAATACACAAAAGATTCAGAAAATAAATTAAAATTAATCCCGTTGTCGAAAGAATATATGGTTTTCTTTAAAACATTGCAAAAGATTGAATTGATTTAACCTACGAATTCAAGGTAAAATCAATGCTAATGACATACATTATATTAAATGGTAAAAAAATATTCTATTTATACTTTAAAAACATTAAATATTATAATTTAACCATATAAGATATTACGATGAAAAAAGTTATTTTTAATTAAAATATAGCGTGTTTTTTACTATTCATTAAAATATGAAAGTTATCGGAAAAATATCAAAACTTTATCTAATGTAAATTTTTATATCCTGATTCAAAAGAAGAATTTTATTTTGTCAAATTGAACTTATAAACATGTCAAAAACTATATTTAAAGTGGGTGCACCATCAAAAGGTGGTAAAACTGCATTTTTTTTGAAAAATACTTATTTTACCTGAAAAATTTATTTTGTTTTTATACCATGTTCTAGAAATGTGTAAGATGAATAATAATGTTATAAAATTAAAAATTTAGTTAACACTATTCATAACGGCTAGTTCATAACAATATTATAATAATATATCATTGTTTAGTAAAACTCGATATTGCGTACAACACACGCTATCGAGGAAGGTCGCGATTGCGTGTAATGCAAGCCAAGTCAGGGTTACGTGTAGTGCACAACTCCTTTGTTGTTGCGTATAACAGAATCCAACCATATTTTATTTATACATGGAATATATATATATATATATATATATACACTCATTGTTGCATAGAATAACTTCTATCAAGCGAACTTGAAATTGTGTGTACACTACTAGAAATTTTGGTTTTGGCGCCTAGTGAAGCGGGCGACCGCCATTGGCGGTCGCTAAAGAGGGTTTAAGCGACCGCCATTGGCGGCCGCTAATATGAATGTAAAATTCCAGCGGGAATTTTCCCGTGCGCCGTCATCTTCTTCCTTCCTGGCCGCTGCAAATCCGAACTGCCGCACGCCGCCGCATTCCGCCACACACCGCCGCCTCACTTCATGCCATACCATGCTTCCTAACAGCACACCCGTGACCGCCGTCTACGTGCGGTACAATCCCGAACCCCTCCTTGGACATCCGGTGACCTTATCATCCTCACCCGAATAACCCTACATGCACCACCGTCGTCTGTCCGCCATGGCCGGTGGGGCAAGGTCATATCCCCTACCACACATATGCAGAGACGAGAGGACCCGCATCACTGCTATGTTTATGTGACACATTAGCGACCGCCATTGGCGGTCGCTAATGGTTTTTACCGACGAAGCTAAAGCAACCGCCAAAAGCGGTCGCTAAGCGGTCGCTAAAGCCTTTTAGCGACCGCTATTGGCGGTCGCTAAAACCACTATTTCTAGTAGTGGTAACAAGAGCCAAGAGAAGTGTTGCGTATACTGCAAGCTAATACAGTGTTGCATATAGCGCAAGATAATCTTGGTGTATCATACAATATGAATTAAATTAAAAAGAATGTATCTTATAAAATCTTGGGTTGTTACACTCATCTCCACAATATCCATAGGAGGGGTGTTAAGTGATTATGGGTCCCGATAGATGATCTAGGGTGAATAATAATGTAGCGTGAAGGATCTAGAATGCAACTACATTAAGGAATATAACCTAGCATCCATGACCCCATGGAAGTAATCCATTGATCATTGAAGCTCTCTATTTTCTATTTAGATAGTGAATTATATCCATTAAACGATTTTAAAACCATAACCCTAAACCACAGATTTTAATTAAGATAGATTATTGTATTGTTTTCTCTCAACAACATATTATAACAGTTATTTATCTACCTCTATCTTATTTATTTATGTTTCCCCCATTACAGTTTTGAAAACTGAACTGTAGAGGATTACAAACTGAGAGTTTGATCCTAGAGTAAGTCATGGATCTATTCAGTTTCATTACTAAATTTCTGCATTTTTTTAATTACATTCATTAGGGGTAGTTGGATTAAAAATGTTCATGTAGGAATCTTCCACCTCTCAGATATTGTTTGGTTTCCCACCACTCTCTCTTTCATCATATCAATTATTTTTCCCATATCTCATAAATCTATTCATATTATAGAGTTAGGTTTGTTAAGTGATTAATTTTATACTTGATAATGGGATGTTTTTATGGTTTCATTCTTGTGTCCATAGAATTTTCACAATTTTAAAATATAGGGGAGATGGATCTTGGTGTTATAAAGTGGTCTCTAAGGTCCTCTAACTCCTATAACATAAACAATGGACATTACTCAAGTAATGGTATTGAATTTATTATTGAAATTGGATAAAATAAATTAAGAATAAAATGATGTTTTTTATAGAACCCTTGAATTACACAATATTCTCATTTATGTTTGTGTTTTATTTATTTATTTTCATTTCCTATTATCAACACATACCCAAACACATTGATTATTAACTTTATTACCTATATTAAAAACACCATAAACATAAATAAACAAATGGGATATGGGTAATCAAAAAATATTCACAATGAAGAAAACCATAGTCAATTTCTATTCTTTATTTTAGTATTAGAAATTATAATGATTTGAGACCCATAATAGCTTCTCATCTTTATTGTTCCCTACATGTGTTATTATATAGTTAAATGGATTGTATGTTGTTGTTGGTATTAGATATTATTATGTATTTGGTATACATTTATGGTTTATGTTATTATAGGATAGAACCTCTAATACAAGAGTATGGATTCTTGGTGATAGTAACCATTTCTCTATCAAAGATGGGCATACAATGTCCCCCTCAATGCACTTCCAACCCATATGGGGCCCATATGGTTTGGATCATGTCAGAAGAGGCACCTAGGTAGGTTGTGTTGGAAAATAAGCACCTATTAAGGGGATTGAAGGTTAGATACTACTCTATTTTCAATAATATAGGAATAAATCAACATTATGATAACCTAATGGTGACTGTAATTTTGGATAATCTTGGTATGAATCCACATTAAGATAAATTGGGCGAGGCTCTACTATGGGATAACTTGGGGGGTCACGTTCAACATTGGGATACCTGGGAGTGGCTCCAATTTGGGTTTTCATGGCATGGTTCCACTTGGGGATACCCAGGTTTGAATCCAATTCTTCAATCCTAGGCATGGATCTATCAATTTCCCTTAGGTTATAATTCAAAAATCAGTTTTGGGAATCTGTGAAGTATTATAATTCTGAAAATAGGGATGTAGGAGAACTATGGGTGAAATATATCCTTGAAGTATTAGGTGTTTCCCCAATTACATTGTGAAAGTGTGAGTATTGGGAGTTTTTTTATAGGTACACCTGAAATAAGAACCCATATGTTAATGGAAATTGTCCATAACTACTTTCAGTACCCAAATATAGCGTTGGGAATGTGTGTCTTTGTCAGGTCATGTGACAATACACAACACATGATTTATTATTGGTGTGTGGTTAAAGGGTGAATGAAACTTCATCTAGTTTTATGTAATTAGGAAATCTAAATCAAGATGTATGTTTTAGAACCTCAGCAGAACACGCAAGCAGACATAAACTAGGCATAAGTGTGTACTTCGATAAAATTACACCAAGAAAAGCACAAAATAAAAATATTATAATTTTTTATTTATATATCTATTTTTGGTAAAAAAATCTACAGAATCAAAGCCTATGAATTTTTATACACCACTAGATACGGATTTAAACCATTTTCTTTTTCTCTAGGTCCATAAGTGGTATTAAAATTTTTAAGAATACAGAAGTAACATTTTTTATAGAATTAGATGAAATACATGGACAAATAACTATAAGTGGATTTGACCACCACATTAATAGATTTCAGAATTTTTTTTATGGATCCAAATCCCTAATTGAAATAACCCTAATATTTTGAAAACAATACTATGTTTAATAGCATATATGATACACAACAAGGATCCTAAATGAACTATGAAATATAACTGTATAAATATTACAATTATTAACACAATATTAAATTGGAGGGTATAGTATTAAACAAATTAATAAGTATATTTATAAATTTCCTAATAAATACAAATTTAATTAATAATTCTCAATAAATAAGCGTTAATTTTTTTTAAAGTCATTATATGTTTCAATTTTTTTTTGTGAGAGGATAATAAAATTAATTTTTTCTAATTTTAGAAATAATAATTTATAAATAGGATATAAATTTTTAAACCATAATATAAATATTATCTTATGGTGGAATTTTGATATTTTTCTGAAAAAGTTTTATTTTTCATAGAATAGTGAATATAATATTTTTTATTAAAAAAATATTTTCATTTAAAGTGTTTATAAATTATTATTATATTTTTATGAGTTGTAAATTTTAATTAGTTACTTTTGATTAAATATAATCAAATTATAATCATTTGGATTAATTTTATACTCTAATGTGGTATAAAAAAAATTTTATACTTAAAAAGATATTTTATGAAAAATGAATTTTCTTTACATTTTGTGAGTTTAATTTTAAATTAAATTATGCCACATATATGAATTCAATATTTATAAATTAATTAAAATATAATAATGATGTCCAAATTTGATAAATAATTTACTTTTATTTGTTTTTCATTACGAAAAGTAAATATGGTAAAAAATAATCACCAAATTAAGTGTAAATCGGCTAATTAATGTTGAAATAATATGTTAAGGATTTAAATTAACCCTAAAACATTAAATTATCCTATTTTGAGTTTAATTTTTATATTTACATTCAATCGTAAAATATATTTTCACTTAGTGATATTTTTTATTTTTTATTTTTACCTTTATAATATTTAAGTAAAATATAAAGACAAAAAATGTCACATTCTTTCTTTTAATAACTATACTATTTTCTGACAAGGATAAAAATAACATATTCTTGATTAAAAATAGTAATTTTAAGTATAAATTATTTTTATCATGGTATATTTGTTTTTTCAATTTTTAGAAATTAAATAATTTCTTTAATTATTTACATAGAGTTGATAGAATATTTATTCAATTAATCAAAAAATTATACAACTGATTTCAAAAATATTAAAATTAATATGAATTGAAAGCATTATTTTTAGTTAGATTTTTGTTTCTAAATTTATCATTTTAGAGAGGTGTGAATTTAATATATATTCAAATTCCTTTATTTCATGTTCTTTTCAAAGTCAAATTAAATGAGTAGTTTTAAAAAATTGAATTAGTTCAATTTATAAAAAATAATATATAATTAAATGATTTAAATATATTAAAAATATTTATTCAAAAAAATTTCTCTATACGTTTAAATATATCAATTATATCCCATTAATTGGAAAATTTTCATTCTATTATAACTATATTAACTCAAAAAGAGTAAAAAACTTCATTGTCACAGTAATTGTCAAAATGTTTAACAGGGATTAAAATCAAAAGATAAGGGTAAACAAATCACCTAAAATTGTCCAGATTTTACTTTATGAGATTATTATAACCCTTAACAATCTTATATTCAAATTATATCTTTTTGGATCAATTTTACATGAAAATTAATTTATATTAATTTGAATTTATGTGTAATTCCAGGACTACCACTTCTCTCAGTTATAAAAGCAAACCTTATATCCACTATTATTAACACATAAATACAATTTTTTCTTTAAATCCATACAAAAATCAATTAATTATATTCCATAACACTTCTTAAAGTATTGGTTTTGATTATAAAACCCCCCTAGGATGAATTTATGTGTTAACCTAAATAGGTTGTCCAAAGAAGAGGTATCATTCTATACTGAGTGGTTTTATTTTATTTCTTCTCCCACATTCTTAAAAACATATTAATATATGTTGATAAAATAAAATATTTATATCTCATGTACTTATATTTTATTATGTTAATGTAACAACCTACATTCATATTCTCTTCTATCAAATGCGTAATGAAACCATCATTTGTGTGTACGGCGGACTACCGCCTCCGGGACTGATGTAATTACTTTTCCATAATTTCCTCCCATGGATGTTTATGATGACATATTTAATTAATATACACCATTTACATGGCATATTTATCATTCAATAAAATTAATATATTATATATATGTTCTTATCTTTCCATTATTGTAAATATGATAACATCGTTCATGTGTACGTGTGGATTACCACCTCCACAAAGGGATGAGATTCATCTAAACTTACCACATTACATAGATGGTATTTATAACTATATTTAATGAAATAATATTTTATCCATGATATAATTATAAACTTTTAATGTTAAAATAAAATTTAACTTATTTCCATCATGATTGTGTAAAAATGTAAATGTTACTCTTGCGTATATACGACCAACTGTCTTCATGACTATGTCATAGATAATTTTTCATAACCATATTTCATGGTTTATTTAAAATTATAATTGATGTAAACAATGATAACTATGTGTTGATTATTATTCTTTTTATTATTTTTTAAAAATTTCATGGATGTTAGTCAACTTAGTAAAGTGATTTCGTAAATATGGGCCCACAATCATAAAAACTCAATAAGTGAGGTTAATTAATTGATAAATTATATATAACATGATTATATTTAAAATAAATGGACTATAAAACGTGAATAATCTTAGTAATAATAAATATAATAAACTTTATTTTATTATCTATGAATATAATGAATTCATGGGGAAATTCAAGATCAATGTAAGAGACAGTTTACTTTAAAAAACTCATTTTAAATGTTTAAAAATTTATTTTATAAATATTTATATTCCCTGTCTATATTATTAAAATTATTTTGTTGATGAATTTATATAAAAAGAAAAGAATTATAATGGAATTTTATTTCACTTTTTATTTATTTCAATATTTTTAAGAGGGAAATTTTTACATATTATATATGGAACATTTTGGATTTCCTTACAAAAAAAGAAATATTTTGTTTTAATATATACGTCATAAATTTTATTCCCATAATAGAAACCATTAATTATATTATATTTCATTATAACATTTCTTATTTTATTCAAATAAAAACACTATTTCTCTTTTTTTGATGTATTTTTAATATGTTTTTAAAATGAAAATTATATGTTGATATCTAGAAATATTTTGGTTATGTGTGCATTAGATATCTAAAAACCACCCTATTTATTTGGGTTATGACCATTTTATCTATAAATCACATTCTTTCACCATTTAGTGTTATTTAATTCTTTTAAATTATTTATATATGACTCTCAAATATATAAAATTCTTATTATAAGTTTCTTTTATGGGGTAATAATTCTCTTATGTTCATTTTTCAATTTCATTCTCTATTAAATTTACATTATTTATGATAGAGGAAAGATTATACAAACCATTTTTTTCATGGGAAATTATAATGTTTTTTTTCTCAATGATTTATTTCTTATTTTGGCACTCATTGTGATGTATATTTTCAAATGGGTGTTACAAGATCAAACTTCACTATATTGGGAAAAGTTTTTTTGGTCTCATTAGAAATTATACATGGGATCTGGGAGTAAACCTAATTCAATATGAGACTATTTACACCATGTATTTTTTTCTGATATTTTGGATTGACTTATTATTATGTCATGTTTTATATTCTTGTGACAGTTCCTATGTTTCCATGATGTTATGATATCGTGTTATTTATGCTATTCTTCTATGTGATTACTCATGAGCTTATGTTTTAAAGAATTTATATACAACTTCATACGATTGAAATGTATAACTTTTTTTGAAAATATTTTAGAAACTTTTTCATGATTATAAAGGAACCTTTATGAGTTTTATTTTTTCATTTATGATTTATTATTAAATGTTTTATGAAAATATTTTTATATTAAATTTTATTTGTTGGGTAATAAAATGTTTATTTTTAGCCAAAAGTTTACTTTTGAAAATAAAAATCTTGTAGAATAATTCATGAACTAACATGTTTATTTATTTTATTTTAAATGTCACTTAATTATATTTTTATGATCATCCCTCATTTTTAAATGTTTGTTAGAGGGTTTTAAGGATGATTTTAGAAGTTAATCATATCAAATTTCTTAATATGGATGGTACCTTAGGTGATGCATGCATGTCTTTATAAAGAACATATTTTTCAGAAAAAATGGTTACTATGTGTAAATTTACACTTTGAATGTTATTTTTATAATCCTATAAAACTCTAAACATAAAACATTACTTGGGTTTTTAAGTGATAAAATATTTACTTATGATATTTTATGTCTCGATGACCAAAAATAATTTAATTTTATTAGTATGGAAGCCAAAAGTGTAAATATTTTATTTTTAGCACCAGATCTAGAAGTGATGGTTCAGGGGGGTTATACCCAGTGTTTCTATAGTCATGTGACAAATTGAGATCCCATTTTGGTCTTCTTAATAGTGTGTGATACTCCACTATTATAGACTCAACTCATGTCATACGTTTATAGCTCATATCATAGCCATCATAAAAAATCATGTGCTTTATATTCGATAATAAAACCCACACATCATGATTAGTTTCTAAATATAAATTTCTTTTACATAAAAAATCATTCTAACCAACTCCTATAATACACATGTTATTGTATTTGGGAACTTTTTACATATTATATCATCAACATATAAAGTTTAATTAATCCTTCATGATAGACCCATTATAATCTAATCAAAATTTCTTCTTCATTTATGATAATGTAGGGAACTGAGGAATTATATGATATAAGTTATCTAAAATTCCTAAAAAGTTGTATATAATTATCAATGAAACATAATATAATTACTAATATATTGTAATCATCTAAGATACGTGATAATGGAAAAATAACAAAGTTCATCAAATAAGATCATGAAATATTATGAAATGAAAACTGATATGATAGAAATATGATATATTGAAGTAAAAATTCTATAATGGAATTATCATTAAATCATGACATATATATATTAAACAATTCCATTTGTGGATAATATAACATCCCCAAACCTGTACGATAGATTTGGTTCTAAAAAAATCTTTATATTTATGGGTTTGATAGTAATAAACATGACCCAATTTTTATGTCATTTAAAACATACAATATAATAATATAATATTGGATCACTTACATACCCAAAGACCATTTAGGTTTGGGTTTATATAGAATAAGGATAAATTCTAATATAATAATATCCATGCCTTCAAATGAGTATTTTTCCCAATATAATAATATTTTTCTTATTCCACATCAATTCTTCATCATCTCTAACAAAATTCTTCACACATGAAACCTTTCAGGACATAATTAAATTAAGATAATTTTTTGTAACCCAGAGAAATGGAAAAAATAAGAAAATTGATCTCAAAAACTCAATAAGGGAAAAGATAATAATCAACAATTGAATCTCATTAGTGAGAATAAGATGTGATATGGTGTATAATGAAATAATCAAAGTTTATGATCCATACATAAGATAATTCATATCCATCGAACAGGGATGATAAATCATGAGACATGGAATTAATATCTAAAATAAGATAAAAGTTATATAAGTCAACAATATTGAGCCTTGTGAAAATAGTCCCTAATCAAGGACTCATTATAATCTATTAAGAAAATTGAGAAATTTTTTTGATATCTTTGGAAATTATTATCATTCCACTCATAGAAATGGAACAACATACCTTGTAAATTTTAACAATATCATAGGAGAAGCGTATAACTGGTTAACTCCAACACTTTATCCAATTAATTGGAGGGCTATAATGGAACCACTAATAACATATTGTACAAATAACCTTAGGTATTTTAGTTAAATACTTAATGCAACTTTCATCAGTAATATCCAACTTTGATATCATGACCAAACCATCAGATGATTTTAGTTTTCAATATAATAATAACCATTTTTCATTTATAACTTATCTTACTCATGGAAAAGAAATTGGTTCCATGAATAATTTTTTGAAACAATAACAATACTTCTAGATATATAATCCGGATGGTATCATTATAATAAATTCCTAGTAAGGGATAAGTAATAACTATGTTTTAGTCTTTAGTGAATAGAAATAATGTTAAAAGATCATTGAAAATATTTTTTACTAAAATATGATTTTTACTTTTAAAAACACATTTAGAAACATAGAATTCACAAAATTTTATAAAAATTGTTTTATTATAAAAAAACCATGGAATCTTATTAAATAATATTCAATGACGAAAATTGTAATAATTATGAGAAAATTCATTCATGTTGTAAACATTAAAAATAAAAACCATTTTTAAAATATTTTTAAAGAGAGTAACAAGTAGACCTTGAAAAAGATGTCAGGAAATGTCCTTTTAAAAGAAGGTCAATGATATTGTAAAATTACTTTCGGAATTAATTTATGTTTATAAAAAACCTTATTGATGTTTTTTAAAGATATCAATAGAGAAGTGAAATTATACCAATATAAATTAATATTTAAGATCAATATCACATACAAAATACAATATATACATTTTTAAACAATAAGAGGGAAAATGGATACTAAAATTCTAAACTAAACTCATAACTCGATTAGAATAAAATAGTTATGGATCAAGAAAATAAGATCATATGATCCCATAAAAAGGAATTTTGAAAATAGACAATCCTAAAATAAGATGAGATTTTATCATAATGATACTAACCATGTGGTAACTTTCGAGTCTTATAATCATGAAGGAAATTTGAGATTATACATTGGGTTTGTGTTGTATTTGTTTTCTTTAATTATTTCATTATTTTATGAAGAATAATAAATTCTTGGAAGTTCATTGGTTTTCCCATGTACTTTTTCGAAGATTGAGTTCCATCTATGAAAGATCAAAGATCACATTTTTAGAGGAAGTGTTAATGCTTGGGGAATTTTTGTGGATTCAATTAATGGAATTGGGTGTAAATGTTGAAAAATTATTTATGTAATTCTAGATTTTGATGAAATGGTCCTCATTAATTTAATAACATGTGATAATGTGTTTCATATTGTTTATAACATCACAATTTTCTCAGGATGAATATTTAAGAATATGGAAGATTATATAAATATTGATTTTCATAAGGATAACTGAATAATTTGATAATGTCCATGTGAATAGTTATTTTCATGAAGATATATTAGAATATATGGTAAAATATAAAAAAATATTTATATTTTTAATGAATGTTATGAAATATGAGGTTTTTATTTTTTTACAATTAGTAATTTTATAAATTACATTCATGGTTCTTTTATGAAAAATTTAGGCCATGAAAAGACACCCATGTAGGCAGATGAACCACATAAGGGAGCTACAACTCAAACACATGGTACTTGGACCAATAATGGATGGTTATGAAGGAATGAAGGGGTGAGTAAAACGTCCACAAAGGGAAAGAGAGTAGAAGGTGTCACCCCTATGCAGTGGTAGTACGATAGTGGAGAAGCATGTTTGGATTGGTCTGTGCTAGTGGGTGTTGGGAACATACAACATACCCACATCTACCAATATAGGGGGACACGTTTTAAAAAAAGTGAGAATAATTATGAAGATACCATTGATGTGGGATCAGATCAACATGGTTAATGTAAACCTGCATTAAATTATACACATATTTCATGGCCTTTCTGTCTACTCCCATTAGAGCCATCCAATCTATTGAGCTCATTATCTTCATCATTGAGACTCTCTGGAGCTGTACATATAAGTTTATCATGCTGAGTGAATCCATTAATGATATAAGATTTATAAAATCATCCTTCAAAAATAATGAGTCCACGAATCACTATTGAGGCATGCTATGCATGTGAAAATGTGATGAACGTGAAACTACTAATTGAAAATGAAATTGCAGAGGCATATTGTTAATATGAGAAATAGAGATGAATTTTTAATTATAAAATTATAAAGAAAATATTCTTATCAAATTCATGTGAGTTGTTTAGATAAGGAAGAAGTTGAGAACTTGAAGGCTAAGATGCCACTTTTCTCAGTGTCCCGATGAGTTTAAAAATAAAGGCCACCCACCTAAAAATTTTCAAATACACTTGAGATCTCCATCTCATTGAATGGGTATTTGGAATGGTATAAAAATAACATATGATATTGTTCAAATGAAATGAATATCTTTTAAAAATAGTGATGTTCTGAGCCTATTTGAGGTTTTTGATAATATTGGAGAGCTCCTAATTTTCATTTGTGAAAACAGAGAATACACAAGGATTTACACTTACACTAGCATGAATAATTAAGCCTTGAACTACTCAAACATGTGAATAAATATTCCATGATTGAAATAGTCATACATATATTTGTTTTAATAACTCTTTTCAGTTCATAAGGAAATATCCACATACATATTTAGATTTGTGATGATAGTTTGACACATAACATAGTTTTATGAAGATGAAATGCAATAATCTACTGTGTTTGGAATGAATGACCCACGTCAAACCTTATTTATATGAATAAGAAAGGGTTTTTAAACCTCCCAACTTATGTGTATAAAAATCTTATAATACTTATAGGTCATTAAAAATAGATACACCACATATATTTACCTTGTACATGAAGGTAGTGAATTTATGAGTCTCATTACGCGAAGAAAGTCAAAAAATGCATACCGTAGATGAATGAAATGAAACCTAAGTGACAACATTGAAATTATTCAATTATTTAGAAGTAAAATCTTTAAGTAATGTTTAATGTTATTTTGTTAGATTTATAATGAAAATGATATAAAATAATAAGGATTAATATCTTATATTTCATATGGTTTTAATGATAATTACATCGATGTCATTCATTATACATGTATGATATATTGATGATATTATATGAATATAATATACCAAATGAATACATGAATATACACTATGAAATCTAGAACTATTATTTTATATTTTAAATATTTTGTTGAATTTAAATATAAAAAGAAGATGTTGTCACTATGTTGATGTCATGTAATTGTCATTTGTGTTAGAGAATAATTTTTAAGACTACCATTCCAAGAAAATATTCATAATTTTTTGAATGTTGAAGTATAATATGTATCCTATATGATTGATACCTTTTTAGATATCCTTTTATATTTATGTGAAGTGAAGGCATAAATTTGATTACTATATTCAGAGGAAGTTGAACTGAATTTATTGGTTTTTGTTTAAGAGGAAAAATGTTACTATTTTGATAAATTCAGAACAGGCAGGACGACATCATGCAACTTATACTTAAAAATTTAATCATTTATTATATCTTGTGTGATCTAAAATATGAGTTCAATTCCATTACCGTGCTTGTTATTTCGTTTATAATAAGTTGTAATAGATGATTGAGTGGGATAATAACCATCATACACTGGGGGCTAGTCCATGGGGATAGAAACCTCATTAATAAAACCTGGTGTGCATTATGATTTTCTATTTTATGTGTGTTCCTGCTAAAAAAAGGTAAAAATTTAATAAATCAATTAAATTAATAATTTATTTTTGAAAATAATTGTAAAAGTATCTGAATGTAATAAAAAATAACCCCACACTAATTCACCCCTCTTAGTGTGGTAATCCCAAAAATGATGAAAATAACTGGTATCAGAGTGACATGTCAGACCTCTATTTGAATTCTATGTTTTGAATCTAATTTATGAGTTGATATATATCTTCTCAATTTATAATGGAGTGAATTTTTTTAGGATTTTCTTCAATCACATAACATAATTCTATCTCATCCAAGATCTTAAATAACCAGAGAAAGAAAGAATGGATAATGTTGAAGAAGATAACCCAATTTCACAAAGATGAAGAAGTGGTTTCTTCTAAATAATATAATTCTATATAATATATGTATATAATTGGAGTAAAATATCTAGTCATTTATTCTACTACTAAAAATTTGATAATTTTTATAACACATATAATGGTCAAGAGATATAAAATATGTTTTAAAAAATTCAAACAAAAGAACCAAGGACTAGTAGTGATGATCATTTCTCAAAAAACAATGACTATTAATGTTTTAGGAAGACTATGTAATATAATATCACTTAATAAGAATAGGATGCTATGAAAAGAGAGAGATTACATTGGATCAAATCTGATGACATGTGTTAAACTCATTGAACATTGTAACATAAAAAGTGTAAAAATTAATGAGTTTGAAGAATCATGTTTCAAAGATGGGAAGGGTTTATTTGAATCAATCCTAAAGAAATATGAATCCTTTGAAAATAAGAATGAAATTTTCAATGAATTAACATAAAAGATATAAGATATCATTTATTGAAAGAATTATCGACATGAAATCAAATAAAAAAAGATCAAGGATCAGGATGTCGATTCAAAAGTATTAATTCTTACTTTTCCATTATTTTAGTTTTGGAAATAAAAAACTCGGTACAAATGTTTCTTTGTAATATTTTTATCCCAACTGATTAAATTTTGTTTTTGTATTAAAAATTACTTTTTACCATACACTAACAATTTCTAATGTATTACGATTATAAATTCATAATTCTTCAAAATTATCCATCAGATTGATTATGTGTCTAATTAATTGGACTTACCATTATTCAGAAAAATAATTATAATTTTTTATTCAATATCGTACTAAAATTTTTTATGACTATCATATTAGTTCTGGTAACAATACATCTGACTAATCCTGAAAAGTATTACCATATTAAAAACAAATAATTAAGTCCATTAGACTAACTCATGTTTAGAATATGATTACTTGAGAATTATTTCTATCATAAAGACTAATTTTATAATTGTAATGGTGATAAAAATGATGCTGGGAATTACCTTATTCTAGAAAATTGTGAGATATCAAAATCCAACTATCTAAGGACATTAAAACTAATTTAAAAATATTACAGTTAAATATTAGACTATAAATAGCTCATCATTTGAAGAGTTGGGAGCTTATCACATTCAGAACTAAATATGTATAATGTATTCTCAGTGTGAACATCTCTTTCAAAAGTTTTTTCAATACTTCAAAGAGTCATAGTTTTAAGGAAACCTTTTCAGGATTATTTCCTTTAGATTGAATAAGCCTTTCTAATCATCTTTCCAATCATTTTTATAATTGAGTGCTTCTAGGGACTAGAATATAGTGGATCTGATCTATCAGATCGAGGGCTTACAGGGCTAGAAAAATAGGCACCAATCATATTATAAATGTATTATGAGGATATGAAGATATATATTGTTCCTATAATAATATAAAGATATTTTATTATAAGGAAATTTATAATATAAAGTAGGTATAAAAATGTGGGTACATTTATTCATGAATATGGACTACATTTACTCTTAAGGTAAAAATACTTATTTATTTTAATATATCATTAATTCCATTATTAATTTTACTATCTATTGTATTAATTGTATTTATAAAACTATTTCTCTATGAATGTACTAGAATGTTAGTATTTGTACATATCTTTCTATACAATTTTATTTCTTCATGTAACATTTATTATAATAAAAACATACGTTGACATAATTGGATCAACTAGGATTTCTTTTCATTCACTCTGATCATTATAGGATCTGTATGTGGGATAATTTTAATTTAATAGGTATTGTGTTTTGATTAGTTTTAATTTTTTAAACTATAATTCACCTCTATTTTATGTTTAACCATCTAAGCTACTCTTACGATCCAACAATTGGTATCATCAAAGGTTTCAACTACTTATATATTTACTAATTTATTAATTTCTTTTCATATTTCAATTTTTTTATATCTTTTAATAATTTTTTTATTTATAAATCCTTTTAAAGTAACATGTATTTGTAGAAAAAAATTTCTATTATTTTATGATAGAAGGTTTGAATATTGGATCTTTTTATAATTTGAATCATAATCTACCAACTATCTTTGATAGTAATAACTATTAATATTGGGGAGATATAATGATAAAATTTGTGATCAATAATGAAGTTTCCAATATCCTAATGATTATTATAAAGTACAAGATTCTTGATAAGAAATTTCTATTTATGAAAATGTTGATAAATTAGTATGTCAGTTGAAAAACAATGTTTAAAATACTTTATTGGGTTCTATGACAATGAATATCTACATTCAAATATCATCTTGTACAATATCCAATAGTATTTTATGTAAATTGGAAGTAACACATTTTGGCACATCTGGAGTTATAGAAACAACATAAACCACACTTATATATAATTACCAAGAATTTTATTTTCTACCTGGTGAGACCATTTATAAAATTTCCCAAAGGTTTCTGACTATTATAAATAGTTTATAGTCTTTTGGGAAAAAATGTCTTGACGATGAAATTTTGGGTGAAATGTTTATATAAATAATTCCCAATGAGTGGGAATAAAAATGAACTATTATGGATGATATATGAATGATTAATAATATTAATTTATATTAACTAATTTGATTTTTCATGAAGTATGAGGGATGAATAAAAAGAGATGATGAAAATTTAAAAAAGACAAATGGTAGACTTTCTTTTAATACAACATATACTGTATGTTCTAAATTCTATCCAATAGAGAAAGTAGTGAAATTTTCAAGAAAGAAATAATATGGTGTTCAATCTGATTCTATTTCACCACTACCTTTATAAAATGGGTAAACAAATCTATCAAGAAGGATGAAAAATATTTCTATCAAAATATAATTTCAATAAATATAAAAAAAAGAGTCATATGGATAATGGTTATACGAAGGATTATGAGGTAACTTTTTAAGAATGTATGAATGTTGGACATATTTGACCTAATTGTCCAATGTTGAAAATAAAAGACAAGAAGGAAATAAATGTATATAGAAATGATAATAAATATTATAAATATAAAGGAAATATAGTTTTGAAAGCTTCTGATACATGGATTTCTAGTGGCGGATATTCATATCATAATGAATGTTTTGGACAAAGGAACATTAGGTTATTTGCAAAAGTAACTATGATAAATCAATGTCTAATGAAAAAGGTTTATACTTATAAATCCCTAAATAATATGTTTATAAATTAATTATATCTTGATGAGAAAAATTATACATTTTTGGTTGAATTATCTTTCACAATAGAAGATAATACTTTACCAAGTTTGGATAAAGTTTATGTAAATAATCAAATTTTCCATGTAATTTTCTTTAATTATATAGAATTATTATGAGTCTGCAAAAACTGACGATGTGTGATTCCAAGGCCTGGAGTTCCTAGAATGAATTTTTGATCTTTTTTTTCCTATACGTTCAGTAAACACATGAGCAAAATTTTCTAAATTTTGAACCATTTCTCGAATTAAAAACCCAAGTGCACCATTCAATCTGCAATGCCGGGATTTTCTTAAGGGAGGCTTTAGATTGACCGAAGTAGGTCCAAAGAAAAAGTTATGTTTTGAGACTTTCTAAATGAAATGAAAGGAAATATTTTTTTTATTTTATTCCATATCCTCCAATGGACAAGTAAAGAGGTGGGGCCAATGATGTGTCAATCCAATGAATGGATTGACCTTCCAACCCTAATTAACCACATTTTTAGGGAAATAGGACGCTTCCTAGTTAATGAGCCCCATTAAATTCCAATGTCGTTACTTACCCTACCCCTATCTTATATTTATGAAGCTTGGGGAGGCGTATCAGAATAAATTTTACAAACAACGAAGTGCTGTGACGTGGAGCCCATGTGGGACAGAGACGGTTCTATCGAGCGGTGAAGGGCGACACTGAACTGAAGATTGACGTAAGAGTGATGCTGTCGGAAGCTAGTTGTGGAGGATGGCGACACTGACCCACTTCCACATATGCACACCCACCATTGTTCTTGAGGTAGGGGTTTCATTATTTTATGACTTCTAAATTATTTTCCTCTTTTCCATTCGTGAATAATACAAAGAACTTCTACCAACCAACTAACGGGTTGATCCGCGATTCATTTGTTCATGTAGGAGGTTGTTTTGGGGTAACATTGTGGGGTTTTTTATTTTGGTTTAATTAAATTGATTATTAAACCCTTAACTGCCCTTATGTTTACAAGCTAACGTAGGAGGGCGCTAGCCTAATGAAAACGGGCCAAACGCTCTGCTACTTTGCTAATGTTTCACCATTATAGAACAGTGAATGTGCGGTGATACTGACCAGCTACATTGGGGATAGCGTGTTGATGCACACTGCAAGAGGAGGCTACGACACAAAGCTGCGATGGTCATCGGAGCGGCTGACACCGGATGACCACAGAGGAGGCACGACGTGCCGTCGCATGCCACCGATGAACAAAAGAGATTGCGGCGCATCAGTCGTGGAAACCAGCAGAATGCGGCTGGCCCACAGGCTGGTCGTGGTTGGCGGTGTGGCGTGCCGTCATAGGCCACTGGAGAGGTCTTCCAGAACACTTGCCCTCCGCGAAGGAACTGATAGGACCCACTCCAGTGGGTCCTGTGTGCCCCCTAGCAACGCCAATGATGTGAAGAAAACTGAACGACCTTCTACCATTCAGGAAAAATGGTGGTCTCTCCTGTGGTGGTAGCTTTGGTGTTCCCCCTTATGGGAAACTCCTCATGCGGCAAGGCCGCCGCCTTTATGGGCTACGTCTCTCTCAGGCCGTCACAGTCGCTGACTTTCTCCCTCCTGAGCCGTCGCCCTCTCGGGCCACCCACTCATGGGCCACACCCTATATGGGCCAAGACACCTCTTGCAGACCTAACCACTCCCTCTGTGGGCCGGGTTGGGCCTGGTCAGTCCGACCGTGTCAGACTGAACCCAGGCCCAAATACACTTAACAGACATTATCTTGAGAACCGGACGTCTGTTTGACAAACAGTCTGTAAGAATGGGATCTATGGAGTGAGGCAGTCCTTTTGAATTACTTCATGGGAGTTTTAGAGAAACTTGGAGTTTGGCTGGGTTGGATCGCACCTGAATCCCTCCAGGCCCTCAGCACTAAAATTCCAATAACGCACAGACCAGACTTCTAATTGACGCACATTATTTTTCATTATAACACTTATGAAACAAAAGTTCATCGGGTTACTTATTTTGGAGACTTCATTCTAGTTTAAATATGACTAATGCATTGAGGATCAGATCTCCCAAGCGTGCTATGTACAGAACCATGCCTTATGCTGAGTCTTGATGACTGGTGAATTTTGGACTCGGTGTGACTCGACAGCCCAGTTGGGAGCACCTCTATGTGAAATGGAAGACCCATGATGGGGAGTGTCTTTATGTGAGTGGTAGGACCACATTTTTCGATAGGAGGAGTACCTCAGTAGGCCATGGTAGGGAGTGCCTCTGTGTGCCGTGACATAACCTTGGTGGGGAGTGCCATTGTGTGATGTGGTAGACCCATGATACATTATAGGAGGAGTACCTTAGCAGTCTAAGGTTATTGGGAGGAGCCTATGTGTGATGTGGCACACCCAATGAACTTGATAGAGGAGGATTTCTCCATTAGCCAAGGTGTTCGATGTTGTGACATGGGGAGTTACTTTTTACTATACCTAGAGAATCTCATGGATGGATATCCTCATTCATAGATATCCTTTGTGGGTTAGCATTATAATCCAACTACTTTGAGTTTTGTGCCTGTTTTGAACTGAGTCTTACTAATGTGGTACTTTTACCTTTGTGGTACTATCTTCATAGTGATACATGTGTGGTAATTTGTCCTTCACGGTACTATCTTCTTGGGGATACCTATGTGGTACTTTTACCTTTGTTGTACTATCTTCGTGGTGATACCTGTGTGGTACTTCTATCTTTGTGGTGTTACCATTGTGGTATAATTCACTCATTTATGATAAGAGTATTTCTTGATAAATTAGGCATATGTATGGTAATATATCTAAGTAGAGTTGATGTATTTCTTTGTGGTTTTTCTTTTTTGGAACTTTAGGAGACCTACGGGGTCTTGAGGTCCCCACTGAGTATCGTTATACTCACCCCTACACGGGGTTTGTCTGTACCTTATTTTGACTTATTCAGATGACGTACAACATTGATCAAGGTTGAGGGAGATAGGACTAGACAGTGGTCATAGGTAGACCATTTGGCGGGACGTAACGTATGGACTACTGATCGAGAGTTTTACATACCCTTCAGGTAGGATCCATGGTGGATGATCCATGAGATGATTTTGACCATTCAGTGGTTTTTTACTTTTTAGTTGTACTTGTACTTTTCCATTTGGGCTTGTATTCTGGCCCCTTTTCTTTCAGCACTCTTTTACTACAATAGTTTGCTTCACAGTTGCTTCTTTTTGTGTTCTCGGACCGTGTGTTTGTACAGGTTGAAAGGAAATTCCTTCCCATTTTAGGTAATATGCATTTTATTGCTAGTCACCAACCCCTGGCCTATTGAAGGTGGGCCTGGTGTAGTCACGACATGGGCCCCGGGGGATGGGTCATGATAATTTATATATTTTAAAAACTATTAAAAATTGAAAATTATAATGTTTGTAAAAAATGATATAATTCCAAAGAAAAACTTGCTAAGGCAGATTCATGAATTATACTTTAAACTAATGAAATATGAGACCGTTCAAAATATCTTGATAAAACTAATTCTGAAAATAATCTATTTCAAAATATTTTTAAAAAGTTGTTTCCTAAAAAAATGGTCTTCAAACTAATTTTGAAAAACTTAATTCCAAAACTATTACTCATTAGGATTAGAATTTTGTTGTAAAACTAAAATATGAAAATTTTAGCGTAAAAAAACTTTTATCTATGTTTACCAAACATAAGGAAAAGTTTGATAGAGTGTATAAGAAATATGTACTTTATAGTGATAAAATCATAATGGGTTTTAAGAATAAAAATCTTAATTATAGTGACAATTTCTTTTCCTAAAAGTGAACCTTTTTTACCTAAGTACCAATGTGTTGGAAACTAGAAGATATTTTTTTCTTTAAATATAATTCAATTATTAGTTTTTCATAAGGATTATTTTTCCAAATTGGTGTCAATTTCCAAAAAATAATAAATTTAGACAAATTTGGTGACACAAAATTATATTTTATTACAATACCAAAACCTCAATGGTTTGGGTTCCAAAAAATTAATCCTTTTGTTTTTAGGAAAATAAATTTAGTACCAACAAAAAAAATTGGTACATGGATTGTGGTTATTCCAAAAATATAAAAGGAAACAAATATTTCTTCAAGAATATAATAAAGTTTAATGGTTGGAATGTAACTTTCATAGATCACTACTGGGGAGAATTCATTATTATAAGTAAAATTATACTTCTTAGAAAAGTTCTTATTTAAAATGTATTTTTTTAGAACTGAAACAAAACCTTATAAGCATAATTCAATTATTTTATAAAGGTTACCTTGTCTACATTAGGAATGATAAATGTAAAGTATGTAGTTCCAAGTATGACTTTATTTATTCTTTTAATCGGCATGAGAATGTTTACATACTAGAATATAATAACTTAGGATTTAATAGATAACATTACATAGTGAAATTTAATATCAATATTGGTTATGAAATAGAAGTTTAGGACACTATAACCTTATAAAAAAAGATAAATTGACTAGGAAAGTACTTTTTAAGGATCTACCAATAATTAGGGTTGATACTTCAAAATTCTACATCCATTGTTAATACGGTAAGCAACATAAGTCATTTTTAAATCTATTATTGAATTTTCAACATTTCATGCTTTATAATTAGTGCACATGGACCTAGTTGGTATTACAAAAATTGGAATTATTGGTGTAAAATTCCATGTATATATATTAATTGATCATTACAGTAGATACACTTGTGTTTTGACTAGTTTAATTTATTTAAACTATAATTCACCCCAACATATAAGTATTTCTATCTAAGATACTCTTACGATCTAACAATCGACACCTTGATGTGGGAGAAACATAAAATTCATTAGGATAATGTTTTTAAAATAAAAAAATAATGTGAATATAGATTGAACTCAATGAAAGATGATAAATTTATCCTAAATACAAAGTTTATTGATCTTGATGATGAACTAAGAAGTGTTGAAAATCTTTGAGATCTGTCTTCAGAAAAATATAAAGAAAGTGATGTTACAACAAGAGTTGTATCCACACAAACATTTAAGGAGTATTATTATCCTAATAGTCCTTCATGTGGTGATAAGAATTGATTGAAATATTTTAACTACCAATCCCTTGAAGTATCAATGAAAAAGGTTCCATACACCTCTGATGATAATATATGCACTAATTCTGGTTTTATACATAGTGTAAGTTCAAAATAAAATCCTTTACAAAAGTGGATAATTTAAGTTGATGAAATGAATAAAACTATATCTATCATGAATAAAGAAAATAATAAAATAAAATATTCCCCTAAATAATCCCAGATGAAGAATAAAGGGAAATATAATTCATAAGTATTAAAATCCCCCCAGACTAATATTTAAAATAAATGATCATGATTTTTTTGGCTATTGTGGATTATGTGAAATTTTTGGGAATATAGAATCTTATTTTTGGTTAATTTTTACTATATCTAAAAATTTATGGAATAGTTTGTCAAGTGGAAATAATGTATAAAATAATAAGAGACTACATATGAAAGAAAATAATCATCATATTACAAAAATATCTAAAAAATTGAGGAAATTTTGTCGTACGTGGAATGGAAGCAGTCACAATGAGAAGGGATGAATTCTTAAATATTTCAAGAACGAAATAAAAAAAATGTTGAATAAAATAAAAAATATAACCTTGGGAAAGAAATAGGATCAAAGATCTATAAATATTATTTAAATGATGTTTATAAGAGGCAAAATCCTAGATTACTATAAGTAGGCTATATATATCACAATAAATTAAAGAAAGATCAACCAAGAAAATAAAGAACTATCCCAAGGAAAAAATAAATGAACTAAAGTAGTAATGTGACGCCCCATCCCTAGAAGCCTAGAGATGGTGCATTATATTAATACATTATCATGATTATAAGGAGTAAAATCTTGAAGGACCGTGTAGTTTAGTAGTGTTGGAAAACAAGATACCTACATAGGTTCAACATTATAACTTGAAAATAAATAAAATATATATGTTTTATTTGGAACATCCACATTTATATGTTTATCCATACAAGTGATTCATAATAAACCTCTTCATGTCCTGAGAAAATAAAACATAATAAAGGGGTGAGCACAAATGCTCAGTAAGGGTAAGTAATACAACATAATATATCATAAACATAAGAATTAGGCATGGTGAATAACTAAAAACACATGCCTTTAAAATAAACTTGAACACATTATGGTAGGAATATGAGCAATTTAATTATTTCCAAAACAAAACATAATCATGAGTAATCGAATAGTCAAATAACCACATGAACTCTGAATTTATAGCTTCATAATGAGGTAAATTAATATTCTATACATTCTAAAACATACCATCAAGCCCTCAACAAAATGTCTAAAAATGATTAAGTCCTTTCCCAAAATCATATCTCAAAATGGGAAAGGCCTCAATAAATTCCGCATCTATTTGTCTCATGATACTTACTGATGCATTGAAGGGCTATGGTGGGACCCACCCATCACCTAATTAGTCAGATGTATTCTTCATATGAAAGGGGTTAACTTAAGAAATATATACATTCATATTAAAACTAACATATGAAATGTAGATAACCTTCCCCAATCATTTAACAAAAACACTAACCATTCCATGTAATATGGTTAAGGGTATCAAGATAGAACATCCATAGTCAAACTAATCAATAAACCCTTAAACAACATATTTTAGATGATAACATAAGAAATAAACCTCAATTAAGTATAATATTCAACAAGGTAATATCACATAGATAAATATGCATTTAAATGAGACCATTGACAAATTATTGATAAAATAATCCTTAAACATTCCAAAGTGTCACATACCACCTTGAAACATTCAAATCATAATACCTTAGAATATAATTTGAATAAGGAGACTCTTTATATGATATATCGATGGGCAGTATATACACCACAAGAAATAAATAAGTTGTGAACATGGAATATATCTCATAAAAGTTAACGTGTGATGAGAAAAATCTTTTTTACTTTTCAAAGAAGAGTTATTTTGGAAAATCATTAGTATCTTCCATGAAATAAAATTAAAAGAATTTATATCCTAGAAAATAAAGTAATAGGAAAATGAAATTATAATTTAGACATAAATGTTGTCCCACTGAAGTGAAATTATGTAAAAAGAGTTCTTATGATTCTTTAGAAATAAAACATTTTAGAGAATTTAAAGTAAAGTATTAAAGATAATTTTAAGGTGGAAAGGATTGTTCATTATATTAAATTAATAAATTATCCAATATATATTTCATTATAGAATAAGTGGTTTTATAAATATAATGGTGGCTTAAAACCGATTTTTGTGAACACTTGAAAATGGGTAAGAATTAGAAAAGCTCCCTTGAATCAGGTTTGTTTATCGGGGTAAAATTTTGAATGATCATTTTAATACATGTAAATCACAATAAAATAAAGAAGTACTATTTTTTATACACATACATATAACATTCATAAAAAATATATGTCTAGTACATAAAAATAAATTATAATTTCATTCAGATGAGTACATAATAAAAGTAATCCAAATGAAAATGGAGGTTCGGGTGAAAAACCCTTATCACATTGTAATCAATCGATTCGTATGACCAAAAATTAATAATATTAAAATAATAAATTTAATAACCTAAAAATAAAGAGATTAATGATATAAAACATCAATTGAAAGTATACATACACCTTACACAAGTAATATTAGTGAATATCGAATGTCTCACAAAAATAGATATGAGATGAGGAAACACTTACCATAAGTCTGATGGTGTTATTTACTTGGTCTTAGTATAGTGGATAATCAAATTAAATTAATTAATTAATATTTAAAAGAATTTTTACATATTTAACTTATTTATTATAACATTATTTAGTTCATTCATGACCTTTTTATGGGTTAATAGGTTCAATTTCATTATTCGGGTCTGATTGTTTCATGATTAGATAACTTATATACATGAAGAAAGAATCTTGTAAAATGTGGATGGTTGTCCAGAATTTATGTTATGTGTTATTATTTAACATAAATAATGTTACATGTTTGAAAATTTCATTTGGTTACTTGGAGTGAAGTTGAATTCAATGATAACTGTTTGGGTTAATTTTCAGTTTTTGAACCCAACAAACTCATTTTTATTTATAAATAAAAAAATGTGTAACAAATCATACATAACCATATACTAGACATAATAAATTTATTATTGTATGTTTCATCCATAGGAATGGCTTCATGAGCATAATTGAAGACGGAAATTAAAATTGAAAACTTTTCTTCCTAGAATATTATAATTCAACACATCTCAAATGGTGTTTTCATTTATAGTATAAAAAAGGGGAAATGAGAGGTGGTAAATAATTATCCCATCAACTCAACAAAATTTAATAATGTATAAGTCACTATATTTAGAATAAAATTTTAATTACATTATGTGAGGAATGAAAAAAATAAAATAAAGGAACTCGAAATAAAAGAAAAGTTGTAAAATCCCTTACGAAAATTCAGCATCCTAACAGCATCACTTAAAAGTTAATAAATTCTTTTGATGAGAGAAAAGGGGTATATAATCATTATTAAATAATGTGGATAGTATTGGGGATATTTAATTACATACACAAACATAATAAAATTGAAAATAAAAAATAATACCATAAAAATGTTCTTGAAAAAGATAGAGATTTTGAGATGAAAATTCTGCAGCATAACGACTATGCAATATGGGTTTAGAAAACATTAATAAAGAGGGTAAATTGGTCAACCATTCATAAAAAACTTATAATATAGTATAGGGACGTAGTAAAATGGGAATATGAACATGGTATAGAAACTTGATATACATACCACATAAAAGAAAACCTGAAATAAAAGAAATGAAATGAGGTGTTTACCTCTTGAAGTAATCTTTCCTGAGAGCCTCTTTAGGGGAGATATTTTGGTCTTTTTATGGGACCCAGGGCGGACGGAAGTGGGGTAGGATCTTGGGAGTATATTTCATAAGAATTTAGGTAAGGCACAAGTCTTGAGAGGAGTGAAGAGATGGGGGATTGAGGGGGGGTTTTATAGTGGAGGAGAGGAGTAATTTCTGAATATATTATTCATTATTTAATTATTTCCTTCAAGATAATAAGTTCAAATTATTTCAAAACATGTTTTCATAAATCAGAAATTATGTTAGGAATAGTGAATTTAACTGATAATTTAAATATACTGCAAATTACCATATTTTACTATTCATAAAAAATTCGATTATTTTAGAAAAATCCCAAAACTTCACCCCAACCGTTTTTCGATATATAGAATTAATAAGAGATCCATTTTTTGAAATTTTTTTAAATATATTTAATTAAATTTTTAAAAAAATCATAATTTATTCTAAAAAAATAACATTAAAACTATAACTCATTTTATAACACCTTGAGAAAATTAATGAATCTCCAATAAAATTATGTTATAACCATAATAGAATAAAGCAACAATTTATGATCAAATTTTATGAAAATAAATTTCCTTTTTAAATTGTTAAATTTATCCTAAAATTTTAATTAATATATTTTTGACATAAAAAAATACCAATACTTATACTATGATTTCTTTTTCACTTATAATAGATCTGAATTGTATTTTTACATTAATGGGTGAAGTTTCTATTTTTTTGTCTGATTTCCTATTTATTAATATTCATAAGGGTATGTTAGTTTTCACCAAAAATTATGTTTGTCTTATCAGACTCTAAATATCTTACTGAATGCAACCGTGTATGTCAGTTTTTTGAAATTCAAATCATAGAGGTGAAAAAATTATGTTTAATGGATATCTTATAATAGAGTGGTTCTTGTAACCACTTAGTGTTTTTAAGAATTCAATATTGAATTCATTTGAATAATCTTGGGGTGTTACATTATTCCCTACATACACAATTTTTTTCCTTGAAATTTAAAAATGGACTTCAAAAGTAAATGGTAGATACATGAAATTTCCTTTATGGGAAACCCATATCAGGAATACGGTTGAAATAACCACTTAATAAAAGGAAAGGTAAATGCATCTGTTACTAAATAAATAACACATTATAATTCGACATCATGGTCATGGAAGAATTATCAAACCATTATGTTTTGATGGAAATTGATAGAGAACATTCTCAAATGAAAGATCATTACCACAAAACCTTAAAGTGTAGTTATGAAAAATTTCGTTGAAATAATGAAAAAAATAATAATAGGAATTTTTTATTTAATACTATTTTCTGAGAGTTTATGAATTATTTCACGATATAAGAGTATAAATAGACATTTCAATTTCATAAAAAATGTGTTATCATTTTTTTGTGCCTTTAACTAACCACACTTCATCTCTTAGCACATGTTGCATCATATAGTGAAATTAAACTCTACAAACTCATGAAATGATAAATTTAAACCATTTAAAAAGTGGTTTAACTTTCCAAAATATAATGTTCTGATAATTTGGAATCATTATCATATCCATACTTGGTAGATCCATATATATGGGGTCCTTGGAAAATATTCCTTTTGTTTATAACTCTATGATCTATCTAGATAAATGCATCTACTACCTTATTTTTCTTTAATCGACATGAACATGACCTAAATTTTCATATTCCAAATAAGTGAATATTTTTATCATTATATTATATCAACGGTTTCCCTTCTGTTAATCCTGCATTTTCCAGAAATTTTAACATTCCATTGAATATCTTTTCCTCGTACCATTAAACTTATGGTTTCAAATAATTAATGAAAAAGTATTGTAATACAATACTCATATATTCCGTAATACTTGTAACCAATACATTGATAAAAAAATATTCAAATAAATTATTCTTAACAAGAGATATTAATCATTTTAATTAATTTTTGGCAGCTTCATAACTTGATCATTATCTATAATAATCATTTGGGGTAATTTCCTTTGACACATGGGACATTGATTCGCATAGTGTCCCATATCCTTGGAGTTGAAGAATTATACATTAGAAACCTTTTTCTTACCCATGCAGTCATTAAATTTGTTTCCTTTTTCTATACACATAATGAAAACTTCTTTCATCTTAAGCATATACCAAGGTGTTTCCTTCCACAGTTATCACATGTGGGAAAATACATCATTCTATTCTTAACTTTATGCATGTTTTCCTTTCCATACTCATATTCTATTGATTCCCTTCAAAGACATTGGACTCAGAGAAGTATGTATATACCTTGTGAACACATGATACGATTTTCTCATAAGATGAGGGTACTTGGGAGATAATCTTCTTTTGGAATGATGGATTAAGAATGTTATATATATGATCCATCTTATACTTCACATCACATTCATTTTTGAAGTTCTCATTACTTATACTAGGATTCATTTATAATCAGTTACATATTTTATATTAGCTCATAAAATTATGAACTCTCAATGATGCTAAACATGGTATATCACATAGAATAAATTTATGCATCGTAAATCCTCGAACCATTTACTTTGGTTAATTTGTGGGTATAAATCATTCATAATAGAAGGTAAGTAAAATTTGAATTATCCTAACCATATCCTTATGGAGTGTAAAAATAGGTGCACAGTAAGGCCTGTTTTCGAGTAACAGGATACCCTGTGTCAAGATCGAGACTCCTTATCAGAGTTTTTCGCTATTAGGTATATATGTGCAAGAACCATGTCTAATTGTAGTATCCAGACATGGATACATTATCCTGAAAGATCCAAATAATCTATTCCATACCAGGATTCCAATATGTTCTTTAATGTGTATCTTCATAGAGTATTTTAGGTGTTTTTTTACGTAATCTATTTTTTCTAAATCTAGCTTCCATGTTTTCTACTAAATTTACATTGATACCAACTGTAACACCCCGTCCCCAGAATCCTGAAGATGATGCATTATTTTAATACATTTCTATGATAATAAGGAATACAATATCAGAAGAATAGAGTACATTAGAAGTGTTAAAAAACTATATACATACATTGTTTCAACATTAAAAATTGAAAATAAATACACCATATATGTTTTTTGGGAATATCTACAACTCTAATATTATTCCTACATTCCACTGATAATAAACCTCTTCATGTCCTGAGAAAATGAAACATAATAAAGGGGTTAGCTTAGATGCTCAGTATGGGTAAGAAATATATTAGAAGAAATAATAAACATAATCATTAGGCAGTGTGAATAACTAAAAACACATTCCTTTAAAATAAACTTGAACACATTATGGAAGGAATATGGGCTATGTAATTATTTCCATAACAAAACATAATCATGGGTGTTATACTATTCAAATAACCACATGAACTATCAATTTCTAGCCTCATAATGAGGAAAATTAATATGCAAGACATGTTAAAACATACCGTAAAGGACTCGACCATGACATCTAAAAACGATTAAAGCCTCAACCAAAACCATATGTCAAAATGGGCAAGGCCTCATCCAAGTCCACGTTTATTTGTCTCATGAGACATGTCAATGCATAGAGGGGATATAGAAGGTGACACCCATCACATAATAAGTAAAATTCATTCCTCATATGAGTGGGGTTAATGTAATCAATATATAAGTTCATATTAAAACTAACATATGAAATGAAAATTACATTCCCCAGTCATTTAACATAATCACAAACCATTCAATGTAATATGGTGAAGGGTATCAATACAGAGAATCCATAGTAACACTAATAAGAAAAACGTAAAAAACATATTATAGATGATAAAACAAGAGATATAACGCAATAAAACAAAATATTCAATAAGGGATGTTGATAAAAATGAATACACCTTTAAATGATACCATTGAAAAATTATTTAGGAAATAATCCTTAAACATTATAAAGTGTCCCATACCACCTTGAAACATTGAAATAATAATCCCTTAGAATAACATGAGAATAAAGTGACAATTTAAATGATATAAAAAATGGATGTACATATACCAAAAGAATGAAATAAGTGGAATACAAGGAATATATCTCATAAAAGTTAATATGAGATGAGAAAAATCAATTTTACTTTTGAAAGAAGATTTCTTTTTGAAAATAAAATTTATTTTCCTTGAAATTAAATTGTAAACAAGTATATCATACAAAATAAAATACCAGGAAATTTAAATTATAATTTATGCCTAAATCATGTCCCAATGAAGTGAAATCATATAAAAAGAGTTCTTATGATTCTTTATTAATAAAACATTTTAGACCATTTTAAGTAATGTATTAAAGAGAATTTTAAAGTTGAAAAAAATTTTGTTATATGAAATCAAGAAATGATCCCAGATAAATTTTCATGATAAAATAAATGTTTTTATAAAAATAATGGTTCCTTAAAACAGATTTTTTTATACACTTGAAAATAGGAAAGCATTTTAAAAGTTCCCTTGAGTCGTGTTTGTTTATCAGGATAGAATTTTGAATGACACTTTAAAAACAAGTAAATCCATATTAAATAAAGAATGATTTTGGTTGGTAAATATATATAATAGATTAAAAAAACCCATATGTGTATTACCTAAAAAATAAATAATAATTTTATTTTAGGTGAGTAGATAATAAAAGTAACCCGAATGAAAATGGAGGTTTTGGGGGAAAACCCTTATCCCATTGTAATCAATCGATTCGTATGCCCCAAAATTAATAATATTAAAATTATACATTGAATATTATGAAAATCAAGAGATTCATGATATGATACATCAAGGGGAAGTATACATACACCATACACATGTAATAGTAGTGAATAAGTAATGTCTCATAAAAAAGGAAGTGAGATTAGAAAACCCTTGCCTTATGTTCGATTATGTTCTTCACTTGGTCTTAATGTCCTGGATAATCAAATAAATTTCATTAATTAATATTTAAAGGACCTATTATACATGTAATTTATTTATTATAACCTTATTAAGTTCATTCATGGCCTTTTTATGGGTTAACAGGTTCAATTTCATTGTTTGGGTCCGTTTGTTTCATGATCGGTATACTTATATACATGAACGAATAATCTTATAAAATGGGGATGGATGTAAAGAATTAAAGTAATACGTTATTATTGAACATATATAATGTTAGGTGGTTGAAAATCTCATTTGTTTAATTAGAGTGAAGGAGAATCATTATATAAATTATTTACTGATAACCATTTGGGTTAATTAGTGGTTTTTGAAGACAACAAACTCATTTTTCTTTATAAATCAAAATAATGTAAATATTAGAGAACCATATAAAAGAAATAATAAATATATTATAGTCCTTTTCACCATAATAATGGTATATTTACCATAATTTAATATGATAATGTAAATTGAAATCCAGACACCCTTGAATGTGATAATATAATAGACCTCGGATGGTGTTTCCATTTATAGTATAAAATAAGGGGAAATGAGGGAAGATGATGAATTATTAAATTATCAAAAAAAAAGAATGTGAATTTAAGGTAATGGATTTAGTATAAAATTTTAATGAAATATGGTGAGTAATGAAAAAAATAAAAGAAAGGAACTCAAAATAAAAGAAAGGTTGATAAATACCTTATGAAAATTCGGATGCTTAGCAACGTCAATTAAAAATTAATAAAATATTCTGATGAGAGAAAATGGGTATCTCAAATTAATAAATAATATGGATATTAAAGGTTATGTGGAATTAAATATCCTAGAATAATAAAATTTAAAATATAAGAGAATAACATAAAAAAGAGTGCTTGAAAAAGAGAGTGATTTTGAGATGAAAATTCTACAGCATAACCGCTACACAACATGATTTTTGAAAACATTAAAAGACATGGGATATGGGTCAACAATTAATAAAATAATAATAATAATATAGTATAAGGAAATAATAAAATAAAAATAATAAAAGGGTATGTAAATTTGAAATACATACTACACAAAAGATAACTTGAAATTAACGAAATTAAAAGAGGTATTTACCTCATGAAGTAATCTTCCTTCAGAGCCTTTTTGGGGAGAGGATTTGGTCTTTTTATGATACAATAGGATATTGGGCACAAGGTAAGATATTTTGAGGATATATGAATATAATTTAAGCAATTCCCAAGGCTTGAGAGGATTAAAGTGAAAGGGGAGTGATGGGTGTTTTATAGTGGGGGAGAAGAGTAGTTTGTGAATATCTTTTTCATTATTTTTTTATTTCTCTTAAGAAAACCAATAGTGTTGATTCATGTGACACTTAGTATTAATAATTGCATGTGAGTTTAATCCAAGTGTGCTTACATCATCCATGATTCTAGGAATAGTGAATTCAACTGATAATGTAAATATACGAAAAATTACCATATTTTACTATTTATAAAAAATTCAACTATTTTTGGAAAATATAAAAAATCCACCCCAAACATTTTTCGATGTATAGACTTAAAAAAAGAAATCATATTTTTGAAAAAAATATATATATTCTTTGAATTAAATTTTTAAATAATTATCACAATTTATTCTGAAAAACATCTTAAAAATTATAACTCATTTTATAACTCCATGAGAAATTAATCAAACTACCATAAAATTATCTTATAACTATAAGACATTAAAATTACATTTTATGATTATATTTTATAAATATACATTTCCATTTGAAATTATTAAATTAATCATAAAATTTTAAATAAAATATTTATGACATACAAAAATACCAATACTTATACTATGATCATATTTTCACTTATATAATGTCTGAATTGTATTTATACATTAAAGGGTGAAGTTTCTATATTTTTTCAGATGTACTATTCATTAATATTCATAAGGGTATGTTACTATTCACCAAAAATAATGTTCGTCTTATCAGAATCTAAATATATTACGGAACACAACCTTGTATGTCAGTTTTTTAAAATTAAAATCACAAAGGTGGAAAAATCATGTTAACTGGATACATTATAACAATGTAATTCTTGAAGCAACTTAGTGTTTTTAGGCATTAAATGTTAAATTAATTTTCAAAATATTGGGGTGATACATGTAAGGTAAACACCTATTAATTGATATGGACCCAATAAGAAATGTTTTCAAATTCCAAATGATATAATGGTAATTTTTCTATATAATTTTTAAATAACTAGGAAAATTAAATAAGATAAGTAGAAATTAGAAGCTAAAAGAAAAAAATATAATATATAATGAAGGAAAATTTTCTGAGATTTTTTCAAAAAATCATGACTAGAAAATATTAAAAGTACTATGAGAAATATGAAAAGAAGGCTATGAAAATATTGGATGAGTTCTTGATTACAACACCTGCTCAATAAGAAATTCTTAATAAGAATAATAAATCAGTTGGTGAAGAATGTGACTTGATGGCTGGTGTGAAAAAGAAAACTCCACACAAAGTTATCAAAAAATAAATTAAACATACCATGCTTTCTAAAACGTCTAACAAATCTAGAAAAGTTAGTATGAAGCGTTCACCCTCATATGGAGTATAAAAGAATGTAGTATCATGGTTGAGAAACAATTTCCATCCTTGTTTCTCTCACTAAAAAGTATGGGATGTCCACCTCATTCCATTATAAATTGAATTTTACCATTACTTATTGGTAATTGATTAAGATTAAAAACTCTAGCGGGTGAAAATAAGTATAATATTATATTACCATATCTAAAATATTGAATATCATTCAAATCATTATGGAATTCACCATCCTAGTTTGATCAATCTATTGATACGTTGAATATTATTTGTTGAAAAAGAAATTATGATCAACCTAGATAAATATTATCAAGCTACTATAGTCAGCCAATGTATTTTAAGTCACCATCATTGATGAGATCCAAACAATTGATACTCACATGAATTGATATTCTAAAGAACATCTGATGATACGATCAATATTGATTAAGTGAAGATCAAGTTCATCCGTTGAGGAGGAGTTCCCTAAGAAGTTCCATGAACAATATACTTCATTAAAATATGATATTTCATGAAGGTTATTATTTATAAAGTCATTGATAATGTATGTTTAGTAATTCTCTTTTCCAAATTCAAGAAATAAAAAAAAGACTGATCTTACGGGGGGACTTAAATGAGATAATTACGTGAACAGAATATCTTTGAAGAAGTGACAAGACTATTTTCATAAATATTATCTTCTTCATATACATGGTTTTTTAATCTTTTTGTTGAGATGAGTGCATAAATATTAGGTTGAAAAATTCTAGAAAAGATTTTGTCAAAAACTATTATCTGAATATATCCACTTACATTATATTAATTCGTATCAACCAATTACTATTAACCATGAAAAAATTCTATAGTCTCTGAGTTAAGAAATATGTTGTGGAATATAAGATGGTATAAAATTGTCAATTGAGAATGGATAAAATTTATATCAAAATTGGACCCTCATGTTTTCTAAACCGGGCTAGGAGATGTAGAATTAGAGTTAAATAATTGATGGTGCATTTATTATGAAATAATTGATATCATCATCTCTCAAGTAATTATAATTTTTTATCAATAAACGGGAGATAAGAAAATGAAAAATGTTAAGGATCAAGAAGGATATAATAAATATATAATATTTGAAAATTAAACTCACATAATTCCATTGAATTTTCATTTAGTATTGGAAACAAATACGATGGGGATGATTGAAAATACCACTTTGTGTTTATATTGTATTTTTTTAAACAGTATTTCAATATTCCTTGGATAAAAATAACATCTTAGACATTCATGGGTATTCCCATGAATGATTTTTAAATATTTAGTTATATATATGGATGATAAAAGATCACATTTTGAGATAAATAGAAGATGCTTAAGTCGTTTTAAATATTATTTTAATTGAATTGTATGTAATACTTGAACAATTATCTATGTAAGTATTATGATTGATGAACTGGTCCTCATAGATTTATGAACATGTTATAATGTGTTGAGAATTTTTTAATACGTCACAAGTTTCCTACATTGAATAATAAAGAAGACATAAGATCACAAAGATTATTTACTTTCCTAAGGATAAGTGAAGAATTTATTTAATCCCATGAAAATAGTTATTTTCATGAGAAAATCTTGAAGCCCACAAAAAAGAGAAAATAAATTTAAACTTTTCGTGAAGGTTACACTAGAGAAGATTTGGAGTTATCTATAAAAATGTATTTTTAAGGACATTCATATGGGCCTTATATGATTTTTTTTTCTAATCATGGAAAACCACATGGAGCAGATCAACTACATGGGAACTGGATAAAGAATGTGTGGTTATAGTGTAAATGAGTTACGAGAATAGTGCCCGAAAGGGGAATGTGAGTAGAAGGTGGTGCCCCCATATGATGGTTTCATGGAAGTGGAGAAGTATTTCAGGATGGGTTGGTTCCAATGGGAGTTAGAGAAGATCCCATAATTGAATATTCCAATTGAGTGGGTTTACTTGTAATAAAACTGAGTTTCAACAAAAAGCTAAATTTGATGTGGGATGGGTGTGATACTTGTATTGTTCACCTATGTTAAATGATATGTATATTTAATACACTATACAATCACTCCCATATGACCCGTCTAATCTAATGAGATCATCATCTTCATTCTAGAGATTTGTTGAAGATGTATGTAGGATTTATTCATGGATAGAGTATCCATGAATGAAACGAGCATGAGACAACCAAACATATGAAATGATGAGGCCATGAATCACCATGCATTCATGCTATGGTTTCAATTCATGTGAAAACTTGAAGAAAAATATAATTATGATTGAAAATTTATGTTGTAGAGTATTGTTTCACATCTAAAATAAAATAATTCATTCATGGTGATAAAATAATGAATCAAAAGTTCTCAAAGCATGACCATGAGTTTTTTCCACAAATGAATAAGCTAAAATTACAAATAATAAGACACCAATTTTATTAGAATCGTGATGTGTCAAAAAATAAAGGAAAATATCATGAAAATTTTGAAATATATATGAGATATTTGACTCTTTGAATGGGTGTTTATAATGGAATAAAAATAGGATCCTAGGTAGTGAAAATAGAGGGAACCTCTTATATAAATAGTGTGGTATTAATCGATGTTTTTGTTACTAAAAATAATAGGAATAAGTACTTTTTGATTTTTTAAAATAGATTATATACAGGGATTCAAAATTCTACAATCCTAAAGATGTTAATTGCAAGACACTTGGCTACATGATGAGAGGTTTCATTATTGAAAAAGTAATATGTAGAAGAGTTCCATGAACTCTATTGAGTTTTTTTGGGAATGATCCACATGACTATTCAGATGCACAAAGAATGTTCCACACACAAAATATTTTCATGAAGGGGAACAATGATACCCTATTGAGTTTTCAAAAACAAACCCATGTGGAAATATGGTTACATTAAGAAGAAATGTTTTGTGAACCAATCTGGTTTCATGGGAAGACAACTGAAATCCCTCTTTGGTTTTTAAAGAAGATATACCACATATACTTACTTATTACGTGAAGGTAGTGACCTCACGTATTTCATTACTCAAATAAACACTCAAATAGTTAAATTAAGTACATGAATTACAAGCACCCAAAGTGATGACATTGAAATACTAAATTTTTATGGAAGGAAAAAGTGAAAGGAAGTTTTATGGTGATTGAGTTTGATTTACAAGGAAGAGAATTTAAAATAACAATGATATATTTCTCATACGTGTTAGCTTTTTGATGATAATTCCTTTCTTGATATTCATTGTACATGAACGAGATATTGATGAGATTCCATGAATTTCATATAATACATAAATGCATAAGGATAATATGAAGAATCTTAAATTGTGTTTTGATATATAAATTTTTTTTGAAGTATAAAATTAGAATAGGAAATTGTGACAAAGTTGATATCATCTAATTATCAGTTGGAACAAAGAAGAATATTAAATATTATCAATTCATAGTAATATTCATATTTTTTTGACTGAATAATAAGAATAGTAAACCTACTTTATTGATTCATTTATGAGAAAACCCTCTAGATTTTTTTGAATTCGAGGGATCCATTTTATTACTGCATTCAGAGGAATGGATCATGATTTATTAGGGTCGGTTGAAGAGGTTTTGTGCTAAATTATTGATAACATTAGATGGCGAAATATTACATCTTCCAGATTGTGATTCAAATTTTAATATTTAATTATACATGGTTGTTTCTATTTAAATATTTCAGTTCCATTCATTTTCTTTTTTTCATTATTTGATAATAAGAAGCAATCTATGTGTGAGTTGGATTATAACCGTCGAACATAGGGAACTAGCCCTTAAAGAGATGAACCACATTAAAAAACCATAGTGTCCATTTTTTTATTTTACATGAATGTTTACAAAAAAAAGTTAAAATATAACATATATAATCCGTTAATAATTGATAGGTGCTAATAATGGGATAAAATATTTAAGGTAATAAAAATTCAGCCCACACTGATTCACCCACCCTCTCATTGCGGGTATCCCAAAAGTGGTCAAAATAAGAATGATTTAAAATGAAAATTTAATGAAAATTAGTATAAAATAACTATGATATAAAATTTTCGGGGGTTGTATATACACCACATAAAATAATATAGGTCTATTACATACACATATCTCCCAATGAAGTAAAATTCAAGATGAATAACCCTTACAGAGGTCATATCATTAAATCTGGCAATTATTCAATAGAGATATTTTGTGTAGAGAATATAAATGAAAAGAAACTAAAGTTTAAATAAAACATAAATAAAAATTTCATTTCACACATAATCTTGGTATAATATAATCAATAAAGAGTTTATATAACGTAACAAAAGTAAATTGAGTTAAGAAACCCTTTATAGCTTTGGTAACATTCAAATCAAAACCCCTTCAATGAAGTAACACGAATTGTAAAATAAAATACATTTAATTATAAATTATTCATGAAATAAAATGTAAAAAGGAATTATAAACACCCTATAAAATAAACCATGTGTGTAACATTAATATATTACTCAATGAAGGGAAATTGAGATTGATACCTTACCTCAAGTCCAAATTTCAATGCATGTCCTTTAAATCCATCATAATAAACTTATATAAATTATTTTATTTATTAATAAAAGTTTATAGGTTTAATAAATTATAGCTAAAAAAATGTTTCATTCATTTTAATGACTTATTTAACCACTTAATTAGTTTATTCCACATCGAGTTTTTTCAGTATATTTGATTGTTTACTTCTAAAACACTTTGGTATTTTTACAATGGTCAAATAGGTCTATGTTCCATAAAATATAGAATAATAATAATAATGAAATAATTATAATTTAAATATATTAATTATAATTTTAATTAAAACCATGAAATATTTTTATGAAAAATGAATTATGTTATAATCATGATGACGGTAAGGCATACTTACGCATGAGTAATATTTTAATTTTTCAAAAAAATAAGAGAAATAAAGATATTATTATATTATTTTTATAGTGATTATTTTATCATATATATCATATTATGTCATTAAAGTAACACACATATATATACAATCTATTTGATTTGGTGATGAAAAAATATTCACATTGCTTCGTGGAGGGGGTAATCCACACATACACACAAATCATATTATCATTTTTCAATGCATAGAATGGTATGAAAATAGATGATATATTGTACTTTTATAATAACAATAATTTTATTAATATCATATATATATATTAAATATATCATTATAAACAGCCATGAGAGGTGGTGATGGAAAATGAGTAATATCAGTTCGTGAGGGGATAGTCTTCCATACACACAAACAATAATTTTATTTATCATTTGAAGGAATAATGAGATGTATTAAGGATAATAAATTAGAATAATGACATATAAATATATTATAGATACTAATTTAATTATATAAAAAGGTTTATAAGAGTTTTTGATGAGGTAGACTAATAAAGAAAATTGAAACATTTTGTTAAAATCTGTACCACTTCTTGAGACAACCCCTTTTTTATTATAAATAAATCCATATAAGGTTGTCAATGTTACCAGAATAAGAAATATGATAAATAGGGATGTATTTTTATGAGATAATTGGTTAGTTATTTGAAATCCAAATTGATTTTAAGTGTAGAAAGGATAAGAGAAGTTGTATCCTTTTATAAGTGATGGAAATGACACACTTGGGATAACATAAAATATTAATCTATTTATATATATATCATACTCCCATAAAGTGTAACCAGGGAACTCTATATTGGGATATAATGTGTTAAATTGTATATATAAACTCATAAAATTAATTGTATACAATTTTTGGATGTATTTTATGTATTGAATCCTAATTAAACCACTTTGAACTCATTTTAACTGTAACTATGATAACTTATCATTTATACCATGATAACATAAATATATGACCAAAAATAAAAGGTTGAATGTAATTTTTTTGGGATATGTTGATTAAAAATTTGAAATAAATTTTATCTCGTTCAATTTCTAAAGATGTAAGAAATTACTTTTAACATAAGAACACAAAATTCATGAAAAATAGCTTTTAGAAAATACCACATTTAAGTGTAAAAAATCATTTTGCCTTCAAATCAAGTAAAAAATTGGTTTCCACTAATTTTTATGGTTATAAAATAAGAAAACTATGTTTTTTTAGTTTTTGATAGATGAAAAGCAGAATGTAATATTCCAACCAATCCATAAAATGAAAATACACAAAAATAGTTTTTAATTTGAATAAAATATAACTTATATATTAAAAAGTCAAGCATGAGTTCAAAAATTAAGAATAATATTTTTAAGTTAATTATTTAAATCGTTAAATATATATTTTGTCCAAAACCACTCAAATAATATTATAAATTAAAAATATTGAGATATTTTAATGCTTTACCACATAGTTTTTAACAAGTTTTACATGATTCATCCTCATCGCTATCAAAAATATTTACTGTAGTTAGTATTCATAATGACAAAAAATTATGTTAAACCTTTTGAAATATATAAATTATTTTTATTACAAATATTCAATCCATTTTATCAAATTTAAATGAATTTACTAGTAGATTTTAATTTAAAATTAAATCTTAAAAACATGAGGTAAAGCTATTCTCCATAAAAAATATCTTATTATGTTTATAATGTATTTATACTAAAATATAGCATAAAATATATTACAATTATATGAATTAGACTATTCATAATATAAATATACTAATTTTACTTTTAAATCATATTAAAATAAAATTTTACTTTTATAATACATGAAACAAAAAAATATTCCAATAAAAATTATTATTTTTTCACTAATCACTAAAAAATAAATATTGTATGGAAAATATAAAAAATTAATAATAAGATAAATTTGATAATATTAATTAAAAATTTATATAATAATTATAAAATTAAATTTATAAATGTGGTGGAAATTGGTTACAATATTTTATCATAAAAAACATAAAAACTTTTTTAGAGAATAGAATGAATTCCCAAAAATTTCATTTACTATTTAATAAAATTTTCTTTATTATGACCATTATATATTTTTTAATAATTTAGTATATTCTATTCATACCCTCCAATTAAATTTATTTGTCATAAAAATCATCTTTTAATAAATATTATTTCATAGTCTCTAGTACTCGGTGTTGCATGATGTATATAATATCAAAAATGACGTTCTTTTAATTTCATGGGTCTACTAAATTATTACGCCTTTAATACATTAAATCCGTGAAATTTCATCTTGATCTCGGAAATCAGGGTCTTAACATTTGAAAATACCATTATTTAAACCCCACATCGTAAAAAGGGTTAATTTAAATCCCATTGAAAAGAGGGAAATCGAAATAAAGAGATAATTTTGAGTAACAAATAACAATGTTTCCAAATAGGATTAAAATAGTTGTATGTGAATATAAATACATGGAATAAAAATGTTATGTCTACAAAATGGTGGAGAGTGATACAGAGCATTGATAAAAGGAAATTGAATAAGCCTGAGAAAAATAATGACCACAAATCGTATACAAATGTGGTGCGAATAAGATAATCAATTCCTAAAAAATGGATGTAATATGATGATTTTTTTATTTCTAGATTCATTTTCCCAGATTTTAGTAATTTAATTACATATATCCTAAGAGAAAAAGGAAATATATTTACATGATTTTAATAAAATCAATAAATGCATTATCATCAATTAGTGTCATGTTTCAATAAATTTCCACCATTATACATGATTTACAGCAAGTTATGTGAATTTATATTTAATTTCTGAAGCACTATTAAAAAATTATTATTTACCATGTGGTATATAAAATGATGAAAATCAATTCTTTGTAACACCCTGTGATTTTAAAATAGGAACACCATATTTGATAAGTTATTTTAAATGAAACTAAAACATTAGTATATAATTTTTCAACTAGAGAAATTATGATATTTATTTTTTAAAATAAATTTTATTTCATTGATACCTTTAATAATAAGAAACACAATGTTTTAACAAAATGTGATATACTATTAACATTATTATCTATATAAGGCCTTAAAACACATCCATTAAATTATGAGGTATGAATTGTATTAACTATTTTATAAAAGTTATATTAATTTTCAACACAATATGAAGTTATTTATAAATTATTATTAACTAATCAATCAATTTTTATCATAGTCATTTTATACATCGAAAATATCTTTTCTTCAAAAAATGATATATATTTCTTTTTTTTGAGAAAATAATATAATTATTATTTTTTAAAATTTCCTAAAATGTATTCGATATAATTTAATTCATCTTTACATAATAATATCAATATTACTTTAGGGTGGAATTTTTTTAATTTTATTGAAAATAATTCCTTTTCATAGAATAGAGAAAAATACAATTTTTTATAAAATTATCATTTATTTTAATAAATTAAGACCCATTATTTTTTAATTTGAATTAAAATTTACATAATTATTATTTATTTATATTATATCTAATTAATTACATTTAAATAATCATTATACTATATTTTATTATAAGTTTATTTTTGGGCTTTAAAACACTTTTTTTCTTCTGAAAACTATTTTAATGTGCATAATGTTTCTCGATTTTAAATTAGTGAAATAACTCATAATGAGAAATTATTTAATTGAAATTTAATTATTATGTATCTATAAATATTTATTTAAATTCAATTAATTATGATTTCTATTTATATATTAAATATGGGAATATCATTTCCTTAGAAATGGATTTCATGAGAAACCGTTTTTCCAACATATACATGGGTTTAATTTTAAATTATATTTGTCCACATAAAAAATGGATTCCATATTTGGAATTAGAATAATTTATATTATTTAATATTTTCAACTTAATTTTCTATGATTAAAAATTGTGAAAATAGTAAAAAAGATTTATCATGGTTAAGGTAAAAAAATGTTTATCAACGGCTAAACTGAAAATATAAGGGTAAAAAATTACCCAAAAATTTTATAATTATAATTTTACTATAATATTTATAACATATATATTCTAAGCTTCTATAATGGTTAATTTTGGATTCTATTTTCTTGATACAAATGTGGGTGAGATTCCTTTATTTCCAAAATTCCAAGTGTGTCCTCTTCGCCACATATAAATCCCACCCCTCTCATATCCATTAATAACATCCAAAAACCATTTTATTTTAAAATAAATACTAATTTAGATTCAATAATTTTCTAAAATAATCATATAATATAATTATTTTTAATAAATCCATCCAAGGAAGGATTTTGTGTAAATTAAAAGAAGTTGTTTAAGGAAGATATAACATCCTTCACTGAGTGTTCTATTTTATTTCTTCTTCCAACTCACTAAAAAAATATTAAAATGTGAGGGTATAAAAACCTAAGTATATTAAATATACTTATATGTTTATATTTTAATATAATAACCAATATCTATATACAAATCAATCAAATGGGAAACAAAACTGTTGATAGTATATACATCATACTACCGCCTCACGAACTAACATAATTCTTTTTAAATGAAAGATTATCACAGATAGATATAAGGATTTATTTAATGTTTATATATGATATTTCAGGTATAATTAAATAATTGTAATTTTAATTTCATATATAACTACTTCTGTTTTATTCCGAAGAGAATACGACAACCTCGCTCGTGTGTACAATGGACTACCACCTCAAAAAGAGATGTAATTAATTTTTAAATTAAACATTACATTGAAGGTAATATGGTTTAATATTATGTTTATATATTATATTCGTGAAATATTAATAATTATAGAAATTAAATATATCAAAAAAAATTCTTACCTTTTCATCCAATGAATAAATTATAACATCGTTCATGTGTATGGAAAATAACCACCTCATAAAGTGATACAATTCATTTTTAACTAAGGATTTACAAAGTAGGTAAAAAGAAATAATTAATAAATATATGTGATATATATGATATGATACTAATTTTTTAAAAGTAATATAAAATAAAGTACTTTACACATTCACTCATTTAGTAAATGATAATGTCACTCGTGCGTAATATGACATACCATCTCCCCGATCCTATGAGATTCATTCTCCATGTTAAAAATTAAATAATAATTCAAAATATATATACTGAAAAAAATGAAAATTTTAAGATTAATATATTTCTAGATGTTATGTAACTATATCCTAAATTCACGATCTAGAACATTCATGATGAAACGTGCAGAAGAAAACAAGGATATTTTCACCCAAATCAATTATAATAATGAAAGATTTTTATCAAACATATGATAATATGTTATAAAATAATAATATATTATTATTTAATAAAAATATGATTCTATTATATGTTATTAACTTGTTTAAAAATATTATATTTGTTGTTAAATAGAACTCAACTAAATAAATGCACAAGGTATGGGGTTTCTAAACTAAGTTTCCTTTCATTATGTCATACATCTACTTATTTGATTATATTATGAAAAAATTATGCAATAAATTAATTTTTATGAATTTATGGTTTATTTATACTTTTATTTTTTTGTATATAAATTTTTTACAAATAATAACTACATTGATCAACACTCACCTCAATAATATGAACTTTTTAATGGCTTCGTCTCAAACTTACTTCATTGAGACACATGTTCTTTTTTGCACCTAATTTCTTTTGAATGGTGTATATTCTTACCATTTACATACTATATCATTAATCCTTCCTATACCATTATATTATAAGTCAAAATCCATCTTCTTAACTCATGGAAATTTATCATTCAATTTTTTTCAAAGTGGTAGGGGTTTATGTTTCAATGTTGTTTTAATTAGTATTTCATATGCTTGACTTTATTTTGAAGGAATCTATTTGATCATTTTATAATAAACCCAATTAATTATTGTATCCTTTGGTTATTAATTATATTTTAAATCAATTGTTCTATTTTCCTATCTTTGGTATATAAATTGATTGACAAAAATATTTTTAAGAAAATATGACCCCAATTCTCTCTTCTGTAAAAAATCCTTCTTCCAAATCCATTTTTTTCTAAAAATGTATTCAACGATTTTTATTATGATTTCTAAAGTAATTTTTTTCCTTTATTGGGTTTTTTAAAATGTTTAAAAATGAATATTTTGATATTTTTCAAAATAAGTCACTTTTTTTACTTCTCTTAAAAAATAATGAAAAGAAAATTTTTTATGAATTCAGCATGAATATAACTACTACTCCATCATGAACAGATTTATTTTTTAAATATTCATTTTTATGTTTCAACATACGTTTAAAAAAATTATTTATTATTTGAGAAATTTTTATAATTTAAATATTTTTTTCCAAATAGAAAAGAATATTTTACTCCTGAAATGTTCAATGTGATATTTCAAAATCATTTTATATCTAAGATAACATCCTTTGATGGTTTTTAAAATGAAAAGGTTATTTTCCTTAATAAATATTTTTTAAAATTAATTTCATCAATGAAAATAATATTTCATGTTTTGGGATGATTATAAATTCTATATTCTTATATCTCACATATATACCTAAATTATTATCCCTTAATTTGATGTTGTAATACATTCATTATGATCATGTCTTAAATTCCGTATTTAAGGAACCTATTTTGATTATGTTATAAGACAACATTATTCAACCCATTTCTTTATATGAGAAATTCTTATATTTATTACACATTATTGATATCCTTACGTGTCATGCATATGCATGTACAAGAAATGAATGTTATGGGTGGGCCCAAAATTATATATCCTTATAATGAATTTGTAATGTTTTAGTCTCATGAAACATCATGTATGGGATTAGGGAGTGAATGTAATCCATTATAAGAGTATTTCCACCATGTGATGTTGTGTTGGTAGTTAGACTTGACTTGTGTTTCTTTCATGTTTTATGTTGTTTTTACATTCCCATGTTGTCATGATCTTAGGATATTATGACATTTATATTATGATTACATTTTATTACTATTGTAACATTTATTTTATGAGATAACGCTATAGATTTGACTGAAATGTTATTATTCCCTATTATATTTATTCTATTACTATATTTTTAGATCAAAAATTAATTTATGTATTCCCCAGGTTATCCCATGATGTTTTAAGATAACACTATGGAGAATAAATTAGAATAATTTCAATTCATAATGTTTGTTATCAGGGGGGTGCTCTCTGTGGAGAGCGCTCTCCGCGCTCATCTTCTCTGCTTTTCATGGGTTTCAGAGACTGTCCTCCACTTCTCCCCTTGGCTCTCGGCTCCGCCCCTTGCCTCTCAGATTCTAATTTTCCTCTACCCTACTTGCCAATATTTCTCCCGCTATTCTTGTTCATCCAGTTGAGGCATGTTTTTTGGACGCCCTCCATCAATTTTACCTGCTCTGGTCTCATGTTCATTCATTCCTTTCTGAGTCGGGGATGGTATGAAGTTAACCTAGAGACGTTGGGATCATGGTTTGGTGGAAGTTGGGTCTACAACCACTACCAGAGTCAGCATCTCATTCTAGGCCGCCCAAACCTGCTCTGATCTAGGGTTCCACCGCTACTCTCTAGGTCGGAGGTGGAGTGAAGGGTACACAAGATTTCAGGCTATACGGTTTGTAGTCATCGAGCTTCCTTTTGGGGTTTCATCCCCAACCTTCTCCAGGGTCTCATTCCCAGACCTTCTTTAGGATCTTTCCACGGTTATAGGTTTCAATTTTTTATTTTCCTTCTAGATAGAGCTTTATTTTCATCGGTGGTATCATGTCATTTCTTATTTGTGTTTCTTATTCAATGCATTAGGTGTTGTTTTGGCTGTTCAGAATTCATATTCTGTTGTAGTTGATATTTCCCGGTGGTGCTCGCCACTGGTGTTGATGGTGACGGTGAAAGTGGAGTGACGTTTTGGAACTCAGTTAAAGGCGGAGATGATGAAAATTTTGCGACGACGATGAAAGCCTCCGGTTTTAGGGCTCTCCTTCAATTTTATCTAAAGCAACAATGGGGTTGTGATGGGACAAGATGTCTGATGGATGATGTCTCAACGATAATGGATTCTAGTGGGTCTCACCGGCGTTCTGTCCTGGCACTGTCTGCTCGTTTCTCTGCTGTTGATCCAGGACATCACCACCCTCTCTGAGGCAGATGTGAGCAGCGGTCTTCTCAGTTTCTTGGGATCTGATTTCGAGCATACAGCTCCAGGATGTTGATGGTGATGACTCATTTGTCTTCGTTTCGGTCATCAGATTCTCGACGACGATCAATCGGTGATAAAGATGGGGTTCAGTGCTGGTAGTGACGATGTGTAGATGACGGTGATGAGTCGTTGATGAAGTTTTGATGGTGATGAGCTGATGCGAAGGAAGTGATGGTGATGAATCAATAAGGTCAGAGAGGTTTTGATGGAAATGATGGTGATATGGATTCTCTCATTTTTGGTTTATCGGGCGGCTTGTTTTGACCGTGGTTTGAGTTTTCATTTTTTGAATTTGAATTTTCAATTTTTAATGTGGCTTTTCATGATCTTCTATTTCTGGATAGATGTTTTTGAATCTTTTTTGAGGTGTTTGTAAGGTTCCACTCTCCGAAAAAGTGGTTTATTTTTGAAAATTTAAAAAAAGGATTTGGAGGATTTAATATGATTCTATTCATCCAAATACACCAGGCCATTAATATCCAGGTGTTGTATTAATGGATATTTAGGTTTAAGAAACATGTATTAATATGTGTAAATGGATTGGATCATTAATGTTAGTTTTAGAGGAAATGTTTAGTTTATCACTTGGAAATAGTATTATAAAACATTAGAGTGAACCCTAGGGATAATTTTAAATTAAGGCCATGTATAGAAAATTATACTAGAATCAAAGTGATGTATAGAGAGTGGTTTTTTTTGAAATTACAGTATTTTAAAGATACTACATATGGATGTGGTTATTAAACAGATGAACCTTGGGGTAATATCTCTGAAAAAGACACATCAAGCTTTAGTTGAGAATTACCTGGTACACAAAAATGGGCATTACTATGAACCATGTTTGAATCTCCTAGGGGATATGATCTAGAAATCCATAATCCCTTTATGAATCATCTTGAAGTATTTTAATAGATGGAGACCATGAATGAATTAGGATAAATCTAATTTACTATAGATTTATAAGAACATGTCATGATTCAGATATTCAATAAATTATTTTTCATGATTATATGGTTTCCCACAATGATTATTATTTCTTATACTATGATTTTTAGTTGTCATTCAATGGATGAAACTAGGATGAATCATGTTAACACAGAATGTGATAGAAAATTTTGTGGTTACGAGTAACCAAATTGGAGGACGACAAGAGATAAATATAATGTGATTATTCTTAATCATCTATTACAATATATTATTTTCAATATGAACTTCTATGAGATTAAAAACAAGTAAAATAAGAGCATGATATTATTTTATGAACTTTATTATGGTAATGAAATTATGGGAAAGAAGATTAAGATTCCTACATGTCAATAATTTGAGAAGAATCACATAGATGAGTACCTCAATTAAAGGGTAATATGTTTTCTATTTGGAAATATAGGTCATATTGAATTGAATTTCCTTGTAATTTGATGAATTATATGCGCAGAACTTTGGAATTATCCATGTCAATGCCCTAAACCAAGGTTTATATTCAAGACCAAGGATGGAGATATGTTATAAAAAATAATTGAAGTTAATTTTTTTAAGTATTTATGAAATTGGATTTAAGAATAATATTATATAATTGTTTTTACCAATTGTATTTTGGTTATAATAATCACAAAAAATATAAGGATTTTGTTAATTTTGGAAGAATATATGTATTAATGTTAGATTAACATAAGACATATGGATACCATCATGGTTTTATGAGTTAATGTTATATAATAGGTTCAATGTTTTATAATTATTAATTGAAATTAATTTAATTATAATTACTTGTAATATATATATATATATATTATGAGTTCATCAATCCCTTAAAAACGCATTTCTTGAAAAAATGGGGTTTTGTCACACCTAGAGGTTTAATTTTAAATTATATTATGCTACTTATGTTAGTTAAATTTTGAAAAATATATTCCATATTTTCAATAAGAATAATTTTTGTTATCCAATAAGTCTGAATAAATGTGTGATCATAATGAATATTGAAAATAGTAAAAATAATTTTCCACCATTAAGGTAAATCCGGGTTTACCAGAGGGTTAAACTATGACAATAAGGGTTAAAAATGACCCAAAACATGTATAATTCCGGTTTTATTGTAATATTTCAACTTTATATATTATAATTTTAGAAAATGTTCCATTTTAAACCTTTTTTAATTACAAAATCATTGGTGGAATTATTTCTTTTCAAAAATTCTATGCGTGTTCCCCCTAACTTATAAATGGCCACCCCATCTTCTTTAATTTATAAACATAAAAAAACATTGGTTTGGAGAAAAACTACCCAAATAAATTCCCTAATTACCTCACCACATAATATAATAATTTATTTGTTATAAAAAAAATATATTAAGTAATTTGGTGCAAACTAATAGAATTTTTCCAAAAAAGTTATAACATCCTTAATTAATCATTTCATTTTTTTTTCTTCCTAAACATCATTAAAAGAATATTAAACTATTATTATATATTAAAATCTATATAATACATATAATGAGATATTTTTGAGTTAATTTCATGACCTAAAACAATATCCTCCCCCCTCAAATGGGAATTAAAACCATTGATCTCTTATACGAAGAATTATCCCCCCAGGAACCAAAAAAATTCGTTTTTCCATCCCCAATTATAAAAAATGGATATAATGAATTATTTAATTTTTTCATATGATAATTATGATATAATAATACCTCTATAATTTTAATATCTTATATAACAACTTACATTACATTCTATAGAGAATATGATGACATCACTTGTGTGTACGAAAGACTACCACCTTGGGAAGTGATGTCATTCGTTATTCACTTACACTTTACATGGAAGGTAATAAGGTTTAATTTTATTTTTATATATTATATAAAAGAAATATTAATAATAATTTAAGTTAAATATATTATAAAATTCATTACATTATTAGTTATTGAATAAATTATAACGTCGTTCTTGTGTGTGATGGAATACAACCTAGCGAAGTGATGTGATTCATTTTTGACTAACCCTTTTCATGAATGGTAAATAATGATAAATTTAATTAATATATGTGATATTAATTAAATTATATTGATTTTTAAAATTAATATAGAATCCTATTCATTAACTTTTAACTCATTAAGGAAATGATAATGTCACTCATGCATACATATGGCCCACTGTCTCCACAACACGACATGATTCATTATATATTTTAAAAAGACAATAATGATTATAAAGATGTATCTAAATAAAAAAATGTCTTTATATCATTACTATCATTATAAAAATGATGAAAATATAACATATGTTCAATATCCAAAACTTTTACAATGAAACTTACAGGTAAAAATAAGGAAATTAACTCCCAAAAAAATAGTGATATTGAAAGATCATTAAATAACATGTAATAATATGTTATAAAAGGATCATATATGATATTATAAATACTAAAATTGATATGTTATAAGATAATAACATGTTTAAAACCTCTATAAACGAGGTTAAAGATCACTCAACTAAAGGGAGGTGTGTGGTAAGTGGTTTCTCAACTCAATTTAAATTCATTAGGATATACGACTACTTTGTTTATTATATTTTACCCAAATTATATGTGAAATAATTTTTGATATATTTATCTTGTACTTAGAATTTTATTTTTTATGGATACAAATTTCTTATACATTATCACCCAATTTATTAACTCTCACATAAATGATATAAACTTTATAGGGGTTTCATCTCAGACGTCATTATCTAAGAGAAATAATGTTTTATGCACCTAATTTATTTTTATTGGTATATATAACAACTCTTTACATAATATATCATGAATACTTCCTACATAATGAGATTTTAAGTTAAAATTCATCTAATTCATTCATGGTATATTATGATTTAAAAGTTACCAATGTTGTAATGGTTTATGTTCCAATCAGATTTAAATATAGATTTATTATTCATGACTTTACAATGAATAAGATTATATGATCATTTTCTAATAAACAAATTTAATTTTATTTTATTGTGTTTATTCATGTTTTTTATGTAATATTACCATTTCACTCAACTTGGAACTTAAAATGATAAATAATTTTTTTAATAAAATATGACCGCATTTACCTCTTTGGTAAAAAATGCTCTTTATTCCAAATCCATGATTTCAAAAAATATTTTAAAAAATGTTTGAAAATGATTTTTAAATTCATTTTACCCTTTATTTTATTTTTTTACATAATGTTTTATAATGAATATTTCTTGTATTTTATTGATGAAGTTAATTTTTGAATTTTCTTATAAAAATGTGAAAGGAGTATTTGATTTTATGTATTTAAAATGAAATGAACTCTTACACAATCCTGACAACTCAATAATTTAAAACATCAATTATTATGTTTCAAAAATCATTTAAAAAATTATTTATTGTTTGAGAAATATTTATATTTTAAAGAAGTGTTTTAAAAATGGGAAGGATATTATACTCAAGAAATGTGAAAATTGTCTTTAATAATTATTTTCCATCAGAGATGAAATTATTTGATGTCACTCAAAATGAAAATCTTATTTTCAACAAGATTTTTTTTGAAAATATTTTCACAAACTGCAGCTACCATTGATGTTATGAAATGACTATAAATTCTATATATATGTCTCTAACATGTATACCTATCTTGTTATCCATTACTTTTATGAGGCAATACATAAATTTTCATAATATATCAAATTAACTCTTTAATGAATAAAATTTTATTATGTTATGCTACATGATTATATAACCCATTTATTTCCATGGTAAATTCTTATAATAATGCCTTATGATTGATATCCTTATATAGAATTCATATTCATGTACATGCAATGAAAGTGATGTGTGGGACCAAAATTATATATCGCTCCAATACATTGGTTAATGTTTTAGTCTAATGAGTCTTCATGTATAGGATTAAAGAGTAAACCTAATAAATTAAGGGACTCTATCGACTATTAGATTTTTTCTTGGCAGTTAGAGTTGAATTATGTTAATGTCATGGTTTATGTTATATGAACCTTCCCATTTTTCCCTAATATTATGATACCATTATTTTTATGTAATTATTACAAATGAGTACTCATGTAACTTATATTTTTAGATATTATGTTATACCTTGTACTAACATGTTATGATTCCTTGTCATATTTGTTACCTTACTAGGATTTTTAGCTCACATCTTTCTTTATGAAATCCCCATGTTATCCCATGAACAATTAGGACCCCACTATAAATAATCAAATAAATATTACATGTTAAAATTTCCTTTTATTTAATATAAACATTGTCTTATAAAAATACTATGACATTACAATCCTTGTGTTGTATTAATTGATATTTATGTTTAACAATAATTTATTATAATGTGAATAGGTTTGGGTCATCATATTCTTCTTATGTATACTAAATAAAAAATTGTTAAAACATGATAAGATAATTCAAAAAATTTAAAAAACTTATAATAATGAATTAATACATTAATCTTAAAAATTCAACAATAGCACCAAAGGTACAAAATAAATCTTTTCATAAATAAGTAATCCAAAATACATATTAACATTAATTACCTCAACATTATTGAATGATTAACCTCAAGCATTCTCTCATGAATTTTAGTTTAAATCCCCATAAATTTAATTTAATTCTTAAAAAATAATCCATCACATTAAACAAAATGGTTATATATACCTCAATCCAATAAAGTGTCTCTGAAAATATCATTAATTACCATAAAAATCTATCACTTAATACATAATAATGGGGTTTATACGGATTAAAATACATGATAAAACTTATAATTATAAAACCATAATGGTAATAAAATTTCTTAAGTTAATCCCACATGAAAAATCACAATATCCAAAGTTCTCTAAACCTTACTCTGACACCGATTGTAACAACATTAAACTCACAATTTAGATCTGGTTCTAAAAAGATAATATTTACGTTTATAGATTCCATAAAAAACCCAATTTTTATATCATCCAAAAAATACAACATTATGGAAAAATATTTGACCACTTACATACCCACATACATTTTTGGTTTTTAGTTTTAGAGAATTATTAAAATATATTACATAATAATACCCATGTATTAAAATTAGTATTTATCCTATTATACATATCTTTTCCAATTACCAATAAAGTCTTCAACATATACGATAAAATTATTCACACATGAATAATTTATATTAATAATTCATTTAAAAACATTATTCTTAACATGGGGAAATGTAAAACATGAGAACGGTGAGTTCAAATGGTCTGTAATGGTAAACACAAGAATTAACAATTTAATGTCACTAGTGAGCATAAGATGAATACAAGGGTATTATGACATTTTCAAAGTACATGATTATATCATAATAGAATTATTACCCATCAAACCTGGATCATAAATCAGGATACATGTAATAAATATTAAATAAAATGAAAGAGTAATATAAGTCTTCAATATTGATCCATGTGAATTTTTTTTGATTGATGAGTCATTATAACTCATTGAAAACATAGGGAAAACATGTTGGTATATTTTCAGAGCATTATGATATCTCTATTATAATTAATATTACAAATGGAATAACCTAAATTTTAAATTCCTAAAATATATTAAGAAAAACATTTGACCAGGTAACTCTATATCGTAAACCATTCCCTTGGAGGGACATAAATAAGGCCCCCATAATAATTAAAACAGTGTACCTTAAGTCTTTCAGTTCACTCCCCAACCCTTTTTCACAAATAATGTCCATGTTTCATATCATGAGGAACAAAATTATAATATTTGAAATTTTAAAATAATAATAACCATCATTATTTTATATCTTGATTTAAACATGGAAAATAAATGGGTTCCATCAAAATATCTCTGAAGAAATCATAATAGAAAATGAGAAATAATAAATATGGTATCATTACAAAAAATCCACAGTGAAGGATAAGTGACATTTAGGGTTGTTTTTGGTGAATAGAAATACCATTAAATGATCATTCAAAAATTATTGAGAAAAATACTCATTCCAAATTTATGATCACTTTTAAAGATTAAAAAGTGCCAAAAAATTGTGAAAAAAATTTTCTTTGAAGATAACCTTTTGAAATAAAGAAATAATCTTCAAATAAAATTATATCCATGATGACAGGAAGATTCATTCATATCATAAACATTCAAAATAAATAGTCTTTCAAGCATATGTTAGAATATTTAATAGTGACCCCTGAAAAAAATAAAGAAATAACTATTTAAAATAATGATATATATCATATAAAATAACATTGAGAGATTATTTATGTTTATAATGGATTATTATTGAAGAAATTATAGAAAATATATATATGGAAGAGAATTTTACAAGATCTAAAAGATGATATATTATCAGTATCAATTAGAAACAATGTTCTTGATGTTTATTTAATAAAAAAATGTGGAAATATAAACTAAATATGCAAGAAACATTTATCACCAGAGGAGAATAATGTATGAATGTTTTAAAAAAATAAGATCATATGATCCATCCCAATTTAAATTTGAGGATAGATAATCCCAAAATAAGATCAGACTGTATCATAAAAACCCTTACCATTTTGGAAACTTTTGAATATTTGGATCTTGAATGATATGGATAAAAATTAAACTTTAATTAAAATTAATATAAGGATATAAATGAAATAAAATTTCAAGGGTAATTATATACACCTCATTAAATAATATTAGTTCATAAAATAAACCAAAATCCCAAAGAACAATAATTTTATATGAATAACCCTTACAAATATCATGTCATTAAATTTGACAATTAGTCAATGGAGTGATTACAAGTGAAAAAATTAAATAAAAAAAGTTTAAATAAAAAATAAAACTAAATTAATTTTAGAAATTATCTTTGCGGAATATAATCAATGAAGAGTTATTATAACCTTATGAAAGGAAACCGAGTAAATAAACCCCTTCACAATTTGGTAAATTTCAAATTGAACTCTATTTAATGAAGTAACATGAAATATAACATAAAATATGATGAATAATTAAGGATTAGTTATATAATATTTACAATGATAGTATATACACCCTATAAAATAAATTAGGGGTATAAAATTAGAACATACCTTAATGAAGGGAAATTGAGACGAAATATCTTACCTTGACTCTATACCTGACATGAATATCCTTTAAATCAAGTATAATATAGTTATATAAATTATTTTATTTCCTAATAGTATTTTATATGTTTAATCCCTAATTCTAAACCCATTTATTTTATTTATTACAAATACATAATTAATTAGTTATTCAGTTTAGTCTATGTATGGTATTTTGAGGATGTTCGGTTCAAAACATCAAAATGAATTCAGTATACCGACCATGGTTAGGGTTATATTTTATAAATAATATAAAATATAATTATAAGTAAATAGTTATTGTTATTATACACTAATTATAATTTTAAAACAAACATGGATGATGGTTATGAAAGAAGAATTATGTTACGATCAATGAAACAATATGTCAAATGTTCGCAAGAGTAGTGTTTCCAGTTTTCAATGATTATTAGAGGAAGAAGTTATGTAATATTTTATCTTTTAAGAATTATCGTTATATAATAAATATCATATTATCTCTTTAAATAATTTATATATAAAATCAATGTGATGTTGTGATGAAAAATGAATCACATCACTTCGTGGAGGTGGCAATCCACACGTACACAAAAAAGACCTTTTCATTTTGTAATGGAATGATTTGTAAGAAAACAGATGATATTTTATCTTGGAATAATTTTAATTTTTTAATTAATATTATCTATTTATATATTTTATATCAATCATTATAACAATATATGAGAGGTGGGGACAAAAAAAATTACATCGGTTCACAAGGTGGTAGTCCAATTTACACACAAATGATGGTTTCATTTCTCATTTGATGGATGAAGGAGATTGATAAAGTTTAATAAATTAAACATAAACCAAATTATTTTATTTTATATACTGATAATTTTGTATAAAAATTTTTATAAGAGTTTTGAGAGATTTGGAAGAAGAAATAAAACTAAATTATTCAGTTAAAAGCTATAGCTATTTTTCGGTTAACCTCTTTTTCTTTATATATTTTGCCTTATGAGATTAGTATTAAGCCAAAAATAAGACCATTAGGATTTATATAAGAATTTAGGGGAGTTAGTATGGATTTTAATGGCAGAAAAAAATGTCTCTTGAAGCATGGATATAAGAGAAGAGGGGATGTCTATATACAAGTGAGGGGAATGACACACTTGGAATTACATAAATGATTAAATAATATATATATATATATATAATAATAATAATGTAAAGTGAAGAAATGGAACCACATAATCTATGACATCGTGTGATAGGGGAAAAATAAACTCTACTAATCACATTTATAAATGTTTGTGAAAATGTTTAAGCCATAACTTCAATTTAAACCACCTTAAACACCTTTTATCATTAACCATGATAACATAACTTTATTATAATGATAACTTAATTATATGAAAAAATAACATGGTTCATATATTTTTTTAAAAAAATTAATCAAATATTTTAATGAATTTTTTTAGGTTAGATTTATAATTATATATGAAATTAAATTCATTACAAGAATACAAAATGAATGAATAAATGTTTTTTAGAAAATAATCGATTTAATAATAAAAATTATTCTACCACGAAATCATGTAATTAATTGGTTTCCATGGTTTTTTTGGATATATAATAAAATAAATATTTCTTTTATACTTTTGTGGAAAAAAATTAATTATATAATTTCACCATTATATTAAATTCAATGATATTAAAATAGTTTATAATTTGAATAAAATATAACTTATCTTCCCAAAAGTAGGGCTTGGGTTTCCAAATTACAAAATATATTGAAAAAAAATATTTTACTAATTAAAAAGATATTTGGCTTAAAGACACTCATACCTTAGAATAAATACACATGTTAGAAAGATTTTAAGGCTTTACCCCATAGTTGTAACCCTGTTTTACTTGAGTAATACTTTTTAAGGTGACATATTTTTATTATGTTTACTATTCATAATATATAAAAATTAAGTTAAACCTCATAAAATAAATTAATTATTTTTATTAAAAATATATATTTACTTTTTATCTAATTAAATTAATATAATTATATGAATTTAATTTAAAATTAATCCCTATAAACATAAAGAAAAGTAGTTTTCTATAAAATTTTCTTCTTAAGTAATAAAAATTTATATACTAAAATCAAGAATAAAATTTATTATAGTAATATTAATTGAATTATTAATACTATAGTTTAAATAATAATACATTGAAACATTTTTTAAAAATATTATCTCTATGAAATCTCGATATAAAAATACAATTTTAAAAAACAATCAATATTTGTTCACTATTCACTAAAAAATCAATGTAATCTGAAAAATAAAAAAAATCAAATTAATATAATTATGATATTTTATACTCAAAAATGTAATTATTTTTATCAGATAATATTTTTAAAAGCGGAATAAATTAATTATAACACTTTCTAATAAAATTTAATAATATTAATTTTTGAACAAAACATATTTTTGAAGAATAAAATGAATTTACCAACATTTTATTACTTATTTAAAAAAATTTATTAGTGAATTTTTATTGATTAGAATAATGATATATATTTAATTATTCGGTTAATTTTATTCATAAATTATAATTAAATTACCATTCTATAATGATTATGTTTAAGTAATATTATTTCACTTCTTTTAAAGCTCAATGTTGTATGAATTGTAAATTTTCGAACAAAATGTTATTTTAAAATTATGGGGTTATTATAGCTACACAAATTTGCTGAGTCTCTTACCACTATATTCAGAATTGTAAAATTAATAGTAGTTTTTATTAAACCGAAACCAACAGTCTCTTATGGTACTCTACGAACATCTTGAATCAAACATTATATATGCTTCATATTAAAAAATATCATTATAATAATATACAATTTTATAATGATCATGTATTCAACATAAAAAATGTAATCATAAAAATTATGTAAAAGTCATAATTGTTCTTCAACTCAATCTCATAATGATATTATATCAAAAAAATTCAATCTTATCAATGTTTTGACATAAGATATGAGAACCAGCTATAATAATTCTAGTTTGTCTCTCACTCTCTCTCAATTTTCTTCTAAGATAACAGAATAATCGTTGTCTTCTTATTGTTATTTTTAATTGCATATTATTTGACACATAATATTTATTTATTCTAAATATCATTGGATTCTTATTTTTTGATAAAAATATGTCATTTAATAGAATAATTATTGAATCTCTTTTTTTTATTTTGTGATGATTTTTATTTTATTCTAAAATATAGTATCACTTCTTTTTATTTTTTCATGTTTGATATATTTTATTTTCTTCTCAAACAAAAAATTATATCCTATTTTTATTTATTTTCCATTTATTTAATATTTATATAATATGATGAATATTATTTCCATAATTTGAATATGGAATAAATCTTTATTTTTTAAGAGGGTAGTCTCTTTATTTAAAGTAGTAGATATTTCTAACAATTATTCTGAAAAAATATCGGTCAAAGATGTATATTTTTAATCCTCTTTTATATTCCAGATTTTCTTCTTCAAAATATTCCCTGAAATACATGTTTTTTTAAAACATTTCCACATTATCATAAATAATTTCATCCACATATCCTCACAACATGGAACTTTATCTGTGACATGTCTACCTATCCTTTCATAGAAAACGACATTTTTGATCTTAATTATTAAACTGAATCAAACTAATTTAAATAATCAAGATTTTTTCTAAACTAATAGATATTTTAGGCATAATATGAATTATATTTCATAAGTATCTTTTAAAAATCGATTTCTTCTGAAAATCTAGCTAACTGTTCAATCTTATGTTTTATTTATAGTTTTACACCTTTTAAATTTTTTTATTTCTACTAACTTATGATAACACTTACATTTCATAGTATATCAATTCCCTTTATTGATTTTCCAAATTAAATTCTTCTTATTAAGAGAAAATAAGTCAGATAAAATTTATAGACATGACTTATGTTTTTATAGATATATATTAAATTTAAAAAATAACTCTTATTTTCATTAAAGTTACCCACACACATTATTTTTCCGGAGTTAATTGTCACAAAGTTCTACATCTTATGAATCTTAGTATAACTCTTTAATTTTGATTAAGATTCATATGAATGTTTCCAATAGTCATAAAAAATATGAAAGAGTCTTATGAAACCTCTAATATCCTTATAAAATATGAATGAAAGTTTAAAAATTAGTTATAATTGTTTACATTTATAAGGATTAAATAATTCCCTAAGTCTTATAAAAAATCTATGAGTCTTATAAAAAATATAAGACACTTAAAAAATCATATAATTCTTATAACAGATTTAAGACATATATATTTTTCATGTCAATATTTAATTTATTAATTTCATAAATTAAGCATAGGTATTATTTAATTCATATCATGGAATAACCAGTTCAAAAAATCTCAAATAACTTTTAAAACTATTAGAATATTTCCAAATATCATCAACTCAACTCCAAATTCTTCTACTACATATGAGTACTCAATCATGTGAAATTTAAAAACCCTTTCATTGCCTCTATAATTCCATACTCTATGGTGTATTATCTAATGTCATCTAATAGAAATTGTTCTCTGGATATAGTAGTCTTCAACATTTTTAATTCATAGATTTATTCCATAAACATCCAACAAGAGTTATTCTCCTTCAAACACATCATCAAAAAATTGTCAGTGTCTTACTTCTATAACTTCATGATCAACCAATTAATTAATGTACAGAAATTCACTATATTTGAAGGATAAATCAAGATGATATTTTTTGGAGGATAAAGAGATAATATTTAGATATTTAAATATTGATTACATCTACTTTTTTGGAACTATTTTGACCGTAAAAATCACATTATAGAGAGTGAAATTGGATATGTGGAGGTTTTTGTAGTAGGAATAGTGTATATTTTATAATAAATTAATTACCTAAATTATGAAAAGATAATAATCTGTAATATTTTTTGGAGTCTTTGACGTAATTTTTTATTAAGGAAAACTTTTCTATTGATAAATTTGTTTCTATGTTTTGATTATGGATATATTATATTGTGTATAAAAAATACATAAAATATAAAAAAAATAAATATTAATGATAGTATGAGAAAGTGGTACCTATTGTATATTCATATAATTGGTGAAATATGAGTTATTATACTCAAAATAAAGAAGATATTTGAGTATGGTTGGAGATTCAGTTCTTCCCATAACTGAAAGAAGTGATTCATAGGCACACACACCAAAGAAATAAAAATAGAATTAAGAAGGTGTTATGGAAGGTATATCTCCAGATGTTTCAGAAGATAATGCTGAGTGATACAAAAAATCTAGTTTAATATAGATATACAATTTCAGGTAGATTAATAATATCACAATTGGAGTTGTGATCCCATATTTTTGAAGAAAAAGTGATATTTTAAATGTTTTTGGTGTGGATAGGGAATTCCTTATTTTAGAGTAGCTACAAAATATTATAAGAAAATATAAAGTTTTTTTCATATTATCTTAGAAGAATAGGTTAATTTATATGCATTCTCCTAAGATTACCAGAGTTGGGTAAACCAAATAAAAAGTCATGCATTCAATCTTTACTAATTTCATCACTCTAGAGTGGTCTTAGAGAGAGAGATAAAAGTGTTCTTCACAAAAGAGAGAAAAAGATCAAGTTTAATAGACTAATTAATAATGATCTATAACACCCTGATGCATCCCCTATTATTGTAATATACTTATTAGTGGACAAAATACCTATACATGTCTTCAATAAACATATTAAAAATATTCCTATGCAATAACGTATCTACCCGTTTTTAGTTCAACACACACCCCATTAAGAAATAGATTTATATAATATAATAACAAGAACAAGAAAATATTTTTAGACCAAAAAGTTTAGTTTTAAAGAGGTATCAAGATTTCAAGATTCACATTAATTTAAATAATTTCAAAAAACATCCCTTCTAGTATACCTTTAATGGTTTGTAATCTAATAATATTCATCAGGGTTGGTATTATTAAAAGGTAATATATAAAAATACTTTTATAATATTAAATTTTTTAAAGAAACATTAATAAATACATTATGGTTAAAAATTCTATCAATATAATTATTAAACCCTTTATTTAGTTATCCCTATAAATCCCCAACTTTCAATTCTCCAAACATAAACTCAAATAGACAAATATAGAAATAATGAAAGTTTTATATAATATTCAAAATGAGATAAATAGGATTAAGGATTGGATATTAACCCCTAAACCATTTTTATCAGATATTATTTATTAATAACTATTCATGCATACACCATTGGTTTTCCAGACATTAGTATTCATGGGAATCATGCGATTATTAATTAACTCATATTTTTCCTCATGTTGAAACTTATATTTCACATTTTATAATAAAGAACATAAAACCAATGGTACTTTTTATTTTTTTTCATGACCCCATTTTGTTTAGGAAACCATAACACTTAATAATTTAGATAATTACGAGACTTCTTCCATGTTCCAGAGAAACTCTCCTAAATTCACGGGTTATCATCATTTTAAAACCTCATATGAAATTTGATATCATAATCTGGGGGAACTTTTTCTCGTTAGAATCTATATTATCCTTAGATTTAACAATTTTTATTGCAATTTATAGTTGATGTATCAATAAACCATGAATTTCTTTTTAACATATACATATTTATTGGGTTTTCCACATTTCTTCTTAAGAAAATTTTAATTTCTAATATATGGAAACTTCTTTAACTCCTCTTTTAGAATATATTATATTATATAAATATCTTTTTATCACTTTAATTGATTCAATTAAATATACAATATTTATTTGGATAATTTATTATATCATAGTCAATCTAAAATAGAAAAGTATGTGGAATTTTCTCCCTTATTAAACAATTATTCTCTTTGGTGAAGCATTATTCTTATCTTTCTTCTTAGAAGATTTTTTTAACTATTTTATTCACTTTTTAATATCCTAAGGGAGAATCATTTTTATTTTGTTGAACTTTTTATTTTTTTGAATTCCCATCACATCAATATTAAAATTATGATTAGTATATTTAAAACATCACTCAATTTCACTTTGAACACTTCCATTTAAATTATCATATAAAATTTCATAAAATTTTAATATTATCTTAGTAAATAAATTGTTCTCTTTCTTTGAACACTGATTCATTAGAGTAAAATTATTATTTTTTTAGATACACACCCCCTTAATTTAGGCCTCCTATTATTATTATTTGGTAAAAAATTTGGTATATAATCCATGGAGTTATGGAAAAACATATAACAACACCAAAAATAACAAATGTATTTATTTATATTAATTTTAGAAATAGTCTAACATGATATAATTTATTTTAAACCAAGTTATTTATAACTATATATACCATTTTTGTTTTTTCCTTCTTAACTACTCTTATTAGATATTACATCATCTACTCTTAAACTGGTTGTAGTATTCATGGAATTTTAATTTTATTTTGTCCATATTTCGATTTAAACACTCCATTAAAAGATAAAATTGCATTACTATAAACCAAAGTATCTATGAAAATGAGTTTCAATTTTTCATGATCTTTTAGTAAATATATTTTTTGATGATACCATAAATTTACTACCATCTACATGACTATTTTTAGAATATGTTATCCAATCATAAATATTTCTAGAATCACTTCTCTTCATAGGTATTTAAAAATTTTTAGTTTCTATTGATTCTATATTTTTTATTTTTACCTAAAGTACAAGACAATTAATGGAAAATAAATTCTTCTCTTCCTCAACTAACCTCAAACATTCCATTTTCTCTTTATCTTCTATATACAATGTTTTTTATTTTTATTATATCTTATAATTAATTATTACGGTCCTTAATCATTTTAGATTTGATTTTTAATTATGAATCCTTTATATCAATGTTATCAATTTGGGAAACTTATAATGAACAGATTTTTTCCTCACCTACATTATTAACCGAAAATTCCTTAAAAAAATTTCTTCACGACTCTTCTTCAAATAGTGAATGATGTTCATTTTAATATAATATATATTCTTATTTTCAATCAACTTGTTTGGTATCAGTGTCATAGTTGGTTACCTTTCTATCCAATGAAATCTCCATATTATCATCTTTATCTCTAGTTTTTCTTTTTCATCATATAGTACATTGATGAATTAATAAATATAATTAATAAATTAAATTATAAAATTATTTAGGAAGTCTTTAACTTTAGGGTACTAGTATTAAACTGTTTTAATGGACTCATATTTTTTTTACTCTCGATGTCAATGATTAATTCATATAGAGGATCATAATCAACATATCTTCAAGATAATTTAACAATTAGAATACCTTATAATAGTGGGGATTAATCAATTCCTTTTATGATCTTAATTAATTTCTATACCACTATATTCTTCATAGTATTTTATGTTTTGACTCTGTCCTCTATTTGAACTTTGAGTGGGATGGATATTGAGTTCTCTATATGGGTATCTTTGAATTTTATTTAAATATATACTTTATATATATCAAAAACAACAAATAAATGATATTATTGATCCACAAATCGGTAATATAGGTTAGCTATGATACCACATGAAATTCCTAGTGTCATATGTAGTCACATGATTGGGTAGGGGATGAATCAGGTATTACATTTCCATACAAATTCACTTTTACCATTTGATTCCCCTTTTAAATTTCAAACCACTTTATTAGTTAATATATTTGGATAAAATTATGATATCTAATCATTAACTATTACATTAAATGTAGTAAGTAAATATAATACATTATTACTAAATGTTTTAAATGGTTCGACCCCAGTGTGGGAATATAATACATGTTATTTTTGGAAACCACCAAGATACATATTTTCAAAATTCTATTATAGCTTTTAAAAGTAGATGTGAAGGTATAATATACACTATAATTCAAAAACTGGTTGTGAATTTATCTTCTAATTTCCTTGGGAAGGTATCATCCAATGTATAAAATCTATATCCCAATAGCATATTACTATAAAAATAACTTTAGTCTCTTATATAGAATAGTGACTTTGTTCATATTGGAAAACTTGTCTCCAAAGGTCCTCCAAAAACTCCATGAATAAAATCATGATTATTCTCTAGATTTCAAAAAACATTGTTATAAGATGTACTTCTGTAATGAATACATATTTAACTACCATAAATCAATCAAAAATAGTTTATACAAGTTCATATTTTTCTATAACTCAATATTATAAGAGCCTTGAAAAATATATAAGAAATAATTGTAGAAGTTTCGATTAGACTCTCTCTCTCACTCAATTATTTTCAATGATATAGAAATATTATAGGGATTATTCATCTTATTTTATTTATTCTTATTTAACACATAAGATATATTTATTATAAATATATTTGGATTTTTATCCCTTTATATAAAAATTTTCTTCAAAATAAATAGTTTTAAATCCCTTTATTTTCCCATTTGATATTTCAAATTTTCTTCTCAAATTAAATTTTAGGTCTCCTTATATTTCTCAATCGATACTTTGGATTTTACTCTAAAATGTTGTATCAGGTCCCCAATTTTTTCTACATTTCTTATTATATTTAATATTATTTATATAATTTTAATATGTAAACACTATTTAATTTTCCTATAGTTTGATCCCTTCATTTAAACCGGTAGATATTTCCAGCTTTTATTCTCTCAAAATCCCCACAACTTAAAATGACCCTATACACATGGTTTTCCAAAAAACCATGGAAATAGTTTTTTTTTGGAACCTATAACCATATTTTTGGTAAACCATATGTAAATTCCCCCCTATACACCTAGTTTTTGAGAACTGTGGGTATAGGTTTCCTGTGTAAGCACTGGGGAAAAAATATATGGGAACAAAAAAATTTCCACAGGAAAACCTATAACCATAGTATTCTACCAATATCAATGATTTATAAAATAAGATATAAGTAAATATTTATCTATATACACATAATATTATGTGGGGTAGTGTTTAGGCACATCTGTTAGGAAGTGGCGGTCGAGGGTTCAAATCTGGATGTGAGATTTCATTTAAATTCATATAGCCATGGTTTGAGAACCGTACATATAGAGTTATTGGAATGGTGGAAAATTTCCAATACACAAATTCATATAGTTCATAAACATGGTTATATAATTTTTGAATTGTTAGAATATCTCAGAGCTTTGCAGATTCCATGTGCTCCCACTGTTTTGTGAACCATGGGTTTATCCTACACCCATGGGTTTTTGTACTATACCCACGGTTCCAAAACATTGATATATAGTTATTCTTCAGTGCTTCCCAGTCAATGAAACATATTTTTAATACCCCAAGAGTAACCAGATTTTATTACAAATTAAAATATTCTGTGAAATCTATTTTTATTTTTAAACTTATCTATATTTATATGACTATATTCATGAAAAACATTTCACAGAATGGTACCACCTTTATTGAATAACTTATTATCCTTTCAAAGAATAATAATTATCTTGTTATTCCTTATCTACATGATTAAAAATACTTTGTGTAATTAGAATAGTTATTCAAATAAATAAAAACTCATTCATCTTCTAAATTATTGTTAATACGTAACTTTCTGAAATTATAATCCTTTAAAAATTCTACTAAATGATAACTTTTATGTTTTATCTATGGGATCATGAATTTTACAAATTTCATATTCTATTTACTTGTGATAATAATTATATTTTATAGTATGATGTATCCTGAACACTTTATATATAATTATTAAATCATTTTATATAAATATTAAAAAATGTATCATAATAATATATTCTATTTGTTGTGTATGGTTTAATGTATTTGGAAAATTTATACGTAAACATACTATTTTATTAAAGATATTAAACATATCCCACAAATTTATTCTTTATTGGTACCGTTCTTTGGCATTTACTACGTGATAAATTTATTCATAACCTAGGTAATGTGGAAACGTAAAAATGGGAGATATTAGATGCTCATTAATGGTAAAAATTGGATATATCAATCAGTAATAATAAGTGATTATAATTATATTTTTATGAGAACATGATCATAACTTATGAAATTCACATACAATTAGTTAAATGTCATTAATAATAAATAATGGGGAAAGTATTTTTTTCATAAGAAAAAACATAATTCATAAGAGTGTGGAATCATCAATAATCAATCCTGATCCATGATAATATATCTTAAGAATAATAAAATGAAATTAAGATTTGAATAATAACTATTTCATAATCATAATCATAGAAATAATTTTTATAATATTTCTACCAATATATTCATCATATGTTGGGATTGGGAAAACCAAATGTGAACCCATTTGGTCTTGATATATCCTCCCACGTACCCCATTTTATGATTTGGATACCCACCAGTGTTCCCTCTTTCAGGATAGTGATAACCTCCTTTGAAGCCATTGAGCTTATACGAATTAAACATTATTCAATAAATTGGATGGATATAAAGGAACCATCCAACACATAAACATAATATATTTACATGTATCCTAAAAATCATGAAAATATTTATCATTTCATTATATCTCAACCTATGTAAATGAAAATGTGTTTAATCAATATTTTACCATCATATTAAATAACAATATAGAGAAAGAATAAATATAACACCCCAGTATTTTAGAAAATGTATTATTTTAAATAAATTCAACCCATTTTATAGCTTAAATTGCACATAATTTTTTTCCATATATTATAAAATCCCTTAGAGAACATAAAAAAACATTATAATTGATGAATTAATGAAATAAGAGGATTTTCTAGAAATTAAGGAACATATATCAATGAAATAATAACTTGACATTTGAAATATTAATGTCACACTTAGGAATAATAATTTGGACTATATAATAGTAACCTTACCTATGAATGTTTATATAAAATTTATTCATCTTTTATATAGCAATATGAAATAATTATATCATAGTATATGTAAATAAATATTTTAGGAATTATTAATTAAGTGTTGATATTTTTTAAACATAAATGTTTATTTTTAATTTCATAATTAATAAAATGATTTAAAATAATATTTATTTTCATAAAATGTAGGAATAATTTAATATTTTATTGTCTTATGATTATAATATTATTTTACTTGACCTTAATTAACTTTTCGAAGTGTTATAAAATCTGTTATAATTTTAAAATTGGCACCTTCAAGTAAATGAAGATTTTAATTAAAAAAATAATCATTTCAAATTTTGAAAATTATTTTCATGAAATAGAGTTAATTTTTGAATCTTACACAATGAAAAATGGAAAGGGTTATTTTTTTGGGATTTTTCTAAAAACCATTAATTTTTTGTGATTAGTGAAATACAATAATTTATTGTACAATTTAAATACATGAATTATTGAGTTATATATGATGTATGGATGATGTAATCCCATAATATCTATGTATCCTTGATTTTTTAACAGATTTAGTGGTAATTCTCAAACTATTCATAGTCTTGAGGAAAAATAATAATCTAAAGAACAAAATAATGATAAAACATACATATCGTTCACTATAAATACCACCCTCACCACCTATTCTTCTTACACATATTAAAACTTGAAGCCTATTCAATTTTTAGGAAACCCTATTACCATGTCTATCCCACACCTCTAAGATTCATTTTCCTCAATTAATGGACAAAAATAAGTTCGTTAATGAGGTCAAAAGGAGAAAAATTCAAGAGGTAAAACCCTTAACCCTTCCCTTCCATTTTATTTTATTATATTTTCATTTATTATTATTCCCTTTCCTCCTATGTAAAAACATGAATTATAACTCAAAAATATTATATATACTATAATTGTATTATTTAAAAGGAAACTCTACCATCAAGTCTCTTATCTTATTCCTTTTATTCTCAAAATGATAACATTATCCGTGAGATATCGATTTACCACCTTCGTGGATGACATGTTTTCATTTTTGAATTCCAAATTCAAGGATGGTAATTAAATCATTGATGTGCTCAGAATAGAATATTATATATGTATTAAATTATATTCTGTATTCTGAAACCAGTATATATACATAATATTAATTTCCAAACTATACATGTTCGTGATGATCGAAAAAGCGCCAAAATAATCTAAACAATTATCAGTATCATTTTATCTAATGATTCATCCTCATAAGATATAAAAAATAAAATATATAACCTTATAATATTATTTAAGTTAATTAATAAAATATGATTCCAATTTTGGATAACTATTTTCATTTTAAATGATTTTTCATGCAGGTATACACGTAAACCAATCATGAAACCCATGGAAATAAACCCTCATGGACAATAAAATTGTATCTTGTAACTTATGAAAAAGGATATTAATGAACATAAAAATTTTATAATTAAATAAATACATGTATAAAACATTATAAATTAATATATTAATTGATTTAATAGAATATTCTATACATTAAGATCAAGTTCAGAACACATTCATACATAAGGTAAGGGATTCTCCCTAGACATCCATTTTTTCTTAGGGTTACAATTTCTCTCTATTTACCCAAATTTAATTCTTAATTCCTATTATGTAATCCTCATAAATAATATGTTATATTCTAAAATTATTTACCTAGCTCCATTATTCCTTAATTTATGGGGAAATAAATGTTTTATAAGGCTCTTTTTTCAGTTCCTTCTCACAGTAAATTTCGATTTAAGGGAACTTTACAATTTCAAACTTATATTCAAGTATTATACATAGTCTATTTTATGAAACTAATATTTTTATAAAATCAATATTTCTATCATGAAAAAAAATTTTAGTTAATTAGTTGTTTTATTAAAATAATTACTCAATTATTAAATTTAAAGACTTTTTAATATTTTCCCTTAAACCACATTAAATAGAATCTTCTCAAAAGTTTCTTAAAAAAATATTTTAACAAGTTTTTACTTATGTTGGGAATATTTTATCATGATCTATGAATATTTTACCTTATTAAGGTCTATATATAATTTAAATAAATTATTTCTTGTAAACCATTATTATATTTCCTTTGACCACTTATTCCTTGTGTGTGTTGTATATATATTTCCATTTTATTTATGATTATAATTCATTAAATATATACATTTCATTTACGATAGATATTATTATTATCTTATACATATACCATTTTAAAAAATGATCTTGTAATTAAATTAAATATATGTGTGAATAATTATTTTGACTTAAATTGATGGATGAGGCCTAGTTTTACATTTTCCCTTGATTCATTGACATGTATCATGCGACAAAAATGTTAGTGATAACGATTTTTATTTGTTTCCAAACAGAATTAGGCTCTTGTTTAACCACATACTTATACCATCTTGATGGTATTCTTTTTCATGTTCAAGATACATGACAACTACTATATAAGTATTTTTTTATTCATTATTCAGTAATTACTTTCCATGATATTTTCACTTTAAAAAACTATATAGATGCATTTACATTATTTTTGTTGATGAAATGGGTTTTTTAGTTATTTATCTTTCCATTATGATTATGTATTATTTTGTTTTATTCACTCATTATTGATTCATGAAACCCTTACATAGTGTTTGAGGTCAACCCTTTAATATTTTCGTTCCCCAGGTTCTGAAGATGAACTCTTTTAAAAAGAGTTGAGGAAACATTTTTTATTTTCATTAGTTATGTTCTTTATTTATTGAACAATTTAATAAGAGTACCATTTATGTATTTAGTTCTTCAAGTATACTAAATTGATCTATCCTTGGTGATGTGATCTATTTTATATATTCCATTACGTTAAAATGACCACTGAATCTAGGTGAACAGAGCTGGGGTTGTTATAGTTAGTTGTAGAGGAAGTTTAGTAGAAACCATAGGAACAATATTTAGAGACAATTGTCTTGGGAATACTAATCTATGATATAATTTGAGTATAAGTATAGAATAAAATACTATAATTTTGGTAAGGTAGATATTATTTGGGTCTTAGGAATACATCCATGTCTTGATAATACAAGTAGATGTTGTTCTGGAACATGTGTACCTAGGGGTTACAACTCTGACAAGGTGTGTCGTGGATGGCATGGTGTAACCTAAAACATGATAATAGTCCTTACTGTGCACCTGGTTTGACAATCCTAGAGGATATTATTAAGATAATTAACATTCTATTTGAAACCTATTATAATGGATTTAAAAGTAAATATGTACCCAAGTAACCCATATTTATGATTATAATATTAGTTATACATAATATTTAAACTTATATTAAGTGTTTCTAAAGTATGAAATTATGAATTTTGATTCATAACCTAATTTATTATATCCCATTTCTTATAAATGGGAATAAGTTATGGAATGGAATTAATACCCATATATAATTTAGGGATTTCCCCACTGAGTAAGCCAAAACCATTAGTATTGGAGTCGAGTAGATCAAGAACATATTAGGGCAGATTACGCATGTTATGACGAATAACCATGATAAACATTTGTTGTATTTTCTCATGCCGAAGGAGTTCCTATATTTTAAAGGGACAACTAATCAATTGGTAGCTGAGTAGTGGATCAATTCACTTGAGAATACATTTATAATATTGGGATGCAATGAAAATGAAAAGACAGTGCTGGAATTATATTTACTCAAGGGGAATACAAATCAATTGTGGTATTCGATACATAATACTAAGGAGGAAGGTGAAACATAAGACATGGAATAGATAACTTTTAAAGAAACAATCTTTGAAAAGTATTTCCCATGTGAGAAACAAACTAGAATCAAGAGAAAATTAGTTACCTTAAATAGAAAAAAGTAGATACTGTTGCAGAGTATGAGAATACCTTCACAGTACTCTATAGGTTTACTATAAATTACATATTTAGTTCAGAAGACAAGTTTTATCATTTATTTTAATATCTTTATCAATGTCTACAAATATCACTGACTTCTCAAAAAAATTCATTATATGATGAAATAGTATTATGTGTAATCAAAAAATAGAAGGAATTTTCTATAACATATTTTTTCAAGGGATATCAAGATAATAAGGGGTCTTTTGATAACCATGGAGAGTGTTAAGAATTAAATAAGAAGTAGAGAATGAATTAATTTACATTATGTAAAAATTTTGTAAATAATTATCCCTAGAAATTCTTCAAAGGAGTGACAGTTTTCTATAAGTGTGTAGAAAAGGTCCATGAAGATAATTAATACTAGGGGAAGAGATGAATAAATGATGTTCAATGCTTCAAATTTAATCTAAAGGGTAATTATTCAATAAATTTCACAAGCATCATGGGAATCTAACATAGAAGAGGCCAAGGGGAGATTGAAATGCTTATGAAATCACCATATATGAAATATAAGTACCCAATGATGTGATGGTAGGTACATTAATCATATATTAAAATCAAGATAATTATTTATTTGATTCTGGATCATCATACTCTTTTATTTCAACCCATTTTCCCACAAAAACTAGACACTTCCATTTTTATTTGATAAGGGAGTTTTCACTCAAAAACTTATAAGGGGAGTATCATTGAAACAAAAATGTGTTAGTTTGTCCCTTTTATGACATACCAACATTCTTTTGTTGCTAACATTATTATCATACCCAAGGTTGACTTTGATATAATCCCCATTATGGACTAGATTTCAAAATATGATGTGATAATTTATTGCAAGATGAAGTAAATTGTTATTTGTGAAGAATATATATAATCACATATATTTAGAGTAAAAAATTCATCATCTAATTATTATTTAAATACACCCATAGTTGATGTACTAAATGACATTATTGGGGAGTAAGAGAAGATAAAATATATGGATGATGACAGTTATTTTCAAAATGATAATGTACCAATTTTATAGGAATACATTGATGTATTTCCCATGTATATACATGGAACCCCCCTCAAGAGTAATGTTGAGTTTACCATTGAAATATTATTTTATGCAAGAATACTATCAAATAATTATCAAAGAATAGATACTGTGGGATTAGTGAAGCAAAAGAAACAATTATAGGATTTGAATAATGATGTTTTTGTTCACCTTATTGTTTCTCTATGGGGATCCCATATTCTCTTTGTGGTAAATAAAGATGGATCCTTGAGGATATGAATTAAATATAGATAAATCAATGCTATTACAATAAATAACAAGTATTATTTTCCACATATTGATTATTTATTTGATTAACTCCATACAAACATTCAGAGTTCATAGTAATTCCATTTGGATTGACTAATTCACCATATATTTCTATGGATCTAATGAACATAGTATTTAAGGAATATGTTGATGATTTTTTGTAGTATTCATTAATGATATTCTAGTTTATTATAAAAGCTATGAATACCCTGATAATCACTTGTGGATTATTCTGGAGACTCTCATAAGGAAATAGTTATATGGTATATTTAGAAATTTTGAATTCTATATTGAGGAGATTTCTTTTATTGGCCTTATTATATGTATATATGGAATATCATTTAATCCTATGAAGACAATGTAATCCAATATTGGCATACACCAATGAACATAATTGATGTGCATAGTTTTATTCATTTAATAGGTTTCTATTTTTTTCATTCATAATTTTTCCCTATTGGCCAACCCATTAAATAAGTTCACATATAAAGAGGATCAGTTCATATGGATAAAATAATGAGCATATTGATTTAAATAATTAAAGAGAAGATTATTGAATTTTTTGATTTTGAATCTAATATCATGAAATGATTGTTTTATGATATATAGTGATGCATGAAAGAGAGGACTTAGTTGCGTCCTTATGAAAAACAATAATGTTATTGCATATGCATCAATGAAGTTGAAGAACCACGAACAAAACTATCCAACTCATGATCTTGAGTTAGCATCCATAATATTTTCTCTAAAGATAAGAAGACACTATCTATATTATGAAAAATGTGATATATATAGATAAAAAGAGCTTTAAATACATCTTTACATATAAATAACCCACCGTGAGGAAAAGAATATTTCTTGAATTACTTAATGATTATGATTGACCAGTACACTACCACCTAGGAAAATCAAATAAAATGGCATATGCATTAAGAATGAATGATCATTGACTTCATACCCAAATGCGTATTGAGAAAGATCCTATATTCATGGATTCAGTAAAGATGAATATGGGTATTTTTGAGGAAAGAGAAACATCAATACCTCTTCAAATTATTACGACGATGTATTTACTAGATAAGGTAAAATGTTCTCAATATGATAATGATAATTTTTAAATTAATATTAATGCAAATAAGAATGGAGGATTTGAAGACTTCGTGTATGAGGATGGAATTCTAAAATTTTAAAAGATGAAATATGTTCTATTAATACTTTAGCTAAAAAGGTAACTAATATAAGATGCTCATCTCTCAAATTTTTCTATACACCCTTGTAGTACCATGATGTGTAGATATCTAAAGGAACATTTTTGGTGGGATAATTTGTAGTGGGAAATTTTTGATTATGTTTCAAGGTTCATAGTTTATCAAAAAGTGAAGTCCAAGGGACAACATTCTAGAGGATTCATGTAACCATTAACTATTCATATGTGGATGTGGGATGAAATTATGATGGACTTTGTAACATAACATTTAAGAACACCTATAAGGAATGATGTAATGTAAGTTTTATTTTATCATCTTACAAAATTGGAACATTTTCTTTCTATAAGAGAATATTTTCCTCTTGATATCCAACATACACACTATATTATTGATGTTTTAAGACTTCAGGGTATACCTCCATTGATTGTGTCTAATCAAGATCCCTATTTCACATCAAAAATCTAGAAGTGTCATTACAAGGATTTGGATACAGAGCTTCATATGAGTACTTTTTATCACCCATATACTTATTAAAAGTCTAAAAAGAATATTATAACATTAGAAGAAATGTTTAGATCATGATCACTTGACTTTAATGGTATATAAGATCAATATTTTCCATCGGTAGAATTTTTCTACAATAATAGTTTTCATTCAAGTGTTAAAATGGTGCAGTATGAAGCATTCTGTGGATAGAGATGTCGAACATGAACTTATTGGGATGAATTTTGGTGAGTGGAAAATTAAAGGCCTAGAACTTATTAAAGAGGCAATAAAAAGGTAGATACTATTTAGTCTCATATTAATGAAGAAAAAAGTTGACAAAAGAGTTATACTGGAAACTAGAGAGACAATTTTGAATTTCGAGTGTGAGATCAGGTGATTCTGAAGGTATATCCATGGAATAGTGCATTAAGATATGATAAGATAAATAAAGTGGGCCCTCAGTACATAATAAAATTTGACATTATGGAAAGAATTGGAGCTATACCATACTAATTATCAATTTTTCTAAGTGTCTCCAAAGTTCATGCCATACCCACCACATGTACTCACTTATGAAGAAATAGAACCGGACATGATGTGTCTTACTATAAAGATCTTATCGATAATATTGACCCAATATAGAATATATTGAGAAATTATACAACTCTACTAGAAAAATATCTTCATAGAAACATTAAAATTGAATAATAAATGTGGGAACAAAAAGTTGTTATGAAGAAGAACCAATAATATCTGTTTAGAGGGAAATATTCCTAAATTTTTTTTAGGACAAAATTTCTGAAGGAGGATAGAATATAACACCCAATGATTTTACATTATGTGTCATATTTAATATATTAAACTAATTTGATAACTTAAATTTCATAGAAATATTATTTCATATAGTATAAAATCACATATAGAACACTAAAAAAACTTGATAAATGAATAATGAATGAAATAAGAGGATTTTTTTTATAAATTAGGTTACATATATCAAAGAAATAGTTACTTAACCTTTGGAATAGTAATTTGAACCTTAGTTGTAATAATTCAGTAAATAGAATAGAAACCTCACCTATGAATTTATAATCATAATTTAGTCATATTATAAATTTAATATGATAGAATTATATCTTAGTACAAGTAAATAATTCTTTTAGGAATTATTAATTAAGTGTTGATATATTTTATAAACATAATTTTTTTTATAAATTATATAATTAATATAATTATTTCGAAAAAATTAATTTAAAAATTAAATTTTTTTTTCTTATGATGATAATATAATTTAATGAGACCTTAAATAATTTTTAAATGTCTTATAAAATCAACTATGATGTTAAAATTGGTATTCTCCAAGTAAATGATGATATTAATTAGAAAATTATGTTTTTCATATTTATAATTTTATTTTCAGAAAATTAATTTTCCTTTTTAAATATAAACATTTAAAAATGGTTAGGGTGAATTTTGTTAATTTTTGTCAAAAAATTGTGTTCTTGGTAAATAGTGAAATATGATAATTTGTGATATAATATAAATATATGAATTATTGAGTCATAGATTATGTGTGGATGTTGTAAGTCCATAATTTCTCACTATAAATAATTATTTTAATATAATTACTTATAATTTTTAAACTATTCTTTACCTTGCGAAAAAATAATAAACTAATGAATAAAATAATAAGAAATACCCCCTCCTCCACTATAAATACCACCCCTTACCACCTCATCTATTCACACCTATTAATCAAGTAATATTGTCCAATTTATACCATTTAATCATCCAAAGACTCTACCCCATGTCCAAGATCCCATGGTCTTAATAAAAGGTCATACCCAAGACCCTTTAGGAGGCCCTCAAGGAGATGAATTCAAGAGGTAAAACCCTTAACACCTCAAATTCATTTTTAGTAATTTTCATTTATTTTATAATCCTTCCATCACATCATCTTTCAAACAATAATGATAAATCCAATATATTATATTTCATGTAATTTTATTATTTAAATGTAAAATTAACCATAAATTCTTTTCTCCTCTTCTTTTATTCTAAAAATGAAAATATCTTCCTTGAGGTGCTGATTTACCACCTTTGTGGGCGACCTGTTATCGTTTTTCAGTTATGAATTCAAGGTTAGTCATAAAACAATTTATATATTTAAAAAATAATATTACATATGTATTAAGTATTTTTCAAATTTAATAAACCATTATATATACATCATGTTAATTAAAAAACAAAACGTGTTGATGATGATTGAAAAAACACCCAAAAAATATAAACGACTATCACTAAAGAATTATCTAATGATTCATCCTTATAAAATTTTAAATAACAAAATATATAAATAATTAATAATATTTATGTTAATTAATAACATATAATTTCAATGCTGGATAAATATTCTCTTTTTACATGTTATTTTATACATGTATACAAGTAAACCGATCATAAAAACCAAGGAAACAGATGCTCCAGAAAGATAAAATTGTATTTTATAACTCATAGAAAATTCTATAAACGAAATTAATAAATTTATAATAAATAAAATAGATATATAAAATGATCTTAATTATTTAATTAATAGGTTCAATCTGATAATCTAGGGCATTCATATCAAGTGCAGAACACATTTACAGATAAGGTGAGGGATTCTCCCCGAACAACCATTCTTACATTTGGGTAACTCCTTCTCACTATACCCTAATGTAATTTTTAGTTATTATTAATTGATCTTAATAAATTATGTGTTAATGTTCCTAATATATGTACCTAGATCAATTATTCATTAGTTTTTTGTGAAATACATGTTTTATAAGGTTCTTTTTTCAATCCATTTTGATAAACAATTCCAATTAAAGGGAACTTTCTAATTTGAAACCCCTTTCTAAGAATACTTTTTTATATATGTAAATAAACTAATATTTTACTAAAGTAACTCCTTTTATCATTAAAAAATATATTAGTTTATTTTTGGTTTTATTGAAACACTTAATCCATTTTTTTGTTTTAAAGACTCTAACATTTTTCCTTAAACCGTATGAAGAGAATCTTTTCTAAAGTTTATTAACAACACTATTTACATGTTTTCACATCATTTGGACATATTTTTACATAATATAGGCCTATTTTACCCTATTAATTTCACATTATTATTTAAATCCATTCATTCATGGAAACTATTATGATTTTCCCTTTGACCACTTATTCCTTTTGTGTGATGTATGTATATTTCCCTTTTACTTATGACCAATATTCATTGAATATACATATTTCATGTACCATGGATATTATTATTATATTTTCTATATTCCATTTTTTATATACGGTTTTGTAATTAAATTGAATCTAATTATGAATAATTCTTCAGACTTGTGGTGATGGGTGGGGCCTAGTTATAGATAGCCCCTCGATTCATCAATATGTATCATGAGAAAAAATAGTTGGAGATAATCTTTGTGTGTTATTTTTCAAAAAAAATTGGTATGGTGTTTACCCAAACAATTAAAATGTATTGAATGTATACTGATTCATTTCCTTGATACAAGACGTCTAATAAATATACATTTTCTTCATTCAATATTCAATTATTACATTCCATGATATTTTCACTATTAAGAAAATCGATAGATGCATTTGAATTCTCAGTTTATTGATGTAATATGTTTTTTAGTTATTGACCATTACATTATGATTATTCATTATTCTATTTTCTTCAATTATTGATTCATGTAACTATTATTGAACATTTGATCTCACCCTATTGATTTGTTTTCCTTCCCTATGTTTTGAAGAAGAAATATTTCAATATATGTCTAGGAAGAATTTTTATTTTCCTTAATTATGTTCTAGGTTTATTTACCATTGTAGTTATGGTACCATGTATGTTTCTAGTTCTTCAAGGCTACTAAACTGATCGATCCTTGGTGATGTGATCTCATGTCTCTTTTCAATTATAATATAGTGAGTATTGACTCTAGGCTACAGGGGTCATGGTAGTTATACTAAATATGATAAAATTTGATCATATCCCTAATATATAACAATAAATACCAAATGATATTATTTTATATAAAAATAGCTTTAAAATATCACCAAATGATTTCTTGATGAGAATACACTTTTCATTTTAAAATTAATTATATAAAATTAAAAAAAATCAAGAATATTAGTAAAAATAGTTTATTTGAAATGAACCATGGATACCGGTAATGTAATCTTCAAAGAAAATATTTTCACAGTAATATGAATCAATGTTCATGTGATAAACATTATAAAAATATTCCATTTACACCATTGGTGAAAAGTATCTCTTTTAGAAAATTAAAATAAGATTTCTTTTTTTAAAAATTTATATAAAGTATAGTGTTGTCAAAAATGAAATTAATAAATAATTAGATAATATTAAAATATTTCTTGAAACCATTTTAATGATATTATTGAAATGGAAATAAAATAATCTTGTATGAATAGAAAAATATAGTTGGGTTTCTGGAAAATGATATTTTATAAATTTGAGTAAATAGAGAGTGGAAAATGTTATTAAAACATTTAATTTATAGAAATAAAAATATTACAATGAAATTTATAATATTTTTGATATATATATATATATTATAATATCATTAATATAAATTTAAGAACAAACAGTCTTGATAAGGAGAGAAATTGTAACATAAAACCAATACCAATTTTGAAACTTTTAATTGACCACCCTAATAACAGTAATAACTTGAAATAAATTATTAAATACCAATAATAGAAATAAATTCATGATAGGACAAATAAAATGTGTTTTTACACTGCACATTAATAAAACAAGTGGTTAATATAGAATATGTCTCATAGAAAAAAAGTTAGGTGGGAAACCCTTTCCTTAGGCATGACATTCATATTATGTAATTTTAAATTTTTTTATAATAAATTTAAATTAATTATAATTTTATAATTGAACAATATAAATACTTATAATAAAATAAATGATTTTTTATAAAATCTTATCACTCATTCAATAACGATATTTAATTATTTTCATCATTTCATGTGTTAACTTAGTTGTTTTTCATTTATGTTTCAGTTCTAAAGTTAGGGTCCATTCATAATGATAATGGTTATATTATAATTTTTTTTAATAATATCATAAGAATCATATTTAATAATAATATAATTTTTTTACAACCATTCATATAAATTAGTGATGAAAATAAAATCACATCGCTTTATGGATGTTATAGTCCATACATACGCAGAAGCTCTATTATTATTTTATAAAATATGGGAATCGAGTAAGGTAGATGATATTTTATAATTATGTAAGAACAATTATGTCATAAATATAATATTTAAAAATTTAAACCATCATAATAACCAACCATGAAATATAGTGATCAAAAATGAATCATATCGTTATGTGGAGGTAGTAGTCCACACCTACGCATAAGAGATACATTAATTGACAATTTGATGGAAAGGATCTATAAAATAGTTTTCCCATAATCATAATTAGATCTCAATATATTAATTATAGTAGTTTAATTATGGTATTATGGATACAATATATTTATAGTATGTATTCGAAGAAATAAACATTGAAATAGTCAAATAAGACGATTATATTCTCTTTGAGAGTCCTTATTTGGATTAAATATTAATCCTTATTAGGATTGTCTTAAGGTAAAATAACAGGAATAAGAAAAAATAGAATACATATATTAATGTTTCTATATAGGTATTGGATGATATGGAATCCCAATGTTTTATGAATAAGTGAGGAGAATATGACCCCTTTTATAAGTGAGGGGAGGGACGGACATTGAATTACTTAAAACATTTCAGCAATATAATGTTACATTGATGTGAGAATGTAAAATAATATATAATAATTTTAATTTCATAAAATATCATTTTTATATTTATTTAAATAGTATTATTTAGAAAAATTTATGTGGATATTTTACACTTATATCTTAGTTTAACCCTTGGAAAACCATTTTAACCATAACTGTGATAACAACTTTTTTTTACTATTTTTACTATTCATTTTGATAAAAAAGGAATATGTCCTCATTAAAGAATGTGTATTTGATAATTAAAATTATGGAACCTATTTTTTAAAATTAAAATTTATATGTGGCTGAAATTAATTTTAAAATATATACATAAAACATAATATATATTTTTTTTTGAAAAATATAGTCTTAAGCATAAGGATGAGTTTACTCTCATTTCATAAAAATTAAAAACTTTTGTATTATTTTTATAATATTTTGTTTAATATTTAATATTATAATTTTTTTATAAACATTAATCCATAGTGATTTATTTATTTTATTAAGATAAGAACACAATACACACATAAAAATAGTTTTATGAGAAATAACTCTTTTTAACATCAAAAGATTATATGTTCATTAATAAAATTATATAAATAATGTTTGAATTATTATTCATAAATTATAATTGAAATTTCATTAAAATGATTTTAAATAGTGATCAATATATTTTTTTATATAAAAACTCATAAAACCTTGAAAAAAATTTCATTACAAAAATAAATATTTTAATCAAGAAATGATTTTATTAAAAATTTAATGATTATTTATTTATAATTAATCAGTAAATTTGAATCAAGGAAAATAATTATATATATATATATATATCATAAATTGGTTAATCTTATTTATACCCACCAATCAAATGACTACATTATACATGCTATAATACATCCCGATACTTTTAGACTCAAGATTTCATATAAAAGAAGCTATCAAATATAAAACATCTATATCATAGGAAGTAATATAAAATATCAGGGGGCTACCTAGTGAATCTCTTCCAATTTCAAATTTTACACTTTGGGTGATGTTTCATAAGAATAAATAACTCTTAAAGAATATCTAGATATTTCTTATGTTTTTTCAGATAATTATTTCATTTCCAACATAATTCATTATATACATTATAGTTACCCATACATGTGATCCTCTATTTGTTAATTTGTTCAAAAAAATCGATTCTTTTGGAATCAATGATAAATATTACGTTTTGATAAATATTATTATGAAAATATGAAATAATATTATGAAGTATCTTATATTATTATGAAATCTCCATCCACCATATGAAATCCATAAAAAGTCTTATGAAATTTTGGGATGTATTAAGAAATATATAAAAGTATTAAAAAATCTAAAAAATATTATTAAAATTCTTTGAGTATTATAAAATATTCACGAGTCATAAAAAAAGCCTATAATTATTATAAAATCATTAGGACATATCAATTTTTAGAGTTAGTATAGAATTTAAATATTTATTCAATTAAAAATAATATTATTTTAATTGATCATAAAGAATCTATAAGGGCATCATGGAATATTATATGAATTTAAATGTCTCTATAAAATAAAAAACTATTTCTAAACATATTAAAAAAACTCCAAAGTATTTTTAGGTTTTCAATACATAATATTGAGTACTTTAATAAACATTTCACTACCTTTATAATTCCAAACTCTTTACATACTTATTTAAACATTATCCAGTGGATATTATTCACTTGATATAATAGTTTTCATGATTAATAACTCATGGATTTTTTATTGAAACTTATGAACATCCAAGTTCACTTTGAAACATTTCTTATTAATATTTTCAGTGACCACCTTCTCTAACTTAATACCCAACCTGGTGTTGATAATGTATTCCCCTCATATTCACTTTTCATATAAATTAAAACCAGTTAAAATTTTCATTTTGATGATAACGATGCTTATTGAATATGTTCAAAATAGTTATCCTAGTAGAAAAATCATCTTCAAAATCCATTAGCAATATATAAATTCATTCTCAAGAGTCCTTCATTAGTTGGTGTCTTCATTAAATCTTTATATATTTCTCAACATTTATTGAAAATTTATTTCCTAATGGAGTCCTTTATTATTAGAAATAAATTCAATAACCAACGATCAATTAGGATCTTCAGAGACTAAGATTATTTGACCCGCACATAACATTGTGGATAATTATATCTATATCTATGCCACTCATAATGATCACATGATATATAAAGTATTATAAATTATTTATAGTTTTATATAAATTTTGGTACACCTATTATTATAATGATATATCCATGAAAAAAATATCCATCCATGGAAATAATGTTTCTATCTTTGTTAACACCCTTCAATCAAGATATTAAAGTATAAGTTATTTAGAAAATATAAAATAAAATATATTTTGTCTATTTAATAATTTACATAGTTAATTGAATGTATGTATATATCATTAAATAAACTTTAATAAAAATATGGGAGTATATGGCATTTATAAAAGAATATAAATTGAATAAAGTCTATATTAATTAATAGATTATTATAAGGAACAAAAAAGATAGTGATGGATCATTTATATTGTTTATAATTCAATTCCATTATACCATGAAGACATAAGAACTTTTATATTGAATTATAAGATTATTTTGATATAGTATAAATGTAAATACCTCAAGCATAGAATATAAAATATAATGGTTAATTTATATCATCGGCACTAGAAACAATTGATCGCATACCAAAGGACAGTATAGTATAGTAGTGTTGGTAAACCAAATATATACTTTAATATCAAATTATTTTAAAAAGATAAAAAATGGTATTTTCTTTGAGAAAATCATTAATATCTAAAGAATATACTTCCATACCATTCATAAGGTATTTTCATGAATTTGGGGGAAAGTGGAAAAAATAAATGGGTGAGTTTAAATGCTTATTATGTTAATGTATACAAGATAAGCTATCATAGAATAAACAAGGAATGAATAATATTGAAGGAATAAATGAAGATCAAATAAATCTATATAAATAATCACATTATCTTGAAATATATCCATGGTTGAAAAATTTTTGTATCTAATAAAATTGACATTAATAATTGATTTCATAATAATTGAATTCATAATTTTATACATCTTAAACATACCATATATGCTCCATGGTAAGACATTTCACATAAATGGATAATGCCTCGGCTAAATACCGAACCCATTTTATTTCATAAGTCCTACTGATTCTTCAAGGGGAGATGTTATTTTGGTCCCACCATTCAATTAATAATTCCAATTCAATCATCATATGAATAATCAAAACAACTTAATAAAAATTTATAAAAATTAAATATCTTTTCATTTGGGAAGAACTAGTATATAGAATATAAATATGTTCTCCATTGAAATTAATCATAAAATATATTTATAAAAATGGTTTACAGTGTCATTTGAATATATCCCCGTTAGATAATGAGATTAAATAATGGATATTTGTATATATCAAAATACTATAAAATGATCATTGGATTTTTTTGAGGAAAATACCATTCTCATTTTTAAATCACGTATTGAAAATATAAAAATTTCTAAAATTTCAGAGAAAAATATATTTTTAAATAACTATGAAAATATGTAAAAAATATTCAAATTAATTATTATTCAAGATGGTGAAAAATCTATTCATCTGGTGTAGGTAAAAAAAATATTCCATTTATACCTTTAATAAAAATTGACTCATTTGAAAACAAAAAGAATATCCCATTTAATTTTTCTATAAATAGTCTAAAAATGGGTAAAAATGACATTAAAAAACCATTTGAGAATTGTAAAATAATTATCTAAAATAGTTACAATAAAATATTGATATGGGAGGAATCATTCCTGAATTAAAGAAATATAATGTTGTTTTCACCCCAAAAATTATTTCATAATGTTGAGTACCTAGAGAGATTATAATTAAGGGAAATATTTTAATTTATAGAAATAAGAATATGAGAATAAAATATAATGGGTTTAATATAGATATATTATATTATTCTCCCTATGTAAACAGAAAATAAATAATCCAAAATATCGATGGTGTTACTAAATAAAACCTTACATTAGGTTTGACTTCATTCTTAAGTTATTTTAAACTCATGTATAATCAATTTAAATTTATTTTAATTATATATCGTAACCACATAAATAATTATAATATCATATATGGTCCAATTATCAAATATAAATATCTATTTATTAATAGATATTTATTAAAATTATCATTTATGTTTTTTAACTATCCAATTTTTCAGGTAAGTTTTGGTTCTGTATATTTAGTCATTTCATATTCATCATGGAAACATAATCTAAAAAATTTATTCATTATATAAATATCATAGGTATTCAGTATATACTTAATCATAATAATCTAAAAATGGTATATATAGAAAAATCATTTACACCGTTCAAGGAGACGGTAGACCGTACGTATACGTGAACACTGTTAACATTTTTTAAGCAAAGGAAGGAAATAAGAAAAACATTAATAAATGATTAAAAAACATTAATTATATAATAAATATCACATATATATATATATATGTGTGTGTGTGTGTGTGTTCGTTTGAGTTAAATATATCCAAACTACCATCCAATTAAAATAAATGTTACAAACAAATCACATTGGTTTTTTGAGGTGGAAGTCCACATATAAAGATGAGTGGTGTTATAATCATAAAAAATATTATTAGGTAAGAAGGTGGATATGATATTATAATTATTGAATAATAAATATATAAAAATATAATATATATAATTTAAACCCATTATAATAGAAATATATGAAATATGGTGATGTAAAATGAATTGTATTGCTATGTAGAGGCAATAATCCACACATACACATGAGCGATAATTTCACATCCCACTCGATGGATTAGAGGGTCGATAATAGTGTATCCATAATAATAAATTTTATATTATTTTTAGTATACATAATTTATTATTTTATGTTTAATACCATATATTAAAATGAGTTATAATAATAAATAAATTTAAATAAGTAGGGTATAATGATTACATCTTCTTTGGGAGGATTCCTTTTAATATGCTATTAAGGACCACTGGAGTGGTGTTTTAAGAATAAAACCACTTCTAATACAGGTATATAGGAAATTATATGATATTCGGTTAGTGTTTCATCGATATATCTGGTCAATGTATTGTAAAGAAGATAAAGGGTGTGTTCTTTTATAAGGGATGGAAATAACACATATGAAATTTCATAAAAGATTGAAAATATTATGTTTTCATAGTCAAGAGAAATTCTTAAAAATTCATACATATTATATGGTGGGATTTTCTATGTTTAAAATAAATTAGTGAATTATTTTGATTTGTTTATTTGATATTTTAAAACACATTTTTGGTCTTACCCATTAATTAACCAATTATAACCCTAATCGTGATAAAATAAACTTTTGAATCTAAAATTTCAATATTTTAACTTATAAGGTACCTTTATAATCCTATTTAGCCTATTTAAATATTTTTATAATTTTTGAATAACTTAATAAAATATTATTTTTTCTATAATATCATTATTTTCATTATTGAAACTATTCATTTAATTTTTCATTAAATGCATAAAGATTAAAAAATTAATTAAAATATATACTCCATAAAAAATATACATTATTAATAACCTTAAAATTATTATTAAACCATAAATTCGTCTAAAACATATTAATTTGATGTTTTTTAAATCACTTTATTTTATTTTTTTTACTTGTAGATGCACTCTTTTGGCGTCATGTAAGATTCCAAGGTAATTATACAATTAATATAATTTTAAAGTAAATTAAAAAAAATTAATATTTTTTAAAAAAAAAATAAGATTCATTCATAAGACATTATTATACCTTAAAATACATATAAAATAATTATAATCAATATAGTTATATTTTTTAATTTTATTTATGTAATATAATATAAATGTTGTTATCAAGGGAAAATGGAACAATTTAATTATAATTTAATCTGAGATGGACATGGTTGAATTTATCAAATTAAATGAAATAATAAAAAGTATTGGGTTGATTTTGATACCTTATCTCATAGTTTTAACTATGTTTTAGCCATTTTATATTTACTGAGATGAAAAATATTTACCATGATTAATACTTATAATGTCCGAAAAATAAAATGGAAATATTTTCCAAATGTGAATCATTTTATTCCAAATATGTTATTAATTTTTCAATATTTAATCACTTGAACTAGAAGTAATAATTTTTAATCTAAATTCTTAAAATGAAATAGAAAAATGTTTTTAGAGAAAACTACATTTTAAGCATAAATATTAAATTACATAAATCACATGAAAATTGGTGAACCATATTGAATTAATTATATTTTTATAAATTATTTGTATAAAATTTCACTTTAATATTAAATCCAAAATATAATGGGATATTTAAATTACTTTATATAACTAAAAAAAATTTGAATATTTAAAAAATATGTATTTTTCACTAATTATTAAAATTCAATCATTTCTAAAAAATACCAAAATTTTACCCCAAGTTAAATTTTTTATTATGATTTAAAAAATTATTTTAATTTTATAAAATAAAATTTCTAAAAGTGATTGAAATTAATTACAATTTCTATACACAAAATTTAACAAAATCATTTTTGAATAAAATGAATTTGTGAATCCTAAAATGACCTCATTACAAGACAAGTGATTATTTTATAATAATTAATCAACAAATATATATTGATTGTAAACATTATAAATATATTACATAATGAGGTTAATAATATTTATATATTCTAATTCAAAATCCATGTTATAACAGTCACATTTAAATAATAATATTTTTACAATATTTCTCAATTCAGTTACAGCATGATGTTGAATTTGAAGAAAGATATCAAGATTATTATTATTTAAAATGAAAATTTCAGGGTCTTAAATACACTCCTAAATAAATTTCACCATGAAAATTTTAACTTTATCCTCAAGGGTTAAATATTTTAAAATACATTTATTGAAAACCCACATCTTATAGAGGGATAATAAAACTTCTTTTAAAAAGGGGATGTTGAAAGGTTAATAGTTACTAGAAATAACATATAATCTAGTTCCCTAATATGTAAAATTAATTTTGGGAATATAAATTATATATATGGTGGATAAAAATAATTAACAAAGAATAATCGGAAGTGATAGTAAACATGGTCTTGAACAAGTTATTGATCACAACACCATGAATTAGTGAGGAGTAAAAAGACCATAAATTCATTAAAAATGAAGGTAAGGGGATTTTTTTTTCACGATCCTTTTCATAATGTTGAGTGATTATTTTACTACCAAGAAAGATAATATGATAAAATTTACTCACTTTATTTCGTTCCATTTCATATTAAAAATTTTATCACCTTGTTGTGCCTTGAAAATTTCTAATTCATATCTCATTAAAATTATTAAATATACATGATGAATATTTCATACGTGAATCACTGAAATAAAATTTTAATATATCATAATATTGAAAGTGGATTCACATAACCAAAATCATGAAAATAATATGATTACCATTACATGTATATAATATGATAAATATATCTATTTATCTTATTATAATAGAGTTGATACATTTATAACCACTATATTTATGGTAATGTACTTTGATTAAAAACTATATTCAAAGGTAATGGAAGTTCCGAAGATATAACTAAAAACTTTTGTTATCATGATATTAATCCAAATGTTATGTTCTATAGTCTAGATACATCATACTGATTGGAGCCACATTATGTTTTTCCATTTGGTATTGTAGGATCATAAGTGTTTAGATTCCTTCTCATAAAGTTTAATCATGGTGATATTGAGTAGATGAGACCATGAAGACTGACCTACGAAAACGAATACTACATGTTTGAGGTATAATTGGTTGTTCATATCTCTGGACATATGATATGTTGTCCTAACCTGAGATTATTATTAGTGTATACTATTTAATTACATACTATGGCGCAACAAAAAATCAATAACATTTAAGTCATAGAAAAGTAGATTAATTTGGGTGTGTCATTAGTAGTATAAAATTCATTTAGTAATCAAGATATAATTTATTGCTTCTAAAAGGAAGTAACATCATCGGCCTATTTGATCAAGACGGTGGTGCCATCATTAAATCCATATTCATGGTTGAATAAGGTAAGCTTGTATAGTTAAGAAAGTTAATAATTAAGAAGGAATATTTGATGAAAAGATTGTGCATCCAATTTTATATGATATTGTAAGACAAAAGGATTATACTACATGGAATATGTTCATAAAAAGGTTATCACAGTTAAGGTTATTACTTATCTCATAAGGCACCTTGATGGATTTCCAAACTCCACTTTAGGTTTGTGAATAGTATTCAATGCTATCGAGGTATGAGTCTATAGGGTCCCACACAGTAGCATATTCAAAAGTCTCCCTTATTCTAATGAATATTAGTATAGGACATGGTGGGCCCCACTATAACATCCAAGATCTTTCTAAGATTGAACGACCACCAACGAATAAATAAATTCATTTTTATTTGAGTATTGACTAATTGGGTTGGATTTATTTATTTAAATTATTCACAAGGTATTAAGTGAATACATGGAAGAATACTATACAAGTGAAAATTATTTTAATATTCAATGTTCCATTAATATTTATAGAAATTATGAGTAGAGTTAGTGTCTCAATTTTCCCTTATAATATATTTATTTTAAATTAAATGTATGTCATAAAAATATAAATGAGTTTATGATATATTTATTTGTTTATGACATTTAATTTATGGATTATTTATGGTAGGTCATATATATGGGGGTTAAGGTACCCTTTCCAGGTGTTTAATTCCTACAATATAATCAAATATGAGCTCATTTACAAGTTATTATTCATTATCTAGAATTTGACAGGCCCTCTCTCTATTATCCCATAAACTAGAAAGATAATACTACTTTTTAAGTGTTTAATACAAATACACCATTAAACATCAAAGGAAGAAAATTTAGGTGATTTTTGGGATGCCAAAGGAATCATCAGACCTCTGTACTAGCACCCAAATTCAGATGATCAGGGTACCCATGGAATATTTAATCATGTTTAGATGATCTAGTGGGATTCATCCTCATATCCATTCATAAATGGTAATGGGTGATAATCTATAGTTGAAAACACCCTTGATTATAATGAGGTAAATGAATTATATATATTTTTTGTTTAATTATATTCATCTGAGATCCTAGATCTATTTCCTATTCTTGGAACTCTAGAGATATTGATGTTATGTCACTCATGTGATGAAAATTATAAAATCTCGAACCCATCAGCTTCCATTTTTTTCCTCGGTACCAAAAATTGGTATCAAAGTGATGCTTTAAAATTTAAATGTTAATGAAAAATTATACTTTCCTTCATTAATTTAGATAGATTTAATTCAATTCCAATTGATCTAATAGTACATTGATCTGATCTCAAAATTTTATGTTATGACCACCCAGAGAAATTAATTTGGACAGAAAGTGGTTTGGTGTGTATTAATATTTTATGACTATATTTTGTAATGAGTTAAAATTTATCAATTTGTAGTTGATGGTCTAGATTCCAGTGACTGTGAGTTTATCAACCATGATTTAGATGGATTTGGTTCGCCAAAAAATATTTACTGGTGGTCATTAATTACACAACAATTTATAATTTTAAAAATAATATAAAGCCTATATAATATACCAAATTTATCATCCCAGGATCAGTCTTCAACCTAAACCTCATGTTTATTGTTGGATTCCTAACATGTTTCTATAAAATTTTATAAACATTTTAATATAAATGGGTTTTAAAAACCACGAGGGTCATTCAGTAAAATTTTGAAAACACATTGGTCAGAGTTCTGCATAAACATGGAAATCAAAACCCTCAGTAATTTTTTCAAATCATTTGAGACAAACCTATATGAGATACTTGAAGTAAATATGACGTGAGTCCATCAGTGGAAAAACCCAGCGAATGCATTGGAAGATCCATCACTGATGAAACCCTCGACAATACCCATATTTCATCCCTCATCTAATCTGAGTCCAATAACATCTCTTGGTTAAGTTATAAGTGAACCTATCAGGAAATATAAAATGGAATCCTCAGTAAGGACGTCGGTGGAAACCTGAGGGTGAACACATTGGCAGATCCATCGCTAATGATGAAATCCTCATCTTAGCTCTTCGAGCATACCTCTTCTAATCTGATGGTAATTTCTTAGTGAATCGATCAGTGAATATCTTATCCATATTTAGTTTTCTATGGACATCGACAAAATATGGAGGGTGGTTTATGGGATTTCTATTTGTTTTACATTTTTTTAAAACAATGTATGGGATGTTTTGGTATTTTTTTATTTTTTTGTAAAACATAAGCAAATACGGAGATAGACAGATTAATATTGTCTCATTTTGGTTTTGTTTTTTGAGTTCTTGGAATAGTCTAAATGTGATGTTTTGGTGTATTTAGAATGTGATGATGATGTTATAATATTTATGTTGAAGCATAGTTTGTTTGCCAGTATTTTCTAGAATGGAATACTTGAGTGGAATTTCTAATTGATTTGTCTCAGTTTATATTTTTTTCACATCTAATATTAGAGGGATTGTTCATACTGATTTGGACTTGAATTCACAATCTATTTTTCCAGTGGAAATTATACATGGAAATTCATAGTGGAATTTCTTTGGATAATTCCTTCTGCCAATTGACACTACTAATTCCCACAGAAATTCCCATTAAAAATTTCCAATGGGATTTTCCAATGGTATTTCCAATGGGAAATTTCCACTATACTTTAAACTTGTAATTCATAGTGGGAATTCCCACTGGGATGTTCGATTTCTATGAAATTATAATTTGGAACTATATAACAATTTGTAAAATATATTTAAATTGTAGAGTTCGAATCCAGACTTGTGTGTTTCAAATTCTCACTGGATATTCCAACAAGTAATTCTCACTGGGAATTTACACATATAATGCATAGTGGAATTCCCAGTTGTAACATATTGTGATAATTCCCACAAGAAATTCCCACTACGAATTTCCACTTGAATTTCCCACTGGAATTTTCCTCTGGAAAATCGGATTGTTGTGTAATTATTATTTGTAAATGCATAACACTTTATAGAAAGTGTTGGAATAGTAGAGATAAAATTCTAACTTATGCAATGTAAATTCCTACTGGATATTCAAACTTGGAATTCTCACTGGGAATTTACATTCGAAATTTACGTTGGGAATTCCCAGTGAAAATTCCCACTTTTAATTCAAAACTCTAATTCCAACTGGAAATTTCCACTGGAAATTCACACTAGAATTTCATATTTGAAAATAAAATTCCTATGAAATTATAATTTGTAACTAAATAAAAAATTTAGAATTTATTGAAATTGTACAACTAGAATTTTGACTTGTTCCTCAGATTACCACTTGATATTCAGAATGGGAATTTTCATTGAGAATTTAGTCTTCAAATTCACAGTGAGAATTTCCACATGAAACATTGAGTGGGAATTACCACTGATAATTACCACTATAAATTCCCACTATAAATTCCCATAGGCATTTCCTTCAATAAATTCATGTTTCTATGCAATAATAATTTGAAACTACCTAACATTTTATAGAATGTCTTCAAATTGTGGAGCTAAAATTTTGACTTGTGCATTGGAAATTCCCACTGAATATTCTAACTAGGAATTAACACTGTTTATTGAATTTTAAATTCTCAATGCGAACTCCCCCTGAGGATTTTCACAAGGAATTTTCTGTTTAACTTTATACTAGAAATTGTTAGTTGTAACTTTGAGTGGAAATTCCCACTAATGTGGTAAGGTATTTTAAAATGTGAATGATAATTCAAAATACATTGAAATATGGTGTGATGAGTTTATATTTTTAGAAATCATATTTGGATGAATTGTTTTTTGGAGGTCATGCTGAAAAAGGGAAGCATAGGAAATGTAAAATGGAAACTAAGAGGACACCACAGTAGGGAGACTGTATTTTGTATTTTGGATTGAATATTTGTTATGTGATGGTGTGTTTAGTTATAGTTGTTGCAGTGGGGTATAGTTTTAATATAAATGAAGTTACTAATTGGAGGTTTATTATAGTGAATTATATCATAAATGATCCTAAAAGGAGTATGTTGGAGTTTGATGCGAAAATTAGGACACATTTAGTTGCTTCCAGAGACATTTGATGGGACTTTAAATTTTTTATAGTGAAACTGATATTTTGGTTTTTTTAAAAACATAACTACTCACAGTTATTGTGACGGTTTTGATGATTAGTGTATTTGGGTGGCAGTGGGATTAGGGGCTTAGTTATTCAAATATATTTGGTTATTTTTCATTGATTCAGATATTTTTCATATAATAAACATAATTGTTGTGTCTTTTTCTGATGGTGGTGGGTGATCGAGGGGTGAAAATGGGTAATTTATTTTCAAGATGAAAAAGAATTGGTTTCATTATAGGTGTTTATTTGTTCATTTAATGTTTACTATGCAGTTTTTTATTTTAATCACTTACAAACTTTTTCTGAAAATAATTATAAACAATGAATTCTAATTGAAACATTCCATTGGAAACTCTCACTTTATACTATGGATTGAAATTTCCATTTTAGTTTTCATAATCGTTTTGGGTGCTACATAGGGTGAAAATATTTATTTTCTTATCTGGATAACGATTTTCACATATATTATATTTATGAAATCATAAATAGTATGAATGGTGATAAAATGATTTTTCTACTTGCAGTCTCTAGAGTCACTTATTTCAATGGAAACTGATTATGCATAAAAATTCCAATTGGGATTTTTTATTGGAAATTCCCATTTCAAATTCACACTGTAAATTGTGGGTCAATTGTTTCAATGTAAACTGTCTGTGTATATACGTTGCGACTAGAAATTTTCATTGGAAATTTCCAATAGAATTTCCCACTGTAAAAAATTGGTGAGTTATTTTAATGGAAACAAAGTGTGTATTTAAATTCCAATTGGTAATTTCTAGTGGGTACTCCCACTGAAAACTATGGGTGGAGATCACTAGTTTCATTTTCATCATTTTATTTGGTAGTACATAGGGGGTGGAAATAGTTATCTTATAATTCGCATCATGATTTTGATAAGGGTGATATTGATTTTACATTTGATAGCATTATAGGTGTTATACTGTCATTGTTATTTTCACTCTCTAGCATCAGTTGTATGGAAAAGTATTGTGCATAAAAATTTCAACTGAGAATTCTAAATAGAAATTTCCACTAAAAATTTTCACTATAAAATGGGAGGGTATATTTCCACTTTAATTATGTAAAATATGTTATTTACAATTTACCTATATGTAACAACAAATTAAATTATAAAAACTGATTTTCAAAGGATGTTCCATATTGTGATATCATCTGTAGTTAAATATATGTATCAATTGAATTCCAAAACACTTACAATTAGTTCTCAGTCTTCATATTTGTGTTTTCATTCCTGTTTTCAGTGGTTGCAGAATCTTGCAGCATCAATGGTGGAAAATTCATCCTTGGTGGCTTCTAATTACATCAGTAATTGTATATTAATAACTACACAGTTAACTAAAATATGGGTTTCATAACAATTCATATTGTAAAAAAAAATTCTATGAACTATATTGAAATTTTTAGGTTTTGAAGATACGGTATAATATGTACATACATTAAGATTTATGACAGTATCATCATGGTAGCCAATATTAAATGATTCTATTTCATTTTCCTGTAACAATATTATAACATTATTTATGCATTATAGCATTGAATTCAATAGTTCAATAACATAAGAAAGTAATAAAAAATACTATATATGGTTTTAAATATCACATTATATGAATTGTCATGATGTAGGTTTCAATGTAACTCTCAGTGGTGGTTTCATGGTTGGAACATAGTCTACTAGATTAGTATTGTAGAAAATTTTTAATTAGTTTTAGATGGTTTAGGTGCTGTGAGTGGGCTAGTTTAATAAATGGGGATAGAATAGTAAGAATACTCAGAAGCACCAGAGGCTGACTAGGTGTATTTTGACTTTGGTGTGGATAGAATTTTGGATTCAATATAGGGGGTTCATGCATCTTTTACTCATGGAATGATGGAAATTAAATTCTGAGGTGTAAAAACGCATAGTATGGTTAGGTATTTTAAAAATACGGTACAGTCAGTTGTAATTGATGTTGTAATTTAAGAATTAAGGGGTAAAAATCATTAGATGTTAATGAGGAAGATGACATAAAAATGGAGAATAGAGTGGAGTTAAGGAATCAAAAAGGTTAGAAAAGGAATGGGAACCACATTTGAATCTATGTAAGAATTTCTAGAAGTACCCTTGAGAAGGATATCAGTATGAAGTGAAAATAGAGAGGAGAGAGGAATATAACATGGATTAATGTTTTTTGCCCATATTTTCAATAGGGAGTGCATCCTTGAATCATCATCTAACCATCAAATTCCAAAATTTCAAATGAAAATAATGTCCTGTCGTGGTACCTTGCCTATTCCATAAAGGGTGAATAAAAGATAATTCAAGAAAAAATTTAAATTTATTATGATATATGACCCAATGATGTTGTGTAAAGTATACAATTCAGAGTGATTAAAAATTCAATTGACACGATTCTAAAAAAATTATCTTATCTTGGGACTCTATTGTATAGTCAGTGGGATATGATGTGGAGGGTCTGATTTTTCATATGGTTCCATGATTTATTATCAATAATTTATAGAGGTATATAGAGTTTACAACCATGAAACCACCACTGAGAGTTACATAAAACCATTTATATTATATAATATTATAAATATCACATTATATGAAGTGATATGATGTGGGTTTCATTATCAAATTTTTTTAACCTACATTAAGTACATACTTTGACTTATGTGATAGGATGTCCATTACAACCACTATTTAGACAGTTCTATAGATTTTATCTACAATAGAATTATAAAATTATTTATTCATGACAATAAATAATGTATTAGTTCAATGAAGAAATAAAATAATAATAATGCAGTACCAGTTTATTGGACTCTTTATTTCGGATTTTGCACCGATTTTCCATGCGTTTTGTTGATTTCTGTAAAAAAACATTTCATCATGTCAACACATTTCCATATATCTTTTTTATTGAATGATGTTTTATACTGTTGTCGATATTTGTTGTTAGATTCTTGTTGACTGCATTTTTAGGGTACATTCATTTTAGAATCCTATAATTACTTGGAAGTATTTTTTAGACTTTATATTGCAATTCTATATCCTTGTTCAAACTCACATGATTCTATTTCAATATTTATTTCCATTAGGGGCAACTATTAGTAAAATTGATATTTTATTTCTACCATATCCTCTTCGACATGATTAAATATGATTTCTACCAACTGTATTTCAAGGGAATGTATTTTCCATCTCCTAAGAATTTATAATTTGGGAAAAGACTACACATCCAACCATTCAAATATTTTCAGTACATGACAACAAAAATATCAATAACTCTCAAATTTCAAAAGCCTAAATCCAATTTTGATAGATGATTGTTGGTACACATATACTGTAAAAACATTTTATGAACCTTTAATTTCCACAACATACCATTTTGGGGAAAATTTTAATTACAAGAGTTAAGGCAACAAGCACCACATAGTTGGTGTTCATGATGAAAAAGATCCAATATTTTTAGAGTGTAAAAATGACTTTCTTGAACCATGATAAGATGATATGAAAAATGATTATGTGGAAGCTTTTACCTTCAATTAAATTCAACTTTAATTTCATGATACTGATTCTTATCCATAACATGCTCAAATTATAGGAACAATTCCAAGACACAAAGTTCATGATTAAAATAATCCTTTAATACCCCATTGAAACTTTCAATTAACTTTATACTTGGAATTCAAAATGTCAATAGAGTTTTCATAAAACAATGAGCCCATTTTTATTCAACTTTGTAGATATCTTCTATCCATGTTGAATTTGTAACAGTGAAATGTAGTCATATATCATTTAATATTGTTTCAAATTTTGAAATCCCTACAACACCATACTTGAAATTTTTCAATTTTTATAACACTATAGATTCATCATTCATTACATGTCCCAAATGTTTCAATCCATTGTAAATTTGGTTCCAAGTTCATAGGCTATGTCTTGTTTTAGGTAGTGTCAAACCAATGGCTCTAAGAATAACAAAATCTTGATCTGTGAAAATTGCCTTTGAATTTTTCCCCCATGGAAAATGACAAATCTTCTAAAAAACCAACTAAATGAGTCTATATCCTTATCATATAACAATGATGCACCAAATATTAAAATATCCTTATAATTATTTATACCTACAAATACTCCGAAATTCCAAGACTCATTTGGGGTGTTTATGGTAGTGCCAAACACGATGACATCTTCAAAATGGTCATAATTGACCCTTATTCTTGGGCCAAACCAAAAAATGTTGTTAATTTCACTGAAAATTTCATGTTTCATTGAGTTTATAAATGATGTGTTATCTCTTGATTGATTTTCTAGGTATTGTAACAGACCATCAGAAACATATAAGTTCACGTCCCTTTTTATTTTTTAATGTAGTTAATTCAGTTGGTATGATGGTGTATATCCAAGACTCGCAAGGACACCTAAAAAACTGTTATAAGTGAAAATGAAACACTCGACTTCAGAACTACTTTTTCATTAACATCTAACTTAGAACCTTGTTTATCAAAAATGTGTGTTTATGACCTCATTAAATGCATTGTCTTGGGATAATTTGGTGCATGATTATTCTCATCAACAAATTTTCTAAACGCATACTGGTTATTTTATATGTTGACAACTCCCATTTGTGATAAACAATTTGCCCTTTTTTCTACACATAGATTTTTTACATTGACATCATGTTTGTCTACTCTTCTTTATAATTCTTTTCTACATGTATACAATGTTGATTTTACCATGATTTTTTCCTTTAAATGATTGTTAACATATAGTTTCCGTACACAGAAACCAACAATTCCTCTATAATAATCATAAAATGAATAATCATAAGAATCTGATTTAAAATACATCCCAATTCTTGGTCTCTACATACTAATTTCTATAGATATGTTTTCACATGGGGTTCCTTCTTCTGAATTTGGGACTTCATCTTTGTTGATGATAATTTATACACTTCTCTTTGAGTTTGTAATGTCCTCACTGCTATGATCTCTCATGTATCATTCAGAAAAATTTTGGATAGTATTTAAATAAAATGAATTTATAGCCTCTGTATTTTGTAGAGAATTCAGATTTAGGCCCCTTGCTGTCATTCTATGATGTACTATTTTTCTACACAATGGATCACATCATAGTTTTTTGAAATTTTTTTTATGGTGTTTCCTTTTTAATCCAATGAAAATTATCTTAGGAAATTGCAGTTTCAAATTCAAACTGACACTTCCCATTGGAAATTTTCATTGTAAATCCACATTGGAAATTCACACTGGAAATTTTCACTAGAAATTCTGACTGCAAATTCCCATTGGAAATTTTAGTTTCAAATTCATAGTAGCAATTACCATTTGAAATCCTCATTGGAAATTTACACTGGAAATTCAAAATGGAAAATTCAGACTAGAAATTTGAACTGAAAATTAACACAAGATATTCCTACTGAAAATTATCACCAGAAAATTCCCCGTAGAAATTTCTATCAGATATTCCAATTGTAAATTATCATTATAAATTCCCATATGAAATTTCCACAAATTTTCTGGAAGGAAATTTCCAAGTGGAATATTCGTCTTACTATTAATATTATAATTTTCCCAACCAAAAAAACATGATATTTTCAGTTTAAACAAATTAAAAATACCATTTCTCTTCATCTGAATCTTTTGAAATTGGAACATGGAATTTAAAAATTCAATTTATTCTAAAATTTGGAAGTAGAGAAGTAAATGAAAAATTAAAACTATGATTTCATGATGTTCTTTCTAACAGAGTACGAGAGTAGTAGAATCCCATCCCTTGATGGGAACACATATTTAAAACTACTATAATCTATTAAAGAATTCATGATAATGAATCTTGCAAATGATGTGTCAAAACAACCCCTGTGAATGAAAATTAAAAAATCCCCAAACGCATACATGTATATCTACCCCTGTGAACGAAGGCTATAAATGACACCTACTAAAACTGAGTTTCTGGCTTCCATACCTTAGAATCATGATGAACATGCATGGGTATAGCTTTCCCTGACAGATGGACCTGAGACGATGTAGTCGTGGCTAGAAAATCCTCAACCTAACCCTCAAAGAGTCATGATGTTACTTTCTCTAGTGTATCCATATTAGGAGAAATATTTCTGCCACCCTTGTTTAGGCATGAATTAATTCATCTCTTGCTTGTTTCTCTACTTTCCATTAGTATATTTCATAACTTTTTCTCATATTTTAATGGTTCAGATGGAATCACATGAAATTTAATTCATCCTATGTCCAACCTAATCCCCACGTTTAGGTTCCAAACCTGAGATGATGAAAATACAAAAAAAATAGTCTTTTGATTTTTTTGATAATGGGGGCAGGTTGTTGGAAAAAAAAGTTAAAAAAGAAAAATTGTTTACAAGTGGGTAGGGGTTTATCTAGTATGTCAACTCACAGACCATAAAAACAATAATAGAGGGTTATCATGGAGAATATTCTACTATAATTCCCCCACCACAACTTGGTTTTCTTCTAAACCTGTACTAGCCACTAATCCTCTATCAGCCTCACCTCTAAAAAACTGCCTAGTTGGAGACTCCACCTCCTACTTGACCACCTCCCTCTATGGCATGGTGCTACTATTCCTTAGAAAGCCACAACCATCATCATGGTCAACCAAATCAGCTACAAATACATAATACATTTACTTATACCTATGTTCCATGACATTGCAACACATTCCTTCATGTTTTCATCCACGGTGACACCATCAGTCACCCCAACTACTGTCGTCATCCATAAGAGCCATAACCTCTACCATCCGCCAATAATGCCGATTTTGTACCCCATTAATACTACACCCACTGCATGAATACCCATTTTGATTGGGCCTCCTCCAAAGAAACACCAGACATTCCAAATAGTCAGGTCGTCCTAACCAAATAAAGGGCAGTAAAGGTTCTACACAACCTAGAACATGCCTGAGTGGGTTATAGAATGCCCATAATGGGCCTCAACAGGTTATGAGGCCCATGAATATTTTTTAATATATTCAAAAAAATTATTTAATGTTTCATATTATAAAATGATAATAAATTTATTATTTTAAAAAATAAATTTAATTTTAAAAAAATTAAATTAATTGAATGATTTAATTTTGGAATAAAAATAAAATAATTGCTAAACTGAAAAAATTAAATTATATGAATTAAAATAAAACATTTAATATATATATTTTCCCTCAAACTTGTATATATATTATTTAATTTTTATCATGCAATTATTTTAACTATTGATTTTACTTGACCATTGACAAACCTTTTTTCGGTAGAGGTTATTTAATTTATTTAATTATAGAAATTGTGTTTGATAATTTTAATAATTCTTTATTTTTTATGTCTTAGAAATGAACTGTCTTTATTTAAAATGTATAAGATCTAGTACATCCATATACATTATCTATATGTATTTTTTTCGTCTCGAGACCCCCTCACCTACACTTGATGACAACATTATATGATTTGGACGATGCCAAGGCGAGGTAGTATCTTAGAAGAGATGTAAACAATAGTATTGTGGGTAAAAAAATGTGATACGAGTCATGAAAGACTCAGGTATTATAAACCTAAGTAAGATGTTAATCCATTGAGTATAAATAGATAATGTGGTACTAAATTCGGAAGATCATTCTAGTAGTTTATTTAATATTTTATTGTTAAATTTTTCTGTGATTGTGATTGTTTGAAATAAAAAATTAAATAAGAAAAAATAATTAGTATATTATGACAATTAAATATGGGATGATTTTTTCTTCTATTTATGTGATGTTGTTTTTTATTACAAACATATAGCACAACCATAAATATTATAAAATTAATTCATTATTCTAGTAATAATTAAAAACACTCTATGTAATATTTTTTGTAATCCCTTCCATCTCTCAAACTTCAACAAAATAGTGTGTATGTTGTGCTCATAATCCCTAGTTGAGGGTGAATCCTATTACAGGTGAGTTCTTATAAGAGTAATGAGATAACATAACTAAATATAGTAGAAAAAAAGTATCCATATCTAGATTTCTATCAATTTATAAAAAAGTGTTGAGGGAATCAATGTTACATTCTGAGAATACTGGACTTCACGAATTAGTTTAAGAAACTATGATTCAATACCATTTTATAATATCGTTACTAGATTGAAACTCTCTAAGTAGTGTAATATCCATAAATTTTAAAATGTGGAGATATTTGTAGGATCCTTTCCACTAGAATACTCAAGAGAATGGGTATTAAGTATATAATAATGAGGGATACTGGGGATTGATAAAATAACGAGAGATGCTTAATTATCAAATTAGTTAATCAAAAATGTCTAAATGGTAATAAAGACAACGTAAAAAATAATAATTTTTTTTGTTTAAAAAATTGAAATCACCACAACCAATACATTATCACTACAATAAATTATTACTAAAGAAAATTTCTAGATCAACCATAACATCTAGAAGTGGTACATGAGTTTATACATATTTATACACCTAGAGAGGAATCCTTATGTGTGGAGTCCTTAATTACTGCTAACCCCCATAGGGATAAAGTTATGTGGATAATTAAAAATATAAAAATCACTTAGATGATGAAATAGATGTATAATGTATCATGTTTTCATCAATGTCCTATTAATTATAGAAAATGCATGAGGGTAAATAATCCTACAAGATGCTAACTAATCTCTAACATTATTATCAAGAGATAAAAAAGAAATAATTGTATGAGATATCAAGTGAACTATAAAGGGTTAATATAGAGTAAGGGAATCAAGAATGTCCTCATATACTCTTGATGATTGGGTACATTGACAGATAGAAATCACTTGGTTTCAATATGATCTATGAACTTGAAATAGATCTCATTATCAATCTATTTACACCAATATTATCGATGTTTATTATTAATTACAGTATAAAAAACATAAAAAAGTCACTCCTAGATCTTTCAGATATAGTTTCCTAAGACGATAAGGATATAATTATACCAATGCATCAACCCTTATGGAGAGAAATAAAAGTAAGGGAGTTGATAAGGGGTCTATGGAAAAACCCAACCCAAAGACATAGAAGCATTTTTCTTCCCAAATTCCAAACATATAGAGGGAAGGAAAAAAGAAAGAGGTTGTGCTTATTTATTGTGGCATGAAATCCCATTGGTAGAAAAATATCAAGGCTGGAAAAAATAAAAAAGGTATTACTTTTGATTTATATATTTATGTCATTTAATTCAATTTATCATTATCTACGGGTTGGGTATTTTAAACTACTTAAGGGTAGGAATTTATATTCATATACATGATCCATGTAGACTGAAAAATATTTCAAAAGTTGAGGTGGATATCAAAGCTATAAATGGTGAGAGACTAGTAGCCGTAGTAGAGGGAGATTATCATCTGACATTTACATGTGGTTTGGTTCATGTAATAAATTTTTATTATTATATTTCTCTAGTTTGCAAAAACATAATCGCAGTATCGATATTATAAACTATGAGGTTTTATTTAAGGTTTGAATATAAATGTCTTCTATTTTATAAGGATTACATGTGTTATGTTATGGAAAATATTAACAATGGTAGGTATATAATTTAACTGAAATACCTTATAATAGAAATAAATTAAAAAAATAGAAAAATGACTCATATAACAAACACTTGTGGAACATCATGCTCAGTCATGTAAATGTGATGAATTAATAACAATTACATCAAGTAAGTTTTTTATACGCATATGAGTTAAAACCCTTGGATATATGTCATGATTATTTACAAGGGGAAATTAGTAAATAATCCATCTCTAGGAATGGTTTAATGGACACTAAATTGCTATAATTAATTCATAATATTGTATGTAGACCGTTTCTAGAATATTAAAGGTGTGTCTTTTCATACCTCATTAATTTTATTGATGAATATAGTAGGTATGATTATATTTTACTAAATGAGGTATAAGTAAAATTCTATTTAGATGATTAAAGAATATCAACGAGAAGTAGAAAACTGGACTGACATGAATATTAAGGCACTTCGCTCAGACATAGGTTGGTAGTATCTTAACCAATATTTAATTTTTCAATAGAAGGAGTGTGGGATAGTATCCCACATTCAGTGGAATGGTGTTAGTTAAAGGAGGAATCAGACCATTCATAGCTTGGAAAGATCAATTGTGTGTTAGGAAAGTCTTCTGATATAATTTTGGGGATAAAAATTATAGATAATGGCTTATAACCTTAATTGAGTTCCATCTAATGTAACTGATAGAATTTCATATGAGTTGTGGTATACAAAGAAATCCATTTTATCACACATGTTTGTATGGGGATGACAATGTTTTCATGACTATTACATGTAAAAAAGTAGCATCCCAAAGTACAAACTTTATCTTTATATGTTATACTAAACAAACCAAATGATATTACCTATTTAATACCTCTCATATAAAATTTATTATGGAAATTGTTTCCATAATTCTTGAAATAGAACAAATTTACAATTAATATAATTAAAGAAATATTGAATTCAATAAAAATTTTTCTCTTGATACATGAGAGTTGGTTCAATAACCACCTCCACAAGATATAGTGGGATATGATGATGTTATAAAGACACATGTATTGTATAGGTAAAATTCAGAGGTTAGAGAACCAGAGTGATATGGTTTTCTAACCTGTACATTATGTGATAAATTAAACAGAGAGAATGATAATCCTTTAAGATATAAGGATGATGTAGAAGGCAAGGATGCTGCCAAATGCAATGATTCCATGCATTCTGTCATAGAGTCAATGTGCCAAAATTATGTTTGGATTTTGATACACCCTTTAGATGATATAAAAACAGTTGGGTGAAAGGAAATTCTAGAAAAAATGGACAAGGATATTAATGTTAATACCTATATTAAATTAAATTTTGTAAAGGATTTCAAGAATTTTTAAAGAATATACTACAAAAATATTTATCACATGCACGGATGCTAAAATATATTATAATATTACATGGAGTAGGTGCCTTCCATGATAATGAAATTTTGAAATTGTATTTAAAAACTTATTTTATAAATGGAATGTTGGTTGAATATATCAATATCACTCAACCCAAATGGTATATTATGTCAAAGATTTTAAATAATGCATGCAAGCTATAGAGATCCATTTATGGGTTGAAGTATGAATCAAAATCATGGAGAGTTCAATTTTATGAGTCTATAAGATATTTTTTTTCAATAATAAGAGACAACCATGTGTCAATTGGAAGGTTAGCTAAAATGTATTTATTTTGTTTATATTATATGTTGGTAACATATTAATTATGTGAAATTAAGTAAAAGTCTTTTAGTTATCTAATAATTTGTTAAACGAATGTTTCTCGGTTAATGGATTAGGTGATACAACCTGCATATAAGGGATTAAGATATATTTAGATAGTTTTAAGAGGATATGTGGGTTATTTCAAAGTAAAAATATTAACATGGTACTCAACATTTACAATATAGAACAGTCTAAGATAACGAAGTTTCCAATTTCACATGATGTAAGCTTCTTCAAGAAAATTTGTACAAAAACATAGAAGGATATTGAAATAATGAGTATAATAACTTGTTAATAGGCAGTGGGATCTATCATCCCTTCAATGATATGTTCTATCTTTGATGTTTCCTTCACTTGAATCATAATGGGATCATATCATGATAATAATGGAGAGCTACATTGGGATGATTTAAGGAATATCACGATGTTATTAAGTTATACAATAGACATGTCTTTATTCTATAAAGGAGATGAGGATATATATGTGAGGGGATACATTGATACTAGTTTTTAATTAGATAATTATGATCTGAAATCATTTTAAATCTATTAATTTTTCATGAATAGTTGTTCAGTGAATTAGAGAACCTCAAAGAAACCCATGGTCACTAAATATAAATCAAAATGTGATTATATTGTGTCTTATGATGTTCTTAAGGATATAGTTTGAGAATGTTTATTTTTCTCATACATTGGTTTTTTACCTATAATTGGACAACCTATTCCAATTTATTATGATAATTCTGCACCAATGGTGATTTCAAAGTATCATAGGTTACACCATAACAAAAATAATATACTATGAATGTTTCATATATTTAGGGATTTTACCTAGAGTGATGATGTCACAGTTAACAATGTATCCATATATGATACCATGGAATACCCCTTATCTTAGTCCATATCTTAGCAGAAGCACAATTCTCACGTGATAGGTAGCAGGTCAAGACTTGTTAATAGTTGAATTGATTTAAAGTGGGTGTGTTGAAAGTATGTGACCTATACCCAACTCATTTATTGTCTTTAATTACTATTAAATGTATACAATATTAAATATATTAGTTTTTATATTACCACAAAAATGTTGATAATTATTAATAAACTATATTTATGGTAATTCCCATTGACAGCATATTGTCACAAATGATGTCATGATGCCACCCAACTCGACACCATACCTGGTTCGAGAAATGGCCCAAATGGATTTCCTGATCGACACAGACTGGAAATCAATGTTGGGAAACAATTTAATAAAAATGGGAATGATTTTGCACAAAAATATTTGATAAAAAAATAAAATGAGAACACTGCATTGGAAATAATAACTGCATATCAATAAATACACAACTAATCCAAATAAAAATATTACTGAACAAAACAAGACTGAAAACGAAACTAGAAATAGATCCCACCAACAATATATGTACGTGACACCTTGGTCACCACCATCAAAAAAATTAATCTTATTTAATATAAACCGAATCATAAACCTTCACCTACAAAATAGCTTTGGTCTTCCGACATTGAGTGGCATAAGTATGGTGTATGATTAAAAAACATAGTATGTAATCACCATAGAGTCCATGCATTTTTTTCCCTGAAACAGTCGAAAAATAATTATTTGAAATAAATTTATAAATTAGAATTTTAAAACATATTAGAAAAACAAATATATCTTTCAAAAAATCCCCTTTTTAAAATAGCACATGTAGCTTTCATTTTAAAAAAAAAATCACATTCCACAACCCAATTCATAACCAAAACCCAAAAACAATCCAAAATAGATAACTAAAAAGGGTTTGTGTAAAAAGTAAAGGAAACCGAAAAACATGAACAACTAGAAAACCAATATCAAATCATGCATGAAAAATAAAAGAACATACATATAATGACTCTGGAGAAATTACTAAACATCTTTAGAAGAATTATTTGGACGTACATAGATTAGACTCAATTGTCGGCACATGGTGCATCTCTATACTCAATAACCATTAAACCACTCTAAAGTATAAAATCTAGTGGTACTTCCCTCATATCCCCATCATGACAAGGTGGTACCAACCTACATAATTAGGTTTGACATGAAACCATCACTCATCCCACTTGAATATTCCCAATAATCCCCTAATAATAATAGTAATAATTGGAAAGACATTTTATAATAACCATAAACAACACTATCCCCACGAACAAGTCATTGGAGGGGATCCCATCCCAATGTCTAATAGACTCAAAACCAACAACTTTCCCTTGCAAGATCCACTAGAGGGGGATGGATCCAATGTTATAGTGGGTTTTCCAAACAAAATACCATCATCACACACATAAAAATCCATTACTTTTAAAATAACTTGAATAGAATAAAGAAAAAACGTTTTACAAATCATTCCCACATACCCACATGGCCCATACATCACATGAGTTCAAAAAAACATTTTCTAATTCATTACAAGGTGCCAATCGGGCCACAAAATTTCATCACATTAAAATCAATTTTCAAAGTCAAAGAAATTTGAAACCTAGACTTTAACAATACAAATCAAAATACATTTCCAAATCCATTTCTACACTATAACCACATTTAACAAAAAACACCACTTCACATGAACATAGTGAAACATGCCATTACACCACTTGTACAACTCATGAAACTTATTTGGAAAATACAACAAAAGGATCACATAAGAGATCCAAAAATTCCGATCGGTGTATCCCCTTTTTAATTCCATACATACAACAAATGAATTTTAGAAACACATTCTATAAAACCTTCACCATTTAAAAATCTCATTTGAGGTGCACAAAAATGAAAACCACAAGAAACAAATGCCGCACCTTTTGTAAAACACTTTAAACAGATTTTCAACGTAAATTTATTTGGAAACACATTTCTCAAACATCAAAATTTAATTGAACACATTTATAAGGCACACCAAAGAGGGATACTTGAAAGAAATTATTTTCATTTATAAAACCATCTTTTAAAAAGCATTCAATTCAAATAACTTTGAAAATGTGTTTTTAAAGAAAAAACACATTCATTAAAACCTACATAATAAGAATCACATATGTTTTACACCATAAAGATAATTTATTTCCTCAAATAATTCAAAACTCACAACCCAAAAATATTCCCAAAACATAATAAAGGGGAATCAACACCCCCCAAAAACCAAATTTCACTTTAAAATATCAATTATAATTTTATCAAAGAACATGAATGCATTGAAATCTGGGAATAATTGAAGAATCAATTGAAAAAACATTTCAAACTAATTTTCCAAAAATAAAAACTCAAATAAATTCACACTAACAGTTAATAAGAAAGGGAAATATAGTTATAAACCATTTTGAAAACCTCAATAATTAGATGGAATGTACTAGAAAGGATATGTATGAAAAAACCCACATCAATGATGTGAAAAAACAACCAAAATTTGGTATAATAATTATAAAATCCCCAGATATAGTTCATACAACAAAACACCAAAAATATTGAACCACACATCATCCCTATATTCTATGATAAATCCAAGAGAGAAACCTCATAAATAAAAACCAAGAATCCAAGACAGAAGGAAGGGAAGAGGGGACAATCTTCTAACAATCTAATGAAACTTACCTAGGAAACTTCAAAGGGAATAAGTTGTGTAAGAAGAGCAAGATATGATAATATTGGAGGACACCATGGTTCACTGAGGTCAAATAGGGGAGGGAAGTCCGGAATTGGGGTTAAAAGAAAAGATAGAAAAGATTGAAATTTTAAATTTTTTTGAATATGGGTAACTCACATGGTTTTTTAAACATTGTTTTCCAAACCATGTGAAAACCATAGAAAATTCCACTTCCAAAATCATAAACCACATAGAATGATTTCTACATGGTTTCCCTAATTATATGGAGGATGTGTACCCCTCCCAAAGAATGAAACCTCATGCTTTATGGTTTCTAGGAGAAGTCGTGCAGTTTCCCCTAGGTGTGTGTTAACCGTCAGACACCTGTTTCAAGACCAGAAACTCCACTATTCAACAAAAACTCTACTGAGAAGTTCCAAAAAAAATTCAATCTTAAAATCAACCAGAACCTCAACCAAGGATACGAAGACAAGAAAAGAATAAAATAAATTAAATTCCAAGGTCTAGGTGTGATAATTATCCCAAAAAAACATTCATACACAATAAATTCACACAACGAAAATATAAGTCAAAATTGATTCTAAATTCTGATAAGGATGAAAAATCGATGAATGTCATGGAGAAAATTTTATTTAATATGTCAAATGTGAACATATATAGTGGAATCAATAGAATAATGAACAAAAGGAGATCATGATTGGGTTCTTTCTACCACAAGAACATGACTAACACTATGGCGTGACTTTGGATCATCCCAACGTAGAACTCCCAACATGAACTAACAAAAAATTCCCTAAAAAATATAATAAACACCACTATAGAACTGAAAAATTACCATAAGAAACAAAATCCCCTAAACAAGGGGAAAAATATTAAAGGAAATTGAACCAAACATCGAACCTAAACATAAGAAACAATCATCGATTTCCGCAAGCCCATATATCTCAAAACAAGAACAACTGAAACACAAAACCGATTAATGAAAGGATAACCATTAAAAGATCCACATAAATACAAGAATAACCACCTAGATTAAAAATGAAAAACTATCATAATTTAATAACAAATTATTGAACTGATAACAAAAATAGATTCTGTAATTGAGAACTTCATAGGTCTCCACCGTAACACTGGGGGCAAAAGTAGCCCCAAGGTTTCCCACCCACGTCCATTCTTGATTGAGTTAAAAGATTCACTTTAGGGACTATGGATAGATCCATGATGTCTAAATAATCTGTTTCGTCATAGATATAAACTGATATCCCCCAATCAAGGCCTCTTATTTATAAAAATATTATTAACAAACTTCTCTATATGACCCAAATTACCACATCAATGAAAATCCATTAGAAAAAAATGACATGACATATTTGAATTCCCAAACTAGATGAACTAAAAAAATAAGAGTTGACAGTGAATAGAACTGGATGTTTGGTCCAATGAAAGAGGATTTTTAGAAAAAAATGTTCCATGGAATATGCCTCTCTCCAGATGGGGAACCTTCATGGGAACCACGTACCACCAACTTCTCCGCACGGACTAAATCAACTAAAAAATATTCATCATAAAACATTTCAACTAAACTTCACTAGATGAAAGGACTCACTCGTCGATCTTGGGATGAATACCACAAAAATGGTAAACCTTTTAGTAGGTCCAATGATGTTATCTCTGAAGAGAATGAAACGGGCTACTTGAAATGCTCAACATATCTATTGATTAACATGTATCCTTACTGAATACCTAAGATCGATTACACTTTCTTCTACTTCACCTTATATGGAATGAACCATTGGAAGAAAGTGGTATAAAATGTATCCCACTTCATCCCAACAGTCATTGATGATGGGGTAATCACTTTATGTTGATACAAATATAGACCCTCAAAGAAATCTAGAACAACACACGTTATCATAACTTTAAAAGTTCTTAATGATTTTAAGATCCACTCAACTTCCTCAATCCATTCAACAACCTCTAATGGACCTTGATTACCATGAAATATGGGTAACAGTTGAGAAGAACCAGAAACGAGAAAATACCCACTTGAAAATTTTGAGATCTTACTGAGAAACATATTCTGAAAAATACAAGAAAAAAAACAAAATTCAACATCAAACCGAAACATAATAAAAAATAAAAACTCAAGAAAAAAAACAATAGGCTCACAATTTTAAAATTACAAGAACAACCCAAAATCATATTTTCAAAAACCAAGATTTTCATTTATATTTCAAAAATAACTTCCTAAAAAGAAACTTTCTACTATCAAAACCCACTTTTCAAATAAAGAAAACTTTATGAACTCATTTTCCCTTTCAATTTTTTTTGGAAAACCAAATATAAAACTTTGATTTCAAATAATCACCCATGGTATGAAATGAATCATCACATATGTGTTCATTCCACTTATATATAAACCATCCTTGTATACATGTCAATATGATCCTTCCATACATACCAACCCATATGTGAATGTCTATAATGAATACCAAGGGATACACATACCACATCATCATTATCATCAATCCCAAGCATTTTCCAAAATTTCAATTCACATTTCTTCCAAACATTTCCAGACCATTAAAAATACTAAATGAATTTCTATTTTAATTCCACTTTTTAAATCAAATACCACATGAAAGAACCCATTTGGATTTCAAAAACCATATTCATTTAAGAAAAAACCACCTCACACAAACCGAAGTAAAAATAGAATACAACCCACACCAAACTACTGAAATTAGAAACTAGTGGAGATGCTTAACCTGGAGACATGGTTAGTGTGATATTCCCCATGTATGAATCAAAAACTAAGAGGACCTTGAAATATGCACTCATAATCCACATGGGTCACTAATCTACAAGAGAACACAGCATGACACCGGATCAAATCCATTGTCATTCCTCATCCACACATCCAAAAAATAAAAAAAAGGGCTAAATCCCTTAATTCCCATTTAATCTTGAGAATCAAAATGAGAAGGGGATCATGATTTAATTCCCATACCTAACTACAAAGTCCCTATAGTCATAATCTCTAATCTACGAAACACAAAAAATAACAAGGGCCTCATTTGATCCCATTTTGACATCAACCAATCTGGGATGCCTTCTAACCAGACACCCAACTAGGTATGATACATGAAACAAGGGCATTCCCGGTCCCCATGGGTTGGAAAATAGTATCGGGCATCAAATTAATCAAAATGGGAGTGCCTTTTCTCCAAAAAAACAATCATTACATCAATAAATAGATCATAATTCATGGACATTAATAACTGAATATCAATAAATACAAAACTGATCCAAATACAACAACTACTAAAAAAAATAAGACTGAATACAAAAATAGAACTGGACCCCACTAATATTATCTCCATACGGCCTCTTGTTCACCACTATCCACAAAACCAACCTGATAAGATAATCCAAACTAGAAACCTACACTAGTAAAATTTCTCAGTTCTACCAATGCCGAGTGGCATAATTAGGGTGTAATATTAAACAACTCAGTTGGTAATCACCATAGAGTCCATTCATTTCCATTCCAAAAACACTACACAAAAAATTGTTTGAAATACATTTAGAATGTATCCTTTTAAAACATTTTAAGAAACCATGTGTCAATTATAAGGTTAGCTATAATGGATTTATTTTATTTAATGGACTCAATAACAACAATTTTACTAGGCATGATCCACTGGAGGGGAACACATCTAAAGTTATAGTGGCTTCTAAAAACATAATTCGAGTATCAAAATCACAAATGAAAGGAAATTTATTTTATAAGAACGTGAAAATCACATGGAAACCACCATTTTCCAAAAACAACCCGCATGCCCACTGGGCCCATACATCACATTAGTTCCAACTACCAATTTCTGTTACATTACAAGTTTCAAATCTAGCCATCACATTTCGGCACATCACAACCAGTTTTATAAGACAAACAATTTTCCAACTAGGACTCTAATAATACCAATTAAAATATGTTTCAAAATCTATTTCCACAACATTTTACAAGTCAACATAAAACACAACTTCCTATGAAAAAAAATCAAAACTAGCCTTTACACCACTTTTAAAACACATGAAACCCATTTAGAAAACAAAATAATACGATCCTAGATAAGACACAACCATAATTATAGGAAAATACCATTTTTTAAGTCATTATTAACAAAATATCCATTTTAAAAACATATTCGACAACACTTTTACCACTTACAAACCTCATTTAAGGGGTATACAAAAAGAATCCCACAATCAAAGAAGTCAAAACCATTTGAAAACCACTCAAAACAAATTTTAACTTCCTATTGGTTTGGAAACACATTTCGAACCTTTAACTCAATCCATTGAATAGATTTATAAAGAATAAAAATTTGCGATACATGAAACACAATAATTTTCTTTTAAAAATCATATTCTGAGACGTGATAACTTCAAATAACATTGAAACCATCTGTTCAAAGAAACATCTCTTTTTTTCCAACCAACACAACAAGAAACACTGAAGCATTACACCATAAAAGTCACTGATTTTGATACATAAACCCCAAATCATAACCCAAAAATATTACCAAAACATAAAAAATTGAAAACACCACCCCAAAGTACCAAATTTCACTTTAAAAGATCTATTATAATTTTATAAAACAGCTTTCATGCATTCAAATATAGGCATTATCAAAGAAATTATTGAAAACCCCTTTTAAACAAATTTTACATCATCCAAACACCAAATCAGTGAATAATAACACTTTAAAATCAAGAGAAACACATTTATAAAACCTTTTTGAAAGATTAATAATCAAATAGAATGTTCTGGAATAGAAATGGATGAAAACACCTACCTCAACGATGTGTGAACCTAAATTAACTTTAGGAGAATAAAGATCCAAGATCAAGAGATAATCCAAACACACTAATACCAATGTAATTGAGACTCAAATCATTATATTCCAATAGTATTAATCTAAGAGAGTACCCTCACTAAGAAAAAAACCAAGATAAAAGAAATGGGAGGGGGATAAATAAACCAGTACTCTAATTAAACTTACCAGGAATCAACAAAAGGTATCAAATAATTCAAGGAGAGAATGTGAGGAGAATACAGTTGTCCCCATGGTGTGCATTGGACGAATGGTGGAGGAAATCCCAAAATATGGTTCAAATAATAGATGGGAAATATTGTAATTTCACATTTTTTAGAATATAGTTAACTCACACGCTTTGGACACATGATTTTTCAAACATTATGCCCACTTAGTACATGATACTGGAGAGGAAGGAACCTCAAATGGATTGGATTCACAATTTCCCAAACCGTGCACCAACCATACCAAAAACCTCTACTAAAATCCAGAACCAGAACACATTCTTTCCCCATAGGTTCTCTAACCATACACATGCCATGTGACATTCCCCAAGCACCAATCCGCAAGCCACATAGTTTCATAGGTGAAGCCTCCCTATTTCCCCCCAACTATGCATTAATAGTGTGCCACCTGATTCAATTCCTATAAAGTCTTCTTCTCAAATAAAAATAATCTCAAAACATCCAAAACTCAAACATTAAAACTAGTGATCATCCTGAACCTCACCCAAGTATTCAAAAATAATACAAGAATAAAATGAAATAATTTCATTGGTTATAGTGTGACACATTTAAGAGAAAATGGATATAAAATCTCACATATATAATGAGATCCTAGATATTTCATGTGAGTAATCTTAATATTTTGTAACATGGTCTAATACATCATGTTTTTTGGACACAAATGATGTTTGACCATTAGGTGATAGGGTATCATAAGGATTTAGAATTATTCTCATGAAGTTCATAGTTGGCGATCTTGAGTATATTAGATCATGAGGATATACCCCCAATTTGGAACAGCAAATGATTTAGGTGTCCTTGGTTGTTCATATATGTGAACACATTTATTGGTCCCCTAACTTGATTTTATTATTAGTGTGTGATATTTTATCGTGTTCTTTGATGGAAGTTAAAAACCATGGCACTGATGTTTTATTGATTTAGATTAGATTTGGTACTTCATTGATATTATGGCATTGATTGAATAATCAAGATATAATTTGTCACTTATTAAAGGAAGTGATATCTCTAACATATTTTACCTGGATGGTATTAACTTTATTAAATCCATGTCCTCGGTAGAAGAAAGAAAAATACATACATCTGGGTGAGTAAATAACTAACCAGGAATGGATAATGACACAATATGTTTCTATATTTACAAGATATTACATAAAAAAGGTTATATTACATTACATGTGTTCCTATAAAGTGAATAACCTTTGTGTTTTTTGGTTTTTAACAATGTTTTTTGTATTTTTTAAGAATTTTTTTTAAGGATTGGTTTTGTAATTCAGTATCAGACCTAGTCCACCATAATGGTTTTTTATAGGAAAGATGAAAGTTGCTGAATGATGGATCCAAACACAAAGGGAGGGAATAGTTTTATCATTAAGAATTTTGTTTCTAAATATAGGGTTTCAAACATAGGTTTTTAGACTAAGTAGTACCAGACACCAAAGTAGTCTGAAAGATGAAGATGGTGATCAGACGCATTATCATATTCAGATTCATCACCATGAGGAATCATCAAACATATCACTGAGTTAGAAAGTCAGAAGTTTCTGAGTAGAGAAGTCATAATGTTACTGAAGATAATAGTTTTAGAAATTGAATATAGGAGTTATAATGTTTTCATATATTCTAAACATATGTTTTAAAATTATTTAAAATTATTGAAGTTATCATAAATCATGAAAACTATCATGATGAATTATTTTGAATAAATATAGGAATAAAAATGTGTGTATGAGTTCTGAAACCCAGACATAGAAGACTAGATATAGAAGTACCATACATAGATGTTTTCAAGAGTTTGAATTTATAAGGTTGATGATTTTTGAATATTTTCATGGTCATTGAGTGGTCTCATCATTGTATGTGTAACATCATAATGATAATTATATCATAATGATTATTCCATCATTAAGAGGATTTTAAGTGGATTGAATCTATAGATTAATATCAATAAGATCATGAATATGAATCAATTCATCAAATGAATGCCTCACACAAATAAAAAATCAGATTCAGAACATCATAGTTATCATAATTGTTTATTCTAATCCATAAAAGTGATATCAGTTATGAAAAAATAGAATACTCCAAAATATTTATATTTTACTGTGAAAAAAGGGAGAGTTCAAGTTTGTAATTGAATATGATTGTGAAACTAATATATCATCTGCTAAGACTGTTCATCGTAATGATTTGAAGGATATTTTCATATTAAAATGAGAATAGAAATATAGTTATATCATAATGTGATGATAGTGTAAGGTAGATCATAATGATCTAATAAATAAAGGCAGATTGTAATGAGAAGAGGAATATGAAGTTGAGTATGTTATATCAGACTCAATAAAAGTTAATATGTTTGAAAAGATTGATCGTGATGAAATTTTGAGAACGTTTGAAGAAGAAAAATTTGATGTTTAAATGAAACTGTATTTTGTTGTTTTGAAATTAGGGTAAGGGGTAAAAGATTTCTAGTTTCGTGTTTTTTATTTCTAGAGAAACTTATAAAAAGAATAACACTTCATTAACATTGTTAATATTTTCACATAAGAATAAAATGTCGAGAAATGAATATTTGGAGTAAAATTTACATCCAGGAAAAGATCTTGTTAAAAGTTCAGACGTATTTTGTATTTGTTTATGGGACAAAGAAACATTATTTCTAGAAGATCATATTGAGTTAATCAAATTAAGGAAAATCAAATTGAGTTTTTGAGTAGAGTATGAGATGTGTGTATAAAAAAAGGTAAGACTATATTGAGTCTATCATACATAATCAATCAAACTGGGTTCATCAGACTAAATTTCATTGGATTCAGGGTCATCTGACCCAAGAACATATGTGGATAAAATTGAACAAAGTATTTTTTTACTTTGGTTTTAAGTCAATATTTTATAAGAAATCTTTGTAAACTGATGGGATTGAGTATAATCTTTCTCATCAGGAGATATAATGTGTCTAATGGGAGTTTTCACATGTTATATTCACTTCTACATAATAGTGATTCTTTATATATCCGAAGGAGTGGAAATGGAAAGGATGAAGATTATCACACTGATGCCGAAACATAGAAATATTTTTTTCTTTATATTCATTCATATTTTTTCATTCATGAGTATTTATAGAAATATGATAAGGATATAAACATTAACATGTTTTAGGGGTTATGTTATTAAAATTATCAAATCTTATAAAAAGTGAACAACTGATTCACCAACCCTTCTCAATTTTTATTCATTCCTTTAGAATTCCAATTGGTAATAAATCCAAGGGTCCATTTTTTAGTCCTTATCTTAGAAAATCTCAGTTCTATCAATAGTAGAGAAATTCCTATATTTAATAGAAAAATTATTATGTATTAAAAATAAGATGATTTCTTATCTCATATATATTGATTTTAATGTTGATTATGTGGCTACAACAGGGTTCCCACCTAATGAGAAGGATTCCCTGATGAATTTTGTTGATAAGAAAAAAAATCAATTTTTAAAAAAATGTAGAAATTTTATTTTTATATCCTTATTATGAAATTTTTATATTATGGTGATGGGTCTCAAAACATTAAAGAGTATATAGGAAAAGATGCAAAGTATTTTCAATAGGAACAATAAAGTGAAGGATGTAAATATATAAATCTTTCATAGTAAGTATGAAGACATCAGGATAAGAGATGAATAATCTAATGACGAATACTTCACTAGAGTAAATGAAATAGTTTGTAACATCATAGGATTTAGTGATTCCTTGGAATATTATATAATTGTGAAGAAACATATAAGAAACTATCAAGATATGTTTCATTATAAAATTTCATATTTATAAGATAAGGATGATTTATCTCTTGATGAATTGAGTGTACAAGAATGAGAAAAATTTCTATTAATTTCCCAAGAATAAGGAGTTGGAGATTATCAAGATTATTATAATAAAAACCCTTGATGGAAAAAGTGTAATAAAAGTTCTAAAGTTGAAAAATAATTAAAAAAAGACAGGAAGAAGTCCCTTTCAAAAATGATTCTTGTATCCTTAGAATTGTGAAAGATATAAAATTTATCCAAAAATTAGAAAGAACTATTGGTAATCATTTTCTTATTAAAGTTTTTAATGACTCTTTTTACTCTAGTGATGAAGAAGAAATCAAATTGTGGCACTGAATACCTTGGCACCTTGGGAGGAGTAACATGAAACAACTTTCTATAGAGGATGATATCAATTATTTTCCATAATTGAAAAGAATACATGATGATGTTTGTGTTTCTTTTTAGAACATGAATATGATTAATAAAAGTCATAAGAGATTTATGATTTAGTCTACCATACCTCTTTAACATATTCATTCTGATTTATGTGTTTCAATGATACATTAATAATAAAATGATATTTATCCATTATCACTTTTTTATGATTTCAGTCAGATAAAAGTAATAATTTTTATGAAACATGAGCCATAGGATGTAGAATCATTCATCTTTTTATGAAAATATGTTGAGAAATAAATAGTAGATTATATAAAATATTTTGAGAACATATAATGGTTCCAAATTAATAAGTAATACATTTGAAATTTATATGAGAAATAATGGTATCAAAAATAAGTATAGTTCTACCTACACTCCACAAAAAAATGGAGTTATTGAAATAAAAAATTGATGTTTAGTGGAAATTGGATGTAGTATGTAATCAGAATACCAAAATTTAATGTTCTACTAGTGATAAGTAGTGACTAACGATGTACATATTCAGAAAAAATGTTTTTTGAGTGTAGAATCCAACATGACTTCTTATGATATGTTGTATAATAAAAAAAACTTCATTGGTACTTCAATGTTTTCAGAAGTCCATTCTTACATAAAATCAAAAACTTGATCTCTGATATTTTAATAAGAAATATTAGTAAGGAGTTGTTTTTATGTTATTCACTTAATGGAAGAAGTTACATATTCCAGAAAAAATGCATAAAAATTTTGTTTGAATCATATTATGTGAGAGTAATTGTGAATAAGAATTCTTTAACAATATTTTTTAATAACTCTAAGGAGTATAAACCAGATATTTCCAACGAAAGTGAGTAAAAACATCCTTACCATGATTCTAGATAATCATGTGATAAGAAAGACCAAATGGATGAGAAACTTCAAAATTTTATACCTAATAAAAAATTTTGAGTTTGAAAACAGTATTGGAAATCAAAAGGCTCAAGTTAAAACCAATTAGAAGTTGATATTATAAAAAAAATGTACTTATCATTAAAGTTAAATATGAATCAGTTTTAGAATCAATTAAACTAAAATAATGGGTGGATAAAATGAATGAGGAGTTGTATCTACTTGAGATAAATGAAACACAATAACTTTTTATATGACCAAAAAATAAAAATATTATTAGAAAAAAGTGGGTTTATAGAAACAAATTTAATGATCATGGAGAAGTTTCAAGAAAAAAATAATGACATTTTTCAAAGGATACGCATGGGTAGAAGATGTGGATTTTGAGTAGACTTTTTCCCAAGTTTTAAGATTAGAAATTATTTGAATGTTTCTATAAGTGGATGCTAAATGAAATTAAAAATTATATTATATGGATGTGAAGTCATTTTTTCTCAGTGGGAAAATTAAAGAATAAGGTCACATTAAAAAACCTTGTGGGAATCTGATTGACGAGGATAAAATTTTTGTAAGATGAAGAAATACTTGAATGGGGTGAAACAATCTCCACATTATTGTTATAAAAAAAGAAAATTGTTTGATAATATTGAACATGTATAATGGAAAAGTTGATAGAAACTTATATGTTAAATATGTTGACTCCATAACTATAATTTTAGATTTTATGTGGACTATATAGTTTTCATTGTGTATAAAGAAAAATATTATTAAAAATTTTCTATCAAAATGAATAATATTATTTAAATTTTAGTATATGGATAATTGACTTCATTCATTGGAATACAGGTTCAAAAAATACTTTCCTATCTCAATAAATGCATATTAGAGAATTGTTATAGAAGTTTGGGATGGAATAATTTTAATTTGGTTTACTATAAGGCCATATCCATAAATAATACATAAAATTGAGTTAAATAAAGAATTCATATTTAGGATCTTTTTAATATTATAGTTTTTGAGAATTAGGCCATAACTATTACATAATAACTAAAATATTACAATATGTACTATTCTACTCACTATATATTTTTTGCAAAAAATATAACTCTTTAAAATAAAACATGAATTATTTTATTGATAAAAATATTCTTGACTTCTTCGTTTTATATTAATCATGTTTATACCATGTGATTACATTTTAAAAACTTGGGACTAACAAAAAAATCTCAGTATGGGATATAAAATAAAGAAAGAAAATTGTTAGTTCATGAAGACTTGAAAACCCATGAAATAACAAACTTCACCAGTAAAACATAAACTCTTTGACATATATCATGAAATCATAAGATTGCTAAAACACTCATTGAAATTATAATTAATAATGGTAACTTGTGGAATAGATATCATACTAGCATTGTAGCTTTCACAGCTACATAGAGAGTAACCTTCATGGTTACATTTGGAATACCCATCACAATATATTCCCAAAATCGCATTTGAGAAACCCAACCTTTTAACTCAGTCTCATTACCCAATGCATTGGAAAAATATCATATTCTCACCCAACCTTTGATTTTATGGAACCACCTGTATATATAAGAAATTCCCAAGAACCAGAATCATAATAGATTAACAAGAATAAAGGAAAAATAACATTTCCACATTAAAACCACAAGATATCATTTCAATACATTGACATAATCAATCCCTTATAAAAAAAATTTAAACACTAAAATACATGAAAAATAAATATGGTATTTATTTTCCTTTTAAAAACATTAATGCTTATAGTGGAATCCAAATATCAAATAATGGTCACAATGTTTGAAAACACATCATCTGCATTTATTTTAAAAAAACATCCCTATTTTTGTTTGTTAAAATATTTCATTGAAAAATATTAATTTTTAAAATAGTTTAATGAAATTAAATGTAAAAGGGGTTTATTATACACCATATAAAATAAGGTGGTGTATAACATTAAAATATTCCCTGACAAAAAGATATTGATACGAAGTCCCTAACCTTAATTCCGACATGTCTTATTCATTATTTATTATCAATAATAATAAATCCAGTTTAATTTATACTATATTAAAACCCCTTTTCAATTTTATCATTAATTTTATATCAGTTATTATAATGTTATAACAATTATATAATTACTTAACTTCATGTCATATGCTTTGTCAATATTCAGTACTCTAATCGAAAATGAACTTGGTATGATGTCAATAGTCAATGTGGTCACATTTCAATCAAAATCCAGAATAATATTCATGAATTAATCATTAAGATTATACATTAATCATATTTTTTAAATAAAACAATTAATTATGGTTATGAAAAATTAATAATGGTAAAATCATGGAGAAGGTAAGTCGTACGTACGCATGAGTAACATATTCATTTTTCATTGATAGTTATGGAAAGTGTTTAAGTATTATTTTATATTTATGTAATGGTAAAAACATAATATTTTTTATCAAATATTCATATATATATCATAAATGTTATATAATGAATAAAAATGAGTCACATCGCTTCAGGGATGTGATGGTTCACACGTATGCATGAACGACGTTATGATTTTTATGTGCAAGAAAAGTACGAACATAATTGATATATAATAATCATAGAAGTATTAATATTTCATGAATATCAAATATTAACATTAATTCCATTATAATAACCAGTCATGATAGATAGTTATGAAAAATGAGTTAGATTGGGTTGTGGAGGTGATAGTTCACACGTATGCATTAACGATTAATTACTTTACCATTTGATAGAAGTGGAGATGGATTTATAATATGATATTAACATAATAAAATCAAATAATATATAGTATACTAGAGTTATTATCTCATCATGGTTGGAGGAGACATGAATGAAGTGTGATAACAAATAATATATAAATACTTAAAGAAAACAATAACTCTTCTTGGGTTGATCAGCCTTGAAGAACACCTTAACACCCATAATGTTGGTTTTATTACTAAATTAAAGCCTCTATAATGTCTTTAGAAATTTTAAGAAGGGTTTTGGAAATATATTTTCGAATCCAAATGCTTTTATAAGTTTGTTTAATATATAAATGTTGGTTCATTTTTATAGTAGAGGGGAGGGACACCCATGGAAACTATTAAAATAATAAATTAATATAAATTACTTTTCATATCAAAATGACTCTAAATAAATATATATTGAATATAATATTAGGATAATACTAAATAAAATTGAAAATAAGTTTTTAAGCATGTATTTATTTTATTTTAAATCTTCTATTTTCAGTTTACCCTTAATTATTCTCTTTTAATTTTAATTATGGTAACAAAATAGTAAATATTAAGAGGTTATAAATATAACATATATGGGTTAAATGACCTATATTTGAATAATTTATGAACCTTTAAAAATTATCACATACCCCTTTTAATTTTAAAATATTTTAATGATTTTTAAATATGTAATAAAATATTGTTTTTATAAAATACCGATAGTTTCAATTTTGAAACAATTCATTAAATTGAATTTATATAAAATATTAATAGATATATGACTTCTAAAAAACCATAAAATAGACTTATAATATATCATATTAACCTATAAACTTCATGGAGTAACCTAATTAATTATCATTATCTTTATTTTAATAATTTGTTATCATTTATTAGATATTTCTCTTAATAAAATAATTAATGGGTCATTATTGTGTCTGTATTTATGGTAATTATTTAATATATAAAAATTATAAATAAATTACCATGATTTATATAATTTCATTATATTTTTGGAGACTTTTTGTTATCTATGATTTATCATGTTTATCCAAATAATGAAATCATTATACTTATAAGAAATAACAGGTTGGCATGTTGTCACTTTCTTTTATATTAATAATATTTATATCACTTTCATCGAAAAAATATTATTAAAAGATTAAATTATGATATTTAGGTGTGAATGGTATACCTTTGTTTATCCAATATGATTTTGGTAGGTTTTATGGTAATTTTTGTCCGTGTCATATTATTTATTACCCTAACTTACATGATTTACCATTAACCGTTATAAATAAAAATTTCCAAAGTTACTATTCATAAAATCCAAAAAAATAAAAGGAAAATATTTATATTATATGGACCTACTAATTCCAAATATGGAATAAATTTTACAAAATTTAAAACTTTGAAGTTGTATTATTTAATATTAATTTAATCCATATTTTAAAAATAAGAAAACGTGTTTTTAAAAGTAAAAACAATCAAATGATTCACACGAGTTTATGTATAATTTAACTGTGAAATTATTTCCAGTGACCAACATTGGATTGAATGATAAAAACATAATCTAATTATACCTTTAAAATGTAGGACCCCAGATCACCTTGAGAGGGGAGGGTGGAATCAAAGTGTTAACTTTTTATTCTAAAGTTAGGAATCTTGTTCCCACATTGGTAGGAACTTGTTTAACCATAATAATGGATTAAATCAGAAATAAAACATTCACATATAGAGTAAAAAAATATAAATTTTACTTGGTTCACCATAAATTGATATTACAAGTAGCATACACTAACAATGTGTCTGTCGTACCTAAATCCACTAATCTTCACTAGTTGTGGAATACAAAAGTTTGTCCATAGTCACTATGTGCAAGGCACACTACCATTATAAGGTTTTAGGGATTTCTCACTATATCCTTAGGAAAAATTCCATCAACTCACCCAAGATCAATGCTTTGATTGAAGTCTAACATAGTTTATCTACTAGAAAAAGACTTAAATGGATTTTTATTAATGTATTTGTCCCTAACATAGCACGATACTATGATATCACGATATACCTAAGTCGATGCACTTTGAAATCCATATTTACATAAAAAATGTTACTCAAAACAAAAATTGGTAAATCAACTTTGATAATCTAACTAGCTTCACGATGTTTCATACCTTCGTAGAATAAAATTCCTTCACAAAGCTCTCCTGACTTCATGGAACAAACTGCCTTTGCGAAGCACCCCGATCAGCATAGAACAAACTCATTCGCGAAGCTCAATGATTCAACTCGGTATAACCTATCATCAAGAAGGAATAATTAAAAAAAATCATGTGACTCAATTAAGATTCTATATATATTTTCACAATTCTCAAGCTCTCATAGATTGAAAATTTCATAGATCTCCCCCCGCTTCATGAAATCATAGTGAATTTGGATTTTCCTTGGAAGTGTTAGTGTCGTGTGAATAGAGGTAGATTCTTATTAATAGGCTTGGTCATTCATGATGCTCCACTGCTACCAGTTCATTTTCTAGATCATTAAAAAATATCTTTGTGCCTATCCTCCTTTCACAATGATCCAATGAAATTTATTGATAGCGTTTCACGTTATAGTTATAGACCCTTCCATCAAAACATCATACAGTGGAAATTTAAATGGGGTTTCCATTGAAAGGTAGTACACTTTCCTTTAAAAAATATTAATTATTTTATTCATAAAATTGGATTTATTAATATTTTAATCTCGTAAAAATTATCAAAATAAAGTAAAAAAATTTAATAAAAACATGTAAATGTAATAACGTTAGTTCTATTCATTCCCACTAATACCAATACTTGGCATAAAATACCATTTAAAATAATATTATTCATAATGTAGTATTTTTCAGTACAACTTAGTCTTGTGTGTAGCTTACTATTTTGAGGAACCCATTGTTTTGTGTTGAGAATGTCTTTAGACATAGTGTCCCTATTATGGTAAAATTAATATATAATTTATAAATATTAATAGATAAAAAAAATGTATTATTTTATAATTATTCGGGCCGTTAAATTTACTCTTATAGTTGTGAGCACAATGTGGAGTCAATATGAGTTTGTAAAAGGTTTGAATCAGAAAGAATTTTAGAAGAATATATGAAGTATACTTTACCTTAAATCCTTAAGTCCTAATATTGTTATTTTCTTCTATGAATATGTATTCCATGAAACAAAGTAATCTGAAAGAATAACATATTATGGGAGAAAATAGGAATACGATATTTTTTGAATAAATAACCTAACATGGGTTGTTATAAAAAATAAATTATGAGATGATGTTTTATGGTTATATTGATTCTAATTGGGTTGGAGATTGTAAAGAAATAAAATTAACCTTAGGATGTAAACTTGTATTAGTTTAATGTTGTATGAGTTATCATAGTAAGAAACAAAGTTCAGAAACTATGATCACATTGTAATTAGAATATGTTACTACTACTAAATATTGTACTCATATGTTGTGGAGAAAAATTCAGTCAAAATATTTTAATGTAAATGTTTCTAAACCTTTGAAGATAATTTGTGATAATAATAGCGTGATTGATCTTTTTGAAAATTGTATCCCACATTCAAGGTCAAAACACATTGATATAAAGTTTTACTTTATAAAATTTAATGTTTATGTTGGATATTTTTGATGGAATATATCTCAAAAAAGTATAAAATATGTGGTATCGTCACAAAATCTATGAGGAAAGAAACATTAGTGGAATTGAGGATACAAAATCATGTTTAACCTCCTCTAATGAATTCATAAATCTTATAAGGATATCCCCCATAATGATTTGGTTAATGTTGAAAAAGGGGGAGATAAATTAAAAACTTTATAATTTTTAAGAGATTTTAATTATATTACTTTAAAGAATCAGAAGATATAGTTTTCATAAAATGGGGGAGGTAAAAAGAAAAGTTGGATGAAAAGAGTAATTTTAAGGGATAGTCTATAATTACATAGATACAAAATTTTCACACCACTGAGGGATGTTATTAATTAAAGAACACTACTTTCTCTAGAAGTGTGGAGTTTGAATACTCTTTTTTGAGAGGGTGTGTTTTGATAAAAAACATGACATTGTTTTAAAAAAAAAGACGAGGCTTTGAAAATATTTTCCAGAGTATAATTTTTTTAATGACTGTTTCCAAAAAATATAAATGGGGATATTGAAGAGACTTTGTGATGTTTTTTAATAATGTTTTTGGTATTTTTTGAAAACTATCCTTTTTTAAGAGTTTTGTTTTTATCCAGGATCAGTCCCAATCCATCATAATTTGTTTTCATAAGAATGTTGAATGTTACTAAATGATGGATCCAAATAGAAATAGAGAGAAAATATCCATCTTTAATAGTGCTGTTTTTTCAAACATAGGTTTCCAGACTCATGTTTTCAAACTAAGTAACATCGAATATAGAAGAATAAAAAATAAAAAGTTATTGATGAAACAAATTATCATATTAAGATCCACCTTGAGGAAGATTCATTAGACTTATCATTAAGATAGAATGTCATAATTTTTTTTGTGAAGAATTCATAATGTTACAATATATTTTGTTTTATGAATATGAAGATAGAATTTAGAATGTTTTCATACATTCAAAACATTATTTCGACAATGATTTACCAATCTTGAGGTTCTCATAAATCATGAAAACTATCGTGGTAAAATATTATAAAGAAATGAATGAATCATAATGTTTTTATTGGTTCCAAAAACCCAGAAATATAATATTGGATCCATAACTAAGAGAAATATAAAATTTTAGGAGATTGGATAAGTAAATGTTATGATGTTTGAAAATTTTAAAAGTTGTTGAGTTGATTCATCATCAGATAAAGAACATTTTGAGAATAGTTATATCTTAACGAGAATACCATCATTATGATGAATTTTACGAGATTGAATCTATGGTGTAAGATCATTCAAGTATGGAACATGAACCAATTCATCATATTAATTGCTTTCACCAATAAAACAGTGGCTATCAAACATCGAAGTGACTAGAGTTTTTATATAGTGATCTATCAAAGGGAGATCAATTATGAAAAGAAGTAAAGATTATAAAAGAGTTTCATTTTATTGATAAGAAATAAAGGCAGAGTTCATGTTTTCAATTGAATAATATTGTGAAACCAATAATTCATCTGGTAAATAAGTTCATTATAATGTGATAAAGAAGACACTAAGATCGTAATGAGCAGTGAAAGATATTAATATTGTAATGACCCGAGAAAGAAGGACAGAACTTAATGACTTGTGAAAGAAAGGAAAATCATAATGAGAAGAGGAAGTTATATCATACTGAATAAAATTTATGTTGTTTGGGAAGACAGGTCTCAATGAAATATTGAGAATGTTTGAATAAGTCAATATGGAAGTTTAAATGCGAGGGTTTTTCAGAGTTTTAAAATATTGGTAAGTGGGAAACGTTATTAAATTTCCTAATTTTTCTTTTTTGAGTCACCTATAAATGGAACCACATTTCATTAAATTTTTCAAATTTTCACATTTGAAGAAAATAAATATAATTTAATTTTTATGTTGATGGTTTATTCCATACATAATTCTCATTAGAATATTAGAAACCTACTTTTTGTTTACCTGTGCGAGAAACATCATTTTGAGAAGATTATATTGAGTTGATTAGATTGAGGAATATTAGACTGATTTGTTGAGAAGAGTTTTAGATGTTTAGTTTTCTAAAGGGAAGATCATATTAAGTCAATAGTTTTGATTCAATTGTCCTGGGTTCATGGGACAGAAGGACATTAGATTCAAGGTTATCAAATGGAAGAAATTTGTAGAGAAAATTAAACAATGTCATTTTTAACTTATTTTTCTGTTATAATTGATTTTAAAAAAATTCTAAACAAACAGGAGTGTGTATAATAATTCATATCAAGATATAGAAGGTGTATAATAACATTTTATCAAGTTTTATTCACTTTTTCATAATAGGAAATTTACATAGTCATAAGAGAGTGGATATGATATAGAGGCAAGTTCTCATAATAAGGATGATCATTATAAATATCATGTTCCTTACTTAATTTCTTATTTTTTCAAGAATGAGTAATTAAAAAAATGATATGTATTTTAAATTTAACATGTTGTAGGTGTAATGGTCTGTACCTCTTTGGTCCATTCCTTTGTGAAAATATGGTCTTTGAGGTGTTCCAAGAGGTCAAGGTGACCTATCCCGAACACTCTGATTTTTTTTCCTTTTTTGTGAACAATGGTATTGGTGACCCTCGATGAATAGTTCCAATGGTAGACAGCTGTGAACAGTGAATTGGTAACCTTCTGTGAATAGTGCCAATAGTGAGGTCCAATGGTAACCTCTCTTTATTTCAACAAATTTCCAATTCTGTGAAAAGTTCCATTGGTGAACAGTTCAATCGGTAACCTCCATCGGAAACCTCACTTTCGATTTCCAAATTTTCAATTCTATGAACAGTTCCATCAGTGAATAGTTCTGTGAGTAACCTCCAATAGTAACCTCTCTTTCCTTTGCAAAATTTTCAATTCTGCGAACAGTTCCATTGGTGAATAGTTTTATTGGTAACCTTTAACGGTAACCTCTCTTTCCTTTGCAAAATTTCAAATTCTGTGAAAAGCTCCATCAGTGAACAGTTCTATCGGTAACCTCTAACAACAACCTCTATTTCATTTTCCAAATTTCCAATTCAATAAACAACTCTATCGGTGAATAGATCTATTGGTAACCTCTATCGGTAACCTATATCGGTAACCTCTAATGGTAGGTGTACGGTGTTTCTGAAATGGTAGGTGTGCAGTGTTTCCAGAACAGTGAGGTCTATCGGTAATCTCTATTAGTAACCTCTCACGGTAGGTGGAAAATGTTTCCAGAATAGTAGGTGTACAATGTTTTCAGAACAGTGAGATCTATCGGTAACCTCTATCGGTATCTTCTAATGGTGAGGTTCATGAGTAGTGTCTTTCCTTTGACAAATTTTGAGTTTGTGGACAGTGTTTCCAGCTTTCTACAGTTTCACCCCTTTGACATTTCCTTTGATGTAAAATACATTTAAAGCCTTATTTTAAAGACTCTAAGGATGATTCAAAGGACATAACTCATAAATTAATTATTCCTAAGGATCAGGATGTTTTTACTTGGTCAAACTGTGTGGATTAATGCGGTCTGTTTTTAATGGGGAATCAAACGTATTTTAAACCGTCATTCTGTTAAATCATTAAAAGGGACAAGATATCTTCCTCCCATGTTCTTCCTCCATGTTCTCTGGTGCAAGTCGCTCGAACCTTTCCTTACATCCATAGGAATCGTGAGATCAAACGTTTCCCATGGATTGGTTTCCTCGACCTCCTTCTTGCTACAGGTGCACCCCCTGTTTCGGTGCAACCAAGAAGTATCCATCAATCTTAGATATAAGGTATGATCTGTTTCCATTATTTTGAGTTTTTATCCTCCTGTTTCTCATTTACATATTATATCATGTGATCTCTATGATTCTAATAGAGTTTCTTGGGTTTTGGTTGGTGCGGTCGTATCGTGGCATCCTTAGGTGGATGCAGTTACCGCGAGAGGATGCGCTCGTAATCCTTTGTGTGGACTATTCTCATATAATGAATGTTAAGAATCATTTGAGGTAGAGGATTCAGTACATCTATTTTATTTTATGTGAAACTATATAGTTATCATGTTTTATTCCGCTGGATCACAATGGAATTGACATAATAAATATTTGAACTGGATAAATAAATTGATATCGATCTTATGTTACTACCTCTTGTTTTTCTAGACAATGTGATATATATTCTTGCTTCGTATAGCTGTTAATTCTTGATGGAAATTTCTAAAGAACATAAACCTGAATTAGTTGACAATTGTTTTGATAATGATAGAGGCATGTAAATGAATCTGTTTCTTATTGTAATTTTGATGTTAATCCAAATAATGCAGTAAGCATGTTTAGTTATTTTTGTGATACCTTACTATTTAGGTTTCTCAAAGTTGTAACCTATGAATAATAAATCAGTTAATCCAAGATGGATTAATGAACTAGTGGTTTAAAAAAATATAATTCCTTGTAAGGTTCTGAGTTACCCTTTTGATATTTTAATGTCCATGAGCCAATTGATGTGATGTTTGTTTTCCAACTTCTTGTGTTGTGATGTGAGCCTGGTTGGCTGTTGTGATTTGTGGGGACAGGGAGGCCTATAATTTGTGGCATCATTTGACACCTAGAGTGGCAAGATGCATCAGTTTATTCATTTGGGTGTCGGGTAGGACACTAGGGATGATGGAACGGGTTGGGTGTGAATGTTTGTATGCTTGTTGTTTCTTTAGTTGATTACCTAGTTTACTTTTCTCCACTACTCACGGTAGTTGGTCTTGCTTACCCTTCGTCTGAAAGAGGTGAAGACGCGTGGGGTATGCCACATGATTTATGTGTTATTCTTTTCAAGGGAGTGTGGGTCTACGCTCTTGCTATAGGTGGAAAATACTTGACAGGTAGTACATCTACTCATCGTGTTGATCCCCCTTTTGTTTAGTAGCATAGAATGATTTTATAGAATTATTGGGAATATGGGGGAGTAATTCTATAATGAGTAATTGAATAAATTATGTTAACCCATGGGGTTGGAGCCTGGTGGAACGAAATGCTCATGTTATAATTTTAATGGTACATCAGACTTGGGTGTGATGCTAATTAACTATAATGAGGAATTGTTATTGGTTAATTAATGTTTAAATAATTAATTAACATAATGTGTGACTAATAAAATTCGAATGAAATAATTTATTAAATTTAAAAGTTTGTGTGCTTATAGGATACATATTCTTAGAAGTATCAGCCTGGAGTCGGAGAGACTTTAGCTACAGTTGAGTCTCAGACTATTTTATTCCCATAGTGTTGTTCTAATGTATATTATATTCTGTACTTTTTATATTTATATACACTAATCCAACCTGTTAGTATGGGAAAATGACACACTGAGGATTCTGAGCCCTGGGGTGTGTTTTCTCCAACATTCTGGTGGGAGGATGGATGGCTGACTACCACATTTGGCCATGCTCTCTTCTCGTGGTGGTTACTTTTGCTAGAAGTCACATTGGTTAGTTTTCCCTATATATGTGTGTAGATGGTTGTAATGTCTTGTGGTTATTCACACACATATATTCTGGATATAGTTTTCTATGGATGACTATAGGTGTAACATGTATAGGCTATGATAGCTTGAGGATCCTTACTCGGTGTATGGGCTATAATGGCTTGAGGTTTAATACCTGATGTATAATACACATTATGTGAGATGTGGTGCCTCCCATAAACTACTTGGTTACTTTTCTTATGTGGACGTGGTGGTTTTGTAGCACAAGGAGGATGTTGTCGTGCTTAACCGAGCTCTCTGTAGGCAAGCCTTTTTAGAGAGAGATTCTTATGACGTGCGACGTTGGGGAAAAGCGGAAAATCAGTGGGGAAGTAGTAGCAGGGTACCCTTGATATTATTTATTATATTATATACCCTTGTATGCTTTACTTGGTGAGAGTATCCATGGTGAGGCTGGGAACATAGTATACCTTATTGGGTGATGAGTTAGTATCACTTGTTGTTCATTGCGCTTTAGCATGATCTCTTTACTTTTTCATGAGAGGGTTTAAGGAGGATCCTACTGAGTATATTATTATACTCACCCTATGTACATATAAACTGCTTTTCAGTTCACTTGGAGCAAGTTTTAGATCAGGCTGGTTAAGACTGTCTTGCAGTTGGAGGAGTTGTTCGAGCTTGTGGTTACTGCTGTTTTACTTTATTTAGGGTACTTGCAATTTTTCCTATTTCAGTTGTTGTAGTTCTGCATGAAACTTCATATGTGTACATGGGTTTTCTTTTATATTTCTATCTGAGTTGGAGTTGGTTGGTGTCTTTCTTATCTCTCTCTTCCGCATGTGTTCTATTAGAGGGAAATTCCTCCCATTTGTGTGTTGTTATACCCTCATTTCTAGATGCCAACTTGGGGCCTACTGGAGGAAGGAATTAGGGGTTATTATCTCCCTTCACACTTTTCCTGCTCAGGAGGGTTATACATTTTGGCGAGGGCATCGTGATATAGTGGTATAAGAGGTCTAGTTGAGGGATAAGATGGATATTGGTATCAAGAACAAGAAAGGATGCATGGGTTGGTAGGGAAATAATGTAATTCATGTTTAGAATGTGATGTAAACACTGAAGACCAGCTAAGACATAGGCATTTAAGCACCCCTATGATATGATGTACAAACCATTATGTTTACAATGGCTACTAAACGAGGTGATACTAGATGCAGGGTAGAGACCTAAGAAAGGATCATACATCATTATTCTTTGGGCCTGTGTTTGAATTGTTAGACCTCCAGATAGGTTAATCTAAAATGAATAAAAGAATACAATTAATTAATTAGTATTGATTTTTCCATATTCTAGGCTTAGGATCCCTAACTGTTTGTTATTTTATAGGTATATCTCATGGTCGACGTCCTCATCAGGATCGCATAGAAGATGTCCATCAAGCTGTTCTAGTAGATCATCGTAGGGTAGAGGATGATGATGATGACACTTAGAGGATGAAACTCTGAGAGTTTCAGCACTGGGGTCTATAGAAGTACGAAGGCTCCCTTTCAGATGCAGTAATGGAAGATTGGTTAGAGGAGGTAGTGATCGGCTTTAGTTAGATTTATTCTTGGAATGAGCACTAGGTGTCCATGGGTGTGACGATGCAATGTGGAGTAGTGAGGTAGTGGTGGTTCTTGTTCCTTTGGGATCGCGAGGAGTCAATAATCTCATGGGAGGAGTTCTGAGACAAGTTTAGAGTAGAGTTTCTTTCCTCGACAGTGAAGGTGTCCAGTCACTAGGAGCTTCTTTCCCTTTGACAGGGGAGCTCTAATGTGTGGGTGTTTGTTATTTGTTTCAAGAAAAATTTACGATATGTATCAGAACTGTTTCCAGATGAGGAGGCCAGGGAAAGGCATTTAGAGGAGGCTTTGTGTCCAGAGATCTAGCGCCAGGTCACCCCATTTATGATGATGATATATCTTGAGGTTCTAGTGAGGGCAGAGGTTATCGAGAGGACATTGGAAAGAACTGGATCATCATGAAAGGGGAGTCATCATGATTCCTCATAAAGTAGAGATGTGGTCCGGGGTTCCCGGTTTTCAGGATAGAAGAGTTTCCAATTAGCCGGGGGTATGTCCCATCCCTTCACATCTCGTTTCTCTAGGGGAAGTAGATCTCAGGCCTATTCCAAGGGATGAGGTGATTTTTTTCAGGTAGTGGTTGAGGTCATCAACAACAAGAGTTTCCAACCTTTCAGAGCAGTCATCATGCACCAGGTGTTCCACTCTGGGTTCCTCCATTGAGGGATTTCCAGCAGCAGGTTGCACCAGCTTTAGATCAACATAGGGTAGATGTGGCAGGTGGAGGAATGCCCTATGACACTCCTCATCCTAGGAGAGTAGAGCGCGACTACGGTGGTGGTCATCGTCAGGGTTAGAGAGGTCGTGGATGTGGTCATGGTCAGCTTCATGCTTTAGTATTTCTAGCACAAGGTGAGCCAGATATTGTACGAGGTACCCTTTGCTTGTTTTCAAACATGGTGTATAGCTTGTTTGATTCTGAAGTGATACACTCTTTTATATCACCTACACTTGTCCATGATTTGGTACTTGTGGCAGAGAGGCTTCCAATTCCCTTGGTGTTTACTATTCTAGTTGAAGGCCGAGCTGACTAATTTGATGTATGTAGAGACTATGAGCTAGTGTTAGGGAAACACCACTCATGGGGAGATTTCATATATTTACGAATACAACCATATGATGTCATACTTATAATTGATTATTTTTATTCAATGCAGGATATCATGGATTACTTTAGGAAGCATGTCATTTTCATTAATGCGGATGGAGATATGGTGGTGTTTATTGGAGATAGAGACCCTAGGATGGGTCAAAGGCGTGTTCCAACCTTATCATCCAAGATGGCAGAGATGACATTGAACTCTTCACTGGTTCAGTAGTTGGCGTTTCTTGGGGTTGTAGAAGAGTACCCTGATGTCTTTCCAGAAGAGGCTATAAAATTACCCCCTCGATGAGAGATCAAGTTTGGGATTGAACTATAACTAGGAGCCTCTCCTATCACTATGTCTCCATATAGGATGTCTCCTTATGAGTTATGAGAGTAACATATAAATATTTATGGTCTTTTATAGTGTTTTTTTTTCGCCGAGTGTGTAACTGAGGGGTGCACCAGTTTTGTTCGTGAATAAGGGTGATAGCAGTTTACTATTGTGTGTCAATTATCATCGCTTGAACAAAGGGACAATAAATAATCACTCTCCTATTCCATGGATTGTAGATTTATTCGATCAACTCAAGGGTGAAAGTTGGTTCTCAAAGATTGACTTGCGATCTGGATATCATCAGATGCGTGTGAAGGATGAGGATATCCAGAAGAAAGCTTTACATTGTCATCATGGGCATTATGATTTACTTGTAATGACATTCAGCGTGACAAATGATCCAGTTGTGTTCATGGGATTGATGAACTATGTGTTTCATGAGTTCCAAGACATGTTTTTTGCAGTTTTCATCGACGAAATCGTTGTGTAATCCATGTCTAAGGAAGATCATGCAGAACATCTACACGAAGTTTTGAGAGTTTTTCGACAACATCAGCTATTTGGGAAGTTTTTAAAGTGTGAGTTTTGGGATCGAGAAGTCCATTTCTATTGGCATTTTTTGTCCCAGAATGTATTAGTTGTAGATCCTTCTAAGATAGAAGTAGTTTTTTCTTGGGAAGCCCCCAATACAGTGTCTGAATTGCGAAGTTTCATTGGTCTCGTAGGCTACTATAGGAGGCTCGTAGCCGATTTCCCACGAGTTTTGACTCCTATGATAGCTTTAACCAGGAAAGATCATGCATTAATATGGAATGATCTGTGTCAGGCAACATTCGTGTATCTAAAGGAGAAGTTATTAAGTGATCCAATTATTTTTCTCCAAGCAGAGGGAGTTCAGTTTGATGTTTTCTATGACGCTTTGCATCTGGGGATAGGCTGTGTTTTGATGCAGTAGAGATCAGTTGTTTCTTTTGGGTCTTGTTAGTTGTGTCCCCATGAACACAACTATGCCACCCATAGTTTGAAGTTGACAGTTGTAGTGTTTTCTCTGATTTTGTGGAGAGATTACCTCATTGGCGATTGCTTTGTGGTTTTCACGGATCAAAAGAGTTTGAGGTATGTTTTATCCCAGCGTGACATGAACTTATTATAGTGTCAGTGGATGGAGTTATTACAGGAATATGAATTTGAGATAGCATATTCACCTGGAAAGGGGAATGTTCAAGCTAATGCACTAAGTCAAAAGTCATGTAGTGAAGTTGTGTGTGAATCAAGTGATTCCTGGAGAGTAATGGAAGATCTGTTAGCATTACACCTTGATATGGGATTAGTTGGGGAAATAGGTTATATTTTTTAGATGACAGTACAGTCAACCCTGTTGTAAAAGGTGGAAGAGTACCTGTTTGGGGATCTAGAGGTAGAGGTCTGGAGAGACTGAGTTTCTTGTGGGGAGGCCCCTGATGGTTGGTCAGGGGATGAAGAACACCAAGTGTTATATCCTAGATGGATTTTTGTTTCTTTAACAATGTGTGAGATGGTTCTTAGAGAGTTCCATAGGTCACCTTTAGCATTGCATCCTGGCGTGACAAAGATGTACTAAGCCTTGAGGAGCCATTGTTGGTGGCCTGGGCTGAATCGTGTGGTTTTGTAGTTTGTGTCTTGATATTTGGTCGCCCAGATGGTGAAGGACAGACACTATGTTCATGGTGGTCTTATCCAACGATTAGATGTTCCTCAGTGGAAGTGGGAGGAAATATCAATGGGATTTGTTACTGGTTTAACTTGAGTTCCTGGAGGACATGATTTTATTTGGGTAGTAGTGGATCATTTAACAAAATCGGACCACTTCATAGGGATCAAGGAATCGAGGTCAATGGATGTTTTGTCAAGGTATTATCTGGAAGAGTTGGTTAGACATCATGGAGTCCCAAGGACGATCATTTATGATCGAGATCCTCGTTTTACCTCCAGGGAGTGGAGAATTCTCTAACATGCTTTCACTTATCAACTATGCCTTAGCACTACTTTCAACCCTCATCATTTTAAGCCTTGTATGGCCGACCTTTCCATTCTCCGTTGTGATGGACTGGGGTCAGAGAGTCAGCAATTCTCTGACCGAAACTTGTGTAGAATACAATAGAGATGGTTCAAGTGATTTGTGAGAGGATGAAGACAGTGCAAGATTGTTAGAAATCATATGTTGATCAAAGAAGGAGGCCATTAGAGTTTAATGTTTGGAATCATGTGTTTCTGAAGGTGAATCACCATTATAAGAAATAAGGTTTGGTTGTGGGAGTAAGCTTTATCCCTGGTTTCATGGGCCTTTCGAGGTGTTAGCTCGTGTTGGAGTTGTGGTGTATCAATTAGCACTTCCCCTACAGTTGAGTCGGATACATGATGTTTTCCATGTATCACAGCTCCTTTATTATCTTCATGATGACTCTCACATCATCAATTATGGAGTGATCGATATTAATGATGATGCAACCTTTGAGAAGCAACATGTGGAGATCCAAGACCACAAGGAGAAGGTGTTTCAACGGAATTATATCCACTTACATCATGTATGGTGGCGACACGGTGGCATTGAGGAGAGAACCTGGGAACGTGAGTAGCAAATACATGCCCAGTAGCCAGAGTTGTTTGATGTTTAACTCCTTTCATGTATCAATTTATCCTTTTTGGTTATAAAACTTTCATGTTTATGAGATGGATTCATTTTTTTTCTTTTTTGGATTTCTCTCTATTGAGAGGTCTCTCGATGGGGGGTTGATCGGACCCCATTTCGTTTTCACTTTTGGTGGGTTTTGAATTCTCGGGGATGAGAGTGTTTTGAGAGGTATCTGATATAATTTCCTGGACCTCTTCTATCCATTCCTTTGTTAAAATATGGTGTTTGAGGTGTTCTAGGAGGTCAAGGTTACCTATCCCCAACACTCTGCCATTTTTTTCCTTTTATGTGATCTATGGAATTAGTGACCCTCGATGAACAGTTCCAATGATAAACAGTTTTGAGCAGTGCATCAGTAACCTTGTGTGAACAGTGCCAATGGTGAGGTCCAATGGTAACATCTATTTACTTTTCCAAATTTCCAATTCTATTAGAAGTTCCATCAGCTAAGAGTTATATCTGTAACCTCTAACGGTATCCTCTCTTTCCTTTTCAAAATTTCCAATTCTGTGAAGAGTTTCATCTGTGAACAGTTCTCTCGGTAACCTCCAACGATAACCTATCTTTACTTTGCCAAATTTCCAATTCTATGAATATTTCCCCCGGTGCACAGTTCTATCGGTAACCTCTAACAGTAACCTCTCTTTCCTTTTTCAAATTTCCAATTTTGTGAACAGTTTCATCGGTGAAGAGTTCTATCGGTAACCTCTAACGGTAACCTCTCTTTCCTTTTCCAAATTTTGAAATCTATGAACAATTCCAACAGTGAACAGTTCTATCTGTAACCTCTATCAGTAACTTCTATTGGTGAGGTTCATGAACATTGTCTTTCTTTTTCCTTATTTTGAGTTTGTGAACAGTCTTTCCAGCTTCCTACAGTTTCACCCCTTTGACGTTTCCCTTGACAAAAAATACATTTAAATCCTTATTTTAAAAACTATAAGGCTGATTCAAAGGCCATAAATCCTAAATTAATTATTCTTAAGGATTAGGTTGTTTTTACTTGGTCAAAATTCATGGTTTAATGTGATCCGTTATTAATGGGGAATCAAGAATATCTTAAACCGCCGCTCCATTAAATATTCAAAAGTGATAGGATATCATCCTCCCATAATATTCCTACTTGTTCTCGTGCATGATTCACTCAAACCTTTCCTTCCTTCTCATAGGAATCATAAGATCATACTTTTTCCTGTGGATTGGTTTCCTCGACATCCTTCTTGCTGCAAGTGCACCCCCTATTTCGGTGCAACCAAGAAATATCCATCAATCTTAGATATAAGGTATGATCCATCACCATTAAATTGGGTTTGTCTCCTGTTATTTCTCCTTTCAATATTATATTAGGTAATCTCCATGATTCTAATATAGTTTTCATGGGTTTTGGTTGGTGCGGTCGTATTGTGGCATCCTCGGGTGGAAGCAGTTGTCATGTGAGGAAGCTATCGTAATCCGTTGTGTGGACTGTTCTCACATAAAGAACTCCAAGAACTGTTTAAGATAGGGGATTTAGTGTTTCTATTTTATTTTATATTCAACTATATATTTAGCATGTTTCATTCCACTGGATCATAATGGAATTAGCATAATAAATATTTAAATTGGATAAATAAATTAATATCGATCATATGTTATTGCCTCTTATTTTTCTAGATTGGCTGATATCTATGCTTGCTTCGTATAGCTATTCATTCTTGATGGAAATTAGTAAAGAATATAAACCTGAATTAATTGATAATTTTTTGGCTAATGATAAAGACGCATGTAAATGAATCTGGTTCTTCTTGTTGTAATTTTGATGTTAATCAAAATAGCACAGTAAACATATTTAATTATTTTTGTGATACCTTACTGTTTAAATTTCTAAAAGATAGAAACTATATATAATAAATTGGTTAATCCAAGATGGATTAAAGAACTGGCAGTTTGACAAAATATAATTCCTTTTAGGGTTCTGAGGTAAATTCATTATTGTTTAAGGGCCAAGAGACAATTGATGTGATGTTTGTTTTCCTACTCCTTGTGATGTGATGTGAGCCTGGATGGCTGTTTTTATTTGTGGGGGTAGGGATCCCTATTGGTTGTGGTAGCAGTTGATACCTAGAGTGGCGAGATGCATCAGTTTATACATGTGGGTGTCGGGGAGGACACCACGGATGGTGGAACAGATTGGATGTGAATTTTTGGATTCTTGTTGTTTACTTTGTTGATTATCTGCTTTACTTTTATGCACTGCTTAAGGCAACTGGTCTTGCTTACCCTTCTTCTGGAAGAGGCGAAGATGTGTGAGGTATTACACATGCTTTCCGTGTTTATCTTCTCAAGGAATGATGGGTCTACTCTCTTGCTATAGGCATCAAAGACTCGACGGGTAGTTCATATACTCACCATGTTGAGCCCCCTTGTGTTTAGTAGCACAGAATTTTTTTCTAGAATGCCTGGGAATATGGGGAAGTAATTATGTAATGAATAATTGAATTAATGATGTCAACCCATGGGGTTGGAGCCTACTGGAATGAAATGATCAGGTTACAATTTTAAAGGGACAACAGGCTTGGGTGTGATGCTAATGAAATTTAATGATGAATGGTTATTGGTTAATTAATGATAAAAGAATTAACTAACATAAATTTAAAATGATGAAAAGGGAATGAAATAATGTATTCATGCTCCTTAAATTGTTCTCTACATATAGGTTACCTAGTCTTAGAAGTAGAATCTCAGAGTCTGAGAGACGTTAGCTGCATTTGAGTCTAAGAACAGGTTATTCCCATAGTGTGTTTGTGAGTTATAGTATATTCTGTAATTTTTGTGTTTCTATATGCTACTCCACCCTGTCTGTATGTTCAACTAACACCCCAAGGATTCTAATCCCTAGAGGGGTGTTTTCCCCATCATTCTTGTGGGAGGATGGATGGCTGACTACCCCTTTTGGCCCTGCTATCTTCTCTTGGTAGTTACTTGTGCTAGCAGACACATTGGTTAGTTTTCCCATATATGTGTGTAGAGGGATGTAATGGCTTGTTGTTATTCACACACATATATTCTGGATATAGTTTTTTGTGGACGACTATATGTGTAACATGTATCGACTGTGATGGCATAAGGATCCTTACTCGGTGTATTGGCAGTAATGGCTTGAGGAATAATACCCAATGTCTGATACATGTTATGTGAGCTATGGTGGCTCCCATAAACTAACTGGATACTTTTATTACGTGGACATGGTGGTTTTGTTGCACAAGGTGCATGTTGTGGTGATTCCACAAGGTGTCTATCGACAAGACGTTTTTGAGAGAAATTATTAGGATGTTCAATGTTGGGGAAAAGAAGAAAACTAGTGGGGAAGTAGTAGCAGGTTACCCTTGATAATATTTATAATATTATATAATCTTGTATTCATTACTTGTTAATAGTAGCCCTGGTGTGGATGGGATCATAGTATACCTTCTTAGGTGATGATTTTGTTTCACTTGTTGTTCACTATGCTTTAGCATGTTATCTTTACTTTTACACATGAGGCTTCGGGGAGGATCTTTCTCAGTATACAGTTATACTCACTCTATGTACATATAAACTTCTTTTCAGGTCACATAGAGAAACTTAGAGATCCAGCTGGTCAATACTAGCTAGTGTTTGCAGGAACTGTTTGAAATTGTGGTTGTTGCTGTTTTACATTCTTTTTGGTACTTGTAGTTTTCCCCTTTCAGTTGTAGTAGTTTTGCATAACATTTCATATGTGTACTCAAGTTTTCATTTATATTTCTATATGACTTGTAGTTGGTTGGTGTCAATATTATCCCTCTATTAAGCATGTGTTCTCTTAGAGGGTAATTCCTCCCATTTGACTGTTATAATACCCTTGGTGCTCGTCGGCAACCCCGGTCCTACTAGAGGTGGGACTCAGGGGTCATTATCTCCCCTCTCACATTGCCAGCCCATGAGGGGTACACTTTATGGGGAGATGGTCATGATAGTAGGAGTAATTTTTTAAAATTTATTGAAACTAATAAAAATCAAACATTTGATTCTACCCCCTATCAGTTGTTATTAAATCCTTTACATCTTCTAGGTGGTTGTCGTTGCTATGACTATTCCTTATCTTCTAAGGGGCCAGGTCGATTTTCTAGAATATTTTCCTATACTATGAATAATATTCACCTCTATTGAGATAATATCCTAGGGGTCACACATAACAGAATATTCACATGTCTTTATTATTCTAATGAATCAGGATGTAGGACATGGTGAGCCCCACCATGGGGGTCGAGATCTGTTTGAGAAGAAATAAACACCAATGAATAAATAAAAAAATTATTATTTGAGTTTTGAATAATTATGTTGAATATATTAATTAATATTATGTACAAGATATTAAGCGAGTAGATGAAAAAATATAGTATGAATAAATATTATTTAAATGTTCAAGGATCGTTTAATATTTGTGGGATTTACAAGTCGAGTAAATGAATCATTTTTATCACATAATTTATTTAGTATATATTATTAGCAGGTGATAAAAATATTAATGAAATTATGACATATTTAGTTATTTATAATGTTTTCTTTTATGGATTATTTAGTGGGAATTATTTTTTTTAGAGTCGGGGAACCCTTTCGGGGTGTTTAATTCCAACTATATAAGAAAAGAGGACATCATTTATAATTGAATATCCATTAAATAAAATTTTATAGATCATCTACACCAAATCCCACATTCTCTAGTTAGAAAATTCTATTACACGTTTTTGATCAAGGAAAACATTTTTAGATCGAAGGAAGGGATTCATGGTAATCTTTTTGACATTAATGTCATAATCAAACCTCCAAACCAGAACTCATATTCTGATGATCAGTGTACCCAATTAGTATTGAAGCATGTGTTGAAAATATAGTGGGATCCTACCTTATATCCTTCAATAAATGGTTACTGGTGATGAGATTTAGGAGAACAAACCCTTGATTCGAATTAAGTAATTTGTCGTTTAAAATTTTGTGCTTAATTGAGTTTACACATGATCATCAGACCTTTACTGTGGATCATATTTCCATTTAAGTTAATTTAAATTTCTTGGATATTGAATATTTTATAATCCCCAACACACTATATTTTTCTATTCACCCTAGTGAGATCCCAAAAGATCCATAAAAATGAAAATTCATTCTTTATTTATCTAAATATTCATGAAAAAATAGTTATCATAGGTTTTTTATATCGAAAAATATTATACATTAATATCTAAAATGTAAATAATAAACTTAAAAGTTCAATTTAATACATTCAATAAACATTTAACATTAAGGATCTTCCAAAATATTTCTGACAAATATCAAAAATGAATAATCCAAAAAAAAGGACTGAACATTTATCCCTTGGAAATATAATATATCTCATAATGTCACATTACAAAAACCATAATACTGTGATCATATATTCTATTAAATAATTCTAATAACATGAGTCACGATAAATCATAAATGAAAAAAATATTATTTAAAATATAAAACAATCCATAATCCTAAAAAAATAATTGACTATTTAATATATTCCACATATCAAAAAATTCAATAAAATTCATGAAATATGACCTAAATCACTTTTTCATCAAAATAGTAACTAGTTTTAGGTCTACCGATACTATCCCATTAAATTCATCAATTTAAAATCATAACTTTATCCCAACAAAATATTATTAACTCAATAGTAGAGTCATAATAAGGGTCACATTCCCCTTAATCACGTGCTCTCTAAAAATATCACCATACCACTAAATAACTTTTCTTGGTTGTTGGTACCATTCAATATATATTTCAAAATACTTAATGCAAATCTATTTTGGTAAAATACTTATATACTAATGATTCTTATAACCATAATATCATTAGTATAACACATCTACAATATAATTATTGAATCCCAATACAGAAACACTTCAATCGTTTTACTTCAATAATTTTAATATGATAAGTCCTTCATTAGTCTCTCGAGTGAAATCATGAATAATGGTATTGAGTCAGACAATTCCCACATTCCCCACACATTATATATTGAACTATAAATGGTAAATTAATATAAACTTAATATCCCTCCATTGAAATATTTATTTTCATCAGTAATTAATTAATTTGTATTTATTTATTCTCCAAACATAAAACAAATTTTCATTCCTCAGATACATTCCTTTGACTGCTTATTATATCACATTTAATAGGTAGGACACCAAATATTCTTCTCTCCATGGTCTTCATTAAACTCATTATTTTTCTTATTACGTGTATTAAGAAACTCATTGAAGTGAATATTGTTAGTCATATAATGAAATTTTTGACTATGTATAATAATATGTCGATCCTTCCATATACCATTTCATATGGTTTCATATGAGGATAATCATTCTATTGTCCCTCAAATTTTTTATTAACATGATTCCTTATGGTTCCAAAGATTGTCTAAAACAAAAAATCATAGTGTGATAAATAGTAATCATATTTGAAAATCATATAATCCTAAATAATAATTTATATTATGTTTGAATAATGAAAAATTATTTTAAATATAAGACACCTTATGTTTAATGTAGTTTATTCATGGTGATCATCTAATAAAATACTTTATAATGGTTCATAAGGAAAAAAATAAGTTAACACAGGCATATCCCCTAGGAGTTTCACTCCAGGTGCACAATAAGGGGACACTCTCTATACCCCAGAATGATGGATGAGATATATTTGAACAACTATTTTCAAGGTTATTACCCCAAAATGAATATTTTCATAAACCATATCCCATTTTAGTGTCTATATAGTGATGTTTTAAAGTAAAACCAAATAATCCCACAAATTTTAAAACATTATAACATAATTATATTCATATACTTGTACTCAAATTATTTCATAGAGTGATCTTCCTTAATCAATGTTTTCCTAAATCTAGTCCCCATGTTTATACTATATTTTCTTTTATACCTAATTTAATGACACAAGATATATAATTTCAGATATGTTGGAAACATTATTTCATTCATACTAGATATAAATAATCACAACATAAAGGATGACTAGAATAGTAGTCATGGTAAAATAGATACAAAATATTATGTCACATTACATTTTAAAATATACAATAAAAAATAATTTTCACCTTGAGAAATCATTATTATTTTTAGTATATCCTTCCATATTTATTCATATTATACTTACTAGTATCAAGGTGAATGGAAAATTAAGAAATAGTTATATTATATTCAAATTATGAGAATTTTTAAGGAGGAAAATATCATAGAATAAATAAGGCATGAATAATACGGTATGAAAAATTGATTGTAAAATAATGCCATAAAAAAGGGCATGACCTTGAAACTAATCCAAGGATGACATAATTCTTCATATAATCAAATCAACATAAATTACTAATTTAATAATAATTTAATTTATAATTTCAAACATCTTAAACTTACCGTTAAAGGATCATTTAAAGATATATTACTTAAATGAATAAGGCCTCATCCCAACACACAACCAATTTTTTCTCATTGGACCTACCAATCCATCACAAAGATATTTAATTTTTTTCCTTTACAATTATATAATATGTTCTATGCTTTAATCATATGAATAAATAATACAACATGATCAACATAAATTTATATTCAAGAACTATATTTATTGGATGAACTAGTATGTATAATTTTATTACTTTCTCCAATTAAACAGATCATAAATCATCCTTAAAAATGGTGTATGGTATCATTAGAATATGTCATCATTAAAACATAATATATAAAAAATTATATTTAAATATATGAAAATACATCAAAAAGATCATAGGAAAATGTCATGAGGGAAATACACATTTAATTTTGAATCAACTTATAAAAATTACAAAAACTCATATAATATTAGGATCAAAATTTTCTTTTGAAAGGTATATGAAAAATAATAATGTAATTTTTAAAAAAATCAATATTTATTATGGTATGAAAACACATTCATTTTGTTTAGGTAAAAATTAATATGCCATTTACAATTTCAGAAAAAGTTCCTCATTTGGAAAATGACACAATGATTTCTTTTTAAAATGTCATCTTAAAATTAAAACATGGGTAAAAATTACTTTAATAAATCATTTGAAAATAGGAAAAACATTATTGAAAAAACATTATGTAGAATATAGACATATAAAAATATATTTCTGACCAAATTAAATAATATGTTGGTTTTCCACAAAAATCGTATTTTGGGATTTTGTGTACATAGAGAGAGAAAAATGAATGGAAAAATTATTATTTATATCAATATTAAAAATAGAATAAAATATATTGGTTTTAATATATAAATATTGTATAATTTCCCTGATGGAAATGTAAACATATAAAATTATGAATAATGATGTGATTGTTACAAAAACCTTTACGTGAGGTTCGAATTTCTCCAAAAGAGATTTAAAACACCAATATAATAAATTAAAATTTATTATAATTATAAATAACATCCATATATATAATTATATGATTCTATATTACCCATTGGTAAAATTTCTATAGTCTTTTACATGTAATTATTCATTGAAATTTTTCAGTGTTAACTCTCTTATTTTTCATGTATGATTGAATTTTGTAGTCTTAGTACATATATATTGATCATGGTTAAATCATATTAAAAAATATTATTCATGACAAAAGATATATATTCATTATAAACATATAACATTGACATACTTGTAAACTCAGATCTGGTTATGAAATTATCAAATATTACAATTCCATCTTCGAAATTGATGATGGTGGCGTAATTTTTTCAATCTAAAACACACAACATTAGAAAGAAATATTGGATTACATAAATTCTTAAGAACCATTTATTTTTAGGGGATTAGGAAAAGAATATTAACATTATGGATTCATAAACAACTAATTCATGAATATGAACATCATCTCACACTATACCCAACTTTTCATATTCCACATTTTGACATCTTCATCATCCATATGGAATCCTTCTAGAAATAATTCACTTAAGATTATTCTGAATAACCTACGGAAATGAAAACATTATAATGGTGATATGAAATTCATAGTAATGGTAAAAATATGAGTAAAAAATTTATTTTAATAAATAATTGTAAGAAGTTCATAAGGGTATGATTCTATAATCAGAGGGAATGAGAAAATCATAAAATATCTAATACCCATCATTACATATATCATCAATAAGGAAATAAAAAATAAGGATTTAACAATGGAAAGATTCATAAGAATAAATAATCATGAACCATGTGATATCGACATTGATTAAAAGAAGCATTATAAACCCATTTACTGAATATATAAAATTTGTTCATATCTTTATAACATTATCTTTATAAACCAATTTCATCCCATGTCATTTATAACTGGAGCCTAGTTAAATAAATAGGTGAAACCCCCCTAGTAAACACCTAAATCTTGTATATAAATACATGTAACATTACATAATGTGTTATAGTACTATCTTGTCACACAAATCATATAAACTATATCAGGATCACCCAATACTATCTAGGTGCACATATCGTATAAGAAATATCAAGATCATAATATTCTATCTGTGAACACACATAATATAAGTTATATTTTTCTCAACTGATGCTATCAGGGTGATCCAATAATATAATCTATAATATGATCATTTATAACTCTTTCATCACCCTATGCCGTTATCATTTTTTCCTTTTAGAATAAATTTAATATCTGTGATAACATACAATATACATGACAACGAGTTCGAACAAAACACCATTTAGTCATGTTTTTCAATGTCAATTAAATTATAATACTTTTAGATATTTTATATATTAAATTTATATGTTATATATTAAATCATATATTTTGACACTAACCAAATATATTTTATACATATAGGTTTAGAAAAAAAATAAAATAATACACAGAAAAACCAATATTTTTATAAAAGAAGTTTTAACTCATTTTAATGGAGAGTCCGTTTTAAATAAAATTTGGAAACATTTAGAAATTATTTTTCAAAAAATAAAATTATTATTATAAACAAAACATAAAAATTTTGTTTGTTTGAATGGTTGTTTTTTCTGAGAAGTTTCATGTTTTGATGAATAGTGCTAAAATATAGAATTTTAATTGAAAACAACTTTTTCATGTAAATAATTTATAGTGTTAAATTATATTTTTAATTTGTTTAAATGAATAATTAAATTATTTTTATATAATTTAATACAATTTAGTTCCTTGTAATCAATTATAAATTGAATGGAAATATAAAATAATTATAATCATTTTTACGTTTTCACTTTAAAAAAATGTTTTCTCGTTCCGTCAACTAGATTAATTTTATATAAATCACTAAAAATTCATTATTAAAATTTTTTAAAAATAGATTCCATATTTTTAATTAGTGGGTTAATATTATGTAAATATTTTTGGTTTATTTTAGGGAATAAGAAAAATAAATTTAGAAGTTTTTAATTTCTACAGTAAAGGGTAAATTAGGTAATTAAAGGTAAATATAATATTATAAATATTTTCAAATTACCTAAACAATTTTCCTTATTTTATAGTATGAGTATAATTTATCTCTAATAATTGAAGGATTAGTTATGAGACAATTCACTAATATATATTAAACCATAAGAGACTACCAAAAGCAGTCACTAATGGTCTTTAGCAACTTCCATCCTACTCCTATTGGAAGTTGTAGTTGGCCTATTGCTAAAGGGAATTACTTACCACCAACAACGGTCACTACAAGTGGACCCCCATCGTGCACAATGGAGATCACTAGGAAAATTATTAACGACCTTTTGGAGTTTCCGCTGATCTCATAAAAATAATATCATTAGCGACCACCTATAGAGATTGTTAACGAGAAGAATTATTTTTTGAAAATTAAATGTTTACGACCACCAATAACCCAAACCCAAAAAAATAGCCGATAAAGGGAAAAACTAGAAAATAATAGGAGCGCAAAGTGTTCATGAAAAATTATCAAAATAAATGTAAACTTACTAAAGGAAATGGAAGCCAAAAAAATTTAGATCAAGATATTCTTCCATATAAAGCCAACATTAGAAGAATATTGATGCCTCTCCATGTATTTTCACCAAATAAAAACATTAAAAATTCTCTTTTGTTTGTTGTAATTTTTTTATCATTACCACAAAAAATGGAAAAACAATTTAACTGAACAAAAATCCATGGACAAAAAACCAGTAATATAGTTATCAAATAAAGTTCAACAAATATTAACAGGTTCACAAAATATATGAAGCAATGAAAGAATACACACTTAACTAGATAATATATTCATAGTACGACTACTCTAGTATGGATGTGAGATGATGTCCAAAGGCAAGTACTTGGAATTTGTATTAGGAAAGGATTTTGATCCCACCATTATATCAGCTTCCACAACAGAAGGATTCAATTCTATGTTTGACCTTAATGGAATCCCTCATGTAATGGGAATGATTGGTGGATGCTGCAACGAAATTGGAAGTTGTGCCACTCTTGGGAAACAGGTTTCCATGAGGATGGATGAAATAGAGCAATGTGTTTAATTAAAGGGAGATGAATGACAAAGAGGACATCCATAAAAAATAACATACTTATCTATCATCTTCATCCCATAACCCTTTCACATTCCCATTACCATGCCTAGATGTGGCAATTGAACCATGTGAGTTGCGTGCATGGGTTGAATTCTTGATGAAACAGTCATAGGTGAGAGGCAAAATCCACTTATCATTGACATTAACTACTTGAGATAACACAACCTATATTATAATTCATGATTATCCACATGTTATATGAGGTTATTCCTTTCTAAAATAAAGGGTAATAAATATAAGTTACCTAAAACTAAATATGAAGTGTTTTTAGGTATATAATAGATTTTTCAATAATTCCTGCTTTGTCAACCTATAATACCCAAACGAAAATCAAACAAATAGAGGGAATAGATAATGGTTTTCACATTAGTAATCTATAAAATAATTCAGAAAACAATTCTAAAATGGTTCAGTAAAAGCGTAATGATCTGTGTTACAACACTAATGAAAGATCCTTACAATACAGACATTTAATTATAAGGGATCGTGAATCATTTTTTCTAGATTTATTACTGAAAAACGTTTTTCTATCAAAGATTGTTTTTTTATAAATTTATGTGTTCTAAAAAAATACCACTTGATATTTCTAAATGATAACCAGAAGAGATAGGTTTCATAATAATATTTCAGTAATATTCTTTTTAGTGACATTCATTGAAAAATGATCATACCACTTATCATTTATGACATGTCATTTAGTACAATTGTTTGTAGATTCCTTAATGGAAAATTGTTTTTTACATTAATTTATCTGTATTAAGTTCTTTTCTTCAGAAATTTATGTAAATGTGGGGTTTTATAATAGAACACACATATTTTTAAAATATTATTATAGTACATATTTTATTGATATTTGTTTTGTATGTAAGAAAATCTACAAGATGTTTTCAAAAAGTGTTTTCAGACAGACCCTGCCAAATAGATAAACTAATGTGAACACTAAAATATTCATTTTTGGGTGGATCTCTATGTACTAAATATTTATGACTTTTCAAAAATAATAAATTAAAATGAAAATATATTTTATTCAAAATTATATCCATGGATCATCATGAAAATACATCATAGTTACAAAAAGGAAAAATGCTATTGGGAAAATAGTATGAACATTATTGCAGTTGGGTATGAGTTCCTATAGTAAAAAAATTTTCCCATTAATTTGATTCCTTAGCCTCTCTCTATGAACAAAATAAAAAATAAAATTCTTTCAGTTGAAGAATGAAATCCAAACACTATATTAAAGCCACTACTACTTATCCACCCTCCCCCCAATTTCCCTTTAACCCATTTTTCTCACCCTCTAAAATAAATTATGAACTTATGCATCCCAGAACCAGTTATTAAAACTAGAACAACCCCACTAAGGATTTATTTTCTCAAACCCATCGATCCTTTTCCAAATCCAACAAATAAATAAACTCTTATAAATAATTAAAATGAAGAGGAAAATTGACCAAGAATTTTTCATGGAATACTACATCAATAGGACCTTCATATTCTTCATTCTCATGAAATTATCGCTTTTTTATTTCACTATGGATACTTCAAGGATCCCTTCATACTAATTCTAGATAACACATATAAAGAAATAACCATTGTACCTCTAGTCATTCCATTATCTGGGATTTCAATATCGAAACTTCCCACATTAACTTGACCCAAGCATTCCTTACCCTTTATGGAAATTTATTATAAAACATATGATTTCATAGAAGGATATATCTCATTTAGTGGATTTATTACCAATTAAAAATTTTATCACATAAAACAAGGTCTCCTATGAAGGATTTTTTCACACTCTATTGTACTTTTAGAATTGTTAGGCAATGAACAAGAATGAACACTAGTGTCTAAAACAAAACCTTTATCTTTCCTTCCAATTCTACATATGTTTAATTGATCTAAAGAAGGTTCATCACCAAATTTGGGAGGAATCTAATTGGAAAGAATAAAAATTTGTTTGATATGGTAAAAGTTTATGGTGGCTCCATGAATCACACAATAAAGTGTTGAATCCTCAACTTCCATGTTCAAACTTGAAAATGGCCAGTTCCATCAGTGCTTTAATTGAACCCAATATACCTGGTGGAAATTTCACATGTTTATATATCTAATATAGGTTTTGGGTACTCTTTGAGTAGGAAATGAAAATTATTCCTCTTTATAAATCCCGGAAACACTAAACAAGAGTTGGAGTTCAACAAGAATTGATTCAACACTTTGATTCAGGGATGTTCATTCGATAAGATTTCTCAGTATGAACTAATCTAACATGAACGATTCTATTATCAGATCAAATAAGAAGATGAGAATGATGGAATCATTTTTTGGGGTTTATACCATAATATCAATTAATGATAGGTTTGAAAAAAATACAGAAATGATACATAAAAAAATCTCTTCTTGAGTATGTTGAACCTATAGAGCTCTATCAGAAGGAGGATAACTTTATACATTAACTTATACCTCTTTAATTAGAAAATAATAATTACCTCTAGAATATTTAATATCCTAAACATGGAATATATCATAATATACCTCTAAAATTACATTGGGTTCATCAATGATTTAATTTATGGTGAATATTTCTATAACGATAATACAGATCTAACGCAGAGACTTACCCATGTGGAAATCCTGAAGTCAGAGATCACAGGACTGTAAATGTGAAATACTAAAAAAGGCATTATATTTGAGTAAATCAAGTATCTAACAAAATGAGATTTAATTTCTCACCCATATAAAACCATTAACAGGGAAAATATATCGACATACCAATATCTATGTAAATACCATCCAGAATGGTGGATATCATAGAGAGTGTTAAAAAATTATTGAAAAAGAAATTCCCAGTGGATTCAATAATATCCTCTACGATTTTTGTGTTTAGAAATGAGGGTGAAAAATCTAGAAGATGAAACTCATGCATAATTCATCTTGTGTCCTATTTCATCAACTAGATCCTTTAACAAATGAATAAGATGACTTTTATGATATCAAAATTCTGATACACTTCCTCATGAATTCATAAAAGAAGATTCTGAAAATAAGTTTATGGAGAAGGATCCCCTATTATATAGAGAAGGTCGTTTGACCATGAATCATATGGGTGGCTTAGTAAAAATTAAAAGAGAAAGCAATCAATGTCTGATACCTTCTAAATTTGGAAACAAGGTTCAAATAGTTATTTTCATTTCTAATTTTAACATAATCATTAATTTCTTATGATTTCTCATCAGTAAGAATGTATTTAGTTGGGTTTGAATCCCTACTTGATCAAATTTTTGTTTAATGAAAATAAAAATGAGATTTTTGAATTTACTGAGAATTAAAAAAATTGTTCCTACAAATATTACATGTCACATAATATGTATAAAAATCAGTTTGAAATCATAACTTATTAATTTTTGGAATGTAATGTTAATATTGAAGAAACCAACAGCTGCCAAGAAACTGTTAACATGGATTGAGGTTGATCATAATGACAATATTCACCTATAATTAAATATTTAGACTCAATTTTTGTAATTGTTCCAAGAAAAAATAATAAAATTAATGATAGAGAAATATTTATAAGTGCATCGATGTTACTAAAATACTTTAATTCTTAGTGGTTAGTGAAAAACGCTAATTTATGTTATAATCTAAATACCTGAATTATTGAGTCATATATGATTTTTTGATGATGGAATCCCATAATATTGAAATATAATTCATTTTTTTAATATATTTAGTGGTAATTCTCAAACTATTCATAGTCCTAAGGAAAAATAATAAACTGATGAACAAAATAATTGGAAAACACACATATCCTTCACTATAAATACCACCCATCACCACCTCTTCTCCTCACAACTCTTAAGACTTGAAGCTTGTTCAATTTCTATGAAATACTATTCTTATGTTTTTCCCCCACATCTTGGAGCCTTTGGTCTCAATAAAATGCCAAACTAAATTCCCTTAATTAGTTAAAGAAGGAAAATAATTCAAGAGGTAAAACCCTCAATCCTTCCATTTCATTTTATTTTATTTTAATTTACTTTTTTATTCTTCCCTTTCCTCCTCTATAAAGACATGATTTATAACTCAATTATCTTATATACACTATAATTTTTTTTATTTCAAGGTAATATACATTGTCAAGTCTCTTCTCCTCAACATTTTATTCTAAAAATGAAATCATAATCCGTGAGTTTCTGATTTACCACCTTCGTGGATGACCTATTTTAATTTTTCAATTCCATATTCAAGGATGGTAATAAAATGATTAATATGGTTAAAATATACTATTATACATGTATTAAATCTTACTTTATGTTCTGAAACTAGTATATATACATAATATTAATTACAAAACCAAAAATGTTAATGACAATCGAAAAAATGCCAAAACAATTTAAACAACTATCACTAACATTTTATTTAATGATTCATCCTCATAAGATATTATTAATTAAAATATATAACCATATAATATTATTTAAGTTCATTAATAATATATAAGTCCAATTTTGGACAACTATTATCATTTTAATTGATTTTCTATGCATGTATACATGTAAACTGATCATGAAACCCACGGAAAAAAATGCTGATAAACAATAAAATTGTATCTTATAACTCATCAAAAAGGCTATAAATAAACTTAATAAATTTATAATAAATATTATTCATGTATAAAAATGTTATAAATTAATAAATAATTGGATTTATTTTGATTATCCTATACATTAAGATGAAGTGAAGAACACATTCACACATATGGTAAGGGATTCTCCCCAAACATCCATTTTTTTATATGGGTTACAATTTCTCTATCTTTACCCCAATTTAATTATTAATTACTGTTATTTACTCCTCATACATTATATTTTTATTTTTTAAAATTATTTACCTAGGTCCATTATTCCTTCCTTTATGGAGAAATAAATGTTTTATAAGGTTCTCTATTCAATTCCTTCTTGTAAGAAATTTTTATTTAAGGGGAGTTTCGAATTTCAAACTTATGTTCATGTATAATACATAGTATGTATTATTCCAATAATTTCTTATAATATAAAAAACATTTATCATGAAAAACAATCTTAGTTCATTACTTTTTTTTATGAAAACAGTTCATCATTTTTATTTTTAATTACTTTTTAATATTTTCCCTTAAACCACACTAAAGGTTATATTTTCAAAAGAATCTCAAAAACTATTTTTACATGTTTTCAACTCAGATGGACATCATTTATCACGATCTATGAATATTTTAAATTATGAATGTCTATGTATTATTTAACTAAATTATTTTATAGAAACCATTATTATATTCCCTTTGACCACTTATTCTTTGTGTGTGTTGTATATATATTTCCCTTTTATTTATGATCACAATTCATTAAATATTCAAATTTCTTGTACCATAGATATTATTATCCTCTTAGAAATCTACCATTTTTAAAAATGATATTATTATTGAGTTTAATATATGTGTTAATAATTATTTGGTCTTGCATTGATGGATGGGGCACAATTATAGATTGTCCCTTTATGGATTTATAGGTATCATGCAACAAAAATGTTGGTGACGGCACTTTGTGTTTGTTTCTAAAAAAATTTAGGCCATTTTTACTGACATACATAAACCATCTTCAAGGTATACTGGTTCATATCCTAGATACATTAAATCTAATAAATAAGTATTTTCCTCATTCAGTATTCTGTAATTACCTTCCATGAGATTTTTACTTTAACAACTTTAATGGATTCATTTACATTATAAGTTTATTGAAGAAATGTGTTTTGTAGTTATTTACCATTCCATTATGATTATGTATTATTTGGTTTTATTAACTTGTTATTGATTTATGAAACACTTATTGAGCATTTGATCTCACCCCTTTTATTTTTTTTCATTCCCCATGTTTTGAATATGAACACTTTTAATAAGTGTCAAGGAAGAATTTTTATTTTCATTAGTTGTGTTCTTTGTTTATTTACTAACTCAATAAGGGTAACATGTATGTATATAGTTCTTCAAGACTACTAAATTGATCTATACTTGTTGATTTTATCTCATGTATCTATTCCATTGTAATAAAATGACCCCAGACTATAGGTGACTAGAGTTGGGGTTGTTATAGATCGTATCAGAGAAAGTTTAGTAGAAACCTTAGGAATTTTATTTTGGAAACATAGTTTTGGAAATATTTCTCTATGATTGAATTTGAGTATAATAATATAAAAACACCCTCTAATTTTGCTAAGGTAGATATTATGTGCTTCTTCTTAGTAATATATCTTTTTCTAGATTGTATATGTGGATGTGGTTATGGAACATGTGTACCTAGGGGTAAAAAAACATACAAGGTGTGTCTTGCTGAACTCGGTGTAACCTAGAACACGGTAAAGGCCCTTATTGCACACCAGGTTTGACACTCCTAGAGGATATGATTAAGACAATTCACATTATATATACAAACTATTATGAAAGATTTTAAGGTCAACATGTCCCCAATGAAATTATGTTTGTGATTATAAGGTTATCTATGTGTAAATTACCAACTTATATTATGTGGTTTTATAGTTTGAAATTATAAATTTTGATTCATAACAAAATTTATGGTATCCTATTTCTTATAAATTATCCTAAGGGATATAATGGAATCAATACCCATGAATAATTTTGGGATTTTCAAAACGAGTATGCCAAAATAGGTAGTGTTGAAGATGGGTAGATCATGAACATATTAGGACCGCTAAATCAGGTTTTTATGAATAACCATGTTAATATTATTTTGTATTTTTTTCATGCAAAATGAGTTCCCATATATTAATGGGACTACTAATCCATTGGTATTTGAGTAGTGGATCCATTCCCTTGAAAATATATTTATAGAATTGGGATTTTATAAAAATGAAATGGAGGTGTTGTAATTATATTTCAACAATGGAAATACTAATAAATGGTGGTCCATGATACATAATTCAAAGGAGGAAGGTGAAACATAAGATATGGAGTAGATAAATTTTAAATATAAATTCATTGAAAAGTATTACCCATGTGAAAAACAAATTAAAATGAAGCATAAATTAATAGTTTTAAATAAAAAAAGAAGAAGAGAGTGTTGCAGAGTATGAGAATAGCTTCAAAAGAATATATAGGTATGATATTAAATAAATATTTTATTAAGAAGATAATTTTTATACATTTTTTGAAGGTCTTAATATGAAGATTATTGACTTCTCAAACATTTTCACTATATGATGAAATTGTATTAAGTGTCATTAAAATAGAGAATGAATTTGCTAGATATGTTTTTTCAAGGGATATCAAGATAATAAAGGGTCTTCTAATAACCATGGAGAGTATGAAGCCTCAAAAAATTATAATAGAATGAATCAATTTACATTATTTGAAAATTGTTTAAATAACTATAACTGGAAATGTTTTAAAGGAGTGATATTTTTCTATAAGTGTGAAGAAAAGGGTCAAGAAGATAATGAATACAAGGGAAGAAACGAATAAATGATGTTCAATGATTCAAATTTTATATAATAGGGAATTATTCAAATTAAATTCCCAAGAATCAGGGGAATCTAACATAGGATATGCCAAGGGGATATGGAAAAGCATATGCAATCCCCATATCTAAAATATATGAAGCCAATGATGTTGTGGTAAGTACATTAATCATATATTATAATCTATAAAATTAATTATTTGATTCTGGAAAATCACACTCTTTTATATATACCCATATTTCAATAAAAACTTGACATTTGCCTTCTTATTTGATAAGGGATTTTTTAGTCAAAAACTACTAAGGGAAGTCTCATTGTATGAAAAATGTGTCAGTAATTTCCCTTTATGATATATAAATATTCTTTAGTTGATTACCTTATCATCATACCTATGTTGGACTTTGATATAATCCTCAAATTATGATGTGATAATTTAATACAAGTTTTAGGAAATTATTATTTTTAAAGAAGATGTATATTTACTTATCTTTAGAGTAAAAACTTTATCACCTGATTGTTTTGTAGATCCACCCCTAGAAGATCTACTGAATGAAATTCTTATAGAGTAAGGGAAGATAAAAAATAGGGATTATGAAACATATCATTAAATTAAGGATGTACCAATTTTATAGGAATACTTTAACGTCATTCCTGAGTAATTACATGGGGACCCCCTCAAGACTGAAATTGATTTTACCATTGATATATTCCTTGATGCAAGACTAATATAAATTACTACTTATAGAATGGACATTGTGGGATTAGAGGATCTAAAGAAAAAACTATAGGATTTGAGTAATGATATTTTTATTCACCTTAGTGTTTCCCTATGGGGATCCTATGTTCTCTTTGTGATAAAGAAAGATGGATCCTTGAGGGAATGAATTAACTATAGATAAATAAATGATAGTATAATAAATAATAAGTATACTCTGCCTCATATTGATGATTTATATTTTCAACTCCATGGAGCTCAATATTTTTTTAATATTGAACATCATTCTAGATATCATCATTTGCGAATAAATAAGTAAGATATTTTGAATCAAACATTTCAGATGAGGTATGAACATTATGAGTTCATAGTATTTATAGAATATAATGATGATTTTTTGTAGTATTCATTAATGATATTATGTTGTATTATAAAATCTATGAAGACCATAATAATCACTTGTGGATTATTTTGGAGACTCTAATAACGAAAGAGTTATATGGTAGATTTAGAATGTGTGAATTCTAGCTTGAGGAAATTTCTTATCTTGACTCTATTATATCTAAATATGGAATATCATTTGATCCAATGAAGACAAATTAAATCCAATACTGGAATACTCAAATAAAAATAATAAACATGTGTAGATTTATTAGATTATTAGGTTACAATAATCTTTTCATTCAGAATTTTTCCATATTGTCCAACCCGTTAAACAAGCTCACACGCAAAAGGGTTTAGTTCATATTGACAAAATAATGTGCATAATGATTTATATAATTGATGAGAAGACTATTAAATGTTCTTATTTGGAATTTACCATGTGGAAATGATGGTTTTATGATATATATTGATTCATGAAGGAGGGGACATGGTTGTGTCATTATCCAAAACAATAATGTTATTACATATGCATCAAGGTAGTTGATGAATCATGAACAAAATTATCAAACTCGTGATCTTGAGTTTTCAGCCATAATATTTGATCTAAAGATATGAAGACACTATCTATATGGTGAAATATGTGAGATATATAATGATAAAAAAATATTTAAATACATATTTACACATAAATAAATCAACATGAGGCAATGATGATTTGTTGAATTACTCAATTATTATTATTGATCAATACACAACCACCTAGGAAAATAAAATAAAGTGGAAGATGAATTAAGTACAGAATATCATGGACATTATACCCAAATGATTATTGAGAAATATACTAAATGCATAAATTCATTAAATATGTAAATGGGTATTTTTGAAGAAAGGGAAACATCACTCCTTTTTCAAATGATTTCTTGACTATCTTTACATGAGAAGATTAAAAGTTCTCAATATGATAATGATAATTTTAAAAAAAAAAATTAATGCCAATAAGGATGAGAGATTTGAGGACGTCGTATATGAGGATCAAACTCTTAAATTTGGAAAGTGGGAATGTGTTGCATTAATACTTGAGCTAAAATGGAAACTATTATATAATTCCCCCAGATCAAATTTCCATATACACCCTAGTAGTACCAAGATGTATAGATATCTAAAGAAACATTTTTGGTTGGATAATTTGAAGTGGGAAATTATTGATTATGTTTCAAGGTTCATAGTTTTTCAAAAATTGAAGGACAATAGAAACATATTCTAGGAGTTATAAAAACCTTAACTATTCATATATGGAAGTGGGATGACATTATGATGGACTTTGTCACAGATCATAAGAGTTTGAGGTATGTTTTATCCCAGAGTAACATGAACATACGATAGTGTCAGTGGATGGAGTTATTACCGGAATATGACTTTGAGATATCATATACACCTAGAAAAAAGAATGTTCAAGATGATGCACTGAGTCAAAAGTCATGTAGTGATGATGTGCGTGAATCCGGTGATTCTTGGAGAGTAATGGAAGAACTTTCAGCATTACACCTTGATATGGGATTAGTTAGGGGAAGAGGTTGTATTTTTTAGACGACGGTACATTCAAACTTGGTGTAGAAGGTGGAAGAGTACATGTTTGGGGATCTAGAGGTGGAGGTCTGGAGAGACCGAGTTGCTTATGGTGAGGCCCCTGATGGTTGGTCGGAGTATGAACAACACCAAGTGTTGTATCATAGATGGATTTTTGTTTCTTTGACGATGTGAGAGATGGTTCTCAGAGAGTTCCATAGTTCACCTTTAGCGTTGCATCCTGGCGTGAAAAAGATGTACCAAGCCTTGAGGAGCCAGTGTTGGTGGCCTGGGATGAAGCATGTGGTTTTGTAGTTTGTGTCTTGATGTTTGGTCGCCCAGAAGGTGAAGGACAGAAACTATGTTCATGGTGGTCTTATCCAGCCATTAGATATTCCTTAGTGGAAGTGGGATAAAATATCAATGGAATTTGTTACTGGTTTACCTCAAGTTCAGGGAGGACATGATTCTATTTGGGTAGTAGTAGATCATTTAACAAAAGCGGACCACATCATATGGATAAAGGAATCGAGGTCAATAGAATTTTTGTCAAGGTAGTATCTAGAGGATGTGGTTAGACTTAATGGAGTCCCAAGGATGATCATTTATGATCGAGATCCTCATTTACCTCTAGGGTGTGGAGAAGTCTCCAACATGCTTTCAGTTATCAATTATTCCTTAGCACTTCTTTTCACCCTCATCATTTGAAGCCTTGTATGGATGACCTTTCCATTCTCTGTTGTGATGGACTGGGGTCGGAGAGTCAGCAATTCTCTGACCTAAAGTAGTATAGAATACAATAGAGATGGTTCAAGTGATTCGTGAGAGGATGACGACAGCGCAAGATCGTCATAAATCATATATTGATCCAAGAAGGAGGCCGTTAGAGTTTAATGTTTGGAATCATGTGTTTCTGAAGGTTACTCCCCATCATAGGAAACGAAGGTTTGGTTGTGGGGGTAAGCTTTATCCCCAGTTTGTTGGGACTTTTGAGGTGTTAGCTCGTGTTGGAGTTGTTGTGTATCGATTAGCACTTCCCCTGCAGTTGAGTCGAATACAGGATGTTTTCTATGTATCACAACTCTGAAATTATCTTCATGATGACTCTCACATCATTGATTAGAGAGAGATAGATATTGATGATGATGCAACATTTGAGAAGCGACATGTGTATATCCAAGACCACAAGGAGAAGGTGTTTCACATGCATTATATCCACTTACTTCATGTCTTGTGGCGACACGGTGGCATGGAGGAGAGAACCTGGGAACGTGAGTTGCAAATATGTGCTCAGTAGCCAGAGTTGTTTGATGTTTAACTCCTTTCATGTATAGATGTATCCTTTTTGGTTATAAGCCTTTCATGTTTATGAGATGGATTGATTTTTTTGCTTTTGTGGCTTGAGGTATCTAGATGGGTTGTTGATGGGACCCCGTTTCATTTTCACTTTTGGTGGGTTTTGAATTCTTGGGGATGAGAATGTTTTGAGAGGTATCTGGTATAATGTACTAGACCTATTCTATCCATTTCATTGTAAAAATATGGTGTTTGAGGTGTTCTAGGAGGTCAAAGTTACCTATCCCCAACACTCTTCCATTTTTTTCTTTTTATGTGAACTTTGGCATCAGTGACCCTCTATGAACAGTTCCAATGTTAGATAGTTGTGAACAGTGCATCGGTAACCTTATGTGAACAATTCCAATGGTGTGGTCTAACAGTAACCTCTTTTTACTTTTCCAAATTTCCAATTCTATGAGTAGTTCCATCAGTAAATAGTTCTATCGGTAACCTCTAATGATAACGTCTCTTTTTTCTTTTCAAAATATCCAATTCTGTGAACAGTTCCATTAGTGAATAGTTCTATCGGTAACCTCCAACGATAACCTCTCTTTCCTTTTCCAAATTTCCAATTCTTTGAAAAGTTCCACTGGTTCACAGTTCTATTGTTAAGCTCTAATAGTAACCTCTCTTTCCTTTGTCAAATTTCAAATTTTGTGAATAGTTCCATTGGTGGACAGTTCTATCAGTATCCTCTAACAGTAACCTCTCTTTACTTTTCATAATTTCGAATTCTATGAACAATTCCAACAGTGAACAGTTCTATCTGTAACCTCTATTAGTAACTCCTAATGGTGAGGTTCATGAACAGTGTCTTTCCTTTTCCATATTTTGAGTTTGTGAACAGTGTTTCCAGCTTCCTACAGTTTCACCCGTTTGACATTTCCTTTGACATAAAATACATTTAAATACTTATTTTAAAAACTCTAAGGCTGATTTAAAGGCCATAACTACTAAATTAATTATTCTTAAGGCTTAAGATGTTTTTACTTTGTCAAACCGCATTGTTTAATGCGATCCTTTTTTAATAGGGAATCAACAATATCTTAAACTACCACTCCATTAAATATTCAAAAGTGACAGGATATCTTCCACCCTTGTTCTTCCTCCTTGTTCTCGGGTGTGATTCTCTCAAACCTTTCCTTCCTTATCGTAGGAATCATGAGATCATATTTTTTCATGTGGATTGGCTTCCTCGACATCCTTCTTGTTGCATGTGCACCCCCTGTTTTGGTGCAACCAAGAAGTATCCATCAATCTTATATATAAGGTATGATCCATCACTATTCAATTGGGGTTTTTTTCCTCCCGTTTCTCCTTTCCATATTATATCATGTAATCTACATGATTCTAATAGAGTTTTCTTGGGTTTTGGTTGGTGCGATCGTACCGTGGCATCCTCGGGTGGATGTAGTTGTCGTGTGAGGAGGCTATCGTAATCCGTTGTGTGGACTATTCTCACATAAAGAACTCCAAGAACCATTTGAGGTAGGGGATACATTGTTTCTATTTTATTTTATATTCAACTGTATAGTTAGCATGTTTCATTCCACTGGATCATAATGGAATTGGCATAATAAATATTTAAATAGGATAAATAAATTGATATCGATCGTATGTCATTGCCACTTATTTTTCTAGATTGTGTGATATCTATTTATGCTTCGTATAGCTGTTCATTATTGATGGAAATTGGTAAAGAACATAAACCTGAATTAATTGATAATTGTTTGGATAATGATAAAGACGCATGTAAATGAATATAGTTCTTCTTTTTATAATTTTTATGTTAATCAAAATAGTTCAGTAACCACATTTAATTAATTTTGTGATCCCTTACTGTTTAGGTTTCTCAATGTTATAACCTATAAATAATAAATCGGTTAATCCAAGATGGATTAAAGAACTGGCGGTTTGACAAAATATAATTCCTTTTAGGGTTTTGAGTTACACTCTTTATTGTTTAAGGGCTAAGAGCCAATTGATGTGATGTTTTTTTTCCTGCTCCTTGTGTTGTGATGTGAGCCTGGATGGCTGTTGTTTTTTGTGGGGGTAGGGAGGCCTATTGGTTGTTGTAGCAGTTGATACCTAGAGTGGTGAGATGCATCAGTTTATGCATTTGGGTGTTGGGGAGGACACCAGGGATGATGGAATGGGTTGGATGTGAATTTTGGGATGCTTGTTGTTTCCTTTGTTGGTTATCTTCTTTACTTTTATGCAGTTCTCAAGGAATCTGGTCTGGCTTACCCTTCTTCTGGAAGAGGTGAAGACGCACGGGGTATTCCACATGCTTTCTGTGTTTATCTTCTCAAGGGAGGATGGGTCTACACTCTTGCTATAGGCGGAAATGACTCGACAGGTAGTACATCTAATCAGTGGGTTGAGCCCCTTTGTGTTTAGTAGCATATAATATTATTCTAGAATGCCTGGGAGTATGGGGAAGTAATTATGTAATGAATAATTGAATTAATGATGTTAACCCATGGGGTTGGAGCCTGCTGGAAGAAAATGAAAAGGTTATAATTTTAAAGGGACAACAGACTTGGGTGTGATGGTAATGAAATTTAATGAAGAATGGTTATTGGTTAATTAATGATTAAATAATTAATTAACATAAATTGAAACTGATAAAAAGGGAATTAAATAATGTATTAATGCTCTTTAAATTGTTCTGTGCTTATAGGATACCTAGTCTTAGAAGTAGAATCTCAGATTCCGAGTGACGTTAGCTGCATTTGAGTTTAAGACCAGGTTATTCCCATAGTGTAGTTGTGAGGTACAGTATATTCTGTAATTTTTGTGTTTCTATACGGTACTCCACCCTGTAAGTAAGGTCAACAGACACCCCAGGGATTCTAAGCCCTGGAGGGCTATTTTCCCCAACATTCTGGTGGGAGGATGGATGGATGACTACCCCCTTTGGCCCAACTATATTCTCTTGTTAGTTACTTGTGCTAGCATTCACATTGGTTAGTTTTTTCCATATATGTGTGTAGAGGGTTGTAATGTATTATGGTTATTCACACACATATATTATGGATATAGTTTTTATGGATGACTATAGGTGTAACATGTATCGGCTTTGATGGCTTAAGGATCCTTACTCGGTGTATGGGCAGTAATGGCTTGAGGAATAATACTCGATGTATGATAAATGTTATGTGAGCTGTGGTGGCTCCCATAAACTTACTGGATACTTTTCTTATGTGGACATGGTGGTTTTGTTGCATAAGGTGCATGTTGTGGTGCTTCCCCTAGGTGTCTGCCGACAAGCCTTTTTTAGAGAAATTCTTAGGATGTTCAATGTTAGGGAAAAGAAGAAAACTAGTGGGGAATTAGTAGCGAGGTAACCTTGATAATATTTATTATATTATATACTCTTGTATTCATTACTTGTTAAGAGTAGCCATGGTGTGGATGGGAACATAGTATACCTTATTAGGTGACGATTTAGTTTCACTTGTTGTTCACTATGCTTCAGCATGTCATCTTTACTTTTAAACGTGAGGATTCAGGGAGGATCTTTCTGATTATACTGTTATACTCACTCTATGTACATATAAACTTCTTTTCAGGTCACATAGAGAAACTTAGAGATTCGGCTGGTTACTACTAGCTTGTGTTTGCAGGAACTGTTTGAACTTGTGGGTGCTGCTGTTTTACATTCTTTTTGGAACTTGTAGTTTTCACCTTTTAGTTGTAGTAGTTTTTCATGACATTTCATATGTGTACTCAGGTTTTCGTTTATATTTATATCTGAGTTGGAGTTGGTTTGTGTCTATCTTATCCCTCTCTTACTCATGTGTTCTCTTATAGGGTAATGCCTCCCATTTGTGCGGTGTAATACCCTCGATGCTCGTCGGCAACCCCAGTCCTACTAGAGGCGGGACTCAGGGGTCATTATCTCCCTTCTCACATTGCCGGCCCATGAGGGGTACACTTTATGGGTAGAGGGTAGTAACAGTAGAGGTTATGTTTTAAAATTCATTGAAACTAATCAAAATCAAGCATTTGATTCTTCCCCCTCTCAGTTGTTATTAAATCCATAACATCTTCCTGGTGGTTGTCGTTGCTATGACTATTCATTATCTTCTAAGGGGCCAGGTTGATTTTCTAGAATATTTTCCTATACAATGAATAATATTCACCACTATTGAGATAAGATCCTAGGGGGTCACACATAACAACATATTCACAAGTCTTTATTATTCTAATGAATCAGGATATAGGACATGGTGTGCCCCACCATGGGGGTCGAGATCTGTTTGATAAGATATAAACACCAATGAATAAATAAAAAAAATTATTATTTGAGTATAAAACAATTAAGTTGAATATATTAATTAATATTATGTACAAGATATTAAGCGAGTAGATGGAAAAATATAATATGAATGAATATTATTTTAATGTTCAAGGATCATTTAATATTTGTGGGAATTACGAGTCAAGTTAATGAAACAGTTTTATCAAATAATTTATTTAGTATATATTATTAGCAGGTGATAAAAATATTAATGAAATTATGACATATTTAGTTTTTTATAATGTATCCTTTATGGATTATTTTGTGGGAATTATTTATATTAGAGTCGGGGAACCCTTTCATGGTGTTTAATTCCAACTATATAAGAAAAGAGGACATCATTTCTAATTGAATATCCATTCCATAAAATTTGATAGATCCTCTACACCGCATCCCACATTCTCTAGTTAGAAAATTATATTACAAGTTTTTAATCAAGGAAAACATTTTTAGATCGAAGGAAGGGATTCATTGTAATATTTTAGACACCAATGTCATAATCAAACCTCCAAACCAGAACTCATATTCTGATGATCAAGGTACCCAATGAATATTGAAGCATGGGGTGAAAATATAGTGGTATCCTACCATATATCATTCAATAAATGGTCACTGGTGATGAGATTTAGGAGAACACACCCTTTATTCGAATTAAATAATTTGTCGTTTAAATTTTTGTGCTTAATTGAGTTCACACATGATCATCAGACCTTTACTGTGGATCGTATTTCCATTGAAGTGAATTTAAATTTCATGGATATTGAATATTTTATAATCCCAAACACACTATATTTTTCTATTCACCCTAGTGAGATCCTAGAAGATCCATAAAAAAAATTCATTCTTTATTTATCTAAATATTCATGAAAAAATAGTTATCATAGGTTTTTTATATTGAAAAATATTATAAATTAATATCTAAAATGTAAATAATAAACCTAAAAGTTCAATTTAATAATTTCAATAAACATTTAACATTAAGGCTCCTCCAAAATATGTCTGACCAAAATCAAAAATGAAAAATCCAAAAAAACAAGACTGAACATTTTTCCCTTCGAAACATAATATATCTCATAATGTCACACTAAAAAAACCTTAATACTGTGATCATGTATTCTATTAAATCATACTAATAACATGAGTCACTATAAATCCTAAATGAAAAAAAATATTATTTAAAATATAACACAATCCATAATCCTAAAATAAAATAATATACTATTTAATATATTCCACATTTCAAAAAATTTAATAAAATTCATGAAATATGACCTAAATCACTTTATTATCAAAATAGTAACTAGTTTCAGGTCTACCAATACTATCCCATTTAATTCATCAATTTTAATCATCACTTTATCACAACCAAACATTATTAACTCAATAGTAGAGTCATATTAAGGGTTATCTTCCCCTTAATCATATGCTCTCTAAAAATATCACCATACCACTAAATAACTTTTCTTGGTTATTGGTACCATTCAATATATGTTTTCAAATACTGAATGAAAATCTACTATGGAAAAATCCTTATATGTTAATGATTTTTATAACCACAATATCATTAGTATAACACTTCTACAATATAATTATTGAATCCCAATACAGAAACACTTTAATCATTTTACTTCAATAATTTTAATATGATAAGTCCTTCATTAGTCTCTAGGGTGAACCCATGAATTATAATATTGAATCAGACAATTCCCACATTCCCCACACATAATATATTGAACTATAAATGGTACATTAATATGAACTTAATATCCCTCTATTGAAATATTCATTTTCCTCAGTAATTAATTTTATTTATTTATTTATTTTCCCAACATAAAACACATTTTCATTCCTCAGATATATTCCTTTGACTGCTTATTATATCATATTTAATAGGTAGGACACCAAATATTCTTCTCTCCATGGTCTTCATTAAACTCATTATTTCTCTTATTTCGTGTATTAGGAAACTCACTGATGTGAATATTGTTAGTCATATAATGAAATTTTTGACTATGTATAACAATATGTTGATCATTCCATATACCATTTCATCTGGTTTCACATGAGGATAATCATTCCATTGTCCCTCAAATTTTTTATTAACATGATTCCTCGTGGTTCCAAACATTGTAAAAAAAAATCATAGTGTGATAAGCAATAATCATATTGGGAAATCATATAATATTAAATAATCATTTATATTATGTTTAAATCATGAAAAATTATTTTAAATCTAAGACACCTTATGTTTAACGTAGTTTATCCATGGTCATCATCTAATAAAATACTTTATAATAGTTCATAAGGAAAAACATAACTTAACACAAGCATATCCTCTAAGAGTTTCAAACTAGGTGCACAATAAGGGGACACTCTCTATGCACCAGAATGTTGGATGAGATATATTTGAACAACGATTTTCAAGGTTATTACCCCAAAATGCATCAATTCATAAACCATATCCCCTTTTAGTATCTAGATAGTGATGTGTTTAACGTAAAACCAAATAATCCCACGAATTTTAAAACATTATAACATAATTCTATTCATATACTTGTACTCAAATTATTTCATAGAGTTATCTTCCTTAATCAATATTTTCCTAAATATAGTCCCCATGTTTATACTATATTTTATTTGATACCTAATGTAATGACATAAGATATATAATTTTAGATATATTGGAAACATTATTTCATTTATACAAGATATAAGAAATCACAACATAAAGGATGACTATAATGGTAGTCATGGTAATATAAATACATACTTTAATGTCATGTTACATTTTAAAATATAAAATAAAAAATAATTTTAACTTTGAGAACATCATTATTATTTTTAGTATATCCTTCCATAATCATTCATAGTATACTTCCTCGTATTAAGGGGAATGGAAACTTAAGAAATAGTTAGATTATATTCAAATTATGAGAATTTTTAAGGAGGAAGATATCATAGAATAAATAAGGCATGAATAATACGGTATGAAAAATTGATGGTAAAATAATGCCATTAAAAAGGACAAGACCTTGAAACTAATCCAAGGATGATATAATTGTTCATATAATCACATCAAAATAAATTAATAATTTAATAATAATTTAATTTATAATGTAAAACATCTTAAACTTACCGTAAAGGCATCATTTAAAGATATATTACATAAATGGATAAGGCCTCATCCAAACACAGAAGCATTTTTTTTCTCATAGGACCTACCAATCCATAATTGAGAAATGTAATTTTTTTCCTTTCCCATTATATAATAAGTTTGATACATTCATCATATGAATAAATAATACAACACAATAAACATAAATTTATATTCATGAACTATATTTATTAGATGAACTAGTATGTATAATTTTATAACATTCCCCAATTAAACAGATCATAAATCATCCTAAAAAATGGTGTATGGTATCATTAGAATATGTCATCATTAAAACATAATATAAAAAAAAATTATATTTAATCATATTAAAAAACATCAAAAAGATAATAGGAAAATTTCATGAGGGAAATAAACATTTAATTTTGAATCAACTTATAAAAATTACAAAAAATCATATAATATTAGGATCAAAATTTTTTTTGAACGAAATATGAAAAAAATAATGTAATATTCAAAAAAGATTATTATTTATTATGGTATAAAAACACATTCATCATGTTTATGTAAAAATTAATATGCCATTTAAAAATTCAGTAAGAAGTTCCTCATTTGGAAAAAGACACAAACATTTCTTTTAAAATTTCATATTAAAATTAAATCATGGGTGAAAATTACTTTAATAAATTATTTGAAAATAGTATTAACATTATTGAAAATACATTAAGAATAATATAGATATATAAAAAGATATTTCCTTCTAAAATAAATAATATGTTGGTTTTCCTTATAAATAGTATTTTTGACCTTTGTGTACATAGAGAGAGGAAAATGAATGGAAAAATTATTATTTATATAAATAATAAAAAGAGAATAAAATATATTGGTTTTAATATATAAATATTGTATAATTTCCCCGATGGAAATGTAAACATATAATATTCTGAATAATGATGTGATTGTTACAAAAACCCTTACCTAAGGTTCAAATTTCTCCATAAGATATTTAAAAAACAATTATAATAAATTAAAATTTATTATAACTCTAAATAACATCCATATATATAATTATATGATTATATATCACCCATTGATAAAATTTCTATAGTCTTTTACTTGTAATTATTCATTGAAATTTTTCAGTGTTAACTCTCTTATTTTTCATGTAAGTTTGAATTTTGTAGTCTTAGTGCATATATATTGATCATGGTTAAATAATATTAAAAAATATTATTCATGACATAAGATATATATTCATTATCAACATATAACTTCGACATACTTGTAAACTCGAATCCGGTTATAAAATTATCAAATATTACATTTCCATCTTTGAAACTGATGATGGTGGCTTAATTTTTTCAATCTAAAACATACAACATTACAAAGAAATATTGGATTACATAAATTCTTAACGACCATTTATTTATGGAGGATTAAGAAAAAAATATTAACATTATGGATTCATAAACAACTAGTTCATGAATATGAACATCATCTCACACTATACCCAAAATTTCATATTCCACATCTTGATATCTTCATCATTCATATGGAATCCTTCTAGAAATAATTCATTTAACATTATTCTTAATAACCTAGAGAAATTAAAACATAATAATGGAGATATGAAATTCTCAATAACTGTAAAAATACGAGTAAAAAATTTATTTTAATCAATAATTGTAAGAAGTTCGTAAGGTTATGATTCCATAATTAGAGTGAATGAGAAAATCATAAAATATATAATACCCATCATTACCTATATCATCAATAAGGAAATATAAAATAAGGATTTAACGATGGAAATATTCATAACAATAAATAATCATGAACCATGTGATATCATCATTGATGAAATGAATCATTATAAACCCATTTAAATAATATATAAAATATGTTCATATCTTTATAACAATATCTTTATAAACCAATTTAATCCCATGTCATTTATAAATGGATCATAGTTAAATAAATAGGTTAAACCCCCCAGTAAATACCTCAATATTGTATATAAATACAAGTAACATTACATAATGTGTTAGAGTACTATCTTGTCACACCAATAATATAAGCTATATCAGGATCACCCAATACTATCTAGGTTCACATATCGTATAAGCTATATCAGGATCACAAGATTCTATCTGTGAAAACACATAATATAAGTTATATTCCGATCAACTGATGCTATCAGGGTGATCCAATCATATAATCTATAACATGATCATTTATAACTATTTTATCACCCCTTGACTTTATCAGTTTTTCCTTTTATAATAAATTTAATTTTTGTGATAACATACAATATACGTGATAATGAGTTCGACCAAAACACAATTTAGTCATGTTTTTCAATGTCAATTAAATTATAATACTTTTAGATAATTTATATATTAAATTTATATGTTATATATTAAATCATATATTTTGATAGAAACCAAATATATTTTATATGAATAGGATCAAAAAATCTAATAATACACAGAAAACCAATATTTTTATAAAAGATTTTTTACCTCCTTTTAATGGAGAGTCCATTTTAAATAAAATTTGGAAAAATTTAGAAATTATTATTCAAAAAATGAAATTATTATTTAAAATATAACATAAAAATTTATTTTGGTTGAATGGTTGTATTTTCTGAGAAGTTTCATGTTTGGATGAATAGTGATAAAATATAGCATTTTAATTGAAAAAAACTTTTTCATATAAATAATTTATAGTGTTAAATTATATATTTAATATGTTTAAAGGAATAATTAAATTATTTTTATATTATTTAATACAATTTAATTCCTTGGAATTAATATTAAATTTAATGGGAATATAAAATAATTATAATCTTTTTTACGTTTTCACTTTTAAAAAATGTTTTCTCATTCCGTCAACATGATTTATTTTAAATAAATAATTAAAAATTCATAATTATAATTTTTTAAAAATAGATTACATATTTAAAATTAGTGGGTTAAAATTATGTAAATATTTTTGGTTTATTTTAGGGAATAAGAAAAATAAATTTATATGTTTTTAATTTCCACAGTAAAGGGTAAATTAGGTAATTAAAGGTAAGAATAATATTATAAATATTATTAAATTACCTAAAAAATGTTCTTATTTTATAGGATGTGTAAAATTCATCTCTAATAATTGATGGATTAGTTATGATACAATTCACTAATACATATTAATTCATAAGCGACTGCCAAAAGCAATCACTAATGGTCTTTAGAGACTTCCATACTACTCCTTTTGTAAGTTGTAGTTGGCCTATCACTAAAGGGAATTAGTTACCACCAACAACGGTCACTACAAGTGGTCCCCCATTGTCCAGAATGGAGATCACGAGGAATATTATTAATGACCTTTTGCAGTTTCTGCTGATCTTATCAAAATAATAGCATTAGCAACCGTCTTTGGAGATTGTTAACCAGAAGAATTATTTTTTGAAAATTAAATTTTTACGACCACCAATAACCCAAACCCAAAAAAAATAGCCAATAAAGAGAAAAACTATAAAATAAGAGGAGCGCAAAGAGTTCATGAAAAATTAACAAAATAAATGTATACTTACTAAAGGAAATGGAATACAAAAAAAATTAGATCAAAAGATTCTTTCATATAATGCCAACATTAGAAGAATATTGATGCCTCTCCATATATTTTCACCAAATAAAAGCCTTAGAAATTCTCATTTGTTTCTTGAAATTTTGTCATCATTACCACACAAAATGGAAAAAAAATTTAACTGAAAAAAATACATGGACAAAAAACCAGTAATATAGTTATCAAATAAAGTTCAACAAATATTAACATGTTCACTAAATATATGAAGAAAATAATGAATACACACCTAACTAGATAATAGATTCATAGTATGACTACTCTTGTATGGATGTGAGATGAAGGCCAAAGGAAAGTACTTGGAATTTGAAGTAGGAAAATATTTTGATCCCACCATTATATCAACTTCCACAATAGAAGGATTCAATTCTATGTTTGACCTTAATGGAATCCCTAATGTAATGTGGATGATTTGTGGACGCTGCAACGAAATTGGATGTTTTTTCACTCATGGGAAACAAGTTTCCATGGGGATGGATGAAATAGAGCAATGTGTTTAATTCAAGGGAGATGCATGACAAAGAGGACATCTAGGACAACTACCATACTTATCTATCATATTCATCCCATAACCCTTTCACTTTCTAATTACCATGCCTATATGTGGCCATTGAACCATGTGCGTTGCATGAATGGGTTGAATTCTTGTTGAAAATATCATAGGTGAGAGGAAAAATCCACTTATCATTGACATCATCTGTTTGAGATAACAGAAACTTTATTATAATTCATGATTATCCAAGTGTTATATTGGGTTATACCTTTCCAAAATAAATGGTTAAGATTATATGTTGCCTAAAACTAAATATGAAGTGTTTTTAGGTATTCAATAGCTTCTTCAAGCATTCATGCTTTGTCAACCTATAATACCCAAATGAAAATCAGACAAATAGAGGGAATAACTAATGGTTTTCACATTAGTAATCTATAAAATAATTAAAAAAACAATTCTAAAATGGTTCAGTAGAAGCTTAATGATCTGTGTTATAGCTCTAATGAAAGATCCTTACAAGACATACATCTTATTATAATGGATTGTGAATCATTTTTTCTAGATTTATTACTAAAACGTTTTTCTATAAAAGTTTGTTTTTTTATAAATTTATGTGTTCTAAAAAAATACCACTTTCTATTTCTAAATGATAACCATAAGTGATAGGTTTCATAATAAAATTTCAGTAACATTCTGTATAGTGACATTCATTGAAAACTGATCATACCACTTATCATTTATTATATGTCATTTAGTACAATTGTTTGTAGATTCCTTAATGGAAAATTTTCTTTTACATTAATTTATTTGTATTATGTTCTTTTCATCAGAAATTTATATAAAAGTGGATTTTAGAATAGAACACACATATTTTTAAAATATTACTATTGTACATATTTTATTGATATTTGTTTTGTATGTAACAAAATCTACAAGAAGTTTTCAAAAAGTGTTTTCAGATAGACCCTACCAAATAGATAAACTAATGTGAATACTAAAAATTCATTTCTGGGTGGATCTCTATATACTATATATTTATGACTTTTCCAAAATAATAAATTAAAATGAAAATATATTTTCTTCAAAACAATATTCCATAGATCATAATGAAAATTCATCATAGTTAAAAAAAGGAAAAATAGTCTTGGGAAAATAGTATGAACAATATTGCAATTGGGGATGAGTTCCTACAGTAAAATTTTTTCCCATTAATCTGATTCCATTTCCTCTCTCTGTGAACAAAATAGAAAATAAAATTCTTTCAGTTGAAGAATGAAATCAAAACACTATATTATAGCCAATGATACTTATCCAACATCCCCCCAATCTCCCTTCAAACCATTTTTCTCACCCTCTTAAATAAATTATTCACGTATGCATCCCAAAACCACTTATTAAAACTATAAGAACCCCAATAAGGATTTATTTTCTCAAACCCACCAATCCTTTTCTAAATTCAAAAAATAAATAAACTCCTATAAATATTTAAAATGAAGAGTAAAATTGACCCAGAATTGTTCATGGAATATTACATCAATAGGACCTTCATATTCTTCATTCTCATGACATTATCTATTTTTTATTTCACTATAGATACTTCAAGGATCCATTCATACTACTACTAGTTAAAACATATGAAGAAATAACCATTTTACTTCTAGTCATTCCATTATCTTTGATTTCAATATCGAAACTTCCCACATTAACTTGACCCAAGGATTCTTTACCCTTTATAGATATTTATTATAAAACAGTTGATTTCATAGAGGGATATATCTCATTTAGTGGATTTATTACCAATTAAAAATTTGATCACATAAAACAAGGTCTCCTATGAAGGATTTTTTCACACTCTATTGCACTTTTAGAATTATTAGGCAATGAACAAGAATGAACAGTAGTGTCTAAAAAAGAACCTTTATCTTTCCTTCCAATTCTATATATGATTAATCGATTTAAAGAAGGTGAAACACCAAAGGTGGGAGGAATATAATTGGAAAGAATAAAAATTTGTTTGATATGGTAAAAGTTTATGGTGCCTCCATGAATCACACAATAATGTATTAAATAATCAACTTCCATGTTCAAACATGAAAATGGCCAGTTCCATCAGTTCTTTAATTGAACCCAATAAGCCTGGTGGGGATTTCACATATTTTTATAACTAATATAGGTTTTGGACACTCATTGAGTAGGAAATGAAAATTATTCCTCTTTATAAATCCCTGAAACACTAAAAAAGAGTTGGAGTTCAGCAAACATTGATTCGACACTTTGATTCAGGGATGTTCATTCGATAAAATTTCTTGGTATGAACCAATCTACCATGACCGATTCTATTATCAGATAAAATAAGAATATTAGAATGATGGAATCAATTTTTTGGGTTTATACCATAATATCAATTCATGCTATGTTTGAAAAAAGTCTTGAAATGATACCTAAAAATAGCTCTTCTTTAGTATGTTGAACCTATAGAGCTCTATCAGAAGGAGGATCACTTTATACATTAACCCATACCACTTTAATTAGAAAAAGAGAATTAATTCTAGAATATTTAATATCCAAAACATGGAATATAGCATAATATACTTCTAAAATTACATTGGGTTCAACAATGATTTCATTGATGGGGAATGTTTCTATAAAGATAAAACCAAACTAACGTAGAGGCTTACCCAAGTGGAAATCCTAAAGTTAGAGATCACAGGACTGTAAATGTGAAATACTAAAAAAATGAATTATATTTGAGTAAATCAAGTATCTAAAAAAATGAGATTGAATTTCTCACCCATAGAAAACCATGATAGGGAAAATATATAGACATACCAATCTCTATGTAAATACAAGCCAGAATGGTGGATATCACAGAGAGTATTAAGGAATTACTGAAAAAGAAATTCCCAGTGGATTCTATAATATCCTATATGATTTTTGTGTTGAGAAATGAGGGTAAAATCTAGAAGAGGAACCCATGCAGAATTCATCTTGTGTCATATTTTGTCATCTAGATCTATTAACAAAATAATAAGATGGATTTTATGATATGAAATTTCAGATACACTTTATCATGAAGTCATTAAAGAAGATTCTGAAAATAAATGGATGGAGAAGGATCCCCTATTATTGAGACAAGGTCGTTTGACCATGAATCATTTGGGTGGCTTAGTAAAAATTAAAAGAGACACCAATCAATGTCTGATACCTTCTAAATTTGGAAACAAGGGTCAAATAGTTATTTTCATTTCTAATTTAAACATAATCATTAATTTCCTATGTTTTCTCATCAGTCAAAATGTATTTAGATGGGTTTGAATCCCTACTTGATCAAATTTTAGTTTAATGAAAATATAAATGAGATTCTTGAATTTACTGAAAATTAAAAAAATGTTCCTACAAATATGCTATGTAACATAATATGTATAAAAATCAGTTTGAAATCATAAATTATTAATTTTTGGAATGTAATGTTAATATATAAGAAACCAACAGGTGCCAAGAAACTGTTAACATGGATTGTGTCACCTATAAGTAAATATTTAGAATCAATTTTTTAGTGGTTCAAAAAAAACATAAAAAAATTAATGATAGGGAAATATTGATAAGGACATCAATGTTACTAAAATACATGAATTCTTAGTGGTTAGTGAAAAACTATAATTTATGTTATAATCTAAATACCTGAATTATTGAGTCATATATGATGTTTCAATGATGTAATCCCATAATATTGAAATATAATTCATTTTTTTAAAATATTTAGTGGTAATTCTCAATCTATTCATAGTCTTAAGGCAAAATAATAAACTAATGAACAAAATAATGGGAAAACACACATATCCTTCACAATAAATACCACCCCTCACCACCTCTTATCCTCACATCTCTTAAGACTTGATGTTTGTTCAATTTCTATGAAATCCTCTTCCTATGTTTTCCCCCACATCCAGGAGCCTTTGGTCTCAATAAAATTCCAAACTAAATTCCCTTGATGAGTTCAAGAAAGAAAATAATTCAAGAGGTAAAACCCTTAATCCTTCCATTTCATTTTATTTTATTTTATTTTATTTTGTTATTATTCCCTTTCCTCCTCTATAAAAACATGATTTATAACTCAATTATCTTATATACACTCTAATTTTTTTATTTCAAGGTAATATACATTATCAAGTCTCTTCTCCTCAACCTTTCATTCTAAGAATGAAAACATCATCCGTGAGTTGCCGATTTACCACCTTCATGGATGACCTATTTTCATTTTTAAATTACACATTCAAGGATGGTAATAAAATGATTTATATGGTTAAAATATACTATTATATATGTATTAAATCTTACTTTATGTCTTGAAAGTAGTATATATACATAATATTAATTACAAAACCAAATATGTTCATAACGATCGAAAAAATGCCAAAATAATCTAAACAATTATCACTTATAATTTATTTAATGATTCACCCTCATAAGATATTAAAAATTAAAATATATAACCATATAATATTATTTAAGTTCATTAATAAAATATAATTCCAATTTTGGACAACTATTGTCATTTTAAATGAATATCTATGCATGTATACATGTAAATTGATCATGAATCCCAAGGAAACGAATTCTCATGAATGATACAATTGTATCTTATAACTCATAAAAAAGGCTATAAATGATCTTAATAAATTTATAATAAATATTATTCATGTATACAAATTTTATAAATTAATAAATAATTGGATTTATTCTAATTATCCTATACATTACGATGAAGTGAAGAACACATTCACACATAAGTTAAGGGATTCTCCCCGAACATCCATTTTTTCTAATGGGTTACAATTTCTCTATCTTTACCCCAATTTTATTATTAATTACTATTATTTACTCCTCATAATTTATATTTTTATTTTTTAAAATTATTTACCTAGGCCCATTATTCCTTCATTAATGGGGCAATAAATGTTTTTTAAGGTTCTCTTTTCAATTACTTCTGACAAGAAATTTTGATTTAAGGGAAATTTACAATTTCAAACTTATGTTCATGTATAATACATAGTATGTATTATTCCACAATTTTTTTATAATATCACTATTTTTTATCATGAAAAACAAATTTAGTTCATTACTTTTTTTTATGAAAAATAGGTCATCTTTTTTAATAATAAATACTTTTTAATATTTTCCTTTAAACCACACTAAAGGCTATATTTTCAAAAGATTCTCAAAAACTATTTTTACATGTTTTCAACTCAAATAGAAATCATTTATAGTGATCTATGAATATTTTAAATTATGAATGTCTATGTATTATTTAACTAAATTATTTTATAGAAACCATTATTATATTTCCTTTGACCACTTATTCTTTGTGTGTGTTGTATATATATTTCCCTTTTATTTATGATCACAATTCATTAAATATTCTAATTTATTATACCATGGAAATTATTATCCTATTAGAAATATACCATTTTTAAAAATGATATTTTTATTGAGTTTTATATATGTGTTAATAATTCTTTGGCCTTGCATTGATGGGTGGGGCACAATCATAGATTGTCCCTTTATGAATTTATAGGTATCATGCGACAAAAATGATGGTGACAACACTTTTTGTTTGTTTCCAAAAACAAATTAGGCCATTTTTTCCCGACATACATAAACCATCTTCAAGGTATAATGGTTCATGTCCTAGATACATTAAATCTAATAAATAAGTATTTTCTTCATTCAGTATTCAGTAATTCCCTACCATGAGATTTTTACATTAACAACTTCAGTGGATTCATTTACATTATAAGTTTATTGATGAAATGTGTTTTGTAGTTATTTACCTTTCCATTATGATCATGTATTATTTGGTTTTATTAACTCTTTATTGATTTATGAAACCCTTATTGAGCATTTGAGCTCACCCCTTTCATTTTTTTCATTCCCCAGGTTTTGAAGACGAAAACTTTTAATAAGTGTCGAGGATGAATTTTTATTTTCTTTAGTTGTGTTCTTTGTTTATTTACAAACTTAATATGTGTAACATGTATTAATATAGTTCTTCAAGACAACTAAATTGATCTATAATTGGTGATTTTATCTGTTGTATCTATTCCATTGTAATAAAATGACCCCTGACTATAGGCGACTAGAGTTGGGGTTGTTATATTTCGTTCGAGAGAAAGTTTAGTAGAAACCTTAGGAATTTTATTTAAGAAACATAGTTTTGGAAATATTTCTCTATGATTGAATATGAGTATAATAATATAAAAACATCCTCTAATTTTGGTAAAGTAGATATTATGTGGGTCTTCTTAGGAATATAAATTTTTCTGGATAGTACAAGTAGATGTGGTTAGGGAACAAGTGTACCTAGGGGTAACCAATTATACAAGGTGTGTCATTCCGAACTCGGTGTAACCTAGAACATGATAAAGGGCCTTACTAAACACTAGGTTTGACACTCCTAGAGGATATGATTAAGAAAATTCACATTATATATACAAACTATTATGAAATATTTTAAGGTAAATATGTCTCCAATGAAATCATGTTTGTGATTATAAGGTTATCTATTTGTAAATTACCAACTTATATTTTGTGTTTTTATAGTTTGAAATTATGAATTTTGATTCATAACATAATTTATGGTATAATATTTCTTATAAATTCTCTTAAGGGATGGAATGGAATCAATACCCGTGAATAATGTAGGGATTTTCAAAATGAGTATGCCAAAATAGGTAGTGTTGAAGATGAGTAGATCATGAACATATTAGGACCAATTAATCAGGTTTTTAGGAATAACCATGTTAATATTATTTTTTATTTATTTCATATAGAAGGAGTTCCCATATATTAATGGGACTACTAATCCATTGGTAGATGAGTAGTGGATCCATTCCCTTGAAAATATATTTATAGAATTGGGATTTAATAAAAATGAAATGGTGGTGTTTTAATTATATTTCCTCAATGGAAATACTAATAAATGGTGGTATTTGATACATAATACAAAAGAGGAAGGTGAAACATAAGATATGGAATAGATAAATTTTAAATAAAAATTCATTGAAAAGTATTTCCCATTTGAGAAACAAACTCAAATAAAGAGAAATTTACTAGGTTTAAATAAAAAAGCAGAAGACAGTATTGCAGAGTATGAGAATACCTTCAAAAGGATATATAGGTATGATATTGAATAAATATTTTATTAAGAAGATACTTTTTATAAATTTTTAAGGTCTTAATATGAAGGTTATTGACTTCTCAAACATTTTTACTATATGATGAAATTGTATTAAGTGTCATCAAAATATAAAAAGAATATGCTAGATATTATTTTTCAAGGTATATCAAGATAATAATGGGTCTTCTAATAACCATGGAGATTTTGAAGCCTCAAATAATTATAAGAGAATGAATCAATTTACATTATGTGAAAATTGTTTAAATAATTATCACTGGAAATGTTTTAAAGGTGTGAGATTTATCTATAAGTGGGAAGATAAGGGTCAAGAAGATAATGAATACAAGGAATGAAATGAATAAATGATGTTCAATGATTCAAATTTAATATAATAGGGAATTATTCAAATAAATTTCCCATGAATCAGGGGAATCTAACATAGGAGAGGCCAAGGGGAGATGGAAAAGCATATGCAATCCCCATATCAAAAATATAAATACCTAATGATGTTTTGGTAAGTACATTAATCCTATATTATAATCCAGAAAATTATTCATTTGATTTTGGATCATCACACTCTTTTATGTATACCCATATTTTAATAAAAACATGACATTTACCTTCTAATTTGATAAGGGAGGGTTTAGTCAAAAACTTCTAAGGGAAGTCTCATTGTATCAAAAATGTGTCAGTCAGTTCCCTTTATAATATATAAATATTCTTTAGTTGATGAACTTATCATCATACCTATGTTTGACTTTGATATTATCCTCAAAGTATGATGTGTTTTTTCCTCGGACTTCGGGGATGGCCTCCTTTGATGGGAGGTTCAAACATTCCGATTGGTTTCTAACGGGTTTGTTCCTAGATCCAGAAACATCCAATGATTCCACATCCATTCGGACCCACTTTCCAAAGGTAGGTGATCATTATTTTATGAACTAATGAGGCTTAGGAATTTGCATTGGTCGAGAGGATGGGAGGTCGGACTCATCACACCTTTCTGAGGGGAATTATTGTCTACTCCGGGACTCTCTTTATAGATTTAAGTTATGTTCGTGAATACTTAGTACATTACCAAATATAAAATGAGTTTTCATTTAGATCTGACAATCAATGATCTATATATAGGAAATTTAGAGAATATTTTATATGTATTCGAGGTTCATCACTGATAAAGAATCATATGCATTTGTTAGAGATTCATAGTAAATGGTATCCTTTGATACGTAAAAGTCTCTTGGTCCTAATGATGACCATACTGGTTTTAAAGCCACTCAGTGGGGCACTTGAAGTTTATTGTCATTCAGAAGGACATGAATTATTTCAGTGTTGGGATTGAACCCGAAGATAGGCTACCTACGTATCCTCTGTTTATAAAAGGAATCAGAACCCACGTAGTTCGAGTAAGGGGGTATGATGTTTATGATTGATGTATTAAAGAAGGATGTCATAATTACCTTTACACTCTAAGCTCACGTGAGTCATTCTCGATGTGAGAAACAGGAGGTATTGGTAAAAATCAGGCAATTGTGCCATGAAAGATGAAATCATAAGAAATAATGTGGGGCTTATGTATGTATGACTTCCCAGATAAATGATGATTAGGATTTAATTCAGGGATTAAATCCAGGAACAGGGTCCACAAAGGTATATGTGCTTTATGGAGATTTGAATACTTTATCTTGGGGGTTACTCCTGAAAAGGAGGCCCAGATTAAGAGAGGACTTATGATTGGGTTTTACTCCTGAAAAGGAATCCCAGATCAAAGGTAAATTAGGACTGGTTAAGAGAAATTAAGACTAAGGCTTACTCGTAAGGAGGATGCCCAGATTAGGGGACTGGGGATTACTCCTAAGGAGGATGCCCAGGTTAATGAGTTCTCTCATTGTAAAGGATGATGTTGAATGAATGAAATCTCAATCTTTAGTGACATAAATATGTGTAAATCACTAGATTTTGAGAATTATTCCCCAGAATTCCTTTCAGATAAGGATTTCAAATCAAGAAATCATACCATAAATGGCTTTAAAGAGTGTATTAATGACTGAATCTTGAATAGGAGAGGTGGAATGAAATAAGAGGGGTGAAATGGGAAAAAAGGGAACCCATGGAGGCAGAGGCGCGCAAGTCATGGAAGGCGCGCAAGTACTACGTGGGCGCGCATGTCCCGGTCATGTAGGTATACCTGCGTGACACATGGGTACTTGCGCGATGGTTAACCAGTAGGGTAATACTTGAGTGAATCTTGGTTAAAGCCTTTAGAATCCTCTTGAGGTTCTTCCAGAAGAGGGGCGCGCACGTTCTATTGAAGGAGTAAGGTGGCACGCAGTTGTGGCCATTTCCCTTAAGGGATGGCCACTCAGGCACGCAAGTGTTGATGAGTTTCAACACTTAATCCTTCCTCCCCCTCTTTAGATCTTTCGTTCTTGGTAAGAAATTACCTTAGAAGTGTTTCAGAAGCTTTGAGAAGAGACTAGGGCACTGGGAGCTCAAATCTGAGTTCCTGGAAAACATTTCCTCCCCGAATGGGGGGCCCAAAGGGTATATTTATAGGCAGAAGAAGACCCCAGGAGGTTATCACTTAGGTCGCGCAAGTCACTTGCGCGACCATTATGCGTCATTCAAGTGGACTTGCGCGACTATGAGGGAACTTGCACGAATTATGGGCAATGATCTCTTTGTTCATCCCTTTGTCGATTTTTGATGTTTTCTTCAAAGGATGAATCAATTTGAGCTCTGATATTCCTTTTTTCCAATCTTTATATTTTGTGACGAAAGGAGAATCAACAAAAGTCCCCCTTTAGAGTTGGATCCGGAGAGAAAAGAGGATTTTACTTTGAGGAAAAGAAGAAAACAAGGTTCTTTGTGGTTATTGGCAGTTTAAAGTCATGCATGTCGGACATAAAAAGGCTAATGTTTAAGGTCGAAAATATCTTTGACCTAATGAATTATAATTGACCCAATTCCTTGACAATTTATCTGAAAACATAGTACCATACTCCAGTTATGAGGGAAAATATGTAAACTATGACTTAAGAATATTTGAATACGAGGACTGATATGAAAAAGAGCTAAAAGTCATTAGAAGAATTAGTTCCCAAGAATGAAGTTACCATTATTTAACAAACCCATTAGGTGGTTGAATTATGCAGGGGCACCTAAGGGCATTGGCTTCATAGTTAAATAAAATAGTATCTTTTGGCTAACAAGTCTGTTATGTTGACTGTTTACGCAAGGCCGCCTATAGGCACGTGCTGCATAGTCAGGCAAAAGAACTCTCACAAATTTACTTTCCTATTGCTAAAATCCAGTGAAAGTTTATGGAGATTCAAATTTTCCAAAGTATAGAGTTCGTTGTATGGAAAGTGGTACTTGAATATGGAGAAGATATTTCCAAACAAGATTATTGAAGATTTGGATGGATATCACTCCTACGAAGGTCTGACCCAAACATAGGGAAGGAGAATATAAATCATAGACATGAATACTTTCAGATCATGAAAAAGGATATGGGACAAATATGTTAAGGATTGCTTCTTTTGCTGATCCCTACATACTTTCATTTAAGAAAAATAAGGAAAAAAGAGGCATTCTTCTCAAGAATGAAGTTACCACTATTCAAAAAACCCATTAGGGGGTTGAATTATGCAGGTCCACCAAAGGGCATTGGCTGTATAGTTAAATAAATAGTATCTTTTTGCTAACAAGTCTGTTATGTAGACTATTTATGCAAGGCCACCTATGGGCACATGCTTCATAGTCAGGCAAAATAATTCTCAGAAGTTTGAAATTTTTGTGACCTAGATGTCATGAAAAGGGTTATGAAGATCTGAAAATATTTAAGGTTAGGATTATAACACATAAATATTGGTATTTTCCAATGTATACAGAGATACACATATAAATGCTAACCATAATCATGTTGTGGTTGGGTCCTGGATGGAAATGTTGGACTTCACTATGTATCCCATAAGGATGGGGATCAAGCCATACATAGTTCTTAAACTACAGTTTAACGTCGTGTGGGACAAAAGGATTAGAGATCTCAGTTTAGGGTCATAGATCTTGGACCATTGAATGAAATACACAGTCTGTGTTTTCATGGGGACTTTTCAGCCAAAGGACTGAAAGTTGAATTTGGGGTTAGACCCAAAGACGTGGGGATAGATTCGAGGGACACTCGAACGTTCCTACATATCCCATAAGGATTGGAATCACACCCACAGAGTTCTAGAATTACATTTTAACGTCGTGTGGGATAAAAGGATTAGAGATCTTAGTTTAGGGTCATAGATCTTGGACCATTGTAAGAAATACACAGTGTGTGTTTTCATTAGGACTTTTCAGCTAAGGAACTGAATGTGGAATTTGGGGTTAGGAACAAAGACTTGGGGTTGGATTTGAGGTACACTCGAACATTCCTACGTATCCCATAAGGATGGGAATCAAGCCCACGTAGTTCTATAAATACCCTATGTACAAATTTGGTTCGTCCATGTGGAGGGTGAAAGGGGATTTTAGTACAATGATGGTTTAACCCAAGATAAAAGGTTTGGACGTTGCCATGTATGCATGTAGTATTTGAAATGAAACATGATTGAAAAATCAATGTAAATAATGGTTCCCTCTCAGGTGAGGGTATCAAAGAATATTGTAGTTTATTGTCATACTGGACAAAAGTTCTATATAGTTTAACGTTGTATAGTAAGGAAGAAAGTGAACCAATGTAAATATATTGATTCTAGGGGTGGTTTTATGAATTAACATCGTATGAGATGGAGGTGAACCGATGTGAAGAGATTGATTTTGGGATTGATCCTTGGGAGGTTGCCTACGTACCCAGCCTAAAAGGAAAGGATCAAAGTTTGCATAGTTCAATTAAAGAATTAATTAATGATAATGTTGTTCTTGGGGACAACGACCTAAAAAAATGATGTTGTTGGGACGTGCACATGGTTAGAGGCCCAGAGCGAGTGTTATGGTTGAAGTTTGCTCTATGCTCATGTGAGTCATACTCGGTGTGAGAAACAAGAGGTAACAACAACCTTAATGATGCATAGTTTAATGTCATGTAGTATATATAAAGGGACTATGCAGTTTAAAGTCTTGCAGTTAGGACTATCGGTGCTGCACAGTTTAATGTCATGTAGTAGGGAAAAAGTACATTTTAATGTCATGTAAGACATATCAAGGACTTTCTATACAGTTTAGCATCATGTAGTTAGGAAGATGGGGAAAATATAGTTTAACATCATGCTGGACAAAAGGGGGACTGTGCAGTATAATGTCATGTAGTGAGGAAAAAAGAGTACACTATTTAACGTCATGTTGGATGCATTGGGGACTTTTTCCACAGTTTAATGTCATGTTGGACGAAAGTGAGAATTGTTTAAAGTCATATGCATGGACCGTGGATTGTGCAGTTTAATGTCCTGCTGGACAAAAGTGTAGTTTAAGGTCATACAAGACCTTTGATGATTATGTAGTTTAACTTCTTTCCAGAAGTAAGGGACTTCTATACAGTTTAGCGTCATGTAGTTAGGACATCACAGTTTAACGTCTTTCTGGACGTAAGGGACTCGCAAATAGTTTAGGGTCATATGCTTGGACCGTTGATGATGCATTTTGAGGTCTTAGAGGACCTAGTTGCAGTTTACGGTCATACTGGACCATTGATGTAGTTTAAGGTCATATAGGACCTAGTTACAGTTTAAGGTCATACTAGACCATTTAGGGAACTTTTTCACAGTTTAACGTCGTGTGGGACGAAATAAAAAAAAATAGTTTAAGTTCAAATGTATAGACCATTGCTGTATATTTTAACGTCATATAGAAAGGACAAAGTACAGTTTAATGTCATGTAGGACGTATTAAAGGACTTTTTTACAGTTTAGAGTCATGCAGATAGGACGATGTACAGTTTAATGTCATGTAGGATGTATTAAAGGACTTTTGTACAGTTTAGCATCATGTATCTAGGACGATGTATAGTTTTGTGTTTATACAAAATACTTCTTCAAGAATATGGAATTGGTTGGAGTAGTGATGAGTTCTCCATCCATCGAGATTAATGAATAATCTCTATTAGAGTAGACCCTATGTATTGAATACGGTCCTTCCCATTTTGGATCAATCTTGGGTGGTTTCTTTCCTGATATCATTGGAGTTCTGAGAACTAATTCCAATTCTCCCTGAGTGAATGAACGAAGATAAACTTTTTTGTTAAAATCTCGTGTTATTCGATTCTGATAGACTTCCAAGTAGTGCAAAGTGCACAATCTTTTCTCATCTAACCATTCCAATTCATTCAATCGCTTTTGAGATTGTTCATCTATAGATGATTGATCACAAATGGAAACTCTGAGTGAGGGTAGTTTAACTTCAATGGGAAATATGACTTCTGTTCCATATAACAATGAATATGGAGTTGACCATGTTGCAGTGCGGGTGGTAGTCCGATAATCCAATAAAGCATGAAAGAGTTTATCAGGCCATGACCTCTTATCTTTATCCACCATCTTTTGTAGTATATTTTAAAGAGTCTTTGTTAAAGGCTTCTATCTAGCCGTTGGACGCTGCATGATACTGAGATAAATGGATGGATTTGATGTTGTATTTTTGATACAACTTCTTTACCTTAGATAAACAGTAGTTGGTGCCATTGCCCATCAATATGGTATAAGGGACACCAAATCTGGTAATGATGTTAGAGTCGATAAAGCTAACAACGCATTTAGAACTGACTTCCTTGAGAGGAATTGCCTCTGCCCATTTGGAAAAGAGTTCAGTAGGAGTAAGAATGTACTTAAACTTCTTGGCCGTAGTCAAAGGGTAAGGTCCCACCACATCCATTCCCCATGAGGAAAATGGCCATGAGTATTTAGCTGTATAAAGCAAATCTAGAGGTTGATGAATGAAGTGGGAATGTACTTGGCATGAAAGAAACTTCTTTGTGAAATCGACACAATCTCGTATCATTGAAGGCCAAAAGTATCCAAGCCTTCGAATCTGATCAGACAGTCTATGTCCAGACTGGTGGGCACTACAAACTCCTGCATGCACATCTCTCATGACAACCTTTGTCTCTTAACCATTAATGCATCTGAAGAGAACTCCATCAAAACCACTTTTGTAGAGGATTTTCTCTAGGTGATCTGGGATATCATAATGAGTAAAATTGACCACACGTCACCAGATTTGTTATTTCTCATCACTATCAGTTGGAAGTGTTCCATTTTGAAGGTATTCTCTGATAGGTGATATCCATACTGTAGTATGACCATATGGTTCTGGAATGGGAATAATTTCATTAATTTCCTCTATTCTGATTCGAACATAAGGTGAAATTGCACGACGGTGGGAAATATTGATGGTTGTCTCATCCCGATTTGGATCTTCTAGAGCTGTGGCTATATTAGCCAGTGCATCAGCTCGAGCATTTTGTGATCTTGGGACATAAGAAAATGTCGGTTCCAAAGGGAATTACGCCATTAACTCTCTGACGTAATCATACAAAGGGATTAGTTCTTCTTTTCTGATAGCATAATCCCCATTGACTTGTTTGATTACAAGGTGTGAATCACCTTTCACCTTTTTGTGATTCACTTGTCCTTGAAGTGATAATTCCAAGCATATGATGAGAGCTTGGTATTCTTCTTCATTATTGGTACCACCTTTCCACAATAAGAAGGAATAAGGTAACACTGCCTTTTCTAGAGAAATGAGCACAATTCCTAAGCTAACTTTGTTGAATTTAGGATTTTCCATTTTCCTCCCTGTTGGACTTCTGGAAGCTCCATAAAAATACATTTCCCATGCCTGGGAACTATCGTAAATAAAGAATAATTCCTCATCAGGGAGTTCAATATCTGAAGATGTGTCTTCCACTGAAGGGTGTTCAGCCAAGAAATCAGCCAGAGCATTGCCCTTTATCGCCTTTTGAGACACATACTGAATGTCGAATTGTTGCAAAATAACTGCCCACCTTGCCAGACGTCCTGTAAGCATTGTACGACTAAGGATGAATTTCAGCGGGTTATTGCGAGATACCAATTGGTCATCGTGAAGTTTCAGGTAGTGTCTCAACTTCTGAACTGCAATGATTAATTCCAAGAAGCACTTCTCAATACTTGAATACCGGGTTTCTGCTTCAAGCATAGTTTGACTGAGATAGTATAGGCTGTTTTCATTCCCAGCATCATTCTTTTGAGCAAGAAAGGCACCCAATGATCGCTCTAGAGCTATCACGTAGAGGATAAGTGGTCTTCCTTCAACAGGTGGCATGAGTACCGGTGGACTCAAGAGGTATATCTTGAGAATATTGAATGATTTTTGACATTCTTCAGTCCACTGGTAAGTGACTCCCTTCTTCATCAATTTGGTGAAGGGTAAACTTTTTCCTGCTAAATTGCCGATGAAACACTGAATATAGGATACGTTTCCTTGAAGTCCTCTTAATTCTTTCAAGTTTTGAGGAGGTGATATACCAAGGATTGACTTGTTCTTCTCAGGATCGACTTCAATACCACGATGGCGTACAATAAAGATGATAAATTTTCTTGAGGTTACCCCAAAATCACATTTTAAGGGGTTTATCGTCAGATTATATTGTCGAAGCTTGCGGAATGTGAATTACAAATCAACCAAGTGGTTAGAATGTTGTTTGGATTTAACTATCAAATCCTCTACATAGCATTCAACAAACTTCCCTAAGAAGGGTTTGAAGATACGATGCATGGCACACTGATAAGTTGCACCTGCATTCTTTAAGCCAATGGGAATTACCCGGTAGCCATACTCACCCTGAGGGACTCTGAAGGCTGTAGATTCCTCATCTTCTGGGGCCATTCGGATCTGATTATATCCGGAGTATCCATCCATGAAGGAAAGTGCTTCATAGCCAGCTGTTGCATCAATTAAAAATTCTGTAATCGGAAATGGGAAATCATCCTTAAGACAATCCCGATTAAGATCTCTGAAATCGATGCAAACACTAATTTGTCTATTATTCTTCATTACATGGAAAATATTATCCAACCACTTGGGATATGGAAATTCTCTGACGAAGTTAGCTTTGATAAGCTTATCCACTTCAACTTCAATTTTTGAAGCATAAGTTGGGTGTGTTTTTCTCACGGCTTGCTTAAATCCTTGATGTTCTTTTAGTAAACCCAAATGATGAGTAACAACATCAAGATGAAGCCCGGGAATTTCTGTATAGTTTCAAGAAAATATATCTATATTTTTCTTCAGAAAATAAATATACATCTCTTTCTCTTCTACAGTCATGGCCGCACTGATTAAAGTGGGGCGTGGATCTTCTTTTGTACCCAGATTTATTTCTCTGAGTTCATCCACAGTGGTAGAGATACCCTCTTCAAATTCTAGAGGAGAATCTCTGAGATCTTCCTCTTCTTCTTCATCATGTATTATTTCTTCCATTTCTACGTGCATAGTAGATGATAAAGTAGACTTTTCATGATTAGAAGAGATGTCAAAATTTGCATATCTTGAAGAAGAAGCTTCCATTTCCGACCCGATTGATGATGAAGGGTCTTATTTGGGTAATAAAGAGGAGATGATGGATTGAGAATTGATATCATTATTCACCTTTGATTTTTCTATAACTTCTTTTGGCCTAATTGGGGAAGCATAGACTTGTTGGATTTCAGAAAATGAAATGAAGACGTCACCATTTGTGCTTTCATCACTGCTTGGTAGATTACCAATTTCTCCCTTGTTGGCTGGCTCGATTGCCATAATTGAAATTATGGATCTTTCCATAAGAGTATTTTGATTTGGGTCTATCTTGTCAATTTGACTGATAGGCAACACATAATCTGTACTCACATGTGTAAATGGATTTACAGGAATTTTCTCCAAACCATATGGAGCATTAACATTGGTAATCTCTTTTGTTATGGATTTCTCCCTTCCCTTCATGTGATAGAATTACACCTCAATGAATTGAGACTCACATGTCTTGAACGGGGCCTTATCACCATAGAATGTCCCAACTTGACCATCAAAACAATATTTGAGACATTGATGGTATGATGAATGGATAACCGTATGCTGATGTAGCCAGAGTATTCCAAGTAAGATGTTGAAGGCTGAGTCTTGATCAACAACCATGAAATCTGAATTGGATACAAGATCTCCAAACTGAGTTCTGAGTGTAACTTTTCCCAGTGGTTCTTGTTCATTTTTATCATATCCTTGAAACATCATAGTAGAAGGAGATAAATCAGATTATGTGAGGCCCAATCAACGAAGTGTACGAATGTGCATGAGGTTGACTCTTGTACCATTGTCAATGAAAGTTCATCGGACGTCTACGCCATTGACCTTTCTAGACAAGTACAATGGTCTAATATGTCCATGCACAACATCATCTTCATCTTCATCAGTAAAAGATATTATTGCATGGAATTCTGCAGGATTATTCTCTATGTGATAGACTTCAACTGCAGCAATTTCAGTTTCAAACTCCTGAGGACTTGACAAAGCCTTGATGAGTGATTCCCGAAGATCTTTTGACATATTTAGAGCATACAGAATTGATAACTTGGATGGTACTTGGGCCAAGTGTTTCAATATATCACAATTTTGATCCAGAGTTCTGCGTTTCCCAACAGGAATATGTGGTTTAGCAGGTACCTTGGAAGTAGATGCTTTGGAAGATGATGCATCATGTATCGGGATAGGGGTTGGCAATATTCCTGTTTTTGGAAGATTAGACTGATTAGATCCATTTACTTGCTGAGAGGAAGAAGATGGAACCTTCAATCAGTCTTCCAAAATAACTGTTCCAGGACTGAATTTTCTATTGGTAGAAGAACTTTCTTGTTCTTTCTGAGCTCGCTGAAGGGATCTATCACGAGTTTCAGCTGCGTACACAGTTCCAGCAGGGGTAGAATTGGAATAGTGACTTCTGAAAGATCCACGTCTTCCCCTGTATCCTGATCCCTGAGAACTTCCTCTGATTCCCCTGTTTGATATAGGGAATTTAGGCTCATTGAAATCAAAACTGTGACTGGCATACAGATCTGTTAATTGAATCATATTAACAGAACCAAAGATTAACTCTACATCTGATGAAGACTCTGCCTGATTATCATGTTTAGGCTGTGCCGTTTGGTGGTGTGGTGCCTGTGGCTTTGAATTAGTTGGCATGAAGTCCACCAAAGTCAAAGAAAACATTGTATTTGACACGTAATCATCATCTTATGATTCTTTTTCTTTCATTGAATCATTCCGTTTCATTGAGGAGTATCTCTCTGATGAAGAGGGTTTTGCCACAACATTCATGGAAGAAGACAAAATTGGTTTCTTTAATTGTGTTCGAAAAAAGCACGAGTTCGATTGATTGTCTTTTTGACCATCAAATCCTCATACATCTTTTAATTTTTTTCTTTTTTACTTCTTTCCATTCGCCTTTCTCCTCTGGAACTGTAGCAGTAACACATGCTACCGGAGCTGAAGATCCTTTCAGTTTGACTTGTCCCGAGTCGACCATCTTTTACAGGAGGTCTTTGAAGATAAAACACTCATGGATGGGATGCCCCAACATTTGATGAAAAGGGAAATAATTGGGATGGTCTTCATCTCCTTTCTTGTTTGGCCTCTTGGGAATTGGTAATTGAACCAAATTATTTTCCAGAGCAAAAATGAAATAACCAAGAACTTTTTTATTTCGGAAAGAGTATGTTTTTCTCTACAGATCCTCAAAATTTTTTCATCTTTGATCTCTTTGATCGTCTGGACGAAACAACCATTATTGTTGGTGCTCAGGAGGTGGAGCCCTTTGAGAAGATGAAGCTTTTGTGGTAGAAATAGGTACATGTGCTTGTTTAAGCATAAGTATAGCAGTTTCTGCTTTACCCATTCTCCTTCCTGGAGCTGATGGAATTACACGAGATTTAGCCGTAGCCTATATAAGGGAATCTTCAATCTGCTGAGTGATTGAAGTAAGGTCTCGAAACCATCATGTGTATTTCACAGGGATTAACGGCGTGTGTAATTCTTCACGTAGATTTGCCACATAGATTGGCAACAATTTTTTTGAGGGAGTGCTAATCCTAGAGAACATGTTAATCCCTTCCACCGAGCAGTGAAATCAGAGACCCTTTCATTCTCCCTTTGCTTACAATTTGTATGATCGAAAACTGCTGTCTTTGGAAAAGTTGATCTGAACTGAAAGAGGAATTTTTGGCGAAGATCCTCGCACCCGGTAATTGATCAGGATTGCAAGCATGTATACCAGACAAAAGATGGTCTTTGCAAGGTTCGCACGAAGCATCTGAGTTTCACGGCTTCTTGCTTCTCCGAAGTTCCCATCATAGGATCGCAACAAGACACATAATGCATCAAATGTTGTTCAGGACTGCCTGATCCATTGAAAATAGGGAATACAGGGTTTCCAAAACTGGATGGAGGAGAGATTGAATCTACCCATTGAGGGTAAACATTCATTTCTGGTTGAACTTGCGCACGTTTCCCTTCCATAGTTTCTAATTGAGCTATTAATGACTCAATTGTAGTTATTAGCTTTTGAGAAACGTCCGGTTGAACTTGGACTTGGGTAGGTGCAATGACTGGAGCCTGGACAGATGTGGTGGTTGGTGCTGCAACTGATGGTAGCACTGCCAACTGTTGTTGCACTTGACCCGTAGGATTAGACCTGTGAGGGTTTACTAATAAAAGAGGATATTCTTGATCCATCTCAGTAGCTACAAAAAATTCCTTTGGCTGACTGACTCCAGCATGCTTAAGAAGAAGACTAATCTAAAGTAGTTCTGCATTCAACCTTCTTAATTCCTTCATTTCTTCCTCCTATTGTGCAAACATTTTCTCTAGTGAGAGCGATTGACCTTCTTCAGAGGAAGGATATGTAACCTTGTTCATTACCTTCCCTTTGTTGGATCCTTTTAGGAGAGGGGGAAGTGGGATACTCGAAGGATTACCTAGGTTCTGATTAATCCTTTGATTTCGTGTACGAACACCTTCTTCATTTGTGTCGGTGCATACATATTCTTGAATAGGAACCTCTTCATCTGAGTCCCCTGAGTGAGTCTCATCTGGTGGATCAGCAACAACGGTATTGATGAAATTGATTGATGCATAACTCATCACAACCCTTCTATAAACATTTCTTTGATATTGTCTTCTTCCATTTCATTGATGAGCCTTTTCTTTTTGTTGATTCGATCCCTCAGGAACTTCTTGATGAACCGTAATTTGGGGGGAATCTCCTGATAATTTGGCTCTTCGTTCCACTTGAGGCTTCTTCCCCAATCGAGAAAAGGCCGACTTTCTATGAGAAGGGGATTGAATATTTGAAAATGTCCCTGGTCCAGTGGACTAGGGCTGTTCCTTCTCAACTCCTCGAATCTTATTTGTTGATTCTGAGGGTTGGTTTGAAAGAGTCCCCAGTCTGGCGAGCTGGGGTGGCTCTTGACATGCTATGGCTGAGATTTTCTTAGAAGCTCTCAGGATCTTGCAAACCATAGTCCGGAAATTATATGGATTCATTAACCTGTATCCACTTTTATCACCTTGTTCAAAAGACCATTGGATAATTTCCGACACTTCTGTAACTTGATGATGTGCTTGCTCCATACGAGAGTCCTATTCAATATTCTCGTTTGCTTGATGCAGGAGTAATTCAACATCTTGTTCTCTGTATTCTTGATTTTGAGAAGAACTAGTTGAGGCCTATTCTTGGGAAAGATTTTTATTACAAACAAAGCCCATTGACTGTGGCCGGGCATGGGCGATAACATTGCATGAGACCATTTTCAGCGGGTTTTGCTAACTGGAGAGCACCATGAAATGTAGTGCTCCATGAACACCCCATCCTCTGACATGAATAACAGATGGGGAATTTGAAATTAACTGACACAATCTTCTTAGTGCGCCAAAGCATGAACGTTGAAGGGATCTCTGCTGCTTTTCAGCCTTCGGATATCGAGAGACTAATAGAGATTCCAAATCAATCATACATTGTAACCCTTCTATTATCATAAGATTATTTTTATATTCATCATAAGATGATACTTTCTTTTTAAACTACCAAATAGTTTTCCATATGTTGAGACGAATATCATGAATTTCATCTTCCATCAACATTTATGTAATGTCATACTAAGAGTTAGCTAGAGTCCAAAACATGACTTGCACTTCACCTTTCGCCAATTTTATTCTCATGTTCAGCATTTCCTCTTTATCATTTGATGAAGATTATTTTACCTAATTTGACCATAGTTGGTGTTTCCTTGTTGCTTCATTGGATTCAACAGGATTGGTAGAGAAATCATTGATCAAACTAGAAGATGCATGACTTAGGGGTGGTTCAGAAAATGACCTACACCCTGGGATATCTTCTGATTGAGAAAGTATTTCACCTACTAGAGATGAAGCATCAGACCTGATTGGTTTCAAATTTTCAAGTGCCTCAACATAAGATGGATTTATCGACACTACATTGTCCACTAGAGCATTTTCTGGGAAATGTGCATCACTACTACGGAGAGGAATTTCACAGCTAAATTCACCATCATGGGGAGGGCCACCATAATGGGTTACACCAAAATATGATATCTCTTTCTCCTTGGTCTTCTGACCACATAGAGGGTTCCTGTGGCTCTGATCTGAAGATTAAACTTCGAGATCGACCGAATTCTCATGAATCAAGACTTCATGAGGAAGTGTCTATTGAAGACCTTCAGAATTAATGTTCCCACTATTGGGAAATGAGGGAGTATAATCATAAATTCCAATAGAGAACTATCTGAGGTTTTTGAGAACTCCAGCATCAAGCAAGGCCTTGTTACAGATTGGATCTTGATCTTATGACTGTGCTGGGCGGGTATTTTTCTTAGACGCCTTCTTACTCGCCTTGGAAACCACTTGTTGATGAAAGTGGCTGCTCTGAGCAGGTGTATGTGCCTGATCAGGAAAGATGGTCAGGTTAAGCTGACGATCTCCACTCAAATCATGTGTATGTACCTGACTTGGTGGTCCGTATGATATGGGGGAGAATGCCCCACAACCCTCTTGGACTGGAATAGATGTGTGTGTGTTTCGAAGTGAATTTTTGATGTGTCACTCCACTGGTAGGGATAGATTTTTGTCTCTTTCCCTGAAATGCCGTTGAAGTTGTTATAATATCCTGGCAGGCATCCAGAATATGATCAAGAATTTTCTTTTTCTCTTTCACTATTTATAGAATATTCTTGGTGACTTCAGCTTCCGGAATGGGAATATACGTCCATTCCGGGCTTAGAGTAGGTGTATGTGCCTACTCCTGTCCTCCTTTTCCTATCAATGAATCCGGACAGCACTCAAGTGTGGGGGAAGAGAGTTGTGTCTGCCTCTTATTTGTTGTCGGGGCTTTCCGACTAACTTCTCCGAATGCTACCAAGTGAGGCTGTTGGAAGGCTTGATTAGTACTAGCAGGTGTATGTGGATAATGATTACACTTCGTCGAATGTAGTTGATGAGATACATCATATGTAGTCAGACGAGCCTGCTGACTAGCTGATGATGTATAAACAGGTGTATGTTCCTGCCTATAGTACTCCGCCGGAATTGCCTAGCGGGATTGGCGTGATGCTGCCAGACGAGTCTGCTGGACAATGAAATTGAAATGGGCAGTTGTATGTGCCTGCTCGTTTCATGCCACCAAGTTAGGTTGGTGGACTTCTCCAGAGATGGAATAGATTAGAACCTGATCACTATTAGTTAGACTTCTCCACTGGTGATTCGTCTTGCCTGCTCGGGTTCGAGGAACTTGAGCCGAACACCTAGAGTCGGTACCCTCATCATGTTGAGGGCGCACTGCCGCACGAGTCTGGCGGCGATTATTGGTGGGATCCCTCAGGAAAGAATCTTGTTTTCTTGAATTAAAGCCCTGAGGGACCTGCTCATTCACCTCCCCAGAATAAGGGAGCGAATGGTGATTGCGTTTCAGGGATAACGACCCGAAACAGTTGGAGACGGTAGTCGGCACCGCCTGATTCTTGATCACTGGTCGTCGTTGTCTGGAAGACCGGTGTGAGTTGTTCACTTGGAGGGCTTTTCGGGCAGCCTCCAGAGATGGAATGGTACCGTGTTGATGGTACTCCTTAACTAGTGCATTTGATACCCAGCATTGAAGATGCTGAGTAGGTGATATCGTCCTCAGAGTGGACGATGATCCAGTAGGAGTAGCAATAGTATCATTTGCAGCAGTAGTATTCACATGTGTGAACTTGAGAGTAGCCATTCTAGAAATGCAGAAGATCTTAGAAAAGAGTGCCTGTTTTATATAACAAACGTAATCAAGATAAATTCATTCACTACATCTTTTGGATGAGCAGATATGTCAATGATTGTTTTTGTTGGCCTTCTTATTGAGTTTTAAATAGGGGCCTAACATATAGGTAAAACATCAGTTTATCTTGGTTAAGGATTCACATCGAGTTCACCATTTTTGTTTCCCTTAGACATCAGGGATAACCTCCTTTGATGGGAGGTTCAAACATTCTGATCGGTTTCTAATGGGTTTTTTCGTAGAGCTGGAGACGTTCAATGATTCCACATCCATTCTGACCTACTTTCCAAAGGTAGGTGGTCATTAGTTTATGAACTGATTAGGCTTAGGAATTTGCATTGGTCAAGAGGCTGAGAGGTTGGGCTCATCACACCTTTTTTATGGGAATAATTGTCTACTCCGGGACTCTTTTTATAGATTTAAGTTATGTTTTTGAATCCTTATTACATTACCAAATATAAAATGATTTTTCATTTAGATCTGACAATCAATGATCGATATGTAGGAAATTTAGAGAATCTTTTATATGTATTCGAGGTTCATCACTGATAAAGAATCATCTGTATTTGATATAGATTCTTAGTCAATGGTATCCTTTGATATGTAAAAGTCTCTTGGTCCTTATGACGACCATACTGGTTTTAAAGCCACTCAGTGGGGAACTTGAGGTTTGTTGTCATTCATAAGGATGTGAATTATTTTAGAGTTCGGATCGAACCTGCAGATGGGCTACCTACGTATCCTCTGTTTATAAAAGGAATAATAACCCACATAGTTCAAGTAGGGGAGTATGATTTTTATGATTGATGGCTCAAAGAAGGATGTCATAATTACCTTTACACTCTAATATCACGTGAGTCATGCTCGATGTGAGAAACAAGAGGTATTGGTAAAAATCAGACAATTGTGCCATGAAAGATGCAATCATAAGAAATAATGTGGGGCTTATGTATGTATGACTGCCCAGATAAATGAATATTAGGATTTACTTCAGGGAAGAAATCTGGGAACATGGTCCATAAAGGTATATGTGCTTCATGGAGATTTGAATATTCTAACTTGGGGCTTAATCCTGAAAAGGAGGCCCATATTAGGAGAGGACTTATGATTGGGTTTTACTCCTGAAAATGAATCCCAGATCAAAGGTAAATTAGGACTGGTTAAGAGTAATTAAGATTGGGGCTTACTACTAAGGAGGATGCCCAGATTAGGGGACTGGGGCTAACTCCTAAAGAGGATGCCTGGGTTAATGAGTTCTCTCATCATAAAGGATGAGGTTGAATGAATGAAATCTCAATCTATAATAACATAAAGATGAGTAAATAACTAAATTTTGAGAGTTATTCCACAGAATTCCTTTCAGATAAGGATGTCAAATCAAGAAATCATGCCATAAATGGATTTGAAGAGTGTCTTGAAGACTGAATCTTGAATATGAGAGTTGGAATGAAATAAGAGGGGTGAAATGGGCAAGAAGGGCACCCATGGAGGCAGAGGCGCACAAGTCTTGGCAAGCGCGCAAGTACTGCCTAGGCGCACAAGTCCCGATTGCGCTGGTATACCTGCGGGACACATGGGTACTTGCGCGACGGTTAACCAGCAGGGTAATACTTGAGTGACTCTTGGTTAAAGCCTTTATAATCCTCTTGAGGTTCTTCCAGAAGAGGGGCGCGCAAGTTCTATTGAAGGAGTAAGGTAGCGCGCAAGTGTGGCCTTTTCTCTTAAGGGATGGCCACTCAAATGTGCAAGTTATGATGAGTTTCAACACTTAAGCCTTCCTCCCCCCTTTAGATCTTTTTTTCTAGGTAAGAAATTACCTTAGAAGTGTTTCAAAATCTTTGAGAAGAGACTAGGGCGTCGGGAGCTCAAATCTGTGTTTCTGGAAAAAATTTCCTCCCCAAATGGGGGGCCCACAGGGTCTATTTATAGGCAGAAGAAGACCCTGGGCGGTTATCGCTTAGGTCGCGCAGGTCACTTGCACGAAAATTATGTGTCGCACAAGTGGAATTGCGCGACTATGAGGTAACTTGCGTGACTTAAGGGCAATGTTCTATTTGTTCATCACTTTTTTCGATTTTTGATGTTTTCTTCAAAGGCCGAATCAATTTGAGCTCAGATATTCACCTTTTCCAATATTTCGATTTTGTGACGAAATGAACGTCAACAATGTGAAAATTTATTACAAGTTGTTGGAAATTATTATTTTTAAATAATATGTATAATCACTTATCTTTAGAGTTGAAACTTCACCACCTGATTGTTTTGTAGATCCACCCCCAGCAAATCTACTGAATGAAATTCTTGGGGAGTAAGAGAAGATAAAATATAGGGATTATGAAACTTATCTTAACATTTAGAATGCACCAACTTTATTGGAATACTTTAACGTCTTTCCTAAGTAATTAATTGGGCACCCCCTCAATAGTGAAGTTGATTTTACCTTTGATATATTCCTTGATGCAAGAATAATATCAATTACTCCTTATATAATGGACATTGTGGGAGTAGAGGATCTAATGAAACAACTACATGATTTGAGTAATGATATTTTTATTCACCTTAGTGTTTCTCTATGTGGATCCCATGTTCTCTTTGTGATAAAGAAAGATAGATCCTTGAGGCAATGAATTAACAATAGATAAATAAATGATAGTATAATAAATAACAAGTATCCTCTACCTCATATTGATGATTTATATTATCAACTCCAGGGAGCTCAATATTTTTTTAAGATTGAACATCATTCTAGATATCATCATTTGCGAATAAATAAGTAAGATATTTTGAATACAACTTTTCAGATGAGGTATGAACATTATGAGTTCATAGTAATTCCATTTGGATTGACTAATGCATCATCTATTTTCATATATCTAATGAACATAGTATTTATGGAATATTATGACGATTTTTTTTGTAGTTTTCACTAATGATATTATGGTATATTCTAAAATCTATTAAGACCATAATAATCACGTGTGGAATATTATGGAGACTCTAATAGTGAATGAGTTATATGATTGATTTAGAAAGTGTGAATTATAGCTTGAGGAAATTTCTTATCCTGACCATATTATATCTAAATATGGAATATCATTTGATCCAATGAAGACAAATTAAATCCAATATTGGAATAATCAAATGAAAATAATAAACATGTGTAGTTTTATTAGATAATTAGGTTACAATAATCTTTTCATTCATAATTTTTCCATATTGTCTAACCCATTAATCATGCTCACACACAAAGGGGTTTAGTTCATATTGACAAAATAATGTGCATAATGATTTAAATAATCGATGAGAAGACTATTCAATGTTATGATTTTGAATTTACCATATAAAAATGATGGTTTTATGATATATATTGATTCATGAAAGATAGGACATGGTTGTTTCATTATCCAAAACAATAATTTTGTTACATATGCATCAAGGTAGTTGATAAATGATGAAAAAAATTATCAAACTTGTGATCTTCAGTTTACAGCCATAATATTTTCTCAAAGATATGAAGACAATATATATACGGTGAAATATGTTAGATATATAAAGATAAAAATAGATTTAAATACATATTTACACATAAAGAAATCAACATGAGGAAATGAATATTTCTTGAATTACTCGATGATTATGATTGATAAATACACAACCACCTAGGAAAATAAAATAAAGTGGAAGATGCATTAATTAAAGAATTTCATGGACATTATACCCAAATGAGTGTTATGAAAGATACTATATGCATGGATTCAGTAAATATTTATATGGGTATTTTTGAAGAAAGGGAAACATCACTCCTTTTTCAAATGATTTCTAGACTATCTTTATTGGAGAATATTAAAAGTTCTCAATATGATAATGATAAATTTCAAAAAAAAATTAATGCCAATAAGGAATAGTGATATGAATACGTCATATATGAGGACCAAACTCTAAAATTTGGAAAGTGGGAATGTCTTCCATTAATACTTGAGCTAAAATAGAAACTATTATATAATTCCCATAGCTCAAATTTCCCTATACACCCTAGTAGTACCAAGATGTATATATATCTAAAGAAACATTTTTGGTGGGATAATTTGAATTGGGAAATTATTGATTATGTTTCAAGGTTCATAGTTTTTCAACAAGAGAAGGACAAGAGACAAATCCTATAGGAGTTATAAAAACCTTAAATATTCATATATTGATGTGGGATGACATTATGATGGACTTTGTCACAGAAAATATAAGAAAAAATATAAGGAATGATGTAATAAGGGTTATTTTTGACCGTCTTACAAAATATGCACATTTCCTTCTGATAAGAGAATATTTTCTTCTTGAGATCCAACAAAGACTCTGTACTATTGATGTTTAAAGACTTAATGGTTCACCTCCCTTGATTTTCTCTAATCTAGATCCCTATTTCATATCAAAAATCAGAAAGTGTCATCAAATGGTTTTGGACACTATGCTTCATATAAGTACTATTTATTACCCTCAAACTAATTTATTGTCTAAAAAATAATATTATAAAATTGGAAGACATGTTTAGATCATGATCAATTGAATTTAATGGTATATACGATCAATATTTACCTTTGGTGGAATTTTCATAAAATAAAAGATTTCATTTTAGTATTTAAATGGTGAATTATGAAGCATTATATGACAAGAAATATCAACCTACAACTAATTGGGAGGAAGTTGGTGAGTGAAAAATTATAGGGAAATAACTTATTTAAGAGTTAATAAAAAAAGGTAAAGATTATTCATGCTCATATTAAAGTAGAAAAAAAGGATACAAAAGAGGTATACATGAAACTAGAGAGAGGATTTTTAATTTCATGTGGGAGATCATGTGATTCTGAAGGTATCTCTAGGGACTGGTGCCTTAAGGTTTGGCAAGAAAGAGGAACTATGACCTAGGTACATCCGACCATTTGATATTCTAGAGTGAATTAGAGCTATACCGCAACAATTATCAATGCTGCTAAGTATCTCCAATGTTCATGCCAGACCCAACACATGTACTCACTTATGAATAAATCAAACTGGGACATGATTTTTCTAACTGTGAAGATCATATCGATAATATTGACATAATAGAGAAAGTATTAAGAAATCAGAAAACTTGACTAGTAATGGATCTTTTGAGAAACCATAAATTGGAAGAAGCTATGTGGGAACCAAAATATGTTATGAATAATAACCAAACATACATGTTTGGAGGGAAATATTCCTAAATATTTTATAGGACAAAATTTATAAAAGAGGTAACAACATAATAGCCAAATATTTTAAATTATATGTCCTCCTGAATACATTCAACCAATTTGATAACTTATAATTCACAGAAATATTAGTTAATATATTATAAAATCACATATAGAACCCTAAACAAACTTTATAAATGAATAATTAATGAAATAAGAGGATATTTCAAGAAATCAGGGAACACATATCAATGAAATAGTAACTTAACCTTTGGAATAGTAATTTGTCCCTTAGTAGTAGAAATTCATACAATTGAATAGTAACTTCACATATGAATGTATAAATACAATTTAGTCATTTTATTAATTTAATAAGATAGAATTATATCATAGTACAAGTAAATAATTTTTTTTAATTATTAATTAAGTGTTGATATCTTTTATAAACATAATTTTTTTTCTCTATTTTATAATTATAATAATTATTTAAAAAAAAAACAATATATATATTTTTTATGATTATAAGATAATTTTATGAGACCTTAATTAATTTTCCAATGTCTTATAAAATCATTTATGATGTTAAAATTGGTATTTTCCATGTAAATGATGATATTAATTAAAAATTAAATTTATCATATTTAGAAAGTTATTTTCCTAAAATTATGTTCCTTTTTGGATTATAAAAAATAATAAATGGTTAGGGTAAATGTTTTGGTTTTTTCTAAAATACATGAATTTTTTGTGAATAGTGAAATATTATAATTTATGATATAAGCTAAATAAATGAATTATTTAGTTATATATGATGTTTGGATGTTATAGGTCCATAATATCTCACTATAAATCATTATTTTAATATAAGTAATAATAGTTCTTAAACTATTCATTGTCATGGGAAAAAATAATAAACTGATGAATAAAATAATGTGAAAACACGCCTCTCCTCCACTATAATTACCTCCTCTTATCCTCACACCTATTAATCCATGAATATTGTCCAGTTTATATCGTGTCATTATCCCAATTCAATCCCCCATGTCCAATATCCCTTGGTCTTAATAAAATGTCAGACCCAGGTCCCTTAAAGAGGCCCTCAGGGAGAAAATTCAAGAGGTAAAACCCATAATACTTCACATTAATTTTATTCTATTTTATTATATTTTTTTATTGTTCCATCACCTCCTCTATCCAAATAATAATTATAAATTTAGTATATAGAATATGTCTCCTAGAAACAAAAGTGAGATGTGAAACCCTTACCTTAGGTTTGACTCACTTTTTAAGTAATTATAACATTTTTATAATTAATTTAAATTAATTATAAATATATAATTGAACCTTATAAATACTTATAATAGCATAAATTATTTTTTATAACATATTATAACTATTTCATTAACAATCTTTAATTTTTTTCACCATTTCCTGTGTCAAAATTTTCATTTTCATGTATGTTTCAGTTAGAAAGTTAGTGTCCACTCATATTGATAAAGGTTATATCATCTGCAGAATTTAAATAAAATCATAATAATAATATTTAATGATAATATTATTTTTCACAACCATTCTTATAAATTTTCGATGAAAATAAAATCACATCACTTCACGGAGGTCATAGTCCATACATACGCTGAAGCACTGTTATCATTTTCCAAAAGATGGGAAGCAAGTACGATAAATGTATTTTTTAATTAAATAATAATATTTTATTGTAATAAATAAAATAATAAAAAATTTATTCCATCATAATAACCAACCATGAAATATAGTGATGGAAAATGAATCATATCTTAATGTGGAGGCAGTAGACCATTGGTACTCAAGGGATAATTTAATTTACAATTTGATGTAAAGGATAAAAAAACTGGTGGTCCCATAATAATAATTACATCTCAATATATTAATTTTAGTAGTTTAATTATTCTATTATTGATACAATATTTTTATAGTATGTATACGAAGAAATAAACATTTAAAGAGCTAGATAAGATGATTATCTTCTCTTTCAGAGAACTCAATTGGATTTAATCTTAATCCTTATTAGGATTGTCTTAAGGAAAAATAAAGAGAACAAGAAAAAATAAAATAAAAATATTAAGGTTTTTGGATAGGTATTGTCTTGAGATATAATCCCAAAGTTGTATGAATAAGTGAGGATAATAGGCACCCTTTCATAAGTTAGGGGAGGGACAAACATTGAATTACTTAAAATATTTCAACAATATATTGTTACTTTCATGTGAAAGTGTAAAATAATGTAGAATAATTATAATTAAATATAATATATGTTTTAAAATTCATAAAATAATAATTTTTTTAAAATTTTTTGTTGATATTTTACACATATCTCTTAGTTTGACCCCTGGAAACCCATTTTAACCATAATCGTGATAACAAATTTTTACTGTTTTTAGTATTCATTAGGAAAAAAAATGAATATGGCCTCATTATAAAATTAGTACATGAAAAATAAAAGTATGGAACATATTTTATAAAATTATTTTTTTTATGTGGCGGAAATTAATTTTAAAATATATAAAAACAATGAATAAAAACCGATTTTTAGAAAAATATAGTTTTAACCATAGAAATGAGTTTACTCTCATTTCTTTAAAATTAAAAACATTTATATGAATTTTATAATATTTAATTTAAAATATTATATTCTAATTTTACTAAAATAATTAATCTATAGTGACTTATTCAATTTAGAAAGATACGAACATAGTGCACACATAAAAATTGTTTTCTGAAAAATTACCCTTTTTACCATCAAAAGATTAGATCTTCATTAATATCAATTAAATAAATAATATATGAATTATTATTCATAAATTATAATTAAAATTTCAATAGAAATAATTTTTATAAATTGATCAATATATTTTTTTATATAATAAATCATAACAACTTGTAAAAAACATTTCTTTACAATAATAAATATTTTAATCATGAAATGATTTTATTAAAAAAAAATAAGATTTTTTATTTATTATTAATAAATACATTTTTATCAAGGAAAATAATTATATATATATATATCATAAATTGGTTAATCCTATTCATACCCTACAATAAAATGACTACATTATACAAACTATAATAAATCACGATCTGTTTAGACTTACGGTTGCTTGTAAAACATGCTATCAAATACTTCAAATTTATTTCAAAGGAAGTAACATAAAATATGAGGATGTTACATAGTGAATATCTTCCATTTTTAAATTTTATAATTTGGGTGATGTTTCAGAATAATAAATAACTCTTACATAATATCTAGAGGTTTCTTATGTTTTTCATATAATTCCTTCATTTACAAAATAATTCATTATATACATTAGATTTACCCATACACGTGATCCTCGCTTTGTAATTTTTTTTATAAAATTGATTCTTATGAAATCAATGATAAATATTATGTTTTAATCAATACTAATATGAAAAAATGAGATAATATTATGAAATATCTTATATTATTATGAAATATCTAACCATCATATGAAATATCTAATAAGTCTTATGTAATTTTTGGATGTATCAAGAAATATATATAAGTATTAAAAAATTCAAAAAATATTATTAAAATTATGTGAGTATTATGAAATTTTAATAAATCATACAAAAATCCTAGAAGTATTAAAAAATCATTAGGAAATATCCATTTTCAGTGTTAGTATAGAATTTATAGATTTCTTTAATTAAGAAAATTATTTTTAATAGATCATTGGGAATCTATAATGACATCAAGTAATCTTAGATGAATTTAAATGTCTTTATAAAATATAAAACTATTCCTAAACATATTCAAAATAACTCCAAATTTGTTTTAGCTTTTTAATACACAATTATGAGTACTTTAATAAACATTTCACTACCTTTATAATTCCAAAATCATTAAAAACTTATTTAAACTTTATCCGGTGGATATTATTAACTTGATATTATAGTTTTCATGATTAATTATACATGGATTTTTTAAATGAAACTTATTAACATCCATGTTCACTTTCAAACATTTATCATAAATATTTTTTAGTGTCTATCTTCTCCAACATCATACCCAACCTATTGTTAATATTACATTCCCCTCATTTTCACTTGTCATTTAATTGAAAACCAACTAAAAAATTTGTCTGATATTAAATATGCTTCTTGAATATGTTCACAATAGTTACCAATGATGACAAATCATCTCCAAAATCCATTACCAATATATAAATTTATTCTCAAGTGTTCTTTATTGGTTGGAATCTTCATTATCTCATTATATATTTCCCTACATTTATCGATTGATTTATTTGATAATGGAATCCTTGATTAATATAAATAAATGCAACGACCAAGGATATATTGGGATCTTCAAAGACTGACAATATTTGAACCACACACAACATTGTGGATAATTATAATTATATCTATGCCACTCATAATGATCATATTAGATATAAATTATTATCAATTTATTAGAATGTTATATAAATGCTGGAACACCTATTATTATATTGATATATCTATGAAAATAAAATATCAATTCAATGAAATATTGTTTCTATACTAGTTAACACCCTTCAATCAATATAATAAATTATAAGGTATTTACACAATATAGAATATAAGCTATGTTGTGTAGTCAATAATTTCCTTAGTTAATAGAATATATGGATATATCATTAAACACCATTTAATGAAAAGATTGTAGTATATGGTATTTATAAAGGAATATAATTATAATAAAGTTTACATTAATTAATACTTTAATAAAAGGAACAAAAAAGACAGTGATGGATCATTTATATAATTTATAATTGTATTCCATTACACTATCATAACATAAGATCTTGTATATTGAATTAAAATATTATTATGACATAGTATACATGTAAATACATCGAACATAGAATCCCAAATCTAATGGTTACTTTACTTCATCGGTACTAGAAAAAAGTAATCGCATACAAAAGAACTGCGTAGTTTTATAGTCATGATAAACTAGATATATACTCGAATATCACATTTGTTAAAAAACTAAAAAATAGTACTTTATTTCATAACATCATTAATATCTATATAATATACTTCCACATGATTCATAATATATTTTGTAGAATTTTGGGGAAAGGAAAAAAATAAATGGGTGATATTAAGTTCTTGGTAAGTGAATGCGTACAATCGAAGCTATTATAGAAAAAACAAGGAATAAATAATATGGAAGGAATACATGAGGATCAAATAATTCCATATAAATAATCACATGATATTGAAATGTATCCATCTTTGAAAAAAAAATTCCAATAACATTTATATTAATTATTTATTCCATAATAATTGAATTCATAATTCTATACATCTTAAACATACCATCGATTCCCTATGGTAAGAAATTTTACATAAATGGATTATACCTCACCCAAATAACAAACCCATATTATTTAATAATACATACTGATTCCTCAACGAGAAATGTTATTATGGTCACACCCTTCAATTAATAAGTCCAATTCAATCATCATTTGAATAAACAAAAAAACTTAATCAATATTCATTAAAATCCAGTAACTATTCATATTAGAGGAACTGGTATATAGAATTATAATACTTTCTCCAATGAAATTAATCATAAAATATTTTCATAAAAATGTTTAATGGTATAATTTTAATATATACCCATTATAGAATAATATTCAGTAAAATATATTTATATATAAAAAATACTATAAAATGATCATTGGAATTTTGTTTTGAGGAAAATACCATTCTCATTCTGGAATCACGTATTAATAATTTGAATATTAAAAAAATATCATGGAGAAATTTTATTTTTTAAATAACTATGAAAATATGTAAAAAATATAATCTAATTAATTATTATTATAAACTGTGAAAAAAATCTTAATATGGTGTAGGTTAAAACAAATATTCTATTTACACCTTTAATAAAAATTGATTCATTTAGAAAACAAAAAGAATATACTATTTAAATTTTTTATAAATAGTAAAAAAATGGGTTAAAATTAAATTAATAATTCACTCAGGAATAGTAAAAGAATTATCTAAAAATGTTAAAATAAAATATGGATATGGTAGAAACCATTCCGGAATGAAATAAATATAAACTTAGTTTTCATCAAAAAAATTATTTCGGAATTTTGAGTACCTAGAGAGATAAAAATTAAGGGAAATAGTTTAATTTATAGAAATAACCATATGAGAATAAAATATAATGGGTTTAATATATAGATACTCTTTCAATGGAAACATAAAATAAATAATCCCATATATTAAGGGTATTACTAAATAAAACCTTACCTTATGTCTTAATTACTTCATAAGTCTTTTTAAACTCATGTATAATAAATTTAAATTTAACTTAATTATATAAAATAACCACATGAAAATTAATAATATCATATATATTCCACTTATAATATTTAAATATCTATTTATTAGTAATTATTTTCTAAAATCATCATTTATTACTGTTAGCTAACTCATTTTTCATATAAGTTTTGGTCTAGTAGTTTCAGTAAATTCATATTTATCATAGAGATATAATTTAAAAAAATTATTCATTTTATAAATTTCATACATATTCACTATATATATAATCAGAGTCATCCATAAATGGTAGATATAGGAAAAATATTTACACTGTTCAAGGGGATGGTAGACCGTACATATAGGTGAATAATGTTTTCATCTTCTATAGAAAAGAAGTAAAAAAGGAAAATATTAATCCATGATTAGAAATAATTAATTATATAATAAATATAATATATATATATACATTAAATATATCCTAACTACCATCCAATTAAAATAATAGTTAAAAACAAGTCACACTACTTTTTAGAGGTGGCAATTCACATATACAGATGAGTGATGTTATAATAATCAAAAAGATTATTATGTAATACTATGGATATGATATTATAATTACTGAATCAAAATTATGTAAAAATATCATATATATAATTTAATCCTATTATAATAGACATATATGAAATATGGTGATGTAAAATGAATTGTATTACTATGTGAAGGAAGTAGTCCACGCATATGCAAGAGCGATACTTTCACATCCAGCTCGATGGATTAGAGGGTCGATAGTAGTGGTTCCAAAATCATAATTTTTATAACATATTTATTATAAATAATCTATTTATTAGTTATTAATACCATATATTAAAATGAGGTAGAAGAATAAATAAATTGAAAGAGGTAGTGTTTAATGATTACATCTTCTTTGCTGGGGCTTCATTTTAATCGGCTATTAAGGACCATTGAAATGGTGTTTTAATAATAGAACCAATTATAATCCATGTATAGGGAAAATTAGATGATATCTGGTTCGATTTTAATTGATCTATATGTTCAATGTATTTTAAATAAGAAAGAGGGTGTTCTTTTATAAGGTATTTAAAGAACACATATAAAATTCCAAAAAAGATTGAGAATTTTATATTTTCATACTCAAGTAAAATACATAAAAATGGATAAATATTATAAGGTGGGATATTATAGGTTTAAAATAAATTACCCCAATTTTTTTGATAGGTTTATTTGTAATTTTAAACCTCATCTTTTTGTTTTACCGATTAATTTACAATTTTTAACCCTAATAGTGATAAATAAAACGTCTCAATCATAAATTTCTATACTTTAAGTCAAAAGGTAACAATTGGATCATAAATGTAAAATGGAAGGAATTTTTGGACCATTATAATCCTATTTTTCCTATTTCTCAATTTTTTATGATTTTTAAATAATTTAATAAAATATTATTTTTCATATAATATCATTAATGTCATTATTAACACTATTCATTTAATATGGTTTTAAAGACATAAAGATAAAAATTTAATTCAAATATATACTCTATAAAAATATATATGTATTATTGATAACCTTAAAATTATCATGAAACCATAAATTCATCTAAAACATATCAATGTTGATGTATATTTTGATTTTTTTCAACTTTTAGAAGCATTGTGTTGGTGTCGTGTAAGATTCCAAGGTAATTATTCCATTAATTTAAATTTAAAATAAATTCAAATAATGAAATAAATTAATAATGTTCAAAAAATTATATTTATTCATAAGATATTATTATACCCTAGAAAACATATAAAGGAAATTTGAAGCGAGAGAGTGATATTTTGTACTTTTATCTGCATAATATTATATAAATGTTGTTATCATGGGAAAATGGTACCATTTTACATATATTAGAATTTGAGATGGATATGGTCGAATTCAACCCATTAAATGACATAATAAAAAAATTTGGGTTGATAGTGAGACCTAATTTCATAGTTTTTACCATGTTTTAGCTATTTTATATTTACATAGATGAAAAAAATTTACCACGATTAATATTTACAATGTCGAATTAATAAAATGGAACTATTTTCCAAATTTGACTAATTTAATTTCAAATATTTCATTCATTTTTTAATATTAAATCTTTTTAACTAGAATTAATCATTTTTAATATAAATTAATAAAATTCCATGGAAAAATGTTTTTAGAGAAAACTACATTTTAAGCATAAAAATTAAATTATATAAATCACATGAATATTGGTGATTCATATTTCATTAATAATATTAATAAAATTTATTTTGATAATATTTCACTTTAATACTAAATCAAAAATAGAATTTGTCTTTTAAATTACTTGACTTAATGAAAAAAATTTCTGTTTTTGAAAATCTTTATTTTTCACTAATTACTGAAAATCAATCATTTCTAAAAAAATAAGAAAATTTAACCCCATGTTAATTTTGATATTATGATTTTAAAAGTTATTTTAATTTAAAAAAATATCAATTTCTAAAAGTGAGAAAAAATAATAATATATTCTATTCACTGAATACAATAAAATCATTTTTGAATAAAATGAATTTTGGAATCATAAAATGATTTCACAACAAAACAAGTGATTATTTCATAATAAATAATAAAAAATATATATTTGTTGGGAAAATTATAAATATATTACATAATGAGGTTTCACATATTTATACATTATAATTCAATATCCAGGTTATAATAGTCACATTTAAATAATAATATTTTAACAGTATTTCTCAATTCACTTAAATCTTGACGTTGCATTTTAAAAATATATCAATCTTATTATTCTTTAAAATTAAACAGTTAGTGTCTTAAATCCAGTACTAAATAAATTTCACCCTCATAATTTTATCTCTATATTCAATGGTTAAATATTTCAAAATACCTTTATTGAAAACCCACCTCTTATAAAGGGATAATAAAACATATTTTAAAAAGGGGAAGTGGAAAGGATAAAGGTTACTTGAAATAATAAATAATCCAGTTCCCAAATAAGTAAAAAAAATGGGAATCCAAATTATAGATATTTAAGAAAAACAAAATTAATAAGGACTAATCAAGAGTGATAGTGAACATGGTTTGGAACGAGTTAATGGACACAACACCATGAGTTAGTGAGGAGTAAAAAGACCATAAATTCATCAGAAATGATGGTAAGGGGATGGATTTTTATTTTAAGATATTTTTATATAATTTTGATGGATTACATTACTACCAAGATATATAACATGATAAAATTTACATACTTGATTTCTTCCCATTTCATAAGAACAATTGTATCACTTTGTTGTGCCTTGAATAATTTCGAATTCATATCTCATTAAAATTATTGAATATATAGGATGATTTTTTCATGCATGATGTACTGAAATAAAATTTCAATATATCATAATAATGAATATGGATTAAATTGACAAAAATCATGTATACACTTTCATTACCATTACATGTATATGGTATGATAAATACATTTGTTTATCATACCATAATTGTGTCGATAATTCTACATCCACTGTATTTATGGTAATGTACATAGATTAAAAATTATATTGAATGGTCCCTGAAGATTCTAGGCTATAACTAAAACCATTAGATATCATTGCAGAAATAATAAAGTTATGTTTTACGTTCTAGATACATCATACTGATTAGACCCAGATGATGTTTGACCATTTGGTGTTGTGGGATCATATGGGTTGATACTTCTTCTAAAAAAAGTTTAATGTTAGTGATATTGAGTCTATGAGATCATGAAGACCGACCTACCAAAAGAAACACTACATTTTTGAGGTATCATTGGTTGTTTCTATTTGTGAATATATGATATGGTATTCTAACATGAGATTATTATCAGTGTATACTATTTAATTACATATTGTGAAGAAACTGACAACCTATAGGATTGAAGTCATAGAAAAGTTGAATACGTTGGGTGTATCACTAGTAATATAAAATTAATTTAGTAATCAATATATAAATTTTCACTTCTAAATTGTATTAACATCATTTTCTTATTTGATCAGTATGGTGGTTATATCATTAAATCCATATTCATTGTTGAAGAAGGTAAGTCCAACTAGTTTTGAAAATGAATAATAACGAAAGAATATTTGATGAAAAAATTGTGCATCAAATTTTATTAGATATTGTAAGACATGGGGATTATACAACATGACATGTGTTCATAAGATGGTTATCATAGTTAATGCTATTACTTATCTCCATAGGGTCCTTGATGGATTTCTAGACTCTACTTTAGGATTGTGAATAATATTATTTGCTATTGAGATATGAGTCTATTGGGTCCAACACAATAGAATATTCAAAAGTCTCCCCTATTCAGATGAATAATAATATTGGACATGGTCGGCCCCACTATAAAATCCAATATTTGTTCGAGAATGAATGATCACAAAAGAATAAATGAATTAATTATTATTTGAGTATTTAATAATTGGGTTTGATTTATTTATAGAAATTATTCACCAGGTATTAAGTAAATACATTGAAGAATACTATACGAAGGAAAATTATTTTAATATTCAATTTTCCTATAATATTTATAGGAATTACGAGTAGAGTTAATGACTCACTTTTCTCTTGTAATATATTTTTTATAAATTACATGTATGTGATAAAAATATAAATGATTTTATGATATATTTATTTATTTATAACATTTCATGTATGGATTATTTAGGGGGAGTTATATATACGAGGGTAAGGGTATCCTTTTTGGGTTTCTAATTCCCATTATATAATCAAATATGAGCTCATTTACAAGGGACTATTCATTCCCTATAATTTGAGAGGCCATCTATCCACTATCCCGTAAATAGAAAGAAAATTATACCATTGATGTTTTTGATCCAAATAAACCTTTACAGATCGAAGGAAGAGAATTTTGGTGATTTCCGAGTTGTTAAAGGCATTATCAGCCCTCCGTACTAGCACCAAAATTTAGATGATCAGTGTACCCTTGTAATACTGAATCATGTATAGATGATCTAGGGGATTAATCCTCGTATCCTTCATACAGTGGTAATTGGAAATAATCTATAGTCGAACACACCCTTGATTCAAATAAGGTAAATGAATTAGATATTTTTTGCTTAATTATATTCATGTGAGATCATAGAACTGTTACCTATTCTTAGAACTCTAAATATATTGATGTTATGTCACTCATGTGATGAAAATTTTAAAATCCTGAACCCACCAGCTTGCAATTCATTCCCTGGTGTAAAAAATTGGTATCAGAGAGATCCTATAAATTTTCAATGTTAAGAAAAATTAATATTGGCATTATTAAAGTAGAGGGATTGAATTTGTTCCAAATTGATCTTACTGTACATTGATCTGGACTCAGAATTTCATGTTATAACCACACAGGGAAATTAAATCATATTGAAATTGGTTTAGTGGGTATTAACATTTTATGACCATATTTTCATATGATTTATGATTTATCCATTTCTAGTGGAAGGTATAGATTCTGGTGACCTGAGTTTACTAGCCATGATTTGGATGGATTTGGTTCGCCAAAAAAATACTAGTATCATTAATTACACACCATTTTGTAATTTTTAAAATAAAATAAATCCTATATAATAAAACAAAATAATCATATCATGTTCGGTCATCAACCTAACCCCCATGTTGATGGTTGGATGCCTAACATGTGTCAATAAAATTTTCTGTCCCTTTGAATATAAATGGGTTTTCAAAACAACGAGGGGAATTCAGTAAACATTTAAAAAAAACATTGGTCAGAGTTATTCATGAACCTAGACATTTAAAACCTTATTGAAGTGGTCAGACAATCTGAGACAAACCTGTCTGCGAGTCTCAAAGGAAATCTGAAGTGAAGCCCTTAGTGGAAAACCTCACCAAATGTGTTGGTAGATCCATCACAGAAAAAACCCTCCACAAAACCCCTACCTCATCCCTCGTCTAATCTGAGACCAATAAAATCTCTTGGTTAAGGTATTAGTGAACCTATCAGAAAAACTCAAATGGAATCTTCAGGGAGGTCATCAGTGGAAACCTGAGGGAGAATTCATTGGTAGATCCATCACCGATGAAGAAATAATTAGCTAATCCCTTTGAGTATCCCTCTTCTAATTACATGGGAATTTGTTAGTGAATCCATAAGTGAATATCTCAGACACCATTAGTTTTCTATGGCCAATGACAGAAGATTGTAGGTGGTTTATGTGATTTATATTTGTTTGATATTTTTTAACAATGTCTGGTATGTTGTGATATTTCTTTTTTTTGTAATACATAAGAAGATCGGTAGATTGCTAGATTAATATTGTCTCATTTTGGTTTTGTTTGTATGAGTTGTTGGAATAGTTTAAATGTGATGTTTTGGTGTGCTTATTATGTGATGTTGAAGCTCTAATATTTAATTTGATACTTATTTTGTTTTCCAGTAATTTCTTAAATGGAATATTTGAGTGGAATTTTTAATTGATTTTATTTAGTGCATATTTTTTGTCACATGTAATATTAGAGAGATAATTCATAATTTTTTGGCCTTGAATTCCCAATTGAATTTCCCAGTAGAAATTCTAACTGTATATTCACAGGGGGAATTTCATTGGCTAATTCTCGTTGCCAATTCACTTTACTAATATCCAAAGAAATTCCAACTGGGAATTTCTAGTGGGTGTTTCCAATGGTAATTTGAATTGGGAATTTTTACTAGATATTCCAATGGTAATTTTGAGTTGAAATTCCCACTAAAAAGTCATATTTCTTGGAAATTATAATTTGGAACTTCATAACAATTTATAAAATATATTGAAATTGTATAGATAGAATTCTTGACCTCTGTGTTGGAAATTATCACTTGATATTCCAAATAATAATTCACACTGGGAATTTATAATTAAAATTCATAATGGGAATTCACAGTTGCAACATCTTGTGGGAATTCCGACTGGCAATTCCCACTATGAATTTTCACATGAATTTCCTACTAGAATTTGGCTGTGGAAAAAATAGATTGTTGTGTGATTATAATTTGGAACCACATAACACTTTTAAGAATGTGTTGAAATTATAGAGATACAATTATGACTTCTACCTTGGAAACACCCACTCGTTATTCAAACGTTTAATTCTTACTTGGAATTTACACTCAAAATTTCTTCTTGGAATTCCTAGTGTAAATTCCCACTGGTAATTCCAACTAGTAATTCCCACTAGAAATTTCCCCTATAAATTACCAATACAATTTATTAACAGAAAATTATATTCTAATGGAATTGTAATTTGGAACTACATAATGATTTTAGAATTTATTGAAATTTTACAATGTGAATTTTAACTTTTTCCTTAGATTACCACTTCATATTCAGACTGGGGATTTTTAGTAAAAATTTATTCTTCAATTTCCCACTCGGAATTCCCACATAAAATTTTGAGTGGGAATTCCCCCTGAAAATTCCTAATTGAATTTCCCACTAGTGTTTCCCATGGGCATTTCATACTATAAATTCATGTTACTATGAAATTATAATTTGAAACTACATTACATTTTATATACTCTCTTGAAATTGTGAAGCTATAATTCTGACTTGTGCATTAGAAATTCCCACTAGATTTTCTAACTGGGAATTAAAACTATATATTAATCTTGAAATTCTCACTGGTAATTCCCACTGAGGATTCCCACTGTGATTTTACTATTTAACATTCTTCTGGAAATTATCAGTTGCAACTTTAAGTTGAAATTACCACTAGTGTGGTAAGGTCTTATAAAATGTGCATGAAAAATCAGAATACAATGAAAGATGGTGTGATTATTATAATTTTTTTGAAATCATATTTGGATGACTTTTTTTGTGGAGGTCATGCTGAAAAAGTGAAGAACATGAAATGGGAAATGGGAACTGAGAAGACGACACAATAGGGAGACTATAGTTTGGATTGTGGTGTGATTATTTATTATGTGATGGTGTGTTTAGCTACAGGTGTTGCAGTGGTGTAGAGTTAAAAAGAGAAGGAAGTTACTAAGTGTAGGTTTTTTATGGTGAATTATATCATTAATGACCTTAAAAAGAGTACGTCGGGGGTCGATAACAAGTTTAGGACTTATTTCATTTCCTCTAGAGAAATTTAAGTTGACTTAATAGTTTTTTAGTGAAACTGATATTTTTATTTTTTTGTAAAAACATAACTACTCACAATTATTATGATGGTTTGGAGGAGATGTGTATTTGTGTGGGAGTGGGATTAGGGGATCATTTATTCGAAGATATTTGGTTATTGTTCATTTATTCAAATATGTTTCCTGTAACAAACATAACTACTGTGAATTTTTGTGATGGTGGTGGGTGATTGAGGGGTGGAAATGGGTAATTTCATTTTTGGATGAAAAAGAATTGGTTTTATGATAGGTGTTGCTTTATTATATGAATTTTTATGATTCACTATTTTATTTTATTGACATGGAATATTTTTTTAAAAATAATTATTAACAAGGGATTCTCATTTAACCATTCCATTGTAAACTCCCATTATAGACTGTGGATTGAAATTTCCAGTTTCATTTTTGTATCTTTTATGGATGCTACATAGTGTGAAAATGATAATTTTCTTATCCAGATAAAAATTTTTATATCGATTTTATTTATTTAATAATTAATAATATTGAGGGTGATAAACTGGTATTTCTACTTATTGTCTCTAGAGTCACTTATTTCAATGAAAATTGGTTGGGCATAAAAATTACAACTGTGAATTTGTATTGGAAATTCCCATTGAAAATTGACACTATAAATTATGGTTCAACTGTTTCAATGTAAACTTTCTATGTATATACACTCAAACTGAGAATATTCATTGGAAATTCCTAGTGGAATTTCCCACTATAAAATATTGGTGAGTTATTTTAATAGAAATTGTTTTTGTATATAAATTCCAACTGGGAATTTCTACTAGGAACTCCCATTGAAAACTGTGGGTAGAGATTTCTAGTTTCATTTATATCATTTTATTTGGTGGTACATAGGGGATGGAAATATTTATTTTACAATTAGCATCAAGATTTTGATAAGGGTGTTATTTAATTTACATTTGATAGTATTATAACTGTTATAGTGTCATTTTTATTTTTGATCTCTATCATTAGTTGGACGGTAACATGTTCTGCATACAAATTGAAACTGGGAATTCTAATTGTAAATTTCCACTAGAAATTTTCACTGTAAAATGGGAGGGGACATTTCCACATTGATTATGTACAAAATTTTATCTACAATTTACCTTTATGTAGTGACAATTTCAATTATAAAAACATATTTTCAAAAGATGTTTCATATTGTAATATCAACCATAGTCGAATATGTGTATAAACTAAATAATGAAATGCTTGAAATGAGTTCTCAATATTCATATATATATTGTCATTCCCATTTGCAATGGTTGATAAATCTTGTAGTTCAATGGTTGAAAATCCTTTATTGGTGGATCCTAATTTCATAAAAAAAATTATAATAATTACTACTTAGATAACTAAAAAAATTGTTTCATAATATTTCAAATGTGACAACATATCAATTTCTATAAACTATCTTTAAATTTTTTGGTTCTGATGATATTATGTAATATGTTCATACATTGAATGTTATGACAGTATAAACATGGTAGCCAACATTCAATGGTTCTATTTCATTTCCATGCAACAATATTATAACACTATTTTTGCATGATAACATTAAATTAAGTAGTTCAATAACATAATAATGTAATAACAAGACTGTTATATATGGTTTTAAATATAAAATTATGTTAATTCTATGATGTGGGTTTCAATGTAACTCTCAGTGGTGGTTTGTGGTTTGCACATGGTCTACCATACTAGTATCGTAGAGAGATTTTATTTTTTTTGTATAGTTTAGGCACTATGTCTAGGTTGGGTAAAAAATGGGGATAGAAGAGTAAGAATAATCAGAATCACAAGATGTTGAGAAGTTAGATTCCGTCTATGGTGTGGATAGAATAGTGGATTAATTATAGGGGTTCAGGCATGTTTTACCCATATAATGATAGAAATTAAATTTTGAGATGTACAAACAGATAGTACTGTTACGTATTTTAAAAATAAGGGATGGTCAGTTGTAATTGATGTAGTGGTTTTGGAATAAAGTGGTAAAAATAGTTATATGTTGATGAGTAAGTGATATAATAAATTGGGAATAGATTGGAGTTGTGGAATCACAAAGGTTGGAAAAGAAATGGGAACTATGTTTGAATATTTACAAGAATTTCTAAAATTCCACTAGAAAAGGATATCATCCTGAAGTGAATATAAAGTAGAGAGAGGAATATAACATGGAGTAATGTTTTAGACCTTATTTTTAATAGTAATTTCATCCTTGCATCATCATTTAACCATCAAATTCCAAAATTAAAAATGACAGTGATGTTGTGTTGTGGTACCCTGGTTAAGCAATAAAGGGTGAATAAATGACAGTGAAAAAAAATTAAATTTTTTATTATATATTAACCTCTGATGTTGTGTAAATTATTTAATGTATAGGGATTATAAATTTCATTGACATTATTGTACAAAAAATTTCTTATCTCAGGACTCTATTGTGTGGTCAGTGGGCTATGATGTAGAGGGTCTGTTTTTTGTTATGGTTCCACAATTTTTTATCAATAAGTTATCGAGCTATATAGAGTTTACAACCATGAAACCACCACTGAGAGTCACATAGAACCATGTATACTATATACGAATTGAAATACCACATTATATAAAGTGTTATAATGTGGGTTTCAATATTAATGTTTTTTACATACTTTACAGTACATACTTTGACATATGTCATAGGATGTTCATTACAACAACTATTTATACTGTTCTGTAGATGTTCCCTATAATAGAATTATGAAATTATTTAATCAATACAACAAAAAATGTATTAAATAAATAACATAAGTAAATAATAAAAATGAGATATCAGCTCTTTGGTCTCTTGATTTCTCATTTTCTCCGATGTTTCATGCATTTTTTTTGTTTTCTCTAGATAAATTTCTATCCTTTCACCACCATTCCATATATATTTTTCTTTTACTGATGTTTTATACTGTTTTCAACTTTTCTTGTGATATTATTTTTTACTACATTCTGAGGGTACATTCATTTTAGCATATTTTAATTACGTGGAACAATTTTTTAGATTTGACATTCCAATTCTATATCTTTGTTCAAACTCACAAGATTCTCTTTAAATATTTATTTCCATTCATTCCAACTATTAATAAAACATATATTTTCTCGGTACCATATCCTCTTCATCATGGTTAAATATGATGTGTAACAACTATATTTCATGGGAATGCCTTTTCCATCATTTATAGATATACAATTCTGGTAAGGACTACATGTCCAACCTTTCAAATATTTTCGATGCATGACCACCAAATTTCTATAACTCTCAAATTTAAAACATGTACAAAAAATTCTGTTAGATTGTTGTTTGTAAACATATATTGTACACTCATTTGATGAAACTTTCATTCCAAAAACATACCTTTTTTGGGAAACATTTTCTTTACAAGACAAAAGGAAATAATCACCACATTGTTGGTGTTCATGATGAAAAAGATCAAATATTTTTGAGTGTAGAAATGACTTTTTTGAACCATGATTGGATGATATAGATAATGATATCATGGAATCTTTTCCCTCCCATAAAATTCAGATTTAATTTATTGATACCTATTCTTCTCCATCACATGCTCAAATTGTAGGATGATTTCCAAGAAAACGAGTTTATGATTCAAGTAGTCCCTTAATAAACCATTTAGACTTTCTCTTAAATGTGTTCTTGGAATTCCTAATGTCAATGGAGTCTTCATAATACATGGAAAACATTTTTATTCAACTTTTTAGATATATTATATCCATGAATAATTTTTATCACTGAAATGAAGTCATATTTCATTCCATATTGTATAAAACTTTGAAATCTATAAAACACCAAACATGATTTTTTTAATTTTTCTAACACTTTCGAGTCATCATTCGTTACATGCCCCTAATGTTTCATTCCATTGTGCATTAGGTTATAAGTTAATAGAATGTGTCTTGTTTTAGGTAGTCTCAAAACAACGGATCTAGGCATAGATTCCTCTTGATATGTGAAAATTGTCTCTAAAAGTTTCCCCCATGGAATGAAACAAATATAATAAAAAACCAACTAAATGAGTCGATAGTATCCTAATATAACAATTTTCCACCCAAAATTACACTATCTTTATAATTATTTATTCCTAAAACCTCCCAATGTACTAGAATCATTTTGTGTGTTAAAGGTAGTGTCAAATGCAATGACGTCTCTAAAATGCTCATACTCAAATTCATTATCAGGCCAACCCAACTAATGTTTTTAATTTGACCGCTAATGTCAAGTTGTACTGAGTATAAAAGTGATGTGCTATCTATTGATTTCTTATCTAGGTATTGTAACATAACATAATAAACACATAATTTCAAGTCCATTTTCCTTTTTTACTTGTTGTTAATTCAGTTGGTCTACTGATGTATATCCAAGAATCACAGGGCCACCTACAATAATGTTTACAATTGAAAACGAAACACCAGGATTCAGACACCCACTTTCATTAACATCCAAATCATCACCTTGTGCATTAGTAATGCATCTTTATGACTACATTAATGTCATGGTATAGGTAGAATGTGAAGCACGATTATTCTCATCAAAAAAATTGTGTGAATCTGTATTGGTTATTGTACATGTAGACACCACCTATTTGTGGCAGACAATTAGCCCACGTTTTTGCACATGGATTTTTGACATTGACATAATGTTTGTATGCTTTTAATAATCCTTCTTCTCTACATGTATAAAATTTTATTGTTACCATGATTATATCATTTTACTTCTTGTTTACATACTATTTCCATACACTAAAACCAACAATGCCTCCATAAGAAACATAAAATGAATAAGCATAAGAATCTGATTTAAAATTAATCCCAATTCTTGGTCTCCATGTACTTTTTCTATAGATATGTTTTCACATTGGGCGATTTCTCCTGAATTTGTGAATTCATCACTATTGATGCTAATTCATAAACTTCTCTTTGAGTTTGTAATGTCTACACAACTACGCTCCCTCACATTTGATTCATACAATGTTTGAGCATTATTTAAATCAAATGAATTTATAGCCTCTTAATATAAGGACACAACCATAAACATTACTTAATCATGATTTATGTTAATAATTCACATAGAAGATATTTTCTAGTTTATATTTTTAGAGAATTAATACATAACTCTTACATTACATCTCAAATATTACAAATTACACACTTCTACTCAGTATCCATTATTTCATAAAATAAAAACTCTTAAAAGAAAACAAGAATTATTTTATTTATTTAAATATTCGTTAATTCTTCCATTCTCTTACCGTTCCTTATATCTTGTGAAATTAATTTCAAAAACAAGGGATGAGCAAAAAAACATCAGTATACATTATAAAACAAGGAAAGAAAACATTTTTCCATCAATACATACAAGTAAATGAAATCATGCTTTTCAATATTTAACATACCACACATGATCAAAATATTTATGAATAACAAATGGAAATAAAAAAACATAAAGGTAAGTAGTGGAATCCCTAACATACTTGCGTTGTATCTTTCACAGATATAGAGGGAGTTACATATAGAATACCCATCATAGTATATTTTCTAAATCTCTTTGGAGAAACATTAACATTTACCTCCATCACATCACCCAAAGCATTAGAGATCTATCTCAGGTGCACCCACCCAAGGTTTATAACAGAACCACCCATATACGTAAACAATTTCCAAGAACCATAACATAATCATAAAACCTGAAAAAGCATAAATGGAAGACAAAATTTACACATTACAATCACAATATATCATTTGAAATAATAAATACCTTATCAAACCAATTTTAAATACCACAATATGTAAATATAGTATATGGTATTTATTTTACTTTTAAAAACATTACGACTTTTTAAGTAGGAAAATATCAAATAATGCTCATGGCAACAAAAAGGTCATTGTCACCACATACATTAAAAAGAAACATTTTTTTTCATTTGGTAAAATGATTCATAGAGAAAATATTCCCTTTGAATGAAATTAAATGTCAAAGTGGTTTATACATAGTATAAAGGAATGTTGTGTGTAAATCAAAGTATGCCTCAATGAAAGGGGATTGAGACGATGCCCAAACCTCGTGTCCCACTTGAGCTGTTTGTTATTTAATATCATAAATAATAAACATAAGTTAATTTTATAATCTCTTATGAAATTTTATGAATATTATTATTCCTTTTATATTACTTATTATCGTTTTATAAACATTACATAATCATTTAAGTTAATAATATTTGATTTGTCGACATTTAGTACATGAGTCAAAAATAAACTTCTTATAATTACAAGTTGTCCATGTGTTAAAAATTCCATTATATCCCGAATTATATTAATGATTTATATATCATATATATCGTATATATCCACCATATTTATGTATTTATAATAGTACATAAAATTTGGAGATAAGAAATGAGATGCACTGTTCGTGGTGACTTTAATCCATATGTACGCATAAACTCTACTTTCATTTACATTTTATATTTAATAGAATGGAAACATAATGATACATATGTATATTTTAATTCCAGTATAATATCATATATAATTTCAGTTACTCCAACCATTATATGTTCTACATATGACATGAACGAGTCATATCACTTTGAGGAGGTGGTAGTCCGCACTTCCTAAATTGAAATTATCGTATATTTCTATTATCAAAAACAAAAAGGTGTTCCATAAATGAAAAATAAAGAAGCATAAAGACAATATATATATAATACATATCACATATAAATACAGTTCCATCTTAACGACCCCCATAAGAGGTGGTAGGTGATAATTGAACAATCATCGTTTCGTGAGGTAGTAGTTCACCATCCATAGAAATAGTATATTCGTATCCATTAGATGGTGGTGTGTGGAGGTTTAGTTATAATACTTCTCATTACAAAATACTAGTATATTTATTTTACTGGTTTTTTTAGAAAATAAAAGAATAAAGAGAGTTCAGGGGGGTTAGAGAAAGAAAATAAATGAAAAGAACTCTAGAGAAGACGTTACCATTAAATTGGGTTACTACATTTGGTTTGAACTAAAGGGATTTCATAAAGTGTTTTATTATTAAGTTAAGGATTATAGTGGTAGATAGAAATATTGGGAGAACATTTTAGTAGTGTTTGGATGATCCAAGGGGGCTTGGGAGGTGTGAGAAAGAGTTATAGGTGAAGTCTATTTATAAGGAGGAGGAGGGGCTCTTTAAGAATGTTCGAAAATATGATTTTATTACAAACTTAATTTCGATTAAAAAAGGTCCCAAACCCATTTAATTAAAATATATGGTGATTATTTTTCTAAATAATCTCATAAAATGGGTTTTAAACATGTTTAGTGCATAAAATTAACCTTATCTTTTAGCTTTAACCTTTAGTTAACTAATTTAACTTTTACCATGTCCTCTTGTATATTCATAATATATGTTTAATATATTTACTAGAAAATGCCAATAGACAAAAAATCAATCATTAATGACATTAGTGACATCATATATGTCATTTTTCTGAATCCTAGATTTTTAGGAATATTTTATAATTTAATAAAATAATGATTGATTTAAAAACTCATTAATGTCAATTTATAAACTATACATATCAAGACTTATAAAAAATCTATAACAACTTCATTAATTTTAAATAATTACATTAATTAAAATATAAAAAGTTATAATGATCCATATAATTATTTTATGGTAAACTTTTTTTCAAAATAAATTTATTTTAATATTTATAATCTAATTTATTTAAAACATTCATTAATGAGTTAATTATTTCATCATCATTTTGTCATAAATAAATTTATTTATATGATATCTAAAAATTAAAAATAAAATAACAAGATGTAGGAAATATTTGAATCTTTCTAATTTCAATTTATAGTCAAAATTACCCCTTATATAACCCATTATAAAAATTATTTTACTAAGAGATATATTTTTTGTTATATTTTCCTTAGCTATAAATTAATTTTTATAAAGTGTCATTTTCACTTACAAGTGGCTCCATGGGGTCCCACAATCGACCCAAGGATGCTAATGGTATGAGATGTATCATAAAATAGGATTTGGAAATGTGTTAGGGTAATTTAATATTATTATATTATTATTTTTACCCTTATTTACCAGATTTATCCTTTAATCATGGTAAATAGAATATTTACCGAATTTACTATTTATAATGTATAAAAAATGTTAACTGTTTAAAAAATTTGGAACTCAAGATTCTAAATATGGAATCCATTTTTCCAAATTCAAAACATAGAAGTTGCAGAAATTAATTTAAAATTAATTCCCATTGTCAAAAATAAAAAGAGTGTTTTTATGAGATAATAACTATCAAAAGATTGAAACTTATTTATGTTCAATTTAAAAGTAAAATTACTTATAATGATCATAATTGTATTAAAAGGTTAAAATATAATCCAATTACACTATAAAACCAATCCAAAAGATAATCTTACCACATAAATAATTTAGATTAAAAGGATGTTTTGAATTAAAATGATGTATTTTTAACTATTAATTAAAAAATGAACATTATCAGGAAAATACCAAAATTTCATCCCAAGTAAATTTTGATGTGCCAAATATAAATAAGAATATTATTTTGTCAAATAGAATGCATAATGTGACAAGAACCTGATTTAAAAAGGTTTCTCCATAATGAGGCGGTAAATCGACCGTTTAAAGAATATTAGACTATTTTTGCTTAAAATTGGATTCATTCACATTTGAAGATTAAAATTTTTTTTTGGATAAACATAAACAAATTTAAAAAAAATTATAATCATATTTTAGTTAATTTTTTTCATTCCCACCAATACAATGTTTAGGACTTAACTACCATTTAAATTAATATTATTTTTGTATATTTAGTTTTCTGTTTGACTCAGCATTGTGTGCAACATTAGATTTCAAAGAAACCCATTGTTTCATGTTGGGTACGCCATAGAAAACAACATCCCATTTAAATTAAAATTATTATTTAATTAACAAATATTAATAAATATGAAAATAATATATTCTTTATTTACATGGGATGTTACATTCTTCCCCCCTTTTGATAATTGCGTCCCTGCAATTGTATTCACATATCAAATTAGTGGGGGTATTTTCCCCTCATATAATTTTTAGATTCGCACATTGCCTCTTAAAATGCATGGGTTTTCCAAAAAAAACCTTTACTTGATGAATTATATTATTCCATAAGACTTTCTCTCTACGATCAAGAATATGGACTAGTAGTTGCTCATAAAATCAATTCTCTTCCAACTGAACTAACTCTTGAATCAAAACCCGATTTGGATCTGGCATATATATTCTCAACATTGAAAAATGAAAAACATTGTATACCTAGGATAAACAGGGAGGTAAATCCACTATGTAGGAAACTTATCCAACTTTATTCATGATTTCATAGGGACCAATGAACCTCAGACTCAACTTTACCTTCTTGCCAAAATGGATCATAATTTTCCATAGTGAAATTTTGAGAATGATATGATAACATTCCTCAAAATAAATATCCTTTTTCCAGTTATCCTCATAACTTTTCTACCTGCTCTGAGTTGTTCTCATGTGATTCTGAATCAATTGAACTTTTTTTCCATCTCTTTTATCAATTCTAGTCCCATAAACTTCATTTCACCTACTTCATCCCAAAAATCTGATGTTCGAAACCGCTTTCCATATATTTCGACAAATGGTGCCATCTTTATACTGTAATTAAAACTATTATTATAATAAAATTAAATCAAAGAATGATGTTGGGCCCAAATTCCAAGGTAATCCATTGATAAAACACGTAACATATCTTCCAATGCCTTAATTGTTCATTATTACATCCCATATAATTGTGGATGAAAATATGTACTAAAATTCAATTTAGTACCCAATGACTTTTGAAGACCTTTCAGAAACATAGAAGCAAACTTGGGATTTTGATCAGATACATTGGAGTGGGTAACTCCATGAAACCTAACTAACTCTTTAACATACAACCGATAAAGCTGATCTAGATACAAAGTATCTCAAATCGGAAAAAATGAGCAGGTTTAGTCAATGAATCAACAATAACCCAGATTGTATTATTACCTCGAGAAGTCTTTAGTAATCCCATGACAAAATACTTGGACGCATTTTACCATTTCCACTTTGGAACCAGTAAAGGATGAAGAATACCTTTTGGTAACTGTCGCTCCGCTTTAACCTATTGAAAATCCAAACACTTCATAGTAAAGTCCACAATATATCATTTCATTCCATCCCTCCAGTAATACTCTCAAAGATCTCTGTACATATTCGTACTGCTGGGATGAACTTAAAAAGGATAACTATGAGCTTCACATAACAACTCATTCTTCAACTATGAATCACAAGGCATCTGTAATCTCTTCCCAAATCTCAAAATAAAATCATTATCAAAGATAAAATCATTCACATTACCCTTCTAAACCAACTCTACGTTTTTTTCAACTCACCATCTTCCTTCTATGCTTTCTTAATTCTGAATGATAGAGATTATTTCATTGACACCTGAAACAAAACAGTGGAATTTCTTTCACCAACAACTTCTATGCCAAATTTCAACAAATCTGTAATCAAAAGATCTTGTTCCCAATGTAGCATGGTTAATGTAGCATTACTATTTTGAATTAATGCATCATCCACATTATTTTACTTTTATATGTTCTAATTAATCATGAAATCATAACATTTGATAAATTACAGCCATCTCCTCTGTATCATGTTCAAGTATTTATGAGTGAACATATACATCAAAGTTTGGTGGTAAGTATATATTTCATATTTTACTCCTTACAGATTATGACTCCAAATTTTTAAAGAAAAAAACACCAACTAATTCCAAATCATGTGTAGCATAATTTAACTCATGAGGTTTCAGTAGACATTATGTATAAGCAATTACCTAATCATTCTCCATTAGGACACAACTATGTACTTTTAACAAAGAACTACTGTATATAAAAAATTCTCCATCTCTAGAAGGCAGTTCCAAAACTAAATCATTCAACAATATTCTTTTTAATTCTTGAAAACAATCATTAAATTATTTTTTCCAAATGAACATAACATATTTTCAGGTTAACTTAGTCATTGGGATAGATAACTGTGAAAACATTTCAAAAAACCTCCTTTAATAATTTGTTAATTCAAGAAAAATAAAAATCTTGGTTATATTTTTAGGCATTGGCCATTCTTCAATAACTTTTGTTTTAGCAGGATCAGTAGTTATGAAATTTTTTGAAGCAATGTGACAATGGAATGAAATTTTTTTATAACCAAGACTCACACTTTCTGAAATTCTCATACAATGTCTTTTCATTTAAGGTTTGAAAGACAACCCTTAAATGACTTTCATATTCCTATCCACTTTTGGAATAAACCAAAATATATTCAATAAACACAACCAAAATCTTGTCCAATAACTCAATGAAAATTCTATTTATAAGATCCATGAAAAAAACAGGTTCATTATTTAACCCAAAAGGTATAACTATAAAATCATAATGGCCATATATAGTACGAAATGAAATCTTTAGAATGTATTCTTCCTTTACATTCAACTGATGGTACCCCAACCTCATTTCAATATTCTAAAAATACTGATATCCCTAGAGATGATCAAACAAATCATCTATATGAGGCCAAGGATACTCGTTCTTAATAATTATGTTATTCAATAATCTATAATCAATGAATGTCTCATTGAACCATATCTATATTTAGCAAAAAAAACTGGACCACCCCATATTGATGTGCTAGGTCTAATGAAACCTTTATCTAATAACTCATTCAATTGCTTCATTAACTCGAAATGTTCAATTTGAGCCATTTGATAAGGAGGTTTTGAAATTGGCTTAGCCTGAAGAACTAATTCAACAGTAAATTCAACTTCCAGATCAAGTATTATACCAGGAAAATCATCAGGAAAAAATCAAGATACTCATTTACCACTGAAACATAATTAATCTGAACAGTTTCTCTATTTTAAAGATTATGTTCAAGGTAATATTTTTTCCCACATTTCACTAGTTTCTCGGCTTCCTGATATGTTGTCAAAATTAAGGGTTCATGTTTGTACACAAACTGAAATTATTTCTGAAAAGAAACCTCTTTATCTCTGCAGTCAATCTTAGGAGGATAAACGAAAATCCAATCCATACCCAAAATAACATCAAACTCCCCTAGAGGGAAAATAATAATTTTTTTAGGTACATTCTTTCCGCACACAAGGAAATAAAGGTTTTTATTATTTCTTGTTATCTCAACATTTCCTCCCAGTGTTTTTACCATATGTTCTGGATTCATATCTTGAGATGGAATTATCATTTCACTAGAAAATTTCTCAGAAATTAATGACAGTGTAATATTTGAATTAAACAAAACAATGTAATAATCAGAATAAACAAATAATGTACCTGATACTACAACATTCGATGGCCCTATATCTTCTGAAGTAGTTTCAAAGGATTTCACCACCCCTTTCTTCTTGTAGTCTATCTACCTTCCCTTAGTTGAGTTCTTCATTGGACAATGTTTTTCATAATGACTCATTTCATTACACTTAAATCATTTTATAAACTATAAATTAGATTTTGTCTTACCATTATCTGGATCTTTTTTAGTGAAATTGCGAACCCAATGTCTTATTTTACCACATCGGTAGCACTTACCAGAATTCAAAAGACATTCCCTAGATTGTTTTTACAATAATATTCACAAAATGTAAACTTAGGTTTCTAACTATCAGAATTTTTTGAAGAGTTCATCCCTTTCATCTTCCACCTCAACCTCTTATTCTGTTGTTTTTCAAGGAACACCTAATCATAAAAAAAACTCAATTTCTACCTTCTCTACACATCAAAAAAGTTTTTCATAACATTTTCTCTCACGGGAAACTAAAGGCCTCAGATACATTGGATTTAATCCTAATTAAAAATGGTTGAATTTACTATCAAGTTCTCATATAATAATTGGAGCATACCCTGCCAGTCGAATGAATGTTTCTTCACAAGAAGCCACTAATTCATCCTCTTGCATCAATTAAAGGAATTTTTTTTCTATCCCAAGATTAACCAACTTAGGAAAATATTTTTCAAGAAACATACCTTTGAATTCATCCAATTCAACAGAATCAATATCCTTACTATCCCAAAAAAATTTAACCATTGACCACCACTTATCGGATTCACCTTCAATATGGTAAACAGAGAGACTAACCTTTTGATTTTATGAACACCCCATTACATCAAAAATCTTCTCTATTGATTTAGTCCACCCTTCACATGGAAGAAGGTCACATGATGCTCTAAATTATGGGTGATGTTGACTCATGAAATTATCCACTACTAGGATGTTTCTCTATGGTTTATTTGGATGATCATGTTTATGGATAACACCACCATTTATTGCTCGATTCAAATGTTCCATCACAGAAACAAACAGTTCAGTTCCGATTCTGACCATCTCTGGTTACTGATTTGGAAGTTTGTTTTCCTCTTGATGTTGTCCCATCATAGCTTCCCTGTTTACTCTGTAGAAAACCATTATGGACCTAGAAATATCATTGGAATGTAAATATAGTAATATGTAAATTCGATACCCTTTCAATCTTATCATAAATTAATTTTATGGTTATTAATTTAAAAATACCCCAACTATTAATGTTATCAATATTGACCTCTGATACAATTATAAGGAACAAACCTTAAACATTACATAATCTTGAATTAAGTTAATAATTCACATTTAGAATCTTTTCAAGTTTATAATTTTATAGAATTAAGACATAACTATTATATTACATCTCAAATATTACAATGTAGACACTTCTACTCAGTATCCATTTTTTCATAAAATAAAAACTCTTAAAAGAAAAAAACAATTCATTTAATTATATAAATATACGTGAATTATTCTTTTCTCTTACCCTTACTTATACCCTTTCAAAGATATTTCAAAAACATGGGATGATCATAAAAACCCCCAGTAAGGGTTAGAAAAAAAGAAAGAAAACATTATTCCATCAATGTAATAACCCAAAATTTCATTAATGAAAATTCATCTTGATTTAATTAAATCTCCCTTTTTGTAAAATATTTATATAAAATCTAAAATTCTGTGGTTCTATTTTAATAATTTTAATCGTTACTAATATTTCCTTTTAACAGTGATCACATGATTACTACAAATATATGGCTTTAACAAATCGAATTTACTCAGACAAAGGAAGCGATGGCCTCATTCAGTAGATGTGCCCCATATGAAGCCCATTTGTCGGAGCTCAGAAAGGAGGTGGAATCATTGGACTTTTCTCTTGACCATGGCCAAACCAAGCTTTATCATGTCAAGCTCGAATGGATCCGTCTACGGGAGATGTGGATGTTGATTGAGATCACAACGTGTGCAATGTTATCCGAGCCACCCCAAGAGTCTGTCACTATCATGCACCATACCCTTAGGTCTTAGGCATCTGTTTTAAGGGGTTATGTAACAAATCCATAGTACTATGGTTATGTACAATATTTGTGTATATAATAATGAATATATTTTTATTTTTATTATTTTTACCTTGTAAATATTTTTTAAGGCATAGATAATATATTTTAATTAATATTCAACCAAGAAATCTATTTTGATGAATTAATGGATTTTTGAATTAAATATTATTTTAATAAAATATTATTGTTATTAAATTAATTTTTTATTAAATATAAATGATCGTTTATTTTAGGAATGAAATTGTAATTTTTATTACGGTTTGAAATCTATTTTTGTCAAAACCCAGGAATTTTTAGTAAATGTCGAGTTTTATATTAAAAGTGAAAATTAACATATATAGAAAATTATTTATATAAAATAAATATTATTTCTAGAATCAGGATTTTGAAATTATCCAATGGTTTATTTTTCATAATTTTCTGAGAGATTCAAATGTTTGGGAAAAAATTAAACACCGTTTAAATATATAATGTGTTTTATGACATCATAATGACCCTATAGTGATGTAATAAAATACTATAAGCCTTATTTTCGGTCAATAAATGTTTTACCATTAAAATAATGTGATTTTGGGTTTGTTTTACTTATTTTACAAAGCATTAATGGACCCTTCAAGACTTATTAAACATCATGTCTTTTTAAATTGTTTTCCTTGGGAGTGTGTCTCATCTCCACATAAGCAACCCCATTATTTTAAGAATTTATGAATTTGGCCTTATAAAATATTTTTTTCACTTCCCTTTTCCAAAAAACATTGTAGAAAAACATGTTCTAGTTTGTGGGTTGGATTAGTTTAATGTGAGGGTCCCAAAAATAAATAATAAATAATTCCCTCACCTTTCCTATATAAACCCACCCAAGCTCCCACTTCCTACTCAGTCAAAGACTTTTTTAGTTCATCCAACCTCTTCCATACTCTCTCTATAATCCTACCAAGGTTCCCCAAACTCCCAAGAATCCTCTCTCAATCCTCTCTCAAGACTTTGGAAGCATACTTTTATGTAAGGGTTTTTTTCCATTCTAATTTTGTCCAATTTTTTTAAATTGTTATGCACTTTTAATTTTAATTATAAATTTTGGGGTATGGTTTCACATATCTATATATTGCTCTCTGTTTTTGAATGATGTGAGTCCCATTTCTCTCTCATTAAATGCCTCCCATGTACACATGTTACTATGCCGGAATTTCGAAATGAATTTCTCCCTCCTCATTTACATTCAAGTAATTGTTTTGTATCATGAATATAATTTCCATTACATTTTTTTGGACATGTATATATATGAACCCTTACTATCCATGTCATTTAAATATTATGAGACACCCTTTTCTCTATCATCAACCATTTTTATGAATTCTTACATCGTGCTGTTATGCTACCGAAATTGCACTGATTTTCCAAGCCAATATCATTGTGTAGTGAATACCATGCACATTTCTATTTTAAGGGTATTCACTTTTATGCACATTTAATTATTGATTATAAAGTTTCATGTATTAATTCCACATTCCTTTATCGTGGAATAAATTATGATGTTTTATTAATCCATGTTATATGATCCATGTGGCACACAAACGCATGAAATGAAATGTTTAAGAAGGGTGAACCCATATAGAAGTCCAATGCATTGGGTAAAGTATAGTATCATGATATGTTATGTGAAATGGGTTTTTAATCATGCTAATTCAAGTGCAATGAGGTTTTACTCTTGATTCATGTGTAATGAGGATTTAATCATTCCCCATGTGCAATGTGCCTTGGATCATGCCAATTCCATGTTAAATGTTGTTGCCACATTTTTATGTTGTGATTATCATGAATTATCATGCCTTTATGTTTATGATTCTTTTGTTCTATATTGATATGCCTATTTTCCAATATGTATTTTATTCCTCATGTTATTCCATGATTATTACCTTAATGGGCTTTATTGCTCACCATTTTTTATGCATGTCCTCAGGTTATCCATTGCAATGCTAAGTACGAGGGAATGTAGTGGTCATGTAAAAGAAGTTTTCAATAAAAATGTTTTTTTCATGTTTTAAGTATTATGTAATGATATTAAGATTCAAAGACACTAGATCTCTCGATCTTGTGTGTTCTATCAAGTAATGTTTATGTAATAAATTATGATTAATTGTGTAATAAAAGAGTAGGGTTGTCATAGTTGTTATCAATGGGAGGTTTAGTTATTTTTGGGATTAGGAACAGAAAAACCTAGTAAATCCATAGAGACAAGGCTAAGTATAATAAAAACATCCATATGTTTTGGTGAATATTTATTAAGTGGGTTATCAAGAAAATACATCTCTGTCTTGATATGAGAAGGTAGAGGCGGCTCTAGCACAGATGTATCCTAGGGGTAAAACCCGAAAACATCGCTTTGAGCTAGACTCGAATGGGAACGGGTGCATGACAACGGGAGTTTATGCACTCTTGGTTATGAAATCCCCAGGGGATAAGATTTGGTAAATTCACATGCTTATTATGAACCATTATTAAGGGATAAAAAATTTCATTAAGAATATATGTTAGAAAGTAGATTATAGATAGCATAGACTGAATCCAATAGATTCTAATGTTAAGGAAATAAAAGTTATTTATAAGTCACCAGTTTTGTCCTTGTATTACCATTTATGTGTTACCCCTAACATTCCTTTTATTCCAGCAAATGGCCGGTAATAGGAGGACTCAAGCTATCAATCGATGTGAAGATCAATGTGATGACTGTACTAAGGAGATTCCTAATCCAATTGGAGCGAGAATCATGAACTTTTTTATGCTTCTCTCTCAGCTAACTCAAGATTTGATTAATAATATGGGTCAAGAGGAACATTCAACCTCCTCCCCCCCAGAATGAACAAGTCGCTATCGAGAGCTTCATGAGACCAAGGTGTCCTACTTTTAATGGATCATCTGATCCCTCAATCACTAAAAAATGGACCAACTACATTGAATAGTTCTTTTCCATCCTTCAATGTTCTGAACAAGAGAAGGTTATCCTAGCTTCTTATTGTATGGAGGGTTAAGCTAATCAATGGTGGGCATTGATAAAAAATACGATGCCTAAGGAGGAGACTGAGGCATTGGAATTGAAGGATTTACAGAAGATATTTTTTGATAAATATTTTTCGTGCACCCTCCAACTTATAATGGAAAGGGACTTCCTTTCCCTCAATAAAAAAGACAACGAATCTATTTGAGTGTACAAGGAACACATCACAAGGCTTTCACAATACACTTCCGGCTTTGTCATTACACCCAATTTTAAGGTTGACCACTTCTTTGGTGGGTTAAAACCCAGCCTCCAGAAATCCCTGGCGATCCATGACTTCGACAGCTATGAGGAAATTGTCTGATGTGCCCTCAAGGTTGAAATAGAGATCAGATAACCTCAGGGTTATCATGGGGATAAGAAGTGTAAGGTGGAATTCAATACTGGAAGACTGATGGATAAATCCAATCATGCTAAAAAGATCCAACACTCCGCTTGCCAAAGGTGTAGAAAGAAGCACCCTGGAAGTTGCCTAAAGAGGATGAAGAAATGTTTTAGGTGTGGAAGATAAGGGCACCAAGTTGTTAAATGTATTCAAGAAAGACCCGCAGATGCGACAGAGGAGAGGAACGCTATGTTCGAACCTCAATACGTGGTTCATTTCTACAACTGCAAAGAACCCGGGCATCTTGAAAATTAGTGCCCTATGCCAATGGTCTTCGGAGGTAGCCAATAACCTCCAAAACAGCAAGGGTGATATTTTTCCATAACTACTGTCAATGTGAACCCCAAAAACAATGTAGTGATAGGTATACTAGTTTTTCATTCAAGAATATTGAATGTTATTTTTGATTGAGGTTATAATAATTCTTTTATATCTCAAAAGTTTAGTATAACAATCACAGCACCACCACAAATCATGGATGTGAAGATGTCAGCGAGTATGGGAAATGGGGAAATCACTGAATTCCATGAATATAACTCCTGCCCTATCATAATCTCTGGATTGAACTTTTCTGCGAACCCCGCCGTACTCCCTATGGTGGAATTTTATGCAATCATTGGAATGGATTGGATTTCCTTATATAGATCCAACATAAATTTATATGATATGGAAAACACTCTCCAGGTGGAGAATCGACCCTCGATTCATTACAAGTGCAAGGAGGAAGATGAAACTTCTTTAGCTCCATCATCTCAAGTGTGGATATTACTACCCTATGAGCATGTGTATCTAGCTCAAATGATTGACTCTAAGGAGGCAACCATTCTAGAAGACATGCCTATTGTGAGGGAATTCACTGATGTGTTTTCCGAGGAATTTCATGGTCTTCCTCCTAGAAGAGATGTTGAATTCTCAATTGATCTTATACCTGGGTCATTACCAATATCCAAGACTCTGGGTAGAATGGATGTTGTGGAGCTTGAGTATCTGAAGAATCAAATACAGAAGAATCTAGATAAAGGGTTTATACGCCCAACTGCTTCACCATGGGGTGAACCAGTCTTCTTTGTCGAGAATAAGGATGGGTCAATGCGCCTTTGCATAAATTATCATGAGCTTAAAAAATCAAAATAAAGAAAAATTATCCTCTCTCCCAAATTGATGACTTGTTCGACCAGCTGCGTGGAGCACAATACTTCTCCAAGGTGGATTTGCGGTCAGGATATTACAAAATAAGGGTGAAGAAGTAAGATATCCCCAAGACTGATTTTCATACAAGATACTAGCATTATGAATTCATAGTAATGCCTTTTAAACTCAATAATACTTCAATAATATTCATGGACATGATGAATAGTGTCTTTAGAGAATACCTTGACATATTTTATGTAGTCTTTATAGTTGATATTATGATATACTCCAAAACCAATGAGGATCATGAGGAGCATCTAAGAACTATACTAAAGACCATATGGAAGGAGAAGCTCTACGAAAAGTATAGGAAGTGTGAGTTCTTGTATAAGGAGGTCTCATTCTTGGGCCATATCATCATAAGAAATGGGATATCTGTGGATCCCTCCAAAATATATGTAATTGGGGGATGGATGAGGCCAACATTGGTAACTAATATCTATAGCTTCTTGGGGTTAGATGGATACTAACGATGATTTGTGAGAAATTTCTCATGATTGTCCAACCCTCTTACCAAGCTACCTCAGAAGTGAGTAAAGTCTTCTTGGAGTGATGAATGCAAAGAAAGCTTCATGGAGTTGAAAAAGAGTCTTATCACTGCACCCATGATCACTTTACACAGAAGTGGATAACGTTTTGTGGTATTCAGTGATGCTTCAAAGAAGGGCCTTGGATGCGTGTTGATGAAAAATGACAATGTTATTGCCTATGCTTTAAGGAAATTGAAATTTCATGAATAGAACTATCCAACACAAGATGTCGAGTTGGCTATAGTAATATTTTCTTTGAAAATTTTGCGCATTTTCTATTTGGGGAGAAGTGTGAAATATATATGGACCACAAAAGTCTCAAATATATATTCACATAGAAAGAGTTTGACATGCACCAATGAAGATAGTTAGAGTTGATCAAAGGCTATGACTACTCAATCCATTAATACCTTGGGAAAGCAAACAAGGTGGAAGATTCCCTAATTAGAAAGAACTTAGTGATTCTATCATTGATGAGAATTGAAAAGGATCCAATCTTCTTAGATTTTATAATGATGGTCACGAGAATCAAAAATAAAGGAAAATCATCAATTCTTTCATAAATTATTGCTCAACCATTATTTTTGGAAAGGATAAAGGATGCTCAAAAGTATGATGTGGGAATTTATGATAAATTGAAAGAGATCTGAAAAGATAAATCCTTGGAGTTTAATGTTAATGAAGAAGGAATGGTGAGATTTTAGAAAATACTATGTGTTCCATCATGTCCGGAGTTGAAGAAGGAACTTTTGGATGATGCATATAGATCAAATTTCTCTTTTCCCCCAGTAAACAATTATTTGTATCGAGATCTCCGAGAGAAATATTGGTGGGATACTATTAATAAGGAGATCACTGAATATATGTCAAAGTTTCTAGTGTGTCAGTAAGTGAAGTCAGAGAGACAGGAGTCTAAGGGGATGATGCAACCATTGCCCATAACAGAATATAAATTGGCAAACATCACCATGTACATTGTCACCGGACATCTGAAGACATATAAAAAAATGCAATATGGGTTTTTATGGATCATCTTACAAAGGTTGAACACTTCATTGCTATTTGGGAGGAATTCTCATAAGATCAAATGGCACAGATATATATCAGGGAAGTGGTAAGGCTGCATGGAGTACCACTATCTATTGTGGGAAATCAAGATCCAAGATTCACCTCCATGTTTTGGAAGAGTCTTAAACATGTTCTGAATACTGAACTGAACTTCAGTACATCCTCTAATCCTCAAACTAATGGCCAATCTAGGTGGACTATACAAACACTTGAGGACATGTTGAGAGCGTGCTCAATGGACATTAAAGGAGGATGGGATCAACATATTCCTCTGGTTGAGTTATCTTATAATAACAATTTCCACTTGAGCATCCCAATGGAACCATATGATGCCCTTTATAGGAAGAGGTGCAGAACACTGGTGTGTTGGGATGAGGTCAGTGAGCAAAACAGCTTGGAACAGATATGGTCTAAGAAATGGTGAAGAAGGTGAAAACCATTATGTAGCATATCAATGTTGCCCAACATCGACAGAAGATCTATTCAGATAAACATAAATGAGCATTGAGTTTAATGTTTAGGACATTGAATTTCTATGCATATCTCTGTGGAAGAAGGTCGTGAGGTTTGGAATGAAAGGGAAGTTAAGTCCAAGGTACATCGACCCCTTCAAGATTCTTGATCATGTTGGGGCTGTGGGTTATCGACTAGAAATTCCACCTATCATGGCCAATGTACATGATGCATTTCATGTATCCCTCTTAAGGAAGTACATACCAGACCCTTCACATGTACTCTCTTTAGAGGTGTTATATTTAGAGGATGATCTTTCTTATAAAAATCAACCAGTGAAGATCTTATACCATAGAGAAAAAGTTCTATGAAATATGACAATTCCCATCTTCAAGGTATTGTAGTGAAACCAAAATTTTGAAGAGGTTATGTTGGAATCAGAGGAAATGATGAAGCAAAGATACCCACATCTTTTTTAGTGTGGGAAAATAAAATTTCAAGGGTGGAATTTTTTAAGTTGGGAAGATTGTAACGACCCAAACATTCATTAATGGAAATTCCTATTGATCTAATTAAATGTCTCTTTATGTAAAACGTTTATATAAAATGTAAACTTCTTTGGTTTTATTTTAAGAATTGGGACCGTTGCTAATATAGCTATTGAATAGTTATCACATGATTAGTATAAATATAAGGCTTTAACAAATCCAATTTACTGAGACAAAAGAAGAGATGGATTCATTCAGTAGACTTTCCCCATACGAAACCCATTTTTCAGAGTTTGGAAAATAGGTCGCATCATTGGGATTCTCTCTTGACCAATCCCAATCCTAGCTTCATCATGTAAAGCTCGAATGGAAATGTCTACTGGAGAAGTGGAAGTTGATAGAGATCACCACATGTGCAATGTTATCCGAGCCACCCCAAGAGTCTGTCACCATCGCGCACCTTGCCCTTAGGTATTATATGGCTATTTTAAGGGGTTATGTAAAAAATACATAGTACTATGGGTATGTAGATTATTTTTGTATGTAGTAATTGATATACTTACATTTTATTATTGTTACCTTGTAAATAGTTTTTTAAGGCACAAATAGAATTTTTTAGTTAATATTCAACTAAGAATTATATTTTGATATATTAATGGATTTTTGAATTAAATAATATTTTAATAAAATATTATTATTATTATTAAATTAATTTTTATTAAATATAAATGATCGTATAATTTTAGGAATGCAATTGTATTTTTTATAAAGGTTTGAAAGCCATTTTTATCAAAACCCATGAATTTTTTATAAATGTCAATTTTTATTTTAAATGTGAAAATTAACATATTTATAAAATTATTTAGATAAAATAAATATTATTTCTGGAATCAGGACATCAAAATTATCCAATGGTAAATTTTTCATAATTTTCTGAGACAGTCAAATTTTTGGCTAAAAATTAAAAACCGTTTAGATATATAATGTGTTTTATGACATCATAATGACCCAATACTGATGTAATAAAATACTATAAGCCTTTTGTTCATCAAATATCTGTTTTACCATTAAAATTGTGTCATTTTGGATTTGTTTTACTTATTTTACAAAGCATTAATGGACCCTTCAAGACATATTCAACATCATGCCTTTTTAAATTTTTTTCCTTGGGAGTGTGACTCACCTCCACATAAGCAACCCCATTATTTTAAGAATTTAGGACTTTGGGAATATAAAATATTTTTTCCACTTCCCTTTTTTTAAAAACGTGGTTAAAAACCATGTTCTAGTTTGTGGTTTGGATAAGTTTAGTGTGAGGGTCCCAAAACTAAATAATAAAGAATTCCTTCACCTTTCCTATATAAACCCACCCAACCTCCCACTTCCTGCTCAATCAAATCCTTTTGAGTTCATAAAACCTCTGACCTACTCTCTATATAATCCTCCAAATGTGCCCCATGCTCCCATTAAGCCTCTTTCAAGCCTCTCTCAAGCCTTTGGAAGCATACTTCCATGTAAGTGTTTTTTCTTCCTTTCTCATTTTGTCCAATTTTCATTAAATTGTTATGCCCTTTTAATTTAAATTATAAATGTTGGGGTATGGTTTCACACCTCCCCCATATTTCCCTATTTACGTTTCAATGTTGGGAGACCAATTTCTCTCTCATTAAATTACTTCTATGTACACGTGTTACTATGCCGAAATTCTAAAAGGAATTTCTCCCTCCTCGTTTACATTCAAGCAATTATTTTGTATCATGAATATAATTTCCATTAAATTTGTTGGAACATGTATCTATATGACCCTCTTACTTTACATGTCATTTAAATATGATTATACACCCCTTTACCTCTCATCAACCATTTTTATGAATTCTTACGTCACACCGTTTTGCTGCCGAAATTGCACCGATTTTCCAAGCCAATTCCATTGTGTAGTGAATACCATGACCATTTTCTATCATGGTATTCAATTTTATGCACATTTACTTATTGATTATAATGTTTATTTTATGAATTCCACATTCCATTATCGTGGAATAAATGATGATGTTTTATGAATCCATGTTATATGATCCATGTGGCACACATATGCATGAAAATGAAATGTTTAAGAAGGGTGTTCCATTATAGCGCTCCAATGAATTGGGTAAAGTATAGTATCATGATATGTCATTTTAAATGGGTGTTTACTCATTATAATTCAAGTTAAACTAGGTTTTACTCATGATTCATGTGAAATGAGTATTTACTTATGCCTCATGTGCAATCATCCTTGGATCATGCCAATTCCACGTTAAATGTTGTTGTCACATTTCCCTATTATGATTATCATGGTTTATCATGACTTTATGTTTATGATTTTCTTACGCTATATTGATATGACTATTGTCTAATATGTATGGTATTCCTCATGTTAATCCATGATTATAACCTTATTGGGCTTTATAGCTCACCCTTTTTTATTTATGTCCTTAGGTTATCTCATGCAATGCTAAGTACGAGGGAATGTAGTGGTCATGTAAAAGAATTTTTCAGAAAAGATATTGTTTTTCAATTTTTAAGTGGTTATGTAATGATACTAATCCCCTATGACACTAGACCTATCGATCTTCTGTGTTGTATCAAGTGAATTATATGTAACAAATTTTGTTTAATTGTGTAATAAAAGATCAGGGTTGTCATAATCAATATATAAATGTCAATGAAATAATAATCTTAAATCTTTAAAATACCACACAATATCCTAAGATATATTTATAACAAATGGAAATTGTAAATCATAAAGGTAACTTGGGGCATCCATAACATACAGATGTTGTAGCTTTCACAGCTACATAGGGAGTTACATTAGGAATATCCATCACAACATATTCCCTAAATCTCTTAGGTGAACCATTAATGTTTACCACTGCCACATTACCCAATAAACTGGAGATCCATCTCGGGATCAACCCGCCTAGTTTTATCACAGAACCACCTGTATAATTAAACAATTCCCCAGAACTATAACACAATCATAACACATGAACAAGCATAAAAGACTGATAAAATTTCCACATTTCAATCACAATATATCATTTGAAAAATCATTCCATTATCAAAAAAATTCAAAAGAAAAATATATAAAAATATTATATGGTTTTTATTTTACTTTAGAAAACATTAGGGTTTGTTATGGAAGCCAAAAATCAGATAATGCTCATAGCGGCAGAAAGGTCTTCATCGCTGTGTACGTTAAAAAGAAAAATTCTTTTTGTCATTTAGTAAAACAATTCATAGATAAAATATTTCCTTTGAATGAAATTAAAAGTAAAATGGGTTTATAAAATATATAAGATAATTCTGTGTAAAAATCAAAGTATGCCTTAATGAAATGATATTGGGATGAAGTCCCTTACCTCATGTCCGACTTGACTAGTTCATTCTTTAATATCCTAAATAATAAACTAATGACAATTTATACTTTCTTGAGAACCATTATTAAGTTTATTATTCCTTTTATATTACTTATTACCAATTTATAAGCATTATATAATCATTTATGTTAATAACAATCATTTTGTGGATATTTGGAACATGAGTCAAAAATGAACTCCATTATAATTAAATGATGTCTATGGGGTAAAAAGACTATTATCTGTAGAATGAAATTCATGATTTAGATATCATATATATCATATTTATAATATATATATGTGTGTGTGTGTATTTGTAATATTACATAACATTTTTAGATAAGAAATGAAATGAACTGTTCATGGAGACGATAAGCCGTATGTACGCATGAACTCAACATTCATTTATATTTCTTATTCAATGGAATGAAAATGTAACCTCCTAAGAAAATAACAAATATGACATTTTTATATTTATCAATATTTTTAATTAAATAATAATTTTATTTTAAAGGGGGTTATATATTCAATGGCGTACCTGACATGAATCAATGGGTTTCTATGAAGACTTACATTGCACACAATGTTGAGTCATATTGAAAATAATAATAATATTATATTATTATTTTAATTGGTAGTTAAAATATAAATGTTTTATTGGATATAATGAACATAACTAACCATATTATGATTATACATGTTTTTTAAATGTTATTACATTTAGAAAAATAAATTTAGAGTCTTGAAAAGTGAATGAATCTAATTTTAAGCATAAATACATTAATATTTTTTAAAATGTCGATTTACCACCTTTTGATGGAGAACCATTTTTAAATATAGTTTTGGTCAATTTTATATGTTCTATTTGACAAAATTTTTTTTTTATAATCAGGACATGAAAATTTACATTGGATGAAATTTTGGTATTTTTATGAAAAACCTCATATTTTAATGAATAGTGAAAAATAAGGAATTTTAATTCAAAACATCATTTTAATCTAATTTATGTATATTGTTAAATTATCATTTTAGAAGTTTTTAAATTTTAATTAAATTATATTTTTACCATTTAATAAAACTTTCGTTATTAGAAGCAATCTCACTTTGAAATTGGACATAAACATGTGTCAATTTTTTAATAGTTATTATTTCATTAGAACACGATTTTTGGTTTGACAATGGGAATTAATTTTAAATTAATTAATGGAATTTATATGTTTTGAATTTTATAAAATAGACATAATTATTTAATTTTTACAATCAAATATATTTTAGGATAATCTTTTGGTATTTTTCTGAATAACATCAATTTTTGATGAAGAGTGAAAACACAAAGAAATAGTTAAAATACCGACCTCTTCATTTAAATGTAATTTTACCATTTTTGTGAATTGAATTTCTAAAATCCATTATAAATGGTTGTTATTAATAAGTAAAATTTTGATCAATAAGATGAAAATATTTTCTGATGAATAGTAACATTTGTCTTTTATTTACCACAATTAAAGGTAAATAGGGTAATTCAAGGTAAAAATAATATTATAATAATATAATATTACATTAACACTTGCACTAAATTTATTGTATGAGTTATTTCCTACCAATTCAATCATTGGGTAATTTTTTTGGTATTTGAAACCCATTTGGGTAAGATATTAACATTAATAACTTTTTATTTAAAGTAAAAATAAAAATATCATCAACATGTATTGTTTTTCTAAAAAAATTAATGTGTGGTTAGATAAAATATATATTTCAATATAAATATTAATTCAAAATATAAAATTGTTTTATACATCACGGTATTTTATTTATAATTTTTAGACATCATATAAATAAAATTATTTATGACACAATAATGATGTAGTGTTTAGCTCATTAATGAATGATTTAAATAAATAAGATTATAAAGATTAAAAAAACATACAAAACCTATCCAATTATTATTGGAGGATTTTATTTCTAACATTGGTCATCTTATAATCAACTATAATAAGTTTTGGACCTTTTGAAACAAAAATTCGTTATATAATAAAATAATATTTTAAAACTTTCCTAAAGAGCCCCTCCTCCCCCTTATAAAAATATCTCACCTGTAACCCATAACTCACACCTCTCAAGACCCTTTTATTGTCAAAACTCTTCCCAAATAATCTCTCAATATCCCTCTCTTCCACCTATAAGATTTACTTTTGGCATAAGGCACTTCAAGAAATCCTTTTTGTTCAAACTAAAGGGAGTTACTTGATTTAAAGGTAACGTGTTCTCTTAAGTTCTTTTATTTTATTTTACTTATAGAACCCCATAAAATCTTTTTATACTTTATTTTATGACAACACCAGTAGCCTAAATATAATAGTTTTTTTATATGAGAATTATTCGAACTACACTTACACACACCTTCGTCTAATGGGTAAAGAACATACTGTTTCTGTGGACGAGGAACTACTACCTCATGAAGCGATGAATGTTAAATATTCTCCTATAACCTCTTAAGGAAGACAATGTGATGGAAATATATTTATATGTGATATATATTATATTTATATTTCCTCTATACATTTTTATTTTTCATTTATATCATGCCTTTCTGGTTTCTATAATGGGTAAATACGTTAATTTCATTTGAGGAAGTGAGGACTACCACCCCCTCTAGGTGATATGACTCGTTCATTCCATATGTGGAACATATAAATTATGTAATTAATGAAATTATCTATCACATTACATTTTAATTATAATATAACTATTTATCATTATGTTTTCACGCCATTAAATATGAAATAGAAATGGGAATAGTGTTCATGCATATGTACGACTTACCGTCTCCATGGACGGTGCTTTTCCTTTCATACCTCCAAAAGTTATATACTGTAATAAATATATATATATATACTGGATATATATTATATATATGATATCTAAATCAAGAATATCATTCTAGATATAATGGACTTTTAACCACAAGAACAACTTGTAATTATAATAAGTACATTTTACTCAAGTACCAAATATCGACAAAACGACCATTATTAACATAAACGATTGAATAATTATTATAACATGATAAGAAGTGATATAAAAGGAATAATAAATTTGAAAAAGTTTCTCATGAAATTATATATTATCATTAGTTTATTTTTCAGGAGATTAAAGAAAGAACTGGTCAAGTCGGACACGAGGTAAGGGGTTTCATATCTCACTATTAATTATGTGAAATTTCTATTGTTCACCACTTATTTATTGCATGTGGTGTATTGTGTACTGACATTTGACATATATTATCATGATTCTGTTTATATTAATTGAATTATATGATTCATTTTGAGGTTATTAACTTTTAGTCATACGGCTTGATTTATTACAATGTGGTAAGGGGTTTTCATCTCACTTTTTGTTCCTGTGTGATTCACGCTATATTTGCCACTATTTCATTTTGTGTAGTGTATATAATTACAATTATTGTATTATTTGTGTAATATAATTTAATTTATGGGTATTTACATCTTCATTGTATGATCCTTCATTCATGGGATGTATGTTTCGTAAGTTACCAAATCAGTAAGAGAACCTTTCACCGTACACTTTTAGTCAAAGACTTATTTTATGTTATGTCTTTTTATTTCCATTATAATATGTTTGAATATGTTATTATAAATCCTTATTGCTGTAAATTTGATGTCCATGTGATTATAGACCCTTTTCTCTCTCATCAACTCATTTTATAAATTTTAAAGCAACGTCGTTAGGCTGTCAAATTTCTTTTAGAGAAATTCAAAATCCAATTTCTATTATTTGGGTTAAAATTTCACTTTGTGATTATGTCATGGTTTGAATATTTTTTACTAAACTCTGATTGTTTTACACATAATATCCACTTGTATTGGGTATATTATTATTTTTCACAATTAAATATGTCATTTTTTATCCTAAATCTAAGGATATGATCTTTGAAATGGACTTTATCTCAATTTACATTCCATTGAGACTTATTGGTTGTTATAAACCAAACCACTTTTATATGGTTTATATACTTCCCTTTGTCATATTATATCATGAATCTCATTATTCTCATGATATTATAAGCTTTCATTAATTTTATTCTTTAGTTGTTTGTATTCATGCATCTCTCATTAGGTTATGAACTCTTTATCAAAAATATCATTTTAAATGTTTTAATGTTTTATTCTTCTAAATCATTCACAATAATCTCCATGTTTTAAAAAAGGTTTAAAGGATTTATTTATATGGAGAAGAATGTTTTGAAATTAAAATTTCTTTCAAATGATTCAAAGTGGTATAGGACACATTGATTTAAAAGTCTCTTTATTAAATGTTTAAAATGGTTTGATAAATTATTGATTATGTCAATATCATGAAATGATATACTGTGATTGCCATGTTGAAATTTTATCTTTCATTTATTGTTGTTTTATGTGTTCTGAATATGTTATGGTTATTGGTAATTTTTCATGTATATGGGTGGTTCTGTGATACACCTTGGGCGGGTGAGCCCGAGATAGCTCTCCAATTCATTGGGTAACGTGATGGATTTAAACGTTAATGTTTCTACTAAGAGATTTATGGAATATTCGTTGATGGGTATTGTAAATGTAACTCCCTATATAGCTATGAAATCTGTAGTGTAAGTTTGATATAAATGTCAGAAGTTACCTTTATGATTTATAATTTCAATGTTCTTTTCATAAATCTGATGAATTCATGAGGTATGGGCTTATTTTGGGTATGTATTGATGGGATAATGTTTTATTTATTTATTTTATAATCCTTACTAAGATTTTTATTCCCATTCCATGTATTGAAATGTTTTTCATAGGACTTAAAGATTAATAGGGTCAAGGATGGGATGAAGGAAAATTCATACAGTCTAAAACATAGAACTAGACATGATAGTTTATTTCATGAGTTTTTATTTTATGAAAAAATTGAAACTGAGTAGAAGTTTCTAATTTGTAATTTTTGAGATGTAATGTAATAGTTATGGCCTAGTTCTCTAAAACTCTAAACATGAAATGTTCTTCAATGTATATTATTTATTTATGTTAAGATTATGTAATGTTTTAATGTGGGTCTTTATAGTTAGTATTAGAGGTCGGGTTAGATAACTTTAGAGGTTAGGGTGTTATTTAAGAATAAGTGACATAACCATAATGGTTAAAATATTTTAAAGATTCATAGTTATTTTAGAGGTGATTAATGGTTATTACATTTTGGGGTAAAACATTAAAGGTATTAGAAAATATTTGAGGATAAAATATGTTCTGGTTATTTTTGAGGAATTTGACTCATTTTTTTGGAATGTTATGAAATTATATAATATTTGAAAAGGGAAAACATGTAGTCCATGTGATAAACCATCACATTGAAAAAAGCTACGAGAATCGAACCCAAAACCAATGTGAGATTGGGATTTATCGCTTACCACCGAACTACATGAAGTCCCTGGTTAGTATGACTAATTCTTTTAAGTCAAATTATTTTATGGATCAAGAATAAGTTGATTTGGGATCTTATGTTTTATCAAATGGATATCCTTAGTATTGGAAAATGATTTGATGATTAAGTGATAATGGTTATTTTGGAAGACATTTTCTCTTTTGGGAACACTATATGCTTATGAAAAATAGAATACTATTGGATTCAATTTGTGGTGTAATGGTTGAAATATTATTTTGGAAGAATATATGTTTTTATTGTGGACATAAGGTGATTTGGGTTATTTATGGAAATGATTAACCTATCACAGTGAATAAGTGATTAGGTTAATTACACTTTAATATGAGTCTTTAAGAGTATTCGATGATTTTGGATATAAATGTTAATATTTAATATGGAAGACTATGTGATTAAATCCTTATGAGTTTTGGGATTAAATTTTAGTTTGGATGATTTTGAATATTTTTAAGGATAATTGTATATTTACTGGTCTTTCTTGAATTTTAGAGATTAATAGTAGTATTACTTTTTTTAAATGATTATCCTTTTAGGTATTATCTGATCTCAAACTAACCAATTTTGGTTTTAGTTAATCTCTACAGACATGAAAAATATATAGTTCATCTTTTTTAGATTATGTGATTCTCTAGAAGTTGATTCTTGAACTTTTTATTTAACCAAGTCTTCTTTAATACTAATCATTTGAAGAAAATATGAGCTTTTGGTAGAAATTTGGTAAATGATGAAAGTATACAAGGCAGGTAAGTAAGTATCATTGTGTTCTTATTCTATCTCTTAAATAAATTCTCCAACATTATGAAAAGGAACTTTAAACAAAAAAAAAATTTGTTTACTTTTTCTATTTGGAAACCAATGACCATTTAACCAATCAAAAATTTGTTGTTTTCTTATTGTTAATGTTTTCCAAATCATGTTTTCTATCACTCAGCATCATAACTTCAGACTTAGTTTCTCCACCATATCCATGTTTTCATGGAATCCATGTGTGGCTTATCTCAGGTGACATTTTTACTTCTCTTTCATTCTTTAAATTAATAGTTTTATTTACTCCTTTTCCGTTGTGGGAATTTAAAGGAAGTTTGCAAGCCTAGTTTTAAAATTGCGAGGACACAATTTCCCAAAGGGGGGAAAGATGTAACATCCCATGAAAATAATGAATATGACATTTTCAAAATTATTAATATTTTGGAATTAAATATTAATTTTATTTTAAATGGGATTCTATATTCAATGGCGTACCTCACACACAACAATGTGTTTCTATGAAGTCTTATGTTGCACAAAATGATGAGTCATGTTAAAGAAAATAATAATATTATATTATTATTTTAAATAGTAGATAACTTCTAGCCATTTTATTGGAGGGAATGAATAGAACTAACCATATTAGGATTATAAATTTTTGTTAAATGTTTTTACATTTATCCCAAAAAATTATATGCTTAAAATGTGAATGAATCTATTTTTAAGCATAAATACTCTAATATTAATTAAAATGTCGATTTACCACCTTTTGGTGGGAAACCCCTTTTAAATCATGTTTTTGTCCCATTTAAATCTTTTATTTTACAAAAGAAAATTCTTTTTTAGAATCAGGACATCAAAATTTACTTTGGATGAAATTTTGGAATATTTCTGATGAAGTTCGTTTGTAACGCCTCGACCCTAGTTACCCAGAGTCGATGCATTATTACATAACATTGGCATGATCACAAGAAAGATAAAATCTCGAAAGACCGATTGGTTTAGTAGCCTTAGAAACACTAGATATATTCAAAAGTTTTACATTACATCATAAAATGAAAAACTACTACAACAACATAATGTCTCCACATTCCACACTATTATCCCCTCATAATATCCATGCTGGTCATTCATAACTTACTTTTCACATCCTAGGAAAAATAAATCATAGAAAAGAGGTGAGCTCAAATGCCCAGTAAGGATAACAATATAGTGGAACATTCAAAATAAGCATAAACATTTAAGGCAATTCATTACTAAAACAAAAGCCTTTTAAACATGAACTTCAACATAGTATGGAAAAAGTAAAATGAAATAATGCCATTTACTTGTTCACATGGATATTCTACTAATTGAATAATCACATGCAATATCAATAACCACTCTCATAATGTTGGAATGCATAATTCCAGACTATCATAACCACATAGCCAAGGCCTCGTGCCAAGACTACAAATAAGATTTTGTCAAGGCCTTGTGCCAAGACACTAGTTTGTCTCATGAGACCTACCGATGCATCGATGAGCTATAGCGGGCTCCACCCGTCACTTATTAAGTCCAATGCATTCCTCATATGAACAGGTTTAAACATAACATAAACATTCGTATTAAAACTAGCATAGAAAATGTCAATAATTTCACCATAAACTATGAATGGTATAAAAATAGCACATCCACAGTCAAACATATCACAAAACCTTCAATACAATATAGAAGTTTTGTATCATAATAAATCAACTTCAAATAAGCGTAAAATCCATCAAAGGATGTTGACATAGATGAAATAAAAACTCTTTTTAGAGAAATATCTCTGTCTATTTTTGAAATCATTTAAGAGCCATATAAAATAAAATAAAAAATTTTCTTGAAAATATTCTTATAAGCTTGTAAGGAGAGTTTGAATATTTTATAACGGCGGAAAATAACCGCACCCGCCGTATAAGTTAAAAAAACATTCTTACCTTAATTCTGTCGAAAAGGTTAAAAAGGACCTTGTTTTGAAAACGACGGAAAGTTTCCTCTTATAAAAGTAAAACAAGGATATGAATGACTTTAACCCATATTCTTGTAAAAATGTTTCGAAATACATTTTGAAGAAACATGGATGTGGATGATAACGAGATTCCAGTAGATTATTATGTATAAACAACCTCGGATAATGAAGAGATTGTGAAATAACCCTTACCTTGTACTTTTACTTGGTTGGGGTAGGTTAACCTCCTGTAGAATGGTGAAATAATTGTTATTAAATTATACAAGAATCATATACATTAATATGATATCATATATGATCTTCTAATATTGATTTGATAATAATATCTTAGTATTATCGTTGCTTCGGGTGTGAACTTACTTGTTTTCTTTTGTATGTTTTGTTACGTAAGACATGTTTGTAAAGGATAGGTTGTATATTAATCATATCCAGAATGATATCAAGTCCATAAACATCATTTTTAAATCATCAAATGATAATTATACTTGAATGGATACGATGGAGAATGAATCTCATCGCGTTCGTGGAGACGGTAGTCCGTACGTACGCACGAGCGACAATATCATTCATTTGATATTAAAATAATATATAAATGGATGGTATATCATATATACAGAATCATTAACATGTTATATTTATTATTTACATGAGTTACACATCATTATTATACCAATCCAAATAATATTATATTGAATAACAATTACCCCACGATGTGGAGACGGTATGTCGTACGTACGCACGTATGGTGACATGTTATTCAAAGGGTGGATAGAATACTGAATATGGTTGTACCATATTTATAATAACATGATAGTATATAAATGATACTGGAGTGATTATTTTAGAATGGTAACAACAAAGGAAGAAGAAGTGGAAGAAGAAATGAACTTGGAAAAGGGTGGTGAAATCATTACCTCTTCTTCGGGATCTTCCTTTTGATTTGATCAAAAGGGCTCCATAGGTTGGCTTTCTGATCAAACTAAGGCCCCTAGGTTGTAGTGAGGGAAGTTATGAGAGTATTTGGGCAGAGTTTGGCCGAACCAAAAGGATTTGAAGGTGTGAATAAATGAGAAGGAGGAGTGCCCTTTTATAAGAGGGGTGAGGGGCACCTTGGAAAAGCTAGAAATATTAATTTATAATAAATTCATATTCGGTTTATAATGGCTCCAAAGTTGATTATTTAAATTTAAAGGTGGGGATGGGTCGAAAACAACTCAACCAATATAATTTAGACAGGTTTGGGTACTTATATTAACCTTATCTTTAAGTATTAACTCTAAGTTAATTAGTTTCACTTTTACAATGTCTCTTTGTATTTTTATATAATATGGTTAATAAACTTACTAAATACATCAAAGAGACCGCCAAGTGGTACATTAATGATGAACCTATCATGATATAAGTCTCTTGGCCGAACTGTAGATTTTTAGGAATTTAATATCATTTAATAATTTAATTTTTGTTTTAAGATCTCTTTTATGTGAAATTTGACACTATTCAATAGTTGATTTTTTTGAAACTTATAACAGATTGATTACATCGAAAAAAGTCAAATAAATAAATCCTAATATATCATATTATCCTAGAAAATTAGTTTAATTCATTAAAAGTTTCATATTATATTTATTTGGGTATTTGTAATATCAATTATTTTAATTTTTCACTATTAAAGTAATTAATTCATCATCATTGTGCAATAAATAAATTAAATTATTTAATGTATAAAAATTATAAATAAAATATCATTATGTAGTAAATATTTTTATCTTTCTAATGAATATTTATAATCTAAAATCAAACATATATAACCCTATGTAAAAATTGTTTTTCTAAAAGATATATGCTTGTGTCATTTTTGTATTCATTTTATCTTAATTAAAAAAAAGTGTCCCTATCACCTACAAGTGGCACCATGGGGTCCCAAAATCGACCCAAAGATGCCTATGGTCGAACTTGTATCAACCAATAAGGCTAGGACACGTTTTAGGGTAATTTAGTATTATTATAATATTATTTTTTAACCCTTATTTACCGGATTTACCCTTAACCATGGTAAATAAAATATTTACCACAGTAATTATTCAAAATGTCTAAAAATAAAAGATACCTAATTACACAATTTGGACATACTGATTCCAAATATGGAATCCATTTTTCTAAATTAAAAACACAGAAGTGGCAGAAATTAATTTAAAATTAATTCCCGCTGTCAAAACAAAAAGCGTGTTTTTAAGAGATAATAAATATCAAACGATTGACACTTGTTTATGTACGGTTTAATTTTAAAATTATGTCCAATGAGCAACATTATATTAAATGGTAAAAATATATTCTAAATATACTTTAAAACCACTCAAATTCATAATTTATCACTATTAATTATTTTGATTAAAAAAGTTGTTTTTAATTAAAATTTAGTAATTTTCACTATTCATCATAATATGAAAGTTGTCCGAAAAGTACCAAAATTTCACCATAGGCTAAATTCGATACTCCAAATCCAAAAATGAAGTCCATTTTGAGAGATAAAATTTCTAAAAATTTTAAAAGGTAGGTATTACTATTCATAACGGCTAGTTGATTGGTTGTGGTGTGTTAGAACTCGAAGTTGCGTACAACACACGCTACTGTATTATTCAAAGGAAAGCGTACCATGGAAGCTTGGGATGTTTCATTTTAAATTTTTTTATGTCCCCATTTAGTCAAAAAGTTTAAAATATTGTATTTAAAAAGGTTTCACTATTAAAAGTTGATAAAAGTGCAATACTGAAAATGAGTCTGTTCTTGCATTATGTCTAAGAAACTCATAATATGGATTCTAAAATTATAAGGATTATATAAAGTTTAAAATTTAGTTAATACTATTCATAACCTCTTTTGAATGGATTTTTTTGGTAAGTCATGGTGTGATTGAACTCGGTGTTGCGTGTAATGCAAGTTATTGAATTATTTTGAAGAAATAACACACTATGAAATCTTAGGGTGCAACATTCTCCCCTCCTTCAATAAATTACGTCCTCGCAATATGAAATTTTTCTACGAAAATAAAAGGTTGAAAATAGAAAATATATTTGTTGGAAAACCCACATCGGAAATTGGGTTATTAAAATTTAGTCTTAATTTGAGGAAAAGAGAAATGAAAGGGTCACCACCAAATTATGATCTCGATTAGGAGAACATTGGTGGCAATTAGAGACATATAATTGGAGGAAAAACATAAATATTTATAGGTAGTGATTGAGGTCATCAATCACAAACAAGTATAAAATTGAGGTCCTTAAACTCATCAATCTATGATGATTTGAAAGCCCATCGGTTCAACAAAACATAGGGTACTGGGATAACACATTTTTGACGTTTCAAAATATCATAGTTGAAATCCCACATTGAAAAATGAATTAATGAGGCCTCTATTTAAAATAAAGAGTGGAAAGTATGAAGATTACCGAAAATAACACATACTAGGGTTCCATGTAGGAAAATATGGATGTGGAAGAGAAATCTAACCATCAATTATCTGATGGAGAGTGGTAGAGAACATGGCTATGAAAAGGCCAACAATCCCAAAGCCATAAATTAGTGATGATTTAAGGTACCATCTAGGACAACATTTTTGTTCTAAGATCCTTTTATTGATGTTGAGGAATTTATTTATGAGATTGGATAAGATCATAATGAGATATACTTACTTTATAATTAGAGTTTTATACATTAATAAATTTCTACCACAAACTCATCTTTCATTCTAAAAGATAATAGAAATTTAAAAAAATTTCTATTTATACTATTCATACAGGGCTCCAAAATAAATGAATTTATAATTCATCTAAAAGATCTTTAAAAAAACTACATTATTTAATCTAGGACATCTCATGGGCCAGTGGTAGGTGATACACCCTTGTCGCCCTTCGGTTGCGGGTTCAAGTCTCGCAGCCTTGCCGGACGCGACGGGTTGTCGCCCGACCTCCGGGTTGTCCTTTTATGGCAATCCAAAAGATTCCAAACTAGAACTATCCAAAAAAATTCTGTCCAAACTCACAGACCAACATTTATAAGGAAGTTAAACATAATGTAGATCCTTTTTACCCCGTAATATCTTATGAATACCTTCATCATGTATTCTTTTAATACACTGAAACATCCTGAATTACCATATTCCTTATTAATTACATCCATTCTCCCTTATTCCATTTAGAATGCTGGATATACTTCATCAATCCAAAAATGTTTAAAACCCCAAAAATGATGGAATATACAAATCATTAATCAGTTCCATGGTAGTCAAGAATATCCAATATAATTTATCCAAAACAATCATGTATTATTCCAAAATCACTACCTCGGTATCAGAACTATATTATAGTTTATCATTCTCTCAACCATATATTTTCCAAAAATTTATCCTACTATTGAGTCACTTTTCTTTGTTCCACACAATCTCAAGTCCTTAATTAAACAGTACTGCAGTACAATCCTTATATACTCCATAAATATTATAACAAGTACATTGTTGATACAACACTCAATTGACATAATCAACATAAGAACTCTAATAATTCCTCTTCATCTGTGGTAGTATCATAACTTGATTATTATCCAATAGCATCATTTTCGGCATAGTCTGATGACTGAGACATAGGTTCGTGTAGTGTCCAAACTCCTTGCAAATGAAGCATTGTACATTTGAAACCATTTTCTTACCCTTGCAGTCACGTACATTGTGCCCTTTTCCTCCACACTTATAACAAACTCCCATTCCTTTCAGGCATGTTCTAGGGTGTTTCTTTCCACAGTTACCACATATGGGAAAATTCTTCTTTTCCCTCTTCCCTTTATCCATCTTTCTCTCTTCCATGCTTTTCTTCTCTTGCTTCCCTTCAAAGCCATAGGACTTAGTAAACTCTTTACTTATCTTATCAACACATGATATTATTTCTTCATATGATGATAATACATGCGAGACTATTTCTCTTGTAAATTATGGCTTAAGACCATAAAATATATGATCCTTCTTTCTCTTTGTATCATGTGCATTGCTAGAGTTCTCATTCCTTCTACTGGGCACCATTTTCTAAACAATGGCATAAATTAGATTAGTTTATGAATAACAATACCTAATCCCAAACTTGTAAAACACATAACATAAATTAAATAGTTAATGGATATAATCCATAATCATAGAAATGTCTCCTTTGAGGAAGTATATACTCATAAACCCTTCATAATGATTTGTAAAGAAAATGAGAGTTATCCTAAGAATATCCCCCGGGAGTGTCGTAACCAAGAGTGCAGCAAGGCCCGTTGTCATGCACCAGTTCCCGTTCGAGTCTAGCTCAAAGCGGTGTTTTCGGGTTTTACCCCTAGGTACATCTGTGCCAGAGCCACCTCTACCTGCTCGAATCCAGACAGGTATGTATTTCTCGGAAAACTCACAAAATCTCTACAATACCAAAATTATAGGAAGTTCTTCTATACTAATCCGCAAAATTCATCTTAAATTTATGTGCTCTAATCAGAGTTTATCTAAATCTATCTTCCAAGGATTGTACTAAACTTCCTCTGATACCAACTGTAATGCCCCGACCCTAGTTACCCAGAGTTGGTGCATTATTACATAACATTGGCATGATCACAAGAATGATCAAATCTCGAAAGACCGATTGGTTTAGTAGCCTTGGAAACACTAGATATATTCATAAGTTTTACATTACATCATAAAATGAAAAACTACTACAACAACATAATGTCTCCACAGTCCACACTATTATCCCCTCATAATATCCATGCAGGTCATTCATAACTAACTTCTTCACATCCTGGGAAAAATAAAACATAGAAAAGGGGTGAGCTCAAATGCCCAGTAAGGATAACAATATAGCAGAACATTCAAAATAAGCATAAGCATTTAAGGCAATTCATTACTAAAACAAAAGCCTTTTAAACTTGAACTTCAACATAGTATGGCAAAAGTAAAATGAAATAACTCCATTTACTTGTTCACATGGATATTCTACTAATCGAATAATCACATGCAATATCAATATCCACTCTCATAATGTTGGAATGAATAATGCCAGACTATCATAACCACATAGCCATGGCCTCGTTCCAAGACTACAAATAAGATTTTGTCAAGGCCTTGTGCCAAGACTACAAATAAGATTTTGTCAGGGCCTTGTGCCAAGACACTAGTTTGTCTCATGAGACCTACCGATGCATCAATGAGCTATAGCGGGCTCCACCCGTCACTTATTAAGTCCAATGCATTCCTCATATGAACAGGTTTAAACATAACATAAACATTCGTATTAAAACTAGCATAGAAAATGTCAATAATTTCACCATAAACTATGAATGGTATTAAAATAGCACATCCATAGTCAAACATATCACAAAACCTTCAATACAATATAGAAGTTTTGTATCATAATAAATCAACTTCAAATAAGCGTAAAATCCATCAAAGGATGTTGACATAGATGAAATAAAAACTCTTTTTAGAGAAATATCTCTGTCTATTTTTGAAATCATTTAAGAGCCATATAAAATAAAATAAAAAATTTTCTTGAAAATATTCTTATAAGCTTGTAAGGAGAGTTTGAATATTTTATAACGGCGGAAAATAACCGCACCCGCCGTATAAGTTAAAAAAACATTCTTACCTTAATTCTGTCGAAAAGGTTAAAAAGGACCTTGTTTTGAAAACGACGGAAAGTTTCCTCTTATAAAAGTAAAACAAGGATATAAATGACTTTAACCCATATTCTTGTAAAAATGTTTTGAAATACATTTTGAAGAAACATGGATGTGGATGATAACGAGATTCCAGTAGATTATTATGTATAAACAACCTCGGATAATGAAGAGATTGTGAAATAACCCTTACCTTGTACTTTTACTTGGTTGGGGTAGGTTAACCTCCTGTAGAATGGTGAAATAATTGTTATTAAATTATACAAGAATCATATACATTAATATGATATCATATATGATCTTTTAATATTGATTTGATAATAATATCTTAGTATTATCGTTGCTTCGGGTGTGAACTTACTTGTTTTCTTTTGTATGTTTTGTTACGTAAGACATGTTTGTAAAGGATAGGTTGTATATTAATCATATCCAGAATGATATCAAGTCCATAAACATCATTTTTAAATCATCAAATGATAATTATAATTGAATGGATACGATGGAGAATGAATCTCATCGCGTTCGTGGAGACGGTAGTCCGTACGTACGCACGAGCGACAATATCATTCATTTGATATTAAAATAATATATAAATGGATGGTATATCATATATACAGAATCATTAACATGTTATATTTATTATTTACATGAGTTACACATCATTATTATACCAATCCAAATAATATTATATTGAATAACAATTACCCCACGATGTGGAGACGGTATGCCGTACGTACGCACGTATGGTGACATGTTATTCAAAGGGTGGATAGAATACTGAATATGGTTGTACCATATTTATAATAACATGATAGTATATAAATGATACTGGAGTGATTATTTTAGAATGGTAACAACAAAGGAAGAAGAAGTGGAAGAAGAAATGAACTTGGAAAAGGGTGGTGAAATCATTACCTCTTCTTCGGGATCTTCCTTTTGATTTGATCAAAAGGGCTCCATAGGTTGGCTTTCTGATCAAACTAAGGCCCCTAGGTTGTAGTGAGGGAAGTTATGAGAGTATTTGGGCAGAGTTTGGCCGAACCAAAAGGATTTGAAGGTGTGAATAAATGAGAAGGAGGAGTGCCCTTTTATAAGAGGGGTGAGGGGCACCTTGGAAAAGCTAGAAATATTAATTTATAATAAATTAATATTCGGTTTATAATGGCTCCAAAGTTGATTATTTAAATTTAAAGGTGGGGATGGGTCGAAAACAACTCAACCAATAGAATTTAGACAGGTTTGGGTACTTATATTAACCTTATCTTTAAGTATTAACTCTAAGTTAATTAGTTTCACTTTTACAATGTCTCTTTGTATTTTTATATAATATGGTTAATAAACATACTAAATACATCAAAGAGACCACCAAGTGGTACATTAATGATGAACCTATCATGATATAAGTCTCTTGTCCGAACTGTAGATTTTTAGGAATTTAATATCATTTAATAATTTAATTTTTGTTTTAAGATCTCTTTTATGTGAAATTTGACACTATTCAATAGTTGATTTTTTTGAAACTTATAACAGATTGATTACATCGAAAAAAGTCAAATAAATAAATCCTAATATATCATATTATCCTAGAAAATTATTTTAATTCATTAAAAGTTTCATATTATATTTATTTGGGTATTTGTAATATCAATTATTTTAATTTTTCACTATTAAAGTAATTAATTCATCATCATTGTGCAATAAATAAATTAAATTATTTAATGTATAAAAATTATAAATAAAATATCATTATGTAGTAAATATTTTTATCTTTCTAATGAATATTTATAATCTAAAATCAAACATATATAACCCTATGTAAAAATTGTTTTTCAAAAAGATATATGCTTGTGTCATTTTTGTATTCATTTTATCTTAATTAAAAAAAAGTGTCCCTATCACCTACAAGTGGCACCATGGGGTCCCAAAATCGACCCAAAGATGCCTATGGTCGAACTTGTATCAACCAATAAGTCTAGGACACGTTTTAGGGTAATTTAGTATTATTATAATATTATTTTTTAACCCTTATTTACCGGATTTACCCTTAACCATGGTAAATAAAATATTTACCACAGTAATTATTCAAAATGTCTAAAAATAAAAGATACCTAATTACACAATTTGGACATACTGATTCCAAATATGGAATCCATTTTTCTAAATTAAAAACATAGAAGTGGCAGAAATTAATTTAAAATTAATTCCCGCTGTCAAAACAAAAAGCGTGTTTTTAAGAGATAATAAATATCAAACGATTGACACTTGTTTATGTACGGTTTAATTTTAAAATTATGTCCAATGAGCAACATTATATTAAATGGTAAAAATATATTCTAAATATACTTTAAAACCACTCAAATTCATAATTTATCACTATTAATTATTTTGATTAAAAAAGTTGTTTTTAATTAAAATTTAGTAATTTTCACTATTCATCATAATATGAAAGTTATCCGAAAAGTACCAAAATTTCACCATAGGCTAAATTCGATACTCCAAATCCAAAAATGAAGTCCATTTTGAGAGATAAAATTTCTAAAAATTTTAAAAGGTAGGTATTACTATTCATAACGGCTAGTTGATTGGTTGTGGTGTGTTAGAACTCGAAGTTGCGTACAACACACGCTACTGTATTATTCAAAGGAAAGCGTACCATGGAAGCTTGGGATGTTTCATTTTAAATTTTTTTATGTCCCCATTTAGTCAAAAAGTTTAAAATATTGTATTTAAAAAGGTTTCACTATTAAAAGTTGATAAAAGTGCAATACTGAAAATGAGTCTGTTCTTGCATTATGTCTAAGAAACTCATAATATGGATTCTAAAATTATAAGGATTATATAAAGTTTAAAATTTAGTTAATACTATTCATAACCTCTTTTGAATGGCTTTTTTTGGTAAGTCATGGTGTGATTGAACTCGGTGTTGCGTGTAATGCAAGTTATTGAATTATTTTGAAGAAATAACACACTATGAAATCTTAGGGTGCAACATTCTCCCCTCCTTCAATAAATTACGTCCTCGCAATATGAAATTTTTCTACGAAAATAAAAGGTTGAAAATAGAAAATATATTTGTTGGAAAACCCACATTGGAAATTGGGTTATTAAAATTTAGTCTTAATATGAGGAAAAGAGAAATGAAAGGGTCACCACCAAATTATGATCTCGATTAGGAGAACATTGGTGGCAATTAGAGACATATAATTGGAGGAAAAACATAAATATTTATAGGTAGTGATTGAGGTCATCAATCACAAACAAGTATAAAATTGAGGTCCTTAAACTCATCAATCTATGATGATTTGAAAGACCATCGGTTCAACAAAACATAGGGTACTGGGATAACACATTTTTGACGTTTCAAAATATCATAGTTGAAATCCCACATTGAAAAATGAATTAATGAGGCCTCTATTTAAAATAAAGAGTGGAAAGTATGAAGATTACCGAAAATAACACATACTAGGGTTCCATGTAGGAAAATATGGATGTGGAAGAGAAATCTAACCATCAATTATCTGATGGAGAGTGGTAGAGAACATGGCTATGAAAAGGCCAACAATCCCAAAGCCATAAATTAGTGATGATTTAAGGTACCATCTAGGACAACATTTTTGTTCTAATATCCTTTTATTGATGTTGAGGAATTTATTTATGAGATTGGCTAAGATCATAATGAGATATACTTACTTTATAATTAGAGTTTTATACATTAATAAATTTCTACCACAAACTCATCTTTCATTCTAAAAGATAATAGAAAGTAAAAAAAATTTCTATTTATACTATTCATACAGGGCTCCAAAATAAATGAATTTATAATTCATCTAAAAGATCTTTAAAAAAACTACATTATTTAATCTAGGACATCTCATGGGCCAGTGGTAGGTGATACACCCTTGTCGCCCTTCGGTTGCGGGTTCAAGTCTCGCAGCCTTGCCGGACGCGACGGGTTGCCGCCCGACCTCCGGGTTGTCCTTTTATGGCAATCCAAAAGATTCCAAACTAGAACTATCCAAAAAAATTCTGTCCAAACTCACAGACCAACATTTATAAGGAAGTTAAACATAATGTAGATCCTTTTTACCCCGTAATATCTTATGAATACCTTCATCATGTATTCTTTTAATACACTGAAACATCCTGAATTACCATATTCCTTATTAATTACATCCATTCTCCCTTATTCCATTTAGAATGCTGGATATACTTCATCAATCCAAAAATGTTTAAAACCCCAAAAATGATGGAATATATAAATCATTAATCAGTTCCATGGTAGTCAAGAATATCCAATATAATTTATCCAAAACAATCATGTATTATTCCAAAATCACTACCTCGGTATCAGAACTATATTATAGTTTATCATTCTCTCCACCATATATTTTCCAAAAATTTATCCTACTATTGAGTCACTTTTCTTTGTTCCACACAATCTCAAGTCCTTAATTAAACAGTACTGCAGTACAATCCTTATATACTCCATAAATATTATAACAAGTACATTGTTGATACAACACTCAATTGACATAATCAACATAAGAACTCTAATAATTCCTCTTCATCTGTGGTAGTATCATAACTTGATTATTATCCAATAGCATCATTTGCGGCATAGTCTGATGACTGAGACATAGGTTCGTGTAGTGTCCAAACTCCTTGCAAATGAAGGATTGTACATTTGAAACCATTTTCTTACCCTTGCAGTCACGTACATTGTGCCCTTTTCCTCCACACTTATAACAGACTCCCATTCCTTTCAGGCATGTTCTAGGGTGTTTCTTTCCACAGTTACCACATATGGGAAAATTCTTCTTTTCCCTCTTCCCTTTATCCATCTTTCTCTCTTCCATGCTTTTCTTCTCTTGCTTCCCTTCAAAGCCATAGGACTTAGTAAACTCTTTACTTATCTTATCAACACATGATATTATTTCTTCATATGATGATAATACATGCGAGACTATTTCTCTTGTAAATTCTGGCTTAAGACCATAAAATATATGATCCTTCTTTCTCTTTGTATCATGTGCATTGCTAGAGTTCTCATTCCTTCTACTGGGCACCATTTTCTAAACAATGGCATAAATTAGATTAGTTTATGAATAACAATACCTAATCCCAAACTTGTAAAACACATAACATAAATTAAATAGTTAATGGATATAATCCATAATCATAGAAATGTCTCCTTTGAGGAAGTATATACTCATAAACCCTTCATAATGATTTGTAAAGAAAATGAGAGTTATCCTAAGAATATCCCCCGGGAGTGTCGTAACCAAGAGTGCAGCAAGGCCCGTTGTCATGCACCAGTTCCCGTTCGAGTCTAGCTCAAAGCGGTGTTTTCGGGTTTTACCCCTAGGTACATCTGTGCCAGAGCCACCTCTACCTGCTCGAATCCAGACAGGTATGTATTTCTCGGAAAACTCACAAAATCTCTACAATACCAAAATTATAGGAAGTTCTTCTATACTAATCCGCAAAATTCATCTTAAATTTATGTGCTCTAATCAGAGTTTATCTAAATCTATCTTCCAAGGATTGTACTAAACTTCCTCTGATACCAACTGTAATGCCCCGACCCTAGTTACCCAGAGTTGGTGCATTATTACATAACATTGGCATGATCACAAGAATGATCAAATCTCGAAAGACCGATTGGTTTAGTATCCTTGGAAACACTAGATATATTCATAAGTTTTACATTACATCATAAAATGAAAAACTACTACAACAACATAATGTCTCCACAGTCCACACTATTATCCCCTCATAATATCCATGCAGGTCATTCATAACTAACTTCTTCACATCCTGGGAAAAATAAAACATAGAAAAGGGGTGAGCTCAAATGCCCAGTAAGGATAACAATATAGCAGAACATTCAAAATAAGCATAAGCATTTAAGGCAATTCATTACTAAAACAAAAGCCTTTTAAACTTGAACTTCAACATAGTATGGCAAAAGTAAAATGAAATAACTCCATTTACTTGTTCACATGGATATTCTACTAATCGAATAATCACATGCAATATCAATATCCACTCTCATAATGTTGGAATGAATAATGCCAGACTATCATAACCACACAGCCAAGGCCTCGTTCCAAGACTACAAATAAGATTTTGTCAAGGCCTTGTGCCAAGACTACAAATAAGATTTTGTCAGGGCCTTGTGCCAAGACACTAGTTTGTCTCATGAGACCTACCGATGCATCGAGGAGCTATAGCGGGCTCCACCCGTCACTTATTAAGTCCAATGCATTCCTCATATGAACAGGTTTAAACATAACATAAACATTCGTATTAAAACTAGCATACAAAATGTCAATAATTTCACCATAAACTATGAATGGTATTAAAATAGCACATCCACAGTCAAACATATCACAAAACCTTCAATACAATATAGAAGTTTTGTATCATAATAAATCAACTTCAAATAAGCGTAAAATCCATCAAAGGATGTTGACATAGATGAAATCAAAACTCTTTTTAGAGAAATATCTCTTTCTATTTTTGAAATAATTTAAGAGCCATATAAAATAAAATAAAACATTTTCTTGAAAATATTCTTATAAGCTTGTAAGGAAATCTTTGAATATTTTATAAAGGCGGAAAATAATCGCACCCGTCGTATAAGTTAAAAAAAACATTCTTACCTTAATTCTGTCGAAAAAGATAAAAAGGAACTTGTTATGAAAACGACGGAAAGATTCCTCTTATAAAATTAAAACAAGTATATAAATGACTTTAACCCATATTCTTGTAATAATGTTTTGAAATACATTTTGAAGAAACATGGATGTGGATGATAACGAGATCCCAGTAGATTATTATGTATAAACAACCTCGGATAATGAAGAGATTGTGAAATAACCCTTACCTTGTACTTCTCCTTGGTTGGGGTAGGTTAAACTCCTCTATAATGGTGAAATAATTTTTACTAAATTATACAAGAATCATATACATTAATATGATATCATATATGATCTTTTAATATTGATTTGATAATAAAATCTTAGTATTATCGTTGCTTCGGGTGTGAACTTACTTGTTTTTTTTGTATGTTTTGTTACGTAAGACATGTTTGTAAATGATAGTTTGTATATTAATCATATCCAGAATGATATCAAGTCCTTAAACATCATTTTTAAATCATCAAATGATAATTATACTTGAATGGATACGATGGAGAATGAATCTCATCGCGTTCGTGGAGACGGTAGTCCGTACGTACGCATGAGCGACAATAACATTCATTTGATATTAAAATAATATATAAATGGATGGTATATAATATATACAGAATCATTAAAATGTTATATTTATTATTTACATGAGTTACACAACATTATTATACCCATCCAAATAATATTATATTGAATAACAATTACCCCACGACGTGGAGACGGTAAGCCGTACGTACGAACGTATGGTGACATGTTATTCAAAGGGTGGATAGAATAATGAATATGGCTGTACCATATTTATAATAACATCACAGTATATAAATGATACTGGAGTTATTATTTTAGAATGGTAACAACAAAGGAAGAAGAAGTGGAAGAAGAAATGAACTTGGAAAAGGGTGGTGAAATCATTACCTCTTCTTCGGGTTCTTCCTTTTGATTTGATCAAATGGGCTCCTTAGGTTGGCTTTCTGATCAAACTAAGGTCACTAGGTTGTAGTGAGGGAAGTTGGGAGAGTATTTGGGCAGCGTTTGGCCGAACCAAAAGGCTTTGAAGGTGTGAAGAAATGAGAAGGAGGAGTTCCCTTTTATAAGAGGGGTGAGGGGCACCTTTGGAAAAGCTAGAAATATTAATTTATAATAAATTCATATTCAGTTTATAATGGCTCCAAAGTTTATTATTTAAATGTTAAGGTGGGGATGGGTCGAAAACAACTCAACCAATAGAATTTAGAGAGGTTTGGGTACTTATATTAACCTTATCATTAAGTATTAACTCTAAGTTAATTAGTTTCACTTTTACAATGTCTCTTTGTATTTTTATATAATATGGTTAATAAACTTACTACATACATCCAAGAGACCCCCAAGTGGTCCATTAATGATTAAAATATCATGATAGAAGTCTCTTGGCCGAACCTTAGATTTTTAGGAATTTAATATCAATTAATAATATAATTTTTGTTTTAAGATCTCTTTTATGTCAAATTTGACACTATTCAATAGTTGATTTTTTTGAAACTCATAAAAGATTGATTACTTCGAAAAAAGTCAAATAAATCAATCCTAATATATCATATTATCCTAGAAAATTAGTTTAATTCATTAAAATTTTCATATTATATTTATTTGGGTATTTGTAATATCAATTATTTTAATTTTTCACTATTAAAGTAATTAATTCATCATCATTGTGTCATAAATAAATTAAATTATTGAATGTATAAAAATTATAAATAAAATATCATTATGTAGGAAATCGATTTATCTTTCTAATGAATATTTATAATCTAAAATCCAACATATATAACACTATGTAAAAATTGTTTTTCTAAAAGATATATGCTTGTGTCATTTTTGTATTCATTTTAACTTAATTAATAAAAAGTGTCCCTATCACCTACAAGTGGCACCATGGGGTCCCAAAATCGACCCAAAGATGCCTCTGGTAGAACTTGTATCAACAAATAAGGCTAGGACACATTTTAGGGTAATTTATTATTATTATAATATTATTTTTTAACCCTTATTTTCCAGATTTACCCTTAACCATAGTAAATAAAATATTTACCACAGTAATTATTCAAAATGTCTAAAAATAAAAGTTACCTATTTACACAATTTGGACATCCTGATTCCAAATATGGAATCAATTTTTTTAAATTCAAAACAAAAAAGTGGCAGAAATTAATTTAATATTAATTCCCGCTGTCAAAACAAAAAGCGTGTTTTTAAGAGATAATAACTATCAAAAGATTGACACTTGTTTATGTTCGGTTTAATTGTAAAATTATGTCCAATGACCAACATTATATTAAATGTTAAAAATATATTCAAAATATACTTTAAAACCACTCAAATTCATAATTTATCACTATTAATTATTTTGATTAAAAAAGTTGTTTTGAATTAAAATTTAGTAATTTTCACTATTCATCAAAATATGAAAGTTATCCGAAAAGTACCAAAATTTAACCTTAGGCTAAATTCGATACTCCAAATCCAAAAATGAAGTCAATTTTGAGAGATAAAATTTATAAAATTTAAAAAGGTAGGTATTACTATTCATAACGGCTAGTTGATTGGTTGTGTTGTGTTAGAACTCGAAGTTGCGTACAACACACGCTACTGTATTATTCAAAGGAAAGCGTACCATGGAAGCTTGAGATGTTTCATTTTAAATTTTTTTGATGTCCCCATTTAGTCAAAAAGTTTAAAATATTGTATTTAAAAAGGTTTCACTATTAAAAGTTGATAAAAGTGCAATACTGAAAATGAGTCTGTTCTTGCATTATGTCTAAGAAACTCATAATATGGATTCTAAAATTATAAGGATTATATAAAGTTTAAAATTTAGTTAATACTATTCATAACCTCTTTTGAATGGCTTTTTTTTGGTAAGTCATAGTGTGATTGAACTCGGTGTTGCGTGTAATGCAAGTTATTGAATTATTTTGAAGAAATAACACACTATGAAATCTTAGGGTGTTACATTCTCCCCTCCTTCAATAAATTCCGTCCTCGCAATTTGAAATTGTTCTTTGAAAATAAAAGGTTGAAAATAGAAAATATATTTGTTGGAAAACCCACATCGGAAATTGGGTTATTAAAATTTAGTCTTAATATGAGGAAAAGAGAAATGAAAGGGTCACCACCAAATTATGATCTCGATTAGGAGAACATTGGTGGCAATTAGAGACATATAATTGGGGGAAAAACTTAAATATTTATAGGTAGTGATTGAGGTCATCAATCACAAACAAGTATAAAATTCAGGTCCTTAAACTCATCAATCTATGATGATTTGAAATACCATCGGTTCAACAAAACATAGGGTACTGGGATAACACATTTTTGACGTTTCTAAATATCGTAGTTGAAATCCCACATCGAAAAATGAATTAATGAGGCCTCTATTTAAAATAAAGAGTAGAAATTATGAAGATTACCGAAAATAACACATACTAGGGTTCCATGTAGGAAAATATGGATGTGGAAGAGAAATCTAACCATCAATTATCTGATGGAGAGTGGTAGAGAACATGGCTATGAAAAGGCCAACAATCCCAAATCCATAAATTAGTGATGATTTAAGGTACCATCTAGGACAACATTTTTGTTCTATGTTCCTTTTATTAATGTTGAGGAATTTATTTATGAGATTGGCTAAGATCATAATGAGACATACTTACTTTATAATTAGAGTTTTATCCATTAATAAATTTCTACCACAAACTCATCTTTCATTCTAAAAGATAATAGAAAGAAAAAAAATTTCTATTTATACTATTCGTACAGGGCTCCAAAATAAATGAATTTATAATTCATCTACCAGATCTTTAAAAAAACTTCATTATTTAATACAGGACATCTCATGGGCCAGTGGTAGGTGATACACCCTTGTCGCCCTTCGGTTGCGGGTTCAAGTCTCGCAGCCTTGCCGGACGCGACGGGTTGCCGCCCGACCTCCAGGTTGTCCTTTTATGGCAATCCAAAATAATACAAACTAGAACTATCCAAAATACTTCTGTCCAAACTCACAGTCCAACATTTATAAGGAAGGTAAACATAATGTAGATCCTTTTTACCCCGTAATAGCATATGAATACCTTCATCATGTATTCTTTTAATACACTAAAACAACCTGAATTACCATATTCCTTATTAATTACATCCATTCTCCCTTATTCCATATAGAATGCTGGATGTACTTCATCAATCCAAAAATGTTTAAAACCCCAACAATGATGGAATATACAAGTCATTAATCAGTTCCAAGGTAGTCAAGAATATCCAATATAATTTATCCAAAACAATCATGTATTATTCCAAAATCACTACCTCGGTATCAGAACTATATTATAGTTTACCATTCTCTCAACCATATATTTTCCAAAAATTTATCCTGCTATTGAGTCACTTTTTTTTGTTCCACACAATCTCAAGTCCTTAATGAAATAGTACTGCAGTACAATCCTTATATACTCCATAATTATTATAACAAGTACATTGTTCATACAACACTCAATTGACATAATCAACATAAGAACTCTAATCATTCCTCTTCATCTGTGGTAGTATCATAACTTGATTATTATCCAATAGCATCATTTGCGGCATAGTCTAATGACTGGGACATAGGTTCGTGTAGTGTCCAAACTCCTTGCAAATGAAGCATTGTACATTTGAAACCATTTTCTTACCCTTGCAGTCATGTACTTTGGGCCCTTTTCCTCCACACTTATAACAAACTCTCATTCCTTTCAGGCAAGTTCCAGGGTGTTTCCTTCCACAGTTACCACATATGGGAAAATTCTTCTTTTCCCTCTTCCCTTTATCCATCTTTCTCTCTTCCATCCTTTTCTTCTCTTCCTTCCCTTCAAAGCCATAGGACTCAGTAAACTCTTTACTTATCTTATCAACACATGATATTATTTCTTCATATGATGATAATACATGCGAGACTATTTCTCTTGTAAATTCTGGCTTAAGACCCTAAAATATATGATCCTTCTTTATCTTTGTTTCATGTGCATTGCTAGAGTTCTCATTCCTTCTACTAGGCACCATTTCTAAACAATGGCATACATTAGATTAGTTTATGAATAACAATACCTAATACCAAACTTGTAAAACACATAACATAAATTAAATAGTTTATGGATATAATCTATAATCATAAAAATGTATCCATTGAGGAAGTATATACTCATAAACCCTTCATAATGATTTGTAAAGAAACTGAGAGTTATCCTAAGAATATCCCCCGGGAGTGTCGTAACCAAGAGTGCAGCAAGGCCCGTTGTCATGCACCAGTTCCCGTTCGAGTCTAGCTCAAAGCGGTGTTTTCGGGTTTTTCCCCTAGGTACATCTGTTCCAGAGCCACCTCTACCTACTTGTATCCAGACAGGGATGTATTGCTCGGAAAACTCACAAAATCTCTACAATACCAAAATTCTAGGAAGTTCTTCTATACTAATCCTCAAAATTCATCTTAAATTTATGTGCTCTAATCAGAGTTTATCTAAATCTAGCTTCCAAGGTTCGTACTAAACTTCCTCTGATACCAACTGTAATGCCCCGACCCTAGTTACCCAGAGTCGGTGCATTATTACATAACATTGGCATGATCACAAGAAAGATCAAATCTCAAAAGACCGATTGTTTTAGTAGCCTTGGAAACACTAGATATATTCATAAGTTTTACATTACATCATAAAATGAAAAACTACTACAACAACATAATGTCTCCACAGTCCACACTATTATCCCCTCATAATATCCATGCAGGTCATTCATAACTTACTTCTTTACATCCTGGGAAAAATAAAACATAGAAAAGGGGTGAGCTCAAATGCCCAGTAAGGATAACAATATAGCGGAACATTCAAAATAATCATAAACATTTAAGGCAATTCATTACTAAAACAAAAGCCTTTTAAACTTGAACTTCAACATAGTATGGCAAAAGTAAAATGAAATAATTCCATTTACTTGTTCACATGGATATTCTACTAATCGAATAATCACATGCAATATCAATAACCACTCTCATAATGTTGGAATGCATAATGCAGACTATCATAACCACATAGCCAAGGCCTCGTGCCAAGACTACAAATAAGATTTTGTCAAGGCCTTGTGCCAAGACACTAGTTTGTCTCATGAGACCTACCGATGCATCGAGGAGCTATAGCGGGCTCCACCCGTCACTTATTAAGTCCAATGCATTCCTCATATGAACAGGTTTAAACATAACATAAACATTCGTATTAAAACTAGCATACGAAATGTCAATAATTTCACCATAAACTATGAATGGTATAAAAATAGCTCATCCACATTCAAACTTATCACAAAACCTTCAATACAATATAGAAGTTTTGTATCATAATAAATCAACTTCAAATAAGCGTAAAATCCATCAAAGGATGTTGACATAGATGAAATCAAAACTCTTTTTAGAGAAATATCTCTTTCTATTTTTGAAATAATTTAAGAGCCATATAAAATAAAATAAAACATTTTCTTGAAAATATTCTTATAAGCTTGTAAGGAAATCTTTGAATATTTTATAACGGCGGAAAATAACCGCACCCACCGTATAAGTTAAAAAAACATTCTTACATTAATTCTGTCGAAAAAGTTAAAAATGACCTTGTTTTGAAAACGACGGAAAGATTCCTCTTATAAAAGTAAAACAAGGATATAAATGACTTTAACCCATATTATTGTAAATTTTTTTTGAAATACATTTTGAAGAAACATGGATGTGGATGATAACGAGATCTCAGTAGATTATTATGTATAAACAACCTCAGATAATGAAGAGATTGTGAAATATCCCTTACCTTGTACTTTTCCTTGGTTGGGGTAGGTTATCCTCCTGTATAATGGTGAAATAATTGTTATTAAATTATACAATAATCATATACATTATTATGATATCATATATGATCTTTTAATATTGATTTGATAATAATATCTTAGTATTATCGTTGCTTCGGGTGTGAACTTACTTGTTTTCTTTTGTATGTTTTGTTACGTAAGACATGTTTGTAAAGGATAGGTTGTATATTAATCATATCCAGAATGATATCAAGTCCTTAAACATCATTTTTAAATCATATAAAATGATAATTATACTTGAATGGATACGATGGAGAATGAATCTAATCGCGTTCGTGGAAACGGTAGTCCGTACGTACGCACGAGCGACAATATCATTCATTTGATATTAAAATAATATATAAATGGATGGTATATCATATATACAGAATTATTAACATGTTATATTTATTATTTACATGAGTTACATATCATTATTATACCCATCCAAATGATATTATATTGAATAACAATTACCCCACGACGTAGAGACTGTAAGCCGTACGTACGCACGTATGGTGACATGTTATTCAAAGGGTGGATAGAATACTGAATATGGTTGTACTATATTTATAATAACATCACAGTATATAAATGATACTGGAGTTATTATTTTAGAATGGTAACAACAAAGGAAGAAGAAGTGGAAGAAGAAATGAACTTGGAAAAGGGTGGTGAAATCATTATCTCTTCTTCGGGTTCTTCCTTTTGATTTGATCAAAAGGGCTCCTTAGGTTGGATTTCTGATCAAACTAAGGCCCCTAGGTTGTAGTGAGGGAATTTGGGAGAGTATTTGGGCAGAGTTTGGCCGAACGAAAAGGCTTTGAAGGTGTGAAGAAATGAGAAGGAGGAGTGCCCTTTTATAAGAGGGGTAAGGGGCACCTTTGGAAAAGCTAGAAATATTAATTTATAATAAATTCATATTCGGTTTCTAATGGATCCAAAGTTTATTATTTAAATTTCAATGTGGGGATGGGTCGAAAAAAACTCAACCAATAGAATTTAGACAGGTTTGGGTACTTATATTAACCTTATCTTTAAGTATTAACTCTCAGTTAATTAGTTTCACTTTTACAATGTCTCTTTTTATTTTTATATAATATTGTTAATAAACTTACTACATACATCCAAGAGACCCCCAAGTGGTCCATTAATTATGAACCTATCATGATATAAGTCTCTTGTCCGAACCTTAGATTTTTAGGAATTTAATATCAATTAATAATATAATTTTTGTTTTAAGAGCTCTTTTATGTCAAATTTGACACTATTCAATAGTTGATTTTTTTGAAACTCATAAAAGATTGATTACTTCTAAAAAAGTCAAATAAATCAATCCTAATATATCATAGTATCCTAGAAAATTAGTTTAATTCATTAAAAGTTTCATATTATATTTATTTGGGTATTTGTAATATCAATTATTTTAATTTTTCACTATTAAAGTAATTAATTTATCATCATTGTGTCATAAATAAATTAAACTATTTAATGTATAAAAATTATAAATAAAATATAATTATTTAGGAAATCTTTTTATATTTCTAATGAATATTTATAATCTAAAATCCAACATATATAACCCTATGTAAAAATTGTGTTTCTAAAAGATATATGCTTGTGTCATTTTTGTATTCATTTTAACTTAATTAAAAAAAAGTGTCCCTATCACCTACAAGTGGCACCATGGAGTCCCAAAATCGACCCAAAGATGCCTATGGTCGAACTTGTATAATACAATAAGTCTAGGATACGTTTTAGGGTAATTTAGTATTATTATAATATTATTTTGTAACCCTTATTTACCGGATTTACTCTTAACCATGGTAAATAAAATATTTACCACAGTAATTATTCAAAATGTCTAAAAATAAAAGTTACCTATTTACACAATTTGGACATCCTGATTCCAAATATGGAATCCATTTTTCTAAATTCAAAACACAGAAGTGGCAGAAATTAATTTAAAATTAATTCCCGCTGTCAAAACAAAAAGCGTGTTTTTAGGAGATAATAACTATCAAAAGACTGACACTTGTTTATGTTCGGTTTAATTGTAAAATTATGTCCAATGACCAACATTATATTAAATGGTAATAATATATTCTAAATATACTTTAAAACCACTCAAATTCATAATTTATCACTATTAATTATTTTTATTAAAAAAGTTGTTTTTAATTAAAATTTAGTAATTTTCACTATTCATCAAAATATGAAAGTTATCCGAAAAGTACCAAAATTTCACCTTAGGCTAAATTCGATACTCCAAATCCAAAAATGAAGTCCATTTTGAGAGATAAAATTTCTAAAATTTTAAAAGGTAGGTATTACTATTCATAACGGCTAGTTGATTAGTTGTGGTGTGTTAGAACTCGAAGTTGCGTACAACACACGCTACTGTATTATTCAAAGGAAAGCGTACCATGGAAGTTTGGGATGTTTCATTTTAAAATTTTTTGATGTCCCCATTTAGTAAAAAAGTTTAAAATATTGTATTTAAAAATGTCTCACTATTAAAAGTTGATAAAAGTGCAATACTGAAAACGAGTCTGTTCTTGCATTATGTCTAAGAAACTCATAATATGGATTCTAAAATTATAAGGATTATATAAAGTTTAAAATTTAGTTAATACTATTCATAACCTCTTTTGAATGGATTTTTTTTGGTAAGTCATGGTGTGATTGAACTCGGTGTTGCGTGTAATGCAAGTTATTGAATTATTTTGAAGAAATAACACACTATGAAATCTTAGGGTGTTACATCGTTTTTTTAATGAATAGTGAAAAATACTGCATTTTAATTCAAAAATGCCTTTTAATATAATATATTTATATGGTAAGTTTATATTTTTATTTTTTTTCACAGTGCAATTAGATTATATTTTTAAAATTTAATACAATTTTGTTCATTGGAAGTAATTTCCCTTTGAAATTGGATATAAACTACTTCTAATCTTTTGATAGTTATTATTTTTTAAATACAAACTTTTTTGTTTTAACAACGATAATAACTTTGGAATTAATTAATGCAAGTTATATATTTTGAATTTGGTAAAATAGAAAAAATTTCTAATTTTGTAATATCAAATGTATCGTAGGCTGAATTTTTCTTATTTTTTAGAAAAACATCAATTTTTGATAAATAGTGAAAAAACATAATTGTTAAAAAATCGAATTCATCATTTAAATAAAATTTTACCACTTATGTGAATTTAATGTTGAAGATATGACATACATGGTTGATATTAGTAAGTAAAATTTGGTTGAATAAGATGACAATAATTTTTGGTGAATAGTAACTTTTGACTTTTATTTACTGTAGTTAAAGGTAAATAGGGCAATTCATGGTAAAAATAATATTATAATTATATACAATTACCACATAACTTGTACTAACATTATTGGATGAGTCATGTCTAAAAAATACAATCCTTGGGTTAGGTTTTATCACTTTTAAAGACATTTGTGTAAGACAGTGACATTAATAACTTTTTATTTAAAGTAAAAATAAAAATATCATAAACATGAATTGTTTTTCAAAAGAAGTTTTAATGTGGGGTTATATAATTGATATATTTGAATGTAAATATTCATTAAAAAGCTAAAATTATTTCCTAAATCATGGTATTTTAATTATAATTTTTAGACATAATATAAATAAAATTATTTACGACACAATAATAATGCAGTGTTTACCTCATTAATGAATGATTTAAATTAATAAGATTATAAAGACTAAAAAAATATTAAAAACATGTCAAATTATTATTTTATGATTTTATTTAGAAAAAGAGTCATCGTAATTTCGAATTTAATAAGTTTCGGACCTTTAGAAACTGAAAATAATTATATAATAAAATATTACTTTCAAAATTTACTAAAGAGCCCCTCCTCCAACTTATAAAAACCCTCAACTCTAACCAATTAATCACACCTATAAATCCCTTTTGATCATCCAAAATCTTCCCAAATAGGCTCTCAATATCCCTATCTTCCACCAAGAACTGTTACCTTAGGCATAAGGTACTTTAAAAATCTTTTTTGTTCAAAATAATCGGAGTTACCCAATTTGAAGGTAACGTCTTCTCTTAAGTTATTTTATTATATTTCACTTATCCAACCCCTAAACTCTATATATTAAATTATTTTATAAAAACAACCATATATTCAATATAATAGGTTTTTTATATGAAAAGGATTAGAACTACACTTAAACACACCTCCGTCTAATGGGTAAAGAAAATATTGTTTCTCTGGACGACGAACTATTACCTCACGAAACGACGATTGTTCAATATTCTCTTACCAGCTCTTATAGTGGCCATTAAGATGGAAATATATTTACATGTTATATATATTATATTTATATTCTCTCTATACTTATATATTTTTCATTTATATCATATCTTTCTGGTTTCCATAGTGGGTAAATACGATACATTCATTTGAGGAAGTGAGGACTACAGCCCCCTGAATGTGATATGACTCACTCATTCCATAAGTGGAACATAAATAGGATGAAATAAATTAAATTATATATGATATTATACTGGAATTATTGTATACTTATGTAAAATTATGTTTTCATTCCTGTAAATATGAAATGTAAAAGAAAGTATTGTTCATGCGTACGTACGACTTACCGTCTCCATGAACAGTGCATTTAATTTATTACCTAAAAATGTTTTTTACTATTATTAATACATATATATACTATAAATATATGATATATATGATATCTAAATCATGAATATCATTCTAGAGATAATGGACTTTTGACCACATGACCAACTTGTAATTATAAGAAGTTCAGTTTTGACTCAAGTACAAAATCTCTACAAACGGACCATTATTATCAAAAATGTTTTCATAATGTTTATATCATAGTAATAATTGATATAAAGGAATAATAAAACAGAATATGGGTTTTACATAAGTATAAATTAACTTTAGTTTATTATTCAAGAGATTAAATAACGAACGGGTCAAGTCGGACACGAGGTACGAGGTTTCTCATCTAACTTTTGATTCCATGAGATTTCAATTGTTTGCCACATATTTTGTGTGTGTGGTGTACTGTGTACTTAAATTTTATATATATTATAATTATTATCTTTATATTCATGATATCATGTTATTAATTTGGTGGTTATTATCTTTTGGGCGTATGACTTGAATGATTACAACGTGGTAAGGGGTTTTCATCTCACTTTTTATTCCCGTGAGACTCATGATATATTAGCCACTATTTCCTTTTTTGTGTTTTATGTACTGCCCATGATTGTATTATTTTTTTAATATAAATAATATTATGGGTATTTACATCTTCATTGTATGATCCTTCCTTCACGGGGTGTATATTTTACAAGTTACCAAATCGGTAAGGGAAACATTCACCGTACTCTTTTTGTCAAATACTTATTTTATGTTATGTCTTTTAATATCAATTATATTATGTTGGGATATGATATTATATACCCTTTTTATTGTACATTTTATTTAAATCTGATGAGATACCCTTTTCTCTCTCATAAACTCATTTTATGAATTTTAATGCAACATCGTTAGGCTGTTGAATTTCTGTTAGATAACTTCTTAACCCAATTTCAATTCTTTGGATTAAACTACAACTTCATGAATATGTAATTCTATGAATATGTGTGAATGAACTATGATTTATTTATATTCAATATCCACTTATATTTGGTGTATTTTTATTTCTCACACATAATTATGTCATTTATTTGTCCTTAACATAAGACTATGATCTTTACAAGGTACTTTTTCCAATTTACATTCCATTGAGACTTATTTGGTTTTATACACTAATTAAATTTTATATGGTGTATATACTTCCATTTTACATGTTATATCATGAATATCCTTATTCTCATGATATAATAAGCTTAGATTAATGTTATTCCTCAATTATTTGTATTCAAGCACCTCTAATTTTGTTGGGAACACATTAACTAAAATATCGCTTTAAATGTTTTAAATATTTACTCTTATAAATATTTCACATTAATTCCCATGATTTAAAAATGGTTTTAAGGATTTATTTATATGTACAAGAATGTTTTTGAATTAAAATTTCTTTCAAAAGCATCAAGGTGGTATAGGAGACTTTGATTCAAAAATCTCAATATTAAATGTTTTAAATTGTTTTGAAAATGGTTTGATAAAGCATTGATTATATATACATCTTGAAATGATATATTGTGATTTCAATATGGAAATGTTATATGTTCTTTATTCTTGTTTTATGTTTTCTGAATATGGTATGGTTATTGGGCATTTTCCATGTATACTGGTGGTTCCGTGATAAACCTAGGGCGGGTGGGCCTGAGATAGCTCTCCAATGCATTGGGTAACGTGAAAGAGGTAAAAGTTAATGTTTCTCCTAATAGATTTTGGGAATATATAATAATGGGTATTCCAAATGTAACTCTCTATTTAGCTGTGAACGCTACAATGTATATTTGATATGCATACCATAAGTTACCTTTATGGTTTATGATTTCTATATGTTATTCATAAATATGATTATTTCATGAGGTATGAGCTTATTATTTGTATTTATTGATTAAATAATGTTTTAAATATTTATTGTATAATCCTTAGTGAGATTTTTATGCTCATACCATGTTTTGAAATGCTTTTCACTTGACTTAATGATGAATAGGGTCATGGATGGGATCAAGGAAAGGTCTTTCTATCTAAAACATGGTACTAGACATGACACATTGTTTTAAGAGTATTTATATTATGAAAAAATGGAAACTGATTAGAAGTGTATAAATTTTAATTTTTTGAGATGTAATGTAATAGTTATGGACTAATTCACTAAAACTCTAAACAGAAAAAGATCCTAAATATAAATTATTCATTTAATTCACGATTATGTAATATTTTAAGGCTGGGTCCTTATAGAAAAAATAATATTAAATAGGTATATTATAAATCAAGCATAATATCATATATAATTTCAACAACTCCATCCTTTATATGTTCCACGTATGGCATGAACGAGCCATATCACTTTGAGGGGGTGGTAGTCCGCACTTCCTCAAATGAAATTATCGTATTTACCAATTATGGAAACCATAATTGTATGATATCAATGGAAAATATAGAATCATGGAGAAAATATAAATATAATATATATCACATATAAATATATTTTCATCATAATGGCCACCATAAGAGGTGGTAGGAGATAATTGAAGAATCATCATTTTGTGAGGTTGTAGTTTTTCCTCCACAAAACCAGTATGGTCATATCCATTAGATGGATGTGTGTGGAAGTTTATTTTGAATAATTCACATAAAACATCCTAGTGTATTTTTGATACTATTTTTGTTATAAAATAATGGAATAAAGAGAGTTTAGGGGGTTATAGAAGCAAAATAAAAGAAAAGAACTTGAGAGAAGACGTTACCATTAAATTTGGTAACTCACTTTTAATTAAACCAAAAGGATTTATTGAAGTGCCTTATACCTATGTTAAGGCTTATATGTGTTAGAGAGGAGTGTTGGGAGCTTATTTTATCCATGTTCTGATGATCCAAGGAGAATTGAGAGGTGTGAGTAAGTGTTAGAGGTGATGGATTTTTATAAGGGGGGGAGGGGCCCTTTAGGAAAGCATGAAAATATTATTTTTTTATAATCATAATGGCGATTTAAAAAGGTCCCCAAATAATTTAATTAGAATTTAAGGTGATTATGGTTCTAAATAATCTCATTAAATGGGTTTTAGAAATGGTCAGGGCATAAAAGTAACCTTATCTTTTATCATTAACCTTTAGTTAACTAATTTAACTTTTACCATGTCCCCTTGTATATTCATACTATATGGTTAATATATTTACTATAAAATGCCAAGAGACTAAAAAATGGATCATTAATATCATTAGTAACATCATATATGTAATTTGGCCAAATATTAGATTTTTAAGACTATTACATTAATTAATATAATATTCATTTATTTAAAAACTCATTTATGTCCATTTATAAAATATTCACATCACGACTTTTAAAAAATACATATCAATTTTAATCATTCAAAAATAAAACAAACTTAATTCAATTATAACAAGATATAATCATCCATAAAATTCTTGGATGGCATAAAAATGTTTAAAATGAACTTATTTTAATATTTATAATCTCATTTATTTAAAACATTCATTAATGAGGTAATCATTACATCATCATTGTGTCATAAATAAATTTATTCCTATGATCGCTAAAATTTATAAATAAAATATCATGATGTATGAAATATTTTTTATCTTTTTAATTTACATTTATAATAAAAAAATCACTTATATAACCCATTATAAAAAAATTTTATACTAAGAGATATATGTTTATGTTATATTTTCCTTAATTTTAAATTAATTTTTATAAAGTGTAATTGTCACATAAAAGTGGCTCCATGGGGTCCCAAAATAGACACAATTATTCCCATGGTAAGACATGTATCATCCAAAAGGTTTAGGAAATGTGTTTGGGTAAGTTAATATTATTATAATATTAATTTATTAGCCTTATTTACCAGATTTACCTTTTAACAATGGTAAATAAAATATTTATGAAGTTATGATTTATAATGTATGAAATTAAAAGATACATATTTACACATTTTAGACCTCAAGATTACAAATATAAAATTATTTTTTCCAAATTATATACATAGAAGTTTTAGAAATTAATATAAATTTAATTCTTGTTGTCAAAAACAAAAAGCGTGTTTTTAAGAAATAATAACGATCAAAAGATATACACTTTTTTATGTTCAATTTCAATGTGAAATTACTTCAAATAAACATAATTGGATTAAATGGTAAACATATCATATAATTACACTTTATAACCAATTAAAAAAAATCTAACCATATAAATAAATTATATTATATGGTAGTTTTGAATTAAAATGTTATATTTTTCTCTATTCATTAATAAATGAACATTTTCAGAAAAATACCCATATTTCATACACAGTAAATTATGATGTCCCTATTATAAATAAAAATATTATTTATTCAAATAAAACATATAAAAGGGAGAAAAACTATATTTAAAAAGGGTTCTCCATCAAAAGGCTGTAAATCGACCTTTTGAAAAATATTAGAGTGTTTATGCTTAAAATTGGATTCATTCACATTTTAATATTTAATGTTTTATTGGATAAATGTAAAAACATTTCACAAAAATGTATAGGAATATTTTTGTTGATTCTGTTCATTTATACCTATACAATAGCTAGGTGTTAACAACCATTTAAAATAATATTAAAATATTATATTTTTTATTTTTATGACGTAGCGTTGTGTGCAAATGAGATTTCGGAGAAACCCATTGTTGCGTATGAGGTACTCCATCGAACATAGAATACCCATTAAAGTAAAATTAATATTTAATTGAAATTTATTAAAAAATATGAAAATGTCATATCCTTTATTTACTTGGTATGTTACACTACATCTTGAAGAGCATTCAGATTAATGACGCCTATTGTCATTCTGTTATGTATAATTTTTCTACACAAAGTATCAGATCATAGTGATTTATAATTTTTTAAATTGTGTTTACATTGTATCCAATTGAAATTCCCATACTAAATTGTTTTTATAAAATAAAACTAATAATTTTAATTGGAAATTTTCATTGTAAATCCACATTGGAAAGTAACACTTGAAATTTTCACTAGAAATTCTAACTAGAAATTCCCCCTGTAAATTGCAGATTCAAATTCATAGTAACATTTCCCATTTGAAATTCGCACTAGTAATTCACACTAGATAATAAAACTATAGAATTCACACTCGAAATTCGCACTAAAAAGTCACACAGGAAATTCCTACTAAAATTTATCACTAAAAAATTCCCATTGTAAGTTCCCATTAAACTTTTCCATTAGGAATTATCATTTGAAATCGCCATATGAAATTTCCGCTGATTTTTTGAAATAATGATTCCATGTGGAATGTTCAACATACTATCAATATTACTTTTTTAACAAAAAACAACATGATATTTTATGTTTGAATCATTTAAAAATCATAGTTCTCTGTTTCTAAATATTTGGAAAATTTGAACTTAGAATGTCAATTTTCAATTCATTGTTAAATATTTTAGTACAAATGTCAACGAAAAATTAGAACTATGATTTCATGATGTTATTTATAAAAGATTAAGGGAAATTTAGAATCCAAAATCATTATGGGAAAACCTCTTTAAAACTACTATGCTCTAGGAAAGTATTACTGATAATGCATCCTGAAAATTCTTTGTCAAAACATCCCCTGTGAACGGACCATCAAAATGTCCCAATTGCGCATATTTATATCTTCCCCCTATGAAAAAAGGTTGAAAACGACATTGGAAAACCCAAATTATTTGGATTCTATCCCATAGAGTCATGAAGAACATGCACGAGTATTTCTTCCCCTCACAAATGGACATGATACGATGTATCCACGACTAGATAATCTTAAACCTAACCCACAAAGAATATTTATGTTAGTGACAATAGAATAGCCACAGCTGGAGAAATATTTATGTCACCCTTGTTTAGGCGGGGATTAATTCATCTCATACTTGTTTATTTACATTCCATTAGTATATTTAATTATTTTTTTCTAATATTTTAATGGTTCAGATAGAATCACATGAAATGGATGTCATCCAATGGCCATCATGACCATCATTTTTAGGTGTCGAACCTGAGACGATGGATATCCTAAAAAATAGTCTTCTGATTTTATTTTGTTAGTGGGGGTAGGTTGTTGGGAAAAAATATTTAAAATGAAAACTTTTTTACAAGTGGGTGGGGTTTTTTTCTGTCTTGTCAACTCATCGACCATAAAAACAATAAAGAGGGTTATCATGGAGAGTATTCTACTAGAATCCACCCCACCACAACTTGGTTGGCTTCTCTACTTGCACCAGTCACTGCTCCTCTATGGGCCTCGCCTCCCAGAAGCTGCCCAGTTGGGAACTACAACTCTAACTTGACCACCTCCCTTTACCGCTTAGTGATACTATTCCTTCGAAATACACAACCATCATCCTAGTCGACCAACTCAGCCACAACCACATAACCCATCTACCTATACATGAGTTCCAAGCCCCAGAAACATGTGCCTTCCTACTATCAACCATGGTGACACCATCAATCACCCAAACTGCGGTCATCATCCATACCATCCATCATTGCTACCATCTTCCACAAATACTGAAGATGCACCCTTTTTATACTACACCCACTACATGAATACCCCTTTTGATCAGTCCTCCTCCTAAAAAATAACATACCTTCAAAATAGTCAGATCTTCCTTACCAAATAAATGGTAGGGAATGTTCTTCCCGACCTAGAATGTGCCTGAGTAGGTTCTGGTCTACCAATAATGTGCCTGAGTAGGTTTTGAGGCTGATTATTATTTTTAAATATATTGAAAAAATATATAATGTTTGGGATTATAAAATTATAATAATTTAATTATTTTAAAAAAAAATTTAATTTTAAAATTAAAATTAAATTAATTAATTTAATTTTTGAATAAATAATAAAATAATTGATTCACTGAACAAAATAAATTTTATGAATTAAAATAATAAATTTTATTTATTTATTTTCCCAAAAACATGAATTTATGTTACTTATTTCATTTCACACAATTATTTTAAATATCGATTATTTATTTTTGATGTACTGCAAATCATATGTCTTTATTTAATTTTTATAAGTTCTAGTGCTTCCATCAACATTATCTATATGTATATTTTTCCCGGGATCTTCTCACCTATGATCGATGATAACACTATATGTTTTGGACCATGCCAAGGTGAGGCAGTATTATAGAATAGATGTAAACAATAGTATAATAGGAAAAAATATGTGATACGAGTCAATAAAGACATATGTATTATACACTTAGGATCGCTGTTAATCCATTGAGTATAAATAGATTAACTGGTACCAATTTTGGAATATTTGTCATGTAGTTCATTTAATTAATTAATTTATTATTATTTATGTGGTTGTGTATGTTTACAATAAAACATTAATAGGAAAAAATAATTAAAATATTAATACAATTAAATATGGGATGGTTTTTTTATATTTATTTGAAGTGAGATTTGATCACAGAAACATAGCACAACCATATAAATTTGAAAATTAATTTTATTCGCCTAGTAATAATAAAGAAATCTCTATGTAATAGTTTGTTCTTATCCCACCCATCGCTCAAAATTGAACAAAACAGGGTGTATGAGGTGCTCATCAGACCTAGTTGAGGTTGAATCCTATTATAGGTGAGTTGTTATGAGAGTAATGATATAACATCACTAAATATTGTATAAAAAGTATCCATATCCATATTTATATCAATTTATAGGAAAAGTGTTGAGGTAATCATTGTTACATTCTGAGAATATTGGACTTCACTAATTAGTTCAAGGAACCGTGATTCAATACAAATTTCTAATCTAGTGACTACCTTTAAACTCTCTTAGTTGTAGAATAGCCATAACTTCTAAAATGTGGAGATATTTGTAGGATCCTTTCTACAAGAATACTCAATATAATGGGTATTAAGAATCTAATAATGAGGGATACTAGGGTTTGATAAAATATGTGCATACATTTAATGATGAAATTAGTTAATTAGAAATGTCTAAATTGTAATAAAGACATAGTAAAACCTAATAATTTTTTTGTTGATGAAATGGAAATCACCACAATCAATACATTATAAATACAAAAAATTATTGCTAATGAAAATTTCTAGATCAATCATAACTTCTAAGAGTGTTACATGAGTTACCACATAGTTATACACCTAGAGAGGAATCCATATGTGTGGAGTCCTCAATTCCTGCTAACCCCCTTAGGGGTAAAGTTATGTGTATAATTAAAAATTTATTAATCATTTATATAATGAAATATATGTACAATTTATAATTTTTTCATCGATGTCTAGTTAATTATAGAAAATTCATGGGGGGGGGAAGATTCCTACAAGATTCTCACTCATCTCTAAAATTTTTATTCTAAGATAAAAAGGAAATAATTGTGTGAGATATCAAGTGAAATATAGAGGGTTAATATAGAGTAAGGGAATAAATAAGGACCTCATGAGCTATTGATGATTGGGTACATTAATGGACATAAATCTCTTAGGTTCAATATGATCTAAGAACTAGCAACATATCTCAACATTACCTACTTAACACCAATATAATCGACTTATAATGATAATTACAATATTAATAACATGAAAAAGTCACCCCTAGATCTTTCAGATATATTTCCCTAAGATGATAAGGATACGAATGATACCAATTCATCATCCCTTATGGAGAAATATAGGAGGAAGGGAGTTGATAAGGGGTCTATGGAAAAACCCTACCCAAAGACACGTCATGATTTTTCTTCCAAAATTACAAACATACCAAGGGAGGGAAAATTGAAAATGTTGTGTGTATTCCATTTGGAATGAAAGACCGTTGGTATAATAATTTCAAGTCTGGGAAAAATAATCAAAGTGAATATTTTACATTAGGTATTTATTTTATTTAATTCAATTTATCTTTATCTACATGTTGGTTATTTTATACTACATTAGGTCAAACATTTATATTCATATAAATGATCCAAGTAGAATGAAAAATATTTCAAATGATGTGGTAGAAATCTGGGATGTAAATGGTGTGAGACTAGTATCCTTAATGGTGAGAGATTATCATCTGAAATTTACTAGTGTTTTGGTTCATGTAATAAATAATTTTTATTATGTTTCATATGTTTCTAGAAAGATAATCTCAGTATCGAGTTTACATACTAAGAGGTTTTATTTGAAGTTTGAAAATAAGTGTCCTCTATTTTATAATTATTACATGTGTTATGTTATGTAAAATCATAACAATTGTAGGTATATTCTTTAATTGAAAACCCATATAATGGAAATAAATGAAAAAATAGAAAAAAATCATATAACAAACACTTGTGGAACTTCGTTATTGGTCATGAAAATGAGAGGCATTAATAAAAATTAAATAAATTAGGTTTTTAAATATAGCTGAGTTAAAACCCTTGGATTTATGGCATGCATGTTTTCAAGGGAAAACAACTAAATAATAAATCTCAAGGAATGGTTTAAGAGCCACTAAATTACTATAATTTATTCATACAATTATATGTAAAACATTTCTTGAAGATGAAAGGTGTGGGTTTCTATACCTCATTAATTTTATTGATGAATATAGTATGTATGGTTATATCTCCTTAATGAGATATAAGTAAAATTCTACATAGATGTTTATGGAATATTGATATGAAGTAGAAAACTAGCCCAACATGAAGACTATGTCACTCAACTAAGACATAGGTTGGTAGTATCTTAACCAGTATTTAATTTTTCACTTGAAGGATTGTGGGATAGTATCCCACATTCAGTGGAATAGTGTTTGTTAAAGGGGGAATTATACCATTCATAGAATGGCTAGATCAATTGTGAGTCTGAAAATATTCTAATATTTTTTTAGGGATACAAATTGTAGATAATGTATTATAAACATAACTAACTTCCAACTAATGTAATTGATATAATTACATATTAGTTGTGGTATAGAAGGAAATCCACTTTATCACACATGTTTGTATGGGGATAACAGTGTTTTTAAGACTATTCCAAGTGAAAAATTACCATCCAAAAGAACAAACATCATCTTTATAGGTTATCCTTATCAAACCGAATGATATTACCTATTTAAACCTTCATATAGAAAATATATTATGGAAAGAGTTTCCATATTTCGTGAAATTTAACCCTTTTCCAAATAAAATAATTAATGAAATATTGACTTAAATAAAAGTTATGCTCTTGATACATGAGATTTGGTACAAGAACAATCTTCATAAGATACGGTGGGAGATAAAGATGTTACCGAGACACATGTATGGTATAGGTAAACTCAAGAGGATAAATAACTAGAGAGATATTGTTCTCTAATCATTACATTATATAATAAATTACTCTGAGAGAATGATGAAGCTCTATGCTACAAAGAATAAGTAGAAGGTAAGGATGCTGCTAAATGAAAATATATCATTCATTCTCTGATAGAGTCCATGTGAAAAAATTATGTTTGTATTTTGGTAGACCTTACAGATGATATAAAAAAATTGGGTGAAAAGGGAATTATAGAAAAAGTGGACGAGGATGTTAAAGTCAATACCTATATTGAATTAATGGTAGTGAAGGATTTTAGGAAATCTTATGTTATACTTTATAAAAAAACCATCTCACGTATTGGGATGATAAAATCTATTATAATATTACATTCAATACAAGCCTTCCATGATAATGAAATTTAGAAATTGGATATAAAAACTTTTTTTTATAAATGGGAATTTGGTTGAATATGTATATATGAATCAATAGAAATGTTACATTATCTCAAAGATTTCAAATAATTTATGCAAGCTATAAATATCCATTTATGGGTTGAAGTATGAATCGCAATCACAGAGTATTCATTTTGACGAATCTATAAGATATTTTTTTCAAGAATTAGAGTGGTCCATGTGTCAATATAAAGGTTAGGTATAATGAAATTATTTTCTTTATATTATATGTTTATGACACTTTAATTATGGGAAATGAAGTATATTCCTTGTAGTTATCTATGAATATATTAAACGAATGTTTCTCTGTGAAAGGATTAGGTGATACAACCAATATCTAAGGGATTAAGATATATTGAGATATATGTAAGAGGATACTTGGGTTATTTTAAAGTACATATATTAATAAGTTGTTCAAAAGTTACAATATGGAATAATCTATGATAGGGTAGTTTCCAATTTCACATGATATCAACCTCTCCAAGAAAATTTATCGAAAAAATAGGCAGATATTGAAATAATGAGTTGAATCCCTTGTGCCTCTATAGTGGAGTCTATCATCCATTCAATTTATGTACTATATTTGATGTTTCCTTCACTTTAATCATAGTGGGAAGATATCTGGATAATCATGGAGAGCATTATTGGGAATATTTGAGGAATATCATGATGTACTTGAAATATAAAATGGATATGTTCATATTATATGGAGAATATGAGGATCTAGATGTTAGTGGATACATTGATATTAGTTTTCAATTAGATCATGATGATCTGAAATCATAGTCAAACTATGATTTCTCATGAATAGTTGTTCAGTGAACTAGAGAACCTCAAAGAAACTTATGGTCACCAAATATAAATTAGAATCTGATTATATTATGGCTTATGATATAGCTAAGGCGGTATTTTGGATATGTTTCTTTTTCTCTTACATCGGTTTTGTACATATAGTGGCAAAACCTATTCCAGTTTATTATGATAATACTGGACCAATGTTGCCTTCCCAGGATCATATGTCACACCAAAAGAAAAATAATATACTACAAATGTTTCATATTTTGAGGGATTTTACCTAGAGTGATTATGTCACAGTTAAAAAATGTCCATAAATGATAACATGGAAGACCCCCTTACTAAATCCATATCATAGAAGAAGCAAAATTCTCATGTGATAGCAAGAAGGTTGATACTTGTTAATAGTTTAATTGATTGAAAGTGGGAGTGTTGAAAGTCAGTGACCTATACCCAACTCATGTATTGCCATTAATTACTGTTACATGTATACATTATTAAATATATATGTTTTTATCTTACCAAAACAATGTTGATAATTCTGAATCCACTATATTTATGGTAATTTCCATTGACAACATATTGTTACAAACAATGTTGGGATTCCACCTAACTCAACACAAGACCTGGTACGAGACATGGCCCGAAGGGCATTCCTAATCCACATGGTCTAGAAACCAGGGTCAGGAATCAATGTAATCAAAATGGGAATGATTTTCCCCCAAAATATTTGATAAAAAAAATAAACTGAGCACACTTCCTGGGAAATAATAAATGAATATTAATAAATACACTACTAATCCCAATAAAATTACTTCTAAAGAAAACAATATAGAATACGGAACTAGAACTATTTCTAACCCACTATATCTCTATGTAAACACTTGGTCACCACCATCAACAAAAATAATCTGTAGCAAGAGAAAATGTACGTGAAACCTGCACCTACAAAAAATCTTGGGTCTACCGGAACTGATCGGCACAAGTAGGGTGTATGCTTAAACAACATAGTATGTAATCAACATAGATTCTGTGAATTTCCATTCCTCAAACTATCAAAATATACTTATTTTAAATATATTTAGAAATTGGTATTTGAAAACATATTTGGAAACCAAATATATATTTCCAAATATTCCTTTCTTAAAATAACACACACAACATTCATTTCTAAAAAATGGTTTCACTTTCCACAACCCATTTCATAACCAAAAACCAAAAACAAACTAAAATAGATTACTAAAAAGTGGTTGTGTAAAATGTAATTGAAACGAAAAACATGAACAAATAAAAAAAACAAATATCCAATCATACATGAAAAATAAAAAAGAACAAATGGATAGTGACTCAAGGGAAATTCCTAAACATATCTAGAGGAAATCCCTGGATGTAAATAGTTCAAACTCACCTGTTAGAACATGGTGCATCTATATACTCAATAACTATTCAACCATTCTACACTAAAAAATCTTATGGAACTTCCCCTTTCCCCATCAAGACAAGGGGTACTGATTCGTATGATCATGTTTGACATGAAACCATCACTCATCCCACTAGATGATGCCTAGTAATCCCCTGATAATAATAATAATACTTGGTGAAACATTTTATAATAATCATAACCCTCAGCGCCCTCATACACATGTCATTAGAGGGGATCCCATCCCAAAGTCTAATGGAATAAACAATAACAATGTTCCCATTCACAAGCCACTAGAGGGGAATGAATATGATGCTATGGTGGGTTTTCCAAAGAATAGAAAATCATGGAACACATAAAAATCCATTTCTTTTACAATAACTTGAATAGAACAAAGAAACCATCATTTTCCAAAACATTCCCACATACCCATATGGCCCATATATCACATGTGTTTAAAATACCAATTTCTATTTTATTACAAGGTTCCAATCAAGAATTCACATTTCATCACATCAAACCCACTTTTGAAAGTCAAAGAAATTTTCATCCTACCCTTTAACAATAATAATGAAAATACATTTACAAATCCATTTCTACCTCATATCCATATTTAACATAATATACCACATCACATGAACATAGAAATACATTCCTTCACCCCACATTCACAACACATGAAATCTGTTTATAAAATACAACAAAATAAGAACATAAGAGACCCAACAATTCATATGGGCATAGCCCCTTTTCAATTCCAAACATAAAAAAAATTAATTCTAGAAATCCATTCCAAAACACTTTCAGCATTTAAAAATCTTATTCGAGGTCCATAACAAATAATACTACATGAAAAAGGCCAACCCTTTTGGAAAACACTTTATTCACATTTTTACATAAAATTTATTTGGAAACACATTTTCCAACTTTCACAAAATAAATTGAAAACATTTATATGGAACAACACAGAGGGATACATAGAACAAAAACCATTTTCTTTTTTAAAACCATATTCTAAAAATTTTTCACTTTAAATAACATTTAAAATGTGTTTTTAAAGAAACAAAACTTTCTTTAAATCCTACATAACAAATAACACATAAGTGTAACACCATAAAATTAATTTATATCCACACATAACACCCAAATCATAGCCCAAAAATATTCCCAAAATATAACCAAGGGGAATCACCACCCACAAATAACCCAACATCCCATTAAAAGATCAATTTGAATTTCATGAAATACCTTACATGTGTGGAAATCTAGGTATAATTGAAGAAATAATTAACAAAACATTTTTCACAAATTTTAGAAATTCAAAACACAAGTAAATTTATACTACCACTTCATAAGAAAGGGAAAAACATTTATAATCCTTTTTTAAAATCTCCAACAATAGAATGAATGTACTGGAAATGATATGGATGGAAAAACCTACATCAACAATGTGAAAACACAACCAAAATTTGGTATAAGAAATATCAAAGACCAAGAGATAGTTCATACACCCAAACACCAAATAAATTAATCCACACATCATCCCATTATTATACTATTTATCCAAGAGAGAACCCTCATAAATAAAAACCGTGATACCAAGAGATAAATAAGGGATGCGGGGAAAGTCATTGAATAATCTAAAGAAACTAACATAGTATCCTTCAAAGGGAATCAGTGTGGGAAGAAGAGAAAGAGAGGTTAATATTGAAGGACCCCATGGTGAAAATAGGTCAAATAGGGGAGGGAAAACTTGAATTGGGGAGAAAATAAAGGAGGCTAAATATTGTAATTTCACAACATTAAGAATTTGGGTACCTCGCATAGTTTTTTCAACATGGTTTTCCAAATCGTGCGCCAACCATAACAATAAATCATCCAAAATCCAAAACCACACTGCATGATTTCCATATTGTTACCCCAATCATTTGTAGGATGTGCAGCATTCCCTAGGATCCAAACCTCAAGATTCATGGATTATGGGGGAAGCCGTGCTGTTTTTCCTAGTAGTGTGCTAACTATCCAACACCTGCTGTCAAGCCCCGAAACTCCACTATTCAACAAAAACTCACATGAGAACTTCCAAAAATAAAAATACAAACCATGGATCAACGCAAACCTCAACCAAGGATCTCAATGCATAAAATGAATGAATTTCCAAGGTTAGGGTGTGAGAATTATCCACAACACAAACACATTCTTCCAAAAAAAGACAAACAGTTGAAATATAAGTCAAAATTGATTCCAAATCGGTATAAAAATGAACAAAACCATGAACCTCAAGGATAAAAGTTTAGTTAATATGTATGATATGAACATTTTTATTAGAAACAAGAGCATGATGAACAACAAGAGAACATTGGAGGGTTCTACCTACCCGAAAAACATGACTAACACCATAACGTGACTTTGGAACACCCCAACCTGGAACTCCTGACATGAACTTTCTAAAATTTCACTACAAAATATTAGAAACACCACAATAGAACTAAAAATTTACAAAAAGAAACAAAACGCCCAAAATTAATGGAAATATATAAAAGGAAATCGAACCCACACATAGAACCCAAACACAAGAAACAATCATCAATATCCACAAGCCCATATATCTCTAATCAAGCACAACAGAAACCTAAAACTGAATAATGAAAGGCTAACAATTAAAAGATCCACATAAAGATAAGAATAAAGACTTATATTAAAAATGGAAAAACTATCATGATTTAATAAAAAATGATGGAACATATAAATATAGTATATTTCGAAATAGATAACATCAAAAGTCTCCACCAAAACACTAGGGACAAAAGCAACACCAAGGATTCCCACCCTCGTCCATTCATGACTATGAAAAAAGATTCACTCTAGGGATTATGTATGGAGCCGTGATTTCTAAATAATCTTCTTCCTCATAGATAGGAACCGAAATCCCCCAATCAAGGCCTCTTCTTTATGATAGGATTCTTACAAAACTTCTCTAGATGACCAAACTACCATAACAATGAAAAGATTTCAAAGGATAAATACATGCCATCTTTGAATTCCCAAACTGGATGAACTGAAAACATAATAGTTAGTAGTTCATAGAACTGGATGTTGGGGCCAATGAAGAGGATTTTTAGAAAAAAGGTTACTTTAGAACATGCATCTCTCTGGATGGAGAACCTTCATGAGAACCACTAACCACTGACTGGTCCCCATGGACTTACTCAGCTAAAAAAGATTCATCTTACAAAATTTCAACAGGACTTCACTAGATGAAAGGACTCAATCATTGATCTTGGGATTATGACCGCAAACAAATGGTGGATCTTTTAATAGATCCTACGATGTTATCTACAATGAGAAAGAAACAAGATACCTGAAATGCTCAACATATCTCTTCATTAACAGATATCCTTATTGAATACCTAAGATCTATTACATTTTATTCTTCTTCACTTCCTATAGAATGAACCATTAGACAAATGTGTTCTAAATCACATAAAATTTCATCCCAACCTGCATTGATGATGGAGTAATCACCTTCCATTAATCCAAATATATAACCTCAAAGAAACACATAACAACACACTTTATCATTGTATCAGGAGTTATAAGGCCCCATCCTTAAACCTTACATAATATTGAATTAAAAGAGTAATTCACATTGAGGATCTTTTCAGGTTTAGAGTTTTAGAGAATTAGAACATAACTATTACATCTCAAAAGATTACAAAGTAGTCACTTCTACTAAGTTTCCATATTAAAAAAAACTCTTAAAAGAAACATGTCTAGTTCCATGTTTTATGTAGCATGACATTCCCTTGATCCCATCCATGACGTTATTCCACATTAAGTCATGTGAAAAACATTTCATAAAAACTTGGGGTGAGCATAAAAAGCTCAGTAAGGGATACACAAAGAATGAAAACTGTTAGTTTTTCAAACATCAAGTAAACCATGTATACTCTATCAAAGTAATACCTTCACCTTCATGAAGTAGTAAAAACTCTTCACTGAATAAAGTGTCATTGCTTACCTTTTTGTAACCAAAGGATTACCATAAAACCCATATAATGAACACATAACATATATAAAGGTAACATGGGTCATAAACATACTTAAGGGGAATAACCATACGGTCGACTTCCACACATATCACATAATGGAATAGCCATACGACCAATTTCCATACATACTTAATGGAATAGTCATACGGCCGACTTCCATACCCAATGCATTGGAGGTTATAACGTAACCACCCGTCCTGGTATTTACGGCACCACCCGTCATATGGTTTATCACGTAACCACCCGTCAAATGTCCATGTACCAATATAATATCATAAAACATAAAACCAATATAAAGGAAAGATAACATTTCCACATTTCAATCACAATATATCATAATAGATTCCTTTATCAAAACCATTTTCAATACCAAAATACATAAAAGAGTATATGGTATTTATTTCATTTTAAAAACATAACGTCTTGTTGAGGAAGCCAAAGACCAAATAATACTCGCGGCGGCAGAAAAGTTCTTTGTCACCGCGTACGTTAAAAATAACATTCCTTTTTGTCGTTTAGTAAAACGCTTCGTAGAAAAAGATTCCTTTTGTATAAAAGTAAAAGTCAAAGGTGTATATACATCATATAAATAAAGTTGTGTATAAAACGAAATATGCCTCAACGAAAGGAGATTGAGACGAAGTCCCTTACCTTGGGTCCGACTTGACTCGATCGTTCTTTAACGTCCTGAATAATAAACTTGAGTTAATTTATACTTGATTAAGAACCTTTTTAAAGTACATTATTCCTTTTATATCACTTATTTCCATGTTATAAACATTATGTAACCATTTAAGTTAATAATGTTTGTTTTGTCAATATTTGGTTCTTAAGTCGAAAGTGGACTTCTTATAATTACAAGTTGTTCGTGTGGTCAAAGGTTCTTTATATCCAGAATGACATTCCTGATTTGGATATCATATATATCATATATATCCAGCATATACATGTATTTATAATATTACATAATCATTTAGAGGTAAGAAATGAAATGCACCGTTCATGGAGACGGTAAGCCGTACGTACGCATGAAGGATACTTAAATTTCTATTTCGTATTTTGTAGAATGGAATCATAATGATATAAGAGTATATTATAATTATAGTATAATAACATATATAATATCATTAACTTTATCCTTTACACATCCCACACATGGTATTAACGAATCAAATCACTTTCTGGGGGCGGTAGTCCGCACTTCCTAAAATGAAGATATCATGTTTACCCATAATGGAAACAATAATGGTGTGCCATAAATGAAAAATACAGAATCTTAAGGAAAGAATAAACATATTATATATCATATATAAAAATAGTTACATCTTAATGGCCACCTATGAAGGTGTTAAATGAGTATTGAACAATCATCGTTTCGGGAGGCAGAATTTCGCCATCCACAGAAAGTGTATGTTCTTTAACCATTTGATGTAGTTGTGTGAGGGTGTAGCTTAAATAAATCTTATACCAACATCCTAGTATATTGAAGATACTGGTTTTGTTACAAAAGAAGTACATAAAAAGAGTTTAGGGGGTTGGAAAAGCAAAATAAAACAAATGAACAAGAGAGAATGAATTGCCTTTAAAAGTGTAACTCCTTTTGATTTGAGCCTAAAGGCTTCTTTTGAAAGGATTCTACCCAAAGGGAATCTTCTAGGATGAGGATAGGGGTTTGGAGAGAGTAAATGGGCAGGGGATGGCCGCGCCAAAGGCTTGAGGAGTGTGTGAAATGAGGTAGAGGTGGGGGCCTTTTATAAGAGGAGAGGAGGGGCAGTCTTGGAAAGTAAAGAAATATTACTTTATTTGAAAATGCGTTTTGGATTTAAATGGTCCCACATTGATGTAATTCTAGGATAAGGTGATAAGGCTTAGAAATATTCCCATCCAATAGTTTTTGGACATGTGTAGGTTTTAGATATTACATTATCTTTCCATTTTATTTAAATCGTTAAATAATGATGTCATCGCTGCATCATCATGATGTCATAAATAATTTAATTTATTTAAAGTAAAAAAATTATAAAAAAAATACTATGATGTAGGAAATCTGTTGAGATTTCCAATGAATTTTTATAATCAAAAATCTGATCTTTATAACCCCAAGTAAAATTTTTTTTCGTAAAACATATTATGTTTGTGTCATTTTTACTTTTACATTAAATAAAAAGTTATTTATGTCATTTCCCAACCAAAGTGGCTCCATGGGATCCCCAAGTTGACCCATGGCTTGTCTCGGTCGGCCATGACACATCCAATGAGGGTAGGACATCTGTTAATTTCATCTCATATTATTAAAACATTATTTTTACCTTAAACTACACTAATTACCACTAATCACGATTTAAAACTTAATAAGTTACTATTCACCAAAAAATTATTTTAATCTCATTGAACCACATTTTACTTCTTAATGACAACCATGTATGTCGGATTTTTGAAAATCAAAACACAATGATGGCAAAATTTCATTTAAACGTAAAATCAGTATTTATAAGTACCACTTAGTGGTTTCACTATTCATCAAAATTTGAAGTTTTTCTGAAAATTACCAAAAATTCACCCTAAGCTATATTTGATATTACGAATTAAAAAATGAAGTCTATTTTACAAAATTAAAAACATATAAGTCACATTAATTAATTTAATAATTAATTCCCGCTGTCAGAGCAAATAACGTGTTTTTATGAAACAATAAGTATCAAAAGATTGACACTAGTTAAAGTCCGATTTCAAAGTGAAATTAATTCCAACGACCACTATTGGATTTAATGGTAAAAATATTTTCTAATTTTACTTTAAAACCAATTCAAAAGATAATATAATAATATAAATAAATTATATTAAAGAGAGGTTTTGAATTAAAATATAACATTTTACGCTATTCATTAAAAAATGAACTTTATCAGAAAGGTACCAAAAATTTACACAAAGTAAATTTTGATGTCCTGATTCTAAAGAAGAGTTATTTTTGGTCCAATAGAATTTATAAGATTGATCAAAACTATATTTATTGACGGTTCACTGTCAAAAGGTGATAAGTGAACCCTTAGTGAAAATTACGGTATAAATGCCTAAAATTGAACTCTTTCCGTATTTTAAGCCTTTATCTTTTATTGGGTAAATGTAAAAACATTTAAAAACATATATAATCATATTTTAGTTATTTCTATCCATTCCAGCCAGTACAACGACTACTTGTTAAATAACATTTAAAATAATATTAATTTATTACTTGTGTACAACGTAAGTTTTCAAAGAAACTCATCGTTGCGTATCGAGTACGCTATCGAACCTAGAACCCCCTTTTAATTAAAATTAATATGTAATTCATAAATATTAATAAATATGAAAATTATTTATTCTTGAATTACCTGGGATGTTACATCCTTCCCCCCTTTTGGGAATTGTGTCCTCGCAATTTTATTCACTTATCAAAATATGTGGGTGTATTTATCCCTCATAGCATTTTTAGATTCCCACGTTGCCTCTTCAATCACATGGTTTTTCCACAAAACCTTTACCTGATGAATCACCTTATTCCGTAACACCTACTCCTTGTGGTCAAGAATCTGGACTAGTTGTTTTTCATAAGATAGGTTCTCCTCCAGCTGAACTACCTCTGGACTCAAAACATGAGATGGATCTGGCATATACTTCCTCAACATTGAAACATGAAAAACATTGTGTACCTGAGATAAACTCGGAGGTAATTCCACTCTGTACGCAACTGATCCAACTCTCTCTAGAATTTCATATGGTCCAATGAACCTTGGACTCAGCTTTCCTCTCTTACCAAATCTCATCACACTTTTCCAAGGAGAAACCTTGAGAAAAACATGATCACCTACCTAGAAAGATAGATCCTTCCTCCGGTTATCCGCATAAATCTTCTGCCTCCTCTGAGCTGTTCTCATGTGCTTCTGAATCAACTGAACTTTTTCTGCCATCCCATCTACCAATTCTGGTCCCATCAGCTTCCTTTCACCCACATCATCCCAAAATGCTGGAGTTTGACACCGCTTCCCATATAATTCCTCAAATGGTGCCATCTGTATACTGGAATGAAAGTTGTTATTATAAGAAAACTCAACCAAAGAAAGATGTTGGTCCCAACTTCCCTGATAATCCATAGAACAATCTCATAGCATATCCTCCAAGGTCTGAATTGTTCGTTCTGACTGACCATCTGATTGAGGATGAAATGCTGTACTAAAATTTAATTCAGTACCCAACGACTTCTGAAGGCCTTTCCAAAAGTTAGAAGTGAACCTGGGATCACGATCAGATATAATGGAGAGAGGAACTCCATGTAACCTGACTATCTCATTAAGATACAAACGGGAATGTTGATCTAGGGAAAAAGTATCTCGTATAGCAAGGAAATGAGCAGATTTTGTCAAGCGATCAACAATAACCCAGATTGCATTATTACCTCGAGATGTCTTCAGTAATCCCACAACAAAGTCCATCGATATATTCTCCCATTTACACTCTGGCACTCGTAAAGGCTGAAGAATCCCTTTCGGTAAATGTCGGTCTACTTTAAACTGTTGACAAGTCAAACACTTCACAGTAAAATCAGCAATATCTCTTTTCATTCCATCCCACCAGTAATACTCTCGCAGATCTCTATACATCTTAGTACTGTCAGGATGAACTGAAAATGGAGAACTATGAGTTTCACATAACAACGCTCTCTTCAACTGTGAATCACAAGGCACACACAATCTCTTCCCAAATCTCAAAACGCAATCATTGTCAATGTTGAATTTAGGCAACTTACCTTTCTGAACCAGCTCTACCTTTTTCTGCAACTCACTGTCTTGCTTCTATGCTTGCTTGATTCTATCTGATAGAGATGATTTCACTGATACCTAAAACCCAACAGAAGAAAATCCTGTACCAACAACTTCCATGCCAAAGTTCATAAAATCTTTAACCAAAGGATCACGTTCCAAATGCAACATTGCTAATGAAGCATTACATTTTTGACTCAAAGCATCATCCACTTTATTTGATTTCCCCGGATGGTAATGAATTGTACAATCATAATCCTTGATTAATTCCAGCCATCTCCTCTGTCTCATGTTCAATTCATTCTGAGTGAATATATACTTTAAACTTTTGTGATTAGTATATATTTCACACTTTACTCCATACAAATGATGCCTCCAAATTTTTAAAGCAAAGACAATATCAGCTAATTCCAAATCATGTGTAGGGTAATTTACCTCATGAGTTTTCAACTGTCGTAAAGCATAAGCAATTACCTGATCATTCTGCATAAGGACACAGCCAAGTCCCTTCAACAAAGCATCACTGTATATAACAAACTCACCATTCCTGTTAGGTAGTGCCAAAACTGGATCATTCACCAATCTTCTCTTCAACTCCTGAAAACAATCATCACATTCCTTTGTCCAGATAGAACTTAACACCCTTACGAGTTAGCTTAGTCATTGGACTAGATAACAGTGAAAAATTTTCAACAAACCTTCAGTAGTAACCTGCCAAACCAAGAAAACTACGGATCTCAGTTACATTTGTCGGTCTTGGCCATTCATTAAAAACTTTTTTTTGCAGGATCAACGGTTATGCCATCTTTTGAAACAATGTGACCAAGGAAAGAAATTTGTTGCAACCAAAACACACACTTGCTGAATTTTCCATACAATTTATTTTCTTTTAAGGTTTGAAAAATGACCCTTAAATGTCTTTCATGCTCCTCTTTACTTTTAGAAAACACCAAAATATCATCAATAAAAACAATGAACATTTTTCACCTGAGTCAATTGAGCCATCACTGCAACAAACTATTTAGTTCTGATTCTGACCATCTCAGGATACTGATTTGAAAGGTCATTTCCCTCTGTATGCCTACCCAGAAAAGCTGCTCTATTTCCTCTATAGAAAACCATTCTTATCACAGAAATACTTTAGGTGAAGAAACATGGTAATCTGTAAATTCTATATCATTTCAATCATATTATAATTTAACACTTTTCTAACTCCTAAAGTTGTCTAAACCGACCTCTGATACCAACTATGAGGCCCCAGCCTTAAACATTACTTAATATTGAATTAAAAGAGTAATTCACATTGAGGATCTTTTCAGGTTTAGAGTTTTAGAGAATTAGAACATAACTATTACATCTCAAAAGATTACAAAGTAGTCACTTCTACTATGTTTCCATAATAAAAATAACTCTTAAAAGAAACATTTCTAGTTCCATGTTTTATGTAGCATGACATTCCCTTGATCCCATCCTTGACCTTATTCCACATTAAGTCCTATGAAAAACATTTCAAAAAAACATGGGGTGAGCATAAAAAGCTCAGTAAGGGATACACAAAGAATGAAAACTGTTAGTTTTTCAAAAATCAAGAAAACCATGTATACTCTATCAAAGTAATACCTTCACCTTCATGAAGTAGTAAAAACTCTTCACTGAATAAAGTATCATTTCATACATTTTTGTAACCAAAGGATTACCATAAAACCCATATAAATAACACATAACATATATAAATGTAACTTGGGACATAAACATACTTAAGTGGAATAACCATACGGTCGAATTCCACACATATCACTTAATAGAATAGCCATACAGCCAATTTCCATACATACTTAATAGAATAGCCATATGGCCGACTTCCATACCAAATGCATTGGAGGTTATAACATAACCACCCGTCCTGGTATTCACGGCACCACCCGTCATATGGTTTATCACGTAACCACCCGTCAAATGTCCAAGTACGAATATAAAATCATAAAACATAAAACCAATATAAAGGAATGATAACATTTCCACATTTAAATCACAATATATCATAATAGAATCCTTTATCAAAACCATTTTCAATACCAAAATACATAAAAGAGTATATGGTATTTATTTCATTTTAAAAACATAACGGCTTGTTGAGGAAGCCAAAGACCAAATAATACTCGCGACGGCGGAAAAGGTCGTTGTCACCGCGTACGTTAAAAAAAAATTCCTTTTTTTCGTTTAGTAAAATGCTTCGTAGAAAAAGATTCCTTTTGTATAAAAGTAAAAGTCAAAGGGGTTTATACACCGTATAAAATAAAGTTGTGTATAAAACGAAATATGCCTCAATGAAAGGAGATTGAGACGAAGTCCCTTACCTCGGGTCCGACTTGACTCGATCGTTATTTAACGTCCTGAAAAATAAACTTGAGTTAATTTATACTTGATTAAAAACCTTTTTAATGTTCATTATTCCTTTTATATCACTTATTTCCATGTTATAAACATTATGTGACCATTTAAGTTAAGAATGTTTGTTTTTTCAATATTTGGTTCTTAAGTCGAAAGTGGACTTCTTACAATTACATGTTGTTCGTGTGGTCAAAGGTTATTTATATCCAGAATGAAATTCCAGATTTGGATATCATATATATAATATATATCCAGAATATACATGTATTTATAATATTAAATAATCATTTAGAGGTAGGAAATGAAATGCACCGTTCATGGATACGGTAAGCCGTACGTACGCATGAACGCTACTTTCATTTCTATTTCGTATTTTATAGAATGGAATCATAATGATATAAGAGTATATTATAATTACAGTATAATAAAATATATAATATCATTAACTTTATCCTTTACACATCCCACATATGGTATTAACGAATCAAATCACTTTCAGGGGACGGTAGTCTGCACTTCCTAAAATGAAGATATCGTGTTTACCCATAATGGAAACAATAATGGTATTCCATAAATGAAAAATAATGAAGATTAAAGAAAGAATAAACATATTATATATCATATATAAAAATAGTGACATCATAATGGCCACCATTGAAGGTGTTAAATGAGTATTGAACAATCATCGTTTCGGGAGGCAGAATTTCGCCATCCACGGAAACCGTATGTTCTTTAACCATTTGATGTAGTTGTGTGAGAGTGTAGCTTGAATAAATATTATAACAACATCCTAGTAAATTGAAGATACTTGTGTTATTACAAAAGAAGTAAATAAAAAGAGTTTAGGGGGTTGGAGAAGCAAAATAAAACAAATGAACAAGAGAGAATGAATTACCTTTAAAAGTGTAACTCCTTTTGATTTGAGCATAAAGGCTTCCTTTGAAAGGATTCTGCCCAAAGGGAATCCTATAAGATGAGGAGAGGGATGTGGAGAGAGTAAATGGGCAGGGGATGGCCTATCCAAAGGCTTGAGGAGTGTGTGAAATGAGGTAGAGGTGGGGTCCTTTTATAAGAGGAGAGGATGGGCACTCTTGGAAAGTAAAGAAATATTACTTTATTTGAAAATGAATTTCGGATTTAAATGGTCCCAAATTGATATAATTCGAGGATAAGATGATAAGGCTTCGAAATATTCCCATCCAATATGTTTTGTACATGTGTAGGTATTAGATATTACATTATCATTCCATTTTATTTAAATCGTTAAATAATGATGTCATCACTGCATCATCATGATTTCATAAATAATTTAATTTATTTAAAGTCTACAAATTATAAAAAAAATACTATGATGTAGGAAATCTCTTTAGCTTTCTAGTGACGATTTATAATAAAAAATAGGATCTTTATAACCCCATGTAAAAATTGTTTTCGTAAAACATATTATGTTTGTGTCATTTTTACTTTTACATTAAATAAAAAGTTATTTATGTCATTTCCCAACCAAAGTAGATCCATGGGGTCCCCAAGTTGACCCATGGCTTGTCTTGGTCGGTCATGACACATACAATGAGGGTAGGACATGTTTCAAGCTCATCTAATATTATTAAAACATTATTTTTACCTTAAACTACACTAATTACCACTAATCGCGATTAAAAACTTAATAAGTTACTATTCACCAAAAAATTATTTTAATCTCATTGAACCACATTTTACTTCTTAATGACAACCATGTATGTTGGATTTTTGAAAATCAAAACACAATGATGGAAAAATTTCATTTAAATGGAAAATCAGTTTTTATAAGTACCACTTAGTGGTTTCACTATTCATCAAAATATGATGTTTTTCAGAAAGTTACCAAAAAATCACCCTAAGATATATTTGATATTACGAATTAAAAAATGAAGTCTGTTTTAAAAAATTAAAAACATATAAGTCACATTAATTAATTTAATAATTAATTCCCTCTGTCAGAGCAAATAGCGTGTTTTTATGAAACAATAAGTATCAAAAGATTGACACTAGTGTAAGTCCGATTTCAAAGTGAAATTAATTCCAACGACCACTATTGGATTTAATGGTAAAAATATTTTCTAATTTCACTTTAAAACAAATTAAAAAGATAATCTAATCATATAAATAAATTAGATTAAAGAGAGGTTTTGAATTAAAATACAACAGTTTACACTATTCATTAAAAAATGAACTTTATCGGAAAGGTACCAAAAATTTACACAAAGTAAATTTTGATGTCCCGATTCTGAAGAATGGTTATTTTTGGTCCAATAGAATTTATAATATTGATCAAAACTATATTTATTGACGGTTCGCCGTTAAAAGGTGATAAGTGAACCCTTAGTGAAAATTAGGGTATAAATGCCTAAAATTGACCTGTTTCCGTATTTTAAGCCTTTATCTTTTATTGGGTAAATGTAAAAACATTTAAAAACATATATAATCATATTTTAGTTATTTCTAGACATTCTTTCTAGTACAACGACTACTTGTTAACTAACATTTAAAATAATATTATTTTATTACTTGTGTACAACGTATGTTTTCAAAGAAACTCATCGTTGCGTATCGAGTACGCTATCGAACGTAGAAACCCCTTTTAATTAAAAATAATATTTAATTCGTAAATTTTAATAAATATGAAAATTATTTATTCTTTAATTACCTAGGATGTTACATCCTTCCCCCCTTCTGGGAATTGTGTCCTCACAATTTTATTCACTTATCAAAATAAGTGGGGGTATTTATCCCTCATAGCATTTGCAGATTCCCACATTGCCTCTTCAATCACATGGTTTTTTCAGAAAACCTTTACCTGATGAATCACCTTATTCCGTAACACCTGCTCCTTGTGGTCAAGAATTTGGACTAGTTGTTCTTCATAAGATAGGTTCTCCTCCAGCTGAACTACCTATGGACTCAAAACATGAGATGGATCTGGCATATACTTCCTCAACATTGAAACATGAAAAAAATGGTGTACCTGAGATAAAATCGGAGGTAATGACACTCTGTATGCAACTGATCCAACTCTCTCTAGAATTTCATATGGTCCAATGAACCTTGGACTCAACTTTCCTTTCTTACCAAATCTCATCACACTTTTCCAAGGAGAAACCTTGAGAAAAACATGATCACCTACCTCGAAAGATAGATCCTTCCTCCGGTTATCTGCATAACTCTTCTACCTCCTCTGAGCTCTTCTCATGTGCTTCTGAATCAACTGAACTTTTTCTTCCATCTCTTCTACCAATTCTGGTCCCATCAGCTTCCTTTCACCCACTTCATCCAAAAATGCTGGAGTTCGACACCGCTTCCCATATAATTCCTCAAATAGTGCCATCTGTATACTGGAATGAAAGCTGTTATTATAAGAAAACTCAACCAAAGAAAGATGTTGGTCCCAACTTCCCTGATAATCCATAGAACAAGCTCATAGCATATCCTCCAAGGTCTGAATTGTTTGTTCTAACTGCCCATCTGATTGAGGATGAAATGTTGTACTAAAATTTAATTCAGTACCCAATGACTTCTGAAGGCCTTTCCAAAAGTTAGAAGTCAACCTGGGATTACAATCAGATACAATGGAGAGAGGAACACCATGTAACCTGACTATCTCATTAAGATACAAATAGGAAAGTTGATCTAGGTAAAAAGTATCTCGTATAGAAAGGAAATGAGAAGATTTGGTCAAGCGATCAACAATAACTCAGATTGCATTATTACCTTAAGATGTCTTCGGTAATCCCACAACAAATTCCATGGATATATTCTCCCATTTCCACTCTGGCACTGGTAAAAGCTGAAGCATCCCTTTCGGTAACTATCGGTCTGCTTTAACCTGTTGACAAGTCAAACACTTCACAGTAAAATCAGCAATATCTCTTTTCATTCCATCCCACAAGTAACACTCCCGCAGATCTCTATACATCTTAGTACTGTCAGGATGAAATGAAAATGGAGAACTATGAGTTTCACATAACAACTCTCTCTTAAACTGTGAGTCACAAGGCACACACAATCTCTTCCCAAATCTAAAAACGCAATCATTATCAATGTTGAATTCAGGCAACTTACCTTTCTGAACCAGCTCTACCTTTTTCTGCAACTCACTGTCTTGCTTCTGTGCTTGCTTGATTCTATCTGATAGAGATGATTTCACTGATACCTGAAACAAAACAGAAGAACATCCTGTACCAAAAACTTCTATGCCAAAGTTCATCAAATATTTAACCAAAGGATCATGTTCCAAACGCAACATTGTTAATGAAGCATTACTTTTTCAACTCAAAGCATCATCCACTTTATTTGCTTTTCCCGGATGGTAATGAATTGTACAATCATAATCCGTGATTAATTCCAGCCATATCCTCTATCTCATGTTCAATTATTTCTGAGTGAATATATACTTTAAACTTTTGTGATTAGTATATATTTCACACTTTACTCCATACAAATGGTGCCTCCAAATTTTTAAAGCAAAGACAACAACAGCTAATTCCAAATCATGTGTAGGATAATTTACCTAATGAGTTTTCAACTGTAGTAAAGCATAAGCAATTACCCGATCATTCTGCATAAGGACACAACCAAGTACCTTCAATGAAGCATCACTGTATATAACAAACTCACGATTCCTGGAAGGAAGTTCCCAAACTGGAGCATTCACCAATCTTCTCTTCAACTCCTGAAAACAATCATCACATTCCTTTTCCCAGATGAACATAACACCCTTACGAGTTAGCTTAGTCATTGGACTAGATAACTGTGAAAAAATTTCAACAAAACTTCGGTAGTAACCTGCCAAACCAAGAAAACTACGGATCTCGGTTACATTTGTGGGTCTTGGCCATTCATCAAAAACTTTTTTTTGCAGGATCAACGATTTTGCCATCTTTTGAAACAATGTGACCACGGAAAGCAATTTGTTGCAACCAAAACTCACACTTGCTGAATTTTCCATACGATTTATTTTCTTTTAAGGTTTGCAAAATGACCCTTAAATTCCTTTCATGCTCCTCTTTACTTTTAGAAAACACCAAAATATCATCAATAAAAACAACCATCATTTTTCACATGAGTCAATTGAGCCATCACTGCAACAAACTGTTTAGTTCTGATTCTGACCATCTCAGAATACTGATTTGAAAGTTTATTTCCCTCTATATGCCTTCCCAGAAAAGATGATCTGTTTCCTCTATGGAAAACGATTCTTATCATAGAAATACTTTAGATGAAGAAACATGGTAATCCGTAAATGCTATATCATTTCAATCATATTATAATTTAACACTTTTCTAACTCCTAAAGTTGTATAAACGACCTCTGATACCAACTATAAGGCCCTAGCCTTAAACCTTACTTAATATTGAATTAAAAGAGTAATTCACATTGAGGATCTTTTCAGGTTTAGAGTTTTAGAGAATTAGAACATAACTATTACATCTCAAAAGATTACAAAGTAGTCACTTCTACTAAGTTTCCATAATAAAAAAACTCTTAAAAGAAACATGTCTAGTTCCATGTTTTATGTAGCATGACATTCCCTTGATCCCATCCTTGACCTTATTCCACATTAAGCCCTATGAAAAACATTTAAAAAAAACTTGGGGTGAGCATAAAAAGCTCAGTAAGGGATACACAAAGAATGAAAACTGTTAGTTTTTCAAACATAAAGTAAACCATGTATACTCTATCAAAGTAATACCTTCACCTTCATGAAGTAGTAAAAACTCTTCACTGAATAATGTATCATTTCTTACCTTTTTGTAACCAAAGGATTACCATAAAACCCATATAAAGAACACATAACATATACAATGGTAACTTGGGACATAAACATACTTAAGTGGAATGACCATACGGTCGACTTCCACACATATCACTTAATGGAATAGCCATACGGCCGATTTCCATACATACTTAATGGAATAGCCATACGGCCGGCTTCCATACCCAATGCATTGGAGGCTATAATGTAACCACCCATCCTGGTATTCACGGCACCACCCGTCATATGGTTTATCATGTAACCACCCGTCAAATTTCCAAGTACCAATATAAAATCATAAAACATAAAACCAATATAAAGTAATGATAACATTTCTACATTTCAATCACAATATATCATAATAGAATCCTTTATCAAAACCATTTTCAATACCAAAATACATAAAAGAGTATATGGTATTTATTTCATTTTAAAAACATAACGGCTTGTTGAGGAAGCCAAAGACCAAATAATACTCGCGACGGCGGAAAAGGTCGTTGTCACCGCATACGTTAAAAAAACATTCCTTTTTTTCGTTTAGTAAAAAGCTTCGTAGAAAAAGATTCCTTTTGTATAAAAGTAAAAGTAAAAGGGGTTTATACACTGTATAAAAGAAAGTTGTGTATAAAACGAAATATGCCTCAATGAAAGGAGATTAAGACGAAGTCCCTTACCTCAGGTCCGACTTGACTCGATCGTTCTTTAACGTCCGGAAGAATAAACTTGAGTTAATCTATACTTGATTAAGAACCTTTTTAAAGTTCATTATTCCTTTTATATCACTTATTTCCATGTTATAAACATTATGTGACCATTTAAGTTAACAATGTTTGTTTTTTCAATATTTGGTTCTTAAGTCGAAAGTGGACTTCTTACAATTACATGTTGTTCGTGTGGTCAAAGGTTATTTATATGCAGAATGAAATTCCAAATTTGGATATCATATATATCATATATATCCATCATATACTTGTATTTATAATATTACATAATCATTTAGAGGTAATAAATGAAATGCACCGTTCATGGATACGGTAAGCCGTACGTACGCATGAACGCTACTTTCATTTCTATTTCGTATTTTATAGAATGGAATTATAATGATATAAGAGTATATTATAATTATAGATAATAAAATATATAATATCATTAACTTTATCCTTTACACATCCCACATAGGGTATTATCGAATCAAATCACTTTCAGGGGGCGGTAGTCCACACTTCCTAAAATGAAGATATCGTGTTTACCCATAATGGAAACAATAATGGTATGCCATAAATGAAAAATAGTGAATCTTAAGGAAAGAATAAACATATTATATATCATATATAAAAATAGTGACATCATATTGGCCACCATTGAAGGTGTTAAATGAGTATTGAACAATCATTGTTTCGGGAGGCAGAATTTCGCCATCCACGGAAACCGTATGTTCTTTAACCATTTGATGTAGTTGTGTGAGAGTGTAGCTCGAATAAATTTTATAAAAACATCCTAGTAAATTGAATATACTTCTTTTGTTACAAAAGAAGTAAATAAAAAGAGTTTAGGGGGTTGGAGAAGCAAAATAAAACAAATGAACAAGAGAGAATGAATTACCTTTAAAAGTGTTACTCCTTTTGATTTGAGCATAAAGGCTTCCTTTGAAAGGATTCTGCCCAAAGTAAATCCTCTAGGATGAGGAGAGGGATGTGGAGAGAGTAAATGGGCCGGGGATAGCCGATCAAAAGGCTTGAGGAGTGTGTGAAATGAGGTAGAGGTGGGGGCCTTTTATAAGAGGAGAGGAGGGGCACTCTTGGAAAGTAAAGAAAAATATTACTTTATTTGAAAATGAGTTTCATATTTAAATGTTCCCACATTGATATAATTCAAGTATAAGGTGATAAGGCTTCGAAATATTCCCATCCAATAGTTTTTGGACATGTGTAGGTTTTAGATAATACATTATCTTTCCATTTTATTTAAATCGTTAAATAATGATGTCATCGCTGCATCATCATGATTTCATAAATAATTTAATTTATTTAAAGTCTAAAAATTATAAAAAAAATACTATGATGTAGGATATTGTTTTATCTTTCCAGTGACTATTTATAATAAAAAATCTGATCTTTATAAACCCATGTAAAATTTTTTTTCATAAAACATAATATGTTTGTGTCATTTTTACTTTTACATTAAATAAAAAGTTATTTATGTCATTTCCCAACCAAAGTGGCTCCATTGGGTCCCCAAGTTGACCCATGGCTTTTCTCGGTCGTCCATGACACATAAAATGAGGGTAAGACATGTGTCAAGCTCATCTCATATTATTAAAACATTATTTTTACCTTAAACTACACTAATTACCACTAATCGCGATTAAAAACTTAATAAGTTACTATTCACCAAAAAATTATTTTAATCTCATTGAACCACATTTTACTTCTTAATGACAACCATGTATGTCGGATTTTTGAAAATCAAAACACAATGATGGAAAAATTTCATTTAAACGGAAAATCAGTTTTTATAAGTACCACTTAGTGGTTTCACTATTCATCAAAATTTGAAGTTTTTCAGAAAATTACCAAAAATTCACCCTAAGCTATATTTGATATTACGAATTCAAAAATGAAGTCTATATTACAAAATTCGAAACATATAAGTCACATTAATTAATTTAATAATTAATTCCCGCTGTCAGAGAAAATAGCGTGTTTTTATGAAACAATAAGTATCAAAATATTGACACTAGTTTAAGTCTGATTTCAAAGTGAAATTAATTTCAACGACCAGTATTGGATTTAATTGTAAAAATATTTTCTAATTTTTACTTTAAAACCAATTCAAAATATAATCTAATCATATAAATATATTAGATTAAAGAGAGGTTTTGAATTAAAATACAACATTTTACGCTATTCATTAAAAAATGAACTTTATCGGAAAGGTACCAAAAATTTACAAAAAGTAAATTTTGATGTCCCTTTTCTAAAGAAGAGTTATTTTTGGTCCAATAAAATTTATAAGGTTGATCAAAACTATATTTAATGATGATTCACCGTCAAAAGGTTATAAGTGAACCCTTAGTGAAAATTAGGGTATAAATGTCTAAAATTGAACTCTTTCCGTATTTTAAGCCTTTATCTTTTATTGGGTAAATGTAAAAACATTTAAAAACATATATAATCATATTTTAGTTATTTCTATACATTCCTGCCAGCACAACGGCTACTTGTTAACTAACATTTAAAATAATATTATTTTATTACTTGTGTGCAATGTAAGTTTTCAACGAAACTCATCGTTGCGTATCGAGTACGCTATCGAACGTAGAAACCCCTTTTAATTAAAATTAATATTTACTTCGTAAATATTAATAAATATGAAAATTATTTATTCTTTAATTACCCGGGATGTTACATGAGTTCTCAACGATTTTAAGACACACTCAACTTTCTCAATACATTCCATTAACACAAACAAACCTTGATTACTATGAATGAAGGGTAACAATTGGGAGGAACCCAAAACTAGTAAATACCCACTAGAAAATTTAAGGACATTATTGGGAAACATATTCTGAACAATAAAAGGAACAAAAAACCAAAATCAACATCAAGATGAAACATAATAAAATATAACAACTTGATCAGAAAACGATAGGCTCATAATTAGAAAATTAAAAACACAACCCAAAATTATATTTTCAAATACCAGGATTTTCATTTAAAATTTTAAATTTACTTCCTAAAAAGCAACTTTTCACAATCAAAACCCACTTATCAATTAAAAACAACTTTTTGAAGTCATTTTTCCATTCAATGACATTTTGGGAAAACAATGATAAACCATTTATTTCAAATAATAACCCATAGAATACTATGAATCATCACATATGTGATCATTATACTTCCTCTTAAGACATACTTGCATTCATGCCAATATACTCCATCCATACATACCCACACACATGTTAATGTATAAAATGATTACCAAGGGTTTCACATTCCACTTCATCATTAATCCAAATAATTTTCCATATTTACAATTAACATTTCTTCCACATTTTTGCTAACCATTTTTTATAGTCAATCAATTTCTATTTTAATGACAAATTTTCAATCCAAAATCACATTAAAGAACCCATTTCCATTTCAATAACTGTTTTCATTTATGAAAGAACCAACTCACACCAACCAAAGTAAAAAATAAAACACAACCCACACCAAACTACTAAAATGAGGAATTAGTGGCGATGATTAACCTATCAACATGGATAGTGGGATATTCCCCAAGTATGAATCAATAAAAAAGAGGACCATGAACTATGAAATTAGAATCCACATGGGTCACTACTCTATTTGGGACCACAACATGACACCAGATCACCTCCATTGTAATTCCTCATCCACACATCCAAAATCTAAAACAGAGGACTCAAATCCCAGACTACCCATGTAATCATTAGAATAAAAATGATAAAGGGATCATGGATTCCTTCCCATACCTACCTCCCAAGTCCCTAGAGTCCAAATCTCAAATCTATCTGACATCAAAAATAACAAGGGACTCCTGTGATCCCATTTTTTCATCAACCAAAATTGTATTCCATCTAACCTGACACCCAACTACGTATGATATATGGAAAAAATAAATTCCTGATCTTTATGGGTTGGAAAATAGTGTCGGGCATCAAATTAATAAATATTGAATTGATTTTCCCTAAAAAAAGATTACATACATAAACTGAGTACACTTCATGGCAATCAATAATTGAATATCAAGAAATAAAAAACTGATCCAAATACAACAACTGCTTAACAAAATAATACTGAATACCAAATTATAAATGGTACCCACAAATAATATCTCTATACAACCTCTTGGTCACCATTATCCACAAAAACAACCTGATCTAAGAGAAACCAAACTACAAACCCGCACCTATAAAATAGTTCTGTTCTACCAAAACTGAGTAGAAAAATTCGGGTGTAAGATTAAATATCTCAGTTGCTAATCATCATAGAGTCCATGAATTTCCATTCCCAAAAAACTACACAAACAATTTTATGAAATAAATTAATAATGTATCCTTTTAAAAAAATTTTTGCAACCAAATATAGCATTCCACAAATTCCCTTTTTAAAATAATAAGCACATATTTCCTTTTAAAAAATAACATCACTTTCTATAACCCATTCCAAAACCATAACCCAAATACATACCAAACTAGATAACTAAAAAAGAGCTATGAAGAATGTAATGGAAACCAAAAAAATGCAAAACTATCATAACCAATATCCAATCATGCGGTAAAAATAAATAGAACATATAGATAGCAACTCATGATCCATTACTGAAAATCTCTAATGGAAATCTCATGATGTACTCAATTATGACTCACTTGTCAACATATGATGCAAATTCATATTCAATTATAAACTAGCTTCTATAAAATATACAATCTAATGGATATTTTCACATAGCCCCATCATGTGAAGGGGTACCAACCCGTCAAATCGGGGTTGATAATAAATCTTCACTGGACCCTCTAGATGATGCCTATTAATCCCATGATAATAACATTAAAACATGGTAAATCATGGTATAAAATCCATAACCAACAATGTTTTAATTCATTACCCATTAGAGGGGATACCATCCCATGTTTTAATGTACTCAATAGAAACAATATTCCCATGAATGATCCGCTGGAGGGGAACACATCCAATGTTAAAGCGGTTTATGAAAACATAATCAGAGTATCACAATCAAAAATGAAAATCCATTTCATTTATAAGAACCTGAATCTCACAAATAAACCAGAATTTTCAAAAATAATACCACTTCCCCACTAGGCCAATACATCACATGAGTTACGACTACAAATTTCTATTACATTACATGGTTCAAATATGGCCATCACATTTCATCACATCACAACCACATTTAAAAGATATCCAATTTTCCAACTAGGCCTCTAACAATCCATATAAATATAAATTTCAAAATCCATTTCCACACCATTTTATAAGTCAACATAAATCACCACTTCACATGAAAAATTCCAAATAACCATTTACACTACTTTTAAAAATCATGAAACCCTTTTCAAAAAAAAAACATATGATCACAAAAGATATACAACCATTCTTATAAGAGAACCCCATTTTTTATGTCAATAGGAAGACAATATCTATTTTAGAAACACATTTGACAACACATTTACCACTTATAAACATCATTTGAGGTGTAGAAAAAATAAAACAACAAGAAAAAAGTCCAAAACTTTTGAAAACCGCTTTAAACACATTTTAACATAAAATTGGTTTGAATAAACATTTTGAAACTTTCACTCTATCTATTAAAAAAATTTATATCGAAAAAAAATTACGGATACTTGAAACACAATAATTTTCTTTTAAGAAACCATATTCCTAGACGTTCTCACTTTAAATAAAAATGAAACTATCTATTTAAAGAAACATTAATTTCATTCCAACTAACACAACAACAAACATAGAAGCATCACACCCTAAAAGTCACTGATTTATACACATAAAACCCAAATCATAACCCAAAAATATTTCTAAATCACAAAAAATGGAAAACACCACCCCAAAGTACCAAATTTCACATAAAAAGATCAATCAGAATTTTATAAAACACATTGCATGCATTCATGTCCAGGAATTATTAAATAAACCAATAAAAACCAATTTTAAATAAATTTTCCATCATCTAAACAAACAAATAATTCATAATAACACTTCAAAATCCACGGAAACACATTTATAAATCTTTTTGGAAATATTGACCATCAAATAGAATGCACTAGAATAGTAATAGTTGGAAACACCCACCTCAACGATGTGTGATCACAATTAAACGTTATGAGAAGAAATATCCAAGACTAAGAGATAATACAAACACACTAACACTAAGGAAATTGACCCTCAAATCCTCCTTTTCCTATAGAGTTCATCCAATAGAGTACCCTCACAATGAAATTAGAGAAACCAAGGTAAAATGAAGTGGAGAGAAAAAAATAAACCAAGGCTCCAACGAGACATACCTAGAAACCTTTGAAGGTCTTAAATGGTGGAAGGAGAGAATGTTACAAGAATATTGGTGGCCCCAATGGTGTGACTAGGTCAAATGTGGGAGGAAAACCCAAATTAGGGTTAAAATAATATAAGGGAAATATTAGAATTTTACATTTTTAAAAATCTGGCTAACTCGCATGGTTTGGATGCACGGTTTTCCAAACTGTTTGCCAACCTGACACATGATACTAGAGAGGAAACAACCTCAGATGGTTTGGATTCACTGTTTCTCAAACTGTGTTCCAACCATACCAAACACCTCTACTAAAATCCAAAACCACAGTACATACTATCCACATAGTTTCCCTACCCATACACATGCAATGTCCCATTCCCAAAGGACCAATCCTCATGCAACACTGTTTACTAGTTAAAGCCTCATGGTTTCCCCCCAACCATGCATTAACCATTTTCCACTTCCTATAAAGCCTAGAATGTATACTATACAATAAAAAAATAACCTGATAACTTCCAAAACTCAAACATTCACACCAGAGCTCAACCAAAACCTCAACCAAGGATTCAAAGATGATAAAAGAATAAAATGAAATAATTTTCATGGTTAGGGAGTGAAAATTGTAATTTAAAAAAGGTTATAGAATCTCACATCTATAATGAGATCCAAGATATTATATGAGATTAATCATTATGTTATGTAACATGGTCTAGATACATCGTGTTTTTTGGAAACAGATGATGTTTGACCACTTGGTGGTGGGGTATCATAAGAATTTAGAATTATTCTCCTGAAGTTCATAGTTGGTGATATTTATTATATGAGATCTTCGATACATACCCTCAATTAGGAACACCATTAGATTTTGGTGCCATTGGTTATTCATATATGTGAACACAGGAATTGGTCCCCTGAGTTGAGGTTATAATTAGTATGTTTTATTTGATCATGTACTTTGATGGAAGTTAAAAACCTTGGATTTGAATTTTTAGTGAGTTAAATTTGATTGTGTACTTCATTGATAGTTTTCCATTGATTAAATAATTATGATATAATTTGTCACTTCTTAAAGGAAGTGATATCTCGTCCCTAGTTTATAATGATGATATTAACTTCATTAAATCCATGTCAATGGTAGAATAAGTAAATTCCATCCATCCATGTGAGTGAATAATTAACCAAGAATGGATAATGACACAAAGTGTGTCTATATTTATGATATATTATAAAACAAAAATGTTATATTACATGAAATGTGTTCCTAGTAAGTGAATAAATTTTTTGATGTTCTGTTTTAAACAATGATTTTGGTATTTTTCAAGACAAATTTATTAAAAGATTGTTTTTGTAATTTATATTTAGACATAGACCATTGTAATGTGTTTTTATAGAAAAGATGAAATCTACTGAATGATGGATCCAAACTGTAAGGGAGAGAAAATTTTATCATTATGAATTTTTTTCCCGAACATAGGTTTTTAGAAATTGTAGTACCATACCATAAAGAAATCTAAAAGATGAAGCTAGTGATCAAACACAGTATCTGATTCTGATTTATCACCATGAAGAATATTCAGAGACATCACTGAGTTAGAATGTCAAAAGTTTCTGAGTAATGAAGTCAAAATGTTACTAAAGAGGATGTTTTCAGAATGTGAATATAAGAGTTATAAAGTTTTCAAACTTTCTAAATGTAAGTTAGAAAATTATTTAAAATCTGGATGTTATCATTATTCATGAAAACTATCATGATGAATGATTTTGAATAAATGTAGGAGTAATAATGCTTATATGAGTTCTGTAAAAGCATTCACAGAAGACTAGTTCTAGAAGTACAATACATAGATGGTTTCAGGAGACTGAATGTAAAAAGATAAGGATTTTTGATGATTTTCAAATTCATTGAGTTGTTTCATCATTGGATTTATAACATCATAATGATAATTATATCGTAATGAGAATTCCATCATTGTGAGGATTTTAAATAGACCGAATATATGGACTATGATGAATCCAATCAATAATATGCACTGATTCATCAAATGAATGCCTCACACTAATAAGAAATCATATAACGAACATCACATTTATCATGGCTATTGATTATGATCCATAAAAGGGAGATCAATTTAGAAAATTGCGAGTATTCCAAAATATTTATATTTTATTGTGAACCAACAAAGAGAGAGTTCAAGTTTTCAATTGAATATGATTGTAAAACTAATATGTAATCTGACAAGGATGGTCATCATAATGAGATGAAGAATATAGTGAGGTCATAATGAGAAGTGAAACATAGTCATATCATAATGAGATGAGAATGTAAGGTAGATCGTAATGATCTAATAATGAAAGGAAGATTTTAATGACCAGAGGAAGCTGCATCTAAGGAAGTTATATCAGAATGAATAAAATTTAGTTGGTTTGAAAAGATTGATCTTGAATAAATGTTGATAATTTTCGAATAATTCAAGGATTAATTTTAATGCAAATGTTTTTCAGTGTCATGAAATTAGGGTAAGGGGAGAAAATTTTCTAGTTTTAGGATTTTTATTTTTAGAGTCACCAATAAATTGAATAACACTTCATTCACATTTTTTATATTTTCAAATAAGAGGAAATGGTGGAGAACAAAATATTTTGATTGAAAGTTCCTTCTAGAAAGAGATCTTATTATAAGTTCATATGTATTTTTTTTGTTTACTGGATACAGAAACATAATTTTTAGAGGATCATATTGAGTTGGTCAGATTGAGGGATATCGAACTAGGTTTTGAGTAGAGTTTGAGAAGTTCAGACTGAGAGAGGAAAGATTATATTGAGTCTATCGTACATTGTAAATCAAAATGGGTTCATCGAACTGAATGTCATTGGATTCAAGGTAATCTGTCCTAAGAACATATGTGGATAAAATTGAACAAAGTATTTTTTACTTTTTTAAGCCAGTTTTTTATAAGAAAACGTTGTAAACTGATGGGATTCAATATAATCTTTCTTATATAGAGATAGAAGGTGTTTAATGGGATTTTTCAAATGTTTTATTTAGTTATACATAATTGAAATTCTTTATATGTCCACAGGAGTGGCTATGTAATGGATGAAGGTTATCACACTAATGGTGGAACATTAAAATATTGTGTTCCTTACTTTCATTCCTATTTTTTCATTCATGAGTGTTTATAGAATTATGATAACGATATAATCTTTAACAAGTTTTATGGTTTATGTTTTTAAAATTATTGAAACATATAAAAAGTGAACAATTGATTCACCCCCCCCCTTCTCAGTTATTATTAATTATTTTAGATGTCCAATTAGTAATAGATCCAATGGTACCTTGTTGAGTATTTATCAGGAATAATATCAATTATATCAACAATAGACTAATTCTTATATTTTATGGAAAACATTATTGTGGATGAAAAAATAGGATGATTACTTATCTCGTATCTATTGGTCTTGAAGTTGATTATGTTGCTACGATAGGGTTCCCACCAAATGAGAAGGATACCCCAATGAATTTTACTAATAGAAGAAAAATAAATGTTTACAAAAAATATTGAAAGTTTATCTTTATGTCCTTATTATAAAATTTTTATATGAAGGTGTTGGGTATCAAAACATTAAAGAGTATATGGTAAAAGCTACAATTTATTTTCAAACAGAACAATAAAGTGAATGAAGTAAAGATATAAATATTCCATAGTATGTAGGAGGACATAATGATAAGAGATGAATAAAATATTTATGAAGACATCACTTGATTAAATAAAATAGTTTGTTACATCAGAGGATTCAATGATTCCTTGTAACATTATGAAACTGTGAATAAACTTATTAGAAACCATCTAGAAAGGATTGATTATAAAATTTACTATGTAGATGATATGGATGATTTATCTATTGATAAATTGAATTAATTTACTGTTTATTATGAAATTAGCAATTCACCAATAATAAAAAATAATATGAAAGATGAAATGGATTTTGAGGCTATGAAAAAAATGAAAATAATAGATGTTGATGGTGTGGATCCCTATGACTCTGATGATAAATAGGATGATGGGTTGAATGAAAAAATTATGTCTCTTATATCCAATAACTATCTATCGTTAAAGGGAATGTATTTAGGTAATATTATTATCCAATGTTTTGAGTGTGTTATAATGGGAAAAGTTTCTATGATTTTTTCCAAGAAGATGGTTTGAGAATATCAAGATGATTTGGATGATAATCCAAGATGGAAAATGTGGAAAAAATGTTTTAAATAAGAAAAAAAATTAGAAAAATATTGGAAGATGTCACTTCAAAAAATGATTTATGTTTCGTCAGAATTGGGAAAGATATAAAATTTATCACAAAATGAGAATGAACTATTAGTAATCTTTAACATATTGGAGTTTTTATTGAATATTGTTACTCTAGTGATATAGATAAAATCAAATTGTGGTACTGAATAAATGGGATCATTGGGAGGAGTAACATGAACAAACATTCTAATGATGATGATATCAATTATTTATCATAATTGAAAATAATAAATGAAGATGTTTTTGTGAATTTTTAGAAAAGTAATATGATTAAGAAAAGTCATAAGAGTTGTAAGATTTAGTCCACCAGACATATTTAACTTATTCATTTTTGTTTATTTGTGCCAATGATACATCAATAAAAAATTTATTTATACATTATCACTTTTTTATGATTTCAATTAGATGAAAAATACAATATTTATGAAATACAAGTAATAGGATGTAGAAACTTTCATGTTTTTCTAAAAATATGTTGAGAAATAAATTTTATATTATATAATTAATTGGAGGACATATAATTATAACTGATTTATAATAAATAGTTTTGAAATTTATATGATAAATAATGGTATCCAACATTACCATAGTGATCCCTACACTCAACAAAAAAAAGGGTGTTATATAAATAGTCAATTGATGTTTAGTGGAAATAGGAAGAAGTATTTTATCAGAATACCAATATTCAATGTTATACAAGAGATAATTAGTTACTACTAATATACATATTTGGAACAGATGTTTGTTGATACTGGAATTAAATATTACTTCTTATGAAATTTTTTATAACAAAAAAACCTCATTAAAGTACATAAAAGTTTTCAAAAGTCCATTCTTACATAAAATATAAAATAGGATATGTGATATCTTGGTGAGAAATATGAGGAAGGAAATATTTTTGGGTTATTACCATAATGGAAAAAGTTACAAATAACATAATAAATACTTACGAAGGTTGGGGGAATCATATTATGTGAAAGTAATTGATGATAAAAATTCTTGTAAGAACAGTTTTTAACAATGCTAAGGAGTATGAATCTGATATTTTAAAAGATAGTGAGTAAAAACATCCTTACCATTATTCTAGATGATCATGTTATGATAATGTTCAGATGGAAGATAATCTTTGAAATTTAATACCTAATAAAAACTATTTTAAATTGAAAACATTATTGAAAACCAAAATTATGAAGTTCAAACCAATTAAAATTTGATATTATAAAATCAAACTTCACTTATCTAAAAAGTTGAATAGGAATCGTGTTTAGAATCAATTCAAAAAAATAATGGGTGGATAAAATGAATGAGGAGTTGAATGTGGCAGTGAAAAATGAACCACCAGAACATTTTCCATGACAATGAAATAAAGATACTCTGAGAACAAAGTGGTTTTATAGAAATAAATTTAATGATAACGGAGATGTTTCAAGAAAAAATAATGACTTGTTTGTAAAGGATATTCATAGGTAGAAGTTGTGTATTTTAAGGAAACTTTTTCCCACGTTTCAAGATTAGTATTTTTTAATTTTTATAGAAGTGGAACCTCACTAAAATTAGAAATTATATTATATAAATGTATTGTCATTTTTTATCAATGGATAAATCAAATAATAATATCGTCACATTAAAAAATACTTAAGGTAATCTACTTGATGAGGATAAAAAATGTTTTTAAGATGAATAAATATTAGTATGGTATGAAACCAGCTCTACATTATTGGTATTTAAAACATGATCCTTTTTTAGAAAGTTGAACCTGTTTAATGTAATAATTTATAGTAACTTATATGTAAAATATGTTGAATCAATAACTCTAATTTTAATTCTTCGGTGGATTATATAATTTTTATTGTGGATAAAGAAAAATGTTGTAAATAATTTTTTAAGTAAATGAATAAGATTTTTTAAATGTCAATATATGGAGAATTTACTTCCTTCGTTGGATTACATGTTCAAAAACACATTATTATCCCAAGAAACATATAGTAGATAATTGATAATGATGTTTGGCATGGAAAAATCTAAAGTTGATTTATTAAAAGGACACAACCATAAACATTACATAATATTGAGTTAAATCAAGAGTTAATGTTGAGGATATTTTCAATATTAGAGTTTTAGAAAATTATTCCATAACTGTTACGTAACAACTCAAATATTACAAAGTAGACTCTTCTACTCTTTATCTATTTTGTTCCCAAGATAAAACTCTTTAAAATAATACCTGAATTATTTTCATGATAATAATATTCTTGACCTATTCCTTTTTCTTAATCATCCTTATACCATGTGATACCATTTTAAAAACATTGGATGATAAAACAAATCTCACTAAATTATATAAAACAAGGAATCAAAAAGGTTAGTCTATGAGTATTTGTAATTCCATGAAATAATACATTTCAATTGTAAAACATAATTTCTTTAACATATCTCATGAAATCATAATATTCTTCAAAAACGCATATAAATCATAAATCATAATGGTAACTTGTAGAATCCATATCACACATATATTGTATCTTTCATATCTAGAGAGAGTAAACTTCATGGTCACATTTAGAATACCCATTAGAGAATATTCTGTAAATATCACTGGAGACACCAATCATTTTAACTCATTATCATTACCCAATGCATTTGAGGGATATAACAGGATAACCCACCATTTTGTTTCACGAAACATCCAATATACATAAGAAATTCGCAAAAACAATAATCATAACACATTAACAAACATAAAGGAAAAATAACATTTCCACATTGCAACCACATGATATCATTTCTAGACATTGACCTAATAAATCCATTACAAATACAAATTTCAATATTAAAATACATGAAAAGAAAATATGGTATTTATTTTCCTTTTCAAAACATTAATGATCATAGAGGAAACCAAATATCAAAGAGTGGTCACGATGGTGGAAAATTCATCATCTCTAAGTATGTTAAAAAACATTTCTTTTTTTCATTTCATAAAATGTTCAATAAAAAAATATTCATTTTGAAAACCGTTTATTGAAATTAAAAGTCAATGTTTTTTATTATACACAACATAAAAGATTGGGGTGTATAACATCAAAATATACCTCAATGAAAGGAGATTTAGAAGAAGTACCTTACCTTAAGTCTGAAATGTCTTATTCATTATTTATCTTCATGAATAATAAACAGAGTTTAATTTATAATATTTTAAAAAACTTTTTAAATTTTATTATTAATTTTATATCACTTATTACCATGTTATAAAAATTATATAATTATTTATGTTCATGTGAGATGCTTTGTCAATATTCGGTACTCGAGTCGAAAATTATCTTTGTATGATGTCAATAATATATGTGGACACATTTCCATCATTACTAGAATAATATTCATGACTTCATCATAAATTTTATTCATTAATCATATTTTTTAATTAAATACCTTAATTATTGTTATGAATATTAATAATGGTATAATCATGGAGACTCTAAGTCATACAAATGCATGAGTAACATATTTAATTTTAATTAATAGTTATAGAAAGTGTTTAAGTATTATTTAATATTTAAGTAATTATAATAACATAATATTAATCATTAAATATATTTATATATATCATACAAGTGATATATCAAATAAAAACGGGTCACATCCCTTAATGGAGGTGATAGTTCACACGTATGCACGAACGATGTTCTCATTTTTATGCTCATGAAAAGTAAAAACATAATTGATATTTTTTATCCTAAAATTATTAATATTCCATTAATATCTCATATTAACATTAATTAAATTATAATAACCTTTCAATAAATACCATTATAAAAAATTAATTAGACCGGGTTATGGAGGTGATAGTCCACTGGTATGCATGAATGATTAATCCTTTCCCATTTGATGGAAGTGGAGACGGATTTCGAATATGATATTAACATAATAAAGTCCAAGAATATTTAGTATTCTATATTTATTATCTCATCATGGTTGTAGGATACTTGAATGATTTGGGAGAATAAATAAAATAGAAATACTTAATGAAAATGATACCTCTTCTTTGGTTGATCACCCTTGAAGAAGACCTTAACACCTATAAAGAGGGTGTTATTCATCAACTAAGGCATCTATAATTTTGGTAAAAATTTTAGGAAATGGTTTTTATAGATATTAGAGAAACCAAATGTTTTTATATGTGTTATTAATAGAAAAAAGTGGGTTTTTTATAGTAGAGGTGAGGGGCACCCATGGAAACTATTAAAATATTAAATTAATATAAATTAATTTTCGTATAAAAATGACTCAAAATTAATATATGTACAATATAATATGAGTATATTTAGAATTAATCTTCAAAAATAATTTTTTTACATGAATTATTTATATTTTAAACCTTATATTTTTAGTTTACCCTTAATTATTCTCTTTTAATTTTAATTACGGTAGATAAATATTAAATATTAAGAGGCTATTAATTTAACTTATATAGGTCTAATTACCAATATTTTTATATTTTAATAATCTTTAAACCATATAAATACAATTTTGTAATTTCAAAATATTTTTATGATTTTTATATAATGTAATAAGATATTATTTTTATAAAAAATCAATAGTTTCAATTTTGAAACTATTCATTTCATTGTATTTAAATAAAATAAAAACAGAACTTTAACTTCTAAAAAACTATAAAATAGACTTATAATATGTCATATATGCCTATAAATTTGTTGGATTAACATAATTAATTCTAATTATATTTATTTTTATATTCGTATATCATTTATTGGATATTTATTTTAATAAAATAATTAATGGGTCACTGTTGTGTCAACATTTTCTTCTAATGTGACGGATCTTGTTCCCACGTTGGTAGGAACTCTTTAAACCTATATGATGGATTAAATTAGAAAGAAAAAATTGACATGTAGAGTAAAACAATATCAATTTAACATTGTTCACCACTAAGTTATATTATATGGGCCATACAATGACAATTTGTTAGTCATACCTAAATCCACTATTCTTTACTAGTTGTAGAATACATAAGTTTAGTCATAGTCACTATGTTCAAGGCACACTACCTTTATAAGGTTTTAGGGATTTCTCACTGAATACCTAGGAACACTTCCATCGACTCCACCTAGCTCAATGATTTTATTGAATTCTAAAATATTTTATCAACTTGAATGTCACTTCAATGGACTGGCATTAAAGTATTTGTACCTGACTTAGCACACACTATGCTTGCACTGTATTCCTAAGTTGATGCACATTAAAATAATTGTTTACTTAAAAAATGATATTCAATACTTCCTTTTGTATAGCTCCTTTGTAAAGAAAAATTACTTAAATATTTTATCTACCTTCACAGAAAAAGTGCATTCCCGAAGCTCTCCTGCCACCACAGAACAGAATGACTTCGCCCAACACCCCTATCTTCATAGAACAAACTCTTTCGCGAAGTTCAATGAGTCATTGCAGTATTATCCATAATCATAATGTAATAATTAACCAAAATCATGGGCCTCAGTTAAGACTTTTTAAGTGTTTTCAGGTTCCTCAAGCTCTAATAGAAATTAAATTTCATGCGACTCCCCTCACTTCATGAAATCAAAGCGATTATGGATTTTCCTTGGAAGAGTTTGTGTCGTGTGGAGTGGGGTAGCCTCTTATTTAATGGCTTGGTCATTTGCAAAGCTCCACCACCACCATTTCATTTTCTAGATCATTCAAAAATATATTTTCACCTCTCCTCCTTTCATGATGCTCCATTTAAATTTATTATTCATGATGCATGTTGTAGTTGCAGAGCCTTCCGTCAAAACATCATGCAGTCACAATGATACTCTTCTTGTAATCTTATAGAAACATAATCTCTATTTTTTATTCTACATAACTTCAAAAAAATAATACCAAGATTCACTAAATCCATACCTTTAGAATATTTTTGAAATTTTGATTCCATAAAACTACATTTTTGTGATGCCCATCGTACTAGAGGAACACCCCATCATAATTCATAAATCCATTGGAAAACACAAATATTGTTGGCCTTATTTGTGAAACTAATGCATTTTCCATAATTTCATAAGTCATTCAATGAAATCCAATTTTCAAGACTCTATAAAACATCCAAATGTTGGAACCCAAAAATTTGGAAAACACAGGAAAACTACACCACCTTTAATATAATTTTATGCTTGAACTATAAGATCTATTCCATTACAAAGTACATTATATTCATTACGAGGATTTAAAAAAAATATTAACCATACTTCATTTTTGGAAAATAATATCCTTTCTTCGAAAAAAATTAAAAATATATTCTAAAAATATAAATAAATTATATGAAAAAATAGTTTTAAATTAAAATGCACTAATATTCACTATTCAATAAAATATGAATTTCATCAAAAGAAAACCAAAACATTATACAAAATAAATATTTGTGTCCCTCTTCTAAATAGATAGTTTAATTTGTTAAATTCAACATATTAATGTGTTAAAAACTATATCTAAAATTGGTTCCCATTAAATGTTTGTAAAATTTACTTTTAAAAATATTATTGCTTTTATGCCTAAAATTGCATTTTTTTATTATTTTAATCACATAAAATTTATCAGAATAAAGTAAAAACATTTAATAGAAATGTTTAATCATAAGTTAGTTAGTTCTATTAATTCCCACCAATTCTATGACTAGGCGTTTACTACCATTTAAAATAATAATATTAATAATGTATTAATTTTCAATATAATGTCCAACTTATGATTTTGGAGAAACCTATTGTTGCGTGTTGAGAATGCTATTATACATAGTGTTCCTATGAAGGTAACATTAAATTATAATTCATTTATATTAATAGATATTAAAATTAAATATTCTATAATTACTTGTGATGTTACATTTACTCTTATAGTTGTGAGAAAAAAGTCATGTAAATATGATTTTGGAAAAAATGTGAATCAGTAAAACTTTTATAAGATAATAGTATTTATAATTTACCTTAAATCCCCAATTCCTAATATTTTCTGTTATAAATTTTTATTCTATGAATAAAATTAATCTGAATGAATCGCATATTTTGGGAGTAAATAGGATTTTGGGATATTTAAAGGAAATAAAATAACACGAGTTGTTACAAAAAAATAAATTGTGAAATGATGTTTCATGGTTATATTGATGCTAATTGGGTTTTATATTGTAATGATAGAAAATAAAACATAAGAGGTACATTATTCTTGGTTGAATGTTGTATGATTTGGCACAGTAAGAAAAAACATTCTGTAACCTTGATCAATGTGTACTCAGAATATGATGCTACTACTAAATATTGTACTCATATGTTGTGGATAAATGTTTAGTCAAAAGGATTACAATTAAATGTTTCTAAACCATTGAGGATAAATTGTTATAATAAGAGTGTGATTGATTTTTTAAAATAGTATCCCACATTCAAGAGGAAAACCCATTGATATAATGTTTCACTTTATAAAATTGAATGTTTATATTGGATATTTATTTGATGGAATATATCTCAACAATGTATAAAATAGGTGATATCATTACGAATTCTATGAGGAAAGAGAGATTTGTGAAATTGAGGACAAAAATTCATATTTAACCTCCTATAATGAATTCCTAAATCTCATTAGGATATCCCTTGTAGTGATTTGGCTTATGTTAAAAAAAGTGGGAGATAAATTAAAAACATTATACTTTGTAATAAGATTTTAATTGTGTTTATGTAATGAATCTGAAGTTGTGTTTATCCGAAAACGGGGTAGAAATTTTTTTTTTGATGAAAAGAGTAATTTGATGGGATAGTCTATCATTAAATAGATTAAAAATATTCTAACCACTGAGGGATGTAATTACTTAATGAAAATTAATTTCTCTAGTATTTTAGAGTTTGAAAACTCTATTTTGAGAGAGTGTGTTTAGATAAATTAAAAAAAACATGATTTTTCTTTAAAAAAGATGAGTGTTTGGAAATAATTCCGAGAGTTTAAATTTTATTAATGATTTTTTTCCAAAAAATCCAAAGGGGGAGATTAAAGATAAATTGTGATGTTTTTTTAATAATGTTTTCGTATTTTTTTTAAATCAAACATTTTCACAAATTAGTGTTTTTGTTCTCCAGGATTTGACCCAATCTATCATAATGAGTTTTCATAAAAAAGATGAAAGTTATAGAATGATGGATCCAAACAAAAAGGGAGAGAAATTTTCTATATTTAAAAATGTTGTTTTCCAAACATATGTTTCAAGACTAATTTTTTAATATGAGCAATATTGAATGTAGTATAATTCAAAAATACAAATTTGTTGATTAAATACATTATCATATTGAGACCCATCTCAACAAAGATTCATTAGACTCAATTTTGAGATAGAAAGTCATACTTTTCTAAGTGGAAAATTCATAATGTTATTAAAGATGATGTTTTATGAATGTGAATGCATGATTTAGATTGATTTTATACTTTTGAATAATAAGTTAGATGATGATTTACAAATCATGAAGTTCTCATATATCTTAAAAACTCTCATAGTAAAATATTTTTATGAAATGGATAAATCATAATGTTATTATTTGTTTCAAAAACATATAAATTGAAAATTGTATCTTTATGTAAGATACATATAATTTTTTGGGAGTCTGGATATGTAAAGCTGATGAAGTTTGAAGACATTCAATGTTGCTGAGTGAATTCATCATCAAATAAAGAACATTTTATGGATAATTCTATCGTAATGAGAATACCATCATTATGAGGTTTTTTTACTAGATTTAATCTAAGGTGTAAGCTCAAGATGATATAGAACATGAACCAATTAATCAAATGAATTCTTCACACTAATAAATCCATGGATGCAGAACACTAGTGTGACAAGAGTTTCTTATATTGATCAATAGAAGGGAGATCATTTATGAAAATAATTGAATATTATAAAAGAGTTTCCTTTTATAGAGACGAAATAAAGTGATATTTTATGTTTCAAATTGAAAAATATTTTAAAAAAAATATGTTATCTGGTAGAACAGTTTCTCATACTGAGATGAGGAAGATAGTCATATCGTTATGATAAGAGGATGATATTCAGATCATAATGACCTGATAAAGAAAGACATAACTTAATGAGCTGTGAAAGAAATGTAGAACATAATGTGAAGAGGAAGCATAAGTAGTTGAATTTAAATCAGACTGAAGAAAAGTCAGTTGTTTCAGAAGACTGATCTTAATGAAATATTGAAAAGTTATTATGAAGCCAATGTTAATGTTTAAATTTGAGTGTTTTTCAGAGTCTTGAAATTTTGGTAAGTGGGAAAAAAATTTCAATTTTCTTAATTTTCTTTTTTGAGTCACCTATAAATGGAACCAAAAATCATTTGCATATAAACTTTTCACATAATAAGAAAATGAAGATAATTAAATATTTAAATTTATAGTTCCTTCCATACGTATATCTCATTAGAATATTGGACATCTATTTTTTTGTTTATAGGTGTGTGAAACATCATTTTGATAAGATTATAATGAGTCTATCAGATTGAGGAATATTAGACTGGGTTGTTGAGAAGAGTTATAGATGTTTATATTGATAAAGGAAGGATTATATTGAGAAAATTGTTCTGATCCAATTGGCTTGTGTTCATTGGATTGAAGGTCATTATATTCATGGTTATCAAACCACATAAATTTTGTAGTGAAAATTGATCAAAGTCATTATTTATAATTTTTTGCCTTAATTATTTAATAAAAAATTGTAAATTGAAAAGAGTGTGTATAATAATTCTTAGCAAGAGATAGAAAATGTCTAATAATATTTTCAAAAGTTTTATTCACTTATTTATAATATGGAATATACAAAAACCTAAAAGATTGTCTATGATAGGGATGGGTGTTCTCACAATAAGGCCGAGCCTTATAAATATCATGGTCTTTACATCCATTCCAATTTTTTCATTAATGAGTATTTAAAAAAAATATTATATTGATTTTAAATTTAATAGGTTGTAGTGTTATGTTATAAAATGCATTGAAACTAATAAAAATAAAACATTTGATTCCCCCTGTCATTTGTTATTCAATCCTTTACATCTTATAGAAGGTTTTCATTGCTATGAATATTCCTTATCATCTAATGGGACACATTGGTTTTCTATAATCTATTACTATTTTATGACTAATATTCGCAACTACAGAGATATGATCCTATAGAGTCACATATAATATAATATTCACAGGTCTTTACAATTCTAATAAATCATAAAATTGGACATGGTGAGCCCCGCCATGGGGCACGAGATCTGTCTGTGAATAAATAAATAACAATGAATAAATAAATTCATTATTATTTAAGTATAGAATTATTGATGTGAGTATATTTACTAAAATTATTCACAAGTTATAAAGTGAGTAGATGGGAAAATATTATATGAATGAATATTATTTTAATGTTAAAGGATCATTTAATAATTGTGGGAATTGTAGGTCAAGTTAACGAATCAGTTTTATAAAATAATATATTTAGTATATATTATTAGTAGGAGATAAAAATATTAATGGAATTATGGAAAATTTTGTTTTTTATAATGTTCTTATGGAATATTCTGTGGGGATTATATATATTATATTCAAGGAACCCTTTTTGGATTTTAATTCCAACAATATAAGAAAAGGGGATCTTATCTCTTATTGAATATTCATTCCCTGAAATTTGAGAGATCATCTATACTATTTCCCACATTATATAGTTATAAAGTTATATTACATGTCTTTGATCCAAGAACACATTTTTAGATCGAAGGAAGGGATTCATGGTGTTATTTTGGACATTGAAGGCATAATCGAACCTCCACACAAGAACTCATATTCTGAGGATCAATGATACCACTAAATATTGAAGCATGTGTTGAAAATATATTGGGATTAATCATCATATCCTTTAATAAAAGGTCACTAGTGATGAGATGTAGGAGGACACATCCTTAATTTGAATTATGTAATTGTTCGTTTAAATTTTAGTACTTAATTGAGTTATAATTTGATCCTTAGACTTTTACTATGAATTTTATTTCCATTTAAGTGAATTTATTGTTATGGTGATGAAATGTTTGTAATACCCACCACACTAGATTTTTCTATTCACCCCATTGTGGACACATAAGATCCATAAAAAAGAAAATTCAATCCTTATTTATCTAAATATTCATGAAAAACAAAATTGTTAGCATAATTGTCTGATATTGAAAAATATTATTCATTAATATCTAAAATGTAAATAATCTCCCCCAAAGTCCAATTTAATATTTTCCAAAAATATTTAATATTAAGACTCCTCAAAAATATTTCTGACCAAAATCAAAACTGAAAAATCCAAAAAAATTATTGAACATTTATCCCTTGAGAACATAATACATCACATAATTACACATTACAAAAAATTTAATAACGTGATCATATATTCTATTAAAGTATACTAATAACCTGAGTCACTATAAATCCTTAATGAAAAAAATTATTATTTAAAATATAACAAAACAAATATTCTTAAAATAAAATTATATACTATTTAATATATTCCACAAATCCAAAAATTTAATAAAATTCATAGAAATATTACATAAATCCCTTTTCTGTCAAATTAGTAACTAGTTTCAGGTCTTCCAATACTATACCATTTAATTCATCAATTAAAATAATCTCTTTATCCCAAAAAAACATTATTAACTCAACAATAGAGACATATTGCAGGTTATATTCCCCTTAATCATGTGTTCCTTAAAAATATCACCATAACACTAAATCCAATTTCTTGGTTATTGGTAACATTCAATATATGTTTCAAAATCCTCAATTAAAAACTAATGTGGATGCATCCTTAGATTTAGATGATTCTTATAACTATAATATCATCAATATAACACTTCTGCAATTTAATTATTGAATCCAAATAAATAAACACTTCAAATGTTTATCTTCAATAATTGGAATACGATATGTCCATCATTAGCCTCTAAAGTGAACCCATGGATTAAGGTATTGCATTAGATAATTCCCAAATTCCCCACACATAATATATTGAACTATAAATGGTAAATTAATATGAGCTTAATATCCCCCATTGAACTCTTTGTTTTCTGCAGTAATTAATTTTTTTATTCCTTTATTTCCCACACATAAAACATATTTTCATTCCTCTGATACATTCCTTTGAGTGCCTATTCTAACATATTTAACAGGTAAGAAAAAAAATATTCTTCCCTCCAAGGTATTTATGAAACTCCATTTTTATCTTATTACATGTATTATCAAACTCACTGAAGGTGATATTGTTAGTCATATAATGATATTGTTGACTATGTATAATCATATGTTGATCCTTCCATATAAAATTTAATCTAGTTTCTCATAAGGACAATAATTCCATCGCCTATCACATTCTACATTAACTTGATTCCATGTGGTTCTAGTCATTGTATAAAATAAAAAATCATTGGGTGATAAACAATAATAATAGCGGTAAATCATATAATCCCAAATAATAATTCAAATTATTTTTAAATCATGAAAAATTATTTTAAATCTAAGACACCATATGTTTAATGTAGTCAATTCATGGTCATAATATACTAAAATCCTTCATAATGGTTCATAATGAAAATAAATGTTAACCCCATAGTATCCCCCAAGAGTTCAAAAACTAGTGCACGATAAGGAAACACACTCTATGCACAAGAATAATGGATGAGAAATATTTGAACAACTATTTTCAAGGTTATTACCCATAAATGCATCTATTCAAAATCCATATCCCCTTTTCGAATCTAGATAGTGATGTGTTTAAAGTAAAACCAAATAATCCCATGATTTATAAAGCATTATAATTTTATTCTATACATATACTTATCCTCAAATTCTATCATAGGGTAATATTCCTTAATGTAGGTTTTCTTAAATCCTGTTCCCCAGGTTTATAATATATTTTCTTTGACACCTAATGTAAAGACATAAGATATAGAATTTATGATCTATTAGTAACTCTATTTCTTTGGTAATAGATATAATAAATTATAACACAAAGGATGAATAGTATAGTAGTCATGGTAAACTAGATATGTACTTGAATGTCACATTACATTTTAAAACATGAAATAAAAAATATATTCACATTGAGAACATCATTATTTTCTCTAGTACATCCTTCCATATTAATTCATAGTAGAATTCATGGTGTCAAGGGGAATGGAATCATTAGAAATAGTTATCTTATATTCAAATTAATAGAATGTTTAAAAAGTAATCTATGATATAATAAATAAGGCATGAATAATAAGGTAAGAAAAAATGATGGTAATAATGCCATAAAAATAAGAACATTACCTTGAAACTAATCCAAGGATGAAATAATTGTTCAAATAATCACGTCAACATAAATTACTACATTAATAATAATTTAATTCATAATTTCAAACATCTTAAAGTTACCATTAAGGCATCATTTAAAGACATATTACAAAATTTGATAAGGCCTCATCCAAATACACAACCTATATTGTCTCATGGTACCTACCAATCCATCAAGGTGATAAGCAATTCAACTCCTTTCCATTAATATAATATGTCAAATTCATTCATCATATGAATAAATTATACAACATAATCAACATAACTTAATATTCAAGAACAATATTTACTGGAAGAACTAGTATGTATAATTTTAATACTTTTCCAAGTGAAACAGATCCTAAATATTCCTGAAAAAATGGTCTATGGTATCATTAGAATATATCACTATTTAAATATAACATTGAAAAAATTATATTGAAATATATCAAAATACATTAAAAATAAAAAAGTAAAATATCATGAGGAATATACACATTTCATTTTGAATTAACTTATAGAAATTATAAATATTCATAAAATAATAGAATCAAAATTGTCTTTTGAAGGAAATAGAAAAAAATATAATTTAATAATAAAAAAATATTATTTATTATGCTATAAAAACACATTCCTAAGGTTTAGGTCAAAATATATATTCCATTTACACTTTCAGTAAAAAGAGCCTCATTTGAAAAATGAGACAAAGATTACATTTAAAACATCATATTAAAATTAAAACATGGGTGAAAATAAACTTAATAAATCATTAGAGAATAGTAAAAACAGTCTTGAAAATATTTTCCAGAGAATATGGACATAAAAAAATATTTCAAACTAAATGAAATAAAAATTCGGTTTTCTTCAAGAATAATATTTTCGACTTTTCTATACACAGAGAGAGGAAAATGAATGGAAAAATTGTTATATGTATAAATAATAAAAGGACAATAAAATATATTGATTTTAATATATAAATATCATATAATTTCAACAATGTAAATTTAAACATATAAAATTCTAAATAACGATGAGATTGTTACAAAAACCCACACCACAGGACTTAATTTCTTCATAAGAGATTTAAAACTCCATTATAATTAATTAAAATTTAAAATAATTATAAATAACAAACATATATATAATTATATTAGTATATATAATCCACTGATAAAATTTCAATAGACTTTTAGTAGTAATTCTTCATTAAAAATGTCTTTTTTCAGTGTTAACTATCTTATTTTTTATTTAAGCTTCGATTTAGTAGTCTTAGTACTTACATATTGATCATGGTTCAATCATATCCAAAATATTATTCATGATCTAAGATATATAATAATTATCAACATACAGCTTCCCCATACTTGTAAACTCAAATCTGATTATAAAATTTAAAAAAATTACATTTCGAGCTTTGAAACCGATGAAGGTGACCAAATGTTTGCAATCTAAAATAAACAACATTATAAAGAAATATTGGATTACATAAATTCTCAAGGACTATTTATTTTTAGGGGATTAGGAGAAAAATATTATCTTTATGTATTCATAAAAAACTTGTTCACGAATATAAACATCATCTCACACTATACCCAAATTTTCATATTCCATATTTGGACATCTTCATCATCCATATAATATCCTTCTAGAAATAATTCATTTATCATTATTTTTAATAACCTAGGTAAATGGGAAAATAATAATGGTGATATGGAATTCTCAATAAGGGTAAACATAAAAGTTAACAATTCATTTTATTCAATAAGTGTAAGAAGTTAAGGGTATGATGACATAATTAGAGTGCATAAAAAAATCATAAAAGATATTATACCCATCAATACCTAAGTCATCAATCAGGAAATATAGAATAAGGATTTAACCATAGAATGATTCATAAGAATCAATAATCATGAACCATGTGATATCAATCATTATGAAAGAAAACATTATAAACCCATGTAATTGATAAATAAAATATGTTTGTATCTTTATAACATTATCTTTATAACCTAATTTAATCCCATGTCATAAATACATAGTGCCTAGTTAAATACATAGTAGAAACCCCTTGAAAATACATAATTCTTATATATATAGGCAATGATAATTACATAATGTGTTGGATCACTATCTTTTCACACCCATCATATAAAAAATATTGGACTCACCCAACACTATTTGGGTGTACCCATCAAATAAGCTATATCAGGATCATATGATGCTATATGCGATCACACATAATATAAGTTATATTTGTCTCACCCGATGCTATTAGGGTGATCCCATCATATAATATATAACTGTCTCATTCAGAAGTATTTTATCACCCTAAGACTTTATCATATTTTGCATTTAGATTAAATTTAATTTTTTTAAAAGCATATAATACACATGAAAACTAGTTTGAACAAAACACTATTTAGTATTGTTTTTCAATAACAATTAAATTATAATACTTTTAGAGAATTTATGTAGAAAATTTATATGTTATATATTAAATCATATATTTTGACAAAATCCCAATATATTTTATAGGAATAGGATAAGAAAAAATCCAATAATACACATAAAAACCTAAAATTTTATAAAATTACTTTTACCTACTTTTAATGGAGAGCCCATTTTTTATAAAATTCTGAAACTTTTAGATATTATTTTTAAATTAAATTTCTTATTATAAATATATTAATAAAACTTTACTTTTTTTTAATATTTTTTTCTAAAAAGTTTCATGTTTTCATGAATAATGCAAAAATATTGCATTTTAACTGAAAACAACTTTTTCATCTAAATAATTTGTAGTGTTAAATTATATTTTTAATTGATTTTAATGAATAATTATATTATTTTTATATAATTTAATACAATTTAGTTACTTTTACTCAATTTTAAATTGAATGGGAATACAAAATATTTATAATCCTTTTTACGTTTTCACTTGAAAAAAATCTTTTCTCATTCGGTCAATGGGATTAATTTTAAATTAATTACTATAAATTATGTATTATAAATTTTGAAAAATGGATTCAATATTTGGAATTATTGAGTATAACAAATTTAAATAGTTTTCTTTTTTATTTTAGGTAATAATAAAAATTAAATTAGTAGTATTTTAATTACCATAGTAAAGGGTAAATCATGTAATTAAAGATAAAAAAGAAAATTGTAAATATTATCAAGTTACCTAAAAATGTCCCAATTATATTGGATGAGTATTTTTAATCCCTAATACATAATCTATTTTTTTATAAGACCATTCTATTATAAAAATTAAACTATAAGAGACTGCCAAAAGCAGTCACCAATGCACTTTAGCGACAACGATCTAACTACTTTTGGAAGTTGAAATTGGCCTATCGCTAAAGGGAATTAGCGACCACCAAAAGTGGTATCTATAGTTTGTCCCCCAATGTACACAATGTCGATCACTGGTTAATGTGGTAACAAACTTTGGCGATTGTTGCTACTCTCATAAAAATAATAGCATTAGCGACCGCCTATAGCGATTTGTAACCACATGAATTGTTTTTTTAAAGTTAAATGTTTTCTTCCACCAATAACCAAAACCCAAAATAATAGCAGATAAAAAAAACTAGAAAATAATTTGATCTCAAAGTGTTCCTGTAAAATTAACAAAAAAAGTGTAAACATACCAAATGAAATGGAATCCAGAATAAATTTATCTCAAAATATATGTCACGACCTGTCCCCCGAGGCCCGTATTGTGACTACCTCAATCCCGCCTTCCATAGGCCAGGGGCTGGAGATTAGCACCAAAGGCCTAAATCCCTAAACTGGGAAAGAATTGCCTTTAAAACTCTAAACAAACAAAGCAGAGTACACCACATGATGTAAAACACTAAGTAAAACTGTATAAAAAAGAAATACTTGAAAGTAAAGGTGATCAAAATACAAGCCCAATTGTAAAGTACATAGAAACAGAAAAGTAAAAGTACAACTGAAAAAAAGTAAACAAGCTACTGGGTTGTCGTTCGGGGTTCCTACCTGAAGGGTAGGTACAGATGGACTCCTCAGCACTCCACATCCGTCCGTCCGCTCTGTGTACCGTCACACCGAGTGGTCCACCTGCGGGTACCGTCCTATCCTACTACTCTCTATCTCAGTCAGAACTATTCGTCGTCTGCAACCAACACAACGAGGTATGGGAATATCCAGTGAAAGGGGGAATATAATGATAATCCGAAGGGACCCAGAGACCCTCAAGGTCACACTAAATCCAACAAGGATAAACCACAATTCATGGATTCAATGTATAACCATTACATAGATATATGCACATACATATTCCTAAGTTATTTAGTAACCCATTTTAATCATGAGGAAAACTCAAAAGTCATTGAATCAGCTCAAAATAGGATTTTATTCTAGGGTTACTATCAAGTAAGATCCCTAGTCACACTTTCGGATCCTCGGCTGATAGTGTACTCCTCCTCTATCAACTATAGTGGGCATTCCGCGTCACATAGAGATGCTTCCCACTTACCTGGACTGTTGTGGGACTCCCCCAATCTAGTAACGTGGGTCTGCTGCGCTCACATAGAGGTTCTCCCCACTATGGGTCTGCCGTGGTCACACAGAGGTGCTCTCCCTTATAGCCTACTGAGGTACTCCTCCGGTTGAGTACCAAGGGTCTTCCATGTCACACAGAGGTGCTCCCCACTGTGGGTATGACACATAACACAGAGGTTCTCCCCACTGGACTAGTCGAAACACTCCGAGTCTAACGGTCAACAGTTGTCAGGTCTCAGCCAGCTACTAGGCCTCTGAACTCTTCTCACTCATCTCTGGGCGGTTCTGCTCCATGAGCTACAGGTCGATCCTCCAACTATCACGAACTCAAAGTATAAGGATTTCAATGGTCCACCTCATAATATGGGTCTCAACGCAACAAACAATAGGTCAATCGGATGCCCAGTCTGTGAGTTATTGGCATTTCCATCTCGGGGGGGCCTAGTTGGATTTTTGGTTCAAAACAACCTGACCGTACCCCAAATGAGTCAAAACCTCACGTGGGATATGCCAAAAAGAACCATCTCTCTCAAAGATTTCCGTTTTCGCATAAGGTTCGTCGATCGGTCACCCGTAGTCCTAATTATGGGTGAAAAGGTGTACACATGCCATAGCGGGTCCGGGTCTGGACCGGGGTCCGACCCAGCCCGTGGGGGCGGCCCGACATCCCGACAGCCCGACGGCTCGCGAGTCCACCTAATCCACGTCCAGGGGAAACCACACACCCTTGGCTCCCGAACGGCAGAGCCGTTAGGGTGGGAACCCAAACCGGCTCCACCTGGCCCCAGTCCTGATCACGCGGGACCCGGCAGGGTCCCGCTCCTCCTTGCTGGCCGAGCAGCCAGCCGCTCCACATTTCCGGTGGCTGGCCCAATGCCGGCTGTCACGACTCCTCCACCACGGTGCGACATCACCATGGTTTTGCTCCTCCACCCTGCATGGTGCAACGACGCCACGCCCTTCCGCCACAGTTTTCCTTGGTCACAGTCCTCTTCCTCTGTGTGGTGTGACGATGTTGTACCCCTTCCGTCATAGCCCACCCTGGCCTCGGTCATCCTCCCATGCGATAAGATGGTGTCGTGCCCTTTTGGATACTCGATGGCCTTATGCCAATGGTTTCTTCGCATCCGACCCATCGCCGGCCTCCGATGCTCCGTTGTGGTCCACTCTTCCAGCGATTCCATTGCACTGCCGCTGAAATCAACAAACAAGGAGAAAACAAAGGTAGAGGGTCAGTCCATGTTCGTGCGGCCCGATCCTTCCATGTTATGGTGATATCAATCGACCTCAAATAGGAAAACTAACTACGAAGAACAAAGGGTAAGATTCAATCATAAAACAACCCCTACCTCGTATTGTTGTTCGTTGACGATGTTAAAGAGAGAAAATGTCAATTCTTTATTGGACGCATTCGTCACGCACTCCCGATTTCAAGCCCATGCATCAGAAAGTTTACGGGGTAGAAGACCGAGAAAGAAGCTTTGTCAGCGTTCTTCTCATTCTTCGTTGGGAGGATAATTTTATAAGGTTTCTTCCAAGCCCCCTCTTCCTCCGTTCCACGAAAAGAATGTTTCCAACCAAAATGAAATAATAGATTATCAATTATTTTAGTGGTTGGCCTGAATTTAAATGGAGTACCAATTTAAGGGGGGCTCCACTTAAATAATTCTTGTGTGTAGGCACAAATTAATTAAGGGAGTTCAAGAGGTTTAATGGGTGGTAGCTCCTTAAATGGGGACTTCAAGGGTTTCATCGTCAGGTGGTCCCCACCTCATTAATTGAAAAGAGGTGTTTAAACCTTGGGTGGGACCCGCCACCATATCCTCTCATGGGAGGTTATGGTGTGGTGGACCTCACCTATAACATCCTCTTGGAGGTTTTAACCACCACAAATGAAAATAAGCTGCCAATTTATTTTTATTGAAATTTTATTAAAAAACCAAAATAAAACTTCTATTCTCCACCAACTGTCGTCGAGGTGAAAACCTTCTTAAGCGAATATTGGCGCTGCGAGTTCAACAGTGCACTAATATTTCAATTCCGAGGACTAGTTCAAAAGTTTTAAAATCCCACTAATAAGTTTACTGAACATACCCGAACAAAACTTTAGAAATTGATTTCAGGCACACTGGTCCTCAGAATCAAGCGCCTTAAATTTTTGTGGACTCGTAAAAATCCCATGTATTTATGAAAAAAACTTTCCATGGAATATCTAGGTTTTTACATTCTCCACACCTCAGGGAATTATGTCCCCATATGCTATAACACGAACTATGGGAACAAATTGTGTTACTGAGCACACATATGTGCCTCCCGCTCCCATGTTCTCTCTTGTAGGTTCTCGTGCTGCTAGCGAACACGCACCAGAGGTATCGACCATCCACATAGGACCTGCTCTTGTCGAACCTCGATCTCCACTAGAACCTCTGTGAAGGTCTCCCCATCGTGGACGTCTAGAACTCCATGGTCGATGAAGTGGTGTGGGTCATGCACGTATCTCCTCAGCTGAGATATGTGGAAGACGTCATGCACCCAGTGCAACTGAGGTGGTAGAGCTAAGCAGTAAGCCACCTCTCCTACTCGGCTGAGGACCTAGAAAGGTCCGATGAATCATGGTGATAACTTTCCGCCTTGACCAAATCTCTGTAGAACTCATTGAGGTGAGACCCATAGGAAGACATGGTCTCCATCCTACATAGGTCTCCACCTCCTAACAGAATATGACTTCGGTCTGCTCTATGTAGTCTTCATCCACTCCTGGATGATCTGCACCTTCTCTATGGTAGCTCGTACCATCTCTGGTCACACTAGTGTTGAATTCCCTGGGTCTGTCCAGCACAGTGATGATCTGCCAGGTCGACCATACAAGGCCTCAAAAGTTTCCATACCGATGGTGGAGTGACAACTTTTGTTGTAAGAAAACTCCACCAAAGGCAGGTGATCCTCCCAACTTCAACTGAAGTCGAGAAAACCAGCACGGAGCATGTCCTCGAGGGTCTGAACTGTCCACTCTATCCGACCATCTGTCTGAGGATGGAAGGCGGTGCTCAAGCGAAGCTATGTCCCAAAAGCCTCCTATAACCCCTTCCATAGCAGGAAAGTAGACCATTCATCCCGATTAAAGACAATAGAAGACGACAATCCATGTAAATTCACAATCTCCTGCCCATAGAGGTGTCCCAAGCTCTCTACTGAGCCTTCCTCCCTGATTGGTAGGATGTGGGCTAACCTGGTGAGTCAGTCGACAATCACCCATATCGAATCGTGACTCCTGGATGTACGTGGAAGACCCATCATGAAGTCCAGTGATATCCCATCCCACTTCTACTCTAGGACCTCTAAGGGTTGTACCAAGCCTACTGGTACCTGGCGCTCCTCCTTCACTTGCTTACTAGTGAGGCATCGTGAGACAAAATCAGCTACTGCATTCTTCATACCTGGACACCAGTGCTGTCATCTGAGGTCTTAGTACATCTTTTCCACTTAGGGATGTACCACAAGAGGGGATGTTTGAAACACCCTCAATATTTCCTTCTGAAGTGCCACTGGTACCAAGGTACTTCCTTTGAAGAAGATGATGTGCTCCCCACCTCCAGAAAATCCATCAGTTTCCTGCCCTGTGGATATCTAATCACGTCGTATCTCACAGTCAGCATCCCCATGCGGTGCCTCCCAGACTCTCTGAAGAAGTGGGGGAGTGACCGTGAGAGATAGTAGATAGGTTTCTCCATCACTATCCACAGAGGATATTTGTAAGGCTTCCAGCTGCTCTATCACCTCTCCTAGCTGTTGAATACCAGTCCTCCTGCTGAGCACATCTGCAACAATGTTCCCCTTCTTAGGAGTATAGACTATCTCGAAGTCGTATTCCTTGAGGAAATCAAGCTAACACCGCTGTCTCAAGTTCATATCCTTCTAAGAGAAGATATACTTAAGACTCTTATGATCAGAGTACACAGTAAAACATTCTCCCATCAGACAGTGCCGCCATATCTTCAAGGCGAAGACCACTGCTGCTAAATATAGGTAATGGGTAGCATAGTTCTGCTCATGATATCTCAGATGACGAGAACCATACGTGATCACAGCTCGCTCCTATATCCGGACACACCCGAGTCTGTTCCCTAATGCGTCGCTATAAAATACATACCCTACGCCTTCCTATAGAAGCCTTAAGATGGAGGTAGTAGTCAGCCTCTGCCTACGCTCTTGAAAGCTCTGTTGTCATCTCTCCGACCACATGAAGGGTTTCCACTTCTTTTTCAAAGCTTATAGTGGTGCTGCAACTCTAGAAAATTTTGGTACGAACCTCCGATAGTATCCAAGAAATCCCAAGGAACTCCGTACCTCCGTCACTCTCCTTGGTGGCTCGCAAGAAAGTACTACCTCAATCTTCGCTGGATCCACTACAAATCCAGCCACTGAGATGACATGTCCCATGAAATGAACCTCTCGAATCCAAAACTAGCACTTCAAGAGCTTACCATAAACCTGGTGCTCCCGGAGTGTGTCTAGTACTGCCTTCAAATGGAAGACATGCTCCTCATCAGTAGTTGTGTTGATCAGAATGTCGTCAATGAAGAACATGACAAAGCGATTGATGTAAGGATAGAATATCCTGATCATAAGGCTCATTAACACTGATGGAGAGGTGGTTACACTGAAGGGAATAACCATGAACTCATAGTGGATGTACCGACACCTGAAGGAAATCTTCTGTACATCCTCAGCTCGAACTCTGAGTTGGTGATATCCTGATTTGAGGTATATCTTCAAGAACCACAATTCTCCCTTCAACAGATCAAAGAGTTATTCAATCCTCGGGAGTGAGTAATTGTTCTTTAAAATCATCTGGATCAGGCTACAGTAGTGGACACAGAGCCTCAGGCTCCCATCCACCTTCTTGGAGAATAGAATCGGGGATGCCTAGTGAGAAACACTGGGCCATATGAATCCCTTTCCCTGCAAGTCCTATAGATATACCCGAAGCTCGTGAAGCTCAGTGGGAGCCATCAAATATTCTATACTTGATATAGGTGTCCTCCCATGGTACAAGACAATTAAAAGTACACCTCTCTGCGAGGAGGTAGTCCTGGAACATCAACAGAGAAAACATCTGCATTCTGGTCCACCACTACATGATATGTCGGACTCTCCACATCAACTGTTCCGATGGTAAGGCAAGACAACTAGTGAGTTCTCAACTGCACCCTCCTCCATGTAAGTCCATCCTATGCTGCAAAGGTTCCCTTCTCGCCGGTGAAGGTAAAACATATCCCATCCATGCAGACATGCTGCCCTTTTTGCCTAATACAGTCAATCTGAGAATGGTCTGTACATAACCAGTCCATACCCAAGATGACGGCATGAGGCATTGACGCCGCTACTAGGAGATCCAGCCTAATCTCTCATCTCCTAGAGTATGCTCTCACTACCTGCACCAATGCCCATTCATCGAATCAGCTCCCGTAGAAGTCTATAGCCATAAGGATAGAACTAACGGCTCCTTAGGAAGATCCGAGATCTGAAAAAGGGTAGTGGAAATGAAAAAGTGACTGGAGCCTGTGTCTATAAGAACTGCAGCTATGGTAGAGTAGACACAGATCGTAACTCGAATCATCTCTGTAGTTTCGTGGTCGTATGCCTCAGCTGCCTGAAGATGAGCTCTCCCCTGTCAAACTTCTCCCTATGGTCGAGGTGGAACTTATAGTGGTGGTGGCAGTAGCACCTCGTAACGTCTTCCACTGCCATATAATTGAACAGCTCATCTGCCACGTCCTCTTACGCCCTGTGGACCACCTCGATCGAAGCTCTGCCCTTTCCTGGGAGGTCCCTCTACTGATCATCAGCACCGTGGGTCAGACAGTCATGAGCCATGTGACCCTACTCGCCACATGAGTAGCTCTGCCTACTCTTGGCAGGTAAGTCACTTCCCCAGGTGCCCCACACAATAGATCCTAAGCCCTACGGTCACACACCCAAGGGTCTGGTCCTCTTGGAACTCTGTGTCATCTGTCATCTTCCAGATCTAGATGACTCCGCTGCATGTCGACTAGTAGTGGGTCTCGCTGCTGGAAACTGCTCAGTAAGGAAACTCTCCACTATGAGGGCTCTCTCTAACCCTCCCACCTGTGTCGGGATATTTAGGGAAATCATCGAAGCCCTAATTTCTCATCCGAGCCCCTACTCAAAATTCTGGTCCCTGAAGTATGGGTCCTACACAAAATCAGTGGAGTAGGGCAAGAGGTTGGCGAACCTCGCTGAGAATTGTGCTAGTGTCATGCTGCCCTGCTGAAAATGAGTTAGCTCCTGTATCTGTACTGCTCGTAGGGTTGCTGGAACAAAATATGCTAAGAACAGGCTCTCAAAGTCTGTCCAATGAAGTGATTCGTCATCATGCACCTAGAGCATCAGGCTCTTTCATCTTCCTATTTCTTCGTAAAGGAGACTCAAAAAAAAGGATCACCATGTGTTCTGCTAGTGGCCCTACCATCTTGAAGACTCTCACCACAACCTCCAGCCAATCCTCAGCCGCCTGTGGGTCCATCTCTCTCTAGAACATAGGCGGTCTATGGTGCTGGAACTCATGCAACGTGCTCAAGAGGCGTGGATCGTCTTCTTCTGGGGCTGGTGACATCGTTGACCCAACCAAAATTGGTACCGATGATGCCTCCGCTGGTAAAGGACCCTACACCGAGGCATCGTCACTCAGTGGGCTGTTTGAGCATACGACTCTCGGGGCACTACGGGGAGGCCTCCTGAATGAATCAGATGCGACACGGTCAAAATATTATTCCTGGTGAGCTGACCTGGTTGAGGTGACTTATGAAAAACTTTTAAAGACATGCACGCAATCAGTGTTTTCATGCACTAAGTCGAAAATCAGTAATCAGGGTCTTGGTGTATGGATACGTTTTCCGCCCACACCAACACTGGACTCCTTGAACTGAAAACTACATATATTACCCGTAACAATATTGCTTCACGGAAAAGTATGATCATAGTCCTATTTTCTACGGTAGAACCAACTCCTCTGATACCAATTTTTCACAACCCGTCCCCTGAGGCCCATATCGTGACTACCCCAAGCCCTCCTTCTATAGGCCAAGGGATGGAGACTATTATCAAAGGTGTACATCCTTAAAATGGGAATCCATTTCCTATAAAACTGTAAAAAAACACATTAGAGTACACAACTAGAAGTAAAGCACTAAGTAAAACTATATACAAAAGAAATGCTAGAAATTAAAGGGGCCCGAAATACAAGCCCAACTGTAAAGTACATGGAAACGGAAATGTACAAGTACAACTGAAAAAAGCTGCTATTGGGTCGTCCTCCGGGGTTCCTACCAGAAGGGTAGGTACATATAGCCTCCTCATCAATGCATGTCTATTCGTATGCTCCGTGTACCGTCACACTGAGTGGTCCACCTTCGGGTATAGTCCAGTCCTGCTACTCTCTGCCTCCATCAATGTTGTCCATCATCTGCAACCAACACAACGAGATGCAGGCTTAGCCCATGCAGGGTTGACTATAACGATACTCACTAAGGACCCCAAGACCCTCATGGTCTCACAAAATCCAACAAGGATAAACCAAAAAGCATGGATTCAATGGATAACCATTACTTCGTCATATAAACATACATATACGTAAGATATCTAGTAACCCATCTCAATCATGAGGAAAACACAAAAGTTATTGATTCAAATCAAACCATGTTTTTATTCTCAGGGTAGTATCAATTAAGATCCCCAGTCACACTATTAAAACCTCGGATGACAGTTTACTCCTCCTCTATCAAGTAAAGTGGGCCTTTCGCGTCACACAGAGGTGCTTCCCACTATCCTGGACAGCTGCGGTACTCCTCCTATCGAGTATCGTGGGTCTGATGCGCTCACACAGAGGCACTCCCCACTATGGGTCTGTTGTGCTCACACAGAGGCACTCTTCCTCATAGCCTACTGAGGTACTCATCCTTCGAGTACCATGGGTCTGCCGTATCACACAGAGGCGCTCCCCACTATGGTTCTGCCGCGTCCCACATAGGCTCTCCCCACTAGACTAGTCGAAACACTCTGAGTCTAAGGGTCAGAAGTCATCAGGTCTCAGCCAGCTACTAGGTCTCCATACTCCACTTGATCGTCTTTGGGAGGTTCTGCTCCATGAGCTATAGTTTGATCCTCCAACTGTCACGATTTCCCAGGTTGAAGTATCTCAGAGGTCCGCCTCATTATAGGGGTCTCAATGCAACAAACAGTCCATCAACCTGACGCCCAGTCTGTGAGTTATTGGCATTTCCGTCCTGGGGGACCGGTTGGATTTTAGGTTCAAACCAACCCAACCATACCCCAATTGAGTTCAAAAATCAAGTGGGATATTCAAAAAGAATTGTCTCACTCTATGATTTCTGTTTCCACAGACGGTTCGTCGATCAGACACTCATAGCCCTTTTTATGAGAGATATGGTGTAAACCGGCTATAGCAGGTCCGGGTCCGGTCCGACCCAGTCGGACCGACCTGGCCTGACCCGGGTCTGGACCGGGTTCTGAACTAGTCTATGAGTCTGACCCGGTCCATTGGAGTGTCCCGGCCCGACGGGGCAGCCCGGTGGCCAGGCGGCTCGCGGGTCTGCCTAAGACGCATCTAGGGTTGAAACTGTGCGCCCCTGGCTTCCGAACAGTAGAGCCATTCAGGTGGGACCCCAAACTGGCGCCAACTGGTGCTTGTCCAGATCACATGGGACCCGGTGATATCCTGCTCCTCCTGGCTTGCCGAGCACCCAACAGCTCTGCATCGCCGATGGTCGGCCCGACGTCGGCCGTCACTGCTCCTCCACCATGGCATAACGGCACCGCGGTTCAACTCCTCTACGCGGTGCGGCGCGACGGCCCCACACGCTTCTGTCGTGGCCTACCCTGGCCACGGTCCTGATCCTCCAAGCGGCGTGAAGGTTCCATGCCCCTTCTTCCACGTCCCGCCCTAGATTCATTTCTACTCTTACGCGGCCCAACGGTGCCGCACCCTTTTTGCGACCCGGTGGCCTTGCACTATCGGTTTCTTTACAATCGGCCTGTCGCTGGCCACCATTGCACCTCTATTGTCCACTCTTTCGGTGGTGCTGTTACGCCGCTTCCATCATCAACAAATGTGGAGAAAATGAAGGGTGAGGTTCGGGCCATGTTCACGCAGCCTAAGCCTTCCATGTTATGGTGATAAAAATTGGCCTCAATGAGTACAACTAACGATGAAGAATGGAGGGTAAGACTCAATCATAAAACAATCCCTACCACGTATTGTTGTTCGTTGATGATTTTTCGGAGAGCGATCATTGATTCTTCATTCTCCGCATTCATCACTCACTCTTGATTTCAAGCTCGTGCATCGAAAAGTGTTTGGGGTAGAAGACCGAGGAAGAATCGTCACTGGCGTTCTTCGCGTTCTTCATTGGGAGGATAATTCTCCATGGTTTCTCCCAAGCCTCCTCTTCCTCCGTTCCACTAATAGAAATTTTCGAACCAAAACGAAATAATAGATTATCCATTATTTTAAAGGTTTGCATGAATAAAAATGGAGAATTAATTAAAGGGGTTCTCCACTTAATTAATTCTTGTGTGTAGGTACAAATTAATTAAGAGAGTTCAAGAGGTTTAATGGGTGGTATCTCCATAAATGGGGAGTTCAAGGGATTCATCCACGGGTGGTCCCAACTTAATTAATTGACAAGAGGTGTTTAAATCTCGAGTGGGACCCACCTCAATAACCTCTCATGGGAGGGTATGGTGTGGTGGCCCCCACCTCTAACCTCTTCTTGGATGTTTTAACCACAACAAATAAAAATAAGCCAACACTTTATTATTATTTAAATTTTTTTTTAAAAACTGAAATTCTAAATTCTATTCTTGACCAACTATCATCGAGGTGAAAGTCTTGTTAAGTGAATATTGGTGCTGCGAGTTCAAAAGTGCGCTCAGATTTCAATTCCGAGCTCTTGTTCAAAAGTTAAAAATCCTGCTTGTATGTTTACTGAACATACCCGAAAAAAACTTTAGAAATTGATTCCAGGCACACCGGGTCTACGAATCAAGCACCATAAATTTTCACAGACTCGTAAAAATACCATGTATTTATGAAAAAAAACTTCCACCTAATTTCTATATCTTTAAAATATTATTCCCTATAATTCCAATATTAGATGAAGATTGATGCCTCTCCATGTATTTTCACCAAATCATGACCTTCAAAATTCTCATTTGTTTTTTCAATTTTTTCATCATTACCACACAAACGGGAAAAAAATTATTTTAAAAAAAATCCATCGACAAAAAACCAGTAATATAGTTATCAAATATAGTCCAAATAATATTAATATCTTCACTAAACATGGGAAGAAATGAAAGAATACAAACCTAACTAGATAATTGACTCACCACACAAAAACTCTGGTAAGGATGTAAGATAAAGTCCAAAGGTAGGTATTTGGATTTTTTAGTAGAAATTTATTTTTATCCCACCATTATATCATGTGCGCCAATAGAAGGATTCACTTGCATGTTTGGCCTTAATAGAAGTCTTCCTATAATGGGAGCAAATGGTGGATGTTTCATCGAAATTGGAAGTCCAACCACTCTATGGAAATTGCTTTTCATGGGAATGGATGAAATATAGAAATGTGTTTTATGTATGGGAGATGCTTGAAAATTGGACATCTAGGAAAACTGCCATACTTATCCATTATCTCCATCCCATTACCCATTCCCATTTCAATTCCCATGCACAAATATGGACAATGAACCATGTGAGCTGTGTGCACAGTTTTTATTCTTATGGAAAACATCATAAGTGACGTAATGAATCCACTTATTATTGACATCATCTGAATGATATAACACAACATATATTATAATTCACTATGAACCATGTTTTGAAGTAGGTTGTACCTTTTCAAAATAAAGGGTTAAAAATTTTTGTTACATGAACTTGAAGTTGAAGTGTTTTTAGGTATTCAATAGTATCTTCAAGAATTGATGCCTTTTAAACCTACAATACCAAAATGAAAATAAGACAACTTATGGGACTAGATAATGGGTTTCACATTAAAAATCTATAGAAGCATTCAGAAAACAATTCTAAAATGGTTTAGTAGAATTTTGGCTATTTTTTTACAACACTAATGGAACGAACCTTACAACACTTAAATCTTTTTATAAGCGATTGTGGATAATGTTTTCCCAATTTCTTACTGAAAGAACGTTTTTCTATAAATGTTTTTTTAGAAATTTATATGTATTGAAACAAAAAATAGAAAAACTTGGCTTACTTTTTCTAACCAATAACTATAATTAATAGGTTTCATAATAAATTTTAAATAACATTATGTTTAGTGACATTCATTGAGGATAAATTGTTATAATAAGAGTTTTATTGATTCATTTTAAAATATTATCCCACATTCAAGAGAAAAACACATTGATATAATGTATCACTTTATAAAATTGAATGTTCATATTGGATATTTTTTGATGGAATATATCTCAACAAAGAATAAAATAGGTGATATCATTAAAAATTCTACGAGGAAAGAGAGATTTGTGAAATTGAGGACACAAATTCATATTTAACCTCCTATAATGAATTCCTAAATCTTATAAGGATATCCCTTATAGTGATTTGGCTTATATTGAAAAAAGGGGGAGATAAATTAAAAACATTATACTTTGTAAGAATATTTTAATTATATTTATGTAATGAATCTGAAGTTGTGTTTATCAGAAAAGGGGGTAGAAATTTTTTTTTATGAAAACAGTAATTTGAAGGGATAGTCTATCATTACATCGATTAATACTATTCTAACCACTGTGGGATGTAATTACTTAAAGAAAATTAATTTATCTAGTAGTGTGGTGTTTGGAAACTCTATTTTGAGAGACTATGTTTGGATAAATTAATTTTTTTTTAAAAAATAGATGAATTTATGTAAATATTTCCAAGAGTTTAAATTTTTTTAATGAATTTTCCAAAAAAATCCAAAGGTAGAGATTGAATATACATTGTGATTTTTTATAATAATGTTTTGGTAATTTTTTTTAAAACAATCGTTTTCTCAAATTTTTGTTTTTGTTCTCTAGGATTAGACCCAATACATCATAATAAGTTTTCATAAAAAAGGTGAAAGTTACAGAATGATGGATCCAAACACAATGGGAGAGAAATGTTCTATATTTAATAATGCTATTTTCCAAACATACATTTCAGGACTCATTTTTTAATATGACCAATATCGAATTTCGTATAATTCAAAAATACAAATTTGTTGATTAAATACATTATCATATTGAGATCCATCTTAACAAAGATTCATTAGACTCAATTCTGAGATAGAAAGTCATAATTTTCTAAGTGATGAATTAATAATGTTACTAAAGATGATGTTTTATAAATGTGAATACATGATTGAGAATGTTTTCATACTTTTGAACCATAAGTCAGATGATTCTTTCCAAATCAGGAAGTTCTCATAAATCTTAAAAACTCTCATGGTAAAATATTTTGAATAAATGTATGAATCATAATGTTTTTATTTTTTTCAAAAACCTATAAATAGAAAATTGGATTTTAAAGTAAGATACATATAAATTTTTTGGAGTCTTGATATGTAAAGTTGATGATGTTTGAAGACTTCCAATGTTACTGAGTGGATTAATCATCAGATAAAGAACATTTTAAGGACAATACTATCATAATGATAATACCATCATTATGAGTTTTTTTACTAGATTGAATCTAATGTGTAAGCTCAATATGATATGGAATATGAACCAATTAATCAAATGAATTATTCACACCAATAAATTTGTGGATGCAAAACATTATAGTGACAAGAGTTTCTTATATTGATCAATAAAAGGTAGATCATTTATGAAAAGAATTTAAGATTATAAAAGAGTTGTATTTTATGGAGAAGAAATAAAGGGATATTTTAAGTTTCAAATTGAAAAATATTTTTTAATAAATATGTTATCTGGTAAAAAATTTCCTCACATTGAGATGAAGAAGATAGTCATATTGTAATGAGAAGCGGATGATATTCAGATCGTAATGACCTGATAAATAAAGACATAACTTAATGAGCTATGAAATAAAGGTAGAACATAATGTGAAGAGGAAGCATAAGTTGTTGAATTTAAATCACACTAAAGAAAAGTAAGGTTGTTTCAGAAGACTGATCTCAATGAAATATTGACAAGGTTTGAAGAATCCAATGTTAAAGTTTAAATGTGAGGGTTTTTCAGAGTCTTGAAATTTTGGTTAGTGGGAAAAAATTTTCAATTTTCTGATTATTCTTTTTTGAGTCACCAATAAAAGGAACTACACATCATTCACATTTTTACTTTACACGTAATAAGAAAAATAAGATAATTAAAGATATATAGTGATAGTTCCTTCCATACGTATATCTCATTAGAATATTGGACATCTATTTTTTTGTTTATATGTGTGTGAAACATCATTTTGAGAAGATTATAATGAGTCGATTAGATTGAGGAAAATTAGACTGAGTTGCTGAGAAGATTGTTTGATGTTTATATTGATAAAGGGAGGATCATATTGAGTCAATAGTTCTGATTCAATTGGCATGTGTTCATAGGACTGATGGTCATTAGATTCATGGTTATCAAACAACATAAGTTTTGTATTGAAAATTGAAGAAAGCCTTTTTTTACATTTCTTACCTTAATTATTTAATAAAAAATTGTAAATATAAAAGAGTGTGTATAATAATTCTTAGTAAGAGATATAAGGTGTCTAATAATATTTTTCACAAGTTTTATTCACTTATTTATAATATGGAATATACATAAACCTAAGAGACTATCTACGACATGGATGAATGTTTTCACAATAAGACCGAGCCTTATAAATCTCATGTTCTTTACATACTTTCCAATTTTTTCATTCATGAGTATTAAATAAAAATATTATATTGATTTTAAATTTAATAGGTTGTAGTTTTATGTTTTAAAATTTATTGAAACTAATAATAATCAAAGATTTGATTCTCCCCTATCATTTGTTATTCAATCCTTTACATCTTATAGATGGTTTTCATTTCTATGAATATTAATTATCTTCTAAGGGGCCACATTGGTTTTCTATAATCTATTTCTATTTTTATGACTAATATTCACCACATCAGAGATAAGATCCTATAACATCACATATAATATAATATTCACAGGTCTTTACAATTCTAATGAATCATAAAATTTTACATGGTGAGCCCCACCATGGGGCTCGAGATCTTTCTATGAATAAATAAATAACAATTAATAAATAAATTCATTATTATTTGAGTATAAAATAACTGAGTTGTGAATATTTAATAAAATTAATCACAAGTTATTAAGTGAGTAGATGAGAAAATATTATATGAATGAATATTATTTTAATGTTCAAGGATCATCTAATATTTGTGGGAATTTCGAGTCAAGTTAATGAATTGGTTTTATAAAATAATATATTTAGTATATATTATTAATATGTGATAAAAATATTAATGACATTATGGAAATTTTTTAATAATGTTTTTATGGAATATTCAGTGGGAGTTATATATATTATAGTTAGGGAACCCTTTTGTGGATTATAATTCCAAAAATATAAGGAAAGGGGATCTCATTTCTTATTGAATATTCATTCCATGAAATTTGAGAGATTGACTATACTAATTCCCACATTATATAGTTATAAAGGTATAATATATTTCTTTGATCCAAGAACACCTTTGTAGATCAAAGGAAGGGATTCATGGTGATATTTTGGACATTGAAGGCGTAATCGAATCTCCACAGAAGAAATCATATTCTGAGGATCAGTGAGCCCACTAAATATTGAAGTATGTGTTGAAAATATAATGGGATTAAACCTCATAGCCCTTAATAAATTGTCACCAGTGTTGAGATGTAGTAGGACACGTCCTTAATTTGAATTATGTAATTGGTCGTTTAAATTTTAGTACTTAATTAAGTTAACATATGATCCTTAGATGTTTTCTATGAATTTTATTTCCATTTATGTGAATTTATTTCTATGATGATGAAAAGTTTTTAATCCCCAACACACTAGTTTTTTCTATTCACCCCATTGTGGACACATAAGATCCATAAAAAAATCATTCATTATTTATCTAAGTATTCATGAAAAACAAAATTGTTAGCAGAGGTGTTTGATGTTGAAAAATATTATTCATTAATATCTAAAATGTCAATAATCTCCCCCAAAGTTAAATTTTATACTTTCCATAAATATTTTATATTAAGACTCCACAAAAATATTTCTGACCAAAATCAAAACTGAAAAATCCAAAAAAATGATTGAACATTTATCCCTTGAGAACATAATTCATCACATAATGTCACATTACAAAAAATTTAATAACTTGATCATATTTTCTATTAAAGAATACTAATAACCTGAGTCACTATAAATTCTCAATGAAAAAATTATTATTTAATATATAACAAAATATATATTCCTAATATAAAATAATATACTAGTTAATATATTCCATAAATCCAAAAATTCAATAAAATTCATCAAATTTGACATAAATCCCTTTTTTGTCAAATTAATAACTAGTTTCAGGTCTACAAATACTATCCCATTTAATTCATCAATTTTAATCATCTCTTTATCCCAAAAAAACATTATTAACTCAACAATAGAGACATATTACGGGTTATATTACCCTTAATCATGTGTTCCTTAAAAATATCACCATAACACTAAATCACATTTCTTGGTTATTGGTAACATTCAATATATGTTTCCAAATCCTTAATTAAAAACTAATGCGGATGAATCCTTAGATGTAGATGATTCTTATAACTATAATCTCATCAATATAACACTTCTACAATTTAATTATTGAATCCAAATAAATAAACACTTCAATTGTTTAACTTCAATAATTGGAATATGATATGTCCGTCATTAGCCTCTAAAGTGAACCCATGGATTAAGGGATTGCGTCAGATAATTTCCAAATTTCCCACACATAATATATTGAACTATAAATGGTAAATTAATATAAACTTAATATCCCCCATTGAACTCTTTATTTTCTGTAGTAATTATTATTTTTTATTTCTTTATTTTCCACACATAAGAAATATTTTCAATACTCTGATACATTCTTTTGAGTGCCTATTCTAACATATTTAACAGGTAGGAAACCAAATCTTCTTCCCTCCAAGGTCTTTATGAAGCTCCATTTTTATCTTATTACATGTATTATGTAACTCACTGAAGGGGGTATTGTAAGTCATATAATGATATTGTTGACTATGTATAATCATATGTTGATCCTTCCATATAAAATTTAATCTATTTTCTCATAAGGAAAATAATTCCATTGCCTATCTCATTCTACATTAACATTATTCCTTGTGGTTCCAGTCATTATATAAAATAAAAAACCATTTTGTGATAAACAATAAGCATAGCGGTAAATCATATAATCCCAAATAATAATTCAAATTATTTTTAGATCATGAAAAATTATTTTAAATATAAGACTCCTTATGTTTAATGTAGTCAATTCATGGTCATAATCTATTAAAATCATTCATAATCGTTCATAATTAAAATATATTTTAACCCCAGAGTATCCCCCAGGAGTGTAAAAAATAGTGCATAATAAGGAAACACTATCTATGCACAAGAATGATGGATGAGATATATTTGAACAACTATTTTCAAGGTTATTACCCCTAAATGCATCTAGTCAAAATCCATATCCCCTTGTAGTATCTAGATAGTGATGTGTTTAAAGGAAAACCAAATAATCCCATGCTTTATAAATAATTATAATGTTATTCTATACTAATACTAAACCTTAAATTCTATCATAGGGTAATGTTCCTTAATCTAGGTTTTCATAAATCTAGTTCCCCGGGTTTATAATATATATTCTTTGACACCTAATGTAAAGACTTAATATATAGAATTTCACATCTATTAGTAACTTTATTTCTTTGGTACTAGATATAATAAATTACAACACAAAGGATGAATATTATAGTATTCATGGTAAACTAGATACGTACTTCAATGTCACATTACATTTTAAAACATAAAATAAAACATATATTCACATTGAGAACATCATTATTTTCTCTAGTACATCCTTCCATATTCATTCACAGTAGACTTCATGGTGTCAAGGGGAATGGAAACTTTATAAATATTTATCTTATAATCAAATTAAGAGAATGTTTAAAGAGTAATCGATGACAGAATAAATAAGGCAAGAATAATAATGTAGGAAAAAATGATGGTAAAATAATGCCATAAAAATAATAAAATTACCTTGAAACTAATCCAAGGATGAAATAATTGTTCAAATAATCACATCAACATCAATGAATAATTTAATAATAATATAATTCATAATGTCAATCATCTTAAAGTTACCATTAAGGCATCATTTGAAGACATATTACATAAATGGATAAGGTCTCATCCAAATACACAACCTATTTTGTCTCATGGGACATACCAATCCAAAAAGGGGATAAGTAATTTTTATCCTTTATATTAATATAATAAGTTCAATGCATTGCTCATATGAATAAATAATAAAACTTAATCAACATACCTTAATATTCAAGAACAATATTTACTGGATGAACTAGTATGTATAATTTTCATACTTTCCCTAGTAAAACAGATCATAAATCTTCCTCAAAAATGGTCTATGGTATAATTAAAATATATCACTATTAAAACATAACATTGAAAAAAATATATTTAAATATATGAAAATACATCAAAATGATCAAAGGAAAATATCATGAGGAATATAAACATTTCATTTTGAAACAACTTATAGAAATTATAAAAATTCATAAAATAATATAATCAAAATTGTCTTTTGAAGGAAATATAAAAAAATATAAAGTAATAATCAAAAAAATATTATTTAGTATGGTATAAAAACACATTCCTTAGGTTTAGGTCAAAATAAATCTTCCATTTACACTTTTAGTAAAAAGTGCCTCATTTGAAAAATGACGCAAAGATTACATTTAAAACATCATATTAAAATTAAAACATGGGTGAAAATAAATTTAATAAATCATTGGAGAATAGTAAAAACATTCATGACAATATTTTCTAGAGAATATGTACATAAAAAAATATTTCAAACTAAATGAAATAAAAATTTGGTTTTCCTCAAGAATAATATTTTAAAATTTTCTATACACAGAGAGAGGAAAATGAATGTAAATATTTTTATTTATATAAATAATCAAAGGATAATAAAATATATTTTTTTAATATATAAATATCATATAATTTCCCTAATGTAAATTTAAACATATATAATTCTAAATAACGATGAGATAGTTACGAAAACCCATACCTCAGGACTGAATTTATTCGTAAGAGATTTAAAATTCCATAATAATTAATTAAAATTTAAAATAATTATAAATAAGAAACATATATATAATTATATTAGTATATATAATCCACTTATAAAATTTCAATAGTCTTTTAGTAGTAATTCTTCATTGAAAATGTCTTTTTTCAGTGTTCACTATCTTATTTTTCATGTAAGATTCGATTTAGTAGTCTTAGTACCTATATATTGATCATGGTTCAATCATATCCAAAATATTATTCATGATCTAAGATATATAATAATTATAAACATTCATCTTCCCCATACTTGTAAACTCAAATCCGATTATAAAATTTTAAAAAATTTATATCTTATTCTTTGAAACCGATAGAGGTGACCAAATTTTTCCAATCTAAAATAAACAACAATAGAATAAAATATTGTATTACTTAAATTCTTATAGACCATTTATTTTTTGGGGATTAAGGGGAAAATATTAACTTTAAATATTTATAAAAATCTAGTCTACAAATATAAACATCATCTCACACTATAACAAAACATTCATATTCCATATTTGGACATTTTCATCATCCATATAATATCCTTATAGAAATAATTCATTTATCCTTATATTTAATAACCAAGGAAAAGGGAAAATAAGAATGGTGATCTAGAATTATCAGTAAGGGTAAACAGAAATGTTAAAAATTTATTTTAATCAATAACTGTAAGAAGTTAATAATGGTATGATGACAAAATTAGAGTGCATAAAAAAGTCATAAAAGATATTATACCCATCAATACTTGAGTCATCAATCAGGAAATATGGAATAAGAATTTAACCATAGAATGATTCATAGGAATCAATAATCATGAACCACGTGATATCAATCACGATGAAAGGAAATTTATAAACCCATGTAATGAATTAATACAATGTGTTTGTATCTTTATAAAATAATCTTTATACCCCAATTTAATCCCATGTCATAAATACATAGAGCATAGTTAAATACATAGAAGAAACCCCTTGAAAATACATCATTCATGTATATATAGACAATGAAAATTACATAATTTGTTGGATCACTATCTTTTCACACCCATCATATAAACAATATCAGACTCACCCAACACTATTTGGGTGCACCCATCATATAAGCTATATCAGGATCACATGATGCTATCTGAGATCACACATAATATAAGTTATATTTTTCTCACCCAATGCTATTAGGGTGATCCCATTATATAATATATAATAGGCTCATTTGGACAAATTTTATCACCCCAGGACTTTATCATATTTTCCTTTTAGATTAAATTTAATTTTTTTGGAAAGCATACAATACATGTGACAACGAGTTTGAACAAAACACTATTTAGTCTTGTTTTTCAAAAAAAATTAAATTATAATACTTTTAGAGAATTTATGTTGTAAATTTATATTTTATATATTAAATAATATATTTTGACCAAATCCCAATATATTTTATTGGAATATGATAATAAAAAATCTAATAATACACACAAAAACCTATATTTTTATAAAATAACTTTTACCTCCTTTTAATGGAGATCCCATTTTAAATAAAATTTTGAAACTATTAGATATTATTTTAAAAATAAATTTCTTATTGTAAATATATTAATAAAACTTTACTTTTGTTTAACGTATCTTTTTTCTAAGTAGTTTCGTGTTTTGATGAATAATGATAAAATATTGCATTTTAACTGAAAACCACTGTTTCATCTAAATAATTTATAGTGTTAAATTATATTTTTATGTGGTTTTAATGAATAATTAGATAATTTTTATATAATTTAATACAATTTAGTTCCTTGTACTCAAATTTACATTGAATGGGAATACAAAATATTTATTGTCCTTTTAACATTTTCACTTTAAAATAATCTCCTCTTGTTCCGTCAATGGGATTAATTTTAAATTAATTACTAAAAATTATGTATTATAAATTTGGAAAAATGGATTCCATATTTTGAATTATTGAGTATAAAAATTTTAAATAGTTTTCTTGTTTATTTTAGGGAATCATAAAAATAAAATTAGTAGTATTTTAATTACCAATGTAAAGGGTAAATCAGGTAATTAAAGGTAAAAAGAAAATTATAAATATTATCAAATTACCTAAAAATGTCCTAATTATATTGGATGAGTATTTATTATCCCTAATACATAATTTATTATTTATAAGACAATTCACATATACAAATTAAACTATAAGAGACTGCCAAAAGCAGTAACCAAATCTCTTTAGTGACAATGATCCAACTACATTTGGATGTTACAATTGGCCGATCGCTAAAGGGAATTAGAGACCACCAAAAGTGCTATCTATAGGAGGTCCCCCAATTTACACAGTGGAAATCACTGGGAAAAGTGGTAACAACCTTCAGCGATTGCTGCTGCTCTCATAAAAATAATAGCATTAGCGACCGCCTATAGCGATTTCTAACCAGATGAATTGTTTTTTTAAAATTAAATATTTACTTCCACCAATAACCAACACCCAAAATAATAGCAGATAAATTAAAAAACTAGAAAATAATTGGATCTCAAACTGTTCTTGTAAAATTAACAAAAAATGATTAAACATACCAAAGGAAATGGAATCCAAAATAAATTTATCTCAAATTATTTGTCACAACCCGTCCTCTAGGGCCTGTATCGTGACTACCAAAAGCCCGCCTTCCATAGGCCAAGGGCTAACGACTAGCACCAAAGGCATAAATCCCTAAATAGGGAAGGTATTTCCCATAAAACTCTAAAGAAACAAATAAAAGTACACAACATGAAGTAAAACAATAAGTAAAGATGTATAAAAAATATTCTTGAATGTAATGGGGATCAAAATACAAGCCCAATTATAAAGTACATAGAAACAGAAAAGTACAAGTACAACTAAAAAATGTTAAGCAGCTACTGGGTCATCGTTCGGGGTTCCTACCTAAAGGGTAGGTACAGATGGACTCCTTATCACTCCATGTCCGTCTGTCCACTCTGTGTACTGTCACACTAAGTGGTCCACCTTCGAGTACCGTCCTATCCTACTACTCTCTATCTCAGTCAGCACTGTTCTTCATCTTCAACAAACACAACGAGGTGTGGGCATAGCCCTTACAAGGGTGATTATACCGATAATCAGAAGGGACCCAGAGACCCTCATGGTCTCACTAAATCAAACAAGGATAAACCACAATGCATGGCTTCAAAGGATAACCATTACATAGGTATATGCCCATACATATACCTAAGATATCTAGTAAACCATTTTAATCATGAGGAAAACTCAAAAGTCATTGACTCAGCTCAAACCAAGATTTTATTCTAGGGGTAGTATCATGTAAGATCCCTAGTCACACTGTCAGAACCTCAGCTGATAGTGTTCTCCTCCTCTATCAAGTACAGTGGGTCTGCCACATCACACAGAGACGCTTCCCACTTACCTAGACATTTGTGGGACTCACCCTATCGAGTACCGTGTGTCTACTACGCTCACACAGAGGCGCTCCCCACTATGGGTCTTCCGCGCTCACACAGTGGCGCTCACCCTTTTAGCCCGCTGAGTTACTCATCCTGTTGAGTACTGAGGGTCTACCGCATCACACAGAGGCTCTCCCCACTATGGGTATGCCGCATCACACAGAGGTTCTCCCCACTGGACTAGTCGAAACACTCTGAGTCGAAAGGTCAATAGGCGTCAGGTCTCAGCCGGCTACTAGGTCTCTAAACTCTACTCTCTCATTTATGGGAGGTTCCACTCCACGAGCTACAGGTTGATCCTCCAACTCTCACGAAGTCCAAGTAGAAGTATCTCAAAGGTCTGCCTCGTCATAAGGGTCTCAACGAAACAAACGACACGTCAATCGGACACCCGGTCTATGAGTTATTGGCATTTCTATATCAGGGGCCCAGTTGGATTTTAGGTTAAAAACAACCCGACCGTACCCCAATTGAGTCCAAACCTCAAGTGGGATATTCCAAAAGAACAATATCTCTCTAAGGTTTTTGTCGGCGTAGACGGTTCGTTGATCGGACACTCGTATCCCTAGTTATTTGTGAAAAGGTGTAAACATGACATAGCGGGTCAGAGTCCGGACCGGGGTCTGACACGGCCCGTGGGGGGGGGGGGGATGGCTGCCCGATGGCCCGGTGGATCGCGGGTCCTCCTAAGCCGTGTCCAGCGGACACCGCTTGCCCCTGGCTCCTGAATGGCAGAGCCGTTAGAGTGGTAACACAAAACAACTCCACCTGGCGCCGGTCCAGATCACGCAGGACCCGGCGGGGACCCGCTTTTCCTAACTGGACAAGCGTCCAGCCGCTCTTCATTGCTGGTGTATGGCCCAATACCGGATGTCTCGGCTCCTCAACTGTGGCACGACAACACCACGGTTCTGCTCCTCCACTCGGTGCGCCGCAACGACGCCACACCCTTCCGCCGTTGTTCGCCCTGGCCATGGTCCTCTTCCTCCACGCGGTGCGACGACGTTGTGCCCCATCCGTCATAGCCCACCCTGGCTTTGGTCCTCCTCCCACATGACAAGATGGTGTCATGCCCATTTGGATACCCGGTGGCCATGCGCCACCAGTTTCTTCACAGCCAGCCCGTCGCCAACTGTCGTTGCTCCGTTGTGGTCCACTCTTCTAGCGGTGACGTTGCACCGCCGCTGCAATCAACAAACAAGGAGGAAACAAAGGGAGAAGGTCAGGCTATGTTCGGGAGGCCTGAGCCATCCATGTTATGGTGATATCAATCAGCCTCAAAGAGGAAAACTAATGTCGAAGAACGGATTGTAAGACTCAATCATAAAAAAACCCCTACCTCGTATTGTTGTTTTTTGACGATGTCGTATAGATAAAATGGCGATTCTTCATTGGCCGCATTCATCACGCACTCCAGATTTCAAGCTCGTGCTTCATAAACTATACGCAGTAGAAGATCGAGGAAGAATCATCGCCAGCGTTCTTCGCGTTCTTCGTTGGGAGGATAATCCTCTAAAGTTTCTCACAAGCCTCCACTTCCTCCGTTCTACCAAATGAAAGTTTCCAACCAAAATGAAATAATATATTATCCATTATTTTAATGGTTGGAATGAATTTAAATGGAGTATTATATAAATGGTGGCTCCACTTAATTAACTCTTGTGTGTAGGTACAAAATAATTAAGGGAGTTCAAGAGGTTTAATGGGTGGTAGCTCCATAAATGGGGACTTCATGGGTTTCATCCTCGGGAGGTCCCCACCTCATTAATTGACAAGAGGGGTTTAAATCATGGGTTTCCCCCACCACCATAACCTCTCATGGGAGGTTATGGTGTGGTGGCCCCCACCTATAACCTCCTCTTGGAGGTTTTAACCACCACAATGAAAAATAAGCAGCCAATTTATTTTTATTTAAATTTTATTAAAAAACCAAAATCTAACATCCATTCTCAACCAACTGTCGTCGGGGTGGAAGCCTTATTATGTGAATATCGGTGCTGTGTGTTCAACAGTGCACTCAAATTTCAATTCCGAGCACCGGTTCAAAAGTTTTAAAATCCTTCTCATACGTTTACTGAATGTACCCGAACAAATCATTAGAAATTGATTTCAGGGACAGTGGGCCACAAAATGAAGCACCGTAAATTTTTGCAGACACATAAATATTCCATGTATTTATGGAAAAAAGTTTCCATGGAATTTCTGGGTTTTTACATTCTCCCCACCTCAGGGCTTTATGTCCTCATATGCTACAATTCGAACTATAGGAACAAATTGTGGTACTGAGCACACATCTATGCCTCCCTCTCCCATGAGCTCTCTTGGAGGTTCTCGTGCTTCTAGAGAATGCACAATAGTGGTATCGACCATCCACATAGGACCTTCTCTTGTCGATCCTCGATCTCCAATGGAACCTCTGTGAAGGTCTCCCCATCATCGATGTCTAGATCTCCATGGTCGATGATGTGGTATGGGTCGTGCACGTATCTCCTCAGCTGAGATACGTGGAAAACGTTGTGCACACAGTTCAACTGAGGTGGTAGAGCTAAGAGTTAATCCACCTCTCCTACTTTGTTGAGGATCTATAATGGTCCGATGAATCACAGAGATAACTTTCCGCCTCAACCAAATCTCTGTAGACCTCATTGAGGTGAATCCCGTAAAAAGATGTGGTCTCCATCCTCAAATTCCAGAGGTCTCCACCTCTTGAAAGAATATGAATTCAGTCTGCTCTGTGCAGTCTTCATCTTCCCCTGGATGATCTACACCTTCTCTGTGGTAGACCGTACCTTCTCTGGTCCCACTAGTGCTGACACCCCTGGGTCTGTCCAGCACAGTGGTGATCTGCAAGGTCGACCATACAAGGCCTCAAAAGGTTCTATATCGATGGTGGAGTGACAAATTTTGTTGTAAGAAAACTACACCAAAGGAAAGTGATCCTCCCAACTACAACCGAATTCGAGGAAACAAGCACAGATCATGTCCTTGAGGGTCTAAACAGTCCGCTCAGTCCGACCATCTATCTGAGGATGGAAGGCAGTGCTCAAGTGAAGATGTGTCCTGAAAGCCTCCTATAACCCCTTCCATAGCCAGGAAGTAAACCATGCATTCTGATTGGAGACAATAGAAGAAGGTAATCCATGTAAATTCACAATCTCTCATACATAAAGGTGTCCCAGGATCTCTACCATGCATTCCTCCTTGATTGGTAAGAAGTGGGATAACTTGGTGAGTCGGTCGACAATCACCCATATCGAATCGTGACTCCTGGATGTACATGGAATACACATCACGAAGTCCATCGATATCCCAAACCACTTCCACTCTATGACCACTAAGGGTTGTACCAAGACTTCTGGTACCTTGTGCTCCACCTTCACTTACTGACTAGTGAGGCATCATGAGACAAACTCAGCTACTGCCTTCTTCATACCTGGACACCAGTGCTGTCATTTGAGGTCCTGGTACATCTTCACCACTCCGGGATGTGCTGAAAGAGGGGATGTTTGGAACACCCTCAACACTTCCTCCTAAAGTGCCACTGGTACCAAGGTAATTCCTTTGAAGAAGATGATGTGCTCCCCACCTATAGAAAATCCATCTGGTTCCTACACTGTGGATATCTGAGAACTTCATATCTCGCAGTCAGTGTCCCCATGCTGTGCCTCCCGGACTCACTAAAGAAGTGGTGGAGTGACCGTGAGAGATAGTAGATAGGCTGCTCCATCTCTATCCACAAGGTATATCAGTGAGGCGTTCAGCTTCTCTGTCACCTCTCCTAGCAAATGAATACCAATCCTCCTGCTGAGCACATCTGCAACAACATTACCCTTATGAGGAGTATAGACTATCTCGAAGTCATAGTCCTGGAGGAAATCAAGCCAACGTCGCTGTCTCAAGTTCAGATCCTTCTGAGAGACGATATACTTGAGACTCTTCTGATCAGAGTACACGGTAAAACATTCTCCCATCAGATAGTGCTGCCACATCGTCAAGGTGAAAAACACTGATGTTAACTCCAAGTTATGAGTAGCATAGTTCTGCTCATGCTATCTCTACTGCTGAGAACCATATGTGATCACATCTCGCACCTACATCCGGACACACCCGAGTCTAGTCCCTGATGCATCGCAGTAAACTATGCACCCTACGCCTTCCTATGGAAGCCTTAAGATGGGGGCACTAGTCAGCCTCTACCTCTGCTCTTGAAAGCTCTGTTGGCATTGATCTGACCACATGATGGGTTTACCCTTCTTTTTCAAAGCTGATAGTGGTGATGTTACTCTAGAGAAGTTGGGTACGAACCTCCGATAGTATCCAGGCAAGCCCAGGAAACTCTGTACCTCTGTCACACTCTTGGGTGGCTCCCAAGAAAGTACTACCTCAATCTTCACTGGATCCACTACAACCCCAGCCTCTGAGATGACATGTCCCATGAAACGAACCTCTCGAATCGAAAACCGGGACTTCAAGAGCATACCATAAAGCTGTTTCTCTCGGAGTGTGTCCAGTACTATCTTGAAATGGAAGACATGCTCCTCCTCAGTAGTCGATTAGATCAGAATGTCATCAATGAAGACCACGAAAAAGCGATCGAGGTAAGGCTAGAAGATCCTAATCATGAGACTCATGAACACCACTGGAGCGTTGGTTACACCGAAGGACATAACAAGGAACGCATAGTGGTTGTACCGACACCTGAAGGCCGTCTTCTGTACATCCTCATCTCGAACTCTGAGCTGGTGATAGCCTGGTCTGAGTTATATCTTCGAGAACCACAATGATCCATTCAGTTGGTCAAAGAGTTTGTCAATCCTCAGGAGTGGGTACTTGTTCTTTAAAATCATCTGGATCGGGTGACAGTAGTCGACACAGAGCCTCAGGCTTCCATCTGCCTTCTTGGAGAATAGAATTGGGGTTGCCCAGGGAGAAACACTAGGCCAGATGAATCCCTTTCCCTACAAGTCCTCTATATATACCCAAAGCTCGCGAAGCTCAGTGGGAGCCATCCAATATGCCAGAGTAGATATAGGCATCCTTCGTGGGTACATGCCAATTTAGAAGTCCTCCTCTCTATGAGGAGGTAGTCCTGGAACATCACCAGGGAAAAAATCTACGTACTGGTACACCACTACAGGATAAGTAGGACTCTCCACATCAACTGTTCCGAGGGTAAGGCAAGCCAACTGGTGAGTTATCGGCTGCACCCTCCTCCAAGTATGTCTGTCCTATGCTGCAAAGATTATCTTCTCGCCGGTGAAGGTAAAACATGTCCCATCCATGCTGCCACACTGCACTTTTTCCTAATACAGTCAATCTGAGCATGGACCATAGATAATCAGTCCATACCCAAGATGACGGCGTAAGGCATCGACGACGCAACTAGGAGATCCAGTTGAAACTCTCGTCTCCTAGAGTAAGCTCGCACTGCCTGCACCAATGCGTAATCGTCAAATCATCTCTCGTAGGAGTATATAGCCATAAGGATCGAACTAACAGCTCTTTAGGAATCTCTGAGCTCTGAAAAAGAATAGTGGAAATGAAAGAGTGACTGGAACCTGTGTCTATAAGAACTGCAGCTAAGGAAGAGTAGACACAGATCATACCTCGAATCGTCTCCGGAGAGCCGTGGTCATATGCCTCAACTTCCTGAAGCTAAGCTCTCCCATGTCCACATTCTCCCTGTGGTCGAGGTGGACCTCCTGGTGGTGGTGGAGGCAACACCTCGTAAAGTCGTCCACCGCCAACTTCTTGAAAAACTCCTCTTCCACGTCCGCCTACGCCCTGTGGACCGCCCCGATCGAACCTCTTCCCTTGACTAAGAGGTCCCTCTATTGTCTGCTGATCATCAGAACGGTGGGTCGGATAGCCACAAGCCATGTGACCCTACTCGCCACATGAGTAGCACTGCCTGCTCCTGGCATGTCAGTCACTGTCTCGGGTTCCCCACACAACAGATCCTGAGTCCTGCGGTCACACACCCATGTGTCTGGTCCTCTTGGACCACTGTGTCATCTTTCTTCTACCAGCCGCAGATGACACCACTACATGTTGACTAGTAGTGGGTCTCACTGCTGGTGACAGCTCAGTAAGGAAACTCTCCACTAGAAGGGCTCTCTCTAACACTCCCACCTGCGTCGGGATACTGAGGGAAATCATCGATGCCCTGATTTCTCGTCTGAGCCCCTACTCAAAGGTATGGTCCCCAAAGTATGGGACCTACATCATATCAGTGGAGTAACGCGAGAGGTTAGTGAACCTCGCTGAGTACTATTCTACTGTCATTCTTCCCTACTATAGATGAAGTAGCTCCTGTATATGTATCGCTCGTAGGGTTTCTAGAACAACCTCCGCTCAGAACAGGATCTCGATGTCTATCCAAAGAAGTGATGCCTTGGAATGCACCTAGAGAATCATGCTCCATCATCTACCTGTTGCTGCCTGAAGGAGACTCACAACAAGGATCACCATAAGGTCTGCTAGTGGCCCTACCAGCCTGAATACTCTCACCACAACCTCCAGCCAATCCTCATCCACCTGTGGGTCCATCTCTCTCAAAATATTGGGCGGCCTCTAGTGCTGGAACTCATGCAACACGCTCAAGCGGCATTCATCATCTGCTTCTGAGGCTGCTGACATCGGTGACCCAACATAAATTGGTACCGCTGGTGCCTCCGCTGGTAAAGGACCCTACACCGAGGCCTCATCACCCAGTGGTCTGTCTGATCATATGACTCTCAGGGCTTTGCGTGGAGGCCTCCTGAATGAAATAGATGTGACATGGTAAAAATATTATACCTGGGGAGCTGACCTAGTTGAGATGACTTATGAAAAACTATTAAAGACGCACACACAATCAGTGTTTTCGTGCACTATGTCAGAAATCAGTAATCAAGGTCCTGGTGTATGGATATGTTTGCCGCCCACACCAATATTGTACTCCTTGAACTGAAAACCACATATAGTACCCTTAACAATATTGATTCACAGAAAAGTATGATCATAGTCCTATGTTCTGTGGTAGAACATACTCCTCTGATACCAATTTTTCACGACCCGTCCCCCGGTGCCCGTATTGTGACTACCCCATGCCCTCTTTCCATAGGCTAAGGGCTGGAGACTAGTATAAAAGGTGTAAATCCCTAAACTGGGAAGGCATTGCCTGTAAAACTGTAAAAAAACACATTAGAGTACACAACAGGAAGTAAAACACTATGTAAAACTGTATACAAAAGAAATGCTAGAAAATAATGAGGCCGAAAATACAAGCCCAACTATAAAGTACATGGAAATGGAAAAGTACAATTACAACTGAAAAAAAAGAAAAACTACTACTGGGTCATCCTCCGGGGTTCCTACCTGAAGGGTAGGTACAGATTTCCTCCTCATCACTCCATGTCCATCGTATGCTTCATAAACCGTCACACCGAGTGGTCCACCTTTGGGTACAATCCAGTCCTCCTACTCTATGCCTCCGTCAGCGATGTCTGTCGTCTGCAACCAACACAACGAGGTTCGGGCACATCCCATGCAGGGTTGATTATAAAGATACCCATTAAGGACCCCAAAACCCTCATGGTCTGACTAAATTAAACAGGGATACACCAAATAGTATGGATTTAACGGATAACCATTACTTAGGTATATGACCATACATATATGTAAGATATCTAGTAACCCATCTCAATCATGAGGAAAACTCAAAAGTTATTTATTCAACTCAAACCATGTTTTTATTCTCAGGGTAGTATCAAGTAAGATCCCCAGTCACACTGTTAGAACCTCAGCTGATAGTGTAATCCTCCTCTATCAAGTAAAGTAGGCCTACCGCGTCACACAGAGGTGCTTCCCACTATCTTGGACTACTGTGGTACTGCTCCTATTGAGTATCATGGGTCTGATGTGCTCACATAGAGGCACTCCCAACTGTAGGTCTGCCGTGCTCACACAGAGGCGCTCCCCCTCGTAGCCTACTAAGGTACTCCTCCTTTGAGTACCGTGGGTCTACCGTATCACACAGAGGCGATCCCCATTCTAGTTCTGCCTCGTTGCACAGAGGCTCTCCCCACTGGACTAGTCGAAACACTCCGAGTCTAAGGGTCAGCAGTCATCAGATCTCAGCCAACTAATAGGTCTTCATACTCTACTTGTTCTTCATTGGGAGGTTCCGCTCCATGAGATATATGTCGATACTCCAACTGTCATGATGTCCCAAGTAGAAGTATCTCAATGGTCCGCCTCGTCATAGGGGTCTCAATGCAATAGACAATGCGTCAATCGGATGCCCGGTCTATGAGTTCATGGCATTTTCGTCCCAGGGGACCGGTTGGATTTTAGTTTCAAACCAACCCGACCGTACCCCAAATGAGTCCAAAAATCATGTGGGATATGAAAAATGAACCATCTCTCTCTATTATTTCTATTGCCACAGACGGTTCATCGATCGGACAGCTGTAGTCCTAGTTATGGGAGAAAAGGTGTAAATAGGCTATAGCAGGTCCAGGTCTGGTCCGACCCGGTCCGTGGGTCTAACCTGGTCCATAGGGGCGGCCCGACCCGAGGGGGCGGACCAGCCCATGGGGGCACCCTGGCGGTTAGGCGGCTAGAGGGTCTGCGTAAGCCGCATCCAGGGTTGAAACCGCACGCCCCTGGCTCCCGAACGGCATAGTCATTCTGGTGGGAACCCAAACTGGCACCACCTAGTGCCGGTCCAGATCACACAGGACCCAGCGGGGTCCTGCTCCTCCTGGCTGGCTGAGTGGCCAGCAGCTCTGCATCACCGACGGTCAGCCCGACGCCGACCGTCTCTACTCCTCTACCGCAGCACGACGGCGCTGCGGTTCTACTCCTCAACACGGTGTTGCACGATGGCGCCACACCCTTCCGTCGTGGCCTTCCCGGGTCACGGTCCTGCTCCTCTGCACCGCACGAAGAAACCATTCCCCTTCTTCCATAGGCCACCCTAGCCGCAGTCCTACTCCCACACGGCCCAGCGGTGCCGCACCCTTTTGGGGACCCGGTGGCCTTGCACTGCCTGTTTCTTCATGGTCGGCCCGTCGCCGTCCGCCGTTTCTCCGCCATGGCTCACTCTTCCGGCGGTGCCGTTGTGCCACTTCCATCAAAAAAATGTGGGTAAAAAGTGAATGGGGAGGTTTGGACCATGTTCGTGTAGCCCAAGTCTTCCACGTTATGGTGATATCAATTGGCCACGAAGAGTAAAACTAACGATGAATAACGGAGGGTATGACTCAATCATAAAACAAAACCTACCTCGTATTGTTGTTCGTTGACGATGTTGTGGAGAGAGAACGTCGATTATTCATTCTCTGCGTTCTTCACTCACTCTTGATTTCAAGCTCGTGCATCGGAATGTGTCAGGGGTAGAATACTGAGGAAGAATCATCATGGGCGTTCTTCGCGTTCTTCGTTGGGAGGATAAATCTCCGTGGTTTCTCCCAGGCCTCCTCTTCCTCCATTCCACCAATAGAAAGTTTCCAACTAAAATTAAATAATAGATTATCCATTATTTTAATGGTTGGAATGAATAAAAATGGAGAATTAATTAAAGGGGTTCTCCACTTAATTAATTCTTCTGTGTAGGAACAAATTTATTAAGAGAGTTCAAGAGGTTTAATAGGTGGTATCTTCATAAATGGGGAGTTCAAGGGTTTCATCCTCATGTGGTCCCCACATCATTAATAGACAAGAGGTGTTTAATCCTAGGGTGGGCCCCAACTCTATAACCACTCATGGGAGGTTATGGTGTGGTGGCCCCCACCTCTAACCTCCTCTTGGAGGTTTTAACCACAATAAAGAAAAACAAGATAACACTTTATTTTTATTTAATTTTTTTAAAAAACCCAAAATCTAACTTCCATTCTCGACCAACAATCATCAAGGTTAAAGTCTTCTTAAGTGAATATCGGTACTGCGAGTTCAACAGTGTTCTCAGATTTCAATTCCGAGTGCCAGTTCAAAAGTTAAAAATCCCGCTTGTACGTTTACTGAACAAACCCGAAAAAAACGTTAGAAATTGATTTTGGGCACACCGGGCCTCGGAATCAAGCACCATAAATTTTCACAGACTATTAAAAATACCATGTATTTAAGAAAAAAAATTCCCATAATTTCTAGGTCTTTAATAGATTCTTCCCTATAATTCCAATATTAGATGAAGATTAATGCCTCTCCCTGTATTTTCACCAAATCAAGACCTTCAAAACTCTCATTTGATTTTGCTATTTTTTCATCATTACCACCGGAACAAGAAAAAAATTTAAGTATAAATAAATCCATTGACAAAAAAAATCCGTAATATAGTTATCAAATATATTACAATAAATATTAACATCTTCACTAAACATGGGAAGAAATGAATGAATACAAACCTAACTAGATAATTGATTCACTGTACGAAAACTATTGTATTAATGTAAGATTAAGTACAAAGGTAGGTATATTGAATATTTAGTAGAAAAGTATTTTGATCCCACCATTATATCAGCTGCCCCAATAGATGGATTCACATCTATATTTGGCCTTAACAGAAGTCTGCCTATAATGGGAACAAATGGTGGATACTGCATCGAAATTGGAAATCCGACCACTCATTGGAAATATCTTTTCATGGGAATGGATGAAATATATAAATGTGATTCATTCATGGGAGATGCATGAAAATTGTAAATCTAGGAAAACTACCATACATATCCATCATCTCCATCCCATAACCCATTCCCATTTCAATTCCCATGCCAAAATGTTGCCATTGAACCATGTGAGATGGGTGCGTGGTTTTTATTCTTATGGAAAACATCATAGGTGACCGAATGAATCCACTTATCATTGAAATCATCTGTATGAGATAACACAACATATATTATAATTCAAAATTAACCATGTTTTGAATTAGGTTGTACATTTTCAAAATAAAGGGTTAAAAAGATATGTTACATGAACATGAAGTTGAATTGTTTTTAGGTATTCAATAGCTTCTTCAAGAATTGATGATTTTTAAACCTACAATACCAAAATGAAAATAAGGAAAATTGGGGGACTAGATAATGGGCTTCACATTATATATTTATAAAAGCATTCAGAAAACAATTATAAAATAATTCAGTAGAAGTTTAGTGATTTTTTTACAACACTAATGGAACGATCCTTACATTACTTACATCTTATTATAAGTGATTTTGAATAATGTTTTCCCAATTTCATGCTGAAAGAACTTTTTTCTATCAAAGTTTGTTTTTTTAGAAATTTCTATGTATTGAAACAAAAAATAGAAAAACACGGCTTACTGTTTCTAACAAATAACCATAATTAATAGCTTTCATAATAAATTTTATATAACATTATTTTTAGTGACATTCATTGATAACTGATCATACCACTTATCACTTATGATATGTCATTTAGAACAATTGTATCCAGATTCCTTAATGAAAAATTGGTTTTCTGCATTAATTTATCTGGTTTATGTTCTTTTATTTTGATGTTTTTGTAAATGTGATTTTTAGAATAGAATACATAAATATTTTTAAATACTTATTCTAGAAATTATTTTTTTTATTTTTTTCTATATGTAACAAAATCTACAAGAAGTTTTCAAATTTTGTTTTCAAATGGACACTTTCAAATAGAAAAACTCATGTGAATACTAAAATATTCATTTTTGGATGGCCCTCCATGAAATAAATATTTATGAATTTTCAAAAACAATAAAGTAAAATCAAAATATATTTTCTTTAAAAAAAATTCCATGTATCATCAAGAAAATTCATCATAGTTACAACAAAGAAAACATACTCCAAAAAAATAGTATGAATTTATTTCAGTTGGGTATGAGTTCCTATAGTGAAATCATATTTCTATTAATCATATCCCTTTGCTTCTTTTTATGAACAAAATAAAAAATAACATTCTTTCAGTGGAAGAATGAAATCCATACACTATATTATAGCCACTAATACTTATCCACCCTCCCCCCAATTTCCCTTAAAATTGTTTTTCTCACCCACTTAGATAAATTATGAAATTCTACAACCCATGTTTACTTATTAGAACTAGAAAACCCCCTGGGAGGATCATATTTTCTCCTACCCAACGATCCTTGTCCAAATCCAACAAATAAATAAATTCCTAAAAATATGTAAATAGAAGAGAAAAATTGACCTGTAATTTTTTATGGAATATTACATCACTTGGCCATTCATATTCAAAATTTTCCTGACATTATCACTTTTTATTTAACTTTTGATCAATCAATGATCCCTCCATACTAGTCATAGATCACACATATGAAGAAAGAACCATTGTATCTCTAGTAATTCCATTATCTAGGATTTCAATAAGTGAAATTCCCACATTAACATGACCTAGGTATTCCTTACCCTTCATGGAATTTTCTTGTAAAATATTAATTTCATATAGAGATATATCTAATTGAGTGGATTGATTACCAATGATATATTTTATCTCATAAAAATGGTTTCCTATAAGTCCTGTTTCACACTCTATTGCAGATTTAGAATTGTGATGTTCTGAACTAGATTGAACACTAGTGTTTGAAACAGAACCTTTCTCCTTCCTTCAATTTATATCTATGTTTAATTAATCTGAAGCAGGTGAATCACCAAATCAAGGAGGACTATCATTGGCAAGAATGAAAATTTGTTTGAAACAGTAAAATTTTATGGTGCCTCCATGACTCACACACGAATGTATTGAATCCTCAACTTCAACATTCAAACATGAAAAATGGACAGTTCTAGTGGTTTTTTAATTGAACTCACTATTACTGGTAGTAATTTCTCATATATATATAAATATTCTCAGTTTTGGATACTATTTTATTAGTAAAAATAAATTATTCCTCTTTATGAATCATTGAAACACTAATAAAGAGTTCGAGTTCAGAATGATATGATTCTGCACCTTAATTCCACGATGTTCATTTTATAAAGTTTCTCTGTATGAACTAATCTACCATGAAATATATTGATATCAGATCACATAAGAAGATGATAATGATGGAATCTTTTTATGTGGTTTATAACATAATATCAATTCATGAAATGTTTGAAAAAAATTGTGAAATGATTCATAAAAATAGCTCTACTTGAGTATGTTGAACCTATATAGCTCTATCAGAAGGAGGATGACTTTCTATATTAACTCATCCCTATTTAATTATACAATTATAATTCCCTCTAGAATATTTAATATCCTAAACATAGTATATATCATAATAAACCTCTAATATTACATTGGTGTCATCAATGATTTCCTTGATGGAGAATGAATCTACAAAGATAAAACTAAACTAACATGGATGCTTAACTAAGTGGAAATCCTGAAGTCAAATATCACTAGACCAAGAATGTGATACACTAAAAAAATTCATTACATTTTATTAAAGAAATTCTATAAGAAAATTATATTTAATCCCTCATACATAGAAAACCTTGAATGGGAAAATATAGTGATAGAACAATTTCGATGTAAATACAAGCTGAAATGGTGTATATCATAGAGTGTTAAGGCATTAGTGAAAAGTAAATTCCCAATGGATGCTATAATATCCTCTATGATTTTTGTGTTGATAAATGAGAGCAGAGACAATATAAGATGAACTCACACAAAATTCATCTTGTGTCCTATTTCTTCAAATAGATCCATCAATAATGGAAGAAGAGGGATTTTACGATGAGAAATATGAGATACAGTTCCTCCTGAAGTCAAAAAAGAAGATTCTGAGAATAAATAGATGGGGAAGGATACCCGATTATAGAGTCAAGATACTTTTACCTTGAATAATTAGGGTGGATTAGTCAAAATTCAATGAGACATCAATCGAGGTTTGATACATTCTAAATTTGGAATCAAGGCTCAAAGAGTTATTTGTATTTCTAATTTAAACTTACTCATTAATTTACTAATTTTTCTCATCAGTCGAGATATATTTATTATGTTTTGAACCCCTAATTGATAAAATTTCATTTTACTGAAAATGTAAATGAGAATTTGAAATTTACTAAAAATTCAAAAACAAAATGTTCTTACAAATATGCTATGTCACATAAATATATAGAAAAATCAGTTTTAAATCACAACTTATAAACATTTGATATGTAATGTTAATATAGATGAAACAAATGGGTGTTAAGGAACTATTTCCAGGGATTGAGGATGATCATAATCCAGAGACTCACCTATAATTGAATACATAGAATTCATTTTTTTATTGGTTCCAAGGAAAAATAAAAAAAATAAGGATAGAGTAATATGGATAACTACATCGATGTTACTATTTTATGTTGATTCTGTTGGTGAGGGTTGAATTGAAATCTATTCAATGTTACCATTTAAGGATGTAGAAGTTGTGGCCTAAACATTAGTCAAATGGTTATTAGAATGTATTGAAATATTAGTAATTCATAAACATAAATGAGTGGAAGATTTCATCAATATATATTTATAAAAAAATAATATAGTTTTAGAAAGTACTATTGATATTTTATAGAACTAGAAGTTATATAAAAACATACTTGGAATATTTTCTGTTTGTTTCTTATTACATAACATCTAATGCATCCATTATTCCTTCATGCATATGTTTTTTCTGGTAGGGAATGTAGAGAGAAAAGAAATAATATTTTCATGCATCTAAAATGTTTCTCGTATATTCATTTGGTAATGGATTTATAAGCCTAATGCTCTTAAATTTATAGTTAAATCAATCATAAAGAGAAGAATCTATTACTAGTACTCCCTAATGATATAATTGAATTCATCTAAATTTTTTTTTAAAAATAAAATGGTGAAAATGATAATAGAAGTATACCGTTAAGTTTAACTTTTGATAAATCATGGCATGATGTAGTCTCCATGTTATGGAAACCCTCATCGTAGGGATTAATTGTGGACTTAAAGAAATGTTAGAGAATAAACTAAATGATAAATTACCATTGAAAATATATAAATTTTAAAATATTTTTTTAATGTAGAATATATAAATTATTATAATGTTTAAATAAAGGATTTAATGAACAAACATTAATTATTGGTATATGTTATGCTCACGTAAGTATAAAAAATTGATGTATATTAGTCAATGACAATTGAGAATCAAATTAAATTTAAATATTTCATAATGTGAGAAAAAAACATGGAATTTATTATTAGAAGTCATCAATTACGAATTGTGATATAGGAGTACAATTTGAATAATGGGAAATATATGAAAAAAAATAATACATTAAAAAATTGAAGAACAAAGTGAATGAAATAAAATATAATTCAATGACTTAAAATTGTGGAAAGTTCTTTTTTGTATGAAAAAATAATTAGTCCATCCATTAATATTTTAAAACTATAAAACATGCATAAAAATAAAATGTAAATAAAATTATGAAAAAATTAAATATAACATTAAAATAATGAGAAAACCACGTTTTATTAATAAATATATATATTTAAAAAATTTAAATATAGAAACTTCTAGTGTAACCAACATAAAATGGTTTTACAGAAAACAGTGTTTGAGAACTCTATTACGTACATATAACTTAGAAACAATTAAACCTTTAAAAAATAAAAATGATAAACATAAAGAAAAAAAATTTATTTCATATAATGAAATTTTTAAAGGAAATACAAATTACAAAATCTAGGAAACATGCAATAGGGAATAGTTAGAAGCCGTAAATATAAAACTGTTATACTCCTTTGTATATATAAATACCTATAAAATAAAAAATTCCAACCTCAAAAGAATATTTGGTGATGAAATAATCTTACCATTAATGAATATACTTTCTTTCAAGTAAATATGAATACGAATAACTTATTTTCCCTTATAACAATGCATGTGGGAATAAATTTTCAAATTGTAAAATCTAAATAGAGTACATGCCTATAGATTATCTATAAAAAACTTATTAGCTACTTTTATACCTGAAAAATACCATATCACATGTAATCAGAATCAAATAACTTTTTATCTCAGGAAATTTTATCAATAAATTGTAAAAAAATCTTAGTATAATGCACTAAATTATGATCCATTGTGCAGACCATTGTTTTTTAAGTTGTGTATTTTATGTGTATGTTTGATAATACATGTTGAAAACTAATTATTGTTTCTAGTTTTAATTTTTAACCACATATTAAAAAGTGAATACAATTATAACCTCATATTATAATAAATTTGAAAGTTTATTGCACCTAGAAATAATATAAAACATGAATTATAGTATAAAACAACTAAATAGATACCACAAAATACATTTTCAACAATCTTTTTTTTGAAAAAAAGTCTAAAATTGACTACATAATTTATAATATAAGAAAATTACATTTATGTAATTATTTATTACTGAAAAAATATAATGAAATTACATATATATCATTTATTGATAGTTTTGTTTGAGAGAATAAGGAACTTGAGATACTAGATAAACCTCTAATGTATGTGATCAATGTTAATCAATATAATGTTGATATAGAAATTTAAAATGGTTTCTATACTTGTCAAAAATAATAAACATCAATGATAAAAAAAACTTATAGGAGTTGATTTTTCCAATTCCAATTGAAAGAAGTAATTTTTTCAAATTATACTGTAAAAAAATAATGTCAATGGAATATCATGAATACAATTTTTTCTAACTATTTCGATTATAAATTTAATCAAGAAAACATATAGTAAAATTGAAAATTTATGAACAATATTATTTCCAATTTAGAAAACTACATATCATCTTACTTTTTGACTCGAATGGAACTCTTCTTCAACCAATAGTTATTTTAGGCCAGATGAAAATCTATTATGCTGAAGATACCCACCTGGATGCATCAAAATTTCAATCCCATTATTTTCACTAAAATCCACTTCCAACCCCATACCTATATCCCAATAATATTTCTTTTCTGTGAAAATATCACACAAGAATCTTTATAAAATACTAGTTACTTGATTGATACAAAATATATTGAAGATAAAAACAGAAAAATAATAGAATATTTATCACGGATCAAATAAATAGAATCTTTCCTAATAAAATTCACATCAATGTATGGGATTACTGGGGTTGCATTTAGAATTTCAACACCTACAACAGCATCAAATATATCCATAAAAAACATTATTATAATAAACACTTTAAAATATTAATGTTCAATATACTTTAAATGTAAATGTAAATGGATTAACTGGATTTTATATTTTGAATATTTTTTACATATTTCATTAAACCAAACTCAGAAAAAGAAACATCAACACATAAGGTTGCAGAAAAATGAAAATCAGATACTTGGGTCAAATCTATTCCCTGAGAACCAAGCATTTGGGGAAGAGAATCATCAAACAACTATAATTAAATTGTAGTTTATATGAACCAAATTATATTATCTTATAGTGGAAATGTGTTATTTAAATTATATTCTAATAAATGATTGAAATTAAAAATAAACAGAGAACAATTATAAACTACATAACACAAACATGTATCTAGAATATAGATTTTTCAGATTCAAGTACTATAGCATAATTAAAACACAACCAAATAGTAAACTTGAAAAAAATTAGGAGTGTCATTGGAGATGGAGGGGGAGGTCGATGTAGAGATAAATGTAGATTTGGAAATCATGACTTTATGGGAAGATAATGAGTGGTGTAGGCAGTAACGGAGACTAAGGCGACTATGGTGGCGAAGACTGAGGTGAAGAGGAGGTAGAGTATGAGGCCTAGGAAGAGGTATAGGAAGAGGAGGTGGTAGAGATTGAGGAAGATGAGGAGATGAAGGTCGGGGAGGAGGTAGGGATTGAGTCAGAGGTGGGGGAGATGGGTGGTAGTGGATTTAATGATGTGAGTGGTTGGGATCTGGAGGGATTCTATGAGGTGTATGTGGTCACGATGGGATGGGGTGTGCGTGAGGGGGGGAGATAGAGTGGATAGTGTTTTTATACCCAGTGAATACCATTTTCGGTCCCTATTGGTCAATAATAGAGACCACATATGGAGGTCAAATATTTTATTGGGCACAATTTTTTACACTTCTAATAGTGATTTATTTTGTCTTCGATGAAAATATAACCTTATTAGTATTATATTCAAATGAAATTCAACTTGGTCATACTTTTGTTTTTGTCAAGAGAAATATTTTTTATATATTGTTATATAATATATATGTCGATTATGAATTTTATTTATAAAGGTAAAATGATTATCTATATCAAGTTAATTTATTTATAATTTTTAGTGAAAAAATAATTATCATAAATTGTGACACAATGACGATACAATAATCTTTTAATTAATGGAGGAATCAAATAAATGATATTAAAAATTTAAAACTAAATAAAATTTGATGCAATTAATCTCATCCATGAATTTGATAGATTGATTTTAAATATTAGTGATAATTTAAAATAGTTTGTTCCAAAATTTCATGTTGGTATTATATTTTTTAAAATTCAAGTAATGAATATTGTCAAAATTTACACTAATGATATTTTAAAATAAATAATATCTTATGAAATTATATAAAATTAATTAAAAAATAAATTTCTGCCCACATATTTTTATGGTGTTAAATATGTCATAAATTATAAATTTATTATTCTTTTGTTATTTTATATTAATTATGTTAACCCTCAAAGTGCAACTTACATGATATCATGATAACAGTTAAAAGGTTTAAATAATGGTTAACACAATAATATAAGATAGGTTTTAATAAAAAGTGGAATATAATTTTAGAAAAATCATAATAACATTTCATAATATATATGATATAAGATTATTTTATGTGTTTATACATTATATATTAATGAATCTTATATCATATATATTATGAAATGTTATTATGATTTTTCTAAAATTATATTCCACTTTTTATCCATCCTATAAAAAATGAAATCACAGTGTGTGGTTACGTACAACTTATTATCTCCATGTTGTGGTGTAATTTTTTCTTCATCACCATATTATTTATATGATTATAATGATCGAAATAATATATATAAATAATAAATATGACATTATATTGATTATTTTTAATTAAAATAATGTCCAATTTCTTACAGTTTCACCATTAATGGAATGATAGTATCGCTCGTACTTACGTATGACCTATCATCTTTGCAATGCAATGAGATTAATTTTCCACATTCAGCATTTAATAATGATTATAAAAACGTATAAAATTATTAAATATAGTATATATTAACTTAATATAATTATTTAGAGGATAGATTGATATATCATATTCATAATTAATATACCTTACAATGCAAAAACATGCATAGGAAAATGAAGCATTTGATACCTGAAATAATGGTAATAATAAAATATTATTAACAAAAACATATAATAATATAATATATGATATCATAAATATGTTTATTATTCTAATATAAATTAATAACATGTTATAAACCATTATAAAGGAGGATAAATCAAATTCAATTAAGGAAAGGTATAAGGTAACGATTCATTTCGTAATCTCATTATTATCCCAGATTTTTTACAAGTAAGTAACTGCTAGGGAATTTTAATCATAAATGTCCATGTTTCATAAAAAAATTCAAATTTTTTACTATTATCCTTTCAATTTTTGATGTCTTTTTCCCCATGTTTTACTTTTTATAATGTGGGTTGAAAGGAGTCTTTTTATCATTTCCCAAATGAGGCAATTTATGAATTTTTAAAGATAAATACAAAAGTATTGTTTTTTAACATATAAGACATTATATAATTTTTATTCCATCATTAAAATATAGTGTCTTTATGCTTCCTTTATAAGTTTACACGATTATTTTGAATGAAAATTTTGTCTTTTAAAATTGTGTGGATTTTTAAAGGAATGATTTCAAAATAAAAGGGGTGTTTCACTCAAGATATTTTTTACGATTCTTGTTGAGTATTCTCATCTATGACAATATCCATTATTTTATAATATTATTTATTTATTTTGATCTCTTATAATACATTATACCATATTTTATTAAGGGGTTTGTGATCTATTTGACTGTAGATGTTATATTTATATACCATTAATGGTTTATGTTTGATGTATTCACATTTTGTATGATATTTTTTCAATATTAATTTTTGTGTGGTTTATGTTTCACCTTTTTAATATGAGGAATTCAGTGGAATTATTAGGTGATGGGTGGTGCCTTCTATATCCCTTTGTTAAATTTTTAGGTCTAATCAGAAAAACTAGTTTGGGTATTGGTTGGTGTCATACCCATTTATTTATGGTGTCTTGGACAAAGCCATGATGGTATATTTATAATGTAAAAAATTATTCATTCCCTCAATATGAGATTAATTATTGATTTTCGATTGGATTATTATATTAGTAGAATATCAATATGATTATTTTTATAGAATTATAGAATTTTCATTTTTCTCTCCATATTATGCTAAAGATTTTTTTTAAGTGTATTGTGTTTTAGTTATACAACATTCCCTAATGTTTGTGTTTTTATTCATAATAGCCTACAATATACACTTTGTCTTACTGCGAATCAGATCTCAACCATTTCTTATAGTGAGCCCCGACACTAGGATAATGGGGTTTGGGTTTTTATAGTTGATATCAATGTAATTTTATTAGAAAACTTTGAAAATAGATTTAGAAATAAAATATAAGGAAACATACACCTCAGATAGATTTTGAGGATAAGCATAGAGGAAGATCCATGAATTTTGGTAACGTGGAAATTATATGGGTATTCATAGAAATGTATCCCTATTTGGATATTACAACTGTACATGGTTCTAACATAGATATAACTAGTAGTAACAACTCTGACAAGGTGTGTTGGGAAGGACATTGCATAAGATAGTACACGAAAACATGCCTTATTTCACACCTAGTTTAACACTCTAAGGGGATTATCTTACGATAATTCAAATTTTCTTTATAAACCAATATGAAGTATTTAAAAGTAAATATATCACATAGAAACTATGTTTATGATTATAAGATAAGATATGAATAAGTTTAGAAATTTATATAAAGTGTTACTATTTAAAAATTATGCATTATGATTCATAACCTAACCTAATGTATGTCGTTGTTTAGAAATTGTGCCTTCTGGATGGAATGTAAACTGTATCAATACAGGTAATAAATTTATGGATTTTTATTCTATTCAAGATAATGATATTGGAGATAGAGATTAAACTGGGGATGAGAAACTTATAACTATACTAGGATAACTTAATCATGTTATAAACAATAACCTTACCCGTATGGAGCATCCAGATCCCCAAAGTGGAGGAATAATGTTAGACTAATTCATGAGACAACAACCTCCAAAATTCAATGGGACTAAAAATCCATTTATAACTGATATATGCACATCATCTTTAAAGAAGATACTTGTTTCTTTAGTAATCAAAGAAAGGGAGAAGGTTATCCTCCTAGTTCATTTTCTCTTGGGAGATGCAGATTAATGGCGGTAACCGATTTAAAATATGAAGGAGGATGAAGACATTTTAAGCATGAAATAGAATTATTTTAAGGAAATGTTATTTGAAAATATGTCCTTCACGAATAGTGATTATATATGAAGATAGAATTAATTAATATAAGGAAAAATGAGGATGAGAATGTTACTAAATATGAATCCATAATTATAATGTTTGCAAGTAATAATATCGGTTATATACATAATCTAAAAATAAATATTGATCAATTATTTGACTGGTGAAAACCATCATTTTAAATAAAACTAGTCACATAAAATATCTCATCATATGAAGATATAGTCTCATGTGATATAAAGATGGAAACAAATTTCTCTATGTATTATGAATTTAAGGGAGTGAAAGGGAATAAGACACATGATGAAAACATTTGAGAATGAAACAAGGAAAAGGGAAATATGGGAAGGGTTGTCTTCCCATCCTATAATAAATTTATAGGGAAACATCACAAATATGCCTTTTGAGGATGAGAGGTTTCTAAAAGTGTAGAGAAAAAGGCCCCCAAAGCCGTTATTTCAAGGTAAAGAAGGAATTGAGTAATGTTTAATGTTTTACCTATAATGATATGGGACACTATGAAAATGATTTTCAAAACCATCTGATAATCATTCCCTAAAATGGATAAGGGATCAATGCCAAATTTATTATATCAAAAACACTAAGGTTGACGATTTTAATGATGTGGTGGAAGGTTTGTTAATCATCTCCTCAAAATTTTCTATTTCTTTATTTTATTATATATAATATCATTATTTTATGTCATCCTATTTTCTCATCAGATTAGTCATTTCTATTTTAATTTAATAAATATTTATCACTTAACAACTCCTAAGGGGGGTCTTATTGAAAAAATGTTGTGTTGGTCAGTCCACTTTATGACACATTAATGTTATTTACATGATAAAATTAATATCATAACCGTTGTTGAATTTAATATAATATTAGGTATGGAATGAATTTAATAATATCATGTGAAAATTTAATTCAATAAGAAGAACATTATGATTTTTGAGGAAGTAGATGAATCCCTTATCTTTAAATAGAATCATCATATTTATATTCTTATGTAGTTCTAGCCCAACTAGCTCAAAAAATGAAATTCTTAGGGAGGAAGAGAAAAAAAATAGAGATGGAGAAGGTAATATTAAAATTTATGTTGAATCTACTGTGTGGGAATACATCAATGTATTTTGAAAGGAATTATCTAGACATCCCCAAGAGCATGACGTTGATTTTTTCATTAGTCCTTGATGTATGTCCAATATCAAAGACTACGCATTGAATGACCACTATGGATTTAGTGGAGTTAAAGAAAAAAACTAAATATTTGAGTAATAATGAATTTATTCTCCCTAGATTTTATCCATGGGCTGCCCTTTTTACTGAAAAAGATGGATCCATGAGGTTGTGCATTGATTATAGGGAAATAAATTCTATTAAAAAAAGATAAAGTATCATCTAACTCGACTTGATGGATTGTCTGATCAACTTTCTGGAGAAAATATTTTTCAATGATTGATCTTAATTTTGGGTATCACCAATTGTGAGTAAAGAAGTATTACATTCAGAAGATAGATTTTCAGATGTTGTATAGACATTAACATTTTATAGTTATTCCATTGCGATTGACTAATAAACCCTCTATTTTTATGGTCTTACTGAATAGTGTGTTCAAGGAGTATATTTATAATTATTTGGTATTCATTAATGATATTTAGGTGTATTATAAATATATGAAGATCTTGAGAATCAATTCCATACCATTCTTAAGACTATTATAATGGTAGAGTTCTATAGTAAATTTAATAAGTTCTATTTCTAGCTTCAATATGTTCCTTTTCTTGGAGATATTATCTCTAATGATAAAATATCGGTTGACCACACATATAAAAAGGTAGTTAGAGAATAGATTACAGCAACAAACATAACCATTTTACATAGTTTCATTGGTTTAGTTGGTTATTATCAGCAGTTCATTCAGAATTTTTCCTGATTGGATAACCCATTAACCATGCATACACGTGAAGAGGTTATGTTTATTTGTAAAATGGAGAGTGAAGAATATTTTGATGAACTATGGTAAGATTAGTCAATGCTTTGATTTTTCCTCTACCATTTGGAAGTGATGGTTTTGTCATATATAGTAACGCTTTGTAGAATGTTGGTTGTGTCCAAATGAAAAATGATAAATACAAATCATATATATTGAGGTAATTGAAGACTCATAAACAGATCAATCCAACCCATGATATTGAGATAACACTATAATTTTCACTTTGAAAATATGAAGACATTATCTCTATAGTAAACAATGTGAAATTTTCATGGAGCATAAAATTCTGAAATACATATTGTTATAGAAATAGATCAACATGAGACAAAGATGATGGCTCGAGATACTCACGTATTGTGATTTGTCAATACACTTCCATATAGGGAAAGAAAACAAGGTAGCAGATGCATTGAGTAGGAAGAATCATGGAGTTCAATTCCGAATGAGGATTGGGAAGGATCCTATGTTCATGGATTTAGTAATGATGTATATGCTTATTTATATGTAATAAGATACATTAATAATTTTTCAAATGATTGAAAAAATATATTTACTTGAGAAGATAATAAATTATCAATATGATGATGAGAACCTTCAGAAGAAAAATGATGTTGCGAATGCAGTAATGTTGGAATACATTGTTTGTGAAGACAATACTCTAAAATTAAGAAAGTTGATAAGTGTTCCAACTACACCTAAGCTAAAAATGATATTTTTGTATGATAGTCATAGCTCAAATTTCTCTGTACACCCTTGTAGAAAAAATGTGTATAGGGACATGAAGGAAAATTTTTGGTGACATAAAATGAAGAGGGAAGTTGATTATTATGTGTATAGTTGATTGTTTTATAAAAAAGTTAAATCTATAAGAAAATATCTTAAAGGGATTTTGTACCTATTTCTATTCATGTATTGTAATCGGATGAAATTACTATGGACATTTTCATGGGACTATCAAGGACCCCTATAAATAATTATTTGATATGGGTTATTGTTTATTATCTTACCAAATCAATAAATTGTGTTGATATAAGAGAATATTTACCTATTAAACAACTTAAAATACTATATATTAATGATTTTTTAATAATTAACGGTGCACTTATATTGATCTTGTCTGATTGAGATCCCATTTTTACATCATAATTTTGGAATAGTCTTTTAAATGCTCTAAACATATAGCTTCATTTGAGAATGACCTACCATCCTCAAACTGATAGACAAACTGAAAAAACAATTCCAAAAATCAATGGAATTTTGAAATCGTGTTCACATAATTTTTAAGTTAATAGTGTATCACCCCAAGACATTAGAATATATTCATTTTAGAATAAATTTAATTGTTTTGATAGCTTGCAATGCATGGAACTATTGTTTTGAAAAAACACTGTTTAGTCACATTTTCATAACCAATTAAATTATAATACTTTTATATAATTTATTTAGTAAATTTATATGTTATATATCTAGTCAAATAATTTTATACAAACCCAATATATTTTATAGACATAGGATCTGAATGAACACAATATTATATATGAAAAAATATATTCTTATAAAATAAGTTTTACATACTTTTAATGGAGAACCTATTTTAAATAAAATGATTAAACTATTATATATTTTATTTAAAAAAAATAAACTTTTTACTTCAATGTATTACATAAAAAATTAATTTGGTTGTATTTTTGTTTTTTCAGGATATGTTTCATGTTTTAATAAATAGTGATAAACTATTTTATTTCAATTGAAAAATACATTTTCATCTAAAGAATTTATAGTTTTAAATTATTTAATTAACTGGTTTGAAATTATAATTATATTATGTTTATATCATTTAATACATTTTATGTTCTTGGAATAAATTTTATAATGAATATGAATAGAAAAACATTACAATCTTTTGTACATTCTTACATTAAAACCCAGTTTTCTCATTCAATCAACGAAATTAATTTTAACTTAATTATGGAAACTAATATGTTAATAATTTTGAAAAATAGATTCCATATTTACAATTAGTGGGTCCAAATTATATGTTGGTCTCTATTATATTTAGATATATGAGTATAAAATTTAGTAATTTTTTAATTACCACAGTTAAGGGTAAATAAGGTAATTAAGGATAAAAATAATTCTATAAATATTATAAAGTACCTTAACAATTGTAATAATTTTATTAGATGAATATTTTTGTCCCTATGAATTAAATTATCAGTTATGACACCATTTATGTCCTTTTAGATGAAAATATAACATTATTAGTATTATATTCAACGGAAAGTAAATTTTTTCATAATTTTTTAATATGAGAAATATTTTTAATTTGAAATTATATAAGAGATAACTTTTACTATAAATATTAATTGGAAATATAAAATATTTATCTAAATCATGGTAATTTATTTATAAATTTTAGTGACAAAATAAATACCCTAAATTGTGACATAATAATTATATAGTAACTGTTTAATTATTGGATGAATCAAATAAACGATATTATAAATATCAAAATAAATGTAATTCAACATAATTAATGTCATAAATAAATTTTATAGATTAATTTGACATATTAGTGATAATTTAAATTTTTTTTCAAAATTTATCATGTTAGTATGATATTTTTAAAAATTCAATTAATGAATAGGGTCAAAATTGATAGTAATGATATTATAAAATAAATAATATTATATGAAAAGATATAAAATTCATAAAAATTTAAAATGAGGAAAAATTATTTGGATAACGTTAAATATGTCATAATTGACTCATTTATTAGTCCTTTGGTTTCCTACAGTAATTATATTAACCCTCGAAGTGCAAATTACATGATATAATGGCAAGAGTTAAAAGGGTTAAATAATGGTTTAAACAAAAGGATAAAGAAAAATAATATGAAAAATTGTGTAATTATCACTGGAGGTATATATTTAGATAAATAATAATCATATCCAATAAATAAGTGATTTTTTATCAATTTGGAATTGATAATTAATTTACTTTAATTTAAAAATTCTAGGGTTTTCCAAAGGTTCTCCTCACATGAATTATAAAAGGGTACATACCCCATCAATTATTCACACCACGTTGATCCTTTTAGTTCAATTAAGTGCTGAAAATGTTTACTCCCAAAATACTTGTCCATTTTATGGAGGTTCTGGTCTCCCAAAAACAACAATCCTAGATTCCAACCGAAGAGATCTATAGGAATTCTACTGAAGAAGCCGTAATCATTTTTTATTACAAATCCAAGTTCATTTCTTCTTATACTTCATATTTATGTGTTTTTGTAATTATTAATTAATAAATCCATTATAATATATATAATGATATGTTATTATGACTATTAGGAAACCATATTCCACCTTTTATCTATCATATAAAAAATAAAATCACCATGAATGCGTACGTATGACTAACCAACTCCATGTTGTGGTGTAATTTGTTTTTAAGATCCACTTTATTTGGATGGGTGTAATGATGGAAATAATATATATAAATAGTAAATACGACATGATATTGATTCTTTTTAATTAAAATAGTTTCCAATGATTTACCCTTTAACCATTAAGGGAATCACATCATCGCTCATGTGTTCATACGACCTACTGCCTCCATGATGGGATGTGATTCATTTTACACATCTACCATTTAAGAATGATTATAAAAATGTATAAACTAAGTAAATATAATATATATTTAATTAATATCAAAACTTATATGAATGATATATATCATATTCAAAAGAGAAACAACATACACAACAAAATATTCATATAAAAATAAAGCTGTTAATACCCAAAATAAGGGTAATAACATAATATTATTAACAAAATGACATAATAATATCATATAGGATATCATAAATTTGGATATATCTCTAGTATAAATTAATAACATGTTTTAAAACATTATACAAGAGTATACAACACATTCATATAAATTAAATTACAAGGTAAGGGTTAATTTCACAATCTCATTATTATATGGGATTGTTTATATCCGAGTATCTACTGGGGAATATTTATCATCCATATACATGTTTCATTATAATTTTCTCCAATATATTTTTACTATTATCCTAAAAGTGTTTAAATTCGTTTACACATGTTCTAAATTTTATAAAATTGGTTGAATTGAATTATTTTTTCATTTTCTAAACGAGGTACTTTATGATTTTTTCAACAAACACACAGAAGGACTATTTTTTAACTGACACAACATGAGCATCCTTTTCTGCCAACATAACACCTAAGATCCTTTAATGCTTAAAAAATATTTAATAGTATTATTTTTAAATAGAATATTTTATTTTTAAATTGTATGGGCCTTAAAATAAATGATTTCAAAATAAAAAATTGTTATTTCACCCAAGAAACTTTTATTGATTTTATTAGCGTATTTTAAACTATGTGAAAATACATTATTGGATCATATTGTTGATTGGGTTTGGTCTATTATGATACATTCTACCATATTTAATTGAAGGTTTTACAATAGGTTTTACAATGGATGTTCTATTATTATACCATTAATGGTATATGGTTGAATTATTCACGTTTTCTAAGATAGATTTTCAAAATAAAGATTTATGTTGTTTATGCTTCACTCTTTTCATATGAGGAATGCATAAGACTTAGTAAGTGGAGGTGAGTTCCTTCTATAACCCCTCAATTAATTAGTATCTCTAATGAGACAAATTCGTTTGGGTATTAGATGATGCATTACATATTTAAATATGGTGTCTTGACCGAAGACTTGATGGTATATTTATGATGTGCAAGATTACACATTACCTTATTATGAGACTAGTTATTGAAATTATATGTTATTATTTTAATATAAGAATATCTATTTGATTATTTATATGGAATTATATGATTTTCATTTATCCATGACATATTATGATTAAGATATTGTTGAAGTTGTTTGTGTTTTAGTTATACACCATTCCTTAATGTTTATACTTATTATTCATAATAGTTTCTGATATACTCTTTCCCTTACTAAGAATTTAATCTCACCCATTTATTATTTTCTATTTTTCCTAGTATTTGACGATGTGTATTATGAATGAAGGGTTAATCTAGGAAATTAATGGAATTCTAGAAATATTTGAAATGTTTTAATTTATGTTTTAAAATCTAATTTAAGGTTTATGTATATAATGTGGTTTCCAAAACTATTAAACTGATTGGTTCTTTGGGATTTGAATCTTGTATCTAGGCCAATGAAATAATTTGAGGTGTTGACTCCCGAATTTAGTGTTTAGTGTCCTTACAACTATCTGGGTGCACCCATGATCATCAATAATTTATATGTACCATTTATGAAATAGAGTATTTATTTCATCATTAAAACATGGAAGAAACTTTTATTATTTTCAGAATATGAATAACCCATAGAAAATAATCTAGTTCAATGATGATCTCAGAGTAACATAACAAAAATTTTAGAAAATAAATTGGTTCAAAAAAAAATTATATGGAACATTATTAACCGAGGGAAAATAAATAGTTTCTAAAAAAATATCTTCTTAAAAATTGTTAAATTGTGAAGAAGATATGGTTTCAATTCTAATCTCATTAAAAGGTAATTAGTCTGTGTAAAAAAAATTATTTCCATAAAAATCGCTTTGGAACATTGTTTAATCTTTGAAAACATATGGGTTTCATGAAAATGTCTTTGAAAAAGGATTAAACAATGTAAAATAAATGGGTTCCATGACAATCAATTTGAAACATGATTTTCTTGTTGAAAAGAAATGAGTACACTATCAACCTAATTGAAATGATATTAATCCATCAAGAGAATTAATGAGGATCGTATCATTAAAAAAATATCCCTATTATATAATTTTTATCAACATGGGTAATTAAAGTTTATAAATGTAAATACCATTAAATATCAATAAAACAATTTCATGGAAAATAACCAATTCATTTTTAAAATTACTTTTAAAAATATAAAATTTAAAAAATATTATGAATTTGAATTTATTTGAAATAAACATTGAAAAATAGAAATCATGTTTCAAATAAAATAATGGTCATTACAGCAGGAAAAACCATTTATCCTGAAAATTTTAAAAATAAAAATTCGTTTGAAAACATTTTGTAAAAGGATGTTAAAAGTGACTCATTTAGAAAATGTCCATAGATTACATTTAAAAAATATAAAATAATATCAAGGAACATGTAATATAGATTTACTAAATCATTTATTTTTATAAATAACATTTTCAAAAACATTTTATAAAATATGTATCTAGAAGGGGATAATACCTGATCTAAAATAGAATGATATATCAGTATCACTTATAAAAAAACATTCAAGATGTTTATTTTATCAATTACGAAATAAATAGAAATAAAAAATTTGACAAATTAATAATCATTTTATATTTTAAAGATGTGTTTCAATAAAATAATAGAACATGAATTCCTTAAAACCAACCTTCAACATAAAAAATCCAAAAAAAGAGATATAACATAAATCCTTTGCCACTTTAGTAATTTTTACATTCATAAACCTCTTTACTGAATAAAAAATGAAACATTATACATCACAAGAATGAGTTATTTCATGGTAAAACATGTTAAAAGGGTCATTCGATATATATCATTAGATAAATTAGGTTTGTAACATTACAATATGCCTCAAAGAAGGTAAATTGGGGCGATGTCCCTTTTATCTTTGGTAATATATTTATTAAAACTCCATGATAATAGAGAACCTCATATAGATATTAAAATACCAATAATTTCAATTAAAATATTCATAAAAATACATTTATTAGTAGTATATACACTATAAAACAAAGATAAGTCGTCAATATAGAATATGTTCTATAAAAATAAACTGCGAGATAAGAAAACCATTACCTCAAGTATAGAATTTCCATATATGTCCTCTGAATCATATTTAATAAAATTATATAAATTATTATATTTATTAAAAACACCTTTTAGGATTAATAATATATACTTAAATAATTTATTTTATTTGTTTTTAATGATATATTAAAATACATGACATGTCAAGTCCACATTGGGTATTTTGAGGATGTTTGATTCATTGTTTCAATACATATTTACTTTATAGAACTCAGTCAAAGAGGTAATTATTTAAACATAACTAGAATTATAATCATTAAATAATTATAATATTTCTTCATTATTTATAATTTTAAAACCAATCATGAAAAATTATTATTAAAAATGAACTACGTTACGATCATGGATAGGGTAGGTTGTATATACAAATGAGTAACGTTTCCATTTTTTCAATGATCATTATAGTTAGAAGGTATGTATTATTTTATATATTTGGAATTATCATATTATAATAAATAAAGTAATATTTACTTTTATATATCATTTTTTTCATTTGTGGAAAAAAAATAATCACATTGCTTCGTAGAGGTGGTAGTCCACACAAACATGAACATCGTTATCATTTTTCAATTTTTGAAATAAAATTTTTTATTAGATTTTAAATATTAAAAATATTACAGGAGATTAATTTTGATATAATTTATTAATATTATATTCATTAATTGTATCCTTATTACCATCCTATTAAATCATTAGTGAAATTTTAATAACATCGCTTTGAGAGGCGGTTGTCAGCCGTACACACGAGAGGCAATATCGTATCACACATGGAGTAGAAATATTGATGGTTTATATTATAAAATAACTAAATTATTATAAATAATTTAGAAGTAATATACATATATATATATATATTAAATAAATAATTAAAACAAATTATGAGAGGTGATTATGGAAAAATAATGACATCTGTTCATGAGGCGCTAGTCCGCCGTATGCAGGAATAATGATTTTGTATCCTATTTGATGGAATAAGAGATGTAGTTACGTTATTACGATTATAAAATATAATTTTAGTATATATGATATATATTTTTATCATATTATCATATTTTAATAATGTTATAACAAGTTGGATGAATAAATAATATAAAAACACATTTAGGAAGCTTCGCACATCTCAGACCACCTCTTTAGGATTATACTGAAAATATTACTAAAATGGATTTCTAAAAAAACAAATCCATCCCTAATGAGGGTATTTATGTTTTTATGTGAGTTTGATATGGAATTGGATGGATAATGAGAATTGAGGTTTATATAATATAGGATAGGTGGTGGCCTTTTATAAGCGAGATTAGTGTCACACTCAAAATTTTCGGAAAGAAGAAGGTGTAGCTAAGTTTTTCACACAAATTAAGTCTCTAGAATGGACCATTTTATATAATTTAAAATAATATGGTCTAAAAATTTCAATAAAATATATTTTAGAGACTATTTTATGTCATTTTGAAAGTTATCTTTTTAGTTTAACCCCAGATAAATCAATTTTCACCTTAACCATGTGGTAAGTAATTTTTTATACTTTCACTATTCATTAGGGTAAAAAAATAATTTGAACTTATTAGATAATAGATGTTTTTTGATTTAAAATATTTAATCCATTTGAATAAATAAAATTTACAAAATTTGAAAATTGTAATTTAAAATTAAACCCATAGATGTGATGAAAAACAAGTTTTTAAAGAAGTGTATTGTTTTAGAAAAAGATGTTATTAGATTAAATATATGAACAATAATAATAATTTTATGAATATAAATTAATATTTATAAATATATAAATATAAATTTAATTTATTTAAATATTAAAAATGTTTTTTTATTAAATAAAAAGTGGAATTTTTGTTCACTTTAAAACACTTTTCCTAAAAACCCATTTGTAGACCTGAAAATAAACATATACTAAAATATAATATAAAGAAGATTAATATATTAATAATTAGAAAAAATACAAATAAATACAAATTATTATAATTTAAATCATATTTAAAATATAATTTGGCTTTTAAATTTATATAATTTATTGAAAATAGATGAAATTTTTTAAAAAATATGAATTTTTTCACTATTCACTAAAAATCCATATTTCCAAAAAAAAATCCAAAAAATAACCCCAAAGTAAATTTTGATATGATTATTTAAAAATGAAATCAATTTAACCCAATAAATTTTATAAAATCTCCAAAAATTATTTATAATACTCTTTCATGAAAAGCAATAATAAAATTTATGAGGAAAACATGATTTTGAAGAATAAAATTACATTACTAAAAATTGATTAATTATTTTCTAAAGAATTAACAAATAATTTATATTTATTAGGACATATATATATATATAATTATATATATGTATATATATTTATTAAATTAATTAATATTATTCATACCTATCAATTTATTAGCAGGGTTATAAGATTTATATACTTCATAATTTGATTAAGATTAGTGTTGTATGCCGAATATGATATGAACATAGTTTTATTTTAAAAAATATAAGGTCATTAAATAATCCCCCAATTAATAAATTTCATCCAAAAAACATTACCTTTATATAAATAATAAAATATTAGAAAATTTAAAATACATTTTTTAGGTTTCCACATCATAAACATGGTTAATAAAACATCCTCTTGATAAGAGATAAAAACGATGTATGAAGGTCATCTGGAATAACACACACTTGATTTAAAAAATTGGAGAACATATGAGAGAAGTGGTTAATTAGAAGAAAAAGAAAATTTAAATTCCCAAATAATGGTATAGATTGATAGATATCATTTATCACTAGAAATTGAATGATCAAGATAGAGTTAACAACAAAAAATCCTTATTCCCATGAGGTGAAAAAATGTCATTGATATCATCAAAAATTATAGTAATATGAAAAAATTTTTATTCAATGTCCTTTTCGTAGAGTTGATTAATTATATTCCATTAATATTAAGATAATAATTAATTTTACTTACTTGATGAGTATAATTTCATCCTTCTATCCATTTCCACCACAATCTCATCTTTTTTCCATAAAATGATTATTAAAGACAAATTCTTCATGATTAAATCACTAAATTTAAATTTTTAAGACCACATAACCATAAATATAATAATAATATATTCATATTATCTATTACATTAACTAAAACCAAAATTGTTAGGATGTGGCATGATAATCTCAAAATGAATAAATCAATATCTGTTACATTAATCATCATAATTCAATCGTAATAACCAAAGATGAAACTAACAAATTCCATGAATTATTAATACTATATCACAAATAATATGAATAATGTAAAAATTAATTAGTGTTTTAACATAAAATGTTATCTCAAAACTTTCATATAATATGAAAAAATATATAGTGATCTCCTTTTGAAATAATATTAATCACTTATTCACCAAATAACTTTTCAATCCCATGGATATCTATTTAATAGAAATTGAGTTTCTATAATTTACTTAATATACAAGATTATATAAATGATACAGTTATCAATACCTTAAATGTTATATCACACACATGTAAAGGAATAATTCAAATTAAACTTAATCGTTATAAATACTTCATTCTAATAAATCATATCGATGAGTTTAAATAATCACTATAATATCTCATCACTTAAAACCACAAATTGGGTTCCTAATACTTTGAAATTATGATCAACCATAATTTTATAAAACAATTATGATAACCAAAAATCATAAGATATCATTACCTAAAATTTATCTAATCCTCCCTCAGAGATGATTTTTAATAACCCCAAACCCATACCCCCTAATCTAGTGATAAAATTCATAAGCATTACATTCTCATCCTTGATACCAATGATGGTGATCCAATTTCTCCTTCCAAAACATAAAAAAACATAAGGAAATATTATATCACATACATTATCAAAAGAATTTTAGGTTTAAATTTTTATAGTATAAAGGAAAACATTTAGCATCAAGAATTCATAAAAAATTGGTTCATAATGATGGACATCATCTCCTTCTATAACCAGATTTTCACCTTCTACATTAGGTAATATTAATCATCTATATGAAACCATTATTGAAATAATTCATTTAACATCATTCTTGACAATCCAGGGGAAAATAATTTGTATGGTGACCTCAAATGAGCAGTTAGGATAAACATAATCATTAAAAATGGAATGTCATCAATGAATGTAATAAGTGAATAAGAGTATGATGTCATAATCATAGTGCATGAGAAAATACAAAAATAACTCTTACCCATCAATACATGAATCATCAATCATGAAATAATTAATAATGATTTAATGAATGAAATAGTCATAAGAACCAATAATCATGAACCATGTGATATCAATATTGATCAAAAGAAACATTATAAACCCATGGGAATCATAGATAAAACCAGTTTGATTATTTATACCATTATCACAATCCATTTTAAACCCATGTCAGAAATAATTGTATCCTAGTTAAATCAATATGAGAAAATATCCAAAAAATACCCCACTCTTTCCTATAATTACATGTAACATTACCTAATGAGTTGGATCACTATTTGGGAAAACCCATCGTATAAGTAATATTGGCCACACCCATCATATAATCTATATCAGGCTCACCTAATGTAATCTTGGTGAACCCATAAAATAAGATATATTAGACCCTCCCAATTCTATATTATCACACCAAGAATATAATCTATAACTAGATCATCCGATGCTATATGTCCACACCCATCATCATATATAATGTCCAAGTACCATTCTTTAAAGAACGTATTCATTTCATCATAATTTAAATGAAATAACCATTATTATTTTCAGAACATGACTAAACCCTAGAAAATAAATGGGATCCTTGAAAATCCCATTGAACCATAATTAACCTATGGAAAAGAAATGGTTTCCATAAGAATATATTTAAAAATGATTATCCCATGAAAAGAAATGTATTCTATAAAAATATAATTGAAACATGATTAACTCATGTTAAATAAATTGGTTCTATGAATATCTATTTGACTAATGATTAACCAATGGAAAATAAATTTAGTCTATAAATATATATTTGAAATATGATTAAATCAATGAAAAGAAACGGTTTCCCTGATATCTTATTTGAAACATGATTAACATAGGGAAAATATAAGTTTTCAATAACATTCTATTTTAAAGATGGTTAAACCAAGAAAAAATGGGTTCAATATAAATCTAATTGAAACAATATTAATCAATCAAGGGAATGAGTGAGTTTGGTATCATTAAAAAATGACATCATATTATTATAATTAAAAACAATGGATTTTAACATTAATTAACTTAAATACTATTAAAAGGCTATTTAAATATGTTTTGAGGAAAATAAAAAATTTCATTTATAAAATCAATTCTAAAAAATATAAATTCACTAGAAAAATTCAAAAAAATCCTTTAAATACAACCTGGGAAACATATAAAAGAATGATCATGGAAAATAAGGGTCATGATGGTGGGAAAATATGTTCAAGTTTTAGATGATAAAAATAACCATTTTTTTTAGAATTTGTTGTAAAAAGAGCTCAAAAGTAACTAATTTTTTAAAAAAATTAATAAATATCCTTTCAAAACCATTTAAAATAATGTTAATGATCCAATAAAAAATCTTTAGGAAATCATTTTTTAAATAAAGTTTTTTAAAACATTTTATAAAATGTGGAATTGAAAGAGAAAGATACCCGATCTAAAATAAAATACATGATTGAAATCATATATTGTTGACTATCGAGAAGTTTCTTTAATATATAAGGAAGTAAATGGAAATAGAACTTGTTAATGTAATCCAAAATCAATTTAAAGGAAATATATGAGGTTTAATAAAAAATATCTCTTATGATTTCTTCAAAATGAACCTTCAACACAAATAATCCCAAAAAGAATGGAGATTGTAACATATAGCCTTTGCCTCTTTAGTAATCACTTCAATTATAATCCCCATGAAATAATAACATTAAGTGAAACATTAATTATACATAAAATATGGAGTTTCACGATATAACATGTCAAAATGGGAGTTAGATACACATTATAAAGGATGATATGTGTCTAACATTATAATATGCATTAATGAAGTGAAATTGAGACTATGTCCCTTACAATTTTGGTAATATATGGTTCAAAACCCCATGAAAATAGATAAACTCATGTACATTATTAAATAAAAATTATTTTCCTGAAAATAATCATAAAAATACATCTATTTTCATTATATACACCACACAGGAATAATATTTGGTGAATATGGAATATGTATCACTAAATTAACAACATAGAAGAGAGAACCATTTCCTCAAGTCGAGACACTCCATGTGTATTCTTTAGCTCTGGTATAATGATATTATATCAATTATTTTACATATTATGAACCATTTTCAGGTTTAATAACATATAATTAAATCATTATTTATTTATTTTTAACAGTATATTAAAATACACAAACAATTAATTCCGTATAGGTTATTTTGTTGATGTTCAATTCATTATCTCATAATGGCTTCAGTGAAATGATTGTGGTTAGAGAGATAATTATTTAAAAATATTTATACTAATAATCAAGAAATTATAATCATATGTATTCATCAATTAAAATTTTAAAACCAATCACCAAAAATTGTTATGAAAAATGAAGTATGTTACAATCAAGGATAAGGTAGGCTATATAAACACATGAGTTACATTTCCATTTTTTAAATGATCATTATGTTAAAAAAGTATATATTATTTTCTATTTATTTAATTATAATATTAAAATAAATACCATACCATTTCTTTAAATATTTATATATATATCATTTACATTATGTGGTGATGAAAAATGAATCACATCTCTTAATTGAAGGTTTAGTACACACATACAGAAACAATGTAATCATTTTTCAGTGTAAGAAAAAAATGATATATTATATTTTTATAATGATAAATATTTTATTAGTATAATTATAACTTCATTTATGTAACATATATTAATTCAATTTATCCTTATTACCTTTCATGTAAAGGGTTAGTGAAAAACGAGTCACATCGCCTCACGAGGGTATAGTCCGCTATACAAATGAGATATGTTATCATATCCCCAATGGAATGGAATATAATAATATGTTAATAATGTAATATATATACTTGAAATACATTTTTAGAAAAATACTTTACTGGTGATGATGGAAACATAATGACATCGCTTCAGGAGATGGCAGTCTCCCATACACATTAATGACGATTTCAAATCTAATTTGATGGAAGAGGATATGTATTTTGGCTCTGAAATTAATATAATAACATATAAATATATAATATATACTGGTTATATGATGCTATCATTTTTTAATAATTGTATAATGAGGTGTAAAAAGTAATTAAACAAAAATTCTTAATTAAAAATATTATCTCCTCTCAGACAACCTCATTATGATTATATTTAATGTATTCTTAGAATGGAATTTTAACCCAAATAAGGATTATAATATTATGGGATGGAAGTTTTATAGTGATTTTGGTAGGTATTGGGTGATACAAAATGGTTTTACGATGTGAATAAAAAAGGATAGGGGTGTCCTTTTGTAAACAAGGTGAGTGGAACACTTGAAATTTTCTAAAAGAAAATAGTGTACCCACATTATTCCTAAGGTAAAATGCTCCAAAATTGACCATTATAGAAATTTTTACATGATAAGGTAATAATATTTAGATAAAATTGATTTTTAAACGTATTTTAGGTAATTATTACCATTATATTTTTAGTTTAACCCCACGTAAAATCATTTTCACCATAACCACATTAAATAATTTTTACTCTTTTAACTATTAATTATAATAAAAAATTAATTTTTTTATTTTCTTAATATAATATATTAAGATTAAAAATATATAATACATTTTCGAAAATTAATTTCAAATAATATTAAATTTTTAAATTAAAATTAAATCCAATGATGGGAAAAAGATGGTTTTCCAGAAATGTAGTATTCAAGAAAACAATGTTTTTAGATTACATCTATGACCAATAATATTAATTGACTGAATATAAATTAGTATATATTGATATATAATATATATATTTCTTTTAAATCCTCACTCAATAGTTGTTTTTTTGTTAATTAAAAGGAAAAACATTGTGCGATTTAAAATAGTTTTGAGAAAAATATCTTTTTTTGACCATAAAATTAACTTTTACTAAAATCCAATATCAAAATGATTAAAATTTAATTAAGTTGAATAAATATAAATAAAAAAAGTTTATTTTAATTAAAATTATATTAATAAAAGGAAGTTTTAAATTTATTTAATTTATTAAGAAGAAATGACATTTTAAAAAAACATGCTTTTTTCAATAATCATGGAGAAATCAATAATTTCTAAAAAATACCAAAATTTCACCCAAATTAAAATTTTATATTCCAATTTTAAAAATTATATTATTATTAAAAAATAAATTTTCTAATATTTCCATAAATTAATTAAAATAACATTTCAAGAAAAGAAATACAAAACATTTTGGAAGAAAACATATCTTTCAAGAATAAAATTACATTGCAAAAAGTGATTGTTTATTTAATAAAGAATTATCAATAATATATATTGAGTAGGATATATATATATATATATATATATATATATATATATTTCATTAATTATTTAATACTATTAATACCTTCCAATTTAATGGAAATGTTAATAATATTATATATTTAGTGGGTTGTTAAAGCCCTGTGTTGCCTGTCAAATACACTATCAAACAAAGTTTTATTTTATAAAATTTTGAAGGGTTACACAAATATTTATAATCATATATAAATTATATATATATATAATTTATTTATAAATTTTATGGATATGGTAGGCCTTAAATAAACATGAATTTTGTTTCCATTTTCTAATGAAAATTAATAATGAAAGAGATATATAATGTCATTTTTCTAGAACAAAAATATTATCATAAATGATATATATATAATTTAAACGAATCGTTATTAACATCAAAATAAAATAAAAAAATGAATTACATTTTCTCATGGTGGTGGTGGTATACTTGCACTCACAAGTGACATTATCATCTTCCAACATATGAAGAAGTAAAAGGTTGATTTGATATTATAATTAAAAAATTATAATTAGGTAATTAATATCATATAAAAAATTAAACCACACTATAATAACAATTTATAAAATATTGTGATGGAAAATGATTTATATCGCTATGTGGAGGTAGTTGTCCAAAAAAACACACAAATGATAATTTCACATTCCACATGATGGAAAACCGGTTAATAATGATGGTTACATAATATTTATAAAATTTAATTATATTTAGTGTGAAAAAATGTATTCTTTTATATTGAATACCGTAGATTTATTATGTTTATAAGAATTAATAAATTTAAATAGGTTGGGTAGAATTACTACCTCTTCTTGGGGAGGCCTCCTTTAGAACCCTTATCAAGGACTATCAAAAAGATTTTTTATGAAGACAAACACCTCTAATCCACGAAAATAAAATATTAGAAGATAATTGTTTTGGATTTTGTTAACCTATATGGCTCAAAATTTTTTAATGAGAAGAAATTATGGGATTGTTTTAATAAGTGAGTGAAAGGACACATATATAATTTTTTAAAAGATTAAAATAGATTAATGTCATACATTTTCAAAATTCTTCAAAATGACATGATATTAGAAGGTAGGACAGGAAATGGTTTAAATAATATAATGAAATAAAAATTTGATAGGTTTAGGTGGTTTTTTAAATTTCATAATTTCGTTTTAACCCCCATTTAACCAATTTTTATCTTAACCACTATAATAAAATTTTTAATCTTAAGGGGATATAATATTTCTTATAATGTAAAAATTGGCACAAAAAGATTCCTGTGATGAAATTTTAGATGATTTATTATCCTAATTTTCATCTTGAAATTATTTTTATAATTTGTAAATAATTTAATAAAATATTATTTCTCATAAAATTTCATTAATGTAATTTTTGTAAATTTTCATTTTATTTGACTTTATAGAAAAGAAGATGTGAAATAAATTAAAATATGAACTCTTTAATAATAAATTATAAATTTATATTAACTATAAATTTCAAGTGCACCATAATTCATCAAAAAAGTATTTGTTTTATTCTTTTGTAAATCATTTACTTTTATTTTTATATTTCTTACACATGCACCATGTCAGAATCATGTATGCTTTTAAAGTAATTATACAATTATTTAAAATTATAAATATATTAAAACAATATAAAAAAATTTAAAATTTTTAATATAATATTTTTTATTCATTAATAAAATATTATTATCCTTATGTGAACACAGAAAATAAATTAAAATCAATGGTGATATTTTAGAGTTTTTTTTACATAAAATAATATAAATGTCATTATCATGGAAAAATAGCACTGAAATTTCAAATATTATAATTTTTGATGTGTATGTTATAATTTATCCAATAAAAATAAATAAGGAAATGTTTTGGATGATTTTGAGACCTTATCTCATATTTTTATCCACATTTTACCCATTTTACCCTTATGAAGCTATTAAATATTTATTATGGTTACTATTCGTAATGAATAATAATAAAAGGGACATATTTACCAAATTTGAAACTCTTGACTAATTTTTTTATTTTTATTAATTATTGCATCTATATAAGTTTCCTAAATTAATTTTACTATAAATTTATAAAATGAACTGATAAACTATTTTTAATAAAATTGAGTTCTAATATAAAAATGGACATATAATAATATCATAAATATTACTAATTAGAATATAATTAATTGGACTATTATAAATCAAATGGACCATATTTAACTTTAATACCATATCCAAAATAATATAGTACTTTTAAATTACATTAATTTTTGAAACTAAATGAGAGTATTTGAAAATTTGTTATTTTTTAATATTTTTTCAAAAACCAATCATTTTAGAGAAATCAAACAATTTTACCCCTTAATTTTGATATGATTATTTAGAAAATTAGATTAGTTATATATAATAAAATCAATAAAATTATTAAAAATTAATCATAATTCCCATGAACAAATTTCATTAAAAACATATTTGAAAAAAATCATTTTAAAGCAGAAAATAAATTCATTAAAAAATGTGTTCTCATTTAATTAGCATTCATCAATAAAATTATATTAAGTTAGAACATTATAAATATATTTCATCATGTGATTTCTCATAGTCATACCAACCAATTATATCTCTAGTTTATAACAATCACATTTTAATTATAATATTTTTATAATATATACCAATTCTCTTAAATCTTGATGTTCCACATCAAGAAAACTATCAAGATTATTATTATTTATAATAATGTTTTAGGGTGTTACTTTGAATTTTGATAAAAATACCATTCAAGGAAATAAAAATTTATATATATTAAACCGATGAATTTAAAATTTTTAATTATATATATGAATAATATTTTAGAGTACATTAATAAATTACAGATGTTTTATAAAAACGATTGATTAAATGTTATACAATATCGATATATATATAGGAAAAAAAGTTTTTGAGAAAATAAATATATGATTGTTTTAAAATAAAAAATAAATTTTAAAAAATAATAATGAATAGGTCATATTATATAAATATGGCCATCGAAAATTAATCTCAATAAGAATAGTTGGGAAAATGGAAAGAAGTCTTTAAACAAGTTTTTATAACTTTAATTGAAGTTTTCATAAAAATTGAATTATGATTTTTTTCAAATGGTGACTAAATGATTTATAAAAAATTATTTTAGTAAAAAAATATTCCAATAATGGATCCATTGAAAATATAGTTTTAATTTTGAAGAAACATTGATTGGAAGGTTGTATGTGGGAAATATTCCCTTATAAACATTATAGTGGTTAACTTGATGAAAAAATTTAAAGTGAAACATAATGGAATATAAACACCATAAACAAGAATTTAATTGAAACATAGAGGCTATAATTTATCCATGTAAAGAAGAATAGATATAAATAGTGGGTGAAGGATAATATATCATCAAGAATCTGAAATAATGGGAAACACCCCTTATAGAGAACATTAGTAGTGAACTAAAAGTCCATTAAAGAGTAAATGAGGTCATAAATTAATCATAAATAAATGTAAAATATAATTTTATAAGTTGATTAGGTTTTACATTATGCATATAAAAGAATATAGGAAATAAGATAACAATACTTGTGAAGAATCTAAATTTGGAATGAAGCTCATACCACACGTACCAACATGCTTCATATATTCAATTACCACATGAATAATTAAATTATTTTTATTAATTGCTTGTTTTAGATCCTTTTACATGTTTATTGAGTAATTATAATTTTTTAACTTATTTAAAAAAATTTATTTTTTATTCATTATATTAATTTCTCTTAGATTATTGGTTTTGAGGTCGTTTGGTTCTCACTAATAAATTAATTTGATGAAATGATCAAAATTTATGGTCACTATATAATTTATTTATATGATTTAAAAGTGTAAATGTATATTTTTATTATCATTTCAGAGTTATAATAGTTTAATAGATCAATATATTCAACAAAAGAGTTCCAAATGAACAAGTATTTCTTCGCAAGATTATTTTAATTGGTAAAAATTACATTGATTTTTTTTTTCAATACCATTATTATCAAGTAAATATTATCATTCTATAATTCAAAACATGATATTATTTGAATAATATTTTTATATTGTTTGAACCTTATTGGATCTTGTAGACACACTTGGGGGGAGGTTAATCAGGTGTAATCAAATTCTTCTAAAAAAACAAATTCCTTATTTTAACTCATAATAATTTGTTTTTAAAACTATTTTTCTAGTTAAAAATTATTGATCAATTCTAGTTTAACCTGAGATATAGTACCAATATATCCATTTAATTATTGTAAATATGGACCATGATATTTATAGGTTTCAGACTTATAGAAATATTCCTTACTATTTCAACTACAGTTGATTCACAAATTAAATAATAATTATCAAATCAATAATTATATTGAGTTATCTGGGGATTATCCTGACACCATTTTTTACATATTACAAAATAATGTTTATAATTTCACACATTACAGATGATACTACTCTTATAGGTTCTTTATACTTACTCATATGATTTATTCAACTACATATGTATTATTGATATTGATGTCCACTTGATTAAAAGATCACACTATATCAATAGTTTCAAATCTTATTTCTTACCTCAGAGTATTCAACTACCTAAATATTATTCAATCATGGTCACATGATTCCTGGTCCTTGGATTGAAGCCTTGCTTTTTATTTTTCCCAAAAACTAATACCTAGAAATCCCTATGACTAAAACATATATGGGAATGACTACCTATATATTATTAGATACAGTTCATGCAAGAAAATAATCCTCTAACTCGAATTATTCTAAATTCTTTCATCAATTTTCAACAAACTAGTTCTACTGGGGATTTTTTAATTTTCTATAAATTTCATTCTTATTTGAAACCAATAACATGTATCTCTTTATCACTGATTTGAGACTAAAATATTGTTCATCACTAAATCGTGGTTTTGATAGTAATTATTCTCACTCTCCCCCTTTGAGATATTGAATTATATCAAATGTTCAAATTATTAATGGTAAAACAATTATTTTTTCTTCTTTCCTTGATTTTCTTATATGAATGCATTACTTTTCTCATTTTATTTATAGTATCCCTAAATGGATTTTTTGATTTTTTTCTATTAACTAGTCAAAATTTATGTTTATTAAATAAAAATATTTTGGTTTTCATGATCTTTTGTTCACTTATTAGAAATATATCACCTAAAAATATTTACATGACTTTTAAACTCAATGGATATAATTTTAATTTTTATTTATTTCTAATTTTGGATACTCTATTGAATAGATACTTCTGTATGAATTTTCTACAGGGTAATTGATTTTATTATATTTCAAATATTCTAATTTGAAATCTGATCATAAATATCCACAACTATATAAAAATATAAAATACAACACTTATATTGTTATGGAATACTTTATTTGTGGTTTGATAGTTTCCATTAGAAACATGTACACATAAAATTGAAACACAACACCTTCTTCCTCTCTCCAAAACTTCTTTTTATATAAATGATGTAGGATCCAATAAACAAGCTCATATTTTACTCCTTAACGGTAATATTATTATTAAAAATTAAAATTCACACTATAACATTACATAATAATACAACTGTACTTTTCCTTCTCTTAAAAATTTTATCATCCATAAAATCAGATTGAATCATGGATATAAATATCTTCATGTTATTTTGAATTTAAATCTATAACTTTAGAATTATTATACATGATTTTATGTTCATATTATAAGATCTATAAATTAATCATATTTTAGTGTATTGTGTGAATTTTAATGTCATGTGGTCCCAATGTCTTACATTCTTCCTTGCGGGTTCCTCAACATTGAATGACATTATATTCACACATTCTTAATGTCGTACACTATATTAAAGTCTGACATTCAAGATTAATTCATGAAATGATGTATTATGAATATGAAAATTTATTTTTATAGACCAAAATATTACATTATAATTGTAAAATACAATTATTGTGTGATGAGGTCTGATACTTGTGTCTGGAGATTAGACAAGTCATATTCCAAATTCATACACTCCAAAACAAATTGTACAATTAATTCCCTATGGTGAATATTTCATATAGTGAAGTCATATGCTTTGAATAAAATTCATTTGTTAAATCCTATAAGTATTATTATTAACATGAATTTATAATATATTCCTAAACTCCATAAATAATATTATTTTTCAAATCATCTTTATTTATTTTTGTTATAACCTCCATATCATAGGTTTTGTTTAATTTAAGATTAGGATTTATTTTATGTGATTCTACAGGTTTCAGGGAAATCAACATTGAAAATGTGAAATTTTTTAGAAGGCATGATAGGTATATTTTTGGCACACTATTAGTACTAACCATGTGGTATAGATCTATGAGATTATGAAGGGGTTTTGTATAGTCTCAGAATGGTTAAACTAACCATTGGACTCCCTATGTAAAAAATTTCTAGTATGTGTGATTTTTAAGTGGAGTCACATAGTTTGATCATGAAATTCTAAAACCATGTGGTTTATCCCACGAGACTACATGGCTTTTTAAATATATAACATCTACATAGAGTTGGAACATTATAATACCAGTCCTGGGGCCTAACCGTGTGTGGACATCCATGCCTTTAAATGTTTGTAATTACCCATATTACCATGATTTTTTTATTCCTAATATCATATTAATCCTTATTAGGCTGTACCTAAACCTTCATTAACACTATATATGATTATTCCATTTTAATCATGGTTTAATTCATTCATTATTTATAGGAATCTTAAAAAAATATTTCATTATTGATTGAGTTTCCCCTCTTATTTGTATATCATCACTTGATCTATTATGATTTTATCTCTTTGGAATGCAATTGGGTTGTGTATTCCTAATGTAATAGGTTTTATAGAGTATGGATGTTGTGTTTTATTGACATTGGATTGTGTGGAGTCAATCTACTCCTCCACAATAACTATTTTTGATATAAATTAGTTTTCTATCTATTTTGAGGAAGGTGTCTCTATGGACGGGTTATAACACACGAAATGAACATGTTCTGGTAAAATCATTTCGTTCAATCCCTAAAATTGTTTTTGTGTTGTTGTAATTGCTTAATTGGATGGTATTCTTGTTTTTATATGGGGTTTTATTTAAAAATATATTTGTACACACTAAGTGTCTGATGAAATGATTAAATTTTAATCATGGTTCTAAAAATCATTTTCATTAAATAAAAAAGATTTTATTTTCTATGAAAATGTTTTATAAATTGTGAAAATGTATTTAAAATGAAATTAGATAAAACATTTCACATTTTGTATCTTGGGTGAGTTAAGATTAGGCTTGTCACTTTAGTGCATGTAATTTCAATATATGTTTTTTGTCACTTCAGTGTGTGAAATTACACTAGAGGTTGTTCCAGTAGGGATCAACTTTGTTGAATAATGGGAATTTATTTTTAGTTCAATAATTTATTCCAATAGTTTAGATCTTAACTAATATTCATTTTCATTTATTACTGCTTTATCACATGATGATTTATTTCATCGTTATTTGATCACGTTCTTATCTTATAGTGTATCTATGGTTGGTATCTATTCTGATTTGAAGATTTACCACATGTGCCTATCATATTATGTTATTTTTGAATATGAATGTAATTTTAGGAAAACCCAAAGGTTGGATTATAAATGGTTTTATCTGATGATAATTCATTAGGAAACTAGAATTTTTTAATCATAGAACTACCAAAATATTGATATGAGACTTTTTATAGATTATTTGGTTAAATGCTAATAATATTTGATATGAAACTCTAATTTTTCCATTGGTAGGTTTTAGATGTTGTTTTATAGGACCCAGGTAAAGGGAATGGAATTATTTATCATGTTAGTTTCTCTTATTGTATTTGTGATTATAGAAGGATGTCTCGATGTGATGATTGGTAAAATAGATACATTTTATCCACATTATGTTTTTCATTTCAACTTTTTCCGGTTTAGTGTTTTTTATGTCTTATGTATATATTTAAATTTCCCCATTATTTCACTCATTTTTATATTCAATTATACATGATAATTTTTTTCATTATTGAACCTCTCCCCATGGAAGACCCTCTTAGGTTACTTGTCTAGTTCATATGGGTTGGTTAATTAAAAAATTATTTAAGAGGAAGAAACTAGCCTAATGGTGTCTGAAGAAACATGATATTTTTATATAGTACCTTGAAGAAAAAATTTTGGATCATCATAATTTAGATAGTAAGTGAGGGAGGTATCTAGACAGCACACTTCCATGACTGAACCCACGTTACCATGGCTGGTATGGGATATCTTTCCAATATTGTGACATGATGTTTGAGATTATTTTAATGAAGTAGACATGGGGTTTATTTGAATGAACCTATTCCATTTCATGCGTTTTTTTTGTTTTGTAAAATTTATGAATTATTTGAATTCTTACTATGAAAGGTCATTAATTTGGATTCTAGAAGTTGGTGTAATGAATTTTTTATTTTCTCTTAACATGATCAGTTATGGTTTTATATTTACTACAAAATAACTTAATGAATGTATCATCCAAATTCAAGTGAGTAATATTTAATATTTGTTCCATAAGTGAATCCTTCAGTGTAACTTTCCACGATAGAAAACATAATATGAACTCTTCATATTATGGGTCACGCAGTTGTTGGGAACCTGGGACAGATAGTGAACTATGGATTGAAATTTACCAAGATGATCCCACTCATCTTTCATTGTGGAAAAGGACCCAGTGAATCTTAGGAGTGGATTTAGAATATTTATAGTATATTTATATTCATGAATATTCATAAGGAATATATGGTGGGTTTTTATACATTCATTCTTGATGTAATAAGTTGTATAGGATGGGACACCATTGTTCAAGCTATACTGCACAAGGATATTACACGAGATTCCTTCAAAAAATAATTGAACTAGAAGTTTTTTCCTGAGACCTTACATGTGGAAAAAATCAGGAGTATATAACCTTTGGACAAGGGGAGCATACCATTCTAATGTATTCCACATTCTTGACTAAGATGTTGTGTTTGGAAATAGATTTTATAACGAAATATTATCTAAAATCTTCATGGTTTGAGATGGGGTTAGGGGATGATATATGAGAGATGATTATTCTCCTATATCTTCCAACCAAACTAAAGGTACATGATAAAGAGAATATTTTTTAGGAAAACCTAGATAGATGAATAGGTTTGTGAAGAGCTTAGGTTATTATAGTTTTTTATCTAGGTCATGTCTAATAGAATGAAAATGAAGAACATTGGTATTTTTTAGGACTATGTTTAAGGTATTCATGGATAAAACAATATTTTATCTACTATAAATGAGAATTTCTTGGTAATACCCAACCAAAATTTGTGGAGACTCCCAATACTTGTCATCATTGTGGAAAATATGACCATATAAGGTATTTTTGTGGAAGGATATCCCAAGGTAGTAAGGATGGATCTACCCTCACTATGGGTTCTCGAGTATATATTATTTCATATAAGAATAGTTGGTATTGTCATTTTTATTTGGGATATGTTCATGTGGCTAATAATGCTGTATGAGTAGATCAAAGTAGATTTATTTATGAAGAGGTGTATCCACTAGAGGAATCTGAATCAGGCCAAGCGATTGTTAAAGGTATGGTGTTTGTTTCATCTGTTATAGTTCTAGATTATTTTTCATATATGTGATATTAATTCATTTATATTCATCAAAGTTATTAAACATTTTTGGATTTATTTTAGAGAATAATAATTTATTGTTTGATATTTCAAAGAATTTGGGAATGCTATACGAATAAGGTTTCAAATTTTTTGTACGTATGGGTGAAGATAGATGACATTGAATCGGTTTGTGATTTCATGGTTTGTGATATTGATATCATTTACTTGATTAATGAAATTTATTGGATGATTAGTGTTATGTACTCTATAATTTGCGATCAACATTGAGTAGATTTTCATCTATTTATGTAGTCACTCATGTCTTTCAAGTTGAGTAGGATATTAGGTCTAGGGTAGTGAAGCCTATTATTATTTATGATGGGTTGATATCATGGAAGTTTTTAGAGATTTTCATAGATTATGATGATCCTTGCATGAGTAGTATTCTTTTTACAGTAGTGTGTGCATACCCCAAGGTATTATAAGATTATTTTTCAATATTTCCACCACATAAGAAGGTTTATTTTTAAACATACATACTATTTTCTATGATTCTAATTTCCATGCCATCTTTTGATATGGAACATCTTGAGTTAGTAGAAAATAGATTCTAGGTTTTGGAACTTGTGGATAAGGTATCTATTCATAATATTGTGTCACCAAAGTCTTCTCCTTTCGTCTTTTAAAATAATGAAAATAAGAGCATCAAAATATTCATGGATTATCAAATGATAAATTAGATGATTTTTAATAACAAGTATCCCTTTACAATGATTTCTGATCTCTTTGATCATCTTAAAGGTGATCATTTGTATATAAATATTGATTCTTGATTTGGGTACCAACAATTAATATTATGATAAGAGGAGATACCTAAGATAGTGTTTTGTAGACTTTATGAGAATTTTGAGTTTCTTGTTATTCTATTCAATATCAATAGTGTGGAAAAAGGATTTATGGAATTTATAATCTAGATATCTCACTAGTTTCCAGACTCATTCATGGTTATGTTTATGGATAATATATTGGTGCACCCTATTTCTGAGGAGGAGAGCATATATTATTTGAAAATCAATCTTATTGCCTTTATGGAACTTAATATATATGGTAAGAATTCCCAATGTGATTTTTGGATCTTGGAATTAAAATTGATAGTGAATGTTATATATGTGAGGGGAATCGTAGTGGTTCCTAAAAAGATATATGCAATTGTTTTTGCGAGTATCCCATAAATGTGTTTGATATATGGAGTTACATTGGTTTGGATAGTTATTATGAAAATTTTATTTAAAAATTTTCCAATATCGTATATCTGATAATACATTTATCCCGTAATGGTTTAATGTTTGGGTGAAATGAAAAATGTCAAAGTTATTTTGAGGAACTGGTGTAGAGGTTGGAATAAACTCAAATTTTAATTTTTCCATAATTTGATTTGGGTTATGATGTGTTCTATGATTATTCTAGTTTGGGTGATTGGTGTCACTTGATGTAAGGGAAATATTTGTGGCCTAAAACTATCTCCATTTATTCCTTCAGGAGAATAACCACCCAACCCATGAAATTGAGTTTAAGGTGGTTATGAATCCACTAAAAATGTGCAATTACATTCTATTTGGGAAGAAGTTTATGGAATATTATGATCCTAAAAGTAGAGTTTATTTTTATTTAAAGGGATATGAACTTGATATAGATACAATAGGTTGAGTACCTGATGAAATTTATTTTTTTATTTCAATTTATCTAAGGAAATGGATAGTGTTCATAAATGCGTTGATTATGAAATTATTGAATGAATTGATGAGGGAATCAATGGACAAGTGGTATCTAATGATTTTCTTCACTAACATGATTTCTAGAGTGGAAGAGTAAATTTTGATAGACTATGTGGCTTTAGTGAAGGCAGAATAATCATTTGTTGAATTGGTTTGGCCTGAGAACCGGTCAGATGTCTATTGTTAGTGCTTTAATTAAATCCAAAATTATGGGGAGATCTCTGGTGAGTGGTCTTGGTCTCCTACAAGAACATTTTTTTTGAATTAGTCTGGTCATTCTAATATATTTGAGGTATCATATGATGCATAGTGGATAATAATCATGATTGTCAATGCACCCAGGGACTACGAATATGTATCATGATTTAAGATGTTGATATTTGTGGTTGTGGATGATATTTTTCATTGCAGATTCTGTATCATGGTGTCTTAAATGTCATAATATTAAGTCAAATAAGAATACACAAGAATGTTTGTTACAAATCATAATCATTTTGTTATGGAAGTTGTATGAAATTTAAATTTATTTCATTATGGGTTTATCAAATACTCAAAATATCATGATACAATTTATGTGATCGTTGACGGACTCAAAAAAGATGAACGTTTCCTCCCAATCAAAGAGATAACTCATGTGGAATAAGTTAAGAACTTGTATGTCTAAGTAGTTATGAGAGATAATGGGGTTCCCAATTCCATTGAATCTGGTAGGGACCTAAGGTTGAAATCCATGTTCTAGAAATGTTCACAGGATGTAATGGGTTCCCAGTTGAAATTATGAATGAAATATTATCCATAAAAGGATAGACAGACAAGAAGATCTATTCAGATTCTTGAGGTTATACTCATGGTGTGTGTACATGATTTTATTGGTTCATGATTTTTTTCTTATAGTTGCATTTACCTATACAAATACATATCAGAAATAAATAAATTTAGTTACCTTTGAAGAGTTATATGAGAACCATACTTTTTATTACACATTTAAACATGATTTATTACACAAAATATTCACTTGTTACAACTTAAAATATTGAGAGATCTAGTGTCTTTGGTGATTAGGTACAGAACATAATGACTTAAAACATGGAACACAACATCTTTATTTAATACATCCATTACATGACCTCTAAATTTCCACTTACTTAAAATTGAATGTGATAACTAGAGGACATGCATTAGAAATGTGTGAGCTATAAATCCCAGTAATGAAGTATAAAATAAATTACATGAAGAATACAATACATGTTAATAAATAGGCATAATAATGGAGAATAAAAGAAACATTAACCTAAATGTATGACATGACATGATTATCATAACATGGAAATGTGGAAACAACACTTAATATGTTATTTGCATGAGCCAATTATCATTTCTCATGAAGCATGAGTAAATCCTCATTAAACTTGAATTAGCATGAGTAAATCCTAATTTTACTTGAAGTATCAGGATACTACTCTTTACCCAGTGTATTGGAGTTCTCTCATGGCTCATATTTCTTAATCATTTAATTTCATATATAAGTGTGCCACATGGATCATAAAACATGGATTCATATAACATCATCATTTATTCAATAATAATATAATGTGTAATTCATACATGAATCTATATAATCTATTTGTAAATGTCTATAAAGTTAAATACCCTTGATAAGGAAATGGTCATGGTATTCACTACACAATGACTTTGTCCTAGAAATTCACTTTGTAATTTTGGCAGCATAATGGCGTGACATAATATTTCATAAAAATGGTTTATGAGAGATAAAGGGGTTTCTCATAATATGTACATGAAATGTACATTAAGTGGTTCATATTGATAATTTTACCAACTTATGTAATGGAATTTGGATTCATAATACAAAATAATTTCTTGAATGTAAATGAGGAGAGAGAAATTATTATGGAATTTTGTCATGGTAACAAGTGTACATGGGGGGAATTAATGATAGGGAAAATGGGACTCTCATCATTCAAACAAAAATAGGGCAGTATGAGGTAGGGGTTAAATCATACCCCGTCATTTTTAATTGAAAATAAATGGTCTGAACAACATAATTAAATTTGAACAAAAATGAGAAAGGAATAAATCCCTTACTTGTAAGTATGATCCAAAAGGCTTAAGAGGGGATTGTGAGGGGCTACATGGAAGATTTGAGTGCCTTGGGAGGATTATAGAGAAAAGAGAGTAGATGTTTTTCATTCTCCAAAGGATTTTAGTTAAGAGGAAGTGGGATCTTGGGTGGGTTTATATTGTAAAGTGGAAGGAATTCTTTATTATTTTATATTTGATAACCACACATTAAACTAAACAAAACCACAAACCAACCCATGGGTTTTTCCCATGGTTTTTTCCAAAGTGGAGTGAATAAAATTATTATATAAGTTAAATGGCCCAACTTATTAAAATATCAGGCTTGCATATATGGAGCTGAGTCACACTCTCAAGGAAATGATCTTAAAAAAAACAAAATGTTTTATGAGTCTTGGAGGGTCCCCTAATGCTTTGTAAAATAAATCAAATAAACCTATAATAACATTATTTAAATTTAAAACATATTTTTTCCAAACACAACGTTTATATTATTTTATTACATCACTATTGGGACATTATGATATCATAAAATGCATTATATATTTAACTGATATTTAATTTTTACCCAAATATTCGATTGTCTCAAGATATTATGAAAAATTTTCCATGCAATGATTTTGACATCCTAATTCCAAAAATAATATTCATTTATATAAATAATTTTCTAAATATGTGTATTTTTTCTTTTAAACCTTAATAAAAATCACTATTCTTTTAATAAAAATTATATTTTATTTTATATTTAATAAAAATTAATTTAGTAAAAATATTTTATTAAAATATTATTTAATTCCAAAATCCATTAATTCATCAAAATAGACTTCTTAATTGAATATTAACTAAAAATACTATTTTCACTTTAAAAAGATTTAAATAGTAACAATAATAAAATGAATGTCTATTCTTTATTATATAAAAAATATTCCAAATAATCATGGGACAAAGATCATGTTACATAACCCTTTTTAACACCCGCATACAACCAGAGCGTAGGGTGTGTAATGGTGACATACTCATTGGGTGGCTTGGATAACATCTCTCGGGTGGTAATCTCTATCAACTTGCACTTCTCTCATAAATAGTTTTGTTCAAGCTTAACATGTTGATGCATGGTTTGGGCTAGGTCAAGATGGAATCCCAATAATGCCAACTCCTTTCCGAGCTCCGAAAAATGGACTTCGTAAGGGGAAAGTCTAATGGATAAGTCCATAAATTCCTTTGTCTGAGAAAATTAGATTTGTTACAGCCCTATATTTATACTAATCATGTGATCATTTTTCAACTGCTATATTAGAAACCATAAAAATTAATTATAGTATTTTGAAATAAAAAATCATACAACCAAATAACTTCATATGATATATAACCATAATAAAAAATTTCATTAGATCAAGAAGAAATATTATTAATGAATGTTTGGGTCGTTACAATTTATATGAGAGACTATATGGATCTCCCTTATACTAGGAAGAGTTAAGAGGGAAGTTTTTACCTAGACAAATTACTATTAAAAAGATGATAGAAAATGTTCAATTGGTCCACAAGATATTGGTCATGGTATAGAGTAATAAAAAATCTAATGAGGAATATCATTGTCACCTACTAGAGTATGATGTTGGTGATCAGGTATTTCTTGAATATTCTCCTAGCTTGGGAACCCATGTGTTGGGAAATTAGGGTATGTTTTTATAGAGTTTTATAGGCCCATTTGGGATCATGGAACAACACATCATTGTGGAATATCGGTTGGACTTACCATCTCGTTTGTCATTATTTCACAATGTGTTTCATGTTTCCTAGTTTAGGTGGTTTCAGTCAGATCCTTTTTCACACTCAAGATTTATTTTTAATTCATTTTTCATGTAATTTCTACTCTTTCTATTTTTTCGGGGGTTTCCAAGACATTTTTTGAGAATAGGGTGGTTTCTTCAAGACTTGGGCCAAATTGTGAGCTCATTTATAGATTTAAATACTAAATTTTTTTATTTTATAACTCCTTTATTTTTTTTCAAAATTCACCCATTAAACTTTCTACTTGGCCTCCCATAACCTATTCAAAGCACTAAATCCATTTTAACCCATTAGGAACACATAATTGTTGTGTATTGTGGTTATTTATTCAGGAATTGGTCCAACCCATGATCCCATATTTAGATTTATGGAAATAATTAATTTATATTATATATCAATCATTTTTTTACCATTTTGGGTCATTTCACCTCTCAATTGAGCTCACAAACCCTAGGATCTCCCCCTATGTTACATTTTCACTCTTTAGAGCTCATCCTAATTGCGGATGAGGGTGAATTTTCTCAAGGATTATCAAATCATACATATTTGAAAATGGAATTTGGTTCTTTCATAAATCATTCATTTATTACCATTTTCCCCCATTTTAGTCCCTACTCAACCTCATTAACCTTATTTAAACATCCCTTTCAATTTTGGATGCTTATAGATGCAACTATTGGTGTATTTGGTGCGATATCATCAAAGTTTCTCAAGTAAGTGAATTCCTCTATTGTTCCTTCCATTTCATTATGGTTTTAACCTCCTTCTTTAAGTTTCATATTTCCAACAACTAGGGTTTCTTTAATAGGGTTTTATTTTGAGTTTCTTAGTCTAATATTGTGGTTTTAGGATTGTTTTCACTCCCTTGTGGTGTGGCAGTGGTGTTTTTGACATTTTAAACAAGGATTTGGGTATTTTGACATATTCAATAGGTGCTTCCATGTCTACTAATCCCTTAATGAGTTATATTATCTTGATTTATATTTTGATCATTTTCCTCTTCCATGTGTTGTGTGAAAAACTCATTTTTGGTAGCATTGGTTAAGTGGTTGATTTTAAAGTGGAATATTTATGCAAAAATGAGTGTTTTTATTGTGTGTCCCATGTTTTATCAATTATTATTGAATTTTGGTACATGAAATGATTTTATTAATTGGTTTTTGGGCTCTCAATTCTGTTTTTGTGTTATGTTTGTATGAATTTGGTTTCAAAATAGGGGTTTCAGATGGACTTTATTTTCAAAGCATGATTGTACTTCTTGAAATTATTTAAATAAAATTCTAATGGGTTTCATGAATTACACAAGGGGTGAAAATAATATTTAGATATTGTTGAGTTTTAATGAAAAGAAATGGTTTTTTATGTGAAAACATAATTTTATATCATGTGGAACTTGTTTGAGCACAAAGAGGGAAACCTGAGTATCTAGGTTGGAGGATGTGTACTAGTACGCTAATGATCCAGAGTGGGTTTGTCCTTAATTCACATAGAAATTTTGACATTGAAAATAGTAAAAAACATTAATTGTGATTATTTTGGACCATTAGTTTATGGGTATGTTCCCTACTAGTGGCTGGTTCAGGAGAACATATATTGATATGGTTACTTTCATACAGAGATATGAGGTACTTGGGGATCACATCTAACTTGTGCCTAGTGGTGTTCCCATATTTATTGATAATTGAATACATTGTATTTCCCATTGGAATATTGTGTGATTGGATGAAAAATTCATTATCTTGCATATTTTAATTAAATTTTTCATTCCTTAATAATACCCATTGGAAACTATTTTCATTTAAAGGATAAATTATTTAGAAAACGTTGCTCCCATTTCATGTTATAAAAACTAGTAAAACTTTTTCTCTAATGATGTTTATGAAATTGAATCTCTTTGGGTGCTATCCTATTGGGATTAGGATAACACCCTACTGACACCTTTGGGTGTAAGAAGTCTTGATTAAGTTTTACACAGGTATTGGAAAGTCCATTGGATAAAGCATTTCAGGTTGTTAGTTGCTTCCGTGGTGTGGTGTTTTGGAAACAACTTATGGGTGACGACCCCTTGTCTTGTGGTGGTTCTTGGGATATTTTTTCCACTAATTTTTTAATTTTATACCTCTTTTTTCTTGCTTAAAAACTTTTATTTATTTCCTAATTTTATTAAAGGCTTGTTTGGAATGAATTTTTAGACTTGGATTATTCTTTATAATTGCATGTTTTATGTATCCTATATCGGGTAAATCATTCCCAGACCATTATTTATGATTCATGGGCACTTCTGCTAGATCATCGTGATATGGAACACCCTTTGGGATTTTTATGGGATGGGTCGGGTGTTAGTTTCGATTAAAACCAAATATGGTTCTTGAAAAAATGGTATTAGAAGAGGTTAATCTTTTTGGGGAATATCTTTATTATATAATGATTATGGTTATACAAGAGCTAGGACATTCAGGATTTGATGTTTGGGTTATGATTAGGGTTCCTAGACACTACCTCTCATGACAATCCTCAAGTTACCATGGGAAGCTGGGAATTTTTTTTACTTCCCTTCCAGGTGGGATGTGCAGGCTGTAGACTAAATGCAGAAATCAAATGGGAGTGAAGTGGTTTTTTATTTCATTGTTGTGATGTGTTTGAATTACTTATATTTGATGTAATTTCTTAGTTTTTTTTCAAAATTGTCTCACTAGAGACTTTTATTGTGACTGCTACCTTGTGTAGCAACATGCCTCCCCAGAAGGATCCCATGCACCAACAGGAGGACACTGGAGAGATTTTTCCATCCTTAATTGATGAAAATAAATTAGAATCTATTGTTAAGGTTGTCCAATCCCTAGGACATGGATTTTCTCCATCACTTGCTTTAGTTAGAGAACAATAGTCTGGTCCTAGGATGGAAAAATCCCAAGAGTTCCTAAATATCAAGAATCCTACTTTTTGATGTAGTATAATCCCAATAATTAGAGGAGTGGCTTGATAAGAATGAGCACATGTTTGAGTATCTTGAAAACCTAGAGGAGGTAAGGGTGAAGTGTGTCTCTTTTTGGTTAGAGGTTCCTATCCGCAGGTGGTGGGAATCGGTTCTTCAAGCTTGGAAATATACATAGATGTTTTGTAAGGACTTCATGGTTACATTGAATGACCCGTAAAACCCATATTCCTGGGAACATGATATATCCATAAAGTTTATAGAGCCGGTTTAGGGGGATCATTCAGTAATCGTGTATGCCAACCATTTTTAGGAGCTGGTCCAATATTCCCAATAAATAGTCTCCAACGAGCAGATGATGGCTCTGAAGTTCAAGAGGGGTTTGTGTCTAGAGATCATTACCCATGTTATCTTATTCAATATAAAGACATATTCCGAGGTAGTTCATCTATATTATATGGTGGAGGTTGACTGTAATGGGAGGTCTGGTTTTCCTAGGGAAATATCAGTGATGGGAAGTGGAATTTTGTATGAGAATAAAAGGATGAGAGAGGAGCAGGGGAAGAAGGGAGTTTGTAGTTTAGGAGAATATTCCAGGAAGCTTTCATATGTGGCTTCTAAGGAAATATTCGTCATGTGCCACTAGTGTGGGAGGCCATGTAACATCTAATAAGTATGAAAATATCCTTTAAATACCTATTATTATTTTGGAGTTGTGGGACAATTGCAGAATTTCTGAATGATGACACATCCACTCTAGAGTCAGGGAGGATCAGTGGATTCTAGGGGACTACCTGCTCAGTCAAATCCTTCAAGGATGGGGGTATCTCAGTATGGTGGACATGGAAGTAGGGATAGAACATCTTCTAGATGGAGATATTTTAGGGCAGCGCCACAAGCGAGAAGTTGTTCTCAGTATGAGAGTGGGCATCATAATGTTGTGGAGAAGGCACCCGCGAGATCAGATATGGAGCCTTCAACAGTTTGAGGTACCATCTTGATTTAATATTTTATAGCTACTTCTATTTTTGATAATGGTGATTATATTTCATTTATATGTACCTATTTTCTGAGAACACTGAATTTTCCAACTGAGATGTTATTTTTTTTGATGGTGTTGGTGACGTTGTGGGGTAAAAAGAGGGAGAAAGGTCTCAGGTTACCATCATGTGCACTTACCAAGTATGGGTTTGATAGGGAGTGAGACCTTCTTGTCATAGATATATACCTTTATTATGTAATCATTATAATGGATTGACATGAACTATTATGCGCACATCGACTGTTATTGGCGGTGGGTGAGCTTCATGGCACCTGATGGCGGCCCTCAGGTTTTTCATTGGGAATTAGATCCTCAGCTGGGTTGTGCGAGACCTTTAAAACCATATTTGGGAAATATTATCTTTATGTTATTATCTATCACACTAGATTATGATGTTTAGGATCCTATGTGTGGATTAAAAAATGCAGTGGATGAGTTCCCTGAGGTATTTATAGATGATTTTTTAGGCTTTCTCATAGATCATGATGTATATTTCTCAATTGATTTTCCACTAGGAACACAACTGATATCTCTTCCCTCGTATCCAATGGCCCCAAAAGAACTGAGAGAATTAAAGATATATCATGAAAATTTTGAATCCAAAGGATTAATTCACCTGAGTGTCTCTCCTTGGGCCACTCCAATTCTATTAGAAAAGAAGGCTGGCGGATCCATCTAGTAGTGTATTGATTACTAGAAGCTAAACAAATTAACCATAAAAAAACATATAATTTTCCACAAATAAATGACTTCTTTGAGATGTTTATGGGGGGTGGGGGTAAATTGTTTTAAAAAAATAGACTTTCATTTAGTTTACCACCAACTAAGGATGAAAGATTCATATATCCCAAAGGAAACCTTTTAAAGAAGGAACAATCACATTGAGTACTTGGTCATGCCCTTCATATTGACCAATGATTGGGCAGTCTTTATTGAACTCATGAATAGGGTATTCGACTTATATCTTGACTATTTTTCCATGGTATTCATGGATTACATCCTAGTTTATTCTGGATCCAAGGAGGTGCATGAGTATCATTTGCAGATCATTTTGGGAACTTTTCAAGATCACTGCCTTTACGAAAAGTTATCTAAGTTCTCTGTATGGATTAGGGAGGTGACGTTTTGGGGGCATGTGATCTTGGGGTAGGATGTTTTAGTGGATCCTGATATGATCAGTGCAATAATTTCATGGGACCAGTAAATGAAAAAGTTTTAGATCAAGAGTTTTCTGGGATTGTAATGATACTACATGCAGTTTGTTCGGTATTTCTCTCAGCTTGCTTCACCCATGACCACGCTCAACTAGAAGGGGGTGAAGTTTTCTTGGGGCCCATATTGTTAGGTATCCTTTGAGGAGATGATGTAGAGGTTGACAACTGAACCCATGTTGATCTTTGAGGAATATGGAATAGGAAATATGGTGTTTTGTGACACTTTAGGTTTGGGTCTCAGGTGCATGCTTATGCAATACGATCACATTGTGGCATATGGCTCCCACCAATAATGACCAAATGGAAATAATTATCTGACCCATTAGATGGACTAGAATATTCGATTGAGTCATTGAAAACATGGAATCACCACCTATTTAGGGAGAATTTTATGGTCTATTCTGATCACAAGAGCTTAGACAACTTATTCTCACACAATGATCCTAACCTAAGTCAGCGGTGGATCATCGAGTAATTTTAGGGATTTGAATTTGATATAATCTACACCTCAGGGAAGGGTAAGGTGGTGGATGATGCCTTGAGAAGAAGAGTATTAGTGTAGGCTTTGAGGAAGTCTAGTGATGACTGGACTCTAATGGGGCTATTTTCTCAGATGCATGTTGAGACCAAAGAGCACCGTGGAGGTGCATTCTTGGCGGGGGTTTAGTTGACCCCTTATTTTTATATTTAATTTAGCTGGAGAATTTCACTGATGAGCTATGTTAGCGGTCTAGGTGGTTTCTTCATGGTAGAGAGATGACTTATCATTGGTCTTTTTCCATTAAGGGTATCATTTGATTCAAGGGCTACTTAGTGGTGCCTTTGTCTCTATGAATTGTGGTGATGTTGGATATCCACCAGTCTTAGTGGGCTCTCCATATTGCTACCACTAATATGTATTATGATGTCTGTCGCCAGTTTTGCTGGCTAGGAATGAGACAAGACAGATATTACTTCATATCGAGATACTATAAATTTTAGTGGGTGAAAGTATAGAATCAAAGGCCCTCTTGTTTTCATAATCCATTACCTGTTTCTACCTAGAAGTGTGAAAAGGTTTCCATGGATTTCATAGTTGGATTTCCTCATACACCTCAGGGAAATAATGCTATTTGGGTGGTGATTGATCGTCTGACCAAATAATAACATTTAATTCTAATCAAAGATTCGACCAATGTAGCGGAATTAGGCAGGTGGTATGTACAGAAAGTTGTGAGGGACCATGGTGGTCCATCATCTATAATTTTAGATAGAGATGCTCATTTTACCTTACTGTTTTGGAGTGGCATTTAGAAGGCATTAGGGTCAATGATTAAGTTGAGTATGACATACCACCATCAAAGGGATGGTCAGATAGAGTGGGCTAATCAGATTATAGAATACATGCTTTGGGCATGTGTGATGGATATTTTTGGTTCATGGGATTACAAATTGGTATTTATTGACTTTTCCTAAAATAGTAGCTATCGATACTCAATCAAGATGTCACTATTTGAAGCACTTTATGGTCAGTCATGTCAATCTAATTTTTGTTGGGTGGAGGTGGGTGAGACCTCAATGCTAGGTACAAGTATTGTGTAGGATACATAATACATAGTTCATTTGATTAGAAAATTGTTTTTAAATTCCCAGAGTTAACACAAGTCTTATTACAAACAGAGGCATCAAGCTTTGGACTTGTCCGTCGGTGACTGGGTATTCATGAAAGTGGCACCTCACTAGAGTTATCACTATCTTGGTATATAAGGGAAGATAACACCAAGATATGGGTGATATTTTGAAATCATTGATAGGATTGTTAAGGTGTAATACTGGTTAGATTTCCCCTCTAATTTGACATCGATCTAGGATTTGTTTCATGGCTCCCAGCTAAAGAAATAAAATTTGGACCTGTCCAATTTTTTGAGTTGGGAAGAGTTGGAGTTTGAACTGTATTTTTTTGTGGTTGAGTGACCAGTGCATATTATGAAATATAGATGAAAATTGATTCAATTGAAGACTATTCATTTTGTTCAAGTCCTTTGAAATCATGGTACTGATAAGCATGATCCATGGGAGTGAATGTCTTGGGTCGAAGGACAGTTTCCATTTCACATATCTGATGAGGCTTTAAGCTGACTTTCTGAGGGTGGAATGTTTTATTTTTGGGATGAATTATCACATACATGACTTATATTAATGTTATTTTTCATTTAAATTGAATTATTTATTTGTTTGTCGGGGTTCCCGGGGATGTTTTGGATAAAATGGCGGTTTTATCAAGATTTGGTCCAAATAGTGACCCAATTACCAGATTTAAAAAATAATTTGTTTCATTTATAACTCCTTAATTTTTCATAAAATCTTCACCCATTATATATCCCAATTGGACTCCCATAACCTATTCAAACCACTATATCCAATTTGACACCTTAGGAACTCATAATCATGGTGGATTTGGGTGATTTATTTAGGCATTAGGCCAACATGTGATCCCATTTCTAGATTTATGTAAATAATTTATTTCTTTTATATCTCATTAATTTTTTAAAATTGTTTTTCATTAAACCTCTCATTCTAGCCCACAAACCATAGTATCACCCTCATGTTTCATTTCCCCTCTTTGGAGATTATATTTATCATCGATTAGGGAGAATTTCCCCATGGATTTCCCAAATCATCCATATTTTCAAATGGAATTTGTTTCATTCATAAATCATTCATTTTTTAATAATTTCTATATTTTAGTCCCTACTCTACCTCCTCATCCTTATTCAAACCAAGCTTTATATTTTTTCTCCATGTAGTTTCAACTATTTTTTTATTTGACTAAACCTGTTCAAAATTTCTCAATTAAGAGAATTCCTTTATCATTACAACAATTTTTTTGGTGTCTCCCTACTTTCTTGGAGTTCCAAATTTTTATAAACATCGTTTTGTGCCTAGGGTCTTATTTTGAGTTTCTTGGTACAATATTTTGGTTTTAGATTTGTTTTCACACCCTTGTGGTGCGACGATCGTGAGTTTGAACTTTTTCACAAGGATTCAAGGTTTATTAAATATATGGTAGTTGATTCCATTTGTAATAATTCATTGATGAGTTGTATTTTATTGATTTATATTTTCAACATATTATTATTTATTTTTGGAGGGTGAAAATAATTTTTGGAAGCATTGGATAAGTGGCTGATTCTAAAGTGGTATTTTGGTTCAAAAAATGAGTATTTTTCTTGTGTGTTCCATGTTGTATCACTTGTGTTTGTATGATGGTTAATGAAAAAAATTTATTAAATGGTTTTATAGATTTCAATTCTGGTTTTTTGTGATGTTGGTATTAATATGGTTTCAAAATAGGGTTATTAGATGTATTTTATGTGCATGGAATGGTTTTACTACTAGAAAATGTTTTATGAAAATTCTAAAGGGTTTATTGAATTAAAAAAGGGTGAAAATCAAGTTTATCTACTGTTTTGAGTGTGTATTATAGAAATGGTGTTTTATTTCAAATTATAATTTGTTATCATGAGGAACTTGTTATTGGAAAAATAGGAAAATCTAAGTATCTAGGTGGGTGGATGTGAACAAGTACTCTAGTGACTGAAAGTGGTTTTCTCCCTGTTTAAGATAGAATTTTTGAAGTTGAAAACACTAACAAAATTATAATGGTGATGATTGGGGACAAATATGTTATGTTTATGTTTCCTACAAGTTTCTTATGCATGAGAACAGATATTTATATGGTTATATTGTCACCAAGATACGAGGTTCCTAGATCTCACAACTCACTAGTTCCTAGGGCTATTACCATGTTTATTTCTAATTGACTATATGGTATTTCCCATTAGTCTATAGTGTATTCGAATGAAAAATTCAGTATAATTCACGTTTTAGTTAAAAATTTTAATTCTTTAATGTTACCCCTTGAAACTGTTTCCATTTAAAGGATACATTTTTTATAAATTGTTTCTTCCATTTCTTTTTCTAAGAACATGATATATTTTTATCTTATGATATGTATCACATGGAATCGGTTTGGGTGGAATCCTATTGTGTTTAGGCTCACATCATACTTAAACCATTGGGTGTGTGTAGACATGATTATGTTTGACATAGGTAAGTTAAAGGCCTTTGGAGATGGAGGTTCTGGTTGTTAGTTGCTTCCATGGTGCGGTGTTGTAGAGAGGGCTCAATGGGTGACGACCCCTTGTAATGTGGTGGTCTATGGGATTTTTTTTCTACTTCATTATTTTGTAGTTTTAGATCTCATGTATCTTGTTTTAAACCTTCTATTCAGTTATGAATTTTATTTAAGTCTTTTTTGTCATGAATTTTCAAATTGGTTTTACTCTTCCATACTGGTTGTTTTATGTATCTTAACAAGGTTAGGTCATTCAAAAATAACTTTTTATGATACTTGGGCACTTGTGTTAGCCCGTAGGTATAGGTAAATCCCTTCGGACCTTTCCATGGGATGGTTCAGGTGCTCTTTTTAATGGATACTAGATATGGTTCATGACATCCTTCCCATGTGATTGAATATGAGGACATTTGTCATGATCCCAGCACTATTGTGGTTCGGCTACTAGTTCATATTATGTATCACCAAGATAAGATAATTCATGGTAAAATGATCCATTTGGTCTATTAATTATGGTAGTATAGATGAGATATCCATGAGATGTGGGATTTGGAGTCATTTATGAGGTAACAACTGAATTATTATATTTGGATCCAAATTCATGAGCATTTTTTGGGTATAAAAATCTGTCATGGTGTGAATAATTATAAAAACCACAATATCATAGGTACTTTTCAATTTATTAATCGTCTATCATTGAATTAAATGTAGAGGTTTTAGGGAATTGGGGGGTTAAATGTATGACATTTTTTAAGGAATGATTGGTGCATGGTTAGCGTATGGTTAGTACTGACTACATGGTACCAATGTTGTATATATCTATGAGATTATAAAAGATATTTTCATTGTTTGATCATGGTTAAACTAATCATTCATATCACATAGAAAACCATTCAAGGTCTGAGTGACTGTTTAGGGGTATCACATGGTTTGATCTTGGTATTCCTAAATCATCTGTCTTTCCACAGGAGATTATGTGGTCTGACTTTTGAAATATGGTTTTCATATAAGGTTTGTACATATATAGACTAAATATGTTTCATAAATATGTGTATCCCTCTGAGCCTTTAAAATGATTGAAATTTTCTAGATTTCCTTGATTGTTTTTTTCTCATATAATCCTAATCCTAATTAGGATCAGCCTAATCCATCCCCAACACTATAGAGGATTACTGTATAGGATTCCTAGCACAATTACTTCATTCATTGATTTATCTATTCATGGTATGTTTAATTTTTGATCCGGTTTCCCCTCAACATTGTAGATCATCACTATATCTCTTCTCCTATTTACTATTTTGATCCCAATTTGGGTGTTTATTTATGGTCTAATGGGTTTGATGGAGGACTAATTATGTTTATTATGTACCTAAGATAATTAGGACTCAATCTACCCTTACACAATATATGTTTTCAGTGATTAATAGTCCCCCAAACATTTTTAGGTAGTTTTATCTATATAAAGGTTACAACACATGAATTTCCTATTTTTATTTAAATTATATGGGGTTATTCTATGGAATTGATTTATTATGATTTTAAGGGTTTTATTGATATATATTCATGTTTTAAAAGGGGGTTTTTCTTTAAAAATATATTTTTTCACATGAATTTTTTGATGAAATGAAAAAATTATGGTTTTGGTTATAAAATGTGTTTCATGCTTGGAAGGTATTTTTTATTTATAGGAAAATGTAATATAAATTTTTAGCAAGAGTTTTAAATGAATTTTGAGAAAACATAGCCCATTGGAAAACCTTGGGTTCGTCATTAATTATAATTTTCACATTAGTGGGTGTAATTCCAAAAGAGGTTTTGTATCACATTATTTTATGTAATGACATTGGAGGTTATGCTAGTTGGATCAACCTTTATTATTTATTGGGGATTTCTTTACATGTATAGAATGTATTCCTATTGGATAAAACCCAAATGTAATTATTGTTCAAGTATGATTACTTTATAACATGATGGTTTATGTTATGATTGTTTTCTATCATACTTAACATATTGTATATCCAATGTTTGTCTAGATTATGATTTCATTATTTATTATAGGTACCTTTGATATTCCTTTAAAATTTAATATGAAACGATTTTTATGAAAACTAATTTCTGAATTATGAAATGGGTTTATTATAAAAATACTATGTGAAAATAAATTAATATGAATTATAAAACTATTATATTCTTGATGTTATATTTTGTATCAATTATCTTGTTTAAATCATTCTGGGATTCATGCTCACACCCTACTTTTTCCATTAGGTGGTTGTAGATTTTGTTTTGTAGGAATATTCTAAATGGAATCGATTGTATATCATGCTAGTATATATTATTGTCTTATTATTCATAGTTGGTTTTTGGAGGTGGTGGTTAGTCACATCAGGATAGGTTCATCGCGGCTTGTTTTTTTATTTTTTAGTGATATTTATTCATTTATTCTATGTTTTATTCCTTTTATATTATTTCATTCATGATGATTAAATTTAATTTCTGTACATATCCACATGACCTGCCCTCTTGGTTGAATTTTCGAGTTTACCAAGTATGGTTGGATGCAATTTTAAACCGTCATCCAACCGTGTTCTTAATTTATTTGGGTATTTTTCTTTCTCAAGAATCTATGATGGGATTCTATATTCCTTTAATCCACCCATCATTCATTTGGCCAATTTTGAACATATTAAATAATATCTTATATAAGATATAGACATAAACAATCTTTTTAAAGCCTTTGTAAATGTTATAGGTAAAACTCCATCTTTTCATCACATATCATATTTATAATAACAAGGAAAACCATCATCACATATAGTGGATACCCTTTGAATTTTCCAATCCATATATTGATGGGGAAAAAAGGCATTACCCCTCATTCATTGGAATAATCCTCATCACTCCCTTTTATAATTATTTACAATATTAACAAATCCATTTTTCTTACTCAGAAATTATCTTTCAATTATTTTAGACACCAATTTACACTAATCAATACATCCAATAATCTTACAAATACTATGTGAAACAAATCTACCATTTTTATTTTTTTTACCAATTTTAAATTTGTTGTCAAAAGCTAATATATATTTTATCCCCAAATTAGAAATATTTAAAAAGGTTAATTATATTATCCCCATAATTGGAATAATAATGAGGGAGGATTTTATTATCTCAAAATAACACTTAAATATTTAAGAATCTCATCTTCTCCCCATGTGTTTGTCCACTTTAACTAGAGTCAATTATTTTCATAATATAAGTGTTTAATCTCATATTTTATTATAAATATTCCATCGATTAATTATATATATGGCGACATGGGAAAACCTAGTATATAAAATAAAAGTAATTGATTTAGAAATTTTTTTTCCATATACCAACCATAAGGTGAAAACCCTTATATTATTCCTTACGAAGAGGCCATGTAAATTTATTTTTTCAGAATATGTTAAACCATTACCTATGTTTAACACACACATCACAGAAATTCAATTGTATGTTTTTTATTATCCAATTTTTATGATAATTACTCTCCCTTAGTAAAAATATTCAATATATGTCAAAATATTATTGAGAATTAAAAATCATACCATGAATATTATTCCATAAATGCTTCCCAAAATTACATATTTTGAAAAGGTAAATAAATATTTGGTTTCTGGGATTTACTGGTAAAATCCCCCTTAAGGTATTATCATCAAAATTAATCACCTTAAATTTAGACAATTTAAGCACTATTATACTTCCATGGTAATAAGGCAAGTCTTCATTAGATCCTTACTATGAGCAGCTGGGTCATGACATCATTTTCAACCCAGAATACTCAACTATGCTTTCCTTCATGCTTTCACCCTTCGATTTATATATTGATTAAACTGTTTGAATTATGAGATTCCTTTATTATTTTATTTTATTCATATACAGAGTGAGTCTCTTTACTTGATAAAATAGGGAATCTTGATTCTTTTACACCGCTATTTTCTTATCCTTTTCTAACTCGATTTTCCATAAGATAATGTTAAGTCAAAAGTCCTCTTTTGAATTTTATGTCTTGTTTTGGAAATCAAAAATCTATTCATAATAGTTTATCATACATTATATGTTTATCATACTAGCTATGTTTATTATACTAACTCTCTTTATTATATTGACTATGTTTATCGTACTGACTATGTTTATCGTACTGACTATGTTTATTGTACTGACTATGATTATCGTACTGACTATGTTTATCATACTGACTATGTTTATTGTATTGAATAAATCGTACTGACTCTATCAATAATACCCACTCTTTAAAAAATAATGACTTTTATGCATCATACTCACTTTTCATCATATTAATACATTGCACTAAGTAATAATAATAGTACTCATATTTTACTTTCATCACATTCATGTTTTTATCTTTTATCAAAACACATGATTTATATCAAATTTACTCATGATTATCATTTTCATATGTCTTTTTTTGACTAAAATGATGTCTTGGAGTTAGTTATAAACTAATCAAAACGATGTCATTTTTTCTGTTTCAATATGACCGTTAAAATGCCAAGTGTCCAAGTCCCTCCGAGTTTTCCAGAGAAATATGACCATTTAAGGAAATAAAACCATTGGAACCTAGGGTCTATAAATAAGAGGTAATTTGAATATGAGGACACAAATGAGAGACTTTGTTCATTCTTTGCTTCTATCAATTTATAGAGAGAGACTCTATGAATTCTCTCTTGCTTCATGCGAAAGCATTGAAATTACAAAACGTGAACAACTCGTTCTTTTTTTTTCAATAAGTGCTTTTTTTCTTTGTGCGAATGATCAGGTGATAACGATTAAGGGGTGTTGGGGATAGGAAAACGGTGCAACCGATTTTCGTATCATGGGCTTCCAAGTGTTTGAAAGATAGAGGTACTGATTACCTGAAAAATCAAGGGCTTGTGGGGTTAGCAATACATACTTACCGATCATCATATCGAGGGCTTGCGTGGATAGTAAGACAGACGTATCGATCATCATATTGAGGGATCACCAAGGTGGTGGTAAGATAGACCTTTCATCCTAGGTGAAAGGATACCATTCTCTTTGGGATAAAAGAATTGTAATACTATTACTTTTATGCTGCACTTTGTATTAGAAGAGATATTTTATTGTTTCCCCTTTCATTCCATATTCAATTGTAATAGTTGCAATTAAGTTTATGTTGTTACATATTGTATTAATAAATTATACACGCTTTATGGTAGAATCATTCACATTTGTATTACTCTTATTATTGTATTCATTTTGAATACAATTGATTTACAATACTTATAGTATTTCATCATATCATATCTTTTATGTCTAAGACAATTGTGGTTAATTTTATAGTTTGTGAATTGTATTTGTTTAGGATCATTTAAAATATTTTTTATGTGCTTAAATACGATGTTTTTAAACCAAAAATTAACCACCCTCTAGAATTGTTCTATCTAATATACATACACATCTCTATAATGATCCAACAGATAGGGTACTCATTCTTAACATTTGAAGACTTCTTTTGATGTTTATAATTATTATTTGAAGAAACTTTCTTAATACTAGGATTCATGGGTTATTTAACTTTATTCTTTATCGGATTCTTTTTCTTAGGTATCCATGTCACATATTTTGTAGCGTTTTTCCTAGATTATTACTCCTCCCACACACATCATTATCAACATTAGACTTTACCTTCTTGGTAAACCTATAAAAATATTTATTTAGAGATTCAAAAACCATACCAATCCTATTGTGTCTCTATTATATTTATTCCATTTTATACTTTGTCTCTAATTATTTTCATTCTGTATTAATTTATTTATTGTAATGGACATTGATATGGCCTCTCATTTCTCAAAATAACAATTCCTTCCTTATTCGATTTTTCCCTTTTTTATAGTAATCTTATGAGTTTCATTTTCTCCTTATTTTATTTTCTCCAAAAATAATAATTATTTTTCATCCCTCAACTTCCACAATTATATTGATGTCTTGTTGTGCATGTCAACATATATATTGTTACTTAAAAAATACAAGTATTCTTTATAACAATAACAAACATCTTTCAATAATCATGATAAATTTGTTGAGTATTAAAATATTTTACATGGGTATATATTTTTCATCATCTATGATTTCATCTTCAGTGATGTATTTTCTCTAGGATTTTATTTTTGTTCACCCTTTCATTATGAATTATATGACATGAATATATTTACACGTTGTTCTATAAATCAAAGTAAATCACTAAAAACCTTTAGAAATAAAAATACTTCCCTATAAAAGTCTTCATTTTACATTAAAATGTACATATATATAAGTTTATACTTGAGTAATTCACATTATTTTGTCTAAAAACCCATTATTATAGTCTTCATTTCGGGAGATAATATTTGAACACTTACTCACAACCGTTATTTATATTTTTTAGAGAACCCAAACATTATATAAAAAATACAATATCATATTCGATTAATATTAATTACATTTCATAATAATACACACACAGAAATTTTATAGGTTTACTATCATTGGTGATTAGATTTAATGAACCAACCCAATAGATATTACAAATCACCCAAGATATATATTAATAAGGTGTAAATCAATAAGATAACCAAAACATGGATCATGTATTCTTGAAAAGTGATAAATAATCAAAGTAAATCATAGAATAAATGGGTATTTTTACATGAGACATAGAATCCAAGCCTAAAGGATAATCCTAGAAAACCAGAAGAAGTAAGAACCAACACCACCAACCAAATCACTATGTGAACAAAAATCCCCTCAATTCCCATCCAATACAAATAAAAGGAAAATTGAAATAAAATCGAATGATAATTGACTCCCATTACAAAACCTATGTCATCAAAAACTCAAAACAACAATGATATAGTGGAAAAAAGTAGTGAGTGAGAACTGAAATTTATTCAAACACAATCATGAATCTATATAATATCATTTAACATGAATCCATTATTTCTATATTAAAAAATTTTATAAATCCATTTTTTTGTAACATTTAGATAAAATATATTTCTTTAAACCATATTCACATCCACATGTATAAATTCATGAACTTCAACATTATATCATATTTATTTTTAGTCTGTAAATATTTTTCATTCACATTGAGGAAATTGTTATGTTTTGGGTTTTAGATAATTATAGCACAACTCAGACATAATAAAACCATAAAAAAATAAAAAGTTGACACTTATGAAAAATATCCAAATTTTTCTAGTATATAAATAATTTAAAAAATAAATCATGATTGATTTTAGGAAAAATATTCATGAATATCAACTTTAAATCTTCAAATCTTATACCCACTATTAAATCCTATGAAATTTTTTAGAAATGATGGTTGATCCTAAAAGCATCGTAAAGGGATATAAAAAAAGAATATTTTTTTTTCAATGATAAAATTAAAAACTCCTAAAAAACCCTTTCTTGAAAATAAAACATTTCACCCAAAAGAGGAATATCATTCTTTAATCAATATAATTTAATTTTATTCTTGAAAAAAATAATTCCATGAAAAATCATTAGAAAGCATTGAAAACTCATGTAGGTAAATTTGGAAATCATCATATTTAACCCTTATTGAACGATTATAGAACTATTACAGATTCGAGTAACCATATTTCCAACTTCCAATGTAATTTTCCAGGGAATGTAATCCTTACCAAATGCACTAGAGTGCTATCTAGGTGCACCCATAATTTAATTTATAATGGGATCACCCAGTGTTATCTATGAACACACATTATTTATAATCCACAATAACCACATCATGAAATAAAACATTTCATCATTTGAAAAAAAAAAACACTTAAGAAAATAACATTCAGTTATTAAAATACAATTTTTTTTAAAAAAATACTATTTGCAATAAAAAATACACTATTTTAGAAATAAAATTCAATACCAAAATGTAGAATAAGTAAATAAAAGTTTTATTCTAATAAGACAATAAAAATTTCAAAGGAAACATGATATAAAATAATGGCCATGACAGTATAAATTTTTTTGTCACATATGTGTTAAGAGTAAAAAAATACTTTTGTTGCTTTTCAAAACCTTCCATATAAAACCTGTAAAAAGATACCTTTTTGATTTTTTTTAAAGAATTTAAAAATAAATAGAAAATTTATTTTATAAAATTTTAAAATCATTATAAATAAATATGGTAACAATATCAAAAATATTGACATGGTGATATGATTTTGAAATTAATTCATTAAACATTCAATGTGTCCCATGCCACATTGAACATTTAAAACATATTCACTATGAATGAAAAGCATTTTAAAAACATTAAATAACATGATAATAGATAAAATATGGATTTATAATTTCTAACGGAAGGTATATACAATTTATAAATTAAAATGGTACATATCACCAAGAAATGCCCCATCGAAAGGTGGTGGAGAAGAAATACCTTATCTTGATTCTGACATTCCACATGATCCTTTATCTTCTTAAATAATAAACTAATTATAATTATATACTTTATTCAAATAAATTTTCATTTTTATCATTTCATTAGTTTTACTTATTATAGTTTTGTAAACAACTATTTAAACAATTATGTTTACGTTGGGTGTTTTAAACATATTCGGTTTATGTGTCAAAACGTCTTTGGTAGGTCAACTACGGTCAAAGCTGTCATTATATAATAATTTTTAGAAAAAAAATCTTGAAATTATTATAATATTTATATATCAATTACAAATTTAAAATAAATCATAAAATATGGTTTTTAAAATTTAACAAACGTAACAATCATGAAGATGGGAGGTCGTACGTAAAAATTAAAAACATTCTCACTTTTCAATGATCATTTATAAAAGAATGTATTTAAAATGTATCTTTATATAATAATAATTATATCCTATATACCATATTATTTAATCATATATACTTATATATATAATTATTGTGATGTAAAAGGAATCAAATCATGTCGAGGAGGTTGTAGTCCACAAGTCCACAAATGACGATATCTCGTTTTCTATGTGTGAAAGTGTAATAATTAAAATTATATATTATATTTCCAAAAAATTAATTATGTCATTAATATCATATAGGTGTTATTTATTTAATTTACTCTTCATTAAACCCATCGTTAATGAATTCCATAAAATTTGTGAATGTATCACATCACTTTTAGGAGGCAGTAGTCAATACATACACAAATGATATTATCATATCTTCAAAAAATGAAAAGAATGAACGTATGAGTATATAAAAAATATATAAGTATAAATAAAGAATATATATTTATATATCATATAAAATTGTTGTGTCCTTCATAATTCCAAAAAAATAATATAGGATTAATGAAAAATGAATGACATTGTTAGACGATGCGGTAGTTCTCCGTACAAAAATGGTAATTTCATTACCCATTGGATGGAAGTGTGTGTAGGTGTATGTGAAAACCATAATTGAGAAGATATGTATATTTTTAGGATACATATTTTATTATATAATAATGTAATAATAATAAATTAAGGTGTATAGAAATAAAAAAAAACATATATGCATATTGATGAATGTTACCTGTTTTTTCTGGTAACTCCTTCAGGTTTGGACCAAAGGACTTCTTGGATTGATGTCCTCCTTATGTGAAGAATCTAGGGATAAGGGAGGGATGTTTGGATAATATTTTTGTGGGGGTAGTATTAGACAATGGTCCTTTATAGGTGTGTAAAAATGGAACGTGCGAGTTCCTTTTTATTATGGAGGGGGAGTGACATTCTTGTAATTTTTTGAAATGAGTAATCCACCCAAGTTTCTCCCAAGTAATGTGGCTAAAATAATGGGAAAAATTATATACAATGGAGGATATGTTCAAAATATTGAAACAAAATGGATTTTTGACAAGGGTTCTGTCATTGTTTGTTTTAATTTAAAGGGTTAGTCCCCTGTTATATTACTTTTCCGCTTAATTAATGTAATTAATTACAATTAAATTTAATTATATTTTTGGTTAATAACTATGATTAAAATAATATAAATTATAAATTATTATTATTCAAAATATGGAATAAATTTTATTATATTCAAATCACATAAGTTGAATAAATTAATTTAAATTTAATCCATCATATGAGATAATGAAGCATGTTTCTAAAGTAAATATGTTCAAAATTTTTCTAAGATCTTATATCTAAATTCAAAGTGAAATTATTTCAAACAAACTAAATTCGTTTAAATGATATAAAATTGATAAAATTATAAATTAAAAAAATCAGAAACATAAATTAACAATATAAATATATTAGATGAAAAAGAAGTTTTAAACTAAAATTCATTATTATTCACCATTCATGAAAATGTGAAAGTTCTGAGAAAAAACAAAAAAAATTACCAAAAGTAAATTTTGATATTTTGATTTTAAAAATTACGTTAATTTTTTGATATAAAAATTATAAATGTTTCAAAAATTATATTTAATATAGTATATCAATTAAATAACTATAAAACTACATTTATAAAATATAGAGTGTTTTATTCTTAAAATTGAATTTATAATTATTTTAAGTATATAAAATTTATTGGATGAATAAAAAAATATTTAATAAATATGTGTAAAAATAATATTGAAATTTCTATTCATTCCCTTTGATATAATTACTAGGCAATAACTACCACTAAAAATAATAATGTTAATTATATATTATTTTTCAGTATAACTCAAACTTGCATACAACACAACCTTTTAGAGAAACTCATTGTTTCATGATACGTAAGATATCAGAAATAGTTTACCTTTTATGTTAATCTTACTATTTATTAAATAAATATTAATTAGTATGAAAAATATTTATTCTATCATTACTTGGAATGTTATATCCTTCCCCCCTTAAGAAATTATTTCCTCAGAAGTTTTTCACTTATCAAATAAGTGGGTATATTTTTTCTTTGTAGAATTTTTATATTCCCTAGTTTGCTCTTATACAATATCGTTTTTTCATAAAACCATATCCCAATGTATCACATTATTCTTTAAAACTTTCTATTTGTGTTCAAGAACCAAAACAGGTTATTCCTCAAATGGGGGATTCTCTCAAAACTGAACTACATTGGGGCTCAAAACATGAGATAAATCTAGTATATATATTCATAACACTAAAACATAAAGTATGTTTTCTTCTTCGGATAAACTCATAGGCAAGGAGAATGAGTAATAAACTGATCCAACGATCTCCGGGATTTCATACGACCCAATGAACCGTGTATTCAATATCCCATTCTAACCAAAACGCATCACATTTTTCCATAGAGAAAATTTTAATAAGACATTATCACCTACCTCGAATGAAATATATTTTCTCTGATTATCTTCATATATATTCTGATTTCTCTGACCTGCCCCTATGTTTCACTAAACCGAATGAACTTTATCTTCTGTTTCCTCTACCAACTCTAGTCCCATCAATATCCTTTCTCCTACAACGTCAAAAATTGTTAGTGTTCGATACCACATTCTATATAATGCCTCAAATGGTGACATATGTACACTCGAATGAAAACTATAATTATAATAAAGCACAACCGATGAAACATGCTGATAAAAACTACATTAAAAATAATTTGATCAAGAATGAAACATATCTTATAAGGTCTGAATTATATACTTAGACTATCCATTAGATTAAGGATGAAAAGTTGTACTGAAATTTATTCCAATGCCCAATGAATTCTAATGTCATTTACAAATACTACATATGATCCTATGATCCCAGTATAATATAATAGAGATAGTCACTCCATGTTACCGAATAATCTCTTAATGATATGGTCTAGAAATATTATCTAAATACAATGTATCTTTAATGGGAATAAAATGTAAATATTTAGTTAATAGATCAAAAATAACCAAAATCTCATTACATCATTGAGAAGTCTTTGGAAATACTACCAAGAAATACATTGATATATTCTCCAATTTCAACACCAGCAATATCCATGGTTGGAACTGTAACACCCTTGAATGATAAAGGGTTAAATGACTAAATGATATGACTCATGTCAACAAGGTGCACCTTCTTTTTCGGGAACCTTTATGATTAGAACTCTACAGTTAAGAGTGCTTGGCCGGGATTAGTGATTAGGATGGGTGACCTTTTGGGAAGATTTTTAGGGTGTGTGTGAGTGTGGAAAAATCCCACTAGAAAGGACATGTTTTGGCCTGTGTGGACTGTCATTAGTCGGATGATCTATTCAGGCATGTGATGGACCCTTGGGTGGGGACCACATGTCTGCAGGGCAACTAGTGGTACCTGGCATTCCAGGACCTAATGGCCATGTTTGGGAGGGGTGTTTGTGCTGTCACCGGCACCCAGTTGCCACATTTAGTATCTAAGGTGGTACCCAGCCTTAAATGTGGTGCACTTCCTGGGTTGTGATATATGACCCACAATGAGGACGTTGTTCTCTAAAGGGGGAGGGGGTGATTGTAACACCCATCAATGATAAAGGGTAAAATCACTAAATGATATGACTCATTTAAACAAGGTGAACCTTTCTTTTCTGGAGCCTGTATGATTAGAACTCCTCAGTTAAGAGTGCTTGTCCAGGAGAACTGATCAGGATGGGTGACCTTCTAGAATGTTTCCCAAGGTTTGTGTAAGTGAGGAAAAAAGAAGACTGTAAAGGAAATGTGTTGGGCTATGGGGACTGTCATTAGTTAAATGACCCGTTCAGGCATGTGGGTGGACCCTTGGGTGGGGACCACGTGTCTACGGGGCAATTGGTGGTACCCGGCGGGCTAGGACCTAATGACCATGTTAAGGCATGGTGTTTGTGCTGTGACTGGGACCCAGTTGTTATAACAACATTCCCTTTAGTAACTATCACACTGATTTAACCTATATAAGATTCAACAAATTCCCAGTAAATTCATAAAAGTAAATTTTAATTATATCCCACCAATAATACTCTCTAAGGTCTTTATATATCTTATTTTTACCCAAATGAAGAGAAAAAATGAACTATAAGATTCATTCAATAACTCTTTCCTCAACTAGGAATTATAAAAATCATTAAAACATTTTTCCAAATAAAAAAACATGTTCTTCATAAATATAAAATCAGAAAAATTCCATTATTTATAGATTCTACCTTTTCTTCCAAAGAATGACCACGTGTCTATAGAGAAACTGGTGGTACCTGGCGGGCTAGGACCTCATTCCCATGTTAAGGCATGGTGTTTGTGCGGTCACCGGGGCCAAGTTGTTACATCAACATTCCCTTCAGTAACTATCATACTACTTTAACCTATAGAAGATTCGACAACATCCCAGTAAATTCATAAAAGTCACTTTTCATTCTATCCCACCAGTAATACTCTCTAAGGTCTATATATATCATATTGTTTCCCAAATGAATAGAAAAATTGAACTATAAGATTCATTCAATAACTCTTACCTCAAATAGGAATTATAAGGATCATTAAAACATTTTACCAATCATAAAACTTTGTATTCATAAATATAAAATCTGAAAAATACAATTATTAATATATTCCACCTTTTCATCCAAAGAATGATTCACCTTTTGTGCCCTCTTAATTCTTTCTAACAATTTTGACTACAATAAACCTTGAAAAAAATAGAGGATATATTTGATCCAAAAATTCTATGCGAAAATTAATTAAATCATTAAAGAAAGGTTCACATTCTAAAGGTTACATGGTTAGTGTAGCATTAGTTTTTAGACTCAATGAATTAGTCGCCTTTTTTCTTTTCCCGGATGATAATGATTCATGAAATCATAAAATTTGATTAGTTCCAACCATCTTTTCTATCTCATATTTAATTCCATATATGTAAATATGTACTTAAAATATTTTTGATAATTATATATTTCACACATTAATCCATAAAAAGTATGTCTCAATATTTTTAAAGACAAAAACAACATATTAGCTAATTAAAAATCTTGTATAGGTTACCTTAACTCAAGAGGTTTCAACAGAGATAAAGAATCAACAATTACAAAAATATTATACACTAAGAAACAAAAATTTCATTTCAATGAATCATCACTATAGAGTTTGAATTATCCATTTCAGGAATAACATTCCAAAACAATATCTTTTACAAACAAATTTTTCATTTAATGAAAAAAATAATCACATTATGTTTTCTATCTGAACATAATTAATTTTCTAGTTTTCTTAGTCATTGGGCAGGAAAAATGAGATAATATTTTAAAAACCCGCCAATAATAACCCAATAATCGAAGAAAACTAAGAATATCGATGATATTTGTGGGTCTTTTCTATTCTTCATCAAATTTAATTTCAGTAGGATCAATATTTATTCAAAATTTAAAAACAATGTGTCCAAGGAATGATTTTATTTTCAACCAAAATTCCCATTTTATAAATTTTCCATACAATTTATTTTATTTTGAGGTTTTCAAAACAATTATTATATTTTTTTCTTATTCCTAATGAATCTTATATAATACTAAGATTCAATCAATGAAAATGAAAAAAAACTTTTCCAAAGACTCATAAAAAATCTATTCAAAAAATCTGTGAATACAATAGGTTCAATAGATAACCCAACCATTATAACTACATATTCATAGTGGACATATCTAGTTTGAAACATATTAATTTTAAGGTCATATTTCTTTAATTTTAATTGATAGTACTATGTCCTCATGTCATCCTTCAAAAAATATTGTGCTCCTTAGAGCCGAATAAAAAATTCATCGATATGAGAAAAAAATAATTATTTTCAATGGAAATTTTATTCAATGATATATAATCAATCCATGTCATATTGATCCATATTTTTCTAAAAAACAATATAGAATTTCCACATGGTTAAGTTCCAGGATGGATACAAGCATTATATTAAAAATGCTGCAATTTATTTTTCAACTATAAAAGTTCCACGTGAGCCATTCATTAAGGGGGTTCAAAATTATTATTATCCCCAGTTACTAAGTCAATATTAATCTCAACCTCTTTATTGGGAATAATACTATGAAAATCATCCCAAATAATTCCATGTATACATTTAGTACTGGAACATCACTAACATGAATAGATTCTTTATTTTGAACTATATGATCTAGATAATTTTAATTTCAATATCTAATCAATTTATTAGATTGTGGGTATGATAGAAATGTAAGAAATTATTTAACACAACGTCCTTAGAACAAAAATATTTTATTTTAAGATAAAATGAAATAATATCCACACCAAGAATCACAGAAAAGTTTTCTAGGGCCAGTTCCATGAGATTTGTTGGAAAGAACATCTCACTGATGACAACAGGAAGATTCCTACAAATATTGGTTTCTTTAATAATCCCTATAAGATTTTATTTTACCAAAATGTTTATATTACTTTCATGAGGTGATATTCCCAATTTTTTAGAAAAATTTTCAGAAATGGAAGAATGCAATGCTCTAGAGTCAGATTGGGTATTAGTATAATTTTAATATAAAGGTAACATACATGTCCCCACATAATTTTATGACCCAACATCAACTATTATTGAAGAAAATGACCTCGCTACACCTTTCTATTTTTAATCATTATGATTTATATACTATGCAACCAATTTCATACATGAATTTTATAATAACCATTTCATTATAGCTAAAATATCTTAATGATGGATGGATATTAGTTACCATATTATTTGATTCTCAAGGATTCCTTTCCTTGCATTCTCAGGCTATGTGGAAAAAAATTCTACATCAGTTACACTTCCTTGTCTTCATAAGACATTCTATAGAGTGATTTTTACCACACTTAATACAAGATTCAAATATCATTTTCATTCCTCCAAATATAATTGTTTCATGTTTCCCCATCTTTTGACATACTAGCTGCTTGTTACTTTTATCATCACTGAAAACATAAGAGTTAGAAAACACCCTATAAACCTTTTTAGAAAAACAGACAACTTTGTCATAGATTTTAAATTCTCCGGAGGCCAGATATATTTATAGACTTGGTTTTAATCCAGTGTAAGATCAATTAACTTTTCTATTAGTGCCCTGAAAAAAATATAGCACATACTTATCCAATATTATGAATTCACCATCATATGTAGCTACATAATCATCATTGTTTTTCCTCAATTGTAGGAATTTATTTTCTATTTATAGTCAAACAACCTTAGTGGAATATTTCTATATAAAAAATTCATTGAATGATTCCCATTCCATGGAATCAAGATCATATTTCTCTTTGTTATTATTAAAAAAAGACTATCATCAATCAATTTCACCTTCAGAACAATTAACAACAAGGATTACCTTTTGATGTTCCAAACACCCCTTGACAAGAAATAGATTTTACAGATCATTGATCGATCCTTCACCAACCACTGGGTCATATGATCTAATGAATGAAGGCGGATGGTGGCTCATGAAATGATCCACAAAAGGAAAATTAATTTAAGGTATATTGGGTTCCTCTATAGCATGAATACAACCACCATTTATTGCTTAATTCAACATAACCAACACTATAAAAAACTATTCTCTATCAATTTCGACCATCATGGGATGTATATTTTGAAGGATATATTCCTTGAATCTCCCTCCAACTACTAATTCTATATTTCCCATATAGAAAACCATTCCGAACATACATATTATAGATGATGTTACATGGTAATTTTAAAATGCTATAGCATTTTTATTTTTCCATAAGGTAAAATATTTTAAGAGGAATTTATTAATAATAACCTATCCTATAAAGTTATATAAACCAACATTCGATACCAACTATAAAACACCGGCCTGAAACATTACATAATATTGTATTCTAGTTAATAAGTTAATATATTTTTCAATGGGGTTGATTTTAGGTTTAATGTTTTAGATAATTAGATCGTAACTCATACATAACAAGACCATAAACAATACATTTGGGACACTTCCTATTAGTAACCTTTTTTTCCACCATATAATTTTTTTCAAAATAAAGAATGATCTCTTTTATGAAAACTACTCATGAATTTCAACATTTCATTATTTAATCTACTACTCATCATTAAATCCTATGAAAAACATTTAAAAACATTCTATAAGAATAAAATTATTAGTAAGGTATATAAAAAGAGGGATACCATTAGTCTATTGATAAAAATGAAAACACATGAAAACCCCTTCCATTAAAACATATCATTTTACCCAAAAAGTAGAATATTATTCTTTAATAAAAATTATTTATTTTACGTTAAAAAAAATGATTTCATGACAGATAATTATAAAAAATTTAAAATTTCGGTAGGTAACTTGGGACATTATCACATTGAACCATCAAAGAACACTTATAAAACCCTTTAAGAATGCCCTAACCATATCAATAAAATTAAATATAATTATCCATAGGATATGATCATTTAACAATGAATTGGAGCACAATCTGGGCACACCCACAATTTAAGATATAATAGGATCACCCAGAGCTATCTAGGCGCACCCATCATTTATAATGTTTGAGAACCACAAAATGAAATAAAAAATTTCACCATTTGAAATAATCTTTTAACTTATATGAAATCAATTTCAAATATAAAAATACCATTTTCTATAAAAATAAAATTTTCAATTTACAATACACCTTTCTTTTGGAGAATGTATTTCTATACCAAAATACCCAAAAAAAATTGAATGAATATTTTTCATCTATGAAAACATGAAATCCTTAAAAGTAAGCCAAAAATAAAATAATGGCCATCATAGAGGAAAATTTATTTTCCTAGTGTAGGTTATGAATATAACTTTTTTATTTTTATCAATTAATTCCATATACAAAACCTAAAAACATTAATTTTTGAGAAAATTTGAATGATATAACGAAAATACATAAAATTCACTTTATAAACCTTTTATATCCATATAAAATAATATGTAAAATAATATCAAAAATATTTTCATGGAGAAATGATATATTAATTGAATTTTTAAAAAAGCAAGGTGTCTCATTCCACTTTGAACATTAAAATCACAATCTCTATGAAATAATTATATTTAAAAAACTTAAATAACATGGGAATAGATAAAATATGTCTATAGATTGAAAAATTTGAATTATATAAAACTTACCCAAGAATAAAGGTCCATATCATCAAGAAATGTCTCAATAAAAGGAGACTGAGATGAAATCTCTTACCTTGAGTTTGACTTGTCACAGGTGATTTTATCTTACTGAATGATGAAACAATGTTAATTATTTTCTATATTATGAAAAAAATTCATGTTCAGAATTATTATTTTCACTTATCACAACTCTTTAGACCACTGGTTAAATAATTAAGTTTAAATTGGGTCTTTTCACTTATATAATAATAATAATGAAATATATCATAATGATACATCAAAAATACATTTAAGACCAATCATTAATAATGTTTATGAAAAATAAACCAAAATTTTAATCTTGGAGATGTTAGAAAGTACATACACATGAGAAACATTCTCATTTTTGAATGATAATTATATTAAGAATGTAACAATAATTTATATTTCTAGAATGATAATTATATATTAAATACCATATTATTTAATCATATATACTTATATATATAACTATTTTGATTCAAAAATAATCACGTCACATCGAGAAGGTTGTAGTCCGTAAGTCCACGAACCAAATTATCACTTTTTCAGTGTGTAAAAGAGTAATAATGAAAATGATATGTTATATTTCTAGAAATTTAATTATTTAATGAAAATAATACAAATATTATTTATTTCACATATTCTTAATTAAAATAATGCTTAATAATTTCCATGTCATTTGTGAGTGCATCATATCGCTATCAAGAGGTCGCAGTCCACACATCCACAAATGATGTTATCATATTTACCAAAAATGGAAAACATGAAGGTATGTGTATATAAAAATTCAAAAATTATTAGCAAATAAAAAATATCACATATATATCTATATAATAAAAAATTATTTTCTCAATCATAATTTCAAAACAATGAGTGGTGGAAATGGAAAAAAATAACGACATCATTACGTGAGGCGGTGGTTCACCTTACACGAACGATAATTTCATTGCCCATTTGATGGATGTTTGTATAGGTTTTGGTAGAAAAATTAACATAAAAAAGTCTATGTGTATTTATAATTATGTTTTAATTATATAATCATGCAATAATAATAAATTAAGTGGTGAAGAAATAAATAAAACCAAACAAATATTAAAGAATGTTAACTCTTTTTTCGGTTAACTCCTTTTGGTTTGAAACAACTGACATCATGGTTGGATTTATACCAAATTTGAGGTAACTAGAATGAAGGTAAATATTATTGTAGATTATTTAGTCTGGGTCTGGATGATCCAAATGGAATTTATAGGTGTGGAGAAATTGTAAGGGTGAGTGCCTTTTTTAGTGGATGGGGAGTGGAATTCATATAAATTTTTGAAAAGGGAATTCTACCCATGTTTTTTCATTGTTAAGTGGATCCAATAATTATAAACATTAGTACAAATAAAGGATGGGGTCTGAATATGAACATAAAATGTTTTCTTTAATTTTCATGGTCATTTTTCTCTTAATTCTAAGGTTCATTCACTTATTAAGAAAATTTTACTCTTAATCGCTACATTTGATTTTATTTAATTTCTCTAATATTTTGAGTAAAAACTAAACTGATATTATTATAAATATAATTTTTTTTATTCCAAATATGGAATCCATTTTTCAATAATCTAATAATATAATTGGTAGAAATTAAATTATATTTAATTCTTAGATGGGATGATGAAGAGTGTTTTTAAAGTAAAAATTTTCAGAAGTTTGCTTATTTTTACATATAAATTCAAAATCAAATTGATTAAAATTACTTAAATTGAAGTAAATGATAAAAATTTATCTAGTTATATAATTTTAAAAAATGTAGTTTATCAATATAAATAAATTATAAAAAAATAGCTTTTAACAAAAACTAAAAATTATTAGCTATTAATCAAAATGTGATAGTTCTCATAAAAGTACCAAAAATTAAAAAACTATAAATTTTCATTTTTCACAATAAAAAATTAATTTTATTTTTTAAATAAATTTTTTAAATGTTTTAAAAAAATATATTCAATATAGTTTTTCCATTATAAAGTTGGTAAAACTACCTTTAAAAAACAGCATTTTTATTCTTTGAATTGGATAAATTATTATTTTATATCTACAGAATTTACTGGATGAATATAAAAAAACATCAAATTAAAATGTAAACATAATATAGTTATTCTAATTCATTACAACGGATGAAATAGCTAGAAAATAACTACAACTTAAAATAATAATATTAACAAATATATTATTTTTATGTATAACCTATTTAAGCATGCAACACAAATTTTCAGAGAAACTCCTTGCTGTGGGTCAATAATTCTATTATAAAAATAACCCATTTTTTTAAAACTAATATATAATTCATAAATACTAATAAATATTTTAAAAAAAATATTGTGTCGTTACATGGAATATTACAAGAAAAATATGTGTATAAATATGAATAACACTATAAGCAACAATAATCAATGTATTCATATCTTAACACATAACTATGTGAACTCAAAAAAAATTTCAAAAAAATGAAACCAAGAGAATATAATCCAATAAAAGAGTTTCATGTCTGAGGAACATAATTATAGGATTCAAGAGCACTAAGTACAAGAAATCATAACAGGGAATTACATGACCACAGTTAACAATTTTAAGAAATATCTCAATGTGCAACTCAAAATAATGGAAGTAATATTTTTAAGGAAAACCCATCTAAAACCCATATCCATTAAAGAAACAACTTTTAGGCCTCTTACATAATATTTTCATAAATCAGTTTTTTATTTAAAAAACATTTTAAACCATTTGAAAATCCACAAAATGTTTTTAGTTTATTAAATACCCATATAAAAAAATAATTGGTTTTCATAAGTAAAAAATTAATTTCACAATTACAAAAGGTAAAAAATGTATAAAGACAATGAATAGAGAAACCTACCACATGAATGGTATTTATTAACACAAAACTAGAAACTCATACCCAAAAGGACAAAAGGACCCCACAACAATGGGAGGAGGTTTAAAATGATTGTCGCAAGAAAATCATGGGAAAAAATTTGTATCCCCATTAGAATGAACTCTAATAAGAAATAATAATAATAGAGTTTTAAGGAATCAAATCCCCTTCTATACCAGTTGGAACAACTAGAACACCCTCTAAGGGAATTATTAATTTGAAATTTGAGTGAATGGATAAAGATTTATTATTTTAATATAGGGAAAATGGGATAAGAGATGCATTAAAAATACATTAATGTTACACAAGGATAGGGTTACTATCTCACAATATTAACATTTTCCAATGAATTTAAAATTTTTAATCCCCAATAAAATGCATTTAGACATGCCTAGGTGATGAAATCCTATGTGTGTTTGTACTAGCCATGGCCTCCACCGTACCATGGTGGTCCATTGATGGATGGGGTGGACTGAGAAACTCTGGGATGAAAAATACCATAAAAACACACAATTTGGGGTGTTTTGGTTTGGTCGTTCCATATTGGGAATAACTAGGTGAAAGATGGTTTGGACTATTGTATGGTCCAAACCATTTTTTACTTCTAAAAAGAAAATACACCATGTAAGACTCTAAAAATGTAAAAATATTAAGAAATAGAAAATTATAACTCAAGAATTTAAAAAACACAGAACACGCCTTAATAATAACGATGATATTCTCAATTCACACAAATATAAATGATTTCTTCTCAAAAATAGGTTTCAGATTTTGGATTCATAGAAACAGAAGGCCATTTCTACCTCAAAAAATGATTTCCCTTAACACATGTCATGTCTATCCCATCATAAATACCATAATATATTAACCATGGGAATTTTTTTAACCCACAACACCCTGTCCTAGAGATCCAAAATTCTAAATCACTATTCCAAAACTATGGTGTTGGTCTCATGATCAATACCATCCCATTCCATCATCTGGGAATGATCATGTAGATAGATATTTAATTTGGAAACATGTAACACATTGTCAATTGTTGTCAAAATATATGAAATTTCTAACCAACGATCTATCTTCAAAATCTAATGAATGATTTTTAATTGGACAATAATCTATGGTTACAACTTATCCTACTTACATAAATGATCATTCACTAAGCAAAGTGAAATCCTAAAAAAACATGATCACCCAAGAAAACATTAATAGGTGAAAATAAATTTTATTATATTATTTATTATGACTTTTAGAAATCTCTAAATTGTTTTTAATAAAAATAATTTTTTTGGTCATTACTCGAATGTGGCCCAGTCAATCCAAACACCATTATCCCAAATCTTTCCAAAAAAGGGAGATCTATACGTCCTACCATAAAAAAATTTCTAAGGGATCTATCTTAATTTAGGTATGTTAAATATTTTTATAGGGAAACCAATCCAAAGGATTATTTCTATCCCATAAGCCACCAAAATTTTGTATTCATTCCCATATCAAACCCTTTAGAATTAGAATTGTGTGGTTTGTTTTCTTACTAGTATGTGGGTACCACGTCAAGTATAAATTAAGTTGGGTACACATAACCCATTTAATAAAATTATAGAACTTTTATAAAAACCAATAATTTCTATCATTAAGATCAATATAAGGAAATCCAGCAAGTTTCATACTCTCTTGGATATATAGGATATTTGGTTATTAAACCATTGTCAACTCCTTAATGACAATGAATTGAGGTGATTCTATAAGTTGATCACTGATCACAATAATAGAATATCTCCTACTAGGAGTGTATTTTAGACAATAAAAATTGTATATATATACCTCATCCAACATCTAAAATATGCTTTTTGAAGGTTACAATAACTTGGAATGCCTTTAGTTCTCTACCTTAATCATATTACAAGTAAAAAACTATAACATGAATTCTTTAATCAACCACCTCATCCCTAGTCACTAGTATCAACATCAATAATCCTAAAACATCATAATATACCTAGGATTTATAGACCAAAACAATAATACATAATATCAATTAACTCTAATCTCTATAATATCATAACAACTAAACTTGTTCCAAAACTGAAGAAACCAAAGGGAGTCCACTATCAGTCACCCAAGGTCTCCCCACCATTATGGATTTTGTTAAAAAACTGGAAATCAAATTATGTTGATTGAGTAAGACAAATACAACCATTAAGTGATGAATTATCTTTATCAAAATCTTAAAACACAAGCTGATTAGCCTTCTCCACATACAATATCATCTTAGTGAACAAACTCATCAAATAACACTCCTCTACAGACTCGTTAAAGGTCAGAATATGTATTTTATTTCATAGTTCATTAGAAACAACATTTCTATTCCCATCTATATAAGACATATCACAATAAAAGCTTTGAAGATACCAAAACCAGTGGCTTCACAAAAAATATTGGTCTTTTTGAGTGATAATTTTAATAATCAAAGTTTTTATGTATTTTTGAATAAATTTAATTTATTCGATTGCTTTCATTACATGCAACACCGAGTATTAAAAAACCATGATATATAATTAATATTATTATCTAAAAATTATTGTTATAACCTATCTATTAAACATGGCGGTTTGAATATTAATAAACACATTTTATAAATTATGTATAATTTTTATATATATATAAATATAACATATTGGTAAAAATGATGTAACGTTTTAGTATAGTCCATATATGTTTCAAAAACACTATTTTCATAGAAATTATTTTATATTTATTTATGTGAAAAAATAATAATAATAATTTCTGAAACTTTTAGAAAAATTATTTTATAATATTAACTTATTTTTGTGACCAAAATGTCAATATTATCCTTCGTTTATTTCATGATAATATTCTTGAATGATTAATTTTTCATTTGATAGTAAAAAAATACTTATATTTGATAAAAAAACCCATTTAATTAAAATAATTTTCAAGATATATGATATTTAATGATGTTTATAAAATTAAAATTAGGTCAATTGTATATTTATTAATAGAATTTAGGTCATTATAATAAATTTCATATTCAATATTTATATAAAATTTGTCTATACTTTTGAAAATTTCAATTTGAAAAACATTATTTCTATCTCATCTATGTGATTAGAAATAAATTAAATTATAAATCTTCTATAATATTAATTTGAAAAAATGGATTGATCATTTCTAATTATAATTATTTAAATTATATAATAAGGTAAAATTAGTTTAGGGACATAATAATTAATTGGTATAATAAAAATTTGTTACATGGATTAAGGTTAGGATGGGGTTTTGTGGGTTACTTGTGCTTTTGTTAAAACTAATTTTACACACACATAGGAATTCTATTTAATAAATTGAATTTAATATTTAAAATCAAAGGATTTTAATTATCTAATAATTCTCATTCTAATTCTCGTTTTTAAGGGTTAATTACAAAGGTAAGTAAATAGGTACAGGTTACATTAAGGAAAACTAAAATGGTAAAATTACATAAACTTAATGGATAAGAAGTAACATGTTTAAAACATGTGATTTTTTTTTGTTTTTGAGGCTTTTATAGAACATATCATCCCAAAAATCCATTATTTATCACATTTTCAGGAACTTTTGGTGAGAGTGACTTCACATTATTGAATAGTTTTTTGGTATTTACAAGAAAGGACACTCCTCCTCAATTGTAAAATGGAACTTTATACCAAAACTTATTTTCACATGTTAATTCAGTTTTCTTGATGGAAACCTCCCAAAATATCCCCCCAAAACATGTAGATGGGCTATCAATTTAATGTTCTATTCAAAAAACCAATCCTTGGGTCCTAAATAAGATATTCAAAAGTGGTTTTTCTAAGAGAAGTTAATTTTCTTTAATTAGATCCTTTTTTTCTTCTTCTCTTAACAATATATTAATTTACAAATAAGTACAATATAATAACACCAATATCTACCATATAATCAGATTTTATTATGTATATTTCATAACCAATATTTATATTCTATTCTAACGATTGGGAAATAATACCATCGATCATGTTTATGGTGGAAAATCGACATGAAAACCGATTTAGTTCATTTTTCATCCCCACATATCACTACTCTATATAATGTTGAATTTAACATATATATATGATATATATGAAATAGTTACAATTATATAATTATAATATTGAATATAACTTCTAACTCTCTTCTAAGATATCAGATATCTGTTAAGGTATATTTTTGCATGTGTTTTATTTTAAGTCCTTCAGTTTGGTTGAATAATCATTTTCCCAAGTTCATGTGAAGACCTAGTAGTGTTATGTTGTTCAAATAATTAATGAGAAAGAATAAGGGGGTTTTTTGTCATGCTACATGGGTTGTGCACAGTTATTGAAAACTATGAAGAAATACCAGAAACCATGCGAGGGGCTATTTTTTGATATTAGCATCAGCACGGTTTACACACTATTTAAAAAACCATTCAGCCCAAAATCTATTAAAAATTTACAAAAACCCCATTTTGGGGTTTTTTTGTTCCATTAGGTATTTTCCACATACTTTGCTTTTGCAACCCTAAGAACTAACTAAATATCCCAGGATATCCCATGGGCGATTCTCCTTCAACATAAGGCCATTTGGACTGACATTAGTTTTGAAACGAAGATCCAAGTAAGGGTAAATCCCACCTTGCAACTTTTTCTTGTTTAGGGTTGGTATGTTGATCATCCATCCATAAAAATCCCTATAAAATTTCTTCTCTAGTGACATGTAGGTTGGGGATTAAAAGGTTTGCTGAATCGAGATCTTATGTCCTCGATTAAAAGTGTGATTAACAATATATTCAAATTAGTTGGTCTAAATGTTATATCCCATGGTTATATTGTATATTTTTTCATGTAGGGTCTCATTCATAATCCATAATTTATGTATTCTTCATTCCATTAGTAATATGTGATGTATTGGGTGTCTATATGATTAACTAAACCCCTCTGGATCCCCATGGGATGCAAGGAGGATGAATTGGACAAATTAAGACAACCCATGGGGTTGGTCGGACCTCCTGATTGGGATAAAGGAAATGTAAGGTGTGAACATGGAACATGATGATATAGAGACTCAGTTAAGAGGTTAATTATTTTATGTAATGAGTTAAAATGGATTATAGTTAGTAATGTCTAATTTTTTTAAAGGTGAAGGGATTACTGGGTTGAAATTTTAATCGATTAAATGGGATCATTGGGAATATTATATGGAATTATGTTTAAAATTGAATATGATTACTGAGATAGTCTTGGGAAATGGGAAATGAGGATTGTGGGTTATGTTTTATAAATGATGAATTTGTTTATGGATTGATGCATAATGTTAATTACCCATTTATTGAAATTGTTGTGATGGTGCCAATGACATTTTATATGATAGTCGTGATGTGGTTAATTCTGGTGAATTATAAATAGAAATGTGCACATCTCTTAGAAGAGTGGGGTGTAGACCTGAGGATTCATGCCCACTATTTAAGTTGGACTGAGGTTCTATCTCCACCCCTAAATGCATGGGTTAGGGAAGAGGATGGAGACCTATTCCCATAACAATTGCATTACACCCGGACTGGGGCTTCAAGGTGAGGATTATGAGGTTATTATAATTTGATGCCTTGTGAGATAGAACATGATATAATTCCCATATGTTTGTGAAGGTTGAACATGAATAATCCATCAAAAACATGAAAAAGGTATATTAAACCACGACAGGTCTATATAGTGAACATGGATTCAATGGTAGTATAAATTAATGAATCATTGTCTAAAATATATTTTTAAGTTTTTATCTTCATTTTCCATTATTTATCACTTGCATGCACTATCTGCCTTTGCTATATATTTTGTAGACACCATTGGTGGTGTACTACTGAGTTATGCTCACACCATTTTCATGCTGCTGTTGGGTACCTGAGAAAATATCATGCTTGCATGTCAGGAGAAGGGAAAGTACCCTATGATAGGGAGTTTATTTGGATATGGGGAATGTGTGGGTGAGTTTCTAGAACTAGAGACTAGGCCATTTTTTTGATTCTATAGTTTTCCTTTTTTAAGGGTTTTATTCACTTAGCACTGTAGCATGGCATGACATATTTACTATTGTATGTGATTGTACCCAATTTTGGAGTTGGTTTTTGTGCCTTTTATTAATTGTTCCTTATTGTTTTCAATATTTAAATTGTATTCTTTTGCGGATTACTCTTATAATGAGGGTATAGTCCTCCCACATGTCCTATTTGACCCTCATTACTAGTCAGCAACCTATAGAACACGATGAGGTGTTCTTGAGATCATGCGGTGACCCATCTTGGGGCACCAGTTCAATGGATTCCGGGTTGGGGACATTACAAAGTGGTATCAGAGGAGTTATTTTCTCTTTCCTTATATTTGGGGATGGTAAAGAGGAGGTTAGAAAAGTGTCAAGCCTTGGTAATGACCTCATTCTTGAGATTATCTAACCCATGTATGAGGTAAAACCCAAGTCACCATACGGGGATTGTTGTTCATGTTGTGTGTTGTTTTATTTGATGATATCTCACCATTGTGTTATTCACTTGTTCTGTGATGTGACTGTTTTGTGATATTTTTCTCATGGATAGAAGGGTATGATGTTGTTCATTCATGCATCATTCTAGGAACCTATGTAGTTAAGTGACATGAATCATTGTAGGAACACACTTAAGATGTGTGTGTGGGTATAATTCTTAGGATGTGTTTGTTTTCACTAAAAGTAATGAAAAGTTGTTCCTAATATGATGGTGTCAATCAGTAAAAAGGGAATTAAAAATGTTAAGTAATAATTATAAAATATAGATTGATAAACAAGTAAAAGTGGATTGACATGTTGTTGGGGGTAAATTGGGATATGGAAATGGTTTTGAATTGGTGTAAATTATAGGACTTGTAATCATGTAAATTAGATACCTCTGTTAGCTATGGAATTAGGAAATATGGACAAGGGTAGTGATAAAATTGTGAGTGGGATTTTTTGGGTAGTATATGATATCTTTTTTGGTTATGGGATGCAATGAGCCTAAAATTACCTTTTTCCTTTTTGTAAAAGTCTTATGGTTTCATTATAAAGCTCATGTTTGGAATTGTAGAGAAATTCCACCTCGAAGTCATGTTCCTATTGGGAGACAGGAGGACATGGCTGAGAAAACTCCTCTAGTTGTCAAGAAAGACAATTTGATGATCAAATATGATAGGGACTACTAGTTCCATGATAAATTTTCTCGTTTTATGCAAATGATTGAATGGGAACCGCGGTGAGCGGGACCAAGTATGTTTGAGCTAACCAGGGAGTTATAGATGAAGAACCCTCTGAAATTTTCCAAGGAGGGTGGGAAAGAGGCATTAGAGTTTTGGATAGAGTCCATTCAAACTATTCTTGACCATTTAGATAATCTAATCTAGAAGCGAGTCTAGTTATCAGCTTATATGACGAGAGGTTAGGTAAATTATTGGTGGGACATCATTGTTTAGACGAAGCAAGGTGAAGGAATGTTGTGCAATGATTTTCAGTGAAAGTTTCTTGATGAATTCTACATAGACACCTTGAGGCTGGAGAATGATGCCTATTTTATATGGTTTACGCAGGGGAAAATGTCGGTAATGGACTATGCTAGTTGTTTCACCAATTTGAGATAATTCATTCTGATAGTGATAGGAGATGAGTTGGTCATGGACATATGCTTCCAAGATGGGATAAGACACGAGATCAGGTCTCAAGTAAATATATTTTATCTAAAAAGGTTTTCTGAAGTGGTGGATCAAGCCATTATCTCAATGGGGATCCTAATGGGTGCTTCATGTAGTGAAATTTTGGTTCCAGATGGGCGAGCAAGTGGTACAACTTATGATAGTAGGAAGCGCTGATTTGGAATCATTCATCAAGGTGGAAGCATACAGAGTAGTTATAAGAGGGGGTAAGCTTCATAGGGTAGAAACCAGGTAATATTTATCAGTGTAATAGGCTAGGGAACAAGTATGACCAGTTTCACCACCCACCAGTTGAGTGATGATCATGAGGAAGGTTAGGCCATGTGTAGAGGTTCTACACGAACTCGCGACAGTCAGGGAATGATGGAGGTTAGAGGAAGAGGTCGAGTGTATGTAGAGGGTCGGTTACCCCATATCAGGAAAGAATTTGGAGCTCCACTAGTCATAATGGTAGGGGTGTTGTATGTGGAACTCTTGTGAGAGATCCCCTTTACCAATAGGGTAGTATAATATAGGGTAGTCATGCTGGAGCCCAAGGTAAAGGGGCAGGTCATCACCATAGAGTTCAGACTACACCAGAAGGTTTTGAGGTTGGACCGACTACTAGTCGAGGTACTGTTCTTATAGCCTCCATATTATCCTATGATTTATCTGATATAGGTGTGACACATTATTTTATTTTTGGTCATTTTGTATTTTTTTTGGACATAACTGTTGATACAACATGTGGGATATTGTCACTTGAAACTCTATCATGGGTATGAGTTGAGGAAATTATGTTGTGTTTGGGTTGGGCTTTGTAGGTTAGGGGTATCCTATTCTATAGGGTCTGTTTTTCCTAGGGATGTCAGGTTTTTACCTAATCTTGGTGATGGATTGGTTATTGTTATACCAAGTCCATATCCACTTTTATCGATGATAGGTAATGTTAACATCTCTCTATGGAGAACTTATTTCCATTATGGTGAGTAGGATACTCATGTGGGCCACATAGGGCCGCTATGCTAGAAGTTTGGAGAACTCACATCCCAAGAGGAATGTATTATACTAGATGATAGTGAGAAAGTGCATCCAATCTACCCTTTTGTTATGGACTAGTTTCAGGTTTTTTTCTGGAGGACTTCTCAGGGTTACCATTGAAGAGAGATTTTGAGTTTATGAATGATATGTTACCTGGAGTGGAGCTCGTTTCTATTCCACCATATTGAATGGCACCAACAGAGCTCCAAGAATAGAAGGATAAGTTAGAGTAATTGGAACATAAATGGTTTTTACTCCATATTACATCACCTTGGGACTCTCGTGTTCTTTTTTCTAATAATTATGATGGGTCACTAAGGCTATGTTTCAATTATAGGAAGATGACACAGATGACATTTAAGAACTGATGCAGTCTTCCTTGAATCTATGAACTGTTTTATTATATCAAAAGTTACTCAGTGTTTCACAAGATTAATTTGAGGTCATGGTACCATATGTTGAGGGTGAGACTTTCTGACATACCTCAGATAACTTTCCAAAGTAGGTACTACTTGTATGAATTTCTTGTGATTCCATTTGGATTTTACCACTGCACCAGTTGTGTTCATGTCCTTGTTGAACTGAACATTCCACCCATATCTAGATTAGTTTGTGGTTTTCATTTTAAATTACTTATTGGTTTACTCCAGAACTCATAAAGATCATGCCAAACACAATGACATCATATTGAGTACACTAAGAGAGAATATGCCTTATGCCAAGCTATCAAAATATCAGTTTCTAATTGAGAAGGTGAACTTTATATGACACATCATTTTATATTCTAGTGTGTCAGTGAATCTAGAGAAGGTGTAGGCTTTGTTGTCTTGGGAACAACATAAGAATGTCTCGGATATTTGGATTTTTTCTAGGATTTGGTTGTATTTACCAAATGTTTATTAGAGACTTCTCTCAGTTGGCCGAACCTATCATAGGGTTAAAATAGAAATGGGTTATGTTTTAGTGGTTAGAGGGTTGTGAAAATGATTTCTAGGAGCTGAAGAAGTGGCTAACTACAACATCGATTTTGATCTTACCTAAATGAGGTAAGATGTACACCTTGTTCTGTGATGCATCTGATGTCGGAATTGGGGAAGTGTTGATGCTGGATAATTGTATTATAGCTTATGGGTTGAGACAATTGAGGCCACATGAATGTAACTATCCCACCAATGACCTAGAGATAGACGATGCAGTGTACTCTTTATAGGGATAAAGGCATTACATATAGGGATAACCTTTTACGGTGTTCACCGAACATAAAATTATCAGGTACAAATTCTCTCACCAGGATTTGAATTTTAGACAGCAACGGTGGGTATAGTATCAGTAGTCCTTTAATTTTGAGTTGGTCTACACTCCATGGAAAGGGAATAGATTCATTGATTCTATAATCTAGAGAAATCTGAATCATTTTGCTAAAAAATCCTGTTCAGAGTGTACAATGATGACCTTGTTTTCTAAGATATATTTGGGGAGATATGATAGGCATATGAATATAAACCATGCAACTATAACAGTTGGATCCATGATTTTGAGTCGGGTTAAATAGTTTTAGTTGGTGAATCTGGCATGTATGGAAATGAAGGATATTATTAAAGGTGGTGAGTCACCATCTAGTTGGAATTTTCTTATCAATGGAGTTTCTTATATTCATAGTCGTGTTGTGGTTCCTGTATATGTACCTGAGCAGTTGATGTGTGAGTTTCACATGTCTATGTAGGATGTGCATACAAGCTTGAATAAGATGTACCAGGATTTTCACAGACATATTTGGTGTCCAAGAATGAGAGAAGAAGTTAGAAGATTTGTGAAAAAATTCCTCAATAATCAATAGGTGAAGGCCGAACACCAATGTCTATGTGGGTTGTTGAATTCATTTACTATTATAGAGTGTAAGTGGAATAAAGTCCTGATAGAATTCATACAAGGTCCTCCAAAGATGCCTCATATGAATGATGCAATTTTGGTGGTGGTAGATCAACTGAACAAAGTGGATCCATTCGTGATGATCTAAGATACCAATACAATTGACCAGATGCGAGAATTATATGTTCCGGAAATAGCATTGTTGCATGGTGAGCTAGGAACCATAGTTTCGAATAGTTATCCACATTTCACCTCATTATTCTGGAAGAGAAAAAAGGAGGCACTCAGAACTTAGAGGCTTCTGAGTAGAGATTACCACCCGCACACTAACAGGCAGTCAAAGCGTACGATTCAGGTTTTAGAAGACATGTTGAGAGATTGTGTTCTTGTTTTCAGAGGTTTTTGTTAGAAACACTTTTCTCTTGTTGATTTTTCATACAACAATATATTTCAGGATATATTTAAGATATCACCTTTCAAGACACTCTAAGGGAGACCATGTATATATTTGTTGTGTTGGTTAGACGCCAGGAAGTCTGAGCTGTTAGGACCGAGTCTGGTGTAAGAGACATCGAAGAAGGTTGAATTGATTCAGAAGAAAATGGAAATAGCTCAGGGTATGAAAAATTAATATGTGGATCAGATTCATAGACCTATTTAGTTTATGTTAGGTGGTTTTCTGTTTTTTTGTTTGCTTTTAAGGTTGGGTCATCATCGAATTCAGAAACAGGGCAAGTTGGAACCTAGATATTTTGGGCCATTCTAGATTGTAGAGAGGATCAGACCGGTGGCTTACCTATTGGCTCTTCCATAGTGGTATACTGGGATGCATGATTTTTTTCCATGATTCACAACTCTCGTAGTATCACCCCAATATTTATTATGTAATAAATGCTGATGATGTCGAGCTTTAGGTTGATGCAACCTTTTAAGAGAACCCGGTTCGTATTGTGGATCATAGTGAGAAGATATTACAAGGAAAGGTGGGGCATTTGGTTCATGTTATATGGAAACATTTAGAAAGAAACATGTGAATGGGAATTAGATATGTGGGCCTAGTGGCCTGATATCATTTCATTGGGAACACAATGATGTTGGGAAAGAGAAGATAGAGAAAGATCCATTATAAGGTGGGGAGGATGTACGATCTAGGATCTATATAAAGGTATCTTTTCCCTGGTTTTTTAGTTTATGTCCTCAATTTTGGATGAATAATCATTTTACCAAGTTCTTGTAATGACCCGAGGGTTTTATAGGGGTTCGAAGCATGAATGAAGAAGAAAAAGGGGGTTTCTGGGCACTCTTCATGGTTAGTGAAAACCATGTGGAAATCCTAGATACCCTGTGAGGGAGGGAATTTTTGGACATTAGAATCCCCACGATTTGGAAAACTGCGTGTGTAAATCGTTCAGTAGAGAAACATTTAAAGAATTAAAGAAATGCTATTACTAGGTTTTAATGTTCCACTCAGGATTTTCTTCCTCCTCCACTCTTGCTACCCTAGGAATAAACCAAATCTCCCAAGATCCCCAAGGGTGATTCTCCATAAATACTATTCCATTTAGAGTGTCTTTGGTTGCGAAATGATGATCCGAGTAAGCCTAAAGTACTCCATGCTTATTTTTCTTGTTTAGGGTTTCTATCTTTCTCCTTTCTCCATCTAAATCTCTACACCCTTGATTTTCAAGTGAGATCATGTTTGGGGCTTCAAAGGTATGTTGAATCTGGTTCTAAGGCCTTGATTATGAGTGTGATCTCAAACACGTTCAATATAGGTGGTATACAGGTTACATATATTAGTTTTATTGTAGATTTGTGCATGTAGGGTTTCAATATTTTTCTGTTCATGATGTATTATTAATTATATTAACAAGATGTGGTATATTGGGTGTCTAAAATATTAATTGAACTTGTCTTCATCCCCATGGTATGAAAGGAAGAAGAATTGACCAAATTATGACCACCCATGAGGTATGAAGCCCCCCCCAATTAGGATAACATAAATGTATGGTGTGAACATGGAACATGATTATTTAGAGACTTAGGGGACATGGGAATTTTCTTAAGTAATGAGTTAGAATGGATTGTATTTAGTAGTTTCTAATATGGTTAAAGGCTGAGGTATTGTTGGGTTGACATTTAAATAGATTAAATGGGATCAATGGGAATACGATGCTTCCTCCCCCTTCTTGTTTGTGGTTCGCGGCGGGGACTTCCTCGGCTTGGTCAACATGACGGTGTGCTTGATTCATCCTTCTTCACGGCGGCGTAGGCGTCGAATGAACGAGTCCCAGAGTCTGCGGGTTGAGGGAGTCTTCCCGTTCGTGGTCACAGGCATCTGGTGAGGGGTGTGGTTTCCGGGGGGCTGAAGGCTGGTGGCGCTGGGTTTCGGAACTTGATCTAGTTTTCACTGGATCCTTTTTCGGTTTTATGCGTTTTTCTGTTTCTTTTTCTTTTCCTTCCTTTGTGCCTCTGGTTCCTGGATGGGTGGTTTTGGGTTGACGTTACAAGGATGGATATGGCGGCTTCAGGCCACGGTTTTTTGAGGTCCATGCGTCTTCATGAGCATGGGATGATTCTATCCCTCTTTGTTTTGAGGATGGTGATTTTGAGTGCGTGGATATCTCTGTATGTTGTGATGGTTTCTCTTCGGCTTCCCCCGATGATATCTGGTTTGCGCCGTTGATGTTTGTTCCGAGTCGATGGACACTGTGATGTTAGTGACGTCGATGACCGACGGTAGACAATGACGGTTGACGGTGGGTACGGTCACCGGTGGTGAATCAGTAGGCGTTCCGGCGTGTCTCGCCGGCGACTTGAGGCGCGTTTCGAGGCGATGGTACGGCTCGAGGTGACAGCGCTTGGTGGCGCGTGTCGAGGTGTCAGAGTGGCATGCAGTCACGTGACGGGCCCGGGGCTCGAGGCGGGACACGTGGTTGGACCTGATGTTTGAATTTTGAATCTGTTAATCGCTGTAATTGTTTGAATTTGGGTGTGGTTCACGGTTTTCCTCAAACCGGGCAGCATGGGAACCGGCTACCCTCAAACCGGCTTTTTGAAAATCTATAAAAAAATGATTATCGGAGATAGGCATGAGAAATGGGAAATTAGGCTTATGGGTTAAGTGTTATAAATAATTAATATGTTAATGGACTGAGACATAATCTTAATTTCCCATTTATTGATATTTTTGTGATGTTTCAAATGATATTGGCTATGCATGTTGTGATTTGGTTTGTTGTGGTGAATGATAAATAAGCATATCCACATGGATTGGAAGAGTGGGTTCTAGAATTGATGTTAAATGCCCACAACTGGAGTAGAATTGAGGTTATATATCCACCCCTAAATGAACATGTTAGGGAAGGAGATGAAGTTAGATTCCCCTAATGGTTTCATTCAACCCGGACTGAGGCTTCGAAGTGAGAATTATGAGGACATTATAATGTGATGCCGAGTGAGATTAGACTTGATTTAATTCCTATAAGTTTGAGAATGTTGAACATGCCTAATCCATTGAACACATGAAAAAGGTAGAGTAAACAATGAAATGTATAATTAGTGAACAAGAATTCAATTGTAGTATAATTTAAAGTAACATAGTCATGAATGGTCTTTTAATAAGTTTACTATTATTTTCCTTTATTTATAACCTTCCTACAATATCTTTTTTTTAATATTTTGTAGACATTATTGCTGGTGTCCTATTGTGTTATACTCACACCCTAATCAGGCCGCCATGGGGTACCCGAGCCGATTTCATGGTTATAGTTCAGAAAAAGGAAAAGGTCCCTATGCTAGGGAGTTGAGTTAGACATGGGGCATGTGTGGTTGAGGTTCCAAACATAAAGTCTGGACCATTTTGGGGATTATGTTGTCTTCCATTATTTTATGTTTTTGTTCACTTGGAACTATAGCATGGAATGACATATTTACTATTTAATGTGATTATAGAAATATTGGGAGTTTTTTATTTGTGCATGTTATTAACTGTTTCTTATTTTTTTCTCTATTTAAATTGTGTTATATTGTGTCTTACTCTAGTAATAAGGGTATAGTCTCCCCACATGTCTTACATGACCCTCACTGCAAGTCAAAAAACTCTAGCAGATGGGGAGGCATGCTTGAGGTCATTTGGTGACCATGCTCGGGGCATCGGTTTGGAGGCTACCATTTCGGGGACATTAAATCTCAATTCAATGGGAATATGGCAATGTTTCTTGTTTGTATGGCGGAATACTACCTCACGAAGTGAAGTGATTCATTCTTTACTAACGATTTACATGAAAGATAATAATAAATTTTTTAAGGAAAATATGTGATATATATATATTATAAATGAATATGGAAAGTTAATATATTACTTACCCATATTTTATTTCATTCATTGAGAAAATGGAAACAATTTTGATGTGTACGTATAACCAACCATGTCCATGAATTTTGTTATTAATTTTATATATATACCTTTATTGGTTTACTGTAAATAAATATATAATGAAAATATGTTATATTGAAATCATGGATAACTTTATGGGAAAGATGTGACCATGATCAAAGTAAGAGGAACCAAAATACCAAAAAAAATATACATGAAAAAAAGTCTAGTTATTACCCAAAACAGGATTTTAATAAGAATTTTTTATAAAAAAGTAATAAATGTTCATAAGTAAATCATATATGGAATGATAAATATGATTATGTTTCTGAAATACATTTTTAATAAAATTATATTTTTAATATTCGATATTCATATGTGTATGATGTAAGTTTAAATGCATGGAATGAAAATTTAATCTCAAATTATCTTCTTTGAGTCATATGTTATGATTTGCACCTATATTCTATTATGAGGTGTATATAAATCCCCATTGACATATTATATCATGAATATAATTATTCTCATGATATTTAATTTTTCGTTAGATTTTATTTTTTAATGGTTCTTTCAATGTAAAAGTTACCAGAGTAGAGATGGTTTGATGTTACATTCTCATTGTTTATTAGGGATATTTATGATTATGCTACCAATGATGGGATATTATTATACAACTCTCATGAAACACATGAATTGTATTATAATATTTTAATTTCATTATAATACATTTTTTTCTTCTATATTTCTTCTATCTAAGTACTAGATATTTGAAAATAATGTTTTTTAAATGAATTATTTTCATTCTTCAAGAGAAAACCATTTTTCTTCCATGTCCATGTTTATAAAAAATATTTAATTTTTTTAATATTATGCAATGCTTTATTATACATTTTTAACAATTTTTAAAATTTCACTAAATGTTTTTAAAAGTAATTTTCATATCATTTTTTTAATCTTTTACTTTTTACCAAAAAAGTGAAAGAATTATTTGTCATAACATGTACCTAATGGACTGAATTTTCATCTATCACCACCACCCAATGTTTTAAAGCATCCTTTATAAGATTCAATGGTGATTTTCAAATAAATGGATTTTAAATTTTTTGTGATCTTTTATTTTTAAATATGATTTTCAAATTGAAAAGGTTATTTATGTGGGTCTATTTTTATATAGTTTGGCCACATTTTTTACTTAATTTTATATTATATAATTAATTATTTAATAACATAATAATAAATAGTTGTACATTTGTATTTTATAATTAATTTAGTTAAACAATCAATTTTTATAATTAAATAAGTTTTTTAGTCTTTAAATTAATTATTTTAATCATACTTTACTTTTCTAATGTAATTAGTTTTTCTAGTTATAATCTTCTTGAATTTTTAATAAATTAACATTTTTATTAAATAATTATTTATTCATCATATTTTTATTTATCTAACATATACTTTTTTTATCATTTTATCCTTTATTTTAGTTTCATTAAAATATATTAACTTCATAAATTAATACGTTTAATCATCATGATAACTAATTATGTTAATAAATTTAGTTTAAATTAAATGAAATAGTTCGATTTTATACATTAAATTTTCACATAGTTAGAAAATTATTTAATTTAGAGTATTCAAACATTAATTATTTAATCCTAAGTATGAAGTTTTAATTTTTGTGTGTCACGATTAGTTCTTTATTTTTTTTTAAAAGTCATTGATGTTGCTGCATATTGGTATCAGTCACTTATTTACCATCAGTAACCTTTTATTATCTCTATCAGAAACCTTTTCATTTTTATGGGTAACGATGACCCTTTTTTTAACTAATGGTTGACTTTATTTTTGATCTATCGGTGACCTTTTTTATAAGTACCACCGAATCTACCCACAGGTTACCAAATAAGCCTAACGACAACCTTTTTAATTTCAAGCATCAGTGAACTTTTATTATATGTAATGGTGATCTTATGTTTTTATACATACTTATGACTTTTTCTCTTGAAACTAACAGTGATCTTTATTTCTATCGGTAACCTTATAATTTACTTCATTGGTGTTTATTTTATTTTTCTACAACAATGACCTTTTCCTATCGGTGACTTGCGATCTTTTATTGGATTCCCTTCTCAGCGATGAATTTCTTTCAATCAGTAGCCTTTCTATTGATGCACTACCATAGAGACTGATGATGGATTGAACATCACTACCACCCTCTACTTTAACCCATCCATGCACTCACAGATACCCCAATTTGACATCGGTCTCACATCTTCACTGCAGTTTACGCTGATTCAATCCCATATTTTCGAACTGACCTCTCAATTATTCAACCTTGTCCTCCTTCTCCAGTTTGATACAAACCCAAACCAAGAGTTATTGCAACAGAGATTTGTTACTAAAAAAACAACAAACCATTTCTACACATCTGATTCACTCGAATTCCATTGCGAAGATCTGTGAATCATTACTACCCTAGATTTTGTGGATTTTGAAGCCATAGATTGAAGATAGGAGCTGGCTGTCATAGGAACAGGAAGACAGAAGCTGAGGTCGAGTCAGGTACTGCACCACTATGTGATGAACCAGGGTGAGGAGTTTCTCTCCTATTGAACTGCACCACCGAATATGTATCCATGAGAAGGTGTCGCACGAGGGAGACAGTTTTCCGAGAATTTCTGAAGATCTGGGTCTCCACTTCACTAGGTAGGATTAGACGACGAGCTGTCGTAGATGATGTGTGACGAAGATGGGCAATGTAGTGGACTTTCGTCCTCATGCAGCCTGAGAGAGGACCTGGTCATCTACTTCCGACAGGAAAAAACCAGAAGATCCACCCCTAGGGATGCACTTATTTATGGGGGAAAAGATTAAGTTATTTAAAAAGTAATAATATTATTATTAAAATAAAACAAAAATAAAAACCTAAAATAAATATTAAATAAACATAAAATATTAAAAAATAATAATTATAAATTAATTATAGATATAATTTAACTCATATTAATGAAATAGAATTATTAATTTAACTAATAATTAAAACATTAATTAAACTACAATATTAAAAAAAAATATTAAATTAAAAAAAAATATTAATTTAATAGATAAATTTAAAAATTAATAATTGTTAAATATTTCAAATTTATCAATAAAATAAATATTAATAATAATTAATAAATTAAATTAGAAAAAACATTTTCAGATAACTTATACTAGTAAATTGTTTATTTTCCAATGTAATAATAAACATTATAATTTACATTAATAATTATAAATAATAAATATTAATAACATCATTCAAATATAACATTTAAATTTATAATAAGTAAACCCTTTTATACGTAAATAATGATAATGACTTTACTTTTAACAAATGCAATCAACTTATAATACTTAATTTTTTAAAAATTAAATAATAACTATTGTAATAATAAATTTTATTTCATCGTAAATAATTATAATATAATATTTAGTTATCAATAATACTAATAAACTAATTTATTTAGTTACATTATCTAAAAGTTTATTAATCCTTTTAAAATACTTATTTATGATATTGATTTAAATTTTAAATTTTTTCGTGTTTTTAATTTTGTTGTTTGATTTTATTGATCAGGTTCATTCAATATTAAAAAACTCATTCAAGTGCTTCCAACTAACTATCGGATGTTAGTTACAAGGGTAAAGTTAGAACGACACGTTTGTCACAAAAAAACAAATGTGTGTAATGAAACATTAAAAGACATGTTTATGTTAGAGAAGAACGTCGGTGACGAGCAACATAAGACAATGGGTACCTAAAATAGAGAAAGAATCATGGGGGCGAGGTAGGGAACATATAGATTGAGTAATCCAGTTCCAAGCAGAGGAAGATTATAGGGAGATTCTATAACCTCTTCTTGGAGATGGAAGAGTACAGGAGAAGAGCATCGTCTGGGAAGTTATTCTTCTATCTTGATTCAAGTATTTGTACTATGTTTTAGTATTTTAAAATTGTGGTGATGTTAATGAACAAGTTTTCTAGTTAAATCATATAATTCATGAAGAAAGTGAAGTTCCACTTGTTACAATTTAATATTGTTTTCCAATTCATCATTTTGATGTATTCATTATTGATTGGCGAGATCAATACTGAATTCATTCAATTTCTTGTACCAATAAAATTAATTTCCAAATTTCACAGTCATTTGGTGATATTTATCATATAATCAACTTTCAATAGATAATATATCCATATGAATTCAAGAATTATGGTGAGTTTTTCCTATTGTCATTTAAAAATAATTACTTTTACAGTAGATCTATTTTGAATGGTGAACTCTGAAATTGATCAACCAGTTTTACATGATTCATAGTGAGCGAAGTGATCCATCTATTCTTTTAGTTTTTCATTATAGCAACCTTAATGTGAATAGGAATATTTTTAAAACTAGTAGAATGGTTCCCTGGGAAACATACATTAATAGTTCATTTATCAGCATTCTATATTTTTTGTTCAATGATCTCAAGATGTTTTCTTTTTCATTTAAGTCTAATTATAAAATTAAAAATGTTGAGTTAATTTATTGCATAATAAAAACAAAAAAGAATTAAAAAAATACAAAAAGTAAAAAAAATATAGAAAATATACCCCACTACTAACAACAGTGGGGGTCTTTTTTTGAGTGTATTTAGAAGACTAGTGGTCAAATTTTCCTTCCCTGTTGGTTCGACTCTACATTCCACATATACAGTAGTTAATAATAATATACATTTTAAATGTTGACCGGATTCAAAGATAGTTCAAGTCGTTTTTTTTGAACCATTTTTGGGCATGGCACAATCCAATACTTCTAAAAAACAAAAAAATATAAATAATAATAAAAATTAAGAAATTTTGAAATTTTGAAATCTGTAAAAAAACATATGTTTCTTTTCTTTCTGAATTTTTACTATTTTCTTCTTCTTGAGTACTGTATACTATTCTTCTCATGAGAACAAGAACTTATGGTGTTATATTAGAGCCTCTAAACCATGAATTAGATAAACATTTAACTGCTCTATGAAATAAAAAAAAATTTGAAATGGAAAATCTAGATGAGAGAGTTCATGCACCTTAAAACTTCCAAAATCATTCAGAACTCTTAGATGAAAATGGAAGGCATAGGATGAGAGAATTCCAAGTCCCTGAATTTTATGAAATCCTTCTTCTATTAGTTTATCTCCTGGAGGATGAAACTATAAGCTAGAATAGTCACACATATCACTTTTTCCTAATTTTAATTGACACTCTAATGAGGACTCTCATTTATTCATTAGTGAATTCTATAATATTGTGCAGCAACTACCTCTTCTAAAACTCATAGAAAATGAGATAAGAATGAGAGTCTTTCCCTTTTGAATTAAAGGGAATGCAAGGAATTGGTTTCAGAGTCTGGATGAGAATATTTTGGAAGATTGGGATTAGGTGTAAAATTATTTCTTAATGAAATTTTATCCCTAATGATGTTAATTTCAACTTAGAACTAACATAACTAGTTTTTATCAATAGGATGTGGACGTTTTTCATGAATCTTAGGATAGATTTAGGGATCTTCTTATACAAAGTTTCCATCATAAACTCCCATATCACCATCTCATGTACACCTTCTATGAAGGGTTTTCATTATAACGACCCATACTTTACATATATTTTTAATACTTATAAATTGAAGTACACTTATAAAAATATATAACAAAACCATGAAAGGACCGTATAGGTATAGTGTCTTTAGAAACTGGGAAAAATTAAGAACTAGTTCATAAATCATCTAAATTGTCTCCCATTTATTTCATCATATCTAGAGTCCCTATTAGAATATCCTACTTAATAACCTTTTTCATGACCTGGGGAAAGAAAACATACAAAAGGGTGTTCTCAAATGCTCAGTAAAGGTAAACAAAAGAAATATCAATCACATCATATTCATAAGAACATAACATTTTGGAAATCTTAACCTGCAAAAGAGATCATAATTTCATAACATGGGATAAATCATAGTAGTTAAATGTAATCTCAATAATCATAACAAAAAATATGAAACTTTTTGACATACACACATAATAAAAGATAATCATTTCTTATTATTCAGGACTCATTGCCAAGACAATCTTAGCGGACAAATTCCATTTCTGAATCGAGTTCACTCCTCGTTTCAGTCCTATTTCACTGAACTGGTTTAACCTACCGTTCCATCCATGTCTATCTCATGAGATATAAATCTTTTCCCAATGCATTGAAGGGAGATATAGGTCCCACCCATCTCATAATGAAACCATTCTTATGTGTGCCACAAAATCCTAAATCATACATCATAGTATAACCCCTGTAATAAAAATGGGAATCTTAAATATCATGGCATCATTACATAATCCATATAAGATAAAATGAAATCATAAAAATAATTCCATCATAAAAAATCAAATCAATGTAAAAAATAGGGATAGAAACAGAACCCTATATTATCTTAGATGGAAAATAATTTTGATAAAACACATGACCTCCATTCTTGAGGAAAATATCCTTTCTACTTAAAAAACCATTTTACTTTCTTAAAATGTCATATGATTTTAAACTAAAAGAATTTTTTTAAAAATAAACTTGAAAACTTGTAAAGGAAGATTCATGGAAATAATGTTCTAAAAATCCATTCATGCCGTATACGTTAAAAGAACTTTCTTCTTGTACTTTGGAAGGAAAAGTCAAAAAGTACCTCATACGAAAAATGAAAAAAGATTAGTTTAATATATTTTACTATAAACTATCCAAAGGGTAAAATTGGATTTAAAAAACTGTAGGAGGATATAAATAATATTTCACATTGAGGAAACATGGATGTGGATGATAAATATTCCCCTGTAAATTCTGATGTATAAACAATCTCGGATAAAAATGAGATTGCGAGATTTTCCCTTACCTTAGGTCTGATTTGCTTCGTAAGTGTCCGAAACTCCTGTATAATGATTTAAATAATGTCATTGAATTATTCCAAAATCATAATTATTTTTATAATATCATATATGGTCATATTCGTAGCTTCATATTAGTAATATTTCATTGCTACTTGTTATTTGGGTGTTTATTACTTTTTGTTCATATACGTGTTTTGTCGAATAAAATATTATTATTATTATTAGGTTATAGATACCTCATTTCCATAATGGTATTAGTTTAATATATGTAATATTTATTCATTCAATTCATTTATATATTCATTATGCAATGAAGATCATGTAGAACGAGTCGCATCACATCGTGGAGACGGTATTCCGTATGTACGCACGAGTGATGATATCGTTCCCATGATCATGGAATTGTATTGGAGTGTATGTATACTATTTTATAATCAATATCACTTTCCAATAATCATATATAGCTATTATTTACACCATTATACCCATCCAAGTATGATGGTGGTGGAAAATAGGTTACACCACGGCGTGGAGATGGTATTCCGTACGTACGCACGCGCGGTGATTTTGTTTTCCGTAGGATGGATAGATGGTGAAATAGGGTTGTTTCATACTTATAATAACATATCAGTATATGAGTGATACTTTTGTTATTACTTAATAATGAAACAACTAAATAATAAGAAGTTGAAGAAGAAATAAAGTTGAAAGAATCGGTAACGGACATTACCTCTTCTTCGAAGCGCCTCTTTGAGATCCCCTCTTAGGGCACTAAAATTGGTCTTTGAAGGAGACCAGGACCTCTAGGATGTTTTTAGAGAAGTGGAGAAGATAATTGGGAAGGTTTTGGCCGAGCTTTAAGGATCAAAGTGGTGTGAGGAAGAGAGGGAAGAGGTGCCCTTTTTTAAGGGAGGAGGGGGGACCTTTGGAAAAACTAAAAATATTATTTTATTATAATGTCATATTGGGTTTTTAATAGCTCCAAATTGATTTATTTCGAAGATAAGGATGGTATGGGTCAAAATAGTGTCATACAATAGAATTTTGAAATGTTTAGGGTTCTATTTTAACCTTATCATTTAGATTTAACTTTATATTAAATAATTTTATTTTTACAGCGTCTTTTTGTTTTCTTACACTATAAGGTTAATAAACATACTATAACAAGACAAAAGAACCCCAAGTTGTTTATTATTAAAATATATAACCATATTTAAGTCATTTGTCTGAACATTATATTTTTAGGAATAAAATAACAATTAATAATATAATATTTGTTCTAAAAACTATTTTATGTCAATTTTGACACTATCTGTTAATTGATTTTTGTGAAAATCATAACAGAAATATTAGTTCTCAGAAAGTTAATAAAATAAATAATAACATGTCATATTAACCTAGAAAATTATTGTAATTCATATAAAGTTTAAAATTACATTTATTTTGGTATTTATAATATCAATTATGTCAATATTTCATTAATAAGATAATTACTACATAATCATTGTATCAGAACTAAATTAAATTATTTAATGTCGAAAAATTATAAATAAAATACCATTATATATGAAATATTTTTATATTTATAATAAATATTTATAGTCGAATTTATCTTATGAGTAACCCTATATTAAAAATGTTTTAGCTATAAAACATTGATTTTAACTATTTAAACTATTCTTAAAATAAAATAATATTAAATGTTCTAATCTAATCCAAATGGACCTAAATGGTCATATTTTATTCCTAATGTTGTTTTTGGTCGGATTACACTTATCCAATAGAATTACAACATGTGTTAGGGTAATAATAATATCATTTTTCCCTTAATTACCCTATTTACTTTTAACCATGGTAAAAAAGTAAAAAGTTACTATTCACCAAAAATTACATTCATCTCATTGAACCACATTTTAGTCATTGATATTAACTATGTCTCTCAAATTTTCAAAATTTCAGTCACAGAAGCGGTAAAATTAAGTTTGATGTGAATTTGGAAATTCTCCTAGGAGGTGGGTAAAAGAGGGTGAAAAGTTCAATAAAATTTTTATATATATATAAAATTATAATAAAATGACTCCAATGAATTGAATTGAACTTATATATGTATTATGTATCAATTTTGAGCTAAAATAAATTTAATTAAAATAAATAATTATTTAAATAAAAAGTCGGTTTTTAAATAGTAACCCAGTGTTTTCACTATTCATCAAAAATTAAAAGTTTTCAGAAAAATATCAGAATTTCACCCTAGGCTAATTTCGACATTCCGAATCCAAAAATGAAGTCCGTTTTGAAAAATAAAAATTAATAACTTTCAAAAAGTGGGTATTACTATTCATAAAAGCTAGTTTTAATAATATTTTAATAGCATATCATTGGTTAGAGAAACTAGGTATTGCGTACAGCGCAAGCTATCGAGGAAGGTCGTGGTTGCGTGTAAAGAAAGCCAAGATAGTGTTGTGTGTAGTGAAAGATTCCTTTGATGATGTATATAAATTAAAAACAAAATATTTCTCATAAAAGTCTCGGGTGTTACATTCTACCCCTCTTAAAATGAATTTCGCCCCTACAATTCGTCACATTGTAACAAACAGATGAGGATACCTCTCCCTCATCATTTCCTCAAGTTCCCATGTATCTTCTTCTAATTGGTGGTTCCTCCTTGAAACATTCACCAAGCGAGTGGTCTTGTTCCGTAGGAACTTTTCTCTACAATCATGAATCTCTATCGACTGTTCTTTATAAGAAAGATCTTGTTCCAGCGGTACAACTGCTGAGATGAGTACATGTGAAGGATCATGTATGTACTTTCTCAGGAGAGATACATGGAACACATCGTGAACTTGAGAAATATTTGGTGGAAGCTCCAATCCGTAAGCAACCTTCCCAACACGATCCAGTATTTCGAAAGGACTGATATACCTAGGGCTCAACATTCCATTCTTTCCAAATCTCATTACTCTCTTCCAAGGAGATATTAAGAAGAACACTTTATCACCAACTTCAAACTCTAAGTCTTTTCATCGGTTGTCAGTATAAATTTTCTGTCGACTCCGAGCTGCTCTTATGTGTTGTTGAATATATCTTACCGTTTCTGCCATCTCATCAACAAGATCAGGTCCTAATACCTTTCTTTCCCCAACTTCATCCCAGCAAGTTGGAGTCCTGCATTTCTTTCCATAGAGAGCTTCATAAGGGTCCATCTAAATACTGGAGTAAAAGCTATTATAATAAGTAAATTCCACCAAAGGTAGGTGTTGATCCCAACCACCTTTGAAATCCATAGAGCAAGCTCTCAACATATCTTCTAGAGTTTGAATTGTCCTCTCAGACTGACCGTCTGTCTGAGGATGATAAGCAGTGCTGAATATCAACTCTATATCCAGAGTATGCTGAAGACTTCCCCAGAAAATTGAGGTAAACCTCAGATCCCGATAAGATCTAATGGAAAGTGGTACTCCATGCTATCTTACCACTTCCTTTACATATATCCTGGAAAGTTGATCCAGAGAGAACTCCTCTCTAATAGCAATGAAGTGTGCAGACTTTGTTAGACTACCAACTATGACCAATATATCATTATTTGTATCGGATGTTTTAAGATGTCTGATGACAAAGTCTATAGTGATGTTTTCCCATATCCATTCGGGTATGTGTAATGGTTGTAACATCCCATTATACTTCTGTCTCTCAGCTTTAACTTATTGATAAAGCAAGCATCGATAGACATATTCAGCAACATCTCTTTTCATTCCATCCCACCAGAAGTACTCTTTCAGGTCCCTATACATCTTCATGCTTCCAAGATGAATAGTGAATGAAGAACTATGAGCCTCATCCAGCAGCTCCTTCTTTAATTCGGGGATGGGAGGAACACAAATCCGATTCTTGAACCTTCATCTCCCATCAAAATCAAGGTTGAATTCAGGAACATTTCTCACCTTGTTTAGTAACTCTACATCATCTTTCTATGCCTCTTTAATCTTCACATGTTTTGATGGTAGACCATTTATTTGAGAAAGATACAATTTCTCCCCTTCCATTATAATTCCATGATCCATCCTTTGTAAACCCATAAATATTGGATCTTTTGTGATCCTCATCATGGATAAGCTAGTATGGTCTTGCCAACTTAATGCATCTGCCAACTTTTTTTCTTTCCCAGGGTTGTAATGAATTGAGAAGTCGTAATCCATAATCATCTGCAACCATCTTCTTTGGTGCATATTCAGATCCTTTTGTGTGAAAATATAATTTAAACTTTTATGATCAGTATAAATGTCACACCTTTCTCCATAAAGATAATGCCTCCAAATCTTTAATGCAAAGATTACCACAGCTAACTCCAAATCATGAGTTGGGTAATTTTTCTCATGGATTTTCAACTTTCTTATGGCATAAGCTATCACCATATCATTTTTTATGAGAACACACCCCAATAACTTCTTGGATGCATCACTGTAGATCACAATCCTTTCTATACTACAAGGAGGTGTGAGCCCAGGTGCACTGGATAACCTTCTTTTCAACTCCTTGATATTTTCTTCACATTCCTCTGTCCACACGAACTTAACTTCTTTTTTGAGTCAACCTAGTGAGTGGATTAGATAATCGTGAAAAATCTTTCAAAAAATGTCGATAATATCCAACCCAACCAAGAAAACATCTGATATTTGTTACTACTGTTGGTCTCGACAATCTTTCGATAACCTATGTTTTTGCTGGATCCACAGATATCCCCTCTTTAGAGATTATGTGACCCAAAAATGCGACTTTTTGAATCCAAAATTCACACTTGGTAGATTTTACATAATGCTTCTCCTTTCTCAGGGACTTTTTTCCAATTCTCAAGTGATCTTCATGTTCATCGTTGCTCTTTGAATGGACAAGAATATCTTCTATAAAGTCTACCACAAACTGATCAAGATAGTCTCTAAAGACTCTATTCATCAGATCTATGAAGATAGCAGGGGCATTAGTAAGACCAAATGGCATCACTATAAATTCATAATGTCCATACCTTTTACGGTAATCCGTCTTTTGTATATCCTCCCTTTTGACCCTTAATTGATGATACCCTGAACGAAGATCAATCTTGGAAAAGTATTGAGCTCCGAATAGTTGGTCAAATAAGTCATCAATACGTGGGAGAGGAAATTTGTTCTTGATAGTGATCTTGTTAAGTTCTCGATAATCAATGCAGAGTCTCATTGATCCATCTTTATTCTTAACAAACAGAACAGGTTCTACACAAGGTGACACACTAGGGCGTATGAATCCTTTATCAAGATTCTCTCGGAGTTTCTTCTTCAATTCCTGCAACTCATTTGGGGCCATTCTATAAGGTGTCTTTGAAATAGGCAAAGCACCCGGTACGAGTTCTATTGAAAACTCAACTTCACGATTTGGTGGAAGACCCGAAAATTCCTCCAGAAAGACATCATCAAACTCCCGTACAATGGGAATATTCTTAATCATGAGTTTCTCACCAACCATTTGAGATAAATAACCTTCATTTAGTGGAATCAAGACCCATAAGATGGAAGAAATTTCCAATAGATGTTTATGTTTATCCTTGCATAGATAGACGATCATAAATTGATCTGAAATATGAAATGTGAATTCCCTTATTTGGCAATTGATATGAGCTCCATATAAAGAAAGTCAATCCATGCCAAGAATCACATCGAATTCCACTATAGGAAGGATTACAAGATTTACAGGAAGCACTTTCCCACCAACTTCAATCGGAGAAGAATTATAAACTTTTGATGCAACTGTTGTTCCATTAGGGGTTTTCATAGCTAAATCAACATCTAATTGTTGTGGTAATACGGTGATACCCATAGAAAATTCTTCAGAAATAAAACAGTGGGTGGATCCAGAATCAAATAAAACAGTAGCTACTTTAGAGTGGATGGTAAGTGTACTTTTCACCACATTGTTATCATAATCCACATCGCTGATAGAAATTTCATGTGACATTCCTTTGTCATTATCCTTAAGGGTTTGTTGACGTCTATCATCGTCAAAAACCCTTCGATTAGGGCATTGATTATCATAATTCCCCATTTCCTTGCACTTGAAACATTGAAGTGTAGGAGGTGCACTATGTGTAGACTTTTCTTTATTTGAATCACTAGACATCTTCTTCCCATCATTGTGTCATTCAAATGCCCAATGACCTTCCATTACACATTTGAAACATTTACTTGTCCCTTTGAGAAAACTCCCTCCATGTTTCTTTCCACACATTGAGCATAAGGGAAAAATCATCTTCTTTTTAGTGTGCTCGTTAGATTTTCCTTTGAATTCGATTTTCCTCTTCTTATCAAACCCATATGACTGATGGGATACTCCAATCTCCATCTCAACTTTGAGAGCACATCGAACGATTTCATCGAGTTCTATCCATTGACTAAAACCAAGAAGAATAGATTGAGCAACACTATTTATAATAGGAAAAAAACATAATCAAGATTAAAATTTTACACATAAGGTCTTATCATATGTTATTCATTGTCATTTCTGAAACACTAAGATTGTGTTCTATGCTTAGACATATCCTTAGGGTTCTTACTAAGGATTTCACTTCCTAGTTTCCAAAGGTTCATTATACCTTTCCTCTGATACCAACTATAATGACCCATACATTATATACATTGTTAATACATCAAAATTTAAGTACACTTATTACAACATATAACAAAACCATGAAAGGACCATATAGGTATAGTGTCTTTAGAAACTGGGAAACATAAACAACTGGTTCATAAAGAATCTACACTGTCTCCCATTTATTTCATCATATCTAGAGTCCCTTTTGGCATATACTACTTAATAACCCTCTTCCTAACCTTGGGAAAGAAAACATACAAAAGGGTGAGCTCAAATTCTCAGTAAGGGTAAAAAAAAGAAATATCAATCACATCATATTCATAAGAACATAACATTTTGGAAATCTTAACCTGCAAAAGAGATTATAATTTAATAACATGGGATAAATCATAGTAGTGAAATGTAATCCCAATAATCATAACAAACAATATGAAACTTTGTGGAATACACACATAATCATAGAGAATCATTTTTTATGAGTCCAGACTCACTACCAAGACTATCTTAGCAGACAAAGTCCATTTCTGAACCGAGTTCACTCCTCATTTCAGTCCTGTTTCACTGAACCGGTTTAACCTGCCCTTCCAGCCATGTCTATCTCATGAGATATAAATATTTTCCCAATTCATTGATGGAGATATAGGTCCCAACCATCTCATAATGAAACCATTCTTATGTGTGCCACAAAATCATAAATCATACATCATAGTATAACCCATGTAATAAAAATGGGAATCTTAAACATCATGCCATCATTACCTAATCCATATAAGATAAAAGGACATCGTAAAAATAATTCTATCATATCAAAATAAAATCAATGTAAAAAATAGGGATAGAAACATAACCCTATATTATCTTAGATGGAAAATAATTTTGATAAAACACTTGAACTCCATTCTTGAGGAAAATATCCTTTCTACTTAAAAAACATTTTCCTTTCTTAAAATGTCATATGATTTTAAACTAAAAGAAGTTGATTAGAAATAAACTTGAATAATTGTAAAGGAAGCTTCATGGAAATAATGTTCTAATAATCCATCCATGTTGTATAAGTTAAAAAAACATTCTTCTCGTACTTTGGCCGGAAAAGTGAAAAAGTACCTCGCACAAAAAATGACAAAATATTCCTCTCATATCTTTTTATAAAAACAAACTATATTTTAATATTGGATTTAAACTACTGTAGGAGGATATAAATAATATTTCATATTGAGGAAAATGGATTTGGATGATAAATATTCCCCAGTAAATTCTGAAGTATAAACAATCTCGGATAAAAATGAGATTGCGAGATTTTCCCTTACCTTATGTCTGATTTGCTTCGTAAGTGTCTGAACCTCTTGTATAACAATTTAATAATGTCATTGAATTATTACAGAATCATACATATTGTTATGATATCATATATGTTCATATTCTTAGCTTATTATTAGTAGTATTTCATTCCTACTTGTTATTCAGGTGTTCATTACTTTTTGTTCTTATGCGTGTTTTGTCGAATAAATTCTTTTTCATCATTTTAGGATATAGATTCCTCATTTCCAGAATGGTATTAGTGTACTATATATCATATTTACTCATTAAATTCATTTATATAATCATTATGAAATGAAGATCATGTAGAACGAGTCGCATCACATCGTGGAGATAGTATTCCGTACGTACGCACGAGCGATGATATCGTTCCCATGACCGTGGAACTGTATTAGAGTGTATATATACTATTTCAGAATCAATATCTCTTTACAAAAATCATATATAGTTATTATTTACACCATTATACCCATACAAGTAAGATGGTGGTGGAAAATAGATTACACCACGGCGTGGAGACGGTATTCCGTACGTACGCACGAGCGGTGATTTCGTTTTCCATAGGATGGATAGATGGTGAAATATGGTTTCTTATACTTATAATAACATATCCGTATATGACTGATACTGATGTTATTACATTATAATGAAAAAAATAAAGATGAAAAATTGGAAGAAGAAATAAAGTTGAAATAATCGGTAACGGACAATACCTCTTCTTTGAAGCACCTCATTGAGACCTCCTCTTAGGGCACTAAAATTGGTCTTTGTAGAAGACCAAGACCTATAGGATTTTTCTAGGGAAGTGGAAAAGAGAATTTGGTAGGGTTTGTACGAGCATGAAGGATCAAAGTGGTGCGAGGTAGAGAGGGAGGAGGTTCCCTTTTATAAGGGAGGAGAGGGGTACCTTTGGAAAAACTAATACTATTATTTTATTATAAGGTCATATTCGGTTTTTAATAGCTCCAAATTGATTTTTTCGAAGCTAAGGTTGTTATGGGTCTAAATCCTCTAATCCAATATAATTATATATGTTTAGGGTTCTATTTTTACATTATCATTTAGATTTGACTATAAGTTAAATAATTTTACTTTTACCGCATCTTTTTGTATTCTTACACTATAAGATTAATAAACATACTATAACAAGACAAACAAACCTGAATATGTTTATTATTAATATATATAACCTTATCTAAGTCATTTGGGTGAACCATATATGTAACACCCGAGACTTTTATGTGAAATATTTTGTTTTTATGTTATATAAATCATCAATGGAATCTTTCACTACACAAAACACTAGCTTGGCTTGCTTTACACGTAACCACAGCCTTCCTCAATAACTTGCATCATACGCAATACCGAGTTTCACTAAACAATGATATGCTATTAAAATATTATTAAAACTAGCCATTATGAATATTAATAACCAATTTTTGAAATTTTATAAATTTTATTTTTCAAAATGGACTTCATTTTTGGATTCGGAATATCGAAATTAGCCTAGGGTAAATTTTTGGTATTTTTCTGAAAACATTCAATTTTTTATGAATAGTGAAACCACTAAGTGGTAGTTAAAAAAATGAATTTTTCATAAAAATTAATTTTACCACTTCTGTGAGTGGAATTTTGAAATTCTGAGAGACACGGTTAATATCAAGGACTAAAATGTGGTTCAATGAGATTAAAAAATAATTTTTGGTGAATAGTAACTTTTTACTTTTTTTCCACTATTAAAAGTAAATAGGGTAATTTAGGGTAAAAATGATATTATTATTACCTTAACACATGTCCTAATTCTATTGGATAAGTGTAATTCGACCAAAAACAACCTTAGGAATAAAATATGACCATTTAGGCCCACTTGGATTAGATTAGGACATTTATTATTAATTTATTTAAAGAAGGGTTAAAATAGTTGAAATCAATGATTAATAAGTGAATCATTTTTAATATGGGGTTATACATAAGATAAATCCTACTATAAATATTCATTAGAAAGATAAACATATTTCCTACATAATGATATTTTATTTTTAATTTTTAGACATTATGTAATTTAATTTATTGTTGACAGAATGATGATGCAGTAATTATCTTATTAATGAAATATAGACATAATTGATGTTATAAATACCCAAATAAATGTAATTTAAGGATTTTTATGAATTAAACTAATTTTCTAGGTTAATATGACATGTTGTTATTGATTTACGAAACTTGGTTTGAACTAATCATTCCGTTATGATTTTCACAAAAATCAATTACTAAATAGTGTCAAAATTGACATAAAATAGTTTTTAAAACAAATATTATATTATTAATTGTTATGTTATTCCTAAAATCTACAGTTTGGCCAAATGACTTAGATAAGGTTATATATATTAATAATAAACTACTTGGGGTTCTTTTGGCTTGATATGGTAAGTTAATTGACCTTATAGTGTAAGAAAACAAGAAGACACGGTAAAAGGTAAATTATCTAACTTAAAGTTAAATCTAAATGATAAGGTTAAAATTGATAATTAAACTTGTCTAAATTCTATTGTATGAAAGGATTTAGACCCCTACCTACCTTATCTTCGAAATATATCAATTTGGAGCTATTAAAAAACGAATTTTACTTTATAATAAAATAATATTTTTAGTTATTCCAAAGGTGCCCCTCTCTTCCCTTATAAAAGGGCACCTCCTCCCCCTCTTCCTCACACCACATTGAGCCTTCATGCTCGTCCAACCCCTGACACTTTCTCCTCTCCACTTCCCTAGAAACATCATAGAGGTTCTGGTCTTATTCAAAGACCTATTTTATTGCTGTAAAAGGAGGTCTCAAAGAAGCACTTCAAAGAAGAGGTACTGTCTGTTACCGATTCTTTCATCTTTATTTCTTCTTACACTTCTTCTTCTTTAGTTGTTTCATTATGAAGTAATAACATCAGTATCACTCATATAATAATATGTTATTATATGTATGAAACAGCCTTATTTCACCATCTATCCATCCTACGGAACAAGAAATCACCGCGCGTGCGTACGTACGGAATACCGTCTCCACGCCGTGGTGTAATCTATTTTCCTCCACCACCTTACTTGGATGGGTATAATGGTGTAAATAATGACTATATATGACTATTATAAAGAGATATTGATTCTCAAATAGTATACATACACTCCAATACAATTCTATGATCATAGGAACGATATCATCACTCGTGCGTACGTACGGAATACCGTCTCCACGATGTGATGCGACTCGTTCTACATGATCTTAATTTCATAATGATTATATAAATGAATTTAATGAATGAATATGATATATATTACAGTAATACCATTCTGAAAATGAGGTATCTATAACCTAAAGAGAAGAATAAGAATTTATTCGACAAAACACGCATAAGAACAAAAAGTAATAAACACCCGAATAACAAGTAGTAATGAAATATTACTAATAAAAAGCTAAGAATATGACCATATATGATATCATAACAATATGTATGATTCGGGAATTAGTCAATAACATTATTTAAATCATTATACAGGAGGTTCAGTCACTTACAATGAAAATCGGACCTAAAGTAAGGGAAATATCACAATCTCATTTTTATCCGAGATTGTTTATACATTGAAATTTAATGGGGTGTATTTTATCATACACATCCATGTTTTTTTCAAAATTTAATATTATTTCCATCCACCTACGTTTTTTTTAAATCCAATTTTACCCTTATGTGAGTTTTTAGTAAAAGATATGAAAGGAATCTTTTGTCATTTTTCGTACGAGGTACTCTTGACTTTTCCGATAAAAGTACGAGAAGAATGTTTTTTTAACTTATACGGCGTGAATGTATTTCTAAAAATTTATTTCCAAGAAGCTCCCTTTACAAGTTTTCATGTTTATTTTTAATCAACATCTTTTAGTTTATAATTTAATGACATGTTAAGAAAGGAAAAGTGTTTTTGATGTAGAAAGGATATTTTCCTCAAGAATGGAGTTCAAGTGTTTTATCAAAATTATTTTCCATATAAGATAATAAAGGGTTATTTTTCTATCCCTATTAGTACATTGATTTGATTACGTTGTGATGGAATTATTTTTATGAATTCCTTTATCTTATACGAATTGTTTTATGATGTCATGTTGATTTAGAATCCCATTTTTATTACATGGGTTATGCAATGATGTATGATTTATGATTTTGTGGAACACAGAAGAATTGTATCATTATGAGATGGGTGGGAACTATACCTCCCTCCAATGCATTGGGTAAAGATTTTATATCTCATGAGATAGACATGGATGGAACGGTAGGTTATATAGATTCAGTGAAACAGGACTGAAACGAGGAGTGAACTCGGTTCAGAAAGAGACTTTGTCCACTAAGATAGTCCTAGCAATGAGTCTTGACTAATAATAAATGATTCTCTATGATTATGTGTGTATGCCACAAAGTTTCATGTTTTATGTTATGATTATTGGGATTACATTTCACTACTATGATTTATCCCATGTTATGAAATTATGATCTCTTTTGCAGGTTAAGATTTCCAAAAGTTATGTGCTTATGTATATGATGTGATTGATATTTCTTTTTTTACCCTTACTGAGTATTTGAGCTCACCCTTTTGTATTTATTATTTCCCCAGGTCAGGAAGAAGGTTATTAAGTAGAATATATCAAAAATGGACTCTAGATATGATGAAATAAATGGGAGGCAAAGTAGATGCTTTATGAACCAGTTTTTTATGTTTACCAGTTTCTAAAGACACTATACCTATACGGTCCTTTCTTGGTTTTGTTATGTGTTGTAATAAGTGTGATTCAATTCTGAAGTAATAAAAATGTATGTAATGTATGGGTCGTTATAGTTGGTATCAGAGGAAAGGTATAGTTAACCTTTGGAAACTAGGATGTGAAAGCCTTAGTAAGAACCCTAAGGATAAGTCTAAGCATAGAACACAATCTTAGTGTTCTATAAATGACCATGAATAACCTAGGATAAGACCTTAAGTGTGAAATTTTATTGTTGATTATGTGGTTTTCCTATTATAATTAGTGTTTCTCACACTATTATTTTTGGTTTTAGTCAATGGCTGGAACCCGAAGGAACCGTGTTAATGCGGAATGCGACGGGCAATGCAATGATTGTCCCACTGAGAAACCAAACGTTATGGGAGCTGGAATGAAAAATCTTATATCCATTCTCACACAACATTCTAAAGATATGAATCATGCAGGACTTCCAAACGAGCAAAGGAAGGAGAAACATTCTGTTGAATCCTTCATGAGGCAGCGTCCACCTTCTTTCAGCAGGTCTACTGATCCATTAGTTGCTGAAAAATGGATTAGTACTACTGAAAAGATATTTTCAATTCTATAATGTTCTGAGCATGATAAAGTCATCTTAGTAGTGTATCGTTTGGAAGGGGATGTTGATCAATGGTGGAATCTTATCAAGAATACGAGGAAAAGGGATGAAATTGAATCCATGGAATGGGATAAGTTCAAGAACTTATTTTTCAATAAGTACTTCCCTCATATTCTCTGAACAAAGATAGAGAAAGAGTTTCTTGACCTGAAGTAAAAGGATGATAAGTCTATTGGTACCTATGAAGCAAATTTTACAAGACTTTCAAGGTACGCTTCAGGTATTATTATCCAACCTGAGTGTAAGATCGATCGATTTTTTAGTGGCTTAAAACCAAGTCTTAGAAGGGACTTAGCCATAAGGGACTTCAATAGCTACGAGGAAATCGTTCGATGAGCTCTCAAAGTCGAGATGGAGATTGGAGTAACCCATCAGTCATATGGGTTTGATAAGAAGAGGAAAATGGAATTCAAAGGAAAATCTAAAGAGCACACTGAAAAGAAGATGAGCTTTCCCTTATGCTCAATGTGTGGAAAGAAACATGGAGGGAATTGTCTTTATGGGACAAGTAAATGTTTCAAATGTGGAGAGGAAGGTCATCGGGCATTTGAATGCCGCGATGATGGGAAGAAGATGTCTAATGATGCAAACAAAGGAATGGATACACAGAATGAACCTACTACACTTCAATGTTTCAAGTGCAAGGAGATGGGTCATTATGCCAATAAATGACCTAATCCAAGGGGTGATGATGATGGTCAATGTCAACAAACTCTTAAGGATAAATACAAAGGAATGTCACAGGCAATTTCTATCAACAATGTGGAGTACGATAACGATGTGGTGAAAGGTACACTTACCATCCACTCTAAAGTAGCAAATGTTTTATTTGATTCTGGATCCACCCACTCTTTTATTTCTGAAGAATTTTCTAAGGGTATCACCATATTACCTCAACAATTAGATGTTGAGTTAGCTGTGACAACACCTAATGGCACAACAGTCGCATCAAAAGTTTATAATTCTTCTCTAATCAAAGATTGTGGGAAAGTGATTCCTGCAAATCTTGTGATCCTTCCTATAGTGGAATTTGATGTGATTCTTGGCATGGATTGGATTTATTTATATGGAGCTCATATCAATTTTCAAATAATGGAAGTCACATTTCATATTCCAGATCAATCTATGATCTTCTATCAATGCAAGGATGAACATAACCTTCCAGTGGAAATTCCTTATACCTTATGGGTCTTGATTCCACTAAATGAAGGTTATTTATCTCAAATGGTTGGTGAGAAACTCACGATTATGAATATTCCCATTGTACGGGAGTTTGATGATGTCTTTCCGGAGGAATTACCGGGTCTTCCACCAAATCGTGAAGTTGAGTTTTCAATAGAACTCGTACTGGGTGCTTTGCCTATTTAATATACACCTTATAGAGTGGCCCCAATTGAGTTGCAGGAATTGAAGAAGCAACTCCAAGATAATCTTGAAAAGGGGTTCATACGCCCTAGTGCATCACCTTGGGGAGCACCTGTTCTGTTTTTTATGAAGAAAGATGGATCAATGAGACTCTGCATTGATTATCAAGAACTTAACAAGCTCACTATCAAGAAAAAATATCCTCTCCCACGCATTGATGACTTATTTGACCAACTACGCGGAGCTCAATACTTTTCCATGATTGACCTTCGTTCAGGGTATCATCAATTAAGGGTCAAAAGGGAGGATATACCAAAGACGGCTTCCCATACAAGGTATGGACACTATGAATTTATAGTGATGCCATTTGGTCTTACTAATGCCCCTGCTATCTTCATGGATCTTATGAATAGAGTCGGTAGAGACTATCTTGATCAGTTTGTGGTAGTATTTATAGACGATATTCTTGTTTATTCAAAGAGCAAGGAAGAACATGAAGAGCACTTGAGAATTATATTGATGACCATGTGAAAGGAGAAACTTTATTCCAAATTTACCAAGTCTGAATTTTGGCTTCAAAAAGTTGCTTTTTTGGGTCACATAATCTCAAAAGAGGGGATATCTGTGGATCCAGCAAAAACAGAGGTTACCAAAAGATGGTCGAGACCAACAACAATAACTGAGATCCAAAGTTTTCTTGGTTTTTCTGGATATTATCGACGTTTTCTGAAATATTTTTCACGATTATCTAATCCAATCACCAAGATGACTCGGAAAGGAGTTAAGTTTGTTTGGATGGAAGAATGTGAAGAGAATTTCAAGGAGTTGAAAAGAAGGTTATCCAATGCACCTATGGTCACACTGCCTTGTAGTGGAGAATGGTTTGTGATCTATAGTGATGCATCCATGAAGGGATTGGGGTGTGTTCTTATGAAAAATGATATGGTAATAGCTTATGCCTCACGAAAATTGGAAATCCATGAGCAAAATTACCCAACACATGATTTGAAGTTAGCTGCGGTAATATTTGCATTAATGATTTAGAGGCATTATCTTTATGGAGAAAGGTGTGACATTTATACTGATCATAAAATTTTGAAGTATATTTTCACACAAAAGGAGCTGACTATGCGCCAAAGAAGATGGATAGAGCTGATTAAGGATTACGACTGCTCAATTCATTACCACCCTGGGAAAGCAAACAAGGTGGAATATGAATTAAGTCGACAAGACCATGCCATTTTATCCATTATGAGTATAAAAAATATCCAATATTTATGGATTTACAAAGGATGGATCTTGGAATTATAATGGAAGGGGAAAAATCGTATATTTCACAAATGAATGTTCAACCATCTATACATGTGAAGATTAAAGAGGCATAGAAAGAAGATGTTAAGTTACAAAAAATGGTGATAAATGTTCCTGAATTCAACCTTGATTGTGATGGGATAATAATGTTCCGGAATCGGGTTTGTGTTCCTCCCATCCTGGAATTAAAGAAGGAGCTGCTGGATGAGGCTCATAGTTCTTCATTCTCTATTCATCCTGGAAGCACGAAGATGTATAGGGACCTGAAAGAGTACTTCTGGTGGGATGGCCTGAAAAGAGAGGTTGCTGAATATGTCTCTTGATGCTTTGTTTGTCAACAAGTTAAAGCTGAGAGGCAGAAGTCTAAGGGGATGTTACAACTATTACCCATACCCGAATGGAAATGGGAAAACATCACTATGGACTTTGTCACAGGACATCCTAAAACATCCAAAGGCAATAATGCTATCTAGGTCATAGTTGATTGTCTTACAAAGTCTGCACACTTCGTTGCTATTAGAGAGGATTTCTCTTTGGATCAGCTTGCTAGGATATATGTGAAGGAAGTGGTAAGATTGCATGGAGTACCGATTTCTATTATATCTGATTGAGATCCGAGATTTACATCGATGTTCTGGCGAAGTCTTTAGCATACTCTGGATACAGAGTTGAGTTTCAGCACTGCTTATCATCCTCAGACAGACGGTCAGTCTGAGAGAACAATTCAAACTCTAGAAGATATGTTGAGAGCTTCCTCTATGGATTTAAAAGGTGGTTGGGATCAACACCTACCTTTGGTGGAATTTTCTTATAATAATAGCATTCACTCTAGTATTCAGATGGCTCTTTATGAATCTCTCTATGGAAAGAAATGCAGGACTCCAACTTGCTGGGATGAAGTTGGGTAAAAAAGCTATTAGGACCTGATCTCATTGATGAAATGGCAGAAAAGGTCAGATTTATTCAACAACACATAAGAGAAGCTCAGAGTCGACAGAAAAGTTATGCCGACAACCGAGGAAAAGACATAGAGTTTGAAGTGGGTGATAAAGTGTTCTTACGAATATCTCCCTCGAAGAGAGTCATGATATTTGGAAAGAAGGGTAAGTTGAGCCCTAGATATATCAGTTCTTTCGAAATACTGGATCGTGTTGGGAAGGTAGCTTACCAATTGGAACTTCCACCGAATCTCTCTCAAGTTCACGATGTGTTCCATGTATCTCTCCTGAGAAAGTACATACATGATCCTTCACATGTACCCAGCTCAGAAGTTGTACCGCTGGAGCAAGATCTTTCTTATGATGAACAACCGATAAGGATTCTGGATCGTAGCGAAAAAGTCCTACGAAGCAAGACCACTCGATTGGTGAAAGTTTTATGGAGGAACCACCAATTAGAAGAAGCTACATGGGAGCTTGAGGATATGATGAGGGAGAGGTATCCACATCCGTTTGTTACAAAGTGACGAATTTTGAGGGCGAAATTCATTTTAAGGGGGGTAGAATGTAACACCCGAGACTTTTATGTGAAATATTTTGTTTTTATGTTATATAAATCATCAAAGGAATCTTTCACTACACACAAAACTAGATTGGCTTGCTTTACATGCAACTCCAGCCTTCCTCAATAACTTGCGTCGTACGCAATACCGAGTTTCACTAAACAATGATATGCTACTAAAATATTATTAAAACTAGCCATTATGAATAGTAATAACCACTTTTTAAAATTTTATAAATTTTATTTTTCAAAATGGACTTCATTTTTGGATTCGGTATATCAAAATTAGCCTAGGGTGAAATTTTGGTATTTTTCTGAAAACTTTCAATTTTTGATGAATAGTGAAACCACTAAGTGGTAGTTAAAAAAACTGAATTCTTCATAAAACTTAATTTTACCTCTACTGTGAGTGTAATTTTGAAAATCCGAGAGACACGGTTAATATCAATGACTAAAATGTGGTTCAATGAGATGAAAATAATTTTTGGTGAATAGTAACATTTTACCTTTTTTTCCACGATTAAAAGAAAATAGGGTAATTAAGGGTAAAAATGATATTATTATTACCTTAACACATGTCCTAATTCTATAGGATAAGTGTAATTCGACCAAAAATAACCTTAGGTATAAAATATGAACATTTAGACCCACTTGGATTAGATTAGGACATTTATTATTAATTTATTTAAAGAAGGGTTAAAATAGTTAAAATCAAAGTTTAATAAATAAATAATTTTTTATATGGGGTTATACATAATATAAATTCTACTATAAATATCAATTAGAAAGCTAAAAATCTTTCCTACATAATGTTATTTTATTCGTAATTTTTAGACATTAAATAATTTAATTTATTTATGACACAATGATGATGCAGTAATTATCTTATTAATTAAATATTGACATAATTGATGTTATAAATACCCAAATAAATGTAATTTGAGGCTTTATAGGAATTACACTAACTTTCTAGGTTAATATGACATGTTAGTGTTGATTTAAGTAACTTTTTTTGAACTAATCATTCTGTTATGATTTTCACAAAAATTAATTACTAAATAGTGTCAAAACTGACATAAAATAGTTTTTAAAACAAATATTATATTATTAATTGTTATTTTATTTATAGATATCTAAGGTTCTTCCAAATGTCTTAGAAAAGGTTATATATATTAATAATAAACAACTTGGGGTTCGTTTGGCTTGATATGGTATGTTAATTAACCTTATAGTGTAAGAAAACAAGAAGACACGGTAAAAGTTAAATTATCTAACTTAAAGTTAAATCTAAATGATAAGGTTCAAATTGATAACTAAACTTGTCTAAATTCTATTGCATGAAAGTATTTCGACCCCTACCCACCTTATCTTCGAAATATATCAATTTTTTGCTATTAAAATCTGAATTTTACTTTATAATAAAATAATATTTTCAGTTATTCCAAAGGTGCCTCTCTCCTCCCTTATAAAAGGGCACCTCCTCACCCTCTTCCTCACACCACTTTAAGCCTTCAAGCTCGGCCAAACCCCACCAATTTCTCCTCTCCACTTCCCTAGAAACATCATAGAGGTTCTGGTCTTCTTCAAAGACCTATTTTAGTTCCCTAAATGGAGGTCTCAAAGAAGCACTTCAAAGAAGAAGTAATGTCCGTTACCGATTCTTTCGTCTTTATTTCTTCTTCAACATATTCTTCTTTAGTTGTTTCATTATGAAGTAATAAAATAAGTATCACTCATATACTGATATGTTATTATAAGTATGAAACAACCCTATTTCACCATCTATCCATCCTACGGAAAAATAAATCACTGCGCGTGCGTACGTACGGAATACCGTCTCCACGCCGTGGTGTAATCTATTTTCCACCACCACCTTACTTGGATGGGTATAATGGTGTAAATAATGACTATATATGACAATTATAAATAGATATTGATTCTGAAATAGTATACATATACTCCAATACAATTCCACGATCATAGGAATGATATCATCACTCGTACGTACGTACGGAATACCGTCTCCACGTTGTGATGCGACTCGTTCTACATGATCTTCATTTCATAATGATTATATAAATGAATTGAATGAATGAATATGATATATATTACACTAATACCATTCTGGAAATGAGGTATCTATAACCTAAAGTTAAGAATAAGAATTTATTTGACAAAACACGCATAAGAACAAAAAGTAATAAACACCCGAATAACAAGTAGTAATGAAATATTACTAATAAGAAGCTATGAATATTACCATATATGATATCATAACAACAAGTATGATTCTGGAATAAGTCAATAACATTATTTAAATCATTATACAGGACTTTCGGACACTTACGAAGCAAATCAGGCCTAAGGTAAGGGAAATATCACAATCTCATTTTTATCCGAGATTGTTTATACTTTGAAATTTACTGGGGTGTATTTTATCATCCACATCCATGTTTTTTTCAATATGTAATATTATTTCCATCCACCTAAATTTTATTTTAATCCAATTTTACCCTTAGGTGAGTTTTTACTAAAAGATATGAAAGGAATCTTTTGTCCTTTTTCGTACGAGGTACTTTTTGACTTTTCCGACAAAAGTACGAGAAGAATGTTTTTTTAACTTATACGGCATGAATGTATTTTTAAAACATTATTTCCAAGAAACTTAATTTACAAGTTTTCAAGTTTATTTTTAATCAAATTATTTTAGTTTATAATTGAATGACATGTTATGAAAGGAAAAGTGTTTTTGAAGTAGAAAGGATATTTTCCTCAAGAATGGAGTTCAAGTGTTTTATCAAAATTATTATCCATCTAAGATAATAAGGGGTTCTGTTTCTATCCCTATTATTACATTGATTTGATTATGTTTTGATGGAATTATTTTTATTAATTCCTTTATCTTATATGAATTGTTTTACGATGTCATGTTTTTTAAGAATCCCATTTTTATTACATGGGTTATGCAATGATGTATGGTTTATGATTTTGTGGCACACATAAGAATAGTATCATTATGAGATGGGTGGGACCTATATCTCCCTACAATGAATTGGGTAAAAATTTTATATCTCATGATATTGACATGGCTGGAATGGTAGGTTATACCGGTTCAGTGAAACAGGACTGAAACGAGGAGTCAACTTAGTTATGAAAGGGACTTTGTCCACTAAGATAGTCTTGGCAATGAGTCTTGACTAATAAGAAATGATTCTATATTATTATGTGTGTATGCCACAAAGTATCATGTTTTATTTTATGATTATTGGGATTACATTTCACTACGACGATTTATCCCATGTTATGAAATTATGATCTCTTTTGCAGGTTAAGATTTCCAAAAGTTATGTGCTTATGTATATGATGTGCTTGATATTTATTTTGTTTACCCTTAATGAGTATTTGAGCTAATCCTTTTGTATGTTTTATTTCCCCAGGTCAGGAAGAGGGTTATTAAGTAGAATATGCCAAAAAGGGACTCTAGATATGATGAAATAAATGGGAGGAAAAGTAGATTCTATATTAACCAGTTGTTTATATTTCCCAGTTTCTAAAGACACTATACCTATACGGTCCTTTCTTGGGTTTGTTATATGTTGTAATAAGTGTGCTTCAATTATGAAGTAATAACAATGTATGTATAGTATGGGTCATTATAATATATTTTTAGGAATAAAATAACAATTAATAATATAATATTTTTTAAGAAAACTATTTTATGTAAATTTTGACACTATTTGGTAATTGATTTTTGTGAAAATCATAACAGAAAGATTAGTTAGAAAAAATTAAATATTATTCATAATAACATGTCATATTAACCTATAAAATTAGTGTAATTCATAAAAAGTCTCAAATTACATTTATTTGGGTATTTATAACATCATTTTTGTCAATATTTCATTAATAAGATAATTACTGCAACATCATTGTGTCATAAATAAATTAAATTATTTAATGTCTAAAAATTATAAATAAAATACCATTATGTAGGAAATATTTTTATATTTCTATTGAATATTTATAAATGAATTTATCTTATATATAAACTTATATTAAAAATTTTTGAGTTATAAAACCTTGATTTTAACTATTTTTACTATTTTTTAAATAAAATAATATTAAATGTTCTAATCTAATCCAAGTTGACCTAAATTGTCATATTTTATTCCTAAGATTGTTTTTTGTCGAATTACACTTATCCAATAGAATTAGTACATGTGTTAGGGTAATAATAATATCATTTTTACCCTTAATTACCCTATTTACTTTTAACTGTGGTAAAAAAAGTAAAAAGTTACTATTCACCAAAAAAGATTTTCATCTAATTAAACCACATTTTAGTCCTTGATATTAACAGTGTCTCTCGGATTTTTTAAATTCCACTCACATAAGCGGTAAAATTATGTTTTCTGTGAATTTGGAAATTCTCCTAGGAGGTGGGTAAAAGACGGTGAAAAGTTCAATAAATTTTTTATATATCTGAAATTATTATAAAATGAATCTAATGAATTGATTTGAACTTATATAGGTATTATTTATCAATTTTGACCTAAAATAAATTTAAATAAAATAAATAATTATTTAAATAAAAAGTAGGTTTTTAAATAGTAACAAAGTGTTTTCACTATTCATCAAAAATTGAAAGTTTTCAGAAAAATACCAAAATTTCAACCTAGGCTAATTTCGATATTCCGAATACAAAAATGAAGTCCGTTTAGAAAAATTAAAATACCAAATTTTCAAAAAGTGGGTATTACTATTCATAACGGCTAGTTTTAATAATATTTTATTAGCATATTGTTGTTTAGTGAAACTCGGTATTGCGTACAACGCAAGCTATCGAGGAAGGCTGTTGTTGCGTGTAAAGCAGGCCAAGATAGTGTTGTGTGTAGTGAATAATTCCTTTGATGATGTTTGTATCATAAAAACAAAATATTTCTCATAAAAGTCTCAGGTGTTACAGTCATTCTCCGGAAGGAATATAGTTGATCAGGTTGCTGGGGATAATTATATTGACAAGGTAGATGAAGAACATAAAATTTGTTTTAATAATCTTTCCCAGAACTCTCAACATAAAATTTCAAGAAGGAAAAATTTCAATAGAAATTTTAATTAAAACAATGGTTCAATGAATGAAACTCGAGACCAAATTGTAGAAATAACCAACCAATTGAAATCATTAATGAACCAGAACTCTAAACAAACTGTTATCCAACTCGGATGTCATAACACCAACCAATATTTATGGTAATAGTGAGTCCAGTGTGGTATGGTTTTTCATATTGAAAATATTATTCCAAACATTGATATGCCAACCTAACAGTAAGAAAATTTTAATTTTTTCAACTGTGGTCCTAGAATACCTCCTAAAGAAGATCTATTTTCAAATATTAACAACCAAGGCTATAGGAACCACCCAAACATGTCTTGGAATGATAAGGGCCTAATTAAACAATCCATTACCCATAATAACTCTAATCAACCAAGACCAAAATTTAAAAATCATCAAAGGGGAGAGTCTTTAAATTTACAAGGAAAGAATGATAATCAAGTGTCTTCTAAACATGATTTAATCTTGAAAAAAACTAAACCTCAAGAAGAAAGATACATGACTAAGCTATCCAAACATCAAAATCAATATTATTCATATAAAATGAGAAATGATGCGAGAATTAAGAATATGGAAGCACAACTAAGTCAAATTTCTAGGTATTTTTCATCTAGGGAAAAAATGATGACTTCCAAGTACCACTGAGGTTAATCCAAAAGAGAAATCAATGGATGATGTATCTATAAGTGGGATGAATACTCAAACTGTTTCTTAAAATGACCTTGAAAATGCCCAAAATGAAAATATGCTTGAGTCTGGAAATAAAATTATGCTTTGTTCACATGTTGTAAATTCATAGAAAAATCTTGAAAATTATCAAAATCAAAATTTATCATTGGATGTACAAATTGGAAATTAATCTAAAAAAAGAATAATGGAAAAGAAAATTTTGAGCAATAGGTGAGGGATATACCCACTGTCCTTAAATTTGTTTCCCCACCAATCCCTTTCCCTGAGAATATGAAACCTCAAACTAACAGGAGGGCAGAACTTCGTCAGTACATTGTTCTCCTTTTCAAAAATTAAGTGAAAATTTATTTAATTCAAGCCTTAATTAAAATACCATCTTACATGAAATATCTTAAAAAATTGTTTCAAACAAAAATACCCTCAAATAATTTTATACATAAAGCATCAATGAAGAGTGCAGTTCTGTAATCGAAAATAAAATCCTACCTAAACAGAAAGACCCGAGTAGCTTTTTCATTCCTTGTACCTTATGAAATTATGATCAACTCAACTATTTGTGTGATTTAAGTGATATAATTAATTTTCTCCCTTACTCACCTTTTCGAAAGTTGAGGTTGGGTGACCATCAACCCACCACAATCATATTGAATTTGGATGATAGTTCATTCACTCATATTGTGGGTAGGATATATGACTTGGTAGTTGGGGTAGGGAAGATATTTTTTCTGACATACTTTTTAGGCTTAGACATGGAGTGTGATCAGGGGGTTCCCATCATCTTGGGTAGGCCCTTCTTGGACATAGGTGGTGATTTTATTGAAGTATCCAAGGGCCAGATTATTTTTAGAATTGGTTAACAACAAGAAGAGTTCAATGTGTTTAAAAATGATAAAGAACCAACTTTTTTATGAAAACTAATCAATGGTAGAGTCCATAGAAGATGCGAACTCAATTAGAAAATCTGAAAAATCAAAAAATCGACCCTATACTGATGAAAATAATTTAGAAGATAAAGATCATGTGGAATCTTTCTCAAGAGTTCAAAATTCGGCACGAATAATGAATCTTGAAAAATTTCTAGACTTAGACAAATGTTCAGTTTCCACCGTAGAGGAGTCCCCTATTTCTGAACATATAATATTTTTTAGTGAATTTGATGGTGTTTCTGTTAATACTAAAATTGAAGAACACTATGATTATTTTAAGGGATAACTTATAAGAAAACTTGATAAATCTTTTTTGACTAACTATTTTAATTTAGATATGGAAATTCTAGACATTAGCACAGTTATTTCTGAATCTAAACATGAAATTGAAAATATTTCATATTTTCAAACTCCATAAAAGAAATATTTTTAATATCTTGGACCTCCCAGGATTAAGATACTTCCTTCAAGTGTAAAACCACCCACCCTTGAACTAAAAAAATCCATACTCATTTGAAATATTCATTCTTGGGTGATAATTCCACTTTTAATGTCATAATTTCTTTTGAACTAAATAAAAATCAAGTGGTAATATTGTTAAGTATTTTAAAGAAGCTTAACTATGCCATAGGCTGGACCAAAGATGATATAAAGGGTATTAGTCCCTCATTCTAAATGCATTAAAATAACTATGGAGCCTCATTGTAAGCCTCGGGTAGAGTGTCAAAGAAGATTGAATCCAAACATGAAAGAAGTTGTGAGAGAGGAAGTGATTAAGTTACTTGACACTGGAATAATATATCCCATTTTGGATAGTTCTATGGTCAGCCCTATCCAGGTTCTCCCTAAGAAGGTAGTTTTCACTATAGTACAAAATGAAAAAAATGAATAAATCCATTTTAAGAAATCCACAAAATTGAGAGTCTGTATAGATTATAGGATGCTTATTGTATCCACTTGGAAGGATCATTTTACAATTCCCTTCTTGGATCAAATTCGTTAAAGGATTTCTGGAAATGAATTTTTCTATTTTGTGGATGGGTATTATGGTTACAACTATATTCCTTTTTCTCTAGAGGACCATGAAATACAACTTTCACATTCCCCATTTGGGAAATTTTTCTACAGGAAAATGCACATTAGATTGTGTGGAGCATCAACCACCTTTCAAAGGTGTATGATGGGTATTTTTCTGACATGATTGGAAGAATCATTGATGTTTTCTTGGATGAATTTTCCATTATGGGATGTACTTTCGACACTTGTCTAGGAAATCTTGAGTTACTTTTAGAAATATTAATTGTAACCTACATTGTTCTTAATTGGGAGAAGAGTCAATTCATGGTCATAGAAGGTATAGTTCTTGGTCATAAGGTGTCCAAGAAAGGTTTGGACGTTGATACTACTAATATTTTTGTTATTAAAAAACTACCACATCTTGAAAATGTTATAGGTATTTGAAGTTTTTTAGGGAATTATGGGTTCTACCAGAGATTAATAAATGAAATTTACATAATAACTAATCCCTTGTGTTCTTTGATGGTCAAGGATGCACCTTTCAATTTTGAAGAGAACTATTTGATATCATTTAATATGTTAAAATAGAAACTCACTACATCACTCATTATCACTGCACCTAATTGGTCACTACCTTTTGAAATTATGTGTGATGCTAGTGACGTGGATGTAGGTGATGTCCTTGGACAGAGGAAAGATAAGAAACTTCGTGTAGCTTATTAAGCGATTAGATTTCTAGATAAAGCCCAAAATAATTACACCACGACTGCAAAAGAATTTCATTCTATTTTTTTGCTCTTGAGAAGTTTAGACATTATTTGTTAAGTTCAAAAGTTATTATTTTCACTGATTATTCAGCTTTAAATTACTTTATATCTAAGAAGGAAACTGATCCTATGATGATTAGATGTATTATTCAACTACAATAGTTTTATTTAGTGATTATGAATAATTAGGGAGCTAAATATTTAGTTTATGAACACCTATCTAGGATTCCTCATACTCAATCCGAAGATCCTAGGGAAATAAAATCTTCATTTCCTAATGAGGAGTTGATTTCTGTGTAAATTAGACATCTAATTGGTAAGAAAATTTTTTCAACTTCCTTGCAACATGTGTATTTCCCAAAACATTATCCAATAAGTAATAATTAAATTCACTTCTAAGATTAAATACTACCTTTCGGATGATCCCATATTGTTTAGGATATGTGTTGATGGTATTCTAAGAAGTTGTGTTCCTGAGGAATAGATAATGATTTTCTTATAGAGATGTCATTCATCATCATGGGGAGGCCACCATGGTGGTCAATGGAATGATAAGAAAGTTCTAAAATCTGGTTTATATTAGCCTACTCTTTTTAAGGATTATACGAGCTATGTGGTTGGTTGTGATAGATTCTAGAGGTTATGAAATATGGGTATGAAGCAAGAGTTACCCCAATAAGGAATTCTAGAAGTAGATATTTTTTATGTCTGGGGTTTAGATTCGATGGGTCCATTTCCATCATCTCATTAGAATGAATATAATTTTTTTTCTATTGATTGTGTATCAAAATGGGTTGAGGTAGTTTCATTGACCAACAATGAAACCATCTATGTAATAAAGTATTTTAAAAAGAACATCATTACAAGATATGGAGTTCCCAAATCCATTATCACTTATAATGGAATACACATTAATATGATCAAATTTAAATCTTTGATGGAAAAAATATGGTTTTGTTCATACAACTGTAACTCCCTATCATCCACAGTCCAGTGGATAGGTGGAAATTCCAAACAGAGAACTGAAACAGATACTATATAAAACTGTGTCAAATACCTTGAAGGACTGGTCTCTTATATTGTATCAAGATTTATAGGCATATAGAATACCTTCCAAGACCCCAATAATAATGTATCTTTACAAGATGTTGTTTGGGAAATGATGTCATTTACCCATGGAGTTGCAACACAAGATTTATTGGGTAGTTAGGGCTCAAAACATTGATTTTAAAAGTTCTTGTGAGAGGAGATTACTTGAGAAGAGTGAGTTGGATGAGATTAAGAGAGATAGTTATTATAATTCAATGATTTATAAAGAGAGGACAAAAATCTTTCATGATTCTATCATACAACCCAATGATTTTAATCATGGAGATAAGGTTCTCCTCTTTAACACTAGACGTACACTTTTTCCTGGAAAACAAAATTCTAAGTTGTATGGACCATTTACTATAGTGAGAGTTCTTAATAATGTATATTTTGAAATAAATAGGGATGATAAAAACCTATGTTTGTTAATGGGAAGAGGGTGAAGTTTTATTTTGAGGGACAACCTAAGGTCTTGGGTTCCTTCATATAGCTTGAGCTATATTCTTGAATAATGTCTGGATAAAGACTTTAAAATTTTGCATTGAGTAATAGGAAATCCATGGTTATTTCTTTCCCTTTCTTGTTACATTTTAACATTAGATAAAGTGATGCTTCTGTGCTCTATATTTGTGAAATTTATGTTACCGGTTGTTCTTAGTTATTTTGTTCTGTGTTAGAGTTATCAAGAAGCTGATATTGTGTCATTTATGGAGTGTAATTTCTATGCTAAAGAATAATTCACAAACATATATAATTTTGTTCTTTCGTATAACATTGACACTTATTTCTTCTACTGCTTTATTTTTAAAAAATTTTATTTGTACTGTAAAAAACATACTGCTCATCATGCATTCCCACAAAATTCATCTTGTTTTAGAAAATATTTCTACCTGTGTACTAAAAATCTAATTCATCTCACTTTGTTTTAAGAATATCTAATTGTTCCTCCTTGCTGAATAATTTAATTTCACTATTATTAAAATCATTCCACTTCATGAACATAAGGGTGGGGGAGGTACATGCAGACTTAGCTTTTTTTAATCATCTTAGGTTTAGGTATTTTAGCATTCATTCTTTTGCTCTATTAAATTAATATTATTCAACAAAATCTATTAATATTCTTACACCCAATACACTATGCACCCACAAGTAACATGCAATGTTTGTACATTAATGGGAAATATTTATTTTTTAGACTAAAAGATAATTCATGTCTCTGGATGTGAACTTGCTAATAATTTATTCATTTTCGAAAACATACTTTTGGAAATTCAATGAGACCCCTTTATACATTTTGTAAAACTTCTCAAATACCAAATTTGTTTGTACCTTTAATATTTAATTTTTTTCTCTATGTATAGAAGTCAATTTTGGAGAAAATTTTGGATTATAAGTGTGGGGGAGGGGGTATTTTCTTGATTGTGAAAAACTGTACCTAATTGAAATCCCATAAAATACCATTACATCTTATAACTTTTTGTCAAAAAATGGGTAAAGTTTTTCAAAATTTTGGCACAATTTCAGGCTATACATTGAACTCAAATGGGTCTTGGATATGGACAATTTTTCTTTGGTATTCAATTAATGATTTCAGTAAGAAATTAATTATAATAGATGATTTCTGAGTGATTATTTGTGAATTAAAGAAGATTTTTCATTCGGGACTACTTTTTAAAATGATATGGGTAACTTTTTAGTGGAGTTTTGATCATTACCCTTGGAACTGGATGATTCATATTAATCCCAGGGTATTCATTTTTTCTTTTATTTAGTAAAGTAATATATTTAATGAACCAATGAAAATGGTTTTTAATAAAATCATTTTAAATAGGAGTAGTTTTGGCATCTGGGATCCCATGGTGAGTCTTGAAGACCTTAGATGTTGGGTGAGTTTCTATTTACTATAATCCCTATGTACACATTGAATAAGTGATTTTATTAGTGCTTAGTACATGATACATGGCTTGGGAAGAATAATATAAAGTGTCTAGGGTGAAAAAAGAGTTCCTTAAGGTGAAGAGAATAATGAACTCTAGACAAAGAAAGGATATTTTGGTTTATATAGAAGCCATTTAGGTTGTTTCATTATGCTAATTCACAAAAAAATTAATTATTTTTGGAACATAGTAATGAGTCATTATACATAGTTCTTATAGTTTTATTCTTCACTCCACTTAATTTAAACTTGGTGTCACTCTTGAGTTTAGAATATATGATTTAATTGAAATGATCACTAAACAGAGTCATGTATGAGGCATGAAAAATTCATTTATTAATGAATGGTTTCTATCTTGATTACCCTTTGAGTACTCATTCAATGTAAAACATGATTTGAAAATATCTTTTCAAAAGCCTGTTTTCAGGTTCTATCCTCTTTTCTTAAGTGCTGGACAAGTTACAATTTGAGCAGAATCATAAATACCATAATATATGTGTCAAAGATAACAAAGAGAGAAATGTTTTAAGAACAAACAATTCTTAATTATGGGGGGGGGTATTTGATGTGGATCTATTTGTATATAGTTTTTCCACATCTTTTTACTTAATTTTTAGTGATTTAATAATTTATTTAAGACCTTAAAACTAAATAATTGTAATTTTGTATTTATATAATTAAATTATTAAATTAATCAATTTTTATCATTAATTTTATTTTTTAGACTTTAAATTAATTATTTTAATCTTACTTTACATTTCAAATTTAATTAGTTTTCTTGGTTAAATTCTTCTTGACTTTTTAATAAATTAATAGTGTTATTAAACAATTATTTAATCATCATATTTTTTTTTATCTAACATAGTATTTATTATAATGTTTTATCCTTTAGATTACATTCATTAAAATATATTCACTTAATTAATTAATACGTTTAATCATCCTGATAAATAATTAATATAAGAATTTTATTTTAAATTAAATGAAATAGTGCAATCTTAACATTAAGTTTTAAAATTATTTTTAAATTAATTAATTTATAGTTTTAAAACATTAATTATTTAATCCTAAGTATGTAGTTTTAATATTTGTGTGTCACTGTTATTTCATTATTTTTTTAAAAAGTCACCGATGCTGTTTTCAATCAGTACCAGTCACTTATTGACCATCTATATCCTTTTATTATCACTATCAATGAACTTTTATTTTTTATGTCTAATAGTGACCCTTTTTAACTAACATTAGCCTTTATTATTGTTCTACCCGAGAACTTTTTTATAAGTGTCGATGACTCTACCCATAGGTTACTAATGCATCCTAATAGTGAACTTTTTAATTTCAAGCATCAGTGACCTTTAATTTATTGTATTGGAAACCTTATATTTTCATTCCTATGGGTGACATTTTCTCTTGAAACTGACGATGATCTTTATTTCTATCTGTAACCTTTTAATTTACTGCATCGGTGACACATTTATATTTCTGCATTGGTGACCTTTTCCTATTGATGACTTATGATCTTTTTTCATCACTACTTTTCTCACCGAGGCATTTCTATCTACCAGTAGCCTTTCTACGGAAGCACTCCTCCTAAGACTGATGCTAGATTGAACATCACTTCCATCCTCTGCTTCAAACCAAACATGCACTCACTGATACCCAAATTCCTCATTGGTCTCATATATTAACCGTAGTTTACACTGATTCAGTCCCATATTTCAGAACAAACCTCCCACTTATTCAACTTGTTATTCCTTCACTAGTTTGATACGAACCCGAACAAGGAGTTATTACAATAGAGAGCTGTTACTAAAGTAACAACAAACCATTTCTGCACATCTAATTCACTCGAATTCTATTACACAGATCTGTGAATCATTAATACCCTAGTTATTATTGATTCTGAAGTCGGAGATTGATGATAAGAGATTTCCACCGTTGGAATAGGAAGATGCGAGCTGAGGTCGAGTTATGTGCTGAGCCACTATGTGTTGAACCAGGGTGAGGAGTTCTGCCACTGTTGAACCACACCCCCGTAGATGTAGCCACAAGAAGGTGATGCATGAGAGAGACAGTACGCCGAGCATTGCCATATATATGGGTCGCCGCCACACCAGGTAGGATTCAACCACGTGCCGCCGTAGCCAATGAGTGACGAAGATAGGCACTACAGTGGACCTCCGTCCTTATGCCACTAGAGAGAGGAGCTGGTCGCCTACTTCCTGCGGGAAGAAACCAGAAGAGCCACCCTTAGGGTTGCACTGATTGGGGGGGGAGAAGATTAAGTTATTTAAAAAATAATAATAATAAAATTAAAATAAAACTAAAATAAAAATCTAAAATAAAGAATAAATAAATTTAAAATATTAAATAATAATTATTATAAATAAAATATAAATATAAATTAACTAAAATTAATTAAACAGAATTATTAATTTAATTTACTAAATTAAAATATTAATTAAACTACATTAGTTAAGTATCTAAATTAAATTAAAATAAATTAACTATTAATTTAATATTTGATTTTAAATATTTATAATTGTTTAATATTAAACATTTATCAATAAAATAAATAGTAATGATATTTTATAAATTAATTTAGAATAAACTAATCTAGTTAACATAAATTAGTAAATTATTCAATTTTCAAAGTAATAATAAAATTTATAATTTACATTAATATTGATAACTAATAAATATTAATAACTTAATGAAAATCTAACATTTAAATTAATAATTAATAAAACATTTTATACTTCAATAATGATAATGACATTACTTTTAACAAATTTTATCAATATATAATAATTGATTTTTTTTCAAAATTAATTAATAACTATTTTAATAATAAAATTTATTTCATCATAATTAATTATAATATAATTATTAGTCATTAATAATACTAATAAAATAATTTATTTAATTACATTATCTAAAATTTTATTAATTCTTTTATTTGAATTTTTAAGATATTTTTTTAAATTTTAAATTTTTTCTTATTTTAAATTGTGTTGATTGTTTTTCTTATGAAGGTACATTCAAGAGTACAAAATAAGTCCAAGTTCTTCCAAATAACTCATTTGAAGTTAGTTACAATGGCAAAGTTAGCATGACGTGTTAGTCACGAAAACACACATGTGTGTGGTGCAATAATAAAAGACAAGTTTAATTCGCAGAAGAGTGGATGTCATGAGCATCAAAAGATAGTGGGTACATAAAACAAGGAATGCAGCAGAGGCAGAGGGAGGGTACATACAAATTGAATAATCTAGGTCCGAGCAGAGGAAGATCAGAGGGTGACTCTTGAACCACCTCCTAGATATGGAAGAGTACATGAGAAGAGCATTTTCTGGGAAGTTCTTCTTCCATCCTGATTTGAGTATTTGTATGTTATTTTAGTTTGTTATAATTGTGGTGAGTTAATGAAATTTTTTTCTAGTTATATCATCTAGTTTGAGGAGAAATTAAAGATCTACTGGTTATCATTTAATATTATTTTTTACATCATCATTTTGATCAATTTAGTATTGATCGGGGTGATCAATACTAAATTAATTCAAGTTATTTTACCACTAAAATATTATTTTAAAATTTCACAGCCAATTAGTGAGATTGATCATGGAAACACGTTCAAAAATATAATAAATTTATTAGAGTAGAGTAATTACGGTGAGTTTTTCCTATTTCCATTTCCAAATAATTAATTTTCTAGTTGATCTATTTAGAGTGGTGAACTCTAAATTTGATCAACCTGTTACACCTAATTCATGGGGATGGAAGTGATTTATATTGTTTTAATGTTTTATTGCAGGAACATTATAGTGAATAGTAATCCTTTTAAAACCAGTAGAATAGATATTTTTCCCCAAGAAACTTACTTTGATAGTTCATTTATCAGCATTCTGTAATTTTTTTGTTCACTCCTCTCAATCAGTTTTCTTTTTCATTATAGTCTATTTTAAAAATTAGACATTTCAAGTTACATTACTGAATAATAAAAACAAATAAGAATTTTAAAAAAATATAAAAATAAAAAACAATAGGAAAATAATAAATATACCCCACTACTGACAATAGTGGGGGTCTTTTTATGAATGTATTTAGAAGAATATTGGTCAAATTTTCCTTCCCTGTGGGTTCAACCCTTATTTGCACAAATACAATAGTTAGTCAGAATTTAAATTTTAAACTTTGAGTGACTACGATGATAGTTCAGGTCAGTTATTTTTCCCATGAAATGCTCCATGGGATCTTTCAAAAATAATTTTCCATAATACATGGTATCCATTAGTGTTAAATAATATTTACTAGGTATATAATCCAATTATACCATCCATGTTATTTATATAAAAGGTTTATAATTATGATGATAATTTTTTTTATGAAACCCATTCCATTTCTAATTGTTATACTGGGATTAAATGATTCTGAAAGCTATTTCTTTTCCATGGGTTATAATATGATGAAATATTTATGAAACCTATTTCATTTCAATGGGTTATAATATTAAAAAAAATTATGAACATCTAGAAAATGTTTTATAGATCATGTTAAGCGTGGGACCTATATATTTTTCTAATGTAATGGTTAATTATTGATAACACATGAATTAATTATTTTATTGATAAACCTATTTTATTTTTGAAAAAATTATTTTTGGACCTAATTTCATATTCATATGATTAATTTTTGTCCTAGTTTTCATGTTCATAAGTTTTTTAAAGGACCCGGTTTCATGTCCACAAGTTTATATGAGGGCCTAATTTTATGTTCTTAAAATAGTGAGTGATCCTTTTTCTATATATACATGTTTTCAATGGTATAATATTATGTCTATGCCACAAATATATGTATTATTAAAATTTTTACTCCAAAGTATTTGGAACATTGATTCCCTTATGAATCATGTCTTATTAACTACCATGATTTATTCAATTACTCAATTTAATGATATATGATAAAAAAAAGTTATGGTGTTATATTTTTAAGCTCATGTTATCATACCCTTATTCTCATGTTATTATTAGTTGATCATTTATATAACCCCTGTTTACCCTTAAATAGATTTTGAAATCACCCTTTATTATGATTCCTTCCTTAAGTTATTAGGAACGATTTCATTTATAATAAGTAGTAAAAGGTTGCTAGTTGTGAATAATATAGCGGGGGAAGATATTCTTCACTTTATAACCCATTAATTACGTTTCATGATTCCAAAGGCAATAGAACTAAATAGTTCTGTTATGGATCATTATGTAATATAAGTAATAATGATATATTAGATTGAAATATATATGTGTTAAATATTTGAGTCTCTATTGTTTTTATTAGATCAAGGTTTGGTTAACCATTGCAATATAGGATGATAAAAATTTAGTGAACAACTAATTGGATATGTCTATGTATAAGATAGGATCATAATGTTTTAGTAAAGAATATATAATGTTTTTTTCATGTAAATAAATCCTTTTTAAAAACTACAAGTGGGAACGACTTTTTATCATATGAATCTATGTTATAAAACCACAAAAATAGTTTGTCGAGTACATCTCGGTCATAGTTCTAGATCATGATGACTACGCCCTTATCATGCACCTGGTTTAACAATCTTGGGGAATATACTTTGGTTAATTCACATTTTCATTATGAACCATTGTAACGGATTTCAATATATGATGATCATTAATGGTCTAGGTTAAACGTATGTTGTGTTAGATTAAAAATAAAGTGGCATGATTTAGACATATTAAAAATTATTTATTATTATTATATGGTTTCCAACTATGAATTTTGTTTCTCTCACTATTATTTTTGGTTTTAATAAATTTAGGTAACTATATGAAATAATGTGTCATTGAATTTGTTAAAGATTTGGTTAAAGAGAAATGAAAAGGAATGATGACTGGAGTGAAGGATATTGTGATTATTCAAAATCATTCATCATGATATATGATTAACAACATGAACTATAACCAACTCCCAGACTCACTATATAAGAGAAGGATAAATTTCATTGAGATCTTTGGTGGTTGGGAACATGGTGGAAAGAAGGTTAGGTTTACTACATGTTAAGAATTTGGGAAGAATCACGCAGGTTAATTTCGGAATTCCTCGAAAAGATTATATATGACTAGAGAAGAAGGGACTAGATAAAGTAATTTATGTGAAAAATGTAAAATGTTCATTTAATAAATGGATTAGAATATTGTTCTCCCCAAGGTATTATCAATGGATTAATGGTATAAAAATAGTATTTATGGTCGTTACGAAAATCTATGTTCTAGGGAAGACTCTCAAGAAGAGGATTGACAAGGTTGTATAAGTGAAGGATTTATTATTGATGATAAAATGACTACGAATGAAATTTTAAATGAAATAGGTACTGAGGAATATGGTTATGAATCATAGTAAATGGTATATTAATGATTTAATTATTTTTTTATTGTTATTAATTAGTGGTTAAATATAGAATTATTTTCTTGAAGATTCTTTTCAACAGGGATTTTGAATAATATATTGAATGGTACTAATGTTATAGAAACGTGATTTAATGGAAATGTGCTTCTTTATGATTATGGTAAAGATAACCCTTAACATGGTGTTGATGCTTATATAATGGTTTTTAGTTTGGATAAAGTGATTATTGATTTGGATAAAAACAATTGGATAGTATTTATGATTTTCATACTGATTAACCATTTAGTTAAAATGTTTGTTATTCTATTATTAATAGATTTTATATTTTTTTGGATTTATAAAATATATTGAATAATCTATAATTTTATTTAAGGTATGAGGAAGCATGTTTTTATGGGTTTTTATGGAAGATATTGTTATTAACATGATTTATAACAAAACATGACTAAAGTATTCACATATTTGGTTAGTTGAAATTAAGAGCTATATTATGATTTTTTGGAGAGTAAAGATATGTTGATATTGTAAATTTAGTGACCCTATTTCTATTTTTTGTGATTTCAATTCTTGGTCAGACTTGGAGGTTACTAAAAGTTATATATCTATGAAAGGTATTATGTTGAAATTTCAATGTTATTTTATAAAATTTTAAATAAATTTGGGTTTTGTTAAATATTTAGCGACTAAAGGAATGACTTAAGGATCACGTGTTGATTTTAGTACTTTATACCTGAAAAATTCATCATGAATATACATTTCATATATGAAGTTTAAATTGATAAAAGAAAAAACAAAGGATAAAATTTTTCTTATGATATAATGTAATGTTAATATATTGATATTTTAATACATAAAAAATTCATTATTATATCAAGATAGTATATTATTATTTGGAACATCCATAAAATCTCTCTCAGGTTCATGGTGTGTTCCAAGTATCTTTCCTAAGGAAGTACATAACTGATCATTCACATGTATTGAATGAATAGGTCATAACAAAAGAAAAAGATATTTATTAATAGGAACAAAAATTATAGATTCATTATTATAGTGAGAGATAGATATGAAACATTATCACTCACCTAGTCACAGATTTTTTTCAAAGACACAAGATTATGGAAACTACATAAGAAGAAAGAATGTGATGTGGATGAAGTATCCTCATTTTCATGTATCAGAGTGATGAGTTTTGAGATTGAATTCATTTTTAAGGGGTTTGAATGGAACACCCCAATTTTTTGAGAAAAAATATTTTCAAATAAATTTAATTTCCTCGATATCTTGTGATACACACGATAACATGTTTTAATGAACGATGATATACTGTTTATATTAACATTCACACTTGACCATTAAAACCTAGATGTTAAACATAGAGGTATTAATAGGAATAGATTTTTTAAAAAAAAACTATGTTTAATGGTTTAATATAAATAAAACCCACTGGTAAAAAATTATACAATTTTTTTTAGTAATGTCTTAATATGACTCAAAAATACTATTTTTACAAAAAATGTTTTTTCTTTCATTCAATGACAACATTTGAAATTTAATTTTTGATAATTTTATAAATAAATTTCAAAAAAACATTAATTATTATGATAAACATTCAAAACATATATTAAGTTGTTTTTATTATAATTTTATGAAAAAAATAATTTTTCTATGAATAGTAAACCAAATAGTGTTTTATTGAAAACAAAATTTTTCAAATAATTAAAAAGATCATTTTTTATTAAGAAATATTTAGATGTAGAATTTGGTAATTTATAAATTTATTTATCAAATTTTGGTCATTTTAATCAATTTTATATTTAATTATTATTTTAAACATCTCTATACTTAAAAAAATCATTTTTGGAGAATTGTCTTTTCGTTACGTTTGTAGAATTAGTAGTAAATTAAATTATTCCAATTTTTTGATTTTTGGTAAAATTAATAAAAAATTTGAATAATAATAATTTATATTATATTATAATATTTAAATTAATTTATCTTCAAAAAAATATAAAAAAAAATAATTTCTACAACTGACATTAAAATGTAATTTTCTGAATTACATGTAATTGTGTTCAAATTAATTTTACACACAAATAACATTTATATATATATAAGATTATTTAATATTTAGATTAATTATTTCCAAATTATTTTATAAATGTAATTTTATTTTTATTCTTAAAGGATAAATAGCCTTTGAAAATAAAAGCATACAACTAATCATCGTGATAACTAAAATGGTAAAATTAATTAAAACAAAGGATATGGAATAACTAGTTTAAAACACCTGTTTTTGTTATATGGGATGTTTTTATTAAACATATCATATATATAATCCATTATTAATCAATCTTGGATGTACTTAGGTGAGAGTGACTACCCGGTATTGAATAGTTTTTTGTATTTACAAAAAAGGACACTCCTCCTCAATTATAACAGGAATTTCCAACCCAAAATTATTCACACATATTAATCCCTTTTTCATCACAAAATCCTAGTATAATCTCTCCCAAAAATACTTATTAAAATTATAGATTTACTTTTCTTCCCAAATACCATTATTAGGTTGATAAATAAGATATCCAAAGGAAGGTTTTGTAAGTTAAGGTAATTGACTTCAATGAGCTCTTTCTTGTTACATATTCTCTTAACAGCTTAATTTATATACAATTAATGACAATAAAATATCAACAGTAACAACCATATATTTATATTTAATTATATTTATGGTATAACCTATATCTATCTCGTATTCTATAAAATGGGAAACAAACTGTCGAGAGTGTGTATAACAGAGTACACGCTCGTAAACTGATGGAGTTCATTTTTCATCACAACCTATCATGGATTGATATAATGATGTATTTAACATATTTATATTATATTTAGGAAAAAAAATTAAAATTCTGGATTTATAATATTGTACATAACTTCCTACATTCCATTCCAAGGGAATACGATGATGTTGCTCGTGTTTATGGGGGTCTACCACCTCATAAAGTGATGTGATTCATTCAACACTTACTATTTGCATGGATGGAGGAAAAGACAGTCTTATTAAAAATGTTATATATATATTAAATAAAAATTATTCATTAATGTTAAAATAATATTTTTGTTTTTTTTTTCATTTCATCAGTTGTGAAAATAGAAACAACTTTCATGCATACACACGACCTTCCATCTCAGTGAATGGTGTAATGAATTTTCTTTCATAAATTATTTTGGATTACAATAAATACATATATACTGAATATATATGATATTTATATCCATGTTAAATTTATATATATTATTTAACAATGATAAAATTAATAATACAGAAAATGTGAAAATAAAAAATACATGAAAAAAATCATTTATTACCCAAAATAATATTTTGTAAATAAATTGTCAATAAAAAGGTAATTAAAAATCATAAGTAAATAATATATGGAATGATAAATTTTGTTTTCGTTCATTAATTCTTTTATTAAAGGTTGGTGATGAAGTATCATTTATTATTTAAGGAATATACCTCTTTCAAACTTGGTAGAGGGAGACCTCTTCCATTAATACATTTATAATAAATTTATATATATTATATACAAGATTAAAATGTGTTTGAGGATGTTTGAGACATAAGGTATGATAATTTCACCTGAAATGGTCTTCTTGGGGACATATGTGTGATATACACCTAACATTTTTAAGAGGAGTGTATAGATCCGCATTGAAATTTTATATCATGACTTTATTCATTCTCATAATATATAATTATTCTCTTGATTATATTCTTTTATGGGGATTGAGATTCAAATGCTACCAAAGTTATAAAGTTTTGATGTTACAGTCTCATTGTTTACTAGTGTTGTTTATGATTATGATTCCAATAGTGAGATCTTATGAGATCCCCCCCATGAAACAAATGAATTTTTATCCTATTTTTTTATATAATAAAAGTTTTACTTTTAATTTACTCAATCTATGTTCTCATGATTCTAGAAGAGGTTTTTTATGAATAAGTCGACATCATTTCTCACTTCGGTCGAAACCCATTTTTCTTCAATTTAATTGTTTTTTAAAAAGAGTTTAAATAATTTTTTACTATTAGAAAACAATTGTTTAATGTAATTTTTATCCTTTTTTCAAATGTTATAATTATAATATTTTATCATTTTCAGAATGAGATACTTTTTACTTTTTACTAAAATTATGAATGGAATATTTATTTTAACATATAAGACATGAAATGAATTTCAACCCATGATGAATACTATTATTTTAAGATATTAATTTATTATTATCAAACATTACTTTAAAAGAGATTTGTATTTAATTTTTTTGTGATCTTTTTGTTCAAAAAATGAGATTTCTAAAGTGAAATTTTTATTTTACTCAAGAAATGTTCCAAGTGATATTTAAATATATTTTTCATTATATGAAAACATCATTTTATGTTACATAAGATTTAATGGTTATATCATCATATTATACAATAATTATTCTTTATTTTAATTGTTCATTTTTATAATTTGAAGAGTTTTATGAAGCCTATTCCTTTTCCATAGATCATAATTTGATGAAATGTTTACGCATGTCATTCATTTCCATGAGTTATACTGCGATGAAATGTTTATGAAAATAGTTTCCATTAATTGTGTAATGATATGATTAATTTTTTTATATAATGTGGCACAAGTATATTTGGATTATGCGATGGATGGACATAAATCTACCTTCAATGAATTGGGTAATGATGGATAACTCATGAGTTGATTATGTCATGGGTGAACCTTTTTTCTTATTCAAAATGGTATGAATGAAACTAATTTCATGTCCATATTATTAATAATGGTATGTGTTTCCATAACCATAAGGTTATGTATGGACCAATAAGTATTTCCATGGGTTAATGTGAGGGCCATATTTCATGTGTATAAAAAAATAGAGGGAACTTGTTTCCATATATAAATGTTTATAATGTTATATGATTAGGTGTATACCATAAATATATGTCTTATGAAAATGTTATACTGTCATAGATTATTTAATTTGAATAAATTATTATTCATGTCATATTAACTAAAAAAATTTATATAATGACTCAAGTTAATGATTTTTTATATGAAATGTATGGTTCTAAAATATTAACATCATGTTGTTATACCCTTATTCTAAGTTAATTATTATATGGTCATCAATATCTACCTTGATTACGCTTACTGTTGATCTGAGATGACCCTTTATTATGTTTCCTTCAATATGTTATGATGTGATTTTTTTGTATTTTTTTTCTAATAAATTTTATAGTTATGAAGAACATAGTAGGAGAACATTTAGATGAATTATTCACCTGTTGTTGATGTTTCCAATTTACCAAAGTAAATGAAACTAAATGATTTCGGCATGGATTGTGATGTATAATAATAGATATTAAAATATAGATATTTAATATAAATGTATGAAATTTTTGGGTAACTACTAAAATATTCTTCATACTCTTATGATATGAATGCATAGTTTACCACTCACAAAAGAGATAATGTCACCATGTCCTAAGTGCATACATCACAACTGACAACTATAGATCATCGGTAGGAATATTATTCTAATGATAATGTAATTTGTGATGTACATGGACTAGAATATATTTTCCATTCATCAGAATAGATTTTAATCCCATACATTAGTAATTTTAGAAATCATTATAGCCCAATCTTGGTTCTGGATGAATATATATAGGGTTCAATGTAAGTCTCACATTTACTGCCTCAAATTTTCTTTTAAACATTTCATTCCATTCAAACACAACACCCTAATTGGTTAAATTATTCATCAGATATGTATTATTGGATAATTCCTATAGAAAAATCTATAAAATCTTTCTAAACCCATTAATCTAAAAATCTAAAACACATTTTTTGTGTTATTATCAACACATAATCGCGTATGAATTTTCAAGATTCACTAAGACAATCATCTCAGAAATAATTTTTCATAGAAACATTACCAATCAGATACAAAACTATCATTTAGGGATATATCTATATAGATGATATTACATTAATGCTCAGTGAAAGATATCCATATAATCCCAAAATTTTCACCTTTGATTTGGAGTACATGAAAATATCATCCAAAAAAACAATCACAAAATAGTCCAAGAATTGATGTATTACCTGATTCATCAAATCCAAAAAATGTAAGAGAATTAATAAAAAGAAATACTCAAAATTTTTATACCTGCTCAAGAAAGATGAATTTTAAATTAATTTCTCTTATACCCATAATTGATGGTTCCTTAAATTGAGATCAATATTAAAAATCCATTTGGGTCCCTTGAGCTGACCGAATAGGTTATTTGTCCTAGGAAAATGATATTTATTCTTAACTGTCACCATATTAATATTTTTCTCATCAGTAGATTGATGAAAACATCATTATACATTATTTTAAAAAATAACTGGTGAATACCATGGTAACATGATAAGATTAATAAATCCTTGGGACTGAAGATATTCAAGCTAATATTTAATCTCATTTAGCAGAGCTGATGTCATATAGTTAGGATCTATCCCATTTATAAAGATGATATAAAAATAAACATCACTTGGGGATTGTAACCCAAAAACATCATTTAGAAAATACTTAGGGAAAACAATAACTATATCACAATTATAACTACTAGAATGATGGTTAACTATATTAAGAAACAACCTTAATAGCTTGATTTGGGCCATTTTTTCCTTAGAATCAATAATACCCTCTATTCTAGATCTAGCATCCCACTCAACCTAATATATCTGAGAAACCTCCTCGGAATTTTGAAACTAAAATCAATGATTATAAAAATTTATACAATATTTATAATTGATGATATTTTCCATGCCAATAATGACTTCATTGGTATCAAGATCAGAAACTAGAAAATCACACACGACCATGTGGTCAGTGATCATGACATGACACTCCACACATTTAAAACGTAGAGCATTCCTTTCTCTTAAAAAATTGAAAATATCCATTATGAATGGAATAATCTCCAAGAATCATCCAAAAAAAATATTAAACATAAATGATATAAAATAATGAGATTCACAGACATAGAAAAAAAATCCAAGACTATAGAGGATGAAATAAACACTATAACTCTAGTAGAAGATGACCATACATATTATTTCTCTAGTGTATAATATACTCTATAGATATTTCTGGTCTTATATCCTCCACCAGATTTCTTCACTAAATGGGTATTTTACTTTTCATGAGAAATATATCCAACACCTTTCACTACATCAAATAGATCATGTGAGACTTTGGAAAAATTGTATCCAACTCTACTACCCTATGATAATTTAATTTGAAAACACAAAATATAAATCGATAGTCTACACAAAAATGAGAGTTATTAGGTCCAACTAGAAATTTCGGATTTTTATTACCATGTTTCCTACAATAATAGAATACCACAAGTTGATTTATTGAGGAACAAAATGATGTAAAATAAGAATACTTCCTACACTTACTTTCATATCTTGATGACACACTCTATATTCCACCCACTTTGATTGAATATCCACCTGAAAACATTTTCCCAGATTATACTATATTATCTATAGATTCCTTATTAACCAAGTGAGAAAAACATGGTAAATACCAACGGATCAACATTTACTAAATATCAGCATTTAAACACATTTTGAACCATCTAGGATTAAAGTATACATTTGAAAGCTAATTGAGTGATTTGTAAACTAGCATAGTGAAATGGGTATCATAACCTATAACTAAACTATAGCCTTGATCAAAGCTTAAAAACTATAAATCCTTCTCAAATAACAACGTTTTAGGATAAAATTGTTAATTGGAGACCATCTTGAATGAGATATAGTTTGGTTCCTCTTGAAATATTATTTTAATGGTAGATTCCGATCATTTCATTATTGATACCTCAAGGGTATAAGTGAAAAAAACAACTTTTGAGTCCTCTAGATTCTGCATGAAAAGTAAGACCCACTCAATCCATTCAAACCACACCTTCGATTCTTGAGATCCAATATCACCATTGGAGATAGATGGAGTCTTATTACTAAATTTTAATATGTGATAAATTGTTCTTCTTTAGTTTACAACACCCATCCATCCAAGAGTTTGGATTGTGTGGATATATAATTCATCCAGTAGAGAGTCTACATGAGGGTTTTCTCCTTTACATGATTTGGTAGATCTTTTCTAGGATGACTTATCCTTCAATCATAAAAAATAACACTATATAAGATAAATCATGAACAATATACATTAAATCTTATAAATATTAATCATATAATGCAGTAGAAAATTTAAAAAATATATATGGTTTGAAATTATTCATATGAATAACTCCAAAAATATAGTTTATCAAAATAACCCAAAACCAAGAATAAATTCGATGGAAACCCCCTCAACAACCCATGAAAAATTGGAGTCAAATACGGATGTGATAATGCTAGGCTCCCATTCTTACATACTACCCGAGTTTTGATGGTCTTAATTCCTGCCAAACCTAGTCTCTAACCCAAAACCAGGTAGTTTTATCACACTTCTAGTTGGGAATTCTCTTTTATAACATTTTTCAATGAACCTACCTGATTTGACATGAAATTTTACCCAAGATATCTCAACGCATTGTGATACTCAATAAAATAACCAAAACATGCCTCATGTATACCATCCCAAAAGATAAGACTAAAAAATAAGAAAAATTTATTATTAAATCCCCCAAACATAAATAAAAGTAAAAAATTAACCTTAATTACCACAAAATATGATGTGATAGAAAACTGAGGTAAACTGGATAGTAACATGACTTCTTTTCCATTAACTATATCTTGAAAAACTGAATCTACAAACACCTAGAGGTAATATTATAGTCTAAAAAATATATCCCGTCATGATATGACCAAAAATCTGTAGAATATCATTTCAAAGACATATATTAATTCATGATTAAAATATTAAATGAAATTATTAATATATTTCCCCGAAAACACTTTGATCAAATTTCCATTGGCATTCTTCAAAAAAAAACTATATTCAAACAAAAATAATATTTGTATAAACATGAATTAAATTATATGGACCCTTAATCAATGTATTAATATATCATAATATATCTCTGTGAAATCATAAAATATGCCATACAAATGAACCTGATATAATTTAATCCTATTTTGGATTTCCATGACTATAGATCATAATTTCAAGATCTAAGAACATCATTTCCATGAACTTCTGATCCGTAATTCTATGACCATATTTAACATTCCTACGAAATATTTCAATGTCCAACTCAAAATAATTAAACCATTATAAAAACCATATTCACTACAAAACCATCTTTTAGACCTCTTAAATCATATTTTCATAAATCTATTTGTTAGGTAAAACATCATCAAAATAAATTTCACTATGAATCCAAAGATGGAAGTTCATTAAAAAACCCCATATAAAAATAGATGATTTTAATAAACAAAACCAGGGGAATTTCACAATTAATAAAGGTAAACATGTAATATTGAAAATATATAAACACACCTACATCCAGAATTGTATTACTAACCATTCAACTAGGATCAAAAAACAAATGATGAAGAAAGGAAACCTCCACAGTGTGATGAAGTTAATAACAATTCTCAAATAAAAATCAATATCACAAACTATTAATCTATTTCTAGTGAACCCTATAATGAAATACGAAGAATATAGTATAGAGGATATAAGTATCATATTACAATATATGAAATTCCAAGAAACTGTTTTAAGGGAACACTGAATAAAAAATTTGATCAAAATTATAGAGAATTTTTATTTTAATAGATGAAAAAGGAGTTAATAGGGGAATTAAAACATCCCATTAATGTTACGGTAGGCTTGAGTAACCTCCCAAAATGATAACGACCTGTTTGGAAAATTCAAAAATAGAAACCCCCATAAAAAAATCATCCATGACCTAGTGATGAAATCAAGGGATCTTTGTTCCTAAACATAGACTCAACCATGACCTGGTGGACCCTAGATATCCATTGTAGACAAAACAATACCCATGTAACCACTCCTAGAAATATTACTAACTCTAGTATTTTTGGTATGGATAGTCCATTGTGGGAACACCCTGGTTAAAAACATATTGGAGAAGGGTGTGGTCTAACCCATTTTTTGTATTATAAAAATTCAAAAACCTCCTTAAATACTCTTAACACATATTTTGATTTTGAAATAAAAATTAAAAACAAAGGGATTAAAAGAAAATAATTGATTTACCTAAATTAAAATGCTGTAATTTCATAATATGTACATAAAAATCTTATTTTATGAAAGATCATCAAAATATCCAAAACATTTCCTCTCACAATATATAATTCTTAAACAATCATTCCTTTAAATTCATAACTCATGTAAAGGAAATATATGTAATGATGAGATCAAATTTCTAATAAATATAATCATTGATGATATTTGTCAATGATCACATTTATCTATATTGTGACTATAATGGTATAATAATATGAGAAAAACATTTGAAAATTATTCCCCAATATTTATATATGAGAATCACTAAATAAGGTTTTTGAAGTTTAACAAAGATGATTCATAGAAGAATCAAGGATGATGATCCATATGATCATATCAAAAGAATAAGAGCATATTATAGAGAGTTGTATAAATAGTGTGGCCTAATCATAATAATATAAGTCGTAATGAAAACTAATAGTGTCAAATTTTGTATATATTTTTTGTAATGTTTTTTAAAATTTAATTTATTAATTATTTTTCATATTTGATAATTTATTTATTTTAGGATAAATTAAATGTCTGAAAATGACCGTAAAAGTGATGAATTAAACATATAAAATATGTATGATAATAAAGGGGTAGGTATGGTAACAATCACAAGGATTAAAACTAATGAACTAGGTATAATTTAATAAAAAACAAATAGAAAACACCATTACTCATTCGGAAAGTCATTTATGATGTGTAACAAGAGGAATTATATTCTATAGAGCCAAAACATGAAGAAGTGAGATCCCTTTGGGTGATTTCATAATGTGAGATAGAGGACACATATGGTCAGGTTGTGACACAATTTTAAAGAAGAAAAAAAGGTTACATGACATTAAAAAAGATATAATAATATTCATAGCCCTATAAATCACACCTCAGGAATACTAGTCAATATATAAAACTCCTTAGAAGAGCATAAATCCTATGATATTATGTAAATAATTGTTTATGGCCTATTTTTCAATCCGAACCCAAAAAACACCCCCACGATTGACCAAAAATCATTTATTATCCAATTATGATGCACTAAGGTTGGATTTTATACTATAATTATATATCTAGGGTTGAGGGTAAATGAGTCTAATTCTCAATGATATTACACTATTCTATACTGTAGGGATACTACTAATGATGTTTTATTTCTTTAAAAATATAATTTTCCATGTAAAAATTTTTCTTTTGAATTTAAGTGTTATATTTTCTTACAATATGAAATTCATTTATCTCTAAAAAAATTTCCATTATAACCCTAATTTTTCTTTCTATATTCCCATATTTCCACAATGATACTATCACTTCAGGAATTGTAGGTGACTAATTCAAGGTTTCACCTTGGAGGAGCTGTTATAGAATTATTAATTTTCGAGTATTAAATAATAAGTGTTTTAATTATATTTATAGTGAATGAGAGAGTATTTTATGGGTGTAGTAGTTTTCCACCATGAAAATATTTTCAAATATATTACTTTCCATTGATTAATTTATTTTCCATCCCTTATTTATGGTAAACTATTAAAATGGGGGAGTTGAGTATAATTTTAGGGATGAAACAACATATGGTGGAGTTTTGTATTTTAGGAGTTTTACTCCTGGTAGTTGTTATGTTTTTTTGGATATCATAGGATGTGAGATGTTGTGTTACAAATAGGTTTCCTAATCATGATAAAAATACCACACTAAATAAGTAAAATGAATGTATTTAATTTATGAGTTTTTATGAATTTAATTTACACAAAAAATAAATAATGATGGAACCCTTGTTACAAATCCCTGGGGCCAAAACTTTCTTCTTAAATATATTCATTTTAATTTTATTATTAGTATTTTTTTCATATATGTTTATGAAAAATAAAAACATATATCAATTATTTTCATAAATAATATAAAAACCCCCAAAATAATTAAATTAGGTGAATTAAGAATTAGTGATTGATTGACTGTGACACTTTTTATGTGAGATGATCCTGGTCCGCCTCTATGGTTATTTAGGAAAAATAATGAAGCATTTGTACCAACCTATATTAGGTACATCAAAACTAGTTACATTTTTTGGGAAAAAATAGATTTTATTTCACATTGTATATATTCACATTTTTTTGTAAATATTTTTCATTATTTTATAGAAAAAATTATATTTATTCCACAATGTATCCAAACTACCATTATTCTACATGGAACTGTGAATCATATTTACAAGGAAAAGAAAAATATTATACTGAGGAGGTATTCCAATAATGAGATGATTCACTTATGGTAGTGGTTAAGAAGATGAACAACGGAATAGATATAGGGTAATCACCTCATGAATTTATGGACTTGGTTGATCAAATAAGAACTAACATCAATTAAATCATGGCCAATGAAAAAATACCACTGAATCAGCTCAATTTATATGAAGATATCTGATTGTTTGGGGACTTTTTTTAAGAATACCTATAACCCGTCCAACTTTATATCTATATTCAAACTAACTAGGAAGAGATAGAGTGGATTCGTGTTGAGGAATAATTTCACATTGAGCTAAGAGTGTGTGATAAATGAGATCTAATCGACATATATAATGAAGATGAAGTGGAATATGATCTCACATTCCTTGAAAATGATTAAAAATATGTTCCATTTAAAATATATTTATCCATATAATATGATGAAACCACTCATTTACTGAAAATATAATAATGTATGGTGGTGAATTACTACTTTCCATTATCCGCTACAACTCAAATCCAAGAGGAAATTTTTAGTAAATATCAAATTGAAGTGGAACATACTCATGGAGAAGATTATTTATTCAACTATATATCATATAAATTCATCGAAACATAATTTTTTATCACTAACGACTACATTGAATTTATAGATTCAGATAAATTATAATTTTTCCTAGAGGAATATGGTTAAATAGAATGTTCGCCAGCTGAGGAACACATGAAACTACCCCAAAAAATTGAACATTTAATGGAGGGAATAAAATAGGATATAGAATTGGCTCTTCATAATGATACATAGACACATACTCCCTATATAAAAAATTAATATCATGATATTAAATTATCAAATATAAATTGTTTTCCAAAAAAATACACTATATATTTCAATTTTACTATTCAATTTATGTAGTATATCTGAAAAATCCAATGGATAATGAAGAAAAGGTTAAAAAAGGAAAAATTAAGAGGAGGAGGACTGATACTTCATCCAACCCATACCATAAAAGCTATAATTAATTGTATAGGGGTAAGATCTAGTGTACTCTATTTATGGAGTCCTCCTCACGAAAAACTAAGAAGCTTGAACTATAAATAAAAATTGGTGGTGGTTCATGTCCAAAAAACATCACCCCCATATAGAATTTTGAAAATAGATGGTACTTCCCATCTAGAGGAAGTAAAGACCCTTTTCCCACTTGGGGGATCAAGAAAATAATTATAAATCTAATTTAATTTTTTCTTAGTTTAGAATTCTATGTTTTATAATAATTTACAAAGAATACCTATCTAGAAAATTATTTTTGAGCTTATTTTTTTCATTGAACATGTACTTACAAATTGATGGACCATGATAGTACCTAGTGGAAGCATCACTAGACATGCAAAACTATATATAATTTATGTCATGAACTACCGAATATAATTTTTTTAAAAAAAGATCCAGCTAAACCTGAAATAAATAATCCTTACAAGGGGAGTTTAGTTTTACATTCATTATCTTTTCAACTACCAATATTACTATTTAAAAATATATTATAGATATTTAATGATAATTGAATGACCCATTTATGTCATTTTATGATTATTTCGATCATAGAGATTGAAGTTTTGTAGAATAATCAGTCTGACATTTTTTAATTTTCATTGTTGACAAGATTAAATGAGTGAAATTATAAAATTAATAAGTAATTCTATACCTAGGTGATGAATTTAAAAATCATTATTTTTATAGATGAGTTTATTTTTTTAAATAAAATTCATCTTATATATGGGATCATTTAAATTTCAAAAATTGCTATAGATTTGTTTATTATTTTTGGGAATTTCCATAAATAATTTCCCTAAACTATATGTTTTCATCCATGAGAAAAATTATAAATTGAATATCTTCCATATCATTCTATAGTAAATTCCTAAAATGACGTTGTGGAGTTTTATTATAGAACATTTTTTACATCTTATCAATGCTATAACTGAATATAATTTTTTTTAATATGATTGTGTTATTTTATTATTAATGTCATTTATCCATTGACCAACCATGAAAGTAATCATATTTTATCCAAACGAAGAAATGAATAATATTTTTAGGAAAACAATCCATGTCACATTACTATTATATACATTCTAACACTACCGACTATATATTGAATGATATATCAAAAATTAAGTGTGGGGTGAGGCTGTACATTGGAATTGGGGATATAATTATTTTTATTTTTATTTTAATGTGTTTTTGGGAGAGTCCATGTTTTAATTTTACTTTATTATTCACATATTTTTATAAAAAAGAAAAAATAGAAAAAAAAATTATAAAACGTGTTTTTTTCTTGAAAGGATAAAAAATTACCACTTACAGAGTGGTTATTTTTTCTATATGGGTATAGGTGGTGGATTTGATATCTCTATTAATCAAATCATTCAAAAAAGAAAAAATGGAAAAGAATAAGGAAACATAAGGTGATTCATTTTTCATACTTACATGTATCATTATCCCATATTGAGATTTTGGGAACGAGGAGATGAAATTTACATTAGTGTTTAGTTATTTATATATTTTGATATCATAAAATATGATAAGGGGTGAAACCTCCATTTTATAATTTATTTATATTCATTACTTACCTATCCTAATCTGTAGAGACATCTGAACCAGAATGAAAATTCCTCATGATTAAATTTTATATCCATATTTATGCACTATATATGTAAGATGGTTGGAAAAATTATTCTATATTACATGTACGTGAGGTATTATAACAACTAAAAAACATTTATTACATTTTCATATGAGTAAAATAACTAAATGTGAAGTTTATTTCATGTGGTGAAAAAATGAAGGATGAATAGAGAAGTTTAAAATGAAATAAGTGGGAGGATATTAATAGAAAATAGGAAACATAAAATGCATGTTTTTTTTATTTCCATGAAAAGTGTGGAGTTGAAGGAAATATTTTTCGTTTTATTTTAATTTTTATTTTACATTATCAAACATTTCATTATGATTCTATTGAAATTTAAGTACAGGTAGAGTGAAATTTCTTTGAAATGTTATTAAGATTACATAATTGAGGACATAAAAGTTTTATGTGTAGTGAAATTGAAAAAGTCATGATGTTCATATATTTTTGAATATACATAAAAATGTTTTAAAATTAAATTTATAATTTCTCTGGTATTTAATTTTCTTATATTTTTGTTCTGAGATAATTGAAATGTATAAAAATGCACCAAAAAGTGATGAAATCATCATATAAAATAAGTCTGATGGTAAATGGGAAAGTCAAGGAATAATACCAAGGCATTAAAATGAAGAATTAGGATGAATTTGAGTGAAATAAGCTATAAAACATCATTAAATTTCATGAAAGTAATTCATGACATGTAACTTGAGGGATTAACAAATATTGAGACATGAATTGAAGAAAAATGTGCCCTATCAGTGATGTCATCATGTGTCATTGCAGGACACATGTCACGACCGATCCCAATTGGCCATGTGACGTGACTTCCCAATACCTCCTCTAATAGTCTAGGGGTCAGAGACAAGCATAGAGTCATTATATCACTAACATGGGAGGCCATAGCCTATGTACTAGTACACCTTCCCACATCTCTAGGACTATAAAATACCAAAATGTCAACGAAACTGAACCAATGTTCATGCATAAATCTAAATCCCAAAACCAGAGTATGAAATGAAGTAAATTAAAGTATATAGGGGAAAATAAAATCCCCCCATAAAGCGTCTAAATATAAGTCCCTCTTGAAAGTAATATTAGGGACTATTATCATAATTATGCATGACCACACCACATTCTATTCGGTCTCACTAAGCACGTTCTAGTCCTATCCCATCTATGAATCTATGAAAGGGAACACATTTTCACAAGACACAACAAGTGTAGGCTACGTCCATGCATGTGTGAGTATACCAATACCCAATAGGATACCCTAAATCCACGAAGCATGAAACAAAAGAATAATAGTCAGCTATAAATAGATATTCGTCTACAAAAATATAAGAAGAATATCCAGATATATTCAAGATGACACATAATATATAGGTAAGCCACAATCATAATAATATCCTAGGATTCTTGCTCGATGATTCCACAAAACACACATCCTGGAGAACACACTGTTGATTCTGATAACACTAATGATGTTTTTTAACGGGTAGTGGTCATCAGGTCATGACATTAGAAGTACATGTTGGATGTATAAAGGGACATGATACACATATGAGGATCACTCCCAAGGACATGAGGTATAAAAACAACTCAATTTGTATTAACCTACAATGAATATTATTGGAACCGGGCTACTTTTGGTTATGACGATACCAAAAACTGCACCTAGAGCACAAAGATAAATAGAGGATATCAGTACATAACTATAAAAACCATGAATTTTTTATACACTTAATCATGATTTATTAGATAAAATATTAACATCATACAAAATTTAATATCGATAAGTCTAGTGTCTTTGGGGCCTAGGAACATTACATAACGAATTAAAATATGAAACAAAACATCTTTATTGAAAACTTCATTTATAAGACCACTACATTCCCTCGTAGTTAGCATTGCATGGGATAACCTGAGGACATGAATAAGAAAAGGGGGGGCTATAAAGACCAGTAAGGGAGTAAAAAGCCTAACATGAATAATAAAATAAATTTTAGGAAATTGGAATATCAACATATCATAAAAGAAACATGAACACAAAGGCATGATTTAGCATGATTATCCTAACATGGAAAGGTGGAAACAACCATTAACATATTCTTAGCATGAGCCAAGTCTGATTGAACATGAGGAATGAGTAAAACCTAATTGAACTTGAATTATAATGATTAAAACCTCATTTTACTTGGTGTATCATGATGCAACTCTTTACCCAATGCATTGGACTGCTATTAGGGTCCACACTTCATAATCATTTTATTTCATGCATGAGTGTTCCACACAGATCATAAAACATAGATTCATTAAACATCATAGATTATTAAAAGTTAAAGGAATGTAAAATTAATACATGAAACTCAACAATAAATATGTAAATTTTCATAAATATGAATAGCATTGATAGAGAAATGGGAATGATATTAACTATAAAGTTACTATGGCTTGGAAAATCACGGTGCAATTTCGGCAGCATAATGTCGTGACATAAGAATTCATAAAAATGGTTGATGAGATATATAGGGGTGTCTCATAATATTTACATAAAATTAACAGTAATGTGGTCATATAAGTACATGTACCAACATAAGTAATGGAAATTGGATTCAAAATAAAAAATAATATAATGAATGTAAATGAAGAGAGAGAAATTTATTATAGAATTTTGGCATTGTAACGGGTGTACATGGGAGGAATTAATGAGAGAGAAAAAGGGTATCTCATCATTAAAACATAAGGTGGTAAGAACGGAGGAGGTTCTAAATCATATAACAATATTTTTAATTGGAAATAAAAGGGAATAACAACATAATGAAATTTGGACAAAAATGAGAACGGAAGAAATCCTTTACTTGGAAGTGTGACCCCAATGGCATGGGAGGGGATTGAAAAAGGATTATTGGGTACTTGGGGAACCGTGGGAGGATTCTAGATAGATAAGGGAAGAGTTTGGCTGAGATTTAAAGGCTTTTAGTGATGATTAAATGGGTTCTATGGTTGGTTTATACAGGAAAATGGAAGAAATTCGTTATTATCTAGGTTTTGGCCACCACACAATAAACTAAACAAAACCACAAACCAACCCCTGGTCATTTCCCATGGTTATTTACAAAAGGGATTGTAAAAATTGTTTTATAAGGCCAATTTCCAAAATTCTTAAAATATTATTCTTGATTATGTGGAGGTGAGTCACACTCTTAAATAAATTAATTTAAAGAGATAAAATGTTTTATAAATATTGGAGTGTCCACTAAAGATGTTTAAAATAACTCAAAAAAACCTAAAATCAAATTAATTTAAAGATAAAACATATATTATCCTGACATAATTTTTATATTATTTTATCACATAAATATTGGTTCATTATGATATCATAAAACAAATTATATATTTAAAAAGTATTTATTTGTTACCCAAAAAATAGACTGTCACAGAAAATTATGAAAATTTCACCATTGGATAATTTTGACACCCTAAATCCAAAAATAATATTCATTTTATCTAAATAATTTTCTAAAAATTTTCTTTTCTATTTTTAAATTAAAAACCCACATTTATTAAAAATTCATGGGTTTTGAAAAAACGGCATTAAAACCATAATAAAAAATCACAATTGTATTCCTAAAAATTATATGATAATTTATATTTAATTAACAGAAATTTACTAATAATATTTTATTAAAATATTTTTTAATTAAAAAATCCATTGATTCATCAATATAAATGTCTTAATTAAAGATTAACTAAAAATAATACTTTCACATTAAAAACTATATAAAATGTAACAACAACAAAAATAATTTAAAATTTTTATTATATAAAAATATAAGGCACATAATAATAGGTGTAGGTTCTTGTTACATAACTACTGATAAAACCTATATAATACACAATGGTATAGTGTGCGATGATGACAGAATCTTAGGGTGGCTCGAATAACATCGCTCTTGTGGTGATCTCTATCAATATCCACTTCTCCTGTAAGCGGTTCTGTTCGAGCATACGATGTTGAATCACAGCTTAGTCTTGGTCAAGAGTGAAGCCTAATGATGCCAACTCTTTTCTAAGATCCAAAAAATGGGATTTTCATGGGGATAATCCTACTGGATGAGGCCATTGCTTCCTTTTTCTGAGTAAATTGGATTTGTTAAAGCCCTATATTTATACTAATCATGTTATCATTGTTCAATAGCTATATTAGAAACCCTAACAATTCATAATGGTATTTTGAAATCCAAAATCCTAAGACCAAGTCAGAACATATGTTATATAACCATAATAATACATTTAATAAAGTGAATAATAATTTTCATTAATGAATATTTGGGTCGTTACAATCTTCCCCCCTTATGAAATTTCACCCTTGAATTCTGTTTCCTACACTAAACAGATGTGGGTAACTCTGCTTCATCACTTCCTCTGATTCCAACGTTGCTTCTTTGATCTTTTTGTTTCTCCACAACACCTTGAAGAAGGGCATTGTCCTATTTCGTAGAACATTTTCACTATGATCTAATATCTTGACCAGATTCTATTCATTGGAGAGTTCATTCTTCAATGATACCACCTATGGATTGAGTACATACAATGGGTTAGGTATGTACTTCCTCAAGAGTGATACATGGAATAAATCATGTACTTGAGATAGGTTTGGTGGGAGTACTAATTGATTTGCCACAGGTTCAATGCGATCAAGGATCTCAAAAGGGACAATGTACGTTGGAATAAGCATTATGTTCTTCCTAAATATCATAACTGTCTTCCATGGAGACATGCGGAGGAATAACATATCTCTTGAATCAATCTATTGGTCTCGTCAATGATTATCAACATATCTCTTTTGTCGACTTCGAGCATCTTTAATGTGATGCTGGATGGTCATAACCCTATCCACCATTTTTTCAACCATTTCCGGACCGAGGAGTTTTCTCTCCCCAACATCAACCCAACATGTCGGTGTTCTGCACCTCTTCCCATATAGGGCTCCATAAGAATACATTTGGATTTTTGAGTGGAAACTATTATTGTAAGGGAACTAAACAAGAGCAAGATGTTGATCCCATCCTTCTTTGAAGTCCATTGAGCACACTATCAACATTTGATCAAGTGTTTGGATAGTCCACTATGATTGGCCATTATTTTGAGGATGATAATATGTATGGAAGTTCAGCTCATTATATAGAGCATGTTGAAGACTCTTACAAAACATAAATATGAATCTTGGATCTCAATTAGATACAATATATAGTGGTACTCCATGAAGCCTTACCATGTCTCTGATATATATTCATGCCAGTTGATCCCATGTGAAATCCTCCCGAATAGAAATCAAGTGTGCAGTCTTTATAGATGATCCACAACAACCCAAATAACATTTTTTTTCTTTGGATGTATTCGAAAGCCTGGTGATAAAGTCCATGGTGATGTAATAACATTTTTATGCTGGTATGGGTAATGGTTTCATCATCCCCTCAGACTTATGCCTCTTATCCATCACATGCTGACATACTAGGCATATTGATGTATACTCATTGATCTCCATCATCATGTTATCCCACCAATAATGCTCTCGGAGATCCCGATACATCTTTTTGTTTCCTTAGTGAATAGAGAAATTTGAACTATATGTTTTATTAAAAATTTCCTTCTTTAACTTCGGATTCAATGGAACACATAGTCTTGAACCAAATCTCATAATTCCTTAATCATTGACATTGAAATATGAGCGTTTCCCTATTATAATAGTTTCCCCCTTCTGAATTCCAACGTCATTACTTTGAGCATCCTTTAACCTTTCCAAAAGAGATATTTGATCAATCATTTGTGAAAGATTGATGATTTTCCCTTATTTATGACTCTCATTTCCATATTATTTAAATCTAATAATATTGGATCATTTTTTATTATCATTTATGATATAATTGCTGGGTCCTTTCTGCACAGAGCATCTGCCACCTTGATCAATTTCCTAGGGTGGTAACAGATTGATAAGTATCAGTCTTTGATCAACTCTAACCATATTCATTGGCTCATTTCAACACCTTCCAAGTGAATATATAATCAAGTATATTATGATCTTTATATATCTCACACTTCTCCCCAAAGAGGTAATGTCACCAAATTTTTAATGCGAATGTCACTGAAGGATACTCTGAATCATATGTTGGATAGTTTTTCTCAGGAAATTTCAATTTCCTTGAATCATAGGCAATTAATTTTTCATTTTGAATCAACACAGAAACTAGACCCTTCGTTGAATCATTATTAAATACCACAAAAATTTCTCCACTTCTGGGTAATGTGAGCATGGTCAAAATGATAAGACTCATTTTCAACATCTTGACACTCTCTTTGCATTCATCACTCTAAGAAAAAATGACTCCCTTCGGAGTTACTATGGTAAGAGGGTTTGAAAATCATGAGAAATTTCTCACTAACCAGCGATAATATCCAGCTAACCCATGGAATCTATGGATATCCATTTTTGATGTTGTACTTTTCCATCCCTCAAATGTAGTTGTCTTGGAGATATCCATAGATATCCCATTTCTTTTGATGATATAACCCAGGAATGATATATCCTTCAACCAGAACTCTCATGTTCTGTACTTTTCATAGTGATTATCCTTTTTAATGACCTCTAGTAAAATTATTAGATTCTCTTAATGATCCTCCTTGGTTTTTTATTACATTAGAATATCATATATAAATACTTGCAAAAATGTTTCAAGGTAATATCTAAAGTCTCTATTCATAAAGTCCATGAAGATTTTTGGAGCATTAGTGAGTCCAAATGTCATTACTATGAATTCATTGTGCCCGTATCATGTACGAAAAGTAGTCTTGGGGATATGAAACTTCTTCACACTTACTTGGAATTATCCCATCCCTAGATCCACCTTGGAGAAGTATTGTGCTATACGTAGCTGATCGAACAAGTCATCAATTCGAGGAAGATGATACATTTTCTTTATCATGATTCTGTTAATATCACGATAATCAATGCAAAGGTGCATTGAACCATCATTCTTCTTGATAAATCGGACTAGTAAACCCCTTGGTGAAAAACTTGGGCGTGTAAACCCTTTATCCAGATTCTACTATAGTTATTTCTTCAGCTCCTAAATATCCACAAGAGAAATTCTATATGGAGTCATGGATATTGGAAACTCCCCAGGTATAAGGTCAATTGAGAGTTCAACATCTCTTCTATGAGGAAGACCAATCAATTCCTCGAGAAACACTTTAGTGAATTCACTAAAAATGGCAACGTCTCCAAGGTTGGTTGTTTCCTTAGAATCAATCATCGGATCCTGATAGACGTTCTCATAGGGCAGTAATATCCATCCTTGAGATGATAATGTTAAAAAAGATTCATCCTCCTCCTTGTACTTGAATTGAATCAGGGGGTCGATTCTCCATATGGAGAGTTATTTCCTTCTCAAGTAAATTTATGATGGTGTTAAATAAGGAAATCCAATACATGTCGAGAATTTCATAAAATTCCACTAGAGGGACTATGACGTAGTTCTCCAAGAAGTTCATACCACAAATTGTGACAAGGGAGGAGTTATATTCATTGGTTGCAATGGTTTCCCCATTTTCCTTACTCACCAAAATATTTACTTCCATGATTTTTGGTGGTGTTGGGATTGTTGTACTAAACATTTAGGATACAAAATAATCTGTATAACAATAATTAGAAAGTACGTTCTCTACTCTTTAATGAATAATAGGCGTACCTATCCCCACTTCATTTTCTGGGTTCACTTTAGTGGAAGTGAAGGAAAAATATCTCCCATGATTCCTTAGAGGTTTTTATTCCTCTAAAAACCCATGGCCTAGGGGAATGGTTTTCAAGGTACCCTGGTTCTTTGTTGTTGAAGAAATGAACAATGCGTTGAGAGTTTAATGGAGTGTTTCTCTCCTCTGTCACAGTTGAAGGTTTTTTTTCAGAAGTTAATAGTTAAGTGACCTTCTCTTCCACACATAATGCATTTCCTCTTCCCCATGAGGAATTGTTCTGGGTGCTTATCTTCTCCCATTTGGAATGATAGTTTCTTGATTTTTTATCACCATTGGATTTATCCATAGATCTTCCAGAATTGACATCCACCTTAAAATTAGTATCCCTATAATACCCCTAAGTTTCTCTGATCCCCATTTCAACCTTGAGGACACATTAGACAATTTCCTCATAGCTATCAAAGTCATGGATCCCCAGGGATATTTGTAGGTTAGGTTTCATCCCACCAAATAAGTACTTAACCTTGTTATTGGGATTAACGACATTGCCAAAGGTGTACTGTGAAAGCCTTGTGAAGAATTCCTATTACGCATTGATGGATTCGTCGTCTTGTTTCTTGAGGTAAAGGAAGTCCCTTTCCATCTTATGTCGGAGGGTGTGAGGAAAATATTTATCGATTTTTTTTCAGAAATAATTCCATTACAATTCCTAAATTTCTTCCTTAGGATTCTAATTTTTTATCAATGTACACCATCGATCATCTTTACCCCCATTTGATAAGAAGTCTAGAGGAATATCTCTTTTTGGGAACATTGAAGGATGGAGAAGATTTTGTTAATGGAATTGATCCATTTTTCATCATTTTTGGGATCATATGATCCATTAAAAGTCAGAGGCCTTTGTCTCATAATGCATTGGATTGAAACATTTTATTTAATGGGGGGGGGGGGGTTGAACATTCCTCTTGAACCATGTTTATATTCAAAGCTTCAGTTAATTGAGTGAGTATCATGACACAGTTTTTGATTCCTCCTCCTATTGGATTGAGAATCTCATTAGAACATTCATCACATTGATCTTCACATCAGTTGTTAGCCCGAGTCCTACTATTACCAACCATTTTTGGAATACCAGGAATGTTATGGGTAACACATAAAGGGTAATACATGTAAAATAAAAGATGACTTATAAATAACTTTTATTTTCATAACCTATGATTATATAGGCTTAACTATATTTTATCATATTGGATTGGGAATCTCATTAGAACAGTCATCACATTGATCTTCACATCAGTTGTTAGTCCGAGTCCTCCTATTACCAGCCATTGATTGGAATAACAGGAATGTTATGAGTAACACATAAAAGGTAATACATGTAAAATAATAGATGACTTATAAATAACTTTTATTTCCCTAACCTATGATTCTATAGGCTTAAATATATATTATCCACGATCTACATTATAACATATATTCATAGGGGAATTTTATTAATTCCCATACAAATATTTCATACTAATCTTATGAATTTACAAAATCATATCCTCCGATAGTGTCATAACCAAGTGTGCAGCAAGGCCTGTTATCGTGTACCAGGATAACCTAGGTCAAGCCCGAAACTCCCTGTCAGAGATTTCCCTCCTAGGTACATATGTGCAAGAGCCACTCTACCTTCTCATATCTTGACAGTGATGTATTTTTATGACAAACCACATACTTAACACTCTCCAAAACATAGAGATGTTTTAAATATACATAATCTTATCCTTAAGGCTTTCACTATGTTTTTCTAATAATTATATGAAAAATAACTGATCATATCCTCTGATACCAACAATAACAACCCTGATTTTTATTACCCACATAAGCATGATTTTTTAAATAATATCTTCACTTGATACAACATCAAATATTGGGTGGTATAATGTCTTTGGTACTTAGGAACATTACATAATGACTAAAAACATGAAACACAACATCTTTATTGAAAACGTCTATTACATGACCATTATATTCCCTCGTACATACCACTGCATGGTATTTCCTGATGACATCCATAAGAAAAGGGTGAGATATAAAGCCCAGTAAGGGAGTAAATGAGTCATATCCTGAATAATACAATACATGTTAGGCAATAGGCATTCCAACGGATCATAAAAGAAACATGAACATAAAGGCATGATATAGGATGATTATCATAACATGAAAAGGTGGAAACAACACTTAAATTTGTATTAGAACGATCCAAGGAAAATTTTAATAGAAGCATGAGTAAAAACTCATTGCACTTATTGTATAATTATACTACTCTTTACCCAATTCATTGGACCGATATCAGGGTGAACCCTACTTAATCATTTCTTTTCATGAAGAACTGTGACAAATGGATCATAAAACATTGATTTATTAAAAATCATCATTTATACCCCGATAAAGGAATGTTTAATTCATACATGAAACTTTATAATAAATAATTAAATGGTCATAATGTTTAATAACCTTGATAGAGAAATGTTCATGGAATTCACTACACAATTACTTTGGCTAGGAAAATCGTGGTGCAATTCCTGTAGCATAACGATGTGACATAAGAATTCATAAAATGGTTAATGAGAGATAAAGGTTTTTATAATAATATTTACATTAAATGGATAGTAATGGGTAATTTATATACATGTACAAACATAATTAATGGTATTTGGGTTCATAACAGAAAATAATTACATGAAAGTAAATAAGGAGAGAGAAATTCGTTATGGAATTTTTCCATGGTAGCAAGTGTACCTGAGAGGCATTAATGATAAAGAAAAGGGGTTTATCATCATTAAAAAATAAATAGGAATGTATTGGGGAGGTTATAAAGCATACCCAAACATTTTTAATTGAAAATAAAAGGGCATAACAACATAATGAAATTTGTAAAAAAATGGGAAAGGTAGAAATCCATTACTTGGACGTGTGATCCCAATGGCTGAGGAGGGGCTTGAGAGATTCTTATTGGGAGCATAGGGAACCCTAAAAGAATTATTGAGATAGGAGGTCATTGGTCGTTCGAGCTCCAACTTCATTGATTAAAGAGGAAGTGGGAGATCGGGCAGTTTTATATAGGAAAAGGGAAGATATTCTTTTTTATCTAGGTTTTGGCCACACCACATTGAACTAAACAAAACCACAAAATGAACCATATTTTTTTCCCACCATTTTTATAAATGGGGTTATGAAAAATTATTTTATACGTCCAATAGAAAAAACATCTTAAAATATTAGTATTTCTTATGTGGAGGTGGGTCACACTCTCAAGGAATTCTTTTTAAAAAGATATAATGTTTTATAAGTCTTGGATGGTCCACTAAATTATTGTAAAATAAATCAAACAAACCAAAAATCACATTATTTTATATGTAAAACATATATTGGCCTACCATAATGTTTATAGTATTTTATTTCTTCACTATTGGGTCATTATGATATCATAAAACACATTATATATTTAAACGTTATTTAATTTTTTCCCAAAACATCGACTGTCTTAGAAAATTATGAAAAAATAACCATTGGATAATTTTAACATCCCGATTACAAAAATTATATTAATTTTATCTAAATAATTTTGTGAATATGTGTATTATTAATTTTTTTAAAAAAATTAACATTTATAAAAAATTCATGGGTTTTGATAAATGCGGCTTACAGACCATAATAAAAATAAAAATTGTATCCATTAAAATTATATGATCATTTATATTTAAAAATAATAATTTAGTAATAATATTTTATTAAAATTTTATTTAATTCAAAATCCTAATAATTCATCAGAAATAAATTTCTTATCTGAATATTAACTACAAATACTATTTGAACATTAAAAACTATTTACAAAGTTACAATAATTAAAAGAATGTATATTTTTTTATTTTACACAAAAATGACGCACATAATCGTAGATCTAGGGTATTTTTACATAACCCCTAATAACACCCACATAAAACCTAAAGGTGAGGTTTGTGATGGTGACCGACTCTTGGGGTGGCTCTAATGACATCGCCCAGGTGGTGATCTCTATCTACATCCACTTCTCCCAAAGAAGGTTTTGTTCGAGCTTAATGTGTTGAAACTTGTCTTGGGATTGGTCACTAATGAAGCCCAATGACACCACCTCTTTTCCGAGCTCTGAAAAATTTGCTTCGCATGGGGAAAGTCTACATAATGAGGCCATCACTTCCTTTTTCGGAGTAAATAGTATTTGTTAATGCCCTAAATTTATACTAATCATTGATCATTGTTCAACGGCTATATTAGCAATGTTATAAATTCTTAACAGTATTTGGAAATCCAAAATCATAAAACCAAATAAGTTCATATGTTATATAACCATAATAATACGTTTAATTATATCATGAGAAATTTTCATTAATGAAATTCTGGGTTAGTACAATGCCTCACAGAGGGATTCCAATGACTTTATCCAAGAATTACTACTAAATGGATCGATAAAAAATGGGTGAGAGGTGACTAAAAACTAACCCTTAGGGAATGGATATTGGGAAAAACCCTAAAAACATGTTCAAGATACAGATGGAAGTGGATTCACACCCACTACTTATGAGTAACTAGTGTGAATTACAGTGACACATTGGGTCCCCTAACCCGAGGTCCTACATATGTAATTGGCCTAGGTCCATGTCCATGGTCATGTAAAAGTACATGTCGTGATACGACCTTGGTACTTCTACCAGTGTACCAGTACAAAACATAGCCCATGTACTATATGTCCAGGCCATGTATGTGTAGGGGAGTATAAAAAATTCTCCAACCTAGGTACTCTAGACCCAATCTCTGTATCTGATGAGGTACATGCCAATCCACCAGGGAGTATTCACATGCCATGTGAAAAGTTCACAAACCATATGATACATTACTATCTACTTTAACCCTTGACACCACAAAAGAGGCCCACATGGTTTGTATCACTTCCTTACATACCATGTAGTATAAAAGTTTATAGAATCCCATGTCTTGATTTACTTGTATTCTCGAGTGCTTTGGCCACATTCCTAGCCATGCATCTCCTGGAAAACAGGGTTCCACATTCCAACAAGTCTTTCAATCATCGATCAGAAAATATTGTCCCTTCGATCTATTTGGAAAACATATTTATATGTCATTCCTCATTGTTCACTGATGAACTGAAAATTAGGTATCCAAAACCAACCAATTCGTAGAATCTTTCTCCATTTCACCTCCATCATGTCGTGCTAAGCTAAGATCTACAATATCAGATCATTTTGCCAAAAAATCGGTGTGCAACGATTGATTCCTTAGGATGTGTCAATCCTCAGACCAAATGAAGAAAAACCATGGTGAAAGAATACTCAGGGGAGAAAATCACCTTAACAATCAAATTGAGAAAACCTTTATTGTTGTTCATGTCAAACTCAGTTTTTTGTCTTTATAATAAAAATAAAATAATCATTAATCATGATGAAAATTATCCCCATAAAACCTCGTAATAATTCCATATTGTAAAAATACTGATCCTCAAATCAATCTATTAGATTATTGATTTGTGTTAATCATATAAATTGAGAATGGGATATGAATACAATATAAAATCAATCTAACTCATTTTGGACTACTCACTGATGAAAAAAGGGGATGAACCATGATAATTACTGATATCATAAGATTCTATCTTACATAGGTCTTCAATCTTAGATTATGACTTCATTTTTAAATGGAATCTTAATCAATGAATCGTCAATGGTTATTTAGATATCTATATTTTAAAATCAAAAAAAAAATACCTATATCCATTTAGTTAAAGAAGAGATTTGGTTGGTGTGTTAATGACATAAATAAAATAATTTAATTAATTCTATTATTTATTTTATACCCATGATAACTTTTCAATGAATTCCACACATCAAACATGTTTATGCCACTCCTAGTGTAAACCCTACATTTTGAACACAACGGTTCCCTAATAATTCTAATCTAGGCCTCCATTTATATGTTATTATAATTTTTTCATAAAAAATGCATGTGTGTGCTATTTAATATAATAAAAATATTTGAAAAAATTATTTTAGGCACACCGAGTGTAACAATCACACACCATCTCAGATCTTAGTCATGAGAATATACTACTAATTATCCAAACATAATACATTTAAAATAAAATTCATTAAATTTTCTCCACATTGTGGATTTATGCCTGGAAAATCCAAAACAAGTTCTACATAATGATCTGTGGGCACTGAACATGAATTTAAGCCTCCTGCTCCCATGTTATCTCTTGGAGATTCTAATGCTACCACCTGACATAAAATAATGTAATTATTTTTCCATGATGGATCTTCTCCTATTTATCCTAAATCTCTAAAAGGTACTCATAAAAGGTAGAACTATCCTCGATGTATAGCTCACCCATGTTGATAATGTGAAATTGGTCATGAACATACCTTTTAAGATGAAACACATGGAATATATTGTGGACATAGTCTAACTGTGGAGGTACAGATAAGAGGTACACCACCTCACTAACTCTAAGCAGTTTCTTGAAAGGGACAATGAATCATAGAGATAACATACCACCCCAGTCATATCTATACAATCCATGTCGTGGTTAAACCCATAGGATCAGATAGTATCCATCATAGTACTCAAAATTCCTATTTCGTATGTCCACATATTACTTCTTATGGCTATGTACGAACATTATCCACTACTAGATGATCTAAACCATCTATGTATTTTCTTTTATAAACTCTACCCCATAAGTACTGACTCTCCTAGAATAGTCCAGAAAAGTTGTTATCTATAAGTTCACTCATAAAAAGCCTCAAATGGTGACATTATGGTGCTGAAATAGAAGCTATTTTTGTACACAAACTCAACTAGTTGTGGGTGATCCTCCCACCTATGTCCAAAGTCTAACTTGCATGATCACAATATGTCTTCTGGAACTAGAATGATTAGATTAGTATGGCTATCAATTTGGGGGTGAAACTCTATTGTGAAGTGTAACATACTCCCAAACACCTCACTTAGTCCCTTCCAAAACTGGTATGTGAAGTGATCATCATGGTTGGAAATGATCATTGATGGAGGTCCATGGAAGTGGAAACTCTATTGAATGTAGAGGTATCCCAATGTATTTTCAAAACTCTTCTACTAGATATCTATGAAGTGGATGACTTGGTGAGTTGACCTATAACCACCCAGATGGCATCATATCCCCTAAAATATGTGGAAATTCCATAAAAATTTTGATGATTATCCCATCCCACTTCAACATTAGACTCTCTAACGGATGAGCTAAACCCGCTGGAATGTTGTGCTCAGCCTTTACTTACTGACATGTAATGAATTGATACAAAAACTCTACAAATACTTTCTTCTTTCTTACCCACAAATAATGACATCAATGGTCCTGGTAAATTATTTCCACACCTGGATATACCACCAAAAGATTTGTATGAATCATTATTAGAAGCTCCTCTCACAATGTCATTGTCACCATAATGCTTCCTCTGAAAAGAACGACATGCTCCCCAAAATGATAAAAACTATCCGGGGGAATTTTTAGTGGATATATTAGTACATTGGGTATCACAGTCAACATCCAAAAGAAGTGCCTCCCTACATTTCCACAAGAGAAGTGTGGTGAAAACCATAGACAGGATGTAGGATACTCCACCTCCATCCAAATAGGATAACTATAACAAGCCCAACTACTCCAACTACTGATTAATCAACTATAAATAAGATCTTTTACAAAGAGAATCTTCTAAAACGTTCCCCATTCTAGCAGTATATAAAATTCCAATGTCAAAAATATTGTAGTAACTCTAGTCATCACATTTATTGTAAAGACGCTGTTTTTTCATGTAATTTTATTAATTATATAGAATTATTATGAGTCTGAGATAAATAACGGCAGGTGATTCTGAGGTCCGATGTGCCTATAATGACTTTATGAAATTTTTTGTAGTACATTCAGAAAACACACAAGTGACATTTTCTAAATATTGAACCGGTGCTCGACTTAAAAAGATAAGGGCATCGTTGAATCCACATCACCGGGATTCTCTTAAGGGAGGATTCACTTCGACACTAGTAGGGCTGGAGAAAAAGGTAGTTTTTGGGACTTTTTAAAATAATAATAAAACTACATTGTTATTTTATTTATTTCTTTCTTTTCCTCCAACAGAAAAACAACAACGTGCGACCAATGGCGTGTCATGCCATTAAATGGCTTAACCCTTCAAATCCTCTATAACAACATTATTAGAATTTAGAAAGGTTAATATTAAATGAAACCTTGTAAATTTTATGAGGGTTTCTCACCCTTCACCTCTACTTTTTAAATGAAGAATGAGGTGAGGTAATGGCATGGCTTCACCAAGAAAATAAGTATAGATAATGTTCCGTGATTCTATCTTTGGAGTATAGATCAAGTTCATGTGGGTTGTGTTGGGTGATGCCGAATCACGAATCGAAGGGCGACGCTTGAGTGGAAAAATTGGCAGATTGTTGTGGGGACAAAGAACACTGACCCACTTCCTCAATCGCAGCTTCTCTCCATCGTTCATGAGGTAAGGATTTATTTTGTTATAATTATATTAGTTTTTGAATGAAACCCTCTTGATATCAAGCTAATGAGGAGGGATCAGCCTAATAAAATAAGGCTCGGACCCTCGGCCATTATTGTAAATTCGGGGCGTTCATCATAAAATTTATATTCGGTTAGGGTGAGATATCGGACAACAGACGATGTCTACGTCCGGAACCATCCAACCATGATGGAGGAGACATGTTTATGCACATTGTAGGTGAAGGCCATGACACTATGCTATGGTGGTCAATGGAGTGTCCGGCACCAACCGACCTTGGTGGTTATGCGGTGCACCGTCGGGTGCTGCCGGCAGAGAAGGGCCGTAGATTTCTAGATGCAGCAATGCCAAACAGGGCAGCAAACAATGGTCGGCTACAGGTGGAGGTAGTCGAGTGCAACGATGTGCCACTGGTGGAGCCGCAATGAATGGACCCACATCGGGTGTCTCGGTTAACCTGGAAGTGCCCCTTAGGTGATGGATTTTCTCCTTACAAACAGAAGGGGGCCGCTCCACTTCCATGCTAGCTCGGGCAGACCGCGCAAGCCAGCGGGCCACACCCGATCGTTGGTCGGACCACACATTCATGTGGGATGCGTGAGCCTAATGGGCCAAACCTCCATGGTTCTGGACATTCCCCCTTACAAGTTAGTCCGGACCACTACCGGGCAGGCCGAGCCTGCAGCGTCCCAACCCAGCCGGGTCAGACTCGGACCATGTCGTTCCGACCGGGTCGGACCGGAACCAGACCCAACCCGACCCATTTTCTCTTAAAAGGCCATAACATCTGGGTGTTCTTTTGACAAACCATCTATGGAACTGGGACTCTTGGAATGAGATGGTCCTTTTGGTATACTCTAATTGAGTTTTGGAGATAGTTTGATTCTCGTAAGGTTGGATCAAACCTGAATCGAACCGGGTCCTCGAAACTAAAATGCTTATAACTCACTGACCGATCGTCCAATTGATGCAATGTCTGTCATGTTGGTACCCTTAGGACATGGAGGTCATTCATGTTACTCCTTTGTGGGGCTTAGTATAGGTCGAGGTACGACCGATATCTTGAGGGGATGATTCTACAGAGCTCGAGCACACCGAGTGCAAGGAATCCTATGGATAACTCTAACGTGAAGAAAGAACATCGATCATAAGTGGGTCAACATCTATTATATCCTGCGTGGGTCAACTCTCAACGATCATATTTGGGTCAGTGCATACCGATCTTGTGTGGGTCATATCCTGTGTGAGTCAGCAGGGGTTGTTACCTATCGATTTAGTGTGGGTCAGCATTAGTTCTTCTTAACAGAATAAGATGATCTAGCTTACGACTAATCACCTGTACTATTTCACTAAAATTATACCTAGTGTGATATGAGTATTTTAACATTGTGGGGTTATCTTTGTGGTGTTACCTATGTGGTACTTCTATCTTCTTGTTGTTACATATGTGGTAATTATATTTTCGTGGTTTTACCTTTGTGGTGTTACCTTCGTTGTGTTACCTTCATGGTCATATATTCATGGTGTTGCCTGTGTGGTACTTCTAGCTTTGTGGTGGTATCTGTATGGTACTTCTACCTTCATGGTGTTACCTTTGTGGTATTCTTCCCTCATGTATGAGATGAGTATATCCTGATAACTTAGGTATATGTATGGGTATATACCTATGTAGAGTTGATTTCTATATCATAGTTATTGAGATGGAGGTCTTGCTTTGTGTTTTTTCTTTTATAGAACTCTGGGAGACCTATGGGGGTCTCCTTGTCCCTATTGAGTATCATTATACTCACCCCTACACAGGATATTCCAACAACATGTTGTGTCTTGTGCAGATGAAAGAAAACATTGATTGAGGCTGAGAGGGCCAGGACTAGACGGTGATCAGGGATGAACCATTCGGCGTGACATGACATAGGGACTACTGACTATGAGATGTAACTTCCCATTAGGTAACATCTGTTGTGGATGATCCAGAAGCTATTTTTTACTTTTCTGTTGTATTTTTACTTTTCAGTTGTACTTGTACTTTTCAGTTGGGATTGTATTCAGGCCCCATTACTTTCAACACACATTTTCAACATTAGTTTACCTCATGGTTTCATCTTGTTGTGTTCTTGGATTATGTGTCTGTATAAGATATAAGTAAATGCCTTCCCATTTTAGGGATATGCCTTTTCGGGGATTGTCTCCAGCCCATGGCCTATAGAAATTTCGCTTGGGGTAGTCACGACACATGCCTCGATGGATGGGTCATGACAAAGTAGTGTCATAGGAGTCGGTTCTACCGAAGAACTTGGACTCTAATCGTTTCTATATGGAAATAGTGTTATGTGTTATGAGTGTGTTTTTTGGATTGGGGAATCCAATGTAGGTGCAATGGTCGACATATCTATACACCAGGACCCTAAATTATGATTTCTGACTCTGTCCACAGAAAAACTGATTGCTCCTATTTTTGAAAAGTTTTTCTTATAATATCATTGAGTTAACTCACTAGGTATAAAATATTGACTATGGAATACATTTCTTATTTCAGGATGCCACCACACAGAAAATCATCTTGGATTCCTGAGAGAGTACGTGAGGACGGCCCACCGAGTGATTAGGCTTCGGTGTGGTCCCTCTTACGGCATTAGAAGCTTTGGGTGGTGTACCAGCACCACCACTACCCATTGGTCAACCATTACCACCGACCCCACCAGTAGAGGACTCATTCTGACTGAGTGAATTTCATAAGTTTTAGTGGATTAGGCTTTCGAGGTTCCAAGGAGGGACAAACCCATAGGCGGTTGAGGACTGGCTGGAGGCTGTGGCTTGAGTTTTTCACTTAGTTGTGACACCAACTGATCTGATGGTGATCCTGTCTACCAGTCTCTTCCAGGGAGCAACTGGGAGATGGTGGAGTCCGACAATCATGTTCCATGATGAGGAAAACTTCATCTATGTAGATGTTAAAGGAATTTTTAGAGAAGAGTTAGTCCCAGTGAATCTATGATCAGTACGTGTACAGGAGTTGATGCACTTATAGTAGGGCCGCATGACTGTGGCCTAGTACTTAGTGTAGTTCACTGATCTCTCCCATTACTCCACTAACATGGTACAAGACCCTTTAATTAGGGACCAAACCATTGAGAATGGTATCGTATGGGAGATCAGAGCATCGATCATATCTCTCAGCATTCCGACACCAGCTAGAGTACAAGAGAAAGAAATTTTTGTGGATAGCTTCCTAGATGAGTAGGCACAGACATCGAGAACCACCACCGGACATCAGGTCGCAGAGTCATTTGCAGGATGAAGTAAATGGATGATGTAGGGGCCCATTTAGCCCAAACCTTCCGCTCGATGACCTCCGAATATATGTTCGGTGGTGCGAGGATCACTGGACAGAGAAGTGAATATTAATAGAAGGCATTGATACTCACGCGGCGGGAATGGTCCCATGGCTTGCGACAACCTGACCCACCATACGAATGAGTAGTAGATGGTCAAGGGACCACCAAGCTACAGGCATAGATTTGATCTAAGAGGTTTGTAAGAAGCAAAAAAATGTGGCAGAGTATTTGGCTGTGCATCAGGCGGTGGGAGGAGATTTGTGGTTCTATAGCCACCATCTCTAGGTGGTCCCCCCTGAACATAATGAGTAGGTGGATAGGGATGAACATAACTCCAGACAACTAAGCCCTACGACCACATCACTCCAGATATGATTAGAGGTATGGTCTGTTTCTACTCTACCTTAGCTGTAATAATTATATCCACAGGTTCCGGTCACACATTTATTTCTGTTTCCTTCGTTCAAAGCTCGAAGATTCCGATGGAGACGTTGGCATTATACTTACTGATATACACTCTTACCGGAGGGGATTTGGTGATTACACACTATTTCTGGAAGTGAGAGATAACTCTAAGAGGCAAGAGATTCATTTGGGGTCTTCTAGTAGCGGCGTCGAGGCCTTACGATACCATCATGGTATGGATTAGTCACCCATAGTCCATTCCTAGATTGACTATTTTAGGCGCAATGTGCGGTGAGTCCAGGAGGAGGGGAACAGGTTTCCATTCACTAGTGAGAATGGAACATTTTAAGCACATGATGGAATTACCCTGATGAGGGTGCAACCAATCACACATCACTTGTCCAGCCTTACCCTTGAAAAAGATGACATTGAGAGTCCGAGCTATCCCGTAGTGGTGGACCAGAATGCTGATGTCTTCCTAGAAAATCTTCCAGGACTACCTCCATATAGAGAGGTAGACTTTTAAATCAAACTGTACCCCTAGATGACACCGATATCTACACTAGAATATTAGATGGCTCTCATAGAGCTTCATGATTCATGGGTACAATAGGAGGACTTGTAGATAAAGGAATTAATAAGGCCCAAGGTTTCTCCATGGGCCACCCAGATTTTGGTCGCCAAGAAGGAAAATGGGATTTTGAGACTCTGTGTGGACTACCGATGCATGAACCCGGTTAATGTGAAGAACAAATATCCACTTATAAGGATTGATTATTTTTTTAATCAACTGAATGGAGATCATTAGTTTTTTAAGATAAACCGTAGATCAAGCTATCATCAGCTCAGGGTAAGAGACGAGTATATACAGATGATGACCTTAAAAAGTCAGGCACAAACCTCTGGTAGTGTCTAGCCAGCCCCAATAATACCCATATCTCTCTATCCATCTGCATTGGATCCGACAAAGATAGAGGCTATACTTGATTGGGGGCCTCCCAAGAGTGTGACTGAGGTGTGGAGTTTATTGGGTTTGTCTAGATACTAACAGAGGTTTGTGGATGAATTTTATAGAGTTGTGGAACCCTTGTTAGTGTTGATGAATAAAGGACAACCCTTCATATAAATAGAGAGATGCCATTAGAGTTTTTAGGAGCTGAGGCAGGGATTGATGAGTGCCCCCATATTGAGGGTAATAGAAGAGGGCATTGGCTATGTAGTCTTCTACATCGCATCATGGTATGGATATATATGTGTCCAGATACAGGAGCGAGCAGTGATCTCTTATGGTTCCTGATACATGAGTCAACATGATCACAACTACACTACCCATGACCTAGAGTTATTAGTAGTGGTCTTTTACTTGAAGATGTGGTGACATTACGTTATGGGAGAATTTTTTACAGTCTAATATGATCACAAGAGTCTTAGGTATATCTACTCTAATAAGGACATGAACATGAGACAGTGGTGATGGAAGGAATTCCTCCAGGACAATGAATTTGATATAATCTATATTCTTAGGAAGGGGAATGTGGTAGCAGATGCACTAATCCATAGTTCTGGTCTAAAATTTTTGAATGAGGAGAACAAGCATCTAGCCACATTACAGATATCCTTTGTGGATAAGGATGGAACAACTAACCTCTAGTCTATGACTTTCACTCCCCCGCTTCATTAGTGATTTTAGGAGGCACAACTTAGGGGCACTAACTGCGAGGATAAACATGCTCATATACTCTCATGATAGGGACCTAAAGAATTCTTTGAAGGTGGGGAGCACGTAATCCCCTTTAGAGGACGTACCATGGTACCAGTGGCTCTATGGGAGGAGGTGTTGAGGGAGTTCCATACGTCCTCTCTAGCGGTACATCCTGTTGTGGTGAAGATGTACCAGGACCTCCGACATTAGCACTTGTGTCCAGGGATGAAGAATGAAATAGCAGAGTTTGTTTCATGATGCCACAATTTTCAGCAAGTAAAGGCTGAGAATCAGGTTCATGCAGGCTTAGTGTAGCCACTAGAGGTGTCTATGTGGAAGTGGGATGGAATTTCCATAGACTTTGGGACATGGCTTCAACGTATATCTAGGGGACATGATTCCATCAGGGGGATCATTGAATGACTCACCAAGTCATCCCACATCTATCTATCTTAGAGAAAGGATCATTAGATGGATTGAGATGCCTCTACATACATGAGATTGTACGACATCATGGGGTTCCATCGACAATCATATCTAACCTTGACACACGTTTTAAATATCCGTTGTGGAAGGGATTACAAGAGGCATTTGGGACTCTGCTATGTTTGATCACCACCTTTTATCCATAGATGGATGGTCAGACAAAGTAGACCATTCAAACACTAGAGGACATGTTGTGTGCTTGCTTCATAGATTTTGGTCGTTGTCGAGAGGATCACTTTCCCTTGGTGGAGTTCACATACAATAATAATTATCACTCCACCATCGGTATGGAACCATTTAGGGCCTTTTGCGGTCAACCATGTTGATTAACTCTATGCTGGATGGACCCCGGGGAGTCAGCACTTTTGGGTCCAGAGTTGGTACGGGCTACCAGTGAGAAGGTACAGGTCATCCAGGAATGGATGAAGATTGAACAGAGTAGACAAAAGTCTTATGCTTATAGGAGGCAAAGACCATTGGAGTTCGAGGAGGGAGACCACTCCTTCATACTACTCTCATCTCAATGATATTTATGGAGATTTGACTGAGGCGACAACTTTTCACCTTGGTTTCTCGGACCACATTTGATACTTCGAAGGGTAGGCAAGGTGGCATACTTCATGGAACTGCCACAAATATTGGAGAGAGTGCATGGCATCTTCCATGTATCCCAGCTGAAGAGACATGTTCATGTACCATCTCACATCATCGACCATGGTGAGATGGACTATGATGATGGGGAGACGATTATAGAGTTTCTATTGGACATTGAGGATCGATAGAAGTGAGTCCTTAATAGATGATAAATACCTGTGGTGCACGTTTTCTGGAAGCACAAGAACCTACATGAGGACACTTGGGAGCGGGAGGCTTAGATACGTGCTCAATACCCACAATTTTATTCTTAATTTATATTGTGGATTTCAGGAATGAATGTCCCTAAGGTGTATAGAATGTAATGACCTGGATTTCCAATGTAATTTTTTTAATTATATGGAATTATTACGAGCCTAAAATAATTTACGGTACGTGATTTCGATGCCCGATGTTCCCAGAAAGAATTTCTGAAAAAAATTAGCTACATTCAGTAAACACAAGAGTGGGGTTTTCTTAACTTTTGAAGCAGGGGTCAGATTAAAAATGTGAGGGCACCGTTGAATCCGTAGTGCCGGGATTAGCATAAGGGAGGATACACTCTGACAATAGTAGTTCTGGAGAAAATGTTAGATTTTGGGACTTTAAAAAAATAAAATAAAAAAACTTTGTTATTTTATTTATTTTTTTATTTTCCACGAATAGAAATATAGTTGTGTGGGACCAACGGTGTGTCATGTCATTAAATGGCATGACCCTTCAAATCTTTTGTAACATCATCGATGGAATTTAGGAAGGTTCTTATAAAATGAACCCTCATTAATTCTACGAGCATTGCCCGCCCCCCCTCATATTTAAATGGAACTTGGAGAGAGTTAATTGGATGACATCACCAAGAAACAAAGTGTTGATAAAGTGCCACGACACCAACCATGGAGGACGATGCTGGTTCCAGTGGGCGGTGATGGGTGACACCGAATCACGAACCAAAGGAAGACGCTTGAGCGGTAGCTTTGGTAGCTTGTTGTAGGGGTAACGAACACTGACCCACTTCCTCAATCATGGGCACTCTACATCATTCTTGTGGTAGGTATTTATCTTGTTATAACTCTATTTGATTGCTGAATCCAAACCACTTGTTATCAAGTTAACACGGAGGGAACAGAACAAATAAACAAGGCCATACCCTCCACCCTTGATTGATTTTTGGTGTGTTCATTACAAAGTTGATCTTCAGGTCGAGAGAGATCTCAGATGGAAAACGATTGTGGAGGCCGACATCGGCTAGCCACGATGGAGGTGACACGTCGATGAACGATGTAGGGGGAGGTCGTGGCACAATGTTGTGGTGGTCAACAAAGTGACTCACACCGACTGACATCATTGGTGATGCAGCGTGCCGTCATGGGCCGATGGTGGAGAAGGGTCGTGGATTTACAGCCGCTAAGGGGCCCATCAAGGCGTCCGAAAATTTCCAACCATAGATGGAGGCAATGACGCAGAACGACACGCCATTAGAGGAGTCGCCCCTCCAACACCATGGCGACGGGACCAACATCAGGTACCGTGGGGGACCTGGGAGTTCCCCATAGGTGATTCCACTTTCCCTTCCAAATGAGAGGTGGATCCTCCCCTTACATTTCAGCTTGGGCAGACTGTGCGAGCTAGCGGGTCGCGCCCCATCGCAGGACGGACCGCCCATTCCAGCGGGCCATGCCCCAGCGCGGGTCTGGCCATTCGAGCCCAGTAGGCCGCCCCTTATGGGCCGTGTCGAGCCCCCATACAGGCTAGGCCGCGCTCACTAACAGGCTGGGCTGGACCTCAGACGAGTGGGCCGAGCCTGCCATGGTCCAGCCCAGCCAGGTCAGACCTGGACTTGGTCGGACCAGACCCAGACTGGGCCGGACCAGACCCAAACCCAACCAGGCCCATTTTCGCTTAATGGGGCACAACGTGAAATTCGAGCATCCATTTGATGAACTATCTACGGCGCTGGGACTCTTCGGGATAGACACTCCTTTTAATATAATTCTCATGAGTTTGGAGACTGTTGGAGTATGACTAGGTTGGATCGAACCGTAGTCCAACCGGGCCCTCATAACTAAAATGCTTATAACTCACAGATAGGGCATCTGGTTAATGCACTGTCTGTCACATTGAAACCCTTACAACCTGGTGGAACTTAATGGAAACCGTTGTGGAGATTATTTTTGGTGAATTTATGACCAGTATCTGTAGGGGAAAACTCTACGAAGCTCGAGCTAACCAAGTGCGAGAAATCATGGGGCTGGCTATAACTTGAATAAAGAAGATCGATCCAATGTGGGTTAGCATCTATCGATCCTGTGTGGGTCAGCATGTATTAGATCAAGTGTGGGTTAGTACTCTGCGATCCTGTGTGGGTCATCACATACCAATCCTTTGTGGGTCAGATTTTATGTGGGTCAGTAGGGGTTAATACCTATCGATCCTGTGTGGGTCAGCAATAGTGCTTCTTAACAGAATAAGACAGTCTAGCATAGGAAAAATAATCAGTACTTCTGTACATAAGTTATACATGGTCTGAGGTGAGTCTTTTACCTTCTGTGTATTATCTTTGTTGTGTTACCTGTTTGGTACTTCTATCTTCATGGTGTTACCTCTGTGGTACTTTTACCTTCGTGGTGTTACCTTCGTGGTGTTAACTTCGTGGTGTTACCTGTGTGGTAATTCTATCATCGTGGTTTTATCTTTTTGGTACTTATACCTTCGTGGTGTTACCTTTGTGGTATTTTTCCCTCATGTATGAGATGAGTATATATTGATAACATAGGTATATTTTGGAACATATACCAAAGTAGAGTTTCTGTCTATCACTTTGTTCTTGAGATGGAGGTCTTGATTTGTGGTTTTTCATTTTTTGAACTCTGAGAGACCTACAGGGGTCTTGGGTTCTCTTCTGACTATCGTTATACTCACCGCTTCATGGGCTACACCCGCACCTTGTTGTTTCTTGTGCAGATGACGAACAACATTGATCAAGGATGAGGGAGCCAGGACTGGATGGTGCTCGAAGGTGGACCATTTTGTGTGACATGACACATGTACAACTGATCTTGAGTTGTACCTACCCCATAGGGTTAATCCTTAGTGGACGATCTAGGAGCTATTTTTCAATTTTCAGTTGTATTGTTACTTTTCTGTTGTACTTTTACATTTCAGTTGTTCTTATATTCCAACCCCTTTACATTCAACCCACTTTTACTATAGCATTATACTACATGGTTTCTTCTTGATGTGTTCTTGGACTACATGTCTGTATAGGATAAGAGGATATTCCTTCACGTTTTAGGGATATGCCTTTTCGGTGTTGGTTACCAACCCCTAGCCTATGGAAGGTGGGATTGGGGTAGTCATGAAACAGGTCACGAGGGATGGATCATGACATCTATCAATTTTTAGGATCCTTTTGGGAGAGGATATACTTGAGACTCTTGTTATTAGATTATATGATAAACTAATCTCCCATCAGGTAGTGTCAAAAAATATTTAGTGTGGAGACTACCATTGTTAATTCAAGATCATGTGTCACATAGTTCTACTAATTTGGTCTTAACTGATGTGAACTGAAGGTAATCAACTCCTACCTCAGCATTAGATCACAACCAAGGCTGGTTCATGATGCATTTGATTATACCCTATATTGGACACCCTCTTTGAAAATCTCAAAATGGGAGTGCTCATGATTTTTTTCCTTGACTATTGAAATTCCTTTTAGAATCTCTCTTTATACACAAAAGGTTTCAACTTTATTTTTAACGTTTTCATGGGAACATATATCCATTATAAATAAGGTATGAATCTACTTTAATATCCCACCACCAAAATGAAGATACACACCTCCATCACGCTTTTTATGGCTCCCATGTTAACAAAAACTGACCCATGGTTGGGTCGACTACCCCTCCATCTATTAAGATAAAATGTCCAAAAAAGTGGATAGACTAAATCTAAAACTATAACATTGATAGATTAAAATATAGTTGGTGAATTCAGAGTATGTCTAGAACTATCCTCAATTGTCTTGCATGCTCTTCCTCAGGCACTATGTACACAAGGATATTGTTGAAGAAGAATACCATGAACAAGTCTGAAAAAGTCTAGAAGATCGAGTTCTAGTGCTCCATAAACACTACTAGGGAATATATCATGGAAAAGGGAATCACCATGTACGTATAGTGAATATATAATCATATGAATTCAATCTTCGGTATATCCTAATCCTATACTCGCAACTAGTGATATCCATACCTATGGTCATCCTTTTAAAACCATCATTCTCCTCTCAACGGATCATATTGACCATTAATCCATTTTAGTGGATAAGTTTTTCATCATGGTCACTTGGTTTAAACATTAGTAATACACAGATAACCTTATGCTTCATCTTCCTTCTTGGTGATTAAAATAGGGGATTTCCAAGTGAACTACAAGGACTAACAAATACCTTCCTCTACAAGTCCTTCAACTACACCCTCAGTTCGTGATGCTATGAGGGAGACAAACGATGCTCTATAGCAGATATTAGTGTCGTACTCGGTTTTAGGTCAATCCTGAATTCAATATCTTGAATGAAAGGAAATCCTATAACTTCCTTATGGAAGACATCCTCATACTCCACACCCACTACAGGAAATTGGGTACTCATAACATCCACTACAAGAAGGGTTAGGCTGGACAACTGTGGAGTAATCTGTTATAACTTCTTATGCATGAGTCCACCCTACAATGCCTAGGTTTCCTTTTACTAAAAAATATAACTTATTCACACTAATGAGGATACACCACATCCTTTACATGGAACAATAAAAACAGGAATGATATTTGGATAAACATTCCATGCCTACGCTGAAGTTATAAGTCCTAATTACTAATATAAAGAGATCCCAACAGAAAGTCCTACCTCCAATATCTAGGACACAATGTACGATTAAGTGTGTGATATCTATATGTCTCCAATAACATGGTTCGATCCAAGAGCTCAATTAGAATATCTAAGTCTCAAAAATTTTATGTGGTAGGAAATAAATTACTAGAAACCATGTCTATCGATACTACAACCATAGTAGAAAAGAATCATATCATTCCATGAATAATTCTTCGGGCACTAGGGTTATAATCATTTACCACCTACAGTTCCCCCCAATCCTCTAGCCCCCTTAGCCTATCGTAGACCACCTAGGGGTGGTGGTGGTAATATGTTAAAGAATCTAAAAAATCCAGTGGCTCTCCCTGCTCTTCTTCCATGTTTGTTACCCTGTGAACCTACCTACTCCTTCCACTATCTTTTCCTTAGTTTTCCATCCATGGTCTCTTTTTCAGCTATACGGTGGGTTTTATAATCTCTCACAAGATGTACCTTTAAATAAAATGAGTATCACCACCTCTCATTGGAGAGATTGGAGCCACCCGGTGATCCTTGAACCATAGATCCTATATCCTAGGACATCATCTTGAAACATCAAATTTTTCCTGATCACTTAGACTAACCTTTACTCCCTTCTTCCAAGGCCTCCAAACATATGTTCCTTATAGAATCAACAACTAGATATGTTCGGTCAACCATGAAACTCTCAATCATGATGGATTTCTCTATCACATCAGTATAGGTAGAAAGGCATAGTGGGATACAAGTGGTATAGATGTATCTATGAAATCCTCTCTTGAAGGTCTGATCCCTAAATAAATGGTCAGAAACCATATCCATCAAGTACCTAGAGTGGCCTGAAAACCATGATGAATACTCTTCTACGATCGTGATTCCCTACTGGAGCTGAAGAAGCTCCCAGATACGTACACCCCATAGTTTAATTGGAGATAAATCCTCTCTAAAAAGGCTCTAAAACGGTTACCTTGCTAGATTAACCTAATCCTAAGATTGGGTCATGAAAACCCATCGTCAACATGTTGATACATGAAGAAGGATAAACTCTAGGACCACTATATGATATGTTAGTGTATTAACCATATGGAAAACATAGGTCACCACCTCAATGCATTCCTCAACCACCTATGGGTCAGTCATGCCTTGAAACCTGAGGGGTCTCTATCGCTGAATTCCGTGATGTACCCTAAGCCTATGCAAATCATACACTGGTAATACGGGTACCATGTGCTTCTCTAAAAGTGGTGGTATAGCTGGTGAGCCACATGGAGGTAACACCTCTAGAGATGGACCTTGTATAAATGCCTCGTCGTTGAGGGAATCATTCTCAAGATCATGATGCTATATCCTAACTGACATATTTTGTAACACCCAAAGCTTCCACGGTACGTTTCCCTTCGAATAATGCAATAGCGTGTGTTGTATGCATCCTCGAGCTCTAACACACACCACAACTAATTAAACTAGCCGTTGTGAATAGTAATACATACTTTATGAAATTTTATAAATTTTATTTATCAAAATGGACTTCATTTTTGGATACGGAATATTGAAATTAGCCTATGTTGAATTTTTGGTATTTTTCCGAGAACTTCTAATTTTTTATGAATAGTGAAAAATACTTAAAAACAACTTTTTAAATAAAAATAATTTATAGTGATAAACTATACTATTTAGTGGTTTTAAAGTATAATTAGAATATATTTTTACCATTTTATCCAATGGTGGTCATTAGAATTAATTTGACATTGAAATTGGACATAAACAATTGCCAATCTTTTGATATAAATTGTTTCTTAGAAACACGCTATTTTTTGTAACAGCGGGAATTAATTATAAAATTAATTAATGCAACATATATGTTTGGAATTCTGTAAAATAGACATCATTTTTGAATTCGGAATATCAATTATAGCTTAGGGTGAAATTTTGGCATTGTTCTGAAAAACTTCAATTTTTGATGAATAGTGAAACCACTAAGTGGTAGTTAAATAACTGATTTTTCATTTAAATGAAATATTACCACTTCTGTGTTTTGATTTTCAAAAATCCGACATACATGGTTTTCATTAAGAAGTAAAATGTGGTTCAATGAGATTAAAATCATTTTTTGGTGAATAGTAACTTTTAAGTTCTTAATCGCGATTAGAGGTAATTAGTGTAGTTTAAGGTAAAAATAATGTTTTAATAATATGAGATGAGCTTGAAACTTGTCCTACTCCTATTGGATGAGTCATGGACGACCAAGACAACCCATGGGTCAACTTGGGGACCCCATGGAGCCACTTTAGTTGGAAAATGACATTAATATATATTTATTTAATGTTAAAATTAAATTGAGACAAACATGAGTTGTTTTACTAAAACAGTTTTTAAGTGGGGTTACACAAGTCCCAATTTTGACTATAAATATTAATTAGAAAGATAAAAAGATTTCCTACATCATAGTATTTTTTTATAATTTTTAGACATTAAATAAATTAAATTATTTATGACATCATTATGATGCAGCGATGACCTCATTATTTAACAATTTTAATAAAATGAAACGATAATGTAAAATCCAAGGCTTACACTTGCACAAAGACTATTTAATGGGTATATTTATAACCCTTATCACCTTATCCACGAATTATATAAGTGTGGGACCTTTAGAATCCGAAAAGCATTGTATAATAATGTAAGATTTCAATCTTTCCAAAAGAGCCCCTCCTATCCTCTTATAAAAGGCCCCCACCTCTACCACCTTATTCACACTTTCAAGCCTTTTGATTCAGCCAAAATCTTCCCAAATACTCTCCCAAATTCTCTCCCTTCATACTAGAATCTTACTTTAGTCATAAAGCCATCCTATGGAGTCCTTTTGATCAAATAAAAAGAAGAACCCGAAGAAGAGGTAACATTTTCATCACCCTCTTTCAAGTTTCTTTCTTCTTCCACTCCCTCTTTGTTTATTATTTCTATTCTAAAATTATAACTCAAGTATCTTATATATACTGTGATGTTATTATAAATATGGAACAACCATATTCAGTATTCTACCCATCAGTTGAATGACATGTCACCATACGTGCGTACGTACGGCTTACCGTCTCCACGTCGTGGTGTAATTGTTATTCAATATATTATTATTTTGATGGGTATAATAATGATATGTAACTCATGTAAATAATAAATATAACATGATAATGATTCTGTATATATGATATAATATCCAACTATATATTATTTTAATATCAAAATAATGATATGGTCGCTCGTGCGTACGTACGGACTACCGTCTCCACGAACGCGATGAGATTCATTCTCCGTCGTATCCATTCAAGTATAATTATCATTTAATGATTTAAAAATAATGTTTAAGGACATGATATCATTCTGGATATGAATAAGATACAACCTACCCATGAAAAACACGACTTGCGTAACAAAACATATAAAAGAAAACGAGTAAGTTAACACCCGAAACAACGATAAATCTAAGATATTGTTAACAATGCAATGTTAAAAGATCATATATGATATCATATTAATGTATATGATTCTTGTATAATTTAATAACAATTATTTCACCATTATACATGAGGTTAAACTACCCCAACCAAGGAAAAGTACAAGGTAAGGGTTTACTTCACAACCTCTTCATTATCCAAGGTTGTTATTACGTAAATATCCACTTGGACCTCGTTATCATCCACATCCATGTTACTTAAAAATGTCTTTCAAAACATTTTTACTATTAAATAGAAAATGGGTTAAAGTCATTTATACCCTTATACGTTTTTGAAAGGAATCTTACCGTCGTTTTCCAAACAATGTACTTTTTGACCTTTTTGACAAATTTAAGGTAAGAATGTTTTTTTAACTTATACGGCGGGTGCGGCTATTTTCTGCCATTATAACTTCATCGAAGCATCCCTTACAAGCTTATAAGAATATTTTCAAAGTAAATGTATTATTTTATAATTATGGGACTTGTAAATGATTTCAAAAAAGAGAGATATTTCTCTTAAATAGCTTTGATTTCATCCATGTCAACATCCTTTGATGGGTTTTAAGTTTAATTGAAATTGATTTATGATACAAAACTCCCATTGAAAATTTTGTGAAATATTTGACTTTGGATGTGTTATTTTTATACCATCCATAGTTATGGAGAAATTGTTGAAGTTTCGTATGCTAGTTTTAATACGAATATTTATGTTATGTTTAAACCTAATCATATGAGGAATGTATTGGACTTAATAAGTGACGGGTGGAGCCCGCTATAGCTCCTCGATGCATCGGTAGGTCTCATGAGACAACTAGTCGAGGAATTGGCTGAGGCCCTTTCCAAATTTGATTTATGGTTTTGGCCAAGGCCTTAATCATTTTAGACGTCTTGGCCGAGGCCTTGACAAAATGTTTCAGAATGTCCGGCATTATACATTCCCTCATTGTGAAAGTGGTTATTGATCTTTCATTTGATTATTCATCTAGTAGAATATCCATGTGAGTAAGTAAGTGGCATTATTTGATTTTACTTTTTCCATATTATGCTGAATTTCAAGTTTAATAAGGCTTTTGTTTAGTTATACATTGCCTTAAATGTTTATGTTTATTTATGAAAGCTTCCGCAATATTGTTATCCTTACTGTGCATCTGAGCTCACCCCATTCAATGTTTTAATATTTTCCAGGATGTGAAGAAGTATTTTATGAATGACCTGCCGGGATAGTCAGAAGAGGATATGAGTGTGTACTATGGAGACTTTGTTATTTTATATTTTCAATTTATGATGTAATGTAACATTTATGAATGTATGTCGTGTTTCCAAGGCTACTAAACTAATCGGTCTTTCGAGACTTGATCTTTTGTGATCATGCCAATGTTACGAAGTAAGGCACCGACTCTGGGTAGCTGGGGTTGGGGCGTTACAGTTGGTATCAGAGGAAGTTTAGTACTAACCTTGGAATCTAGATTTAGATAAACTCTTATTAGAGTACATAGCCCGAAGATAGACTTTGAGGATTAGTATAGAAGAACTTCCTAGAATTTTGGTATTGTAGAGATGTTGTGAGTTTTCCGAGCAATACATCCCTGTCTGGATACGAGCTGGTAGAGGCGGCTCTGGAACAGATGTACCTAGGTGTAAAACCTGAAAACACAGCTTTGTTCTAGACTCGAACGAGAACTGGTGCACGACAACGGGCCTTGCTGCACTCTTAGTTACGACACTCCCGGGGGATATGCTTTGGATAATTCTCATTTTCTTTATAAACCTCTATGAAGGGTTATGAGTATATAATTCCTCAAAGAAAACATTTTTATGGATTATATCCATAAATATTTCAATTTATGTTAAGTATCTTACAAGTACGGAATTATTTATTTTGATTTATAAACTAATATAGTTTATGCCATTGTATAGAAATGGCGCCTAGTGGAAGGAATGGAAACCGTATCAATGCACGCACTCTGTGTAGGGATTGCCCTCCTGCTCAAGATAATTATTGTGGATCTGGAGATACAACTGGTGCTGACCAACTTATTACCATACTGGGACAACTCACTCAGGTTATGAATAATAACCTTACTCGTATGGAGCACCCAGATCCGCAACGTGGGGGATCAATGATAGACCGTTTCATGAGGCAACAACCACCAACCTTTAATGGGAGTACAAATCCTATAGTAGCTGAGCAATGGATAAATTCCTTAGAGAAAATATTCCATGCTTTGGGGAGTAGTGAAAGGGAGAAGGTTGTCATGGCAGTTTACCGCCTCACTGGAGATGCCGATCAGTGGTAGTCGCTGATTCAAAACACAAAGGAAGATGATGACGTATCGAATATGGAATGGAGGGAGTTCAAAGAGCTTTTCTTAGAAAAATACTTTCCTCATGACCATCGAGCAGATATGGAAAGGCAATTTCTGAGTCTGAGGCAGAAGGAGGATGATAATGTCGCAAAGTATGAGGCTAACTTTACAAGGTTAGCGAGGCATGCTGCCGATTATATACGTAACCCAAGGAGTAAGATTGATCATTTCTTTTATGGGTTAAAACCATTTCTCTGTCGAGCTTTAGTATCACAATCCTTCTCATCATACGAAGATATTGTCTCGTGTGCTATCAAGACAGAAAAGGAATTCTCTATGTCTTATGACAACAATGTAAAGCAAGAGAAGAAGAGAACGGGGGAACAAGAGACAGATAAAGGGAAAAAAGGAAGGAAGGATTTTCCATTATGTGATAATTGTGGGAAGAATCACCCTGGTACTTGCCTAAAAGGAATGGGAGTTTGTTATAAATGTGGAGAAAAGGGTCACCAGGCTCGTGATTGCAAGGGAAAGAAAGAGGCTGTCAAAGTTGAATGCTACAATTGTAGGGAAATGGGGAATTATGCAAATGAATGTCCTAAGCTTCAAGGAATCTTACCTCAGAAAAGGCCAAGGGATAAAGGCCAATCTTATGCTGTGACTACAGTTGAAGCGGAATAATTAATTTACTAGTGCTTTTGGACTAAAGGATTATATTCTGGTTATAAGAATAATGTAATATATATAAAGATTGTACTGAAGCACTTTTTTATTTCAGTAAGGTTTTAATATGATTAAGGTAATCATATTTTTAGTATGTGAAAATAAGAGAAAATTTTCCTTGTTTGGGGAATCTGATGTTACAATTGATTTTGGAATTTAGAGACCTTTTAGAGAAAGTATGGACGGAGGTATTTTGGATAACTATTAAGGTTGGAATGGATTAAGTTGAACCATGGATAGTATTGTTTAAGGTTAAAGCATTTTTGAAGATTATTTTTGGAATATTATAATACTATAGTTTTAGGAAAAGGACAACCTGCAGGGTGGGGAATAACCCGTCGCGTCGGACAAAGCTGCAGGAATCGAACCCACAACCATAGTGCGACAAGCCTTTATTTCCTACCACTAGCCTACAGGAAGTCCCTGGTTATTACAAAATAGTTTTATTAATCTAAATGGTATGTGTTAATATTTGGAACCTTATACAATTAGGATAAATAGAATATTTTTGAGTTCCATTACCATTTGGAGTAAAAGTTGGGTATGTGGTAAAAAATTATTAACGAATGAAAGTATACATAACAAGTATGTATATTCCCTTACGTTCTTAGTAAATCTTCTAAATAAATTCCTCATCATTATAAAAGGTAACTTAAAACAAAAATGTTGTCGGTTAACTTTTCCAACTGGGGATTCAATGACCGTTTAACCAATCACAAGTTTGTGATTTTCTTGTAGTTAAACTTTCTCCTAATCCTATTTTCTATAACTCTCCATCAGACCTTCATGGTTTGTTTCTCCTCCATATCCATATTTTCATAGAATCCTAGAATTGGCTATATCTGGTGACCTTTGTACTTATCTTGATTTCTTTTAATGTTATATATTTATTAACCTTATTTCCGATGTGGGTTTTCCACAAAGGTATTTTCTATTTTCAACCTTTTATTTTCAAAGAAAATTTTCAAATTGCGAGGACGCAATTTATTGAAGGAGGGGATAATGTAACACCCCAAGCTTCCGTGGTACGTTTCCCTTCGAATAATGCAATAGCGTGTGTTGTACGCAACCTCGAGCTCTAACACACACCACAACTAATTAAACTAGCCGTTGTGAATAGTAATACCTACTTTTTGAAATTTTATAAATTTTATTTATCAAAATGGACTTCATTTTTGGATTCGGAATATCGAAATTAGCCTATGTTGAATTTTTGGTATTTTTCAGAGAACTTCTAATTTTTTATGAATAGTGACAAATACTTAAAAACAACTTTTTAAATCAAAAAAAATTATAGTGATAAACTGTACTATTTAGTGGTTTTAAAGTATAATTAGAATATATTTTTACCATTTTATCCAATGGTGGTCATTATAATTAATTTGACATTGAAATTGGACATAAACAATTGCCAATCTTTTGATGTAAATTGTTTCTTAGAAACACGCTATTTTTTTGTAACAGTGGGAATTAATTATAAAATTAATTAATGCAACTTATATGTTTGGAATTCTGTAAAATAGACATCATTTTTGAATTCGGAATATCAATTATAGCTTAGGGTGAAATTTTGGCATTGTTCTGAAAAACTTCAATTTTTGATGAATAGTGAAACCACTAAGTAGTAGTTAAATAACTGATTTTTCGTTTAAATGAAATATTACCACTTCTGTGTTTTGATTTTCAAAAATCCAACATACATGGTTGTCATTAAGAAGTAAAATGTGGTTCAATGAGATTAAAATAATTTTTTGGTGAATAGTAACTTTTAAGTTCTTAATCGCGATTAGAGGTAAATAATTTTTGATGAGTCATGGCCGACCAAGAAAACCCATGGGTCAACTTGGGGACCCCATGGAGCCACTTTAGTTGGAAAATGACATTAATATATATTTATTTAATGTTAAAATTAAATTGAGACAAACATGAGTTGTTTTACTAAAACAGTTTTTAAGTGGGGTTACACAAGTCCAAATTTTGTCTATAAATTTTCATTAGAAAGATAAAAAGATTTCCTACATCATAGTTTTTTTTTAATTTTTAGACATTAAATAAATTAAATTATTTATGACATCATTATGAGGCAGCGATGACCTCATTATTTAATGATTTTAATAAAATGAAAAGATAAAGTAAAATCCAAGGCTTACACTTGTCCAAAGACTATTGGATGGGTAGATTTCGAACCCTGATCACCTTATCCACGAATTATATAAGTGTGGGACCTTTAGAATCCGAAAAGCATTGTATAATAATGTAACATTTCAATCTATCCAAAAGAGCCCCTCCTCTCCTCTTATAAAAGGCCCCCACCTCTACCACCGTATTCACACTTTCAAGCCTTTTGGTTCGGCCAACCTCTGCCCAAATACTCACCCAACTTCTCTCCCTTCATCCTAGAAGCTTTACTTTAGTCAGAAAGCCATCCTAAAGAGTCCTTTTGATCATATCAAAAGAAGAACCCGAGGAAGAGGTAACATTTTCATCACCCTCTTTCAAGTTTCTTTCTTCTTCCACTCCCTCTTTGTTTATTATTTCAATTCTAAAATTATAACTCGAGTATCTTCTATATACTGTGATGTTATTATAAATATGGAACAACCATATTCAGTATTCTACCCATCATTTGAATGACATGTCACCATACGTGCGTACGTACGGCTTACCGTCTCCACGTCGTGGTGTAATTGTTATTCAATATATTATTATTTATATGGGTATAATAATGATATGTAATTCATGTAAATAATAAATATAACATGATAATGATTCTTTATATATGATATAATATCCAATTATATATAATTTTAATATCAAAATAATGATATTGTCGCCCGTGCGTACGTACGGACTACCGTCTCCACGAACGCGATGAGATTCATTTTCCATCGTATCCATTCAAGTATAATTATCATTTGATGATTTAAAAATAATGTTTAAGGACATGATATCATTTTGGATATGAATAAGATACAACCTACCCATGAAAAACACGACTTACGTAACAAAACATATAAAAGAAAACGAGTAAGTTAACACCCGAAACAACGATAAATCTAAGATATTGTTAACAAAGCAATGTTAAAAGATCATATATGATATCATATGAATGTATATGATTCTTGTATAATTTAATAACAATTATTTCACCATTATACAGGAGGTTAAACTACCCCAACCAAGGAAATGTACAAGGTAAGGGTTTACTTCACAACCTCTTCATTATCCAAGGTTGTTATTACGTAAATATCCACTTGGACCTCGTTATCATCCACATCCATGTTACTTAAAAATGTCTTTCAAAACATTTTTACTATTAAATAGAAAATGGGTTAAAGTCATTTATACCCTTATACGTTTTTGAAAGTAATCTTACCATCGTTTTCCAAACAATGTACTTTTTGACCTTTTTGACAAATTTAAGGTAAGAATGTTTTTTTAACTTATACAGCGGGTGCGGCTATTTTCCGCCATTATAACTTCGTTGAAGCTTCCCTTACAAGCTTATAAGAATATTTTCAAAGTAAATGTATTATTTTATAATTATGGGACTTTTAAATGATTTCAAAAAAGAGAGATATTTCTCTTAAATAGCTTTGATTTCATCCATGTCAACATCATTTGATGGGTTTTAAGTTTAATTGAAATTGATTTATGATACAAAACTCCCATTGAACATTTTGTGAAATATTTGACTGTGGATGTGTTATTTTTTTTACCATACATAGTTATGGAGAAATTGTTGACATTTCGTATGCTAGTTTTAATACGAATATTTATGTTATGTTTAAACCCAACCATATGAGGAATGTATTGGACTTAATAAGTGACAGGTGGAGCCCGCTATAGCTCCTCGATGCATCGGTAGGTCTCATGAGACAACTAGATGTGGAATTGGCCGAGGCCCTTTCCCAATTTGATTTATGGTTTTGTCCGAGGCTTTAATCATTTTAGACGTCTTGGTCGAGGCCTTGACAAAATGTTTCAGAATGTCTGGCATTATACATTCCCTCATTATGAAAGTGGTTATTGGTCTTTCATGTGATTATTCTTCTAGTAGAATATCCATGTGAGTAAGTAAGTGGCATTATTTGATTTTACTTTTTCCATATTATGCTGATGTTCAAGTTTAATAAGGCTTTGGTTTAGTTATACATTGCCTTAAATGTTTATGTTTATTTATGAAAGCTTCCGCAATATTGTTATCCTTACTGAGCATCTGAGCTCACCCCTTTCAAAGTTTTAATATTTTCTAGGATGTGAAGAAGTATTTTATGAATGACCTGCAGGGATAGTCAGAAGAGGATATGAGTGTGGACTATGGAGACTTTGTTATTTTAGATTTTCAATTTATGATGTAATGTAACATTTATGAATGTATCTCGTGTTTCCAAGGCTACTAAACTAATCGGTCTTTCGAGACTTGATCTTTTGTGATCATGCCAATGTTACGAAGTAATGCACCGACTCTGGGTAGCTGGGGTCAGGGCGTTACATATTTCATGGAGGAATCCTGAAGTAAACATGATGTACCACATACGATGAGTAAATCTAGAGATATGACTTAAAAAGTACATGGAAACCAAAACCCATTTCTGTATTATGAATGTATTTTTGTTTTCCCCATAACTAATTTCCTACATTACCGAGTTCAAAAGTAGGTGATCAATGTCCTGATGTATGGATATTCCTACCACCAAACGAAAATGTAGTCCCTGTCTTGATGTTCAAACTCAAAATAGTTGATATAGTTTCTCGAAACTAATCTAACATACTTTCATCCCTAAGGTTGAACTTAGTCCTTTGATACCACTATGTCAGGACTCGTCCCGATGGGGCTCGTGTTGTGACTCCGCATTCCCACCTCTAATAGGCTAAGGGGTAGTGAGTAGCATTGAGTAGGAATATCACTATCATGGGAATCGTTCTCCAAAGTACCTCTACACACATAAATATCCATGATTATAGAACACTAAAATAAATAAATGGACAACCATGTATGCATTCATGTAAATCCCACAACCATAGTATGAAAAAAAAGGGAAGGAATGTAAATAGGTGAAAATACAATCCCACCACAAAGAGTCTACAAAAATTCCAACCTGAATGTAATACTGGGGACTGCATTCAAAATTTCATAGGAACATAAGTTTTCTTGATCGGTTTCACTAAGAACCGTCTTGATCTCGTCATTCATGGACTTTGTCAAAGGGTCAATTGTTTTCACAAGACATCACACATGTTGGAAATTTTAGTGTTGGGGTGAGTATAAAAATACCCATGAGGACAGACTGAAACCACATTGCATACAAAAAAATAATAACAGCTATATCAATAAAGTTATATGTCTACAAAACATATAAAGAAATATACAGATATAATCAACATGATGTAGGTCATGAAGATACCAAGGATATGGGGTATACCAACAACTCAGTCTAGATTAACCTACTAAGTATAGGTTCAACTCCTACATGATGTAGGTCATGAAGATACTAAGAACACCACCTAGGGAAAAAAGATGAATTGAATATTTCACACAAGGACTCACAATGGGATTTCAACAACTCTATCTATGAAGTCATATTGAAGGGATCGTTATCTTATGGGTAGAAGGCGATTCCATAAAAACTTGTAGGGAATGGATATAGGTAACATACCATGAAGAAACTTATCTAGGATATAGAGGAAATGGATTCGAGTCAATGTATTAAGAGTACATGATGTTTTTTACGGTTACATGTTGTGTCTCTTGACCCTAGGTCATACCCAGGTTAATGGTCGATGTTCTTTTCCACGTAAAAGTAACTGGAAATCTGATATATGTATACCAGTACATGGTTTATCCCATGTGCTTTCTACCCAGGTCATGTCTGTGCAGGAGATTACATGGTGTTATCCAACCTATGTATTCCTCCTTATGTCCATGTACCCTTCGAGTTACATGGAAAGACACAATGGAGAGGTCACATACCGAGTGATTGGGTAACACATTGTTTGATACTAAAGTATCTCTCATAACCCTAACTGCCATAAAGGGGGAACACATGACATTTGGATCAAAATTACATGCCATTCAAGGTGGAAATCCCTAGAATCCTAAATAAGGTTCAATATGACAGATGCAGTTCCCTGACCACTATTCTAGTTGCGCCTCACCGAAACAATCTGGCATCACATTCCAAAGAGTCATTTCATCATCGAGAAACAACTTTCAACACATCGATCCATTAAAAAATGGATTTATACATCGTTATTTTTTCACAATGAAGGAAAAAATCGGGTATGCAAATTTGTACGATTTTCCACCGCTTTAGTTTTCTCCCCACCATCGTATCATTCAAACACATATCTAAAACATTAGATCACTTAATAAAGAAAATGGTGTGCAATGATTGATTACTCAAGATGTGTGGAACCAAGGCCCAAACGATGAATACCTGTAATGAATGATGAATTAGGGGAGAAAATAACAAGGAAAATCTAGAGGAATGAACCCCTATCAATGTTCATATAGACCAAGATTTGTATCCCATAGAAGGATAATAACATAATCATGAATCCTACAGAAAACTCTCCCAATTAATCACTGTAATAAACCCATCCCACAAAATTACTAGACTATGAATCAATATCTTAGATTATTGATTCATGACCATTATAGAAATTATGAACAAGGAATGAATCCAATAAAAACAAACATCCTAACTCATTTTTGATCAATCAATAATGAATAAACGAGATGGAACATGATCTTCTATGAGATCCCTAGATCATGTCTCATATCAGCCGTTAATCATTTATTTGGTCATCATCCACCAATGTAATCTCCTTTTATGTATTTAAAAAGGTTCTTCAGATCTTGTGGTTTTAGCAGCTAAACCTGGTAATTCCACATAACTATATATTTGAAGATGATATTCGGTCGCTGTATAGATGAAGTATATAAAATAATATAATTAATTATTTTATCCATTTTACTCGCGTGATATATTTTCTACAAATGCCTTGTGATGACCATGTTTAGGTCATAACTAAGGTAAACCCCACTTTTGGAACTCAACAGTTCCCTCAAATTTCAGATTTGGGCCCACTGTTTTGAATTTATTCCACTTTATTTAGCAAAATACATTGCCATTCAATTTAATATATATGATATATGTCAAAAATTTATTCTAGGAACACCAAACCATATAATCACATTTCATCTCATCACCTCATCTCAAAAATAATCCATACAATATAAAAAAAAAAATAAATGTAAAATCTTTGTCATTACAAGACATATGGTGGTCCCATAGTGAATCAACATCAAATCACCCAAAAAGATAAAAGGATTGAAAGGAGCAGTGAGAAGATTCATGGACATATAAATTATATGTCATGAATAATATTTTCAATGTGAAATGACTTTTCAGATCAAGAATTATATTTTTTAAATAGAAATAATGGTGGAAAACCTATTTTCCAATTCAGACCCACTAAACATAGAAGGTATTGACCTAGAAAAATCTATTGTATGATTATAATGCCATGGGGTTAGATTTTATACTATAAATATAAAATTATAGCTAAAGAGAAAGGATATCAGTTATTGATGATCTTCCAATTCATTGTAATTATGTGATAATTCTTGTAACATTTCATTTCTAGTTTGGTTTATTGTATTCAATTTTCTTCAAATTAGAAGTTCATATTTTAAATTCAAGTGTTTAGTTTTATTCCTATCTGAATTTAATTCATCTCTTTATCTCTTTCAAACCTAATTTCTATTTCTATCTTCCTATATTTCCACCACGATTTTTTCTATATAAAAAAATGGAAAGTGAATAACCTGGGGCTTAACCTTGTTGGAGGTTTTTTGTTGTTCATAATTATCAAGGATTATATTTTTAATGTTTTTATTTTATTTGTAATGAATCAAGGAGAGTTGAATACGTTCCACCTTTATCCACCATAGCCTTTGTTTGGAATATTTTCCTTTTCATGGATTCGTTTATTTTTCCTCCCTTGTATCATGTAATCTTTTTAAATAGCGGAGTTAAGGACACCCTAAGGGATGAAACAACATATGGTCGATCCATGACATTTAAATATTGCACTCTCAGTCAATGTGTTCTCCTTTTTGGTTATTGGAGGAGGGGATATTTGGTGTTACAAAGAGGTTTTATAGTCATGATAAAAAATAGACACTCAAAAAATCAAAGGAAATTAATTCATATATGAGGTTTCATAAATTGAATTATCTAATTGAATTTGAACAAAAAATAAATTATGAAGGAACCCACGTAACCAAACCCTATGAAAAAACAATTTTTACTAACCTCAATCTCTTGCATATTAATATTTTTATATTATTAGTACTCTTTATTTATTTCACAAAATCCGAAACTTATATCAATTATTTTCATTAATAAAATGAATTTATAAAAAATAACTCGATTAATTGAATTATGATTTAGTGATTGATTGATTGTGCCACTCCCTAAGTTAGAAGACCCTGGTTGGACTCTATAAATCATTAGGGAAAATAAATACATTTTATAATTCCTTATTATAGTAACATCAGAAAACCAACATGATATTCATCACATGATAGGTTTGGGATACCCTCCTATGAAAATCATTAACACAAAAGTCCCAGGAGAGATTCAGATCCACTCCTAACAAATATTATTAATAAATGTAAAATAAAAAATCAAAACATCACAAGGTAGATTTACATAACCTAGTAAAACAACTTCCATCCACATCCACCTCAACAAAAAATGAACATCAGTCCATGACCAAGAAATACCACTGCGAACATGAATCCACAATGGCCTTCTTTGACAAAGCATCAGCAACCTAATTTGAATCATGGTAACCATTTTTCACGTCAAGGGTGAGGCAACAAAGGAGCTATAGAAATTCAATACAAGAAGAAAACATCACCCATGTGACGTTCCTAGACCATATTTTAAGAATGTTAAGATCAACCATCGATTCTAATTCATTCCAAATAAAGAACCAACCATGATGACCTGTATAGGTGATTGTTTTTTTCATCTCCCATAACTTAGCATCAATGGAATGGACCTATCCAATATAATGATAAAAACCACCCTTATCAAATCCATTATAGGTATGAAAAACACCACCACATCTTAAAGGTCTGGGTGCACCTGAGGTTGCCGCATCAACATTGAAATTTACCCAAGTCAAAATAGGAGGAATTCACTTAATCGATTTCAGCACCAAAGGTTTTATAATTTTGACACAGACACCAATATTTCTTAATATGAAAATATCACCAATGCCTTATTCATGCATCCATCTTGTACTTTGGAAGCATTACATAAATCCCTATGAATGGAGCTAACACCATAATGAATGGTAGGTTAGATATCATCAAAGACCATGCCATTTCATGAATTCTAGATGAATCCAAAGGTGGCTGTTATTGCAACCAGCAACAGGTTTCTAACCTGGTCACTGCACTATGTAGCAGAAATAGAGGCAAGCAGGTTCTAGATGCTCTATATCTCCAGGAGACACCCCGTAGCATCATGTATGTATCTCCAGAACCAGAAAGTGAAAAATAAAGGATAAAAGTACATGATCAATTTCCTCCTCTATTGAAAAACACAGTGGGTAGTAAGTGGAAGTTAAATTACAGCCTTTTTGGAGGAAATGTTGCACTAGAATCTGGTATTTCTAGATCATCCATAACAACAGATAGTCAGCAAGAGGAATAAAGTGAGTCTAGAAATCCAACATCCACCTAGGGGTGGTGATCTTCCCATCACATTTATACTGATACAATGTTCTAGTACTAAAAACACCAATGGACCCTAACTTGAAAACATGATATTCTCTGTCAATGTAATTGTATTTTTTAATTTAAGATTGAATCTATGTAGGAATAAAATCATAAGTACCCAAAGTTGCAGCCTGAACAGAGGAAATCAAAGTATGTTACAGCTCAGGAGGAATTTCTGAATCCTCTTTTATTAGTCTGGTTAACTAGGGGGTGATCTAGGTATTCAACAAGGAATCCCTATAAAACTAGTCGAAACAAAGAATAATCCCACTGAAAGTGGACATCAGAGTACTCCATATTGAAAAAAAGAGATAGTAAGATTATCCAACAAAAAGTTTGGGAATGAATCTAGATTAAATAAACTCCATTAAGCTATCATTGGAAGTTAATAGACTATAATTAAATTTCTTAAGAAAATCCTCATTTAAAAGACCCAAATATGTTATGCCTAATTCCCCCCTATCAAGTGGCTTTGTACATCCCCCCCATGCCACAACAACAAACTTCTTCTCATTAACAGAGCTAGTTCATATGAAGTTGTGGATGAGCATATGGAGAACCTCGATGAGAGCATTAGGTATACTATATAGAGATAACCCATAAACAAACACATTAGTAATCATCGAATTAACAAGGTGGATTATCCAAGTTCGAGACACAAATTTCCCTTTCCAAGATGCCGTTTGAGCGATAATGTGAGAGAAAATAGAATCAAGGTGATATATTTGAACTCTACTGAAAAAATAGAGGAACAAAAAGTTAATTAACGGGAAATAATCATTTCTTAACCCCAAGGGACCTTTCGACATTATCATGTTTTTTTATGGTAACCCCTTCACCACAAAACAACAAAAGATTTCTACCAGCTGAGGTCCTGTCTAGAGACATCTTCATAATGCTTAAGGATGGCCTAGATTGAAGAAAAAGTCCTTGTATTAGCCTTTCCAATCAAGAGAATATCATTTTCATAGAAAATATGGGAAAGGGCATAAGGATCCCTTATAGCTTTAATGTGACTATACAAACTAGCCTAAAAAATAATATTAAGAAATAGACTTAAATAATCCTAAACAAGGGGAAAAAGCTCAGAACGGTGATCCCCTTGCCAAAAAATCATGGAGCACTAAAAGAAACCACTTGGAGAACAATTGAACAAAACTGGAATCCTGGAACTCTTAAGAGTGGAAAGAACCAGATTAATGAACCAAGGGGAGAATCCATGCATTCTTAGAATGGAAAAGATAAAATACCATTTCATGGTTTTAAAGGCCATTGAAATATCAACTTTCACCGCAAAATTCCATTTATTCACCTTTAATATCATTACATTAATACATTAAGATGAAGTGAAAATATTGGTTTGAATGTTCCTGCCTACAACAAAACCAAACTGATTCAGGGTGAGGATTACTATATCTAAATTACCAAGTATTGTAGAAATGATTTTATAGATAATCATAGGAATGTTATTTCCAGTTTCAACTAGTCTAAATTCCTTAATGTCCATAGAATTATATTTCTTGGGAATGAGAGAAGTGGAATAGTAGTTGGAACCATATTCCATGAATGAATTATGAAATAACTCTCTCAGTGGATTGATAACCTCATCATGAACAATCACCCAATAAAACATGGAAAACTTATTTGTGAATCCATCCGTCCCTCCCACACTATCAATGTAAACAGAGAACATGGCTTACCTAACCTTCTTTCCCCCTCGATGGCTCCACCAATTTACAATTTATCGGATCATCAATGATTGGGGTGATATTATTCACAATCATTTGTGTTCTATCTACCCCATTTTCGAAATAATGGTTAGAAAAATAACAATCAACCGCATTGGATATGTCATTATCTAATGTGATAAACATCCATTAATATTTAGGGAAGTGAATCCCTTATATATTTTTCTTTATTTGTGAATTCAGTGGGAGAAAATAGAGTCCATATTCCCTTACGTTAACCACCTGACTTTATACAAAGTTCTATCCATGTTCTCCTTAGTGTTAAGCAGCTCATCAATATTTGATAATGCCTGAATTTCTTTTATGGAAGTCATGGAATTCAGCTGATTGATATTTTGGAATCCCAAAATATTATTTTCAGCAAACGTGATGTCCTCATCTTACTTAGAAAAAGAAATCTTACTCCATTCCTTTATCCTCATCTTGAAATTTTTCAGTTTGGATGATTAAATTTGGAAAGCATATCCCAGATTCACATAATTCCAGGCATCGATGATAGTCTCCCGACACCCTAGAATCACAATCTAGGAATTGTTATATTTGAAGGGAAAAAGATCTAACCAAGCACCGCTAATGTAAATATCAAACAATAAGGTGTTGTGTTCATAATGAGTTTTTGGAAGCAGAAGACTAGAGACACTGACAATATCATTCCTATCATCAATCTAAAATAAACTCATATCTAGTTTGCTGGCTTTCCACCCATTAAAGGTGTATCTTCCTCATGTAAAGTCAAAACCATCCATAGTCACTTGAATCAGGTTATAATGGTTAGTACATTGAGATAAATCATTGGTTGTAAGTTGATTAAAATTTGATCCAGTTTTCTCTTCAGGCTGGAGAACTGTTCTGATGTCACCTAAGATTATCCAATCATGAGGAACTTGGGAATATATTCACAACTTCTTACTCCATAATTCCCTCCTTTTTATGCAGTAGTTTGAATAATATACACAAGACACAAAACAAGTTTCCCCCTATAAGCCAAGAGTAACCGAGACAATTTGATTACCTTGGGTGTGACAAATAATATTAATATAATATTTTTACAAAACCTAAAGGCTCTCTAAATTATCCCCATTAAGATTGTGATAAAAAATGGAGTAACCAAGATATTACCACTTGAAGGATTTATAATTAACAAATTTCATCCTTGGCTTATCAAGTCCAAAAACTAAATTCTTGTTGGTCATAGAAGTATGATTAAGGGCCTTGAATATGGGATCATTCCCAAGCCATCGAAAATTCTAGAATATAATCTTCATTTATGGAGGGCTTCTATGGACTTTGTTGGAGCCCCTTGAACGACTTCATTCATGGCCTTATTTCCCTTCCCCTTTTTTGAAATTTGTGATATTCCCCTCAAGGAGGCTATATGAATCAAGGTATTTGAAATCATCATCTAAACCTTCATTAGACGGATCAGCCCCAATATCATTAGACTAAAACACCCCATAATGTGGGATAAATTTATTAGGAGACTGAATTCCCCCAACTGATTTAACATCTATTCTCACATTATTTTCTCCTCTTGATGTAACCTGAGTGAAATGTGCATCCCCACCCAATATTATTTCTTTTGGATGAGTTGGAAGGTGCATTGTCCTATCCAAAAACAATCATGGATCAAGTGCATCCGTATTACCACTGGATGTGGGGGTGGAATCCAATAGTGGAGTCTCTAGAATATCACTCATAAACATAATCCCCAAGGGCTAGGACATTAAAACATCATCATTAAAGGTTAGATGTAATAGATTCATAGCATGTTGGGATTAAATAGAGGGTTCATCTGTTGACTGAACAGTCGATGCCTCAGCATTAGAGGTTGAATGAAGTTTCGCCACATCATGATGGACTTCATTCGAAAGTTCATCAGGTAATTGGACAGTTTTATCAGTGGCTTGTGATCCACATAGTAGGTCATGTTGCACTGCATCTTGTAGAGCCTTATTAGAATCATGCAAGACCTTATCATTATCTTCTTGAGACTTATCAAAATCATCCTGTAAAATTCCAAAAGGGGAAGTGTCATCATGCTTTTGCAAAAAAAATTCACCCCAGTGAAATCAATACTTGATCCCATAGAGATACAACCATCCTGATGAAAAAAATCCATATCCAAAAGCTTAATGTTCACAATTCCAACAACCAATATTAGATCAGACTATAGGATCTACTGCTCATTTCCCACTTGTTTCAAGTTAGAAGAGGTGGAGGCCTGTTTTTTGTCTCTTATCACCAGCCTTCCTACTTCTAGCCTCATCAGGGCCCTTTACCTTGTAGAAGGAACATGTGTTATCCCTCCCACACTCCTCATAGAGGTTCCAAAAAAAATTCACACCCTACAGAACTTCATCTTCCTTTCATTGAAGATTCCCAACAATATGTTGTTGTCCCCTGTTATAAGGATCAATTCTTCCACCAGTGTTATTTCTATATCAATCTAAATCAGGACACTGTCCAAATATGGGATGAACAATTTGATGATTCATTATAATTGGATTTCCCACAGACAGTGCAATGTAACATAATATCTAGGGATTCCAACACATCCAATCGAGTCTATAAATTCGAACCCATAACTGCACATGAGTATTAATGACATTTAAGGGGTTAAAATTATGATCCCATTCCAAAATTCGTAGAATACCAGACCATATAGTAACATAACCATAATCCATCCACGTATATATTCCATAATATCAATAAAAATATATCATTTAGTCATAGTTTACCCATTTAAAATAATATGGGTCTCAATAGTATTTCCTCATAATAATAAAAAATATTAATGAAAGAATAAGGATGGTATCACTGGATATTCTACACAATAAAAAATAAGTAACATTAATTGATATATTTTTAGATAAGAATACCAATAAAATATCACTAGAATTTTTTTTGCAGAAAATACCCTTTATATTATGAACCCGGTTTTTAAAATATAAAAATTTATATAATTTAAAGGAAAAAATTAATATTTGATAACAAAAATAGAGACATGAAAAGGAATTTTCAAAGAAAATATTATTCTTTATGGAGGTAAAATCAAATAATGTGGAATGTGTTAAAAAATATTCCATTCACACATTTGTTAAAAAGTAAGTCATTTAGATAAATACAAGTATATTATATTTATACCATTTAATCAAAATGAAATCTAGGGTAAACATGAATTTTATAAATAATTATATAAAAATAAAAATATTATTTAAAATATTTTAAAAAAAACGTGGATATGGAAGATAAATATTATCAATGCAAGAGGGAGAAATTTTTTCCCCATAAATATACTCTTTCAGAATTTTATATTCTTAAAGAGAGTGAAATGAAAGGCAAAATTGTAATCTTTAGATATAAATAGTGGAAAAAAATAATATTTTTCAGAGATAGGTCATATAATTCAATAATCGAAAATTAATGTAAAAATAATCTTGGTAAAAAATTGAGATTGTAACATAAAACCCTTACTTGAAGTCCAACATTCATCATAAGTTCTTCTAATATCCTCTTCTTTGAGAGGCCTCTTTTAAATTAAACCATAAGCCTTATTAATATGGGTTAAGGTACAAATAGAATCACAATCATAATGATAAATAAAATTGTAATGTTTTTGTATTGGGTTTGATTGATCTAGGGGATCCAAAGTCTGTAAATAAGGATGTAGAAGTGTTTCCTTTTTATAAATGATGGTAGGGAAACCGATGAAATTACATAAAAATTTTAATAATAATAAGTCATTATACTTCAAAAGTGGAAGAAAATATCCAATAATTAAAAATAAAGAAAATATATGGTCTAAATATCTTCAACTAATAATATATAGAAAAATTTCAGCAAAATTTGTACCCTGATCTCATAGTTTTAACCAATTCATTGACCTCTTTCAACCACAACCATGGTATTTTTTTTACTTTTTTTACTATTCAATGTGTAAAATTATATAGTGAAATCAACAAATTTTTACATTATAATTCCAGCTATGGAATCTTTTTCATAATATTTAATTTCTATTAGTGGTATATATTAACTTTAAAATAATTCAAAAAAATGAATCAAAACCTAGTTTTTGACAAATGTATTTTTAACATAAATCTTAAGTTTAATTAATTACATACCTTGTAAAAAATATTATATTACTACCAAAATGATATATTTATTATATAATTGAAATATTTTATTTATGTAAATAATATTAAATAATTCATTTATTTTGTTAATATTAAATCACATTGTGCACATTGAAGTAGTTTTCATAAAAATAACTCTTTTTTCACCTTGAAATGCTTTTATCTTCATTATTAAACATTAGAAAACTAATTTATAATCTAATATTTACAACATATTAATAAATTTAATTAATATAATTTTAAATAGAGAAAAATATAAAAAAATGAATAATATATAGAAAAATGTAATTCATTGAAAAATTGGCCTTTTAATATTGAAATGATTTTATTTATAATTTAATGATTATTTCCAAATAATGAATCAATAAATTTGAATTAAAGAATATGTGTAGTAATTTATTTAATATAATTCATACATGTAAATCTAAACACTAGGATATACATTTTATAATATATCATGGTTTATTTAGTCATGGGGTTGTTTATAAAAAAAGAAATAAAATGCTTGAAATTTATTTCAATGAAACACGTATAAAATATCCGATTATTAAATTATTCCCCTTTATATGAATTTCACCTACTAAATTACTTCACTATAATGCTTCAAATGAGGCTACTATTTATTAATCGCATCCTTGGGTTCTCATACAACATCGTTGAGTCTCTTATTCTTCTAAATAAAGTTAACAATGTGAGTAGTCTTGTTTTGTAATTATTTTCTATACAATATATGAATTCTATATGTTTTTATTAATAGGAATTTTGATTCAATGTTACAACATTTGAGTTTATTATATGTGAAGGACCGAGTATTCACTTCCCCAAAAGACACACATGAAAGATATTATAAACTTGATAGGGGATCGATGGAAGTGCATATGGATAAGATAGTATCCATACATGTTCAAGAATCTAGAAAGAGAAAATATACATAGATTTGAAGATTCCATTTTTTCAATTAACATACCCATATTCCATAGTGAAATTCATAGGAATGGCTTATCACCAAATTATAATTGTAGAAATCACTGATGATTTCTAGCATAATTCTTCAATTGATACTAATCTTACTTGATATGTTGTTTAGTGGCTTTAGCCTTCTCTCCCATTACCAAAGGTATATTAAGTACGAAAAAATTTCATTCTCCAACTTCACCACAACAGGTTAGATTTATATACTTCATTACATATAGAGATTCATATGGATTTTAGCCCTCTTCATTGTCTTCTTCCCATTGTAGAGTATAAAATAATATTAAAGGACGCACAGGAAATAGAAAATTTACTTGGTTCACCATCACTAGGCGACGTACAAGGAGCATACACTAGAGATGTTCTGATGTACCAAATCCACTATAAGCGCACTATTGTCTACAATTTTGGAGTGGAATTACTGTCCCTGCTGGTTTACAACCACTCACAATTTGAGAACTCACTACTCTTTCAACTGAAGTGAGATCACTACTTCTTCAGAAGATCCACTCACAGTTTATAGACATGTAGGTCTTTTAATTATCACTAATGAATGCATACTTTATTGTATGTATATGATCTATTGATATCAAAATTTCATCCACTGTTGAATATCACTTTTCTCCTGACCACTGAGAAACATCCTTTGGGGAATACCTTCACAAATGACCCTACTTCCCAAAGAACCCAATTTCACAATGCTCAAACAAGCCATCGCGAAGTCCCTACCTCTTCACGAAGAACACACCTTTGCAGAGCTCACTGCCTCGCGGAGTACACTACATTGCAGATCTCAAGTCGTCACAAATAAACTTCCTTCATGAAGCTCACTAAGCCAATGTAGAACACACCTCTCTCACGGAGCTAGATTGGCTGCTATGAAGCTCCTTCTTTCTCAAAGAGCACTACCTTTGAAAACCTCCTTCATAATTCAAGAGAAACAAATATTTCTTGGAAAACTCTATACTTTTCTTGAGGGGGTTGAAGTCTATTTATAGGTGATTCCACTAACCCTGGAAATTTCTGTGCGAAGTCAGAGCCACACCACCTCAAATCGTGAAGATCCAAAATTTCCGCCAAAATTCTCTCTAAATTGCGAAGCCCCACATAAATCTTTTGATCGCAGAGATTTTGGTAATTTCAGATAGTTCCATCAATTCCTTTATGCCTTTTCCGAAAATATCCACTTCCAATGCCATTCACCATTGTAATTCTCTTAAAAATCCATGTTAATTAATCTCATCGTAATCATGAAGAACACCGTCAAATTTCATTATATCTTCACGAAATCTACATCATAAATCCCATCGTCAGTAAAATAATGCCTTTTCCAAATTTTGATTATATCTTCAACAAAATCCATTTTTCACGATGCTTACCAAACTCCAAATTTAGGACCCCAATTTTTTTTAAAACACTAGGAAATGGTGTGACTTTGTATCTGCCCTTTTTGTACCACCTAAAGATCTTCTATTCCTTTTTAGGTTCTTTGTCAACATGGATTGTCAACAACATCTCTAGAACACAAAAAATCACCATGGAAACATTCATAGTCAACAAACACAACCATCCCAAAATTTATGCAATGTTACCTTTAGGGATTTTTCCATACAAGAATACATTTGAAAACAAGTAATATAACTCAAAATTTGAGTGATAAATTTATTGTTTATTTTATTATAACCCTGAAATCATAAATATATTTTTTATCCACATCATGGGGAAAGAAAAACATAATAAAGGATGAGATTAGATGCTTAGTAAGTCAAAATGTAAAACAAAATCTATCTTAAAATAAAAAAATGAATAATATGGTAGTGATAAACTATAATCAAATATTATATAACATAATGGACCTAGGTTCCACTGAATATTTCCTCAATCCTAGTTTTACTCAAAGCCATAGTCACATATCCCTAAATTACAGAGGATGTTGACTAGAAACAAGGTCATATGGTGTGTTCATGGGGAGGCTATACCGTCTTATTAGAGTATAACACAATAGTAGAAATCATACAAATCAATAGATAAGTATAAAAAGAAATAAATCATTTATCAAATAGTTAACATATATATATATATATAAATTCCATAATTAATATCATATACAACGATTATCATGTTATGTGTCTATAAATTATCCAAATAGGTATACACACAATGACGAAAAACTAGATTCAAAATACTAAAAACTATATCAAGTTTTATCATGATACTCAACGCTTTGTTGTGATCCCTTTCCCATAAGAATAATCCAAACATCTATAGTAGGTATGTTTACATAATTTATACTTGCAGTCATATAATTTTCTTGGGTACCAAAGGAAACCCAAGTAGGGTGTGAGATAAAATCCTAGTAGTCCCCCACCAACGGTTTCTAATGAAATCCTATCAGTGAGTATATAATGACACAAAGGTGTATATAGTAATAGAATATGTAAAGGAATTACAAAAATTAAAATCCCCATCAATGTCTAGGTTCTCATAGGAACCCTTCCTCTGCTACCTTCTTCGGCCTTATCCAGAAGTCTATGAATAAACAACCATTCCTTTTTAATTTAATTAATAATTCATAGGACTAATATCATATCCTAGAGTCCCCTATAAGGATGTGATCAAGAGGATCCTAACCTGGTCTTCAATAAGGTATAACTATCTGACTGAATCCAAGATTGTTATTTGTCTTGGAAGATGCACTATATAAATAATTTCATTTATTATACAATTAAGAACAATAGAATATCCATGAGATCCCTTATTTTAAATCCAGTTATTTATATAGGGATTTCATTAACAAAACACCTTACAAGCCTATCCACGGTGATTCATATCAAAACCTAGAAATCACTATAGGTGTGGTATAACATCAAAACTCAGTAATTGCTTCCTTGGAAGTCTACTAAGGGAGACCAAGTGTCACCCTTGGAATATAAAACCATCCTCCTTTTGAGTCATTCCTTGGAAGCCCATATAATGATTCCATGTATCAATTGGGAATATATCAATAAGGCCCCTAAGTCCATCCCTAGTAGTCCAATAAATATTCCAAATATCAGTCCACATAATTAGAGCAACAACCAAATAATTCATTCCATGTTGTTTATATAAGAACTGATTTTTCACCCAAGGAGTATAGTTAACATTAAATAAATATCATTTAATTATTTCAAATGTCATCACTATGATCATTTATTTTAAACAAAAACTCAGAAGGTGGCTCAAAGAAATAGATGATATTAGAAGTGTTAGTATCTTAATTATCTCACATGGGAATTTCATTTTAAGAGGACACTCTTGATTACACAAGGGAATACATGGCCATATCCTATGGTAAATTACTTAAATTATCTTCATTTAACCAATTAAAATTACAATTAAAATTTATCATAGAACATTCCTTGGAAAGGGGAGAAAAAACACTTTAAAAAGTGATCAAAATATATGCAACCCATGGTGGTCCAATTAATTAAACAACCAACCCAAGGGGTGGTTCCAATTTGAGGTACATATCCTTTAACCAAATCAATTATTTAATTAATCAAATAGGTCAGTCCTAACCATTTTAATAAAATATTATATTGTATTTCAAGGGTGATTCATAGAAAATAGTTTATACAACATAATGGAATATATATAAACACCCTGATATAGAGGAAAAAGTATGAGACCACATATTGTTGGTCAGTACTAGATTTCTCGTCTAGTTTCATCTCTTGATTTGACTCAAATAGAGAGATAAATAATGAAAAGATGAATTTATTAGAAATAAGTCTTATTATCTTGAACCTAAATAGTGAAATCAATTACAAAAACCATGAAGAATGGTATAAAAAAGAATTAATTACTCACATACACAGATCCAACGAGACTGGGTATTCTTTATTCTAAGATCGGATAGAGGAGAGGGAGAAAAATCTTTTTTTAGCATCAAGAGGAGATTCAATAAGTTCACTAATGTTTGGAGGAGGAAATTATAATTTAATTTTGGTTATAAGAGTAAGAAAGGTAAAATGACCATTTTTACTCAAAATACTAGGCCGCACGGTTTAGCCACACGATTGACCATAACATTTTCCAGCTCTGTGCCATCTATTACGTAAAGGGATCACCCACATGGTCAATACACAAAATTTGACAAACCATGTGAAAAACATAGAGAAAATCTATAAAAATCACTAGGGGCCCCTGCATGGGGATGCACCTCTATCCTTATGGTTTTATAAAGCATGATGGCTCCTCCTTCTCTCCACACAGGTCTCTCAGGGTTTTTAGTTTCTATTTGGCATGTCCTGCATGGTTTTTTCTAACCATGAGACCTACCATATTTGTAGATGTTTTTTTTGGATCTAAAAGAGACCCAAACACCCATTAAACATCCATAAAATGAGAGGTAATTCACATTAGTCCATAAATGTACTTTTAAATTGAAAATTTATAGAATATAGAAGATTCAGTATGTCATGAAAAAATAGTGTTCTTATAAACTCACACACCTAAAATTAAAATTTCCCTTAATTACCCTTTCATGTGTTGTTATGTAAAATCTGTGAAAAACTATGACCATTGAGCTCCTACATCTTCCACCCACTCTGAGGTCTCTTTCTATAAATGAAAATGCTACCAAAAAATCTATACTAAAAGAACTAACATGCCACAAAGAAACTTTGTGCTACAATCAACAATACAAATTGGATAATCCTCAAAAGTTGAATCTATAAATAAATCAACCTCCTCATGTTGAAATGAATGAGATGAATCTGAATGATAATTGTTTATCTAAGATTCATGGAAGAATTCATGCATGGATTGGTACCTCTAAGGTAACTATAATTGATATGATACAGTCCCAACTCTTTAAAGAATCCGTAATGACATGACATATCCTAGTATAATATTATCTTATATCTTGATCCTCCTGTGTCCCAGCCTTAGTGAGATACATAAAAATAATACATCACCGACCTTAAACTGTTTAGGTCATCGATGGAGATCATCATAATATTTTTACCTACCTTGTGCAGTATCCAATTTCTTATGAAGAAACTGAACCTAATCTATATTCTTCTATACAAGATGAGGTCCAAACATAAATGCCTCTCTGATATCTAAACTGTAAAGAGTAAATTTTCATGGCCTACCATAAAAATACTTATAAGGTCCTATCTATATATTATTCAGAAATTTATTGTTATAGGAAACTTCAACTTGGGGTCAATGCCTCTCCAAAGATCCCACAAATTATGGGATGCATGTCCACATCATTTTCTCAATCATTTGTATTAGTCATTCTAATATTCATATATATGATGTTTTTATGTTGAAGAAAAAATAATTTGTATGTCATACACCCTCTACATCCCTGTATAGAACCATGATGTTAGTAGGGAATCCCTATATTAAATAATATTATGATGGATACCATGATTGCATACTATATTATGGATATATGTCCTCTCAAGACCATATGTTGGAAAGGTCTCTTTGACATGTCCAAAATGAGAAACATTTGTGATCATACCAACAACAACCCAAATATAATCATTTCCTCATGGTGAACCCGGTATCCCGGTCAAAAATTCAATCACAACATCATTCCATTTCCACTCAGGAATGGTAAGCTTCTATAAAAGTTTGAATGGTCGTTGGTGTTCTGCCTTAATTTTCTAGGAATTGGAACACCTCATGAAAAAACCAACTACATCTAATTTCATACCTGATCGCCAGTATTCGAGACATAAATCTTGATTCATCTTAGTGATTAAGTGATGTACTACCCATGATGAAGCAATAAAATATCACATCGGCTCCTCATGAATGTCTGAAGAAACCCACAAAAGACCATGTATATGAATAATTTCATCCTCTCTTATATTCCAACCAGGAAAAGGGTTATCACTTACAACACTCTCTCATAGGACTAGGTCCACAAAATCCGATTGATACCAATTAATCACTCTATCAAGAATGGAATAGGTCATAACCACGGATGAACAAAATGTATTCTACTGACTCTCCTGTACCTCCAATTCAACCTCACAGAATAAGGAAATATGATAACACTTTCTGTTGGCCTCCAAAACTACACGTATCTGAGTCCTCTTAATTAGTGCATTGACCACTATATTACCTTTATTGGGCATAAAGGAAATATTGAGGTTAATATACTGTAGGTACTCAACTCACATTTGCTTCCTAAGATTCAGATCATACAATGTAAATATGTACTTGAGGATTTTGGGACCATATACACAATAAAATGTTCTCCAATTAATTAATTTATCTAACATAAAAAATAATGAACTAATATAGCAACCTAAATATCAGGTGTTAGGTTATTCCTCCTACATGGCCTCAAAATCTGAGGCACATAATCCATGACTCTACCCCCTACATCAGCACCACCCCAAGCCTGAAAACTAATGCATCACAATACACTATGTATCTTCTACCATTTTCTGAAAAAATCATTATTCGTGTTGAAGTCAATCTCCATTTCACCTCTTGAAAAGTTGAAACATAATCATTTTACCATATAAATCTCACACCCTTCTTAATCAATCCCATGAGCGGTGCTTCTGGGCATGATAAATACAATATGAAATTCCTGTAACATCCTCCCATCACAAGAAAACTAAATATCTCCAATATGATCATTGGATGATCCTAGGAAACTATATATCTCACATTTTCTAGGTCAACTCATAAAACACTCTTTGAGATAATGTGACCCACAGAGTAAATTTGAGCTATCTAGATGTATTATTTTGTGATCATAACATATAAATAATTCTCTATTGGGGTATCCAATATGATATAAATAAGTTTTTTATGGTTGTGTTGAGTGTGATAATACAGTATGATATCATCCATGAATACTATGAAAAATAAATCCAGATAAGGATGGAAATATAGATTCATTAGTGCCAAGGAAACTACTCGCATTTTTTGGAGACTGAATAACAAAACCAAATACATATAAATACTATACCTATTCTGAAATGCTGTGTGAGGTAATCTTGATGGTATAACAGACACCTAAGGATAAAAATATCTAAAATCAATATTCAATAATAATTAAGATCCCCAGAGCTGGTTGAAAGGATCATCTATAAATTGAAGATGACATCGGATATTAACCATTTTCTTGATGAATTTTTTGTAATCCATGCATAGAATAAGCATACTATCCACATTTTTTATTAAAGGATTGATAGACCACACAATGATGTATTGGGGTCGATAAAAACATTTTCCTCTATATCTTATAACATCCCCTTGATCCACTGAATCCTAGTAGTATCTATTTAGTAAGAAGGAATGGATATTGGTGTTTCTCATGCAAGAAGATTGATATAAAACTATATCACTCTCACTGGAGGGAGTCCAGAATAGTTATCTGGGAAAACATCCCTAAGACCACAAAACATTAGAGGTAAATTTTTCTGATGTGTTCCTCATACATTCATGTATAAAAAATTTATCTCGGCTCTCTTCCCACCCATCCCATGATTCTCGGGTCCATCTCGACTAGCTTGGACCTCACATCTACCCTTCGGAATAAAAATTCCTTACTATGGGGATGTGAAGGTAACCCTTCCAAGATAATAATAAATAATATAATAAAATGGAACCAATCATTACATCCTAAGAATGATTTCAAATCCAATAATATCGAGGAAAAAGAGGAACCATACAATGTGAAACCTACTAATATCATTGGGGAACTCCTTGTGCTGATGTACATCCTCCATTTGAGTCCCACAATGAGTATCAACCATCATAAAACCATCCAAAAATTAAATTTGTGCCCAAGGCTCTCCACAATGTCCATAAATGTAATCAAATTAGAATATACTATATCTAAAAGAGAAGATGCTAATTTAGAGGTTACTAGAGTTTTACATATCATAGTAGAATGTACAACGTTCTATGCCTTAAGTGTCGGTTACACTATGTATATTTGGACTGATCTACAACACTATGATACAACCTGGATACCTTGAATAGATTTTCTCTTCTATTTCTCCAAATTTGGGGTATGATTACCATTGTCACAACGACCACATTGGCTTAATCGGGTAGTTTTACTCGAAATTTCTTCTTGAAGAGAATCTGTTTTCAATAATTCTATAGGTGGAGTTAGTCTAGACCCTATCTCACTATATTTCAAAGGAAATGATCTACAAAATAAGTATAAATGGACCATCATTCCATAGGATCAACACATGACCAGATCTCTCATGTACTCTGGTCCAGTATATTCTGGTCTACAGCACTAGTGACACCTCAACTGGCTTCCTGAGTATGTTCTCTTGATACTAATATCACCACGCAGAAACTCCAGATGATGCTTCCTACAACTGGTTGATGCAATACGAGATCTAGGTGTCGAACCACCATGTCTTGTAACCCCAACCACTCTCAGGTTATGCTATGTGATAAGTGACACATTTATTATTACAAAAATGGTAGTCTATGAAAATAAATTCACTTTTGATCAAATTACATACCTCAGACCATCCTAAAATCCTCTATATTTAGGTAACCACCTCATTCACAATTCTATCCTTTACCAGGAGATGTCTCAAGATGCTTGATGATAGATAGAAAGATCATTAGGCATGAATATGAATCTTGTGGTCTACCGCCCCCAACAATGTGGGAATATGTTGATGCTGGAACACATGCACTATGTCATCCTTCGGCGAGGAAGGTTGCGGTGCTCCCTAAAATGACTACATAAAGCGGAAAACCCCCTTGTAGAAATGTTCCTCAACACGTGTTCGGTAATCCTGCTAATTCCATAACATTAACAATTGGAGGATCATTCGGTATCCCATATCCCACAGCATCTGGAGTGTGTTTATAACCACTATAATGATCAAGAAATTTATAAATGAAATTTCTTTTTTTGTTTATATTATTATCTTATTTAGTAATTTTTTTATTGAAAACACATTCACTACTTTGGTTATTTCGGAACATTTTTATACTCTATCAGATTTAAATTTCTGTCACGAATCTATAACCATTGGTAATATAGACATTTAAAATAAATCATATGATTAATATAAATATAGTGCTTTAACAAATCCAATTGAAATAGAAAAATGAAGTGACGACCAAAACCTAGAGTATCTTACCCTATAAAGACCATTTATCTGAGCTTTCGTGGGAGATAGAATATCTTGGATTTTACATTTACTAATACCTAGTGATGATTCAACAAATTAATCATGAGTGAATCCATTTATGAAATAAATTCAAGCCCATTATGATCACATCCCAAACTATGTTTGCCGAACCACCCCATGAAAGTCTCATAATCGCACACCTTACCACAACAGAATTATTAGGTGTATAAAAATAATATGTATCAACAAAATAATTATAATAATATGTATATTATACCTTTTAGTAAAATTATGAATGTATTTTCTTCTTATCATTACATTATAAATAATTTGTTTTTATTCAATGAAACACAAATTGTATTTTAATTAGTATTCCATTTTAATTAAGATGTTTATTTTGATGAATTAAATGATTTTTTAAAATAAATAATATTTTAATAATATTTTATTATTAAATATGTTCTGTTTAATATAAATGATCATATAATTTTTATGAAGTCATCTATTATTTTTATAAGGGTTAAAAAACTATTATTGTAAAATACCCATCATTTATCAATTAATTTAAATTATCATTTTAAAAGGGAAAATTTAAATATTTAGAAAATTATTTTGATAAAAAAAATTATTTTTTAAATAATATTTTTAAAATTATCCAATGTTCTTTTTTCCTTATTTTTAATAAGTCAATCATAATTTTGGGCAATAATTAAATACAGTAAAAATATACATAGTTTATTATTACATCATAATGACAGAAAAGTGATGTAAAAAATTTTATAAATAGTATAAACAGCCAAATATATATTTTTCTTTTTAAATATTTTTATTATATGTTTATTTAATTTATTTATTAAATCCATTATGAATCATCCAAAACCATTAATATATTATAAGGGTTTAAATCATTTAATTTTGAGTATAGATCACATCCACATCAACAATGGTATTATGTTATTAGTTTCAGACCATTTACTTATAAAATAATTAAAAACACTCTCATTTGAAAGAAACTATTGGAAAAACCATTATATGGTTTTTTGGTTTTGCTTATTTTATTATATAGAGTCAAAAACCAATGAATAAGAAATAATAAATAATTCCCCACTCATTTTCAATATTAACCCAACCAAGATCTGGTTTCCCTTTCCTAAAAATAATTTCAGAATGACCTTAATCAAACCTATATTCTCTAATGTCATACTAAGGTTCCCCAAATACTCAAGAATCTCTTAATAAACATTTAGTGTCACAAACTCAAGGTAAAGGATCCTCTGATTATTCTCTTCATGAAGGATTTCTTATTCTCCCTTTCCTTTTATTTCCAATTAAAAATGTTTGGATATATATTTCAATGCCCAATTACTTCCCATTTAATTTAAAACTAATGAGATACTACTTTTCCTCTCATCAACTGATTTTATTAATTTTTATGTGATACTATTATACTACACAAATTTTACAGAGATTTTCCATGTAAACAAATTGGGTAGTAAATACTATTCATATTTATTATCATGTTTTTTCGCCTTTATACATTTATAATTTTTGAATTGGGATATATGTGTATGTATTACACATTCATTAATCGTGGGATAAAATATTAATAAGAACGCATACATGTTTTATGATTTATGTGGAACACTTAAGACTGAGAATGAAATGAATGTGATGGGTTTACACAGAATTGTAGAGCACTCCACTGAATTGGGTAATGTTTTGTCTCATGAGACATCATGTTGGGATAGTGACCGAATCAGATTCCTTTATGTTACTTTTTTCTATAATGATGTCTTGACAGTTTTCCATGGACTATTTTTATGATGTAATGTCTAATGTTGTTTCCACATTTCCCTTGACAGATTTATCATTATATTTTTATATAATGTATCATTATTCAGGTTTACAATTTCGAAAATTATTATCCCCCATTAATATTCCTACTATATAACTAGTATTATTTTCTTCATGTGATTCCATGTTTCTTCTGTTACTTTGTTGAAATTGGGAGCCCTAAACCCAACTGGTGTTTAATTTTATTACCACTACATGTTTTTAGTTTGTTGTACATGTGTTTATCATTCCATAATATTATATATTCTAATGAATCTATTATATTTGTGGTAATCTCCATAGATTATGTGTCATATAAATGGGTTATAGTATGTCCTACGATATAATGAGATCCTATAGGTACTACGACAATAATCCTTATGTAATGTCCTATAGCCCATTTACATCATTTTAATAGGACATAGATGATTTTTGACTATCAGGTGCTGGGGGCTCATAAGCATTGGGACTTATTCTCATGTTGTGTGCACATGGTGATTCCTAGTAGTGAAGATAATGAGGATAAATCCATTAGTAGAAATACCACATGTTTCAGGTATCATTGGTTGTTGTTATCTATATACATATGTAATGGTCCCCTTGATTGAGATCATTATCAATGCATGTTATTTTATTGCGTACTTTTATGCATGGTGAAAAACACGCCATTGAAGTCGTGCTATTGTAGTTTGTGTTGGGTACGAAAATTAGGTGACATTATATTTATTGAATGATCAAGATAATATTTTTCACTTCCGAGTTTATGAATAGATATCTCGGGCATAGTTGATTAGGATGGTAGTACCTTTATTAAATCCATGGACATGGTAGTTTAAGATAAATCTACCCAGATAAATCAAAACATAATTAAGCAAGTCAATGAATGGTGACACTACTGTGCATTTTGCTTTACTAAGATATCGATGATCGGTATATTACTTTACAAAGGCCATTTTTGTAGGAAGGTAGTCATTTCTTTGACGTTTTCATTATCTAATATGGGCCTCGATAGGTTTCTAGACAACACTCTTGGTCATTGAATTTTTAATCACTGTTATTGAGATAAGGGATCTAGAGGGTCACACACAATAGCGCTTTGAGAATCTTACTTATTCTGTTGAATAGGATTATAGTTCTTGGTGGGCCTCACCATAGGTCTGACTATTATCCTTGTTATATAGATCACCAAAGAGTGAATATATTAGTTAATTATTCTAGTATGGAATAATTTGTAGAATATATTTTCGACATGTATTTACAAATGATTATGTAAATACAAGGATACAATATTATTCGAACAGATTTAAATATCCAAAGTTCATTTAATATTATTAGGAGGTGTGAGTCAAGTTAAAGACTCAATATTATCAGATAATATATATTCTAGTTTAGTTATTAATCATAAATATTTTTTGGGGAATAATTTATTTTTTCATAAATAATTATTTATAAAGATTCTATAGAGAACGTTTATTACATAGGGGGCTGAGAACGCAAAATGAGTTATATAGATACTCACTATAGGAGTTGAGGGAGGCTCTTATCCTAATGACTATTCATTTGTTGGAGTTGAGACCCTCTATCTACTCCTGAATTATAGAGAGACATTCACTAAAGAAGGAAATATCATCAAGTTTTACCATCACATATCGAAGCTGGTTGCTTGTAGTGATTATCACTACATCAAAGTGATCGTCCAAGAACCACACTAGTAGCTGAATTCCATTGAAAGATGCATAATCAAATACAACAGGCATGTGTGGATGATATAGAGGGATTATAAATCAGATTATTCAAGTGATGGTCTCTGGCATCTTGCAATATTTGGGTACATGTCAGATTGGATTGAGGTACATTTTTGGTTAAATTTTTTACTCTATTTAAACCATGCATGGTACTCAGACCATTATGGGAAAATATTACATGATTCGATGATGTTACGTCACTCTGTTGACATAAAAAATTTAATTTACTAGCCCATCGGCTTCCGCTACACTTCCCAATACCTGATAGTGGCATTAGAGGGAGGCATGGTTTCATAGAGTTAAAGAAAAAATAAATTTCATTAAATTTAAGTAAGGGGTGTTACAACAGTTCTAATGGATTCAAACATAGGTTGATCTGTGTCAGAATAGACAAGTAACTGCAATATGAAAATTTTAATTAGATCACCGATGTGTTGGACAGTTATGTTTTTTTGGTTTCTTGAATTTTATTTTTGTGGAATGTAGTTTTTTTCGTTCGTCAATTAACGAGAATCATGTCACTAGAGATTTTTCTATAGAGATCTATTATTTTATGATATATAAAATATAATAAAATATTGGAATAATATTTTATTATTTTTATTATTCTCAAGAAAACAAATTTTGATGTTAATTATTGTTAAATTTTTCTAAAAACATTTGGAATTTTATTAAAGGATGCATTCAAAATTTTTTATTAACTTTTATAAATATTATGGGTAAATGTGGTTTTAAATATGTATACTAATGAAGTCTGAAAAAGAAAATAAGGATCTCCCCCATGTGGAAAGACTGGACCTCCTCCCTCCGTTACTCTCTCTCTCTTGTGGCTGAACCATCCATCACTACCTCCTCTCCTTGGCAAACCATTCCATGTTCATTAGTTTAATTTTTGATTAGAAAATTAAATTGAATTTTCAAACTGATAAATAAACTATTTTTATTTATTTAAATTAATTTAATTTATTAGAACACCCTCGTACTGATGAAATTAATTGCACATTATTTTTTTATTGCGCATTATTTCTATACTGACTAGGCTTGAGATAGTGACCAAATCATGCATGTCTAGATTTTATTATTTAGTTATTTATTTAATTCACGCAATGATTGGAATTATTTATTAGGTAAAAAAAGTTCTTTGAATCATCTTTTATTTCAAATATGTGTAATGTAATGTGCATCCAATGAACCTATTAAATATTGTACCCCAGACCCCTCTCCTGTGGATGAGTGTATTTGTAATTACATGGTGATGATATCAGGCGTAGACCCTGTCATGTCAATGTAGTAATCAAGAAGGAATCCAAGAAAACTTCACTAGGTAAAGACAGGTTTTGACTTAGGTATGGAATCCCCTAGGTCAAGATTGATTCATTATGGATCTATCATAAAATAATTCTCAAGGACATTCAGATTGAATTATTTACCTTTATGCATTGTTTATTGTTTTATGAGAGTGCATTACAATTTCTTGATCACTTAGAATAGTAAAAAAGATAAAAAATTGCATAAATATGTGATGAATATATTTCTATTTCATGTTCAATTGTGAGTGAAACAACCTAGTTTGAACAGATGAAATGGGAAATAATTATATTCTTCAACAAACATCAAAACCCATCAACAATATATTATGTCAAAATGCATTCCATTACTCACATTGGAACAAAACAGGGTGTTTGGGGTCTTCTTAAGCCATAGTTGAGAGTGCCTCTTACTACATGGGTTTTTTCATGAGAGAAATGGGTTGACATAACTAAAGTGAGTAGTCATGGATTATATATAGCTAACTAGATATCCCTTTTAGTGGAAAAGAGTTGATGGATTCATGTTATGATTTGAATAAGCTGGGTCTTTACTCAACATAAAAAATAAACCTCTAGTTTATGCAGTTGGCCAGACTAGTTCCTACCAAAAAAATCTTCAAGACTTGGCATATCCAAATATTGTATAGTATGAGGAGTAGTTTCAATGATGATTTCCACTAGAAAAATCAAGTGTCAAAGTATTCTAAAACTATTATTCAGGTCTATTGAGGTTTGATAAAATAGTGGGTGACATTAAATAATATAATAACAATTAATAAAATTTTAAAATGGTATTCATCATAATGTACTTATTACTAATGTTCATATAAGGAATATTTAAAATGGAAATCACCAACAACACTAGTAATTTATAACTATGATCAATTCTGGATAAAGAAAAAATATTGACCCTCAATGACTTCTAAGAGTGGTAAAGGAACTTGTGCATAGTATTACCCCATGAATGGATGTTATATGCACTAGAATCCTCAGTTTTGACTGATCCTCCCCAGAGAGAATGTAAGGAAGAAAAAGATAATTGGAAAATTTATATAGATGATGCACTTGATGTTCAATGCATCATGTTTTCATATATGTCCTTCCAATTTCCGAAAATTCATGAGGATAAGGATTTCTCCAAATAAAAATTCAAACCTCCAATAATTATATCTGGGGATGGATAGGTATGAAAGGTATGAGATCTGAAGTTCCATATATTAGTGTAGGCTATCAGAAGGGAACCATGTCGGTCCTCATGTACTCAAGAAGATTTGGTATATTGAGAGGCTAGAAGACGTTGGGTTCAAATTGAATCAACAAATTGAAATGGATCTCAATCCTGGCTATTGAAAACCAATATTTTTTACTTTTATTTTCAATAATAAAATGAGTTATATTAAAATGTTACTCTTAGAACTATTGGTTTTATTTCTCCAAGATGATAAGTATATTAAAAAACCAATTCATATAAAATTATGGAGAAAAATATATAAGCACAACGAAATGGGGTCTAAGGCCAAGTCATGGCCGAAGACACTAATGCATCATCTTAAAAAGAGTCCAATGATTAAAAGGTAGAAAAATGAGAAGGAGGCTATCTACTTTGGATGTTTCAAGAATGGAAACTAGAAGAAAAATTGCATAGTTGAGAAGAAGAATAAAACAGATGTGTCTACTTCAATTATTTTTTTATTGAATAAAATATATCTTTTTCTAAAAGATGGGTATTGGATACAGCATGTGGCTCGCACATTTGAATTTACATATAAGACCCATGTAGTTTCAATATTTTTACAAAAGTTGATGTTGATATCCGAGCTGAAAATGGTGCATGTTTGGAAACCTTTGCAATGGGAGAATATGGGTTAACTTTTCCAAGTGGTTTGGTTGATGTTTTAAATAATGGTTATTATATACCTTCTGTAACCAGGAACATAATGTTTGTGTTGATTTTAGAAACTATAGGATTTTATTTCATGTTTGGAAATAAAAGTTGTATATTTTATAGGGAACCGTCTATTATGTTATGGAACATCTTAACAATAGTTTATATATGATTGAACTCGAGAACCCCATAATGGAAATAATTGAAAAAACTATCCAGCATGTCTAATATATCACCCACCTATGGTACATTAGGATCTGTCATGTATATGAGAAGCGATTATAAATATTACATCAAGTATGGTATTTAGACTTAGTTCAATTGGAACCCTTCGATGTTTGTGAATATTGTTTTGAAGGCTAATTGTCCAACACAACTTTTTCAGGAAAGGGAGAAAGAGCCAATGAATTACTGGAATTAATACATATTGATGTATATTGTTCTTTTCTAGTAGAAGAAATAGGTGGTTTTTTGTAATTAATTACTATTAAAATTGACTATAGATGGTATGGTTATATCTACTTGATTATGTATAAGTCTGATTCCATTTGGATATTTAAGGAATACCAAAATGAAGTAGAAAACCAGCTTAATAAAAAGATAAATTCAATCCACTCAGACCATAAAAAATAGTGTCATAAGAAAGATTTCATTTCTCACATGAAGGAGTGTGGTATAATATCCCAGATAAATCCTCCTTATACACCCTAGTGGAATGATATTAGTGAAAGGAAGAATATGACTTTTCATGACATAGTTAGATCAATGATGAGTCAAAAAACTCTTCCATTATCCTTTTGGGGATACACCTTGTAGTTAATGAAATATACCCTTAACTAAGTACCAACTGAAATTTAATATGGGATTCCATGTGAGTTATGGTGTGAGATGAAACCCTATCTACGACACATAAATGTTTGGGGATGTTAGGGATTTTTCAAGTCTTTACCATGTCAAAAATTAGCATCCAAAAGCATGAAGTACATTTTTATAGGTTATACTAAGGAAACCAGAGGATATTATATATACAATATTTTAGATATAAGAGTTATTTTGGAAAGGCATGCCATATTTTTAGAAATGGAATACATTTCTATTAGAAATTGTCAGAGAAAGATTGAATTCAATTAAGTTATTGCACAAGATGAACAAAAGTTGGTACAGGAACAATCTCCAAAAGAGAAAGTGGAAGAATAAATTGTCCCCAAACACAAATATTGTGTAGGAATACTCAATAGGTTGGAGAACCAGAATTGTGTTGTTTTCATATCACTGAGTTAGGTGACACATTACTTTGTGATGATGATAAACCTATAACCTAAAAGGAATCAGTATAAGGAAAGGAAGCTGGTAAATGGAATGTTTCCATGAATTATAAGATGGTTTCCATGTAGCAAAATATTTGATTTGGATTTTGGTAGACCCTCCAGCTGATGTAAATCCCATTGGGTGAAAATGGGTATTCATGAAGAAGCTGGAAATGGATGGTAAGGTTATTACCTTTAATGAAATATCAATTTCAAAGGGTTTCTTGAAATTTCGTGGCATTGACTGTGATGAATCCTTCTTTCTAGTAGAAATGATCAAATATATCATAATATTACTTATAATAGTATCCTTTCATGATTATGAAATTTGGAATGAGGATTCCAAGACTGATTCTCTAAATGGGATTTTGGTTGAAGTTGTCTATATGAATCAACCCAAAGGGTTTTTCAAGACAAATAACACCAACAAAATATGAAAACTATATAGATCCATTTACAGGCTGAAGAAGGCGTCATAGTCAAGGAATGTTCATTTTGAGGATTCCATAAGAAAATTTGGTTTTTCCCAAAATGAAAGTGAGCCCTGTGCCTATAATTTTTTTAACTGAATACCATTGTTTTCTAAGTGTAATATGTTCAAGACATATTAATTATGGGAAACAATGTGAAAGTATTAGAGTTAGGTAAGACTTGGTTTAATGAATTATTATTCATGGAAGATGTAGGTGATGTATCCTAAATTATAGGGATCAAGATCTATCGAGATATATCTCAAAGGATTCTTGGCCTAAGTCAAAGTATATACATTGACAATGTACTCAAAAGGTACAGTATTGAAAAATCAAAGAGAGGGTTGTTTTCCATGTCACACAATATCAATCTCCCAAATAAAATGTATCCACAAACACCAGAGGATATTGAACGAATGATTATAATCCATTATGAATCAATAGTGGGTTATATCATGTATTCCATGTTATATACTTGGTTTTCTGTCCACTTTTCTTTAAGCATTGTTTGTAGATATCGATCCAGACCAGGATAGCTGCATTAGAGAGCTATTAAAACCATCATAAATTACGTGAGGAATATAAAGGATATATTCCTAGTGAATGGAGGAGATGAAGAAATTATATTGAGAGGATATATTGAAGCTATTTTCCAGGAAGATCATGATGATTTTAAATTGTTGTCAGGATAAATGTTTTTCTTGAATAGAGGTGCAGTAAGCTGGAGAAGCTCAAAGAAATTTATGGTTGTTGATTCTATATAAGAATTGGAATATATTACAGCTTTCAACGCAACAAATAGGGATGTATTGATATGAATGTTTATCTCAAAAATTGATGTTGTGCCCAGTAGTGCATGCCCTGTTCTGGTTTATTTCGATAAAATTTTTGTAGTGGTGCTTTCCATGGATCCCAGGTCTCACCAGATGACAATGAATATACTTAGGGTATTTCATATCTTGAGGGATTTTACCTAAAGAGGTAAAATTGCAGTTAGAAGATTATACATAGAGGAAAACATGGAATGTAACACTCCAATATTTCATAGTACTTTATCTTTTCAAAATAATTCAATAACATGCGCTACATGAAACACCGAGTTTGACTGCACCTCAACATACCAAACTAGCCGTTCAAAAAGTGGTTATGAATAGTATTAACTAAATTTTAAATTTTATATACTCGATATAATTTTAACATCCATATTATTTTATTATTAGACATAATATAAGAAAAAATTCAATTTTTCAGATAAAGGTAGTATTTTTCAGAAAATGTAATTTTACCTCATTTTAATGGAGAACCATTCTTAAATACAATATTTGGCACCTTTATATTTTCAATTTGACAAAAGAAACTTCTTATTTATAATCGGTACACAGAAATTTAGTTTCAAATATTTTTGGTGTTTTTTTGATAACATTCATTTTTGTTGAATAGTGAAAAATACTAAAATTTTAATAGAAAAAAACATTTTTTTAAAAAATAATTTATAGTGCTAAACTATAAATTTGATTGATTTTGATGAATAATTGGATGATATTTTAATCATTTAATATAATTTAGGTTTTTAAAAGTAATTTTAAATTTAGATTGGACATAAACACATGTCAATCTTCTGATAGTGTTTACTTTTTAAAAACCCGTTTTTTGGTTTTGACTATGGGAATTAATTTTAAATTAATTAATGAAAGTTATATGTTTTCAATTTAATAAAATATGATTTATTTTTCAATTCAGAATATAAAATTTCTCTTACGGTGAATTTTTGGTTTTTTCTGAAAACATTCCATTTTTGAAGAATAGTGACAAACACTTCATTATTATTTAAAAACAGCTTTTTATTTTAATAATTAGTTATTATATTTAAATTTAATTTACATCAAAATAGACACATAATAACTATTTATATTCAATATAAATAATTGGGGTAATTTAGTAATAATATTATATATATATAATTTTATTTTATTTTTTAATATCTTTTACCAACCTTCTAACACATTTGCAAATTTGTATAAAACACAATTTTACTGATCTGTGAATTGAATTTTTAAAATTTGAGATACACAGTTGATATCAGTATGTAAAATTTGGTTCAATAGGATGAAAATAATTTTTTGAATAGTGACGTTTGATTTTTATTTACCAAAGATAAAAATAAATAGGGCAATTAAAGGTAAAAATGATATTATAATTATCCTAACAAATGTAATAATTCTATTGGATAAGTATATTTCGACCAAAATAAACCTTAGGAATATAATATGATCCTTTTAGTCCACTTGGATTAGATTAGAACATTTATTATTATTTTATTTAAAAAGGAGTTAAAAGTAATAAATTTAAATTTTAATAACTAAATCATTTTAATATAGGGTTATACATATGAAAAATTCAACTATAAATATTCATTAGAAAACTAAAAATATTTCCCACCTCATTTAATTATATTTATGATTTTTAGACATTAAATAAGTAAATTTAACTTTAACACAATGATGATGGAGTAATTACCTTATTATTGAAAGATTAAAATAATTGATATTATAAATATTAAAATAACTAAAAATTGAGACTTTTTATGTCTTCCAAGAATATAATAGGCTAATATGACTGGTTTGGGTTGATTATATAATTTGTTTTTGAAATGATAAAATTTTTATGACATTAACAAAAACAAAATACCAAATAGTGTCAAAATTCACATAAATGGGTTTTTAAAATAAATACTATCTTATTAATTGATATAATTTTTCTGAAAATATAAGGCTTGGACAAAGTACTTAGGTAAGGTTATATATATCAATAATGATCCACTTGGGGTTCTATTTTCTTTTTATAGTGAATTTATTAACCATTTATTATAATAATACAAGAGGACATGGTAAAAGTTAAACTATTTAACTAAGAGATAAATCTAAAAGATAGGGTTTATATATTTACATAAACATGTCTAAAACCTATTGGATAAGAGTATTTCAAACCATACACACCTTATCTTAAAAATAAATCAACTTGGAGCCATTAAAAACTGAAAATGATATTATAATAAAATAATATTTCAAACTTTTCCTAAAGTGACCCTCAACTCTCTTATAAAAGGGTACTTCCCATTATCACAAAAGCCCACCTCCAAAGCCATTTGGATCAACAAAACCCTCCCCAAATCTCCTCCCAACTTTCATAACATCAAACTAGATGATTTACCTAGATATTAAAGGTAGCCTAAGTAGCACTATTATTCAAATCAATAAGATTCACTGAAAAAAGATGTAATTATTTTATCACCTCTTTCAAAGTTCTTTTCTTCTTCCACTTTATATTTCCTTGTTATTTCCATACCAAAATAATAAAAATAGTACCTTTTACATATTTTGATGTTATTATAAATATATTACAACCATAATCATTATTCTATACATCCTATGAATTATAACATCACCATGTGTGCGTATGTATGGCTTACAGTCTCCACGCCGTGGTGTAATTTATTATTCAACACTATGTTTTTTGGACGAATATAATGATTATTAATATGTATATAAATAATTAAAATAATATTAAAATATCTCTATAAACTAATATACCTTTTAATTTTACACTTTTAATCATTATGGAAATGATATCGTCGCTCATGTATACATACGACTTACCGTCTCCACAACGTGATTAAATTCATTTCAGGTTAAACATTAAAATATGATTATAAAAATATATATTTCAAATAAATGTTTAATATATGACATAATAAATCTACTGGATATATATATATATATGTATGTACTTGCATATATCTTATTCACTTACTTCTGTTCTATACGATATGAAAATAGAAACATCGTTTATTCCTATGTACGACCTACCATCTCTATAAATAGTGTTTTTCATTTCATATATCTATCTATGATACATATTTATATTATAAATATATATAATATTTAAATCATTTCTTATATTCTGGAAGTGTTTAAATCAGGATCTAAACGATACAATCAAGAATAACAAGTTAAAACACGCACGATAAAGAAAACAATTATTACCCGAAATGTTAATTTAACATGGAAAAAATTATTAAATGGGTAGTATAATGTAATAAATGAGTCATGTATGATATAATAAATATTAATATGGTCTGGTTCAATTTAATAACATACTATGTTCATTTTATAAGTGGTTAAACATACATTAATCCAATGTAATGTGCAATGTAAGGGTTCATTTCCCAATCTCATTATTATCCGAGATTGGTTATGTGTAAGTATTTTATGGGAAGTATTTATTATCCATGTCCATGATTAAAAAAACACATTCCAAAATTATTATTTTAAGGAACTATTTAACTACAAATAATTTTAAATCTTGTAAATATTTATTTTTTAATATATTTCTCATTAATGTCCTTGTTTTCAAAATGGTTTTGAGGATTTATTTATATGGACATGATTGTTTAGAAATGTTAATTCCTTTAAAATGGAATAATGTGGTATGGGACATATTTATTCAAAAATATATTTTAAATACCTTCCTTTATAAATTTTTTACTTTTAATTGATTTCACAAAATGGATATTTCTCTCAAAAAATTTTACCGATCATTTTCAACTATGTCCAAATCCTTTGCTGGATATTATTGATTATTGAGGTTTATTTACTAGAATACAATATTACATGTTGTATTGAATGTGTTATATTATGTTTGATAGTGGATTTTCTATTTTTATGCCATTCATGGTTTATGGTTTATATATTGACATTTTGTATGATAGTTTTACTATGAATGTTTATGTTATGTTTCAACATTCCCATATGAGGAATGTAGTGGACTTATTAACTAAGGGGTGAGCCCGCTATAGCTCCTTTTTGGATCGGTAGGTCTCATGAGACAAACTAGTGTCTTGGCAGAAATCCTTGGTAAAAATTTATTTTAAATCTTGGTATGAGGCCTTGACTGTGTGGTAATGATGTCCAACGTTTGGAATTCCTTAATTATGAAATTAATTATTACATGTGATTATTCGACTAGTAGAATATCCATGTGAATGTTTATATGGTAATATTTGATTTATTTTCTCCATTTCATGTTCATGTTTATGTTTAGAAGTCTTTTTTTATTAAACATCATTCCTTAAAAGTTTATGGCTTCCGCTAAATTATTTAACCTTACTGAGCATCTAATCTCACACCTTTCATATGTTTTGTTTTACCAGGATTTCAATAAGTGTATTATGTTTGATATGCATGGTTAAACTTGGGGAATAAGGGAGTTATCAATGTATTATCTATGTTGTGTTTTTTGTTTGAATGAGTAATATAATTTTCATTTATGTAATATATTTTCTAAGACTACTAAACTGATCATTCCTTCAGGACATGATTCATTCTAATCATGAAAATGTATTAAAATAATGAACCTTCTTCGAGCTTCTGGGGTTGGGGAGATATAGTTGGTATCCAGGGATTTTTAGTACAAACCTTGGAAGCTAGATTTAGAAAATATTTTATTAGAGAACATTAACCTAATATAGACTCTGAGGATTATCATAGAAGAACTTCCTATAATTTTTGTAATGTAGATATTTTGTGTTTTTCCATGAGATACATCCCTATATAGATATGAGAAGGTAGAGGAAGCTCTGGAAAAAATATACCTAGAAGTGAAAACACCTATAAGGATTTTTGGTCTTGACCTGGGGTATCTTGGTACATGACAACGATCCTTGATGCACTCTTATTTATGACACATCTGGGGGATATTCTTTGTATAATTTACGTTTTTTTTTAAAAACCATTATGTAGGACTTATGAGTAAATACTTCCTCTGAGAAAACCTATTTATTATTATAGATTATATTAAAAAAATTCAATTTACATTAGGTATTTTACAAGTTTTGAATTATGAATTTTCATTCCTAGACTAACCTAGTATATTCCATTGTTTAGAAATGGTGCCTAGTAGAAGGAATGCAGACTCTAGTAATACACATGATCCAAATAGTAAGAAGGATTATATCATTCATGGTATTAAGTCAAAATTTAAGAGGAAAATACTCTACCATATATTCTCATCATTTGATGAAATAATATCATGTCTTAATAAGATAAGTAAATAATTCTCTAAGTCATATGACTTTGAAGGGATGAAAGAGAATAAAATGATGGTAGAGAGAAGGATGGATAAAGGGAATACAAGAAAAAGGATTTTACCATATATGATAACTGTGGAATGAATCACCTTGGTAAATGATTTAAGAGAATGTGAGTTTGTTATATGTGTAGAGAAAAAGGACACAAGTACGTGATCGCAAGGGTGAGAAAAAACATTCAAATGTACAATGCTTCATCTGCAAGGATTAGGGACACTATACGAATCACTGTCCAAATCATCAGAGTATGCCCCAAATAATGATATTGGATAATAATCAAGTTACTATACTTCTACATATGAAGAGGAATGACTGGTATTCTTTTGTTGTTATTAAAGATTATTTCATTTGATTGTTGTATCAATGATGTACTAGGTATATGAATTATGGAAATAAATAAGGATTGTTCTTCAACACTATTTCATTAAGGATTTGAGATTGTGTGGTACCAAGAAAAGTGACTCAATAAAAAGTTAATTTTTTTGGAAAATACATGGTTGAAAGAAGATAAAAATTAATATGGTCTAGATACCAATGTATTGATTTTATAATATGAGATGTTTTATTTGGATAAATTATATTGGATATTATTGACTACCTTGGAACTAATTAATGGTTTGTTTATTCCATTATTGTTGGAGATTAAAATATTTTTGTTTTAAAGGAGTATATATACTATTCTATGTTTTATAGATGGAATAATGATGTGAATACCTATTAAAATATGGCTTTCTTATAATTAATTTTATTACGAAATTTTACAATAATACATGATGAAGGTATTCACATTTTTATTATGTGACCTTCCGTAATAATTTTGGACCGTGAGTTCGGACAGAATTATTGTCGACAAGTCCAAAGGTTTGAATAGATTATGTTTAACATTTTATACTATTGTTATGGTTAAATAATTTCCTAATATTATTTTTGGATTTTTATAAAAAAGACAAGTTGGAGGTCGAGAGACAACTCTTTGCTTCCAATAAGGCCGCGGGACTTGAACCCACAACCAAAGGGCGACAATGGCACATCACCAACCACCAGCATACATGATGACCTAGATTTTATAAATTAGTTTTCTTAAAAGTTATGATAGATCAATTATAAATTCAATTTATTTTGGAACCCTATAAGATAAAGATAAACATAATATTTTTTAGTTCTATTTTCTTTCGGGAGTGAAAGATTAGTTTGTGGTAGAAATTAGTTAAAGGATGGAACTCAACATTTGAAGTAATTTTTTATTATTATTTGAAGAAATTAATACTAAATATTTAAGTAAAGGATCATAAAAAAATGTGTTATCCTAATACCTTATGATTTGATGAACCATAAATATTTTATGTCATCAAAGATTTATGGCTTTGAGGCCCTCAATTTTTTATTTATTGTTCACTTTTTTGTGATTTATGACCTCAATAAATCCCTATATATATTTATATTTTTCCTCTAATTATGTCTCTAAAATTTACACCAATTTTATCTTATTCAAAATACTAATTTGGTGGTGAATTTTTCATTTCCCTTTCCCTCTTATTAAGAATAAATTTTATTTACCATATTTCTGATTTGGGTTTTCAACAATGGTATTTTGTGTTTTATAACATATTATTTTTGATGAAAAATTTTAAATTGGGTGGTCACAATTTATTTAAGTAGTTGAGAATATAACACGCCCAGATTTTATAGTACGTTATCTCTTCAAAGTAAATCAATAACATGCGCTACACACAAAATTGAGTTCGAGCGCACCACGACTTACTAAAATAGCCGTTCAAAAAGCGGTTATGAATAGTGTTAACTAAAATTTGAAATTTATATACTAAATATAATTTTAAAATCCATATTATGTGTTTCTAAGAAATAATATAAGAACAAAATAAATTTTTTAGATAAAGGTAGTATTTTTTAGAAAATGCAATTTCAACACCTTTTAATGGGTAACCATTTTCAAATACAATATATGACACCATTATATATTAAATTTGACAAAATAAACTTAACCTATAGAAGAATGATATAAAAATTTAGTTTCTATAAATTTTTGGTGTTTTTCTGATAACATTCAAATTTTTGTGAATAGTGAAAAATACTAAAATTTTAATGAAAAAAAAAATTTTAATAAAAATAATTTACAGTGCTAAATTATAGATTTGAATGGTTTTGAAGTATAATTAGATTATAAGTTTGTCATTTAATACAATTTAGGTCATTATATGTAATTTAAAATTTAATTTGGACATAAAAAATTTCAATATTTTGATAGTTTTTAATTTTTAGAAAAAAAGCTTTTTGATTTTAAAAATGGGAATTAATTTCATATTAATTAATAAAACTTATATGTTTTTAATTTTGTAAAATATAATTCATTTTTTAATTATTAATATAAAAATTATCTTAGTGTGAATTTTTGGTATTTTTCTGGAAAAATTAAATTTTAGATTTATAGTGAAAAAACTACGTTGTTGTTTAAAACCGACATTTTATTGAAGTAATTAGTTACTTTATTTAAATTTATTTTAGATCAAAATAGATAAATAATACCTATATATGTTCAATGTAATTCATTGGAGTCATTTTATAATATGATTATATATATATAATTTTCTTGAATTATTTAACGCCTTTTACCCACCTTCAAGCACATTTGCAAATGTGCATAAAACGTAATTTTACCACCATTGGGAATTGAATGTCAAAAATCAAAGAGACACGGTTGATATCAGTAATTAAATTTTTTTTTCAATAGGATGAATATAATTTTTGATGAATAGTAAGTTATAAATTTAATTTACCACGATTAAAAGTAAATAAGGTAATTAAAGGAAAAAATGATATTATAATCACCATAACACATGTCCTAATTCTATAGGATAATATAATTTAGACAAGAAGGAACCTTAGGAATAATATATGATCTTTTCATCCTCTTGGATTAGATTAATAATTTTATTATTATTTTATTTAAAGAAGAGTTAATAGTGTTAAATTCAAATTTTAATAAATTAATCATTTTTAATATATGGATATACATAAGATAAATTCGACTATAAATATTCATTAGAAATACAAAAATATTTAATCCATATTATTATCTTATTTATAGTTTTTACATTTTAACAAATTAAATGTATTTATAACACAATTGTGATGTGTAATTACCTTATTATTGAAAGATTATAATAATTAATATTCAAAATATTAAATTAATTATAAATTTAGACTTTTTATGTATTCCAAAAATTTTATAGATTAATATGACATGTTAGGGTTGATTAAATAATTTTATTTTGAAATTATAATGTTTTTATGACTTTAACCAAAACAATATACCAAATAGTGTCAAAATTTACATAAATAAGTTTTTAAAAAAAATACTATATTATTAATTGAGATAATATTTATAAAACTCTGTGGTTCAGATAAAAGTACTTATATAAGGTATGATAAATCAATAATGAATCCCTTGGGGATCTATTGGCTTTTTATATTAAGTTTATTTCCCATTTATTATAATAATACTAGAGGATAATGTAAAAGTTATGCTATTTAACTATGAGTTAAATCTAAATGATAGGATAAATATGGTGACCTAAACTTGTCTAAAACCTATTGTTTTAGAATATTTCGACCCACATCCACCTAATATTTTAAATAAATCAATTTTGATCCATTACAATCCAAAAATGATTTTATAATAAAACAATATATCAATCTTTCTCTAAAGTGACCCTCACCTCTCTTATAAAAGGGTACTTCCCCCTTTCTCAAAATCACACCTCCATAGCCATTTGTCTCAATCAAACCCTCCAAAAATACCCTCCCATGTTTCCTAACGTCAACTTAGAGGCATTACCTTAAAAATAATGGTATCCTATGGAGATATTTTGTTCAAATCAACAGGAAACATCCAAAGAGGATGTAATTATTTTATCACCTCTTTCAAATTTCTCTTCTTCTTCCAATTTCTATTTCATTGTTATTTCCATAGAAAATTAATAACTCCAATACCATATACATTCTTTGATGGTATTATAAATATGGTTCAACCATACTAATTATTCTATCCATCCTATGAATGATAATGTGACCGGGCGTGCGTACGTATGACTTATCGTCTCCACATCGTGGTGTAATTTGTTATTCGACTCCATGTTATTTGGATGGATATAATGATTATTAATATGTATTCAAATAATAATAATAACATGATAATTTCTATGTAAAATTAATATACCATCCAATTCCACACCTTTCAATCATTAAGGAAATGATATCGTCACTTTTGTGTACATACGACTTACTGTCCTCACGATGCGATGTGATTCATTTCCTAGTTCAACATTCAAAAATGATAATAAAAATATATATTATTAACGAGTATGTAATATATGACATAATAATTATACTGGATATATATATATATATATATTTATGTACGTATGTACTTACAAATATCTTAATCACTTACTTTCATCTAATACGATATGAAAATAGAAACAATGTTTATGCGTATGTACGACCTACTATCTCCATAAATAGTGTTTTTCCTTTCATATATGTATATATTATACATATTTATATTTTAATATATATTATATATAAATCGTGTTTTATATTCAGGAATTATTTTAATCATGATCTAAATGATACGATCAAGAATAACAAGTTAAAACAGGTATGATAAAGAAAGAAATTGTTACATGAAATGTTAATTTAACATGGAAATCATTATTAAATGGGTATTATAAAGTAATAAATGAATAATGTATGATATAATAATTATGAATATGGTTTTTTATAAATTATTAAAATAATATTATCATTATACACGAGGTTAAATATACCCTCGACCAAAGGAAGGTGTAAGGTAAGGGTTAATTTCTCAGTCTCATTATTATCTGAGATTGTTTATGTGTAATTATTTTTGGGGACATATTTATTATCCATGTCCATGACTCATAAAAGACATTTCAGAAAGATTCTTTCAAGGTAATATTTAACTAAAACATAATTTTAAAACATTTAAATATTTTTTTTTCTAAATCTTTCTCATTAATGGCTACGTTTTCCAAGTTGGTTTTGATGATTGATTTATATGAACATGATTGTTTTAAATATTTAATTCCTTACAAAAGTTTCAATGTTTTATGGGACAATTTTATTGAAAAATACCTTTTAAATGACTTCCTTTATCAATGTGTGACTTTTAAATGATTTCGGAAAAAGGGATATTTCTCTATAAAAAATTTACTAATCATTTTGATCTATGTCAACATCCTTTACTGGATATTATTCTTGATTAAGGTTGGTTTATTATAATAAAATCTTTCATATTTTATTTAATGAGTTATGATATGTTTGAAAGTTGATGTTCTATTTTTATAGCCTTCATATTTTATGGATTATGTATTGAAATTTCATATGCTAGTTTTAATACGAATGTTTTTTTTATGTTTCAACATTTTCATATGAGGAATGTAGTGGACATAGTAAGTGATGGGTGTAGGCCTCTATAGCTCCTCCATGCATCGGTAGGTATAATTTGACAAAATTGTGTCTTGGAACTAGGAATTGAAAAAAATTGTATTTGTTGTCTTGGTACGAGGCCTTGACTATGTGGTAATGATGTCCAGTATTAGGCATTCCCTCATGAGAAAATAAATTATTACATGGGATTATTCAACTAGTAGAATATCCATATAGATGTTTAAATGCTAGTGTTTGATTTATTTTATCCATATTGTGTTCCTGTTTATGTTTAAAAGGTTGTTATTTTTATTAAATTTTTTTCCTTAATAAATTATAGATTCTGCTAATTTATTTACCCTTACTAAGCACTTGATCTCACCCCTTTATTATGCTATATTATCTCAGGATTCAAAGTGGTGTATAATGTTTGATATATAGGGTTAAGCTAGGGGAATAATGGAGTTCTCAATGGATTATTTATGTTTTGTTTTATGTTAGAATGCGTAATATAAAATTAATGTATTTAATATATTTTACAAGACTACTAAACTAATTGGTCCTTCAGGATAAGATTCCATGTAATCATGCCAATGTATTAAAATAATGCACTAACACCGGGCATCTGGGGTTTGGGTGTTACATGGAAGAACCTACGACTAAATCCATATGTCAGCAAAATCATGATTCTCTTGTGAGTGTAAGCAGATCGAGAGTTTTTATTAGTTTAATGTAGTTCAAGTGAGAGTGTTGAAAGTGGGTTACCTAGACCCAACTGGTGTTGTACATTGATTACCACTACATGTATGCAGTTTTTGTAGATGTGTTTATCTTTCCATTATATTGTAGATTCTTCTGCGTCTATTATGTTTATGGTAATTTCCTTAGATTACATGTCATATCAAAGGGTTATTGTAGGTCACAGGCTATAATGAGAACCTAGAGGTACTATGACAGTAATCATAAATTAATGTCCTCTAGTTCAGTTGTATTGTTCTGATTGGACACACATTATGCGAAACTATCATGTGTTAGGGGATCATAATAATTGAGTCTTCTTATCATGATTTCCACACTTGGTGATAGCTAGTAGCTGAGATCATGAGGACATACCTGTTAGTGAAAACACGACATGGTTTAGGTGTTATTGGTTGTTTTCATCTACAGACATGTTTAATAGTCGCCTGACATGAGATCATTATCAATGTATGTTATTTGATTGTGCACTATGATGCATGATGAAAACCATGACATTGAAGTCGTGACGAGGTAGTTTGTGTCTGGTACATCATTAGGTGACCTGAAATTGATTGAATGATCAAGATATGATTTATCACTTCTGAGTTTTGGAAGGGATATCTTGGGCCTGGTCGATTAGGATAGTAGTGCCTTCACTAAACCGATGACCATGGTAGTTGAAGGTAATTCCATCAGGATAAATCAGTAAATAATGATGCAAGATATACAATGATGACACTAGTGTGTATTCTTATTTATTGAGATATTGATGATGCAATGATTACATTACACAGACCATGTTCGTAGGATGTAATTCATTGATTTTAATTTTTACTTCTCTCTACAGGTGCCTTGATGGGTTTCTAGACACCACTCTTAGTCAGTGAATTTTCAATCACTACTATTGAGATAAGAGGCCTAGAGGTTCCCTCCCAATACTGTACTGAGAGTAATTACTATTCTAATTAATAGGATTATTGTACATGGTGGGCCCTAACATGGGTCCGTATATCATCCAAGTTATATGGATGAAAAAATAATGAATAAATTCTACAGTTATTCAAGTATGGAATAATTTTTTGAATTTTATTAAGACATGTATTTACAACTGATCGTGTAAATAAATGTGTAAAATATTATTATAACATATTGAAATATCATGGGATCATTTAAAATTATCATGAGACGTGAGTAATCATAAAGTCAAAAGTTTATCGCGTAATATATATCTAATATATATTACAACTAAGTGATAAATTATAAATATTATTTACAGAATGATTTAGTTTTTTAATAATAATTAATGAAAATAGTTTTATAACGAATTTTTATTACATGGGTGGGCAAGAACCCAAACAGGTTAATATAGATATTCACTATATAAGTGTAGTGAGGGTCTTCTTTTGGTGACTATTCATTCATTAGAATTCAAAGCCTCACTCTCTTTCATAATTTCGGAGAGAGATTCTCTCAAGAAAGAAATATCTTTAGGTTCTTCCTTCTTGGATAAAATAGACTTGCTTGTAGTGATTATCAATGAGTTGAAGTGATCATCAGAGAACCACAGTAGCATAAAAATTTTGACGAACAATGTGCTAGCTGATACAAGAGGCTTGATTGGACGACCTAGAGGGATTCGACATCAGAGTCTACATGAAATGGTTGCATTCATATTGTGATAAGAATTTGCACATTATATCCGAAGGAGGTAGTATTTCGGTTAAATTTTGTACTCCGTTTAATCTACATGTGGTTCTCGGACCATACTGGGATAATATCACTAGAGTCGACGATGTTACGTCACTCCGATGATGATTTTTTTAATTTCCAAGACCATTGGCTTATTCTTCCCTTCCTAGTACCTCACATACTAGGTATTGTATCTCACCCCTTTTTTATGTATGTCTCTATGTTATCCCGTTCAGTTTGAAGAGTGATCATGTTAAATATTTTATCAATAAAGATGACGTTTTCTTATTGTATGCCTTCATATAATGTACATAATTACCAAATCCACTAAACTTCTCAATATTCAAGTTAATATTTAGTGTAGTCTTATGTAAAAAAATCATGCATTAATTGAAATAAATATATGGGATATTATATATGGTATCAAGGGAAGAGTTTAGATATTTTTTGGGATAGTATTAGAAAACTCTAACAATAGACTTCGGGACAAGACGATGGATAAGAAAATAACCCTAAAATTTGTTAATTATGGAGTATGTGTTTCATCAAGTAAATAAATCAATTATTGAAAACAATAAGTGGATGTGCTTATGGAATAGATGTACATAGGGGTAAAACTAGTAAATATCGCATTGAGATAGGCTCATCTAAGAACCGGTGAAAAAAATGGGTCTTGATGCACACTTGGTTTGACAATCCTTGGATATATACTTTGGTAAATTCATAATCTCATTATGAACCATTTTTAAATGATAAAAAATGAAACTAAGAATATATATTAGGAAATAGATCACAAATTACATATATTAAAGGCTAGAAATTCATAATTAAAGGAAACAAATTTCATTTATATGTTATACCTTTATTGTTATCAGATTCCCATCTATGTGTATAATAATTTAAAAATAATGGACACAAATTTAAACATTATTCATGAAAATGGTCGGAAATAGAAAGAATTGGGTTAAAAGAATGATAAAACCCAACCTAATAAAAGATATATAGATCCAGGAGTGATATAGGTTGACATAAAATTAGACTAGTCAAAATATTTGGGGGCCTTAGAACTTCATATGTTGGATTATTTCAAATTTTTATTATCTTAATATGTTGTTGATCAGTCAATATTAGCTATACTCATTTTATTTGATGAATAGAAATAAAATTTAGATTATGTTATTATATATTGGTGGATAAATCAGTTCATGTATTGATTATACTGATTCTAAATAGATTAAAATATTGAAGGAGGAAGATCATGAACAACTCTTCTCTCTGTTCACGAAGAACTACATGCAATGATTATCATGAATTCTTGCTCAAAAGATTTAGAAACGTTTTACAATATCAATATTACATGAAAATAACTTTATAAGGTATCTAATACCTATAAAATCTCTATATTGTTTTAAAGATCCTGTATCATATATTAAATAATCTTCAACATTCAACTATCGTTCCATGTTATGTAAAGGAAGTACCGTCATGGAATTTTCAAATTATTCTCTTTATTTCAAAACATGGAATCACTTAATCATTATTTAGATGTTGTAGAATAGGGATAACTCCGATAAGCATATACGTATGTAAATATATATTTCTATCTTTTTGTTAATATCACCATTGATTTACCAAAACCATATTTTGACATATTTGAAGATTAATCAAGAATATTGTTTTATAAAAAATGACCAATAAGATATTTAAAAATTAAAGATTAGTAATAGTTTCTCAACGATTTATTGATGCTTCCATATATATAATCCAAAATTTCAGAGTTTCATTTGGGTAAAGGAAGTATATGATTTTTTAAATATCATGAGGTACCATCGTGATGCATGAACCATCTCTCATTGATGGAAATTCCAATAATAAAAAAAAAATAAATCATTGAAAGGATGGAGAAATCAAATAATGAATCTTGTTAAGTTAACATTAGGGTTTTATCATGTATGAAAATAATGAAATGCAAGGGTTTAATTTATTTGAGGGGGAAGATTTTAATGACTGGTATTATAATAAATGATATTATATTATTTTTTAAATAAATTTTTTATTAAGAAAATCACTTATTGAAAAAATGAAATACTTATTTTATTTTGAACCATTATATATTCTATAAAATTAATATTATTGTGAACAATCATAACCATTGATAATATATCTATTGAATAGTAATCATATTATTAGTATAAATAATGGGTTCTAACTAATCAATTTGACATAGAAATAGGAAGTGATGGAATAAATCGGCAGGATCGTACACTATAAAGACCATTTATTACATCCTACGATGTAAATATAATGTATGATAATGGACATTACCCGGACCAGGATTATAAAAAACAACTTAATAATGAGAGAAAACGTTTATGGGAAAAGTTCGAGGTTATCAAGAACAAGAACAAAACTATTTTCACCCTAGAATCCCATGAATGACTAATAGTCATGCAACATACCCTTAGAGTGTTTTCTTGTGTATTGAAGGCATATGAGTCTAGAACCTAACAATATGAATATGTATATTGTAAATTTTAGTATAATAATGTTTATATTTTATTTTTATTGTTACATTATAAATGATTTTGGTTTTTATACAATAAAACACAAATGTAATTATTATTAGTATTCAATTTCATTAATGAAATTTATTTTGATGAATTAATGTTTTTTCAAATAAATATTATTTAAATAAAATATTTTTATTAAATAAATTTTATCAAATATAAATGATCATATATTTTTTTTGAAGTCAAATGTAATTTTATATGTGTTTAAAAACTAATATTGTCAAAAAAACCCCATAATTTCTCTGTAAAACTAATTTGTTATTTTAAAATTAAAATGGAAATATATTGAAAAATGTTTTTGTTAACTGAAACATATTTTTTGAATCATAACATTGGTATTATTGAATGGAGAATTCTTCATAATTTTATGAGATAGTGAAATTTTCCAGTAAAAATTAAATACCATATTAATATACAGTGTGTCTTATGACATCATAATGACCAAAACATGTTTTAATAAATAATACAAAGGGTATCTTGGAAAAAATATATGTTTTCTATGTAAAATATTGTGATATTATGTTTGTATGATTAATTTTATAAAGACCTTATAAATCCCCCAGGACCATTAATATATTTTATGGGTTTAAAATCATCTCTTTAAGTGTATGAATCACTTCCACATCAGATTTATTATTATTTTATTATGTTCAGCCCTTTGAGTTATAAAATTATGAAAACCAAACCCATTTGTTAGAATCCATGGTAAAATACTATTGGAAGGTTTTAATTTTTTTTATATTATATTACATTGTCAAAAACCTATGTTTGAGAAATAATAAAGCATTCCCCACATATTTCCTTTATAAACTAACCAAAGCTCTGATTTTTATTAACTAAAAATCCTTTTAGAACATTATTTCTCTAAAATATCCTATATGTAGTCCTCTTATGGTTCCCCCAAGAAATCAATAAGCTCCTACCATGTGTTTGGTGTCTCACTTACAAGGCAAGTGATCCTCTCATTCTCCTTTTTATTAAAGATTCTTTATTATCTAATATCATTAATTTACAATTATTAATGTTGGTATATCTCTTTCAATATCATTATTACTCACCATTTTATTTAAAAATTATTTGAGACACCATTTTCACTCATCAACCCATTTAATGAATTTTTATATGAAGCTGCTTTGTTACCAAAATTTCACTGTAGTTTTCTATGCCAAAAGAATTTTATAGTGAATACTAAACATATTTACAATCAAGGGTGTTCAACTTTATAAACTTATAGTTATTTTAATTGGAACTTACATGTATATATTCTATACTTCCTGATCTTTGAAGAAAATATTATGATTATTAAATCCATGTTGTATGATCTATGTGGGACAATTAAGCATGATAATTAAATGAAAGTGACTGGTGGGCCTAGAATTATACATCCCTCAAATTAATTTGGTATTGTTTATTATCATGAGACATAATGTTGAGATATGGAGTAAAACTGATTCCTTTATGGGATTTTTCCAATCATGTTTTCTTGGCAGTTATCCTTGATCTATGTTTATGATGGATCTTTTTATGTTGTCAAATTTCCCAAAATTACTTCATGATTATCATTCTATATCTTGTCTCATTATTCATGTTTATAAATACTACACTTTTTATTCCCCAATAATAATAATATTGAATAAAATGTATTATTATCTTTATATAATGCCATATTTATTCCCTTATTAGGCTTTATATCTCACATTTTTAATATTTATGCCCTCAGGATATCCCACATAGTCTTAAGTACAAGCATGTTTTTTATGTTCTTAACAATGTTGATGTTTTCCTAATTTAATTTGTTATGTAATGTACCTAATTCCAAAAATGTTATACTTATAAAAAGTCAATGTTGTATTAAGTGTAATATTATGTGTTAAATCATATATTACTATGATATAAAGAAATGAGTTGTTATAACAGCCCTCCTGGAATACGAATGGTGGTCACAGTGGTGGCATGTATTTACAATTCCAAACACACACCTTAGAAAATAATGTTATAAATTTTCACAACTACAAATGAAGACATTTAAATAGGATACCTAGAAGACATCCTATATTATAATCACACAAATCTTCCTTCTCCCTGAGTCAGGTCTAGGTGGTGTATATATGATAATAAATTAGGAGGTACAACATAATTCCCAATACTATGGTCAGTTCTGAGTTATGTTATATTCCACAATGAATTCAATTTCAATTCCATTTTCAAATTCAAATTTTCCTTTTAAATGGCTGGACCAATTGGTTCAACAAATTCTGATCCATAAGGGCCTATTCTTCTCTTGAACCAAAATATAGATCCACTAAATCCATACCATAAAACATTCCAGTTCATGTGAATGTTGGTCTATAAATCAGCATGCCACAATTGTTTACGTAGGGTGTCTATAATAGCCTAATTTAGAAAACATTACTTTAGTTACATTAGGAAATCTATGTAAAAATCGTGTTTCTAAATTCTCTACAGAAAATATATATCAATATATGGAAATACCTATAATGATACCTCTCACAATATCAATAAAACAACCATTTTATCCTCTATGGAATGGAATAATGCAAGAAATGTGATTTATATAGATCTACAAAATGATGCATAAGATGTAATAACCTCATTTCATCATGTTTCAACAAAATATAACCCACCATACTATCAATGAAAACATAAAAATACATGTACATCACCAAATGGTTGAATCAAATGAGTTGTAATAACAAAAATCATGGAAACAACAATTTTCAGATGAGGCTATAGGGATTTTCCCTATATGTGGTTATGATTAGACCAAAAATAACACATTATAAATTTCATATTCATTACTATCCCTTTTTATTTTCTCAAATAATTAATGAAAATGAGAACATAATGTTTTCATAGCACATTGTAACGTCTCGGACCCCGATGCCAATGAACGGTTCCCCAAGCCTAGTTGGACACAAGGACTCAAGCACATATCCCCAATGCCAGTGGTTGTAGACTAGCAGTGAGGGACTAAGGTGTATTTTTTGGGAGACTATTCCCTCTTATAATAGTGTAAAACAGTAACAATAATTATAAAAATCAATATATCATAAGAAGAAGTAGTAAATCAATCAAGGAACAGATAACATACAAAGATGGATATATAAATAAAGTCCAAAAGTAATCTCATATACAATAATGATCTTGTCATATGTATATAATTAATCCAAAGTAGATATAATATAAATTATAAAATACAATAATCAGAAAACATAAAATACCAAAAAAATTATCCTAGCTAGAATCATGAGCCTTATCACAGTCCTGAGCTCCCCTGCTCAAAAGTAGCAGTCAAAAAACCAATAGCAGGGCCCATTCCCAAATCCATACCTATAGTAATATAATATTTTTGTTATGAAATGTATCCAAAGTTTTGTTTTAGACAAAATCCCATTTGTCCACCACCAATGGTGTCGAATTCCATTCTGTTAGGTGGCATATAATAAAAATAGTGTGAAGGTAGTAAGAGAATATGTAAAAGAATTACTTAAAGTAAACACCACATAAAGTTCGTGTTTCTCATCAGACCCCATCCTATGATACCTTCTTCATCCATAACTGTAAATCTCTTTATAAGTAGTTAGTCCTATTCTATTTAATTTACATGTTTTGGAACTTGTCACAATATAACGACCCATACTTTACATACATTGTTAATACTTCAAAATTGAAGCACACTTATTACAACATATGACAAAACCACAAAGGACCGTATAGGTATAGTGTCTTTAGAAACTGGGAAACATAAACAACTGGTTCATAAATCTTCTACAGTATCTCCCGTTTATTTCATCATATCTAGGGTCCCTTTTAGCATATTCAATTTAATATCCATCTTCCTGACCTGGGGAAAAGAAAACTTAAAAGGGTGAGCTCAAATGCTCAACAAGGGCAAATAAAGGAAATAAAAATCATATCATATCTTTATGAAGATCAAAACCTGCAAAAGAGATCATAATATCTTAACATGGAATAAATCATAGAAGTGAAAATGAGATCCCCATAATCATAACATAAAACTTGAAACTTTGTGGCATGCACACATAATCATGGAAAATCATTTCTTGTTAGTCATGACTCATTGCCAAGACTATCTTAGTGGACAAAGTCCCTTTCTGAACCGATTTCACTCCTCGTTTCAGTCCTGTATCACTGAACCGAAATAACCTTCCGTTCCAGCCATGCCTATCTCATGAGATATAAAATCATTACCCAATGCATTGGAGGGAGATATAGGTCCCACCCATCTTATAATGAATCCTTTCTTATGTGTGCCACATAATCATAAAACATACATCATCGCATAACACATATAACAAAAATGGGATTCTTGAAACATCATGACATCATAAATCAATTCATATAAGATAAAGGAATTCATAAACATAATTCCATCACAACATAGTCAAACCAATGTAAAAATATGGATAGAAACAGAACCCTTTATGATCTTAGATGGAAAATAATTTTGATAAAACACTTGAATTGAATTCTTGAGGAAAATATCCTTTCTTCTTCAAAAACATTTTTCCTTTCATAACATGTCATACAACTTTAAAATAAAAGAAGTTGATTAAAAATAAACTTGAAAACTTGTAAAGGAAGCTTCTTTGAAGTAATGTTTTAAAAATCCATTCATGCCGTATAAGTTAAAAAAACATTCTTCGTACTTTTGTCGGAAAAGTCAAAAAGTACCTCGTACGGAAAAACGACAAAAGATTCCTTTCATATTCTAAAAACTCACCTAAGGGTAAAATTGGATTTAAACTATTTCAAGTGGATGGAAACAATATTACATATTGAGGGAACATGGATGTGGATGATAAAATACACCCCAGTAAATACTTACGAATAAACAATCTCGGATAAAAATGAGATTGTGATATTTCCCTTACCTTAGGTCCAATTTGCTTTGTACGTGTCCGAAGCTCCTGTATAATGGTTTAAATAATGTTATTGACTTATTCCAGAATCATACATATTTATATGATATCATATATGGTCATATTATTAGCTTCTTGTTAGTAATATTTCATTGTTACTTGTTACTCGGGTCTTTATAACTTTTTGTTCTTATGCGTGTTTTGTCGAATAAATTCTTATTCTTATCTTTAGGTTATAGATAATTCATTTCCAGAATGGTATTAGTGTAGTATATACCATATTCATTCATTCAATTCATTTATATAATCATTATGAAATGAAGATCATGTAGAACGAGTCGCATCACATCGTGGAGACGGTATTCCGTACGTACGCACGAGTGATGATATCGTTCCTATGATCGTGGAATTGTATTGGAGTATATATATATATATTATTTCAGTATCAATATTACTTAATAATAATCATATATAGTTACTCATTACATCATTATACCCATCCTTGTAAGGTGATGGTGGAAAATAGATTACACCACGGCGTGGAGACGGTATTCCGTACGTACGCACGCGCGGTGATTTCATTTTTTCTGTAGGATGGATAGAAGGTGAATTAGGGTTGTTTCATATTTATAATAACATATCAGTATGTAAGTAATACTGATGTTATTACTTTATCATGAAACAACTAAAGAAGAAGAAGTTGAAGAAGAATGAAATTGAAAAGATCGGTAATGGATATTACCTCTTCTTTGGAACGCCTCTTTGAATCCTCCACTTAAGGAACTAAGATTGGTCTTTGGAGAAGACCAGGACCTCTAGGATTATTCTAGGGAAGTGGAGAGGAGAAAATGGCAGGGGTTGGCCGAGCTTGAGTGCTCAAATTGGTGTGAGGAGGAGGGGGAGGAGGTGCCCTTTTATAAGGGAGGAGAGGGGCACCTTAGGAATATCTCAAAATATTATTTTATATTAAAGTCAAAATCGGTTTATAATGGTTCCAAAGGGTCTTATTTCGAAGCTAAAGTGGGGATGGGTCGAAATCCTATCAACCAATAGGATTTAGACAAGTTTAGGGTATTATTTTAACCTTATCAATTAGATTTAACTCTAAGTTAATTAATTTAACTTTTACCGTGTCTTTTTGTTTTCTTTCACTATATGGTTAATACACTTACTATAACATGCCAAACGAACCCCAAATTGTTTATTATTAATATATATATCCTTATCTAAGTCATTTGGCCGAACCATAGATTTTTAGGAATAAAATAACAATTAATAATATAATATTTGATTTAAAAACTATTTTGTGTCAATTTTGACACTATTTGATATATGATTTTTGTGAAAGTCATAACAGAATTATATGTTCTAACCAAGTTAATTAAATCATTACTAATATATCATAGTAACCTAGAAAATTAGTGGAATTCATAAAAAGTCTCAAATTACATTTATTTTGGTATTTATATTATCAATTTTTTCAATATTTCATTAATAAGATAATTACTGCATCATATTTGTGTCATAATTAAATTAAATTATTTGATGTCTAAAAATTACAAATAAAGTACCATCATGTAGGAAATCTTTTTAGCTTTCTAATGAATATTTACAATCGAATTTATCTTATGTATAACCCTATATTAAAAATGATTTACTTATTAAACTTTGATTTTAACTATTTTAACCCTTCTTTAAATAAATTAATAATAAATATCCTAATCTAATCCAAGTGGGCCTAAATGGTCATATTTTATTCCTAAGTTTGTTTTTGGTCGAATTACACTTGTCCAATAGAATTAGGACATGTGTTAGGGTAATATTAATATCATATTTACCCTTAGTTACCCTATTTACTATTAACCGCGGTAAAAATAGTAAAAAGTTACTATTCACCAAAAAATTATTTTCATCTCATTGAACCACATTTTAGTCCTTGATATTAACCGTGTCTCTCGGATTTTTGAAATTCCATTCACAGAAGCGGTAAAATTAAGTTTTATGCAAAATTCAGTTTTTAACCTACCACTTAGTGGTTTCACTATTCATTAAAAATTGAAAGTTTTCAGAAAAATACCAAAATTTCACCCTAGGCTAATTTCGATATTCTGAGTCCAAAAATGAAGTCCATTTTGAAAAATAAAATTTATAAAATTTCAAAAAGTGGTTATTACTATTCATAACGGCTAGTTTTAATAGCATATTGTTGTTTAGTGAAACTCGGTATTGCGTACGACGCAAGCTATCGAGGAAGGTCGCGATTGCGTGTAAAGCAAGCCAAGCAAGTGTTGTGTAGAAAAAGATTCCTTTGATGATAACATAAAAGTCTCGGGTGTTACATTCTACCCCCCTTAAAAAGAATTTCGCCCTCGAAATTCGTCACTTTGCAACAAACAAATGAGGATACTTCTCCCTCATCATATCCTCAAGCTCCCATGTAGCTTCTTCATGTTGGTGGTTTCTCCATAAAACTTTCACCAAGCGAGTGGTCTTGTTTCGTAGGACTTTTTCGCTACGATCTAGAATCTCTATCGGCTGTTCTTCATAAGAAAGATCTTGCTCCAGCGGTACAACTTCTGAGCTGAGTACATGTGAAGGATCTGGTATGTACTTTCTCAGGAGAGATACGTGGAACACATCGTGAACTTGAGAGAGATTCGGTGGAAGCGCCAATCGGTAAGCTACCTTCCCAACACGATCCAGTATTTCAAAAGGACCGATATATCTAGGGCTCAACTTCCCCTTCTTTCCAAATCTCATAACCCTCTTCCAGGGAGATATTCGTAAGAACACTTTATCGCCCACTTCAAACTCTAGGTCTTTTCTTCGGTTGTCGGCATAACTTTTCTGTTGACTCTGAGCTGCTCTTATGTGTTGTGGAATAGATCTAACCTTTTCTGCCATTTCATCAACGAGATCAGGTCCTAATAGCTTTCTTTCCCCAACTTCATCCCAGCAAGTTGGAGTCCTGCATTTCTTTCCATAGAGAGCTTCATAAGAAGCCATCTGAATACTGGAGTGAAAGCTATTATTATAAGAAAATTCCACCAAAGGTAGGTGTTGATCCCAACCTCCTTTGAAATCCATAGAGCAAGCTCTCAACATATCTTCTAGGGTTTGAATTGTTCTCTCAGACTGACCGTCTGTCTGGGGATGATAAGCAGTGCTGAAACTCAACTCTGTATCCAGAGTATGCTGAAGACTTCGCCAGAACTTCGAGGTAAATCTCGGATCTCGATCAGATATAATAGAAAGTGGTACTCCATGCAATCTTACCACTTCCTTTACATATATCCTGGCAAGCTGATCGAGAGAGAAATCCTCTCTAATAGCAATGAAGTGTGCAGACTTTGTAAGACGATCAACTATGACCCAGATAGCATTATTGCCTTTGGATGTTTTAGGAAGTCCTGTGACAAAGTCCATAGTGATGTTTTCCCATTTCCATTCGGGTATGGGTAATGGTTGTAACATCCCCTTAGACTTCTGTCTCTCAGCTTTAACTTGTTGACAAATCAAGCATCGAGAGACATACTCAGCAACATCTCTTTTCATGCCATCCCACCAGAAGTACTCTTTCAGGTCCCTATACATCTTCGTGCTTCCAGGATGAATAGAGAATGATGAACTATGAGCCTCATCCAGCAGCTCATTTTTTAATTCGGGGATGGGAGGAACGCAAACCCGATTCCTGAACTTTATTATCCCATCACAATCAAGGTTGAATTCAGGAACATTTCTCACCTTCTTTTGTAACTCGACATCTTCTTTCTGTGCCTCTTTAATCTTCACATGTATAGATGGTTGAACATTCATTTGAGAAAGATAAGATTTTTCCCCTTCCATTATAATTCCAAGATCCATCCTTTGTAAATCCATAAATATTGGATCTTTTGTGATCCTCATCATGGATAAACTAGCATGGTCTTGTCGACTTAATGCATCTGCCACCTTGTTTGCTTTCCCAGGGTGGTAATGGATTGAGCAGTCATAATCCTTAATCAGCTCCAACCATCTTCTTTGACGCATATTCAACTCCTTTTGTGTGAAAATATACTTTAAACTTTTATGATCAGTATAAATATCACACCTTTCACCATAAAGGTAATGCCTCCAAATCTTTAATGCAAAGATTACCGCAGCCAACTCCAAATCATGTGTTGGGTAATTTTGCTCATGGATTTTCAACTATCGTGAGGCATAAGCTATCACCATATCATTTTGCATAAGAACACACCCCAATCCCTTCTTGGATGCATCACTGTAGATCACAAACCTTTCTCCACTACAAGGCAGTGTGAGCACAGGTGCACTGGATAACCTTCTTTTCAACTCCTTGAAATTCTCTTCACATTCCTCTGTCCAAACAAACTTAACTCCTTTCCGAGTCAACTTGGTGAGTGGATTAGATAATCGTGAAAAATCTTTTACAAAACGTCGATAATATCCAGCCAAACCAAGAAAACTTCGGATCTCAGTTACTGTTGTTGGTCTTGACCATCTTTCGATAACCTCTGTTTTTGCTGGATCCACAGATATCCCCTCTTTTGAGATTATATGACCCAAAAATGCAACTTTTTGAAGCCAAAATTCACACTTGGTAAATTTGGCATAAAGCTTCTCCTTTCTCAGGGTCTTCAATATAATTCTCAAGTGATCTTCATGCTCTTCCTTGCTCTTTGAATAGACAAGATTATCGTCTATAAAGACTACCACAAATTGATCAAGATAGTCTCTAAAGACTCTATTCATTAGATCCATGAAGATAGCAGGGGCATTAGTAAGACCAAATGGCATCACTATAAATTCATAGTGTCCATACCTTGTACGGAAAGCCGTCTTTGGAATATCCTCCCTTTTGACCCTTAATTGATGATACCCTGAACGAAGATCAATCTTGGAAAAGTATTGAGCTCCGCGTAGTTGGTCAAATAAGTCATCAATGCGTGGGAGAGGATATTTGTTCTTGATAGTGATCTTGTTAAGTTCTCAATAATCAATGCAGAGTCTCATTGATCCATCTTTCTTCTTAACAAATAGAACAGGTGCTCCCCAAGGTGACGCACTAGGGCGTATGAATCCCTTATCAAGATTCTCTTGGAGTTGCTTCTTCAATTCCTGCAACTCAATTGGGGCCATTCTATAAGGTGTCTTTGAAATAGGCAAAGCACCCGGTACGAGTTCTATTGAAAACTCAACTTCACGATTTGGTCGAAGACCCGGTAATTCCTCCGGAAAGACATCATCAAACTCCCGTACAATGGGCATATTCTTAATCGTGAGTTTCTCACCAACCATTTGAGATAAATAACCTTCATTTAGTGGAATCAATACCCATAAGATGGAAGAAATTTCCACTGGAAGGTTATGTTCATCCTTGCATTGATAGACGATCGTAGATTGATCTGGAATATGAAATGTGACTTCCCTTCTTTGGCAATCGATATGAGCTCTATGCAGAGAAAGCCAATCCATGCCAAGAATCACATCTAATTCCACTAAAGGAAGGATCACAAGATTTTCAGGAAGCACTTTCCCACAAACTTCGATCGGAGAAGAATTATAAACTTCTGATGCGATTGATGTGCCATTAGGTGTTGTCACAGCTAACTCAACATCTAATTGTTGAGGTAATACGGTGATACCCTTAGAAATTTTTCAGAAATAAAAGAGTGGGTGGATCCAGAATCAAATAAAACATTTGCTACTTTAGAGTGGATGGTAAGTGTACCTTTCACCACATCGTTATCGTACTCCACATCGCTGATAGAAATTGCATGTGACTTTCCTTTTTCTTTAGCCTTAAGAGTTTGTTGACGTCGACCATCATCATCAACCCTTGGATTTGGGCATTGATTGGCATAATGCCCCATCTCCTTGCACTTGAAACATTGAAGTGTAGCAGGTTCATTTTGTGTATCCCTTCCTTTGTTTGCATCATTAGACATCTTCTTCCCATTATCACGGCATTCAAATGCCCGATGACCTTCCTTTCCACATTTAAAACATTTACTTGTCCCTTTAAGACAACTCCCTCCATGTTTCTTTCCACACTTTGAGCATAAGGGAAAGTTCATCTTCTTTTCCGTGTGCTCTTTAGATTTTTCTTTGAATTCCATCTTCCTCTTCTTATCAAACCCATGTGACTGATGGGTTACTCCAATCTCCATCTCGACTTTGAGAGCACATCGAACGATTTCCTCGTAGCTATTGAAGTCCCTTATGGCTAACGCCCTTCGAAGACTTGGTTTTAAGCCACTAAAGAATCGATCGATCTTACTCTCAGGTTGGATAATAATACCAGAAGCGTACCTTGCAAGTCTTGTAAAATTTGCTTCATAGGTACTAACAGATTCATCATCCCTTTGCTTCAGTTCAAGGAACTCTTTCTCTATCTTTGTTCGGAGAATACGAGGGAAGTACTTATTGAAAAATAAGTTCTTGAACTCGTCCCATTCCATAGACTCAATTTCATCCCTTTGCCTCGTATTCTTAACAAGATTCCACCATTGATCAGCATCTCCTTCCAAATGATACACTGCTAGGATGACTTTATCATGCTCAGAACATTGAAGAACTGAAAATATCTTTTCAGTAGTACTAATCCATTGTTCAGCAACTAATGGATCAGTAGACCCGCTGAAAGAAGGTGGACGCTGCCTCATGAAGGATTCAACAGAATGTTGCTCCCTCCTTTGCTTGTTTGGAAATCTTGCATGATTCATAGCTTGAGAAAGTTGTGTGAGCATGGCTACAAGATTTTGCATTCCAGCTCCCATATCGTTTGGTTGCTCAGGGGGACAATCATTGCATTGCCCATCGCATTCCGCATTAACACGGTTCCTTCGGGTTCCATCCATTGACTAAAACCAAGAAGAATAGTGTGAGCAACACTAATTATAATAGGAAACCACATAATTCAAGAATAAAATTTTCATGCTTAAGGTCTTATCCTAGGTTATTCAAGGCCATTTCTAAAACACTAAGATTGTGTTCTATGCTTAGACTTATCCTTTGGGTTCTTACTAAGGCTTTCACATCCTAGTTTCCAAAGGTTGACTATACCTTTCCTTTGATACCAACTATAATGACCCATACTTTACATACATTGTTAATACTTCAAAATTGAAGCACACTTATTACAACATATGACAAAACCACAAAGGACCGTATAGGTATAGTGTCTTTAGAAACTGGGAAACATAAACAACTGGTTCATAAATCTTCTACAGTATCTCCCGTTTATTTCATCATATCTAGGGTCCCTTTTAGCATATTCAATTTAATATCCATCTTCCTGACCTGGGGAAAAGAAAACATAAAAGGGTGAGCTCAAATGCTCAGCAAGGGCAAATAAAGGAAATAAAAATCATATCATATCTTTATGAAGATCAAAACCTGCAAAAGAGATCATAATATCTTAACATGGAATAAATCATAGAAGTGAAAATGAGATCCCCATAATCATAACATAAAACTTGAAACTTTGTGGCATGCACACATAATCATGGAAAATCATTTCTTGTTAGTCATGACTCATTGCTAAGACTATCTTAGTGGACAAAGTCCCTTTCTGAACCGAGTTCACTCCTCGTTTCAGTCCTGTATCACTGAACCGAAATAACCTTCCGTTCCAGCCATGCCTATCTCATGAGATATAAAATCATTACCCAATGCATTGGAGGGAGATATAGGTCCCACCCATCTTATAATGAATCCTTTCTTATGTGTGCCACATAATCATAAAACATACATCATCGCATAACACATATAACAAAAATGGGATTCTTGAAACATCATGACATCATAAATCAATTCATATAAGATAAAGGAATTCATAAACATAATTCCATCACAACATAGTCAAACCAATGTAAAAATATGGATAGAAACAGAACCCTTTATGATCTTAGATGGAAAATAATTTTGATAAAACACTTGAATTGAATTCTTGAGGAAAATATTCTTTCTTCTTCAAAAACATTTTTCCTTTCATAACATGTCATACAACTTTAAAATAAAAGAAGTTGATTAAAAATAAACTTGAAAACTTGTAAAGGAAGCTTCTTTGAAGTAATGTTTTAAAAATCCATTCATGCCGTATAAGTTAAAAAAACATTCTTCGTACTTTTGTCGGAAAAGTCAAAAAGTACCTCGTACGGAAAAACGACAAAAGATTCCTTTCATATTCTAAAAACTCACCTAAGGGTAAAATTGGATTTAAACTATTTCAAGTGGATGGAAACAATATTACATATTGAGGGAACATGGATGTGGATGATAAAATACACCCCAGTAAATACTTACGAATAAACAATCTCGGATAAAAATGAGATTGTGATATTTCCCTTACCTTAGGTCCAATTTGCTTTGTACGTGTCCGAAGCTCCTGTATAATGGTTTAAATAATGTTATTGACTTATTCCAGAATCATACATATTTATATGATATCATATATGGTCATATTATTAGCTTCTTGTTAGTAATATTTCATTGTTACTTGTTACTCGGGTCTTTATAACTTTTTGTTCTTATGCGTGTTTTGTCGAATAAATTCTTATTCTTATCTTTAGGTTATAGATAATTCATTTCCAGAATGGTCTTAGTGTAGTATATACCATATTCATTCATTCAATTCATTTATATAATCATTATGAAATGAAGATCATGTAGAACGAGTCGCATCACATCGTGGAGACGGTATTCCGTACGTACGCACGAGTGATGATATCGTTCCTATGATCGTGGAATTGTATTGGAGTATATATATATATTATTTCAGTATCAATATTACTTAATAATAATCATATATAGTTACTCATTACACCATTATACCCATCCTTGTAAGGTGATGGTGGAAAATAGATTACACCACGGCGTGGAGACGGTATTCCGTACGTACGCACGCGCGGTGATTTCATTTTTTCCGTAGGATGGATAGAAGGTGAATTAGGGTTGTTTCATATTTATAATAACATATCAGTATGTAAGTAATACTGATGTTATTACTTTATCATGAAACAACTAAAGAAGAAGAAGTTGAAGAAGAATGAAATTGAAAAGATCGGTAATGGATATTACCTCTTCTTTGGAACGCCTCTTTGAATCCTCCACTTAGGGAACTAAGATTGGTCTTTGGAGAAGACCAGGACCTCTAGGATTATTCTAGGGAAGTGGAGAGGAGAAAATGGCAGGGGTTGGCCGAGCTTGAGTGCTCAAATTGGTGTGAGGAGGAGGGGGAGGAGGTGCCCTTTTATAAGGGAGGAGAGGGGCACCTTAGGAATATCTCAAAATATTATTTTATATTAAAGTCAAAATCGGTTTATAATGGTTCCCAAGGGTCTTATTTCGAAGCTAAAGTGGGTATGGGTCGAAATCCTATCAACCAATAGGATTTAGACAAGTTTAGGGTATTATTTTAACCTTATCAATTAGATTTAACTCTAAGTTAATTAATTTAACTTTTACCGTGTCTTTTTGTTTTCTTTCACTATATGGTTAATACACTTACTATAACATGCCAAACGAACACCAAATTGTTTATTATTAATATATATATCCTTATCTAAGTCATTTGGCCGAACCATAGATTTTTAGGAATAAAATAACAATTAATAATATAATATTTGATTTAAAAACTATTTTGTGTCAATTTTGACACTATTTGATATATGATTTTTGTGAAAGTCATAACAGAATTATATGTTCGAACCAAGTTAATTAAATCATTACTAATATATCATAGTAACCTATAAAATTAGTGGAATTCATAAAAAGTCTCAAATTACATTTATTTTGGTATTTATATTATCAATTTGTTCAATATTTCATTAATAAGATAATTACTGCATCATCTTTATGTCATAATTAAATTAAATTATTTGATGTCTAAAAATTACAAATAAAATACAATCATGTAGGAAATCTTTTTATCTTTCTAATGAATATTTACAATCGAATTTATCTTATGTATAACCCTATATTAAAAATGATTTACTTATTAAACTTTGATTTTAACTATTTTAACCCTTCTTTAAATAAATTAATAATAAATATCCTAATCTAATCCAAGTGGGCCTAAATGGTCATATTTTATTCCTAAGTTTGTTTTTGGTCGAATTACACTTGTCCAATAGAATTAGGACATGTGTTAGGGTAATATTAATATCATATTTACCCTTAGTTACCCTATTTACTATTAACCGCGGTAAAAATAGTAAAAAGTTACTATTCACCAAAAAATTATTTTCATCTCATTGAACCACATTTTAGTCCTTGATATTAACCGTGTCTCTCGGATTTTTGAAATTCCATTCACAGAAGTGGTCAAATTAAGTTTTATGCAAAATTCAGTTTTTAACCTACCACTTAGTGGTTTCACTATTCATCAAAAATTGAAAGTTTTCAGAAAAATACCAAAATTTCACCCTAGGCTAATTTAGATATTCTGAGTCCAAAAATGAAGTCCATTTTGAAAAATAAAATTTATAAAATTTCAAAAAGTGGTTATTACTATTCATAACGGCTAGTTTTAATAGCATATTGTTGTTTAGTGAAACTCGGTATTGCGTACGACGCAAGCTATCGAGGAAGGTCGCGATTGCGTGTAAAGCAAGCCAAGCAAGTGTTGTGTAGAAAAAGATTCCTTTGATGATAACATAAAAGTCTCGGGTGTTACACACAAACCCCAACATCCCTCGTAAGGATGTGATCAAGAGGATCCTAATGAGGCTGTTAATATGACATAAGTCTCTAACATAATAAATGCTTGTTCTTTTTCTTTTTATCCGCATCATATAATTAATTTCATTAATTATAAAATTAAGAACATGAATCCTTACTTATATTTCAATATTTCGAATATATGAATGACTACAAGAATATCATGAGCTAGAAACCTTACAAACCCATCAATAGTGATCCTTATCTGAACCTAGGTATCATTATTAGTGTGGTATAACATCATCGATCACTCAATATATCCTTGTAAGCCTACTAAGTGAGGCCAAGTTTCACCCAAGGCATATACAGTGAGATTCCCTCTATGCCCATCCATGGTTGTTCATATAAGAAGTCCATGTATCACTCAAGCATATATTAGTAAATCCCATGAGTCTATCCATGGCAGTCCTCTAAGGAGTCCAAGTGTTATTTGACATAAGTAAAGAAACAAACAAATGTTCTCATCTATTAAATTCATATGAGAAACCATTTGTCACCCATGGTGTATGATAAGAATTCAATAAATATAATTTAATTATTTCAAAGGTATTCACTGTGATCATTCCATTTAAACATTACCTCATAAGTTTTCTCAATGAAATGGATGATCGTAGAAGGAAATGTATTTTAATTATTTCACCTGGGTATTTTAGTATAAGAGGAAAATAATTATTAAAAAAAATGAATACATGGAAATATACTTGAGACATGGTCTTTCATTCCCTTCCTTTAATAATTTAAAATTACAAATACAATTTATCATCATCCCATGGAAAGGGGATAATGACACACTTTAAAAGTGATCAATACAAATGCAAAACATAGTGGTCCAATAAATTAAAAAATTATCACAAGGGGTGTTTCTAATTCATGTTTTATAACCATTAATCAATTAAATTGTCACATTAAATGCACAGGTCATATACTACCATTTTAATCAATGATTAAATTCAATTTCAAAGTTGGAACATGAAAAATCCGGCACCTGACCCAATAGAGTATTCATATAATCACCTCTACATTATGGGAAATGAAAGATACCACATACTGAAGGTCTGTAGTGGAGGAATCATCTAGTATAATCTCATGATTTGTATATGATTGGGAGGAAAATGAAGAATAGATGAAAAGACAAAAAATATGGCATATTAGCTTACACAAAAATTGAACAGCCGATAGTCGGAAAAATGAAGAATGGAAAAAAGAATTTTATACCCACCAACACAGATCCAACAAGATCAATGATGCCTGATTTGGAGAATGGATGGATGATAGTGATCAAATGCTATGATTTTTCATCCATAGGAGCTCTAATGGGTTCAGATATATGCTATGGATGAAATGAGAAATGAATTTAGGATGTAATATTTATGAAATGAAAAATGGTCTTTTTTCTTGAAAACATCAGGTCTCGCATTTGACTAATCTATGTTCCATCATATTTGATATGTAGTCACCATCATGGTTACTGTGAATAGTTTAACTGACCGTGTGAAAATCAGGAAAACCACCTCTATAAAAAACTGCAGGTTCTCCCACATGACTGTTAATCTGCATCAGCACATTTTAAAAATCGTGTGGGGTCATCCTTCCCTATAACTGGGTCTGGAAAGGTTAATATTAATCATATGGCCTATCCATTGTGGTTTTACCCAAAAAATGATTCCTATAATATTTTTTAAAGCATCATTTTGGGCCCTGAATAAGACCTCACTCCAAAAAAAATGACTTATACCAATAGTTATTTATTGACGATAATATATCCATTTGAAAAAAACGAAATTCCAACAGAAATTAAGTTTTATTAATATTGATTTGAAGTTACAAAAATTAATTTTACAAACATATATATTTACCGGTATTGATCGTTTAACTCTAACATATCTTTTAGAAATAATTAAATCTACTACTTTATTATATTATTACCAAAACACTTTTACTAACACTTAAGACTATTATTAATAAAAATTGTTACCAAAATTTTTTTTTCTATCAATAAAATATGATACAATAATTCATTAAATGTTAACAACCAATGAAGGCAAACCAATTTTTTATATAGATTAATAGGTTTATGACTAATGAAAATAATAATCATTAGAGGTTTTTAAAAAAATAAATCATTAATTGATTTCAATTTTCAATTTTCAATTTTCTCTAAACATTAATTTTATTTATATATTCTAATGATTTTAATTAAATAAAAAATAAATTTATTTTAAAAAAAAATAAAAAATTAACAAACTTGAATATAAAAAACATAATAAATAAAAAAGATAAGTAAAAAAATTATTAAACACAATTGCAAAATATGTTGAAATAGATCATTAGAAATCCAAAAAAATTGACTTGTACCAATAGAAATTTAATGATAAATTATAAATCTATTAGTGAGAATTAGTAAGTCCAACTGATATTATATTTTATTGATATTATTATAGGTGCCAATAATTGTTTTTACCAATAGATATATTTTTAGATATCAATTATTTAGTACCAACAAATTATTTAAAAATAGTTAAATTTATTTTTTTATCTTATTTATAACGATGATTTTTTTCCAGGAAATGAATATATTATTATTAACTATTATTATTGACAAATTTATTAGAATTCGAAAATCAAGTTAAAATAAATTATCCAATTAAAATAAATATTTTAAAAATTATATATATATATATATTATTTAATGGTAACATGTATATTTTCCAATAAATTTTTTTAATCACAAAATTATACAAAAAATAAATTAATATTATGTTATGAAATAAGAATTTATAATTTAAAATTATTGATAAGTAATCCTGTTTTTTTATCGACTTTAACCATATGAATTTTAAACATAGAAAGTCAAAAAGTAAAGAAATAATTTAGTTTTATAGAAATACATATTTTTATATTATATATATAATAATTTATTACAATTATTAATCTCATATTGCACCTCAAATTTTATGTACCAAGAAAAGGCCTCCAAATTTGATTCCCTGAAACCCTAAAGCTCTTATTCATATCTGAACCATTCATCATCACGAGTTCATAGTGGTTAGTTCAATGCAATTCCATAATCACTATTTACTATTCATTTGATCAGTATTCTATTTGTCTTGCCTAAGAATTCAAAGGAATTATATTTTATTAACTTTCGATATCCTTCTTTTAATGGTTAAGGTGTAACCTTATTACTTACTCAATGTCATATGGCCTTAATACATACCCATTGGAGACCCAACCTAAATATATGAATTGGATTGTTAGTGGTGTTTTCTCTTGCTCTGACCTCATTTCGACCACATGTGAAGATCTAACCCTAATTTATTTTAAATCTTCCAACATTGCAGGGATCCTCCCCTACATCAACGCCTTCCGTTGGCCACCGCCATCGATATTCTATGTAGACCAACCTTTAAATAATCTCTAACCTCTATCATCTGATACCATCACACCCATTGAAGAACATTTGTCGAGCCACCAATCATCATTCCATGCACCGGGGTCATAATCTCACTATCTCCCAAACCTTCAACGAAGCTTTTTATCACACCACTAATTCCTTTCCATTCTTTTGGTTATTGAAGCCCGCTACCCTAGAACTCCATTGAGATATTGGAAAATGCTCCTACCTAAATCGCACAACCACTAGGAACCCCAAGCTACATGCCACCAGAAGTCCCATAAACCCCAAAATATTTATTACCCAATCTTCTATAATCTACTAAAAATTATTCGTTGAGGTAAGGTAATTGTTTATGACTCTTCCATGATTATTCTTCTAAATGATTCATGATTTATGTATGTTTTTTGTGTCAATATATTTGTTTTTTTACTTTCAATATTTGAATCATAATTCTGTCACAATGTTTCTTAGTGGACCTTAAACCAATTGAGATAGAATTTGAGAAAATCTCATAGATTATTCTATCCGAGAAACCATAATCTCATACTATAAATATGAAAATGTATCCCATATTATCTTTAACATGGACATAGACTTAAATTTACATGTGTCGATATTTATTAAAAAATTTATTCATTAGAATCATATGGTTGGATTATTGTTACTATTGGTCTTTACAGCTGATTAATGTTTTTATATTTTTTGGCATATTATTTTCAATTATATGGTTAATGTTTCTCTTTTTCTTATATCAGGTATAAAATATATTTGAATGTTACTTTTAAGTCACTCTATTCAAGTTCCACTTCAGAGAATTGGGTCTATGGTAGTATGTATCTTATTATTTTAGGTTATTTTTGTCATGGAAAAGTGTATGATGATTATTAATAAATCAAAATTCTTATGTTATATGTTTTTCTTAATTTCATTTCATGTAACTATAGAAATATATCTTGAAAATGTGTTCATACTACAATTAATGAGGTAATTATTTTCTTATTCTTCTAAATAAAAAAAATCGTAAAGTGATATTGGGATTTTATTTGTGTATTAATATTTCAATATATGTAGTTCATACAATCAATTCATTAAAATATAACTACAAATAGTTATTTTTACCAGTGAAAATATAGTGACAGATAATATATTTTTAATAAAATTGAGAAATTTTAATAGATATTTATTTTGAGTTTTTTATATTATCTATAAGATATACTTACCCTTCCTTGGTATAAATGACAATCATTTTAATTAAAGCACAAAAACTCACCGACATCCCAAAATCATGGTATTTTAATCCTTAAATTTTCATAATAGTTTATTTTTAATATTTCGATGTTTGATTTGTACAAATATAGTTATGAATTTTATTAATGAATGATCTTTAAAACCTATTTGGAATATTCACTATTACCAAATCAAATTTTTTTATCATTAGAAGATTCCTTTCTATCATTCATGTCCACGTTATCTATTTTATCATGGTTGTAAATTTTCATCATTGATGGAGAATTTTGGTCTCTAATTTTTTTTTGGTGGATCTTGTTTTAGCTTTCCCATTAATTAAGAAAACTAATTCTTTTATTTCCTTCTTTATTGTCTATAGTATCTAATCACTCACTAATATTATAAAGTATTGTATGTTTTTTTTAAAATCCTCATTTATGTTATGCCTTGTATTATTATTCTCAAAGAATCATGATGATCATAATGTGTGGAAAATAGTGATTTTAAGGAGATTTTTTAAAGGATCATTTTTAGCTATACGAAAATATTGAATATGTATTTATGTAAATATGATAATTATATATCATATGGTATAGGTAACTTATGTAAATGTTTTTTCATGTTTTTCTAATTTATCATGAATGATAAGATTTTGATCCCCAACTTTACTTGATATTGTACATGCCACATTTAGAGAACTATACAAACTAGATGACCATGATGATAGAAAAATCCACTCACACTTTCGGGTATTTGAATAAAAGAGATATCTTTTTTTTGTGAACTGGATCAAGACATAAAAAATGATAGATACACTATGAATTTCATGTAACCTCAAAATCATCCTAATATTATGAACTTGTGGTATATTTTAAAATTGATTTATAATGATGGAGTATTTAGTTTGGTCGAGGTGATTTCTAGGCTAGATATTTGTAATATTTTTCATCATGGTGATCAAAGGAATACAAGGGGGTTTGTATGACACTAATGAAAATATGAAGCAGATTTGAGTTCATTACAATGGTCTATAGGAGACGACTTATAGGGTTACTTGATATTCTCTAATATCAATGAGTAGACCAAGGCATGAAGAAGGAATATCATTGGTGGGTGGTATATGTTGTATGTTATGCAGGTATATTCTTGGTTGATATGTTAGAAATAAATGGATCGAGGGACGATATTATGATTAATTTTTCTTGTCGAATTGGTTATGGGATCTCATTGAAATCAACATGGTCTGGCCACCACTTGCAGCTAAAAGAGAATCTTAATTTTCACTTTTTTTTATCTGATTTTAGTTTAATCGAAGGTTTTCAATGAAGTCTACATAATGGCATCACTGAAGGGTTCATGTTATGGATGCTTATAGGTGGTTATGGGTTTCAATCTATGATATCACTGGTTTTTGTTTTTTGTGTAGCCTGATATAAAATAGGAAAGGGGATTCCACTTATACCTCTCAGGTACTAAGTTCTACTCAATGACTAAATCTTATGATAATTGTTTGGAGATCCATAACAATTCTCTCTACTATATATATATATTCTCTATTGTTTCGGGACATTCCTAATTAATATGGACAAAATCAACTCAATTTGATACCTATCACATAATTTTTGGTTGGTTAATTGATTTTTTATTTCATTTCTACATTCATTTTAGTTTATGTTAAATTTTTTTAAACATTAAAAAAAATAATTTAATTTAAATACATGATCAATATTATAAATCAATTTTTTTGAGTTTTATAAATACTATATGTTATTGATAAAATATTTTTATTATTTTGAATGAGAGGTCATGTGGAAGATAGTTACTTTATTCAATAAAATTTTATTACAAAAATAAATTCGATTAATGTGAGAACTGTAATATAGTTTTACATGGAATAACCTTATCATGTGATCTTTTCATTCATGTTATCTACATACTTACATCACACATGCCTCCACTCACATTCTATTCAAGATCAAGAGCGAGCCAAGATAGAGAAATTCAAAACCCAACATCCCTCACATACCCCTCCCTCGCACCAGTAAACTCCTTTCCATATAAGAATCACGAAAATCCTTCTCCCCATACACCATCATCTGTTCTTACATTCTCCTCACTCCCTATACTCCTCCGGGAGTCTTGTGCAGTCAAATTCCATACTTCACACATTCTAGTGAGTCTTTTCATCTTCTTATCTTCCACCCTCAATTGTTTTCCCTCACGTGCATCCATCATGTATGAAAAACCTGGTTGACATGTTATTTTGTTGTGTTTTTATTATGTTTCATACATGATTGAAGATAATGTTTTGACCGACTTAAATAAAAGGATGGAAGAAAATTCTTCATTTAATAAATAAAATTCTGAATGTTTTATAAATTCTTGGAAGCATGACTTTTTTTATTGATGGGATCATACATTTCTGTATTTTTGTATGATTCACAATGTGATCATGCCATGACCATATTCATTATTCTATTTAAATATATTGAATGTGTTTCTTTCAAAAAATTTATAGCGAGGTAATTATAGTGAATCTAATATTATAAAACTATAATTATTAAAATTAACATAAAAAAAATTCATGTGATGTGACACAATAGAAAAATTTCTTTGAGCGAATAGTCCTTAAAAAGCCATGGTATATTTTTAATGATGTTTATAGATTATGAAATATTTGCAGTCATTTCATTTTGTTATTGTAAAGTTAGTAATGGTCATTAAATTATAATGAAAAACATGGAACCCAAAAATCATTGTTGTTTCATGTGATCATGGTCTAAATGATATAATACAATCATTATTTAATTACGGGATGATGGAAAACTGATAGCTGATGATTATTGTTTGTGACAGTGATGAAAAATGGGTTGTATAAGCCATTAAATCATTGTCTAGTAAATATGGTACGAGATTAAATGATGTTTTGAAATAGTTTAGAATAGTTGAGATGACTATAGAATTTTTCATTCGAATGCCATGGACATTGAATAAACATGGATATATCTTTTTTAGAGAACAGTGTATTCACATTCCAATGCCACTTTCAGTGAAAAAATTTTGATATATGAATTTTAGATTATATATCCTAAAATTTGGTTGTATATTTATAGTTTAATTTACATTTTTTAAAAACTAAGGTGTTTACGGTTTTTGGCTACATATTTATTTCTGGATACATATTTATAGTTTAAAGATTAAGAAAAAATTGACATTTTTATGGTAAATTAATTCATGAAATTTTTTAATTTTTTATGGTTGGTTGTTCTTTGGTTTGGATGCATATTCAATTTGAATTTTTTAAGAGTAAATAAAAAATGAATATTGGGATGAATATTGATTGTTTCAAGGATTACATTGTTTGATGGTTGGTTGGTATTTTTTTGGCTACAAAAAATCAATTCATTTGTTTTAATTGATTTTTTAATTGTGAATCTTTGTATAGTTTGAAGGTGGTTTCATGTGTGTGTATTTATAGACGCATGACGAGTAGGTGGAATTAGTGTTCTTACATTTGTTGGTTTTATGGTAGGTTTGTGTTATATTAACTCATTGGTATTTTTCTATTCAAATTATTTTTCTCTGTTACATTATTTGTTCACATTTTTATGTATTTAATATATTAGTCACCCCGTTTTATGATGGGCATTCTCTTTGGTTGTGTGCTGTAGATATTAGAGTCGAAGAGGGTATCAATGAAACAACCTGAGCTTCCTCATTGGTCTTGGACCTGACATGATTTTTTTTTCTTCTAATAGATTACAAGTGGGTGATGAAAGATATTTTGTGAGAGTAACTATTCTATTATCAAACTAGGTGATACAGGATTGCAGTTAATAGATGAAATACTAATTTTTTAGGGATCAAGAAACTTTAATTATGTATTGATTTATTTTTTATTAAAGTTTATTATTAATATACTCAATCTTTTTCTATGTTTGAACATGCATTAAAATAAAATTCAGTTAGAAAATTAATAAAGGTGTATTATATTTGATAAATTATAAAATATAATATGAGATTTTATTTTCAATAAAAATTTAATATTATTATTTAAAATTAATGTATAAAAACATGTTCCATTTTTGTAGTAATATTACCAATAGATAATTTTTTCATATAAATATGTTGCTAAATAATTACACCAATATATATATTATCTATTGGTGTTAATATAATTATAACTGAACTATTTTATCTGCCACAATAACATTTAGAGGTAGAGTTTAACCAACAATTTATTGAAAAAGACATATTTTTCGGTAAAAAAGTTTACCAATAGAAAATGTAACTATACCCATGGATATGAACATGTTGGAAAATGATGAATCTTTTGTAGTGCTTGGATACCCCATGAAACCTCTATGACCTCAAGGGACATTAAAATTTGTCTATAACAATTTATTTAAACTGAAAATTGATTAAAAGTAAAATATTCCATACCTCAAAAAATAATTGTGTTCTTATGTATTACATATAAATAATATCGTACAATGATACTATATCCATTTATGACATTTTAATATAAATAATCAAATGGAATTACTGAAAACATTTAAATAATATAAACTCATTTTATTATGAATGTTGTATAAAACATATATTAAATAAAAGGTACGATGATATAAGTTCACAATCTAATCAAAGAACAAGATTTAAAAAATATTTTATTACATCTTTACCCAAATCTAATAGTTTAACCCCATCATTTATCCCATTTTAACCATAACCATGACAAAAAGTTTTTACTAATTTACTTTTCATTATGATGAAAAATAAATGTTTCCTCATAAACACCAAAAATTAAACATGACTATTCTAAATATGATAATTATTTTTTAATATAAAATTTTAGAAGTAGAAGAAGTAAATTTTAATATAATTTCTCGAAATGAATGAAAAAATAGTTCATAGAAAAATACATTTTTAAGGATAAAAATGACTTTATACAATATCAAGTATAATTATACTTAATATGGGAATATTTAGATATGTTTGAATTAATCTGATTATATATTAATTAAAAATAAAATACAAAACATAATTTTACTTTTAAATTACATTATTTATAGAAACGAAATGGTATTTTTGCAGGAATCAACATTTTACACTATTCAATAAAAATTTAATAATTTTAAAAAAAAATCCAATAAATTAACCCTCAAACTATTATGATATTATTGTTTAAAATTTAAAATTTATTTTATTAAAATAAATATTATATATGTGGTAAAAATTATTTATAATATCAGTACACAAAATTTAATAAAAAAATATTTGAATAAAATGTATTTTCGAAGAATAAAATGTCTTTATTCTAATTAGTTGTATAAAAACATTAATTTAATTAATTTTAATTAACTAAATTGGATATAGGATATTCTTATTTAATTATAATAATTTTAAAATAATGTCTAATTTAATCTATTATGATTAAAAGACACGGTATATATATAACAGTTTTATTAAAAAAATGTCCTTTTTTCTTTAAATTATTTAATTATTATTTAGAAATACCAATTAATAATCAATGAATGATTAATAATACATTTTTTAAGGAGGGATATTTTTTTTATATTTGTCAATTTTGTTTATTTTTATTCGTACCCACCAATACAACAATTAGTGACTACTTATCATATTTGAAATAATAGTATATCAAAGTTTTTTTTAAGCATGGTGTTTTTTATACCACACATTATCGAATAAATTAATTAATGAAAATAAATTATAAAATTAATGTTTCCTGAAATATACCCCGTTAAATAAATTACACCATATCAATTTTATCTCATGGCTGATAAGAATTTTATTTTTTAAAATTAAATTATAAAGTGGAAGATAAAATAAAAATTCATGATAGGAAAGAAAAATTTATAGATAATTTTGTTCCAAAATAAAAGAACATTATTTCTATGTAAAAATTTTGACATCGAGGAGAAAAATAAATTCCAAGAAATAAAAGGGAGTGAAGAGAACTAGATATTGAGAAATTTAATTACTTGAAAATAATTAATAATTTAGGGATAAATAAGAGTATAAATAAATTAGAAATTAAGGTAAAGGTTACTATTTTTGTTTCAAAATCCTTTTTTAAAGTTTAGGGATACTTTTAGTATCATTATAGTGAACATGAGAAAATATACTTACCTAATTTATTTAAATTTATAAATAAAAATTTAATCATTTGGTTGTGATTCAATAAATTTTATGTTCTCTATCATCTCTTATTTCAAGGAATTATTTTTTAAGAATAATTTTACCTTCTTGAAGTAATAAAAATAACTTTTAGTGGATTATGAGATCCATTAATGGATAACAAGTTATTTGCACCATTTTTATTCATTAATAAAAAATAAAAATGGGTATCACATTAGTAGATAATATCCAATGCAATGAAATAGTACTTCAATATCAAATGTCTCGAAGATAACTCCAAAAATTCAAATTAAATCATTTCATAAACAACCAAACTTAAACATATTAATAATATTTCAGACCAAGTTTTAAACAAATATATAGAAAATATTTTACTACATTTTCTTCCAATATAAATTCAATATTTATTTGAAAAAATAATTAATAAATATCCACATATTTAAAATTTATATTCCATAATAATATATTGAAACTATGTTATTATTTTTCATAATTAACCTAAATCACCATAAATCCTCATGAAACAATATATAATCCCAAAAGATAACTCAACATTTATTCCTCAAATAAAATAACTTCTTATGAAATAATATTTCTTTATACCTTAACATGATAATGTTCCTAATATAGTGTAAATGTTTAAAGATGAATTTAACCACTGATTCACCAAATCAATTTCCAATACTATTGTAATATGTTCAATAAAACATATGTTTTGAAAACCCAATAAATATTTTATCATAATGAACTATAATTACCTCAATATGAATGATTGTTTTAAATATAAAATTTTTTAATTCCTTTTAACTTATTTCCAAAAAATATAAAATAATATTTACTCAAGTAAAATTTTCACGTGTTAAACATATGGGTTACATATACCTTAAACATATATTAAAACTCAATAAATTTCTTAAAGGTTTTACCATAACATAAAACATCAAAAGTGTTTTAATGTATTTAAACTAATGATCATCCTTAAATATTTCAATGCATAAATAAAATACCACAATGTCATAACCTCTGAAACCCTATATTTAGATGACTAAATCATTAATTTTTCTACAATTCATTAACTAAGAATTTATATCCTATTATTTAATACTTATTTCCTATAATAAAACATATATACCATGTTTTATGAATCATTAGTCTCAATCTAATCATGTTTTGTATTTTTTCCATTACAAAAACATTAAGATAATACATACAATTTATATGTTATCTACGGAATCTTCATATTCAAATTTAATATCATTAGAGATCAAAAAACTATTATCAGTAAAAATATTCTTATCCCCTTTCTCAAGAATTCCACTTTGGAAATCTATTTACATTATCCCCTTACTCATAATAATTTTAAAAAGGTTTCTTTCTTTGAGAAATAACCCAGGACAATTCTTCTGACATTCTGGACATATATGAAATTTAATCCTTTTTCTATCATGGTATTTATCACTAAAACGTCATGAAAATCCATTTTTATCTTATTTTCTATTTCAGGGAACTAAAACAGTTTCAAGATTTTGATAATATAAAATGATATATGGTTTGGTATAACAATATGCTTTTTTACTCCAGCTCCAATATTGTATGTATTTTCTTTAAAACCACCACCAAATTTTCCATCATACTAGTTTTAAAATCTAGTGCAACACATAACATAAATTGATAATTTATGAAAATAAATCTAAGAAACATAGTCATAATTTCATTTTGAATAGTTTCAAATCATAAACATATATATAAATAATAAAAAATTGTTCATAAGTAGAATCAAAATCAATTTTAGCATATTATCAAGGATTTTTAGACCATCTGTGTTGTTAAGACACATTTTTATAAATGCACTGAAGATTTTGTTTTTACCTAACCAAACTTTTTGGGGTTATTACTGATAGGTTCATCTATTATATAGATAGAATCCACATATTTTTATCTACTCAAGAATTTATTTACTAGTAAAACCCACACTCTATACTTAATTTTTTATAATATTTTTTAACACATAAACATATACTTAAATTCAATCATATGTTTATTTTCCCTAATCTATTTTCCCTAACTGTATTTCCCAAAGGTCCTAATGAACCTGTTATGATATCACGGTCACACCCCAAATCAAAAAGTATAGATCTAGCGGTTATATTACTACATGGGATCATGATACATGAGATCTCATTTGATAGGTTGAAATAGTATAGTTTTCTTGGGATTATTGATATATACATGATTATCACATTTCATTTGAAAAGATGAAATAAAAATTAATATTATATTTAGAAAAATATTATTTCTTCAATTATATCCTTAAAATCATTTAGATATTAATTATAGTTATCATAGTTAAAGGAAAATAAAATAAAGCATGATATTATATGCTCGATAAGGGAAAAAATACAATAGAAGATTTCATAAAATAAACAAACCATGAATTTTTATGATCCCCACCCCAATACATAGAGCCAATGGTAACTTTAGTCCTTTTTCATAAGATATAAGTCATCACATCCTGAAAGGAATAATAGTTTAGTAGTCTTGTTAATTTAGATATAGACTCAATTATTTTATTACATTTTAAAACATAAAATACAACATATTGGGAGTAATAATTTTTTCCCTTGAAATCAATTAAAGAATCATTTTTCATATTCTGGGGAAAATAAAAATAATATTGGTGAGCTCATATTCTCTATAAAGGTCATGTAGAATTGAATATATTATGAATCAATAAGGAATAACCAATATTAAGAAAAATATAGAAAAAAAATTCATTTAATCAATAAATAATGAAAAAATAATAATATTGTAGGAATACATGGTGATCTAATAAATCTATATGAATAATTACATGACCTGGAAGCTAATCCACAGATATTGTCAATTACATAATCTCATCAATAATAATAAAATTATTTTTAACAAATTGAGTTCTTAATATTGGATCTCATGATCTCAGACAACATTACATTTATACCATTAATCTCATTCTCTATTTTAGTTTAAAACTAATGGTAAAGAACCATTTAATTCTATTTTACTGATTTTCTCAAGAGATTAATTGACGCATCAAGGGAATATATAATTATAGTCCACACAAATCAATATATCTACAATTATTACTCATATATATAATGATTGATTGAAATCATGAAAATTATTCATTATCAATCAATATCTTTATTGATTAAGGAATATTTATTGAAAAATATTTTCATAGTTAATCAAAAAAATTCAATAAAAAAACCATCTGAAAAAATAGTATATGGTTTAGAAAATAATGATTTCCATGTTACAAATAATATAAATATTAATATAAATGTTGTATCTAATAAATAATGATAATAATACTGTGATTTTATCAATGAAAAAGTTAGAATTTTTTTTTCAATAAATTAGACGTGACCATCAGTTTATTAGGAATATTGGTTATTTTTAATAAAATAAGCTAAATTGGAAGAATAAATGGAATCCAAGTAAAATGATAAATTACTATTTAAGAAAAGAGATTTATTTTTAAAAAACAGAAAATATATATAAGAATATACTTTAAAAAAATGGGTATGACTGTGGGGAATTTAGTTATCGCCGTATTTGTTAAAATAGACATATCTTTTAAGTGTTTGCAAAGGAAGTTGATAAAATAGATTTCATAAAACAATACAAAAAATAATTTAATGCACTATTTAAAAATTAAATTATAACGTAAAATGTCCTTTGAAAATCACTTGATTAAATAAATACTTATTTATTTTTTTAAATGCATGGGCATGAATGAAAAATATATCGTATAAAAAGTTAAATAAAATAAATTTTTATTTTAGTCATTTATTTTCTTGTGATAAGTAAAAAAGAGAGGAAAATTTTGAATAAAATAGGGAAATATAAAAAATATACATTGGATAATATAATATTTCTTGTCATGAATGATAAATTATTATATTCCTTTAACAAAAGTTAAATAATCCCTAAAATAACGTCACATCCTAAAATAGATTTTTACCTCCGTGAAAACTTTTAAAATATAACCCCTTGAATGAATAAAAATGAACATAAACAATAAAAATCATAACAAATATTCATTATGTTTAAATAAAATAAATATGATATTTGTGAACCATATAAAATTAAATATGGTCATATTATCAAATATGCCTCTTTAAAATTGAAATTGAGGTGAAATCCATTACTATATCCTTACATTTAGTGGAACGTTATATAAAATCTCCCTTAATGGTTTTAAACATTTTATTAACTTATAAAATAACCATATTTATATTTATATTAAGATATACTATTTTCTTATAAAATCTTATCATCTATCAGAAAATAATATTTCATTGTTATTATTGTTTTAGGTGTTAACTTCTTTGTTTTCTCAGGCATGTTTTTCCTCGAAAGATCTATTTCATATGAATATGATATATAACCATCATCTAAAGAAATATTTCAATGTTATAAATATAAAATTTATTCATTTGATATATTTTTAGATCAATTATTTGTATTTGGACATGGAGAATTAATTGTATCGCCTTATTGAGATGGTATACCATACAAACACTCGGGCGGAAATTTCATTCCTTTAATGGGTGAAAGGATAAGGAAATTGATATTATTTTAATTTTATATATTTAATATCATGTCTTATTTATCATATATATTCATTATAACCACCATTAATACTGCCCATGCGAGTTATGTATGGAAGAAAATTACATCGGTTCATTAGGATATAGTTCATCGTACATACAAGTTATTGTCGGGTTTCCAATTTAATGGGGGAGGAGGTGGATAACTATTATTATATAAAAATAACACACACACACAAACATATATATATATATGGGAAGTAATGGTGTTATTATATGATATTTGTTAATAAAAATTAAAGGAGGTAAAAAAATAAGTAAAAAAAGAAAGATCACAGTGAAGGAAATTAAATTTTTCTTAGAAATACATCATTTGAATAACATATTAAAATCTAGAATGTTGATATTTTGAGAATATATAGATCAATATAATGTCCCTAAGGATTCTTTAGATATATTTTTGAAGGTTTTGGTTTGTCAAAATGGCAATATGTGTGTGAATAAGTGAGGGGAGGGAGTTCCCCTTTAAAATTGAGGGGACGTAACATTTTTGTAAAGACCTAAAACTATTCAATAATGGGAATTACTTCTAAACCCCAGGGAATCAAATATTTATAAATAATTTAGGGAATTTAATTTTAGGTCTATATAAATCTTCTTAAATAATTAATTATGTTTTAAATATTTCATTACTTATTTTCTATGTTTACTCACATTTAAAATTTTATTTTTCACCATGGTAACTATTTTTTTATCATATGTAATTAATAATTTATGTTAATAAAATTTAACTTATTAGATTATTTGGACTAATTATTATTAATATTTAATCTAATTGATCAAATAAATATCTATATTTTAGGAAAATTAATTTTAACCCAAGCGTATGTAACACGAAAACTTCATTTTAACTTTAATCGTGGTAAATAAATGTTATTGTATTTTGTAATCATCATTGAAAAGAATGATTTTTAAATTAATATAAAATATAAATTAATTTCATTAAATATATAGAATTAATTGTATCAAATTCAATTAACAATATTGGTTTAATTAAATTTAAAAATAAACCCACAAATCATGTGAAAAAATGGGTTTTCATGAAATGCATTTTCAAGCATAAGATGATCAGAATATATTTATATGACTAGTGACAATAATTATATAAATTAATAAATTAATATATATAATATATAAATTTCATTTAAATATTATCTTATATCTAGGTATTTTATTTAATTAAAATTGTGGAAAATTGTAAGTTTAAAAACTGTTTTTCGAAACATGAGTTTTAACCCTAAAATATAAACATGTACCAAAAATCACTTACAAAGATGATTCTAATGTAATTAATTATTTTTAATACCAATAAATGAATCTTGATTTAAAGGAAAGTAAAATTCAGATAATAGTGGGACTTTTTATTTTCTTAATTTATTAAAAGGAAATGACAATTTTAGAAAAAGTGGAATTTTTCACAACTCACTGAAAAATATATCTATTAAAAAAAACAAAAAAAATTAACTCGAATAAAATTTCGTTAGTATGATTTTTTAAATAATATTATTTATATAATATAAAGTATATAAAACTTATGGAAATTAATTACAATTCCCAAACATTTAATGTAAAATAAAACCATTTTGGAAGAAAATGTATTTTGAAGCGTAAAAGGAATTTATTAAAAATTTTGGTGATTATTGAATAATAATTTTTTGATTAATTTTTATTAAATATGAACTATACCTCTCATTATATATATATATATGTATATATTTATTTATTCATTTAGTGTTATTCCGACCCACTAATACAATGACTAGGTTATAATGTTCATAATGAAATTATATATTTCAAGGGCCATTTAAGATCTTTTTTTTTCATATATGTTACCAAATAAAATTTAATTATTTTAAAATATTAAGGGGTTATATGCATCCCAACTTCAACAAATTACATTTTAGTAATTTGAACTTCCCCATGAAAATCAAGGGTTTTATTTTTTAAAATACATATTTTGAAAACCCACATTGTAAAAAGGGTTATTAAAATATACATATAAAATAATGAAATGAAAAAATTAAGTTCATATAAAGTAACACATAACTATGATTATATGTAGGATAAAATTAATGGGAATTGAAAATATTGACAAGGTTGAAAAGTGTAAAAACATATGGAGAGTGATAGAGTTCTTTGATCACAAGAATGTTAATGATCAAGTTTGAGTAAATGACCAAAGAACCATAAATTGGTGATGAGATGAATGACCATCGACTCATATTAAATGAAGGTAATAGGATAAAATTTTATTTGAAGAACCTTTTCCTATCGTTGCAGAATTATTTTACCATCTATGAAGAAATGAAATATACTTACATGATATCTTTCAATAAGAAAAATTTCATCCCTTAGTTGTGAATTAATAAATTTATATAAAACATATTACTATAAAGATTAAATATATGACATGATTTTATAATTCTTGAAGCACTAAAATTATCATGGAACATATCATATGATCCATAAAAGTGTGTCAAGTCCTTCCATATATCTCCAAATATTTACCAAAACTAAAATGGTTATTACATGTCATAAAATATAATGAATTTGTCCATGAATATGAACTATAATTAAAAAAGTTAAATATAATACTTATTCATAAAATTAATTAATAAAAAATTATACAAAATGGATTATCACATAGACTATTGGTAGACAATGAACCCTTATCACCATTCGGTTGTGGGTTCAAGTCCCAAGACCATTCTGGATGTAATGAGTTGTCACCTGTCATGAAAGATATCCTTTTCATCAACCATATAAATATAATTCCTCTGACATCATAGAAAATACTATCAAAATCCTTAACAATATCAACAATCATCAAATAACTTTTAAAAAACTATGGTTATCTATAAAATTTATTTTTTAAATGAAATAAAATAATTGTAAATGACTATTATGACCATAACATCAATGATCCTATTAACAATAAATGATATATATAAATATAAACATATGAAGAAATAATTATTCCCTAAATAATACTTCATTTTGATCCTATGGTTTATATATACCTCAAACAAACAAAAACATCTCCCAAAATGTCATTAATAGCAAGAACATCCCATCACTATAGAATTCAAAAGGTGTACCTATGTTTTGGAAATTATGATGAAACTTAGACTCATAAAATCATAATTATTGATTTAACATTAGATTAATTAATATATTCATTCATAATATTAATTTAATCATTATATGTTTCATTATTATTTTAAACAAAATACCAATCATAAAAATAATTGTTGGATATACTTCATGAATATCAATACATATAAACATCGTCTCTTTTAATTCAATATAGGTACTTTCTTGTTATTTGAGTTTGCTTTTAAAATGGTGGGTTGACTGGGATAATGAAAAGGTTCTCTAAATTCATGAAAAAAAACTATAAATGGATCTCTATGATGTAATTTATTTTTCCCCGTTGAATTCCTAAAATTTCCTTAGTATTTTGTTGCATGATGCATTTAGTTTACACGACAATTTTTTTCTTATTATGTTGAGAAATTATCTTGGGTGTCATTATCCACATTTATAACTTGTTGGAAATTTATCCCTCTTTTCAATATAGTTTCTGCCACTTGTGGTATTAGCGGGCTCCGTACTTCACTTCATTGGTGAGTTTGTGAGCTAGTTAAGGTATTTCTTTATTAACAATATTCTAGGATAAATTATTAATAATCATCATGATGTCATTTAGTCTATTCACTATCCAATTTGGATTCTCCGAATCACCATATTTACATCACGTTCCATGTTAACATGATTTTTTTAGGTTCCCTCAATTTTCCAAAACGGAAAAGAATTGTGAAAAAAAACAATAATCATATTGGATTACCCTGTAATAATTTATAAGAGGTCTAAATAATGACTCATTATTTTGAATATTTTACACCTTTGGTTTAACCATGGTCATTAATTTTCATAATCTATTCAAAATTGTCATTATGTTTTTCATATAAAATGTGAACCGTCTAATTCTTATCCCCTGTAATTATCATCCTAGGTACGCAGTTTGGTATGTTTTTGTACTCCAAGTGATGATTTAGTCAAATACCAATAAACCCTTTTTATGAGTTATTACCCCAATGTACAACTATTATAGAATCATTTCCACGTATAATATCTATATAGTATTGTATTTCTAGAAAAATTCAAATAATCTCTTACTTTCTAAAACATTATGATGTTACTCTATACATATACTAAAAGTATACTATATGGGTTTGTTTCTTAATCAATGAATAAAATCATATTAATTTTTTAATTTATTTTTATTATTATTTTTAGTTTTCCTATTAAATTGAATGCATATTTCATCTCTTGAGGATGAAGAGCATTTTTTGGGAAAATGAACAAAATTTTAAGGACATTTTGATACATGAATTAATGTTGTTCATGTATAAATATGTTAATGATGTTTTTGGGTTCTTCCCAACTATAGTGAATGCTCATGTTGTTTTTTGGTTTTTCTGTATCAATCATGGTTTTCTACGGCATGATGGCATATTACACGATGTATACATAGTTACTAGAGACAAGTCATGACCTTGGTAAAGAACATGAAAGTAATACACACTGTGTAAGAGTTACAAAATGTGTAAGTAATAAAGATTTTTTAAAAAAAGGAATTGGGGTTTTCAAAATTCATTAGTTTAATGGTTACATTATTTGTAAAGGGGTTATACATTGTGTAACTATCAAGATATTGGATTTTAATTTTTTTCTAGAATGATATTTTATTTCATTCACTCACAACTCCTTCGGATCCTGACCTAAATGGTCTCTGCAACAATTTTGGGAGTTACAATTCATTCTATATTGATTCATTCAGTACTGGATCATCATTGCGGTTGGAACACATCTCATTAGATCTGTTGTTGGATCTTGTTTTGTGGTCTAATTCTTGTTAGTGGTGGTGCAATAGTTGTATGTTCTTGAGGTCCTCTGTTATTTTTGTTGATTTTCTTCTTATTGGTGGATCTTGTTGCAGGAATATGTGACCAATGTTTTGTGGTAGGTGGTTCCATATATATCCTATGTTGGATAGACTATAATAAGCCTACTTTATTTATTTCTAAATAAACTTTACATCATTATTTTTTATGTTTAAATTTATTTGTGATAAAAGGTGGGTTTTCATTAGATTTTTGCCAATGGAAAAGGGGGTATCTTCTAGGAAATGAATAATTTATCGAATTAATAACATGGGGTGCCTTAGTTACAAATATGGATCGTTTAGCTTAGTGTGAAATTCTAAGTTACCATTAAGAGGATTTCAGATGGGGTCATCCCATGATCCATAGTCTATTGTTCTACAGATGTGTTCTTGATAATTTTGGGGGTGGGGTGGTCACCCATGGGGTAATACTACTCTCCATAGATGTATGTTTTGAGAATTTTTGGGTGCTAGTAATTTGTTCTTATATGATAAGTCCCCTAGCCTGACCTGTGTTGTTCATTATAATTCTTTACCTGTAGTTGGATTTGTTCTATTTAGGATTAGATAAACATTCTTATCTTTTGACAAAAAATAATGGAAATTATTTTGGAAATAGAGATCCTAGAATAGTTTTGTACTATTTTCTAAAAATAATAATATTTACCATGATTTGATAAAACATATTAACTAATTTTAAATCCATTTTTTTATACTGATAAAACATGGATGATTTTTATTGAGGTTGGTTATAGAACACTTGTGTGGGACCCCATTGATCATATTAGCACACACCCTATGTACCTGTTAGAAGATTCATGGAATATTATATGTATATTGATGTAGGGAAAAGAAAGGTTCAACAGTGTTGTTGGGAGGAAACTAGTTAGATGTGTCTCGGTAACTAATCGTGAGATGGTAGAGATTTTCCTTTTTTATCACATAGAATAGAAGTGCTACATTTTTCCATTGATGTTTGGTCTTTTACTATAAGACTATTGCTACTTTTAATTGTTTGGTTTCAACATTTTGTTTCAGATATGGAATATATATTTATTTTTTTTGTCTCTTATATATATATGCATATGCTATTTTTTCATCAGTTTGTGCAAATTCATTCCCTCTAGTTGTTGTGTGATATATAGATTCTAGACTACAGCCTGTGGGGATTAGAGATGACCATTAGGTTTGTGAAAAGTATCGTTGGGTATAAGTTTGAGAGGTTATTTAGGTGTTTTATTTGTAGTTTTGTATTTGATGTGGTATGTCATCAAGATTCCATGTCTTGGTACATCTTTTTGAATGGAGATAGGATTTTCGGGAATTGAAAGGTATATTATAGTTAGTGCCTGACTAACACTCTCTATGATGAGACTCAAGTTAAAATTGGAAATTGATACATGTACCTCCCATTTTGATTACATTTTGTTGATCTCAGTTTTTTATTACGGGTTTTATAATTTTAAATGAGATTTTCTATTTTTATGTTCATTTATATTGTTTTAGTGTGCCGAAGTATTCATATGAGATGTGTTCTCTTTTTTCCTAAGGAGAATGCATCAGATGAACCTCAATAAAATTATATGATATATTATTATTTTTCTGATAACATAATGTGGGTATTTTTTTTATCAGAATGTCGAAAGAACATAGAAAAATTTTGACGATGTACAACTAGGAGCTAGAGTAGACATGGATAGATCAGAAAAGAACGTTCCGGAGATGCCACTTTAATTTATTAGGAATATTGAATTTAAATATTCTGAGGAAATTCTTGAAAATAATGATCAGATATTCATAATGTTATATACACTTAAGAGTATCATGTTGAAGTTCATTGTTTTTCAAATTGAGGATCCCAAAAGGAGGTGGTGGGATTCCATGGTACAGGATGATAAGCACAAGGGCATTGACTGTAATGGTTTTAATAAAATCTTCTTTAAGATGTTTATTCAAGAGTTACTGATGATGGTAAATTATATTGAGTTCCACTATTTTGGAAATGGAGATCATGTGTTATTGACATACACCAGTAGGATTACTGAGGTGGTTAGTTTTGTAACAGAGGTTATAATGTGTGACCAGCTGAAATCTCAGAAGTATCTATAGGGTTTTTTCTTTGATATGAGATGGATGGTATTTAGGATGATTATTTCAACCTATTCAGAGAGAGTAGACCTGTAAATATTGGATAAAATTAATATCGATGTCAAGGTTGGATATTCCACCTCCCCTCCTCCACATAGTGATAGATTTACTAGCATAATTGGGATAAAGAAAAAGTGGTAACAATATTGAAGGTGTGGTAGATTTGGTTCTTAGTGGATGGATCCTCATCACCTCCAATTAAATATAATAGTGTTATCATGAATTTTTATCATTGTGGATTGGTTTGAAACACCATCCATTCTTGGCATGAACTAGTACAGATGGGTATCATCTTGGGGCATTACAATCAGCTTTATCAATTATGCCAGGTCATGTCTTCTCCTTGATATAGCTAGGGATCAACTTCTCCAAAAGCTATTGTGATACATTGAGATGATTCGAAGAATATAGGTATCCATCCACAAGCCTCAAGAGTAATGAGTCTTCATTTAGTAGCTGAGTTTATTATAGAGGTAAATGTGGGCCCAGTGACAGTGAGTCATAAAATATTTATTGAATCCTTAGTAGAAATTTATTTATTTGATACTTATTAATATCACTCATTTATATAATTATATTTTTTCAATATAATTAAACTACAACGAAACTTATTTCCATTTTTATAGAGTCACTGACACCTCTAGGGAAGATGAATGAGTAGGGGTTTTAGTTTCCTTGTGTGTTATCAATAAAATATAGATAGTACAATATTTTTTTTGTAAATAATTATATGTTTGATTTTATCATTATGATTGATTTTATTTTTTATCATTATTATAAGTATTTTATTTTTCATTGGTGTGTCTCATTTCACAGGGTTGATGGGTTATATCTAGTGTTTTAGGGGGAGTGGGATCTAAGGATGGGTCATGAAAGACCTTCCCACCTATAGCGTATGATTTTTTGTCTGCTATTGCTATTGATCCTGATGAATTTACTTCTATCATTTCTCTCCCCACCATTTTTAGGGTGTTCTTATTCAGGTGAGAAAGTGTGTTTTTCCCTATAGTTTTTCCTAGGGAATAATCAATGCTCTTTTCCTAGAAGGGTGATTGTTCACTCAGATTATGTTTGTACTACGAGAACATGAACCAATAATGATTATGAAAAAGTATTCATTTACTCATGTTGATTATTTGTTTGATTAATTAACTGTGGAAAAGTGGGTTTTCAAGATATTTCTTCCGTTGGGTTATCATCATCTCATATTTTGGGAGTTTGACAGACCAATGATAGATTTTAAGAGTAAGTATAACCAGTAAAAATATCTTGTGATGACGTTTAGTCTAAAAATTATCATGTAGTTATTATGGTTTTGGGGAATTAGATATTCCATCAGTATTGCGATGAATTTTTTGTAATCTTTGTAGATTCCAATTTTGTTTATTCAAGCTCCATGATTGAGCATGAGAACGGTCTTTTTGAAATCCTGGAACTCCCTATTTGTATGGAATTATTTAAAAATACATCTTCTAGATTCACAGAGTGGAAAACTTAGTGCAAGGGATTTATGATAATGGAGATGATACAGGATGTGTTTTCATGGGAAGTTCCATAAAATTTATTTGAAACTCGTAGATTGTTTTGTGATATTGGTCACTAACGATGGTTTGTCAATCATTTTTTGATATTGTCATAACCACTGACATATCTTACCTGGAAAGGTGTGAAATTAATACAGGATACAATGTGTCACTCTTCCTTTGATTAGATAAAAACCCATCTAAATTTAAAAACAATTTTGATTTTATCAGAGCAGGATATTGGGTATGTCCTTTTATGAGATGCTTCTTGTAGCAGTTTCGGTTTTTTTCTCATGATGTATGACCATGTGGTGGATTGTGGTTTGTGTCTTCATAGAATGCATGAGAATAATTTCTCCACTAATGCTGTAGAACATTGTGTATTTGTGAAGCCACATAATTTCGGTTGAAATTATCATTTTGATAAAGGATAAAATTATTTTGTTACTATATGAGTATGTGTTATACCATTTCTTAGAAGAACATGAATATGAGATAGATGTTATGGGTGGAATAACATTAGATGTTTAACATTGATATCATCTAGACTCCATGTAAGGGGAATGTGATTTCAGAATTTCTAGGTAGTAACATACCCTCGTATGCTATTTTTTAATAGAAGGTAGAGTAGATCCTTATAGTGATTTTGTATCAATTATATTTGGATGCACGTGATATATTTTAATGCAAGTTTTATGACCAATGTTCAATTTATATGATCTCTCATTGAATCTATTCTACAGATTCATCCACATGATGTTGTGTTTAGTGGGATTTGAGTAACCCAATCTGGTGGGGAGACCATTTTAAGTAGGTATATTTCTTGAGATGGTATAATCATGTTTGGGAATCAGTTTTTTGTCCAAACACTATTGGGGATATTAGTTTTTATATATTTTAAAGGTTATTTTTGGCCCATTCATTCAAGATCTCTGAAGATTTATTATGAAATGAGAAAATTATTTTGGTGGCTCGGTACGAAGTGTGACATTAATTATTTTGTGTCCAGCTATCACACTTTCTAAAAAATTAATGAAGATAATTTGGAACCTTATTGTTTTCTTTTGACACTTCCAATTATTGTTTTAAAAATGGAAAATATATCCATGGAAAATATTGTCAGATTACCATGGACTCCCCAAGGGAAGATTACTATAATGGTGGTGATTCATCAGTCCAAAAAGTAAAATCATTTTATTTTTATCGAAGACACTACAAAAGTTGAGGTTTTGGATTAGTTGTATCTGCTTAAATTTATGAGGTTACATGGGGTTCCTTTAGCTGTTGTTTTGTGAAGGTATCAGAGGTTTAATTTGATGTTATGGGGAAGTCTATAAAAGTTGATGATGACATAGGTTAGATTAATTAGGGATTATCATCGTTTGATATATAGTCATATAGAGTGTGAATTTCTCATTCTGGGGGATATGATCAAAGCCCATGTTTTAGATTTCAGTGGATCTTGGGATAGCCATATGGGACTGATTGAGATTTTTATAATAATAGTTATCAGTTTTCAATTACAAATTCTCATTTTAATGATTTGTACAGCATCTCATGTAGGTCACGTTTTTATTAGGAAGAGGTGGGAAAGAATTATTTGGTGGGGCTAATATTGGCTTAGAATATGTCTGTAAGGATTCAAGATGTAAATCAATGTATGGATATAGGGTAGAGTCATCATAATTCGTAAAGATACCATATGTGACATACAATTATGTTTTCCACATGTGACCTAGTTTTCTTGAAATCTTATCCTCAGATGGCTGACCATTATCTTGGAAAATCTGGAAAGCTAGCTCCATGATATATTGGATAGTTTATGTTCATTGACAATCTTGGACATGTTTCTTATTAGTTGGAATTTTTTGAATCATTTGAAAATAAATCATTATGTTTTCTACATATTATATCTTATGAAAAATAAAATTGATACCTATCACATTCTTAGTTGGAAAGAAATTGTTTTATAGATAGACATTTCTATTATTGAGAATCATGTTGAGATCATGGAATCTTAAGTGAAAGTCTTCCATAGGAAGTCAATGTAACGTGTTATAGTTTTATAGGGGATCATATCAGATTCTCATGAGAATTTGGAGGGAGAGTCATTCATAAGGGATAAATAGATTCACTTATTTATTTTAAATCATTCTTCCCAATAATTTTAAAGGATGGAATGTCTTTTGTTGGAGAGTTTGTAACATCCCATTACAATATTTATGGTATTTCCATTCTATTTTCTATTTTTACTCTTTAATATGGTGTTTTTTGGGACTCTTTAGGACAAATATCATTTTTTTGGAAATGTTTTATAATAGTTGGGTATTTATGTTTTTTTGAATTGTCAGAGTCTTGGTATACATCGGTAAATGTAATTGTGGTGTTCATTTTGTGAATGTGGAACACCCGAGTTGGATTGGGGTTTATGTGTAAGAATATGAGTTTTATACTGTGTTATTGGATATTATAGGGCATATAACGTGTTTAAAAAACCTAAACATGGACACTAGAAACAATTCACGAACATGGTACACAACCCGAAAGATATACACACCGTATAAGAGATACCTGCGGTGTAGGTATTAAATATCAGGCTTTAATAAAAATGTGATGGGTTTTTTGGTGTATATGATTGTCATGGAATAAAAAACTGATATAGGAGTAATAATTAATATAACTATCTAGAGATCGTCTTATAATGTGTTATTTGGAAGAAATTTTATTTCATTCATCAACAACAACATTAGATCTAAACCTAGATGTCTTATCTAACTTTTTAGGAGTAATTATTCATTACAAATTGATTTCCTCAATGTTGGATAATTTTTTTTGTTAGATCTAATCTCTCAGGATCTATTTCACGATCATATTCTTGGGGTCAACTCTTGTTGGTGGTGGTGTGGTGTTTGTCAATTATTTAGGGACTACATCATATTTTTTGTGGTCATTATTATTAGTGGACTCCATTGCAGGCATGCGTGACCCATGTTTTAATGTATGTAGTTACATCTATAGAATACAATGGATGAACTATATTTTTCTTATTTTATTTATTTCTAAATAAAATTATCATAATTTTACTATGTGTTCAATTTGATTTGTGATCAATGGTGGGTTTCTATTGTTTTTGGTAAATGGAGATGGGCGTATTTTCTTGGATTTGAAATCATTTATTAAATGTTGAATATGGGATGCCTTGGGTGTGTTGGTTGAATGTTTAGCTTAGGGCCATATTTTTTTATTTCCATTAAGATGATTAAACGTGGATCATTACTATTATCCGTAGGCATATTATTCAAGGTTTATGTTCTTTATATATTTGGGGGTTCATTCACGGGGTGTTCCTTTACTCCTTAGGCCTGTGTTCTAAGGAGATGTTGTGAACTAGTCATTTTTTGGGGTATGAGTAGTCTACAAACATGATCTTTTGAGTTCATTGGAATAATTTTTTTATGTATTTTTACTATTTTTGATTTTATTTTCATGCATATATTTGGAAAAATTATAATCAAATTTATTCTATAAATTAATATACATGGCTTTGTTTTGGAATTTTCAGGAAAAGGGAAATATTTTACTTTCATTGATGAAACATCATTAATATGTTTTATTCCATGATTTATTTGAAATTATCATATTTGAGTTATATATACATATAATATTTATATTAAACCAGGGTGGGACCGTACTAAATAGGTTAGATCACACCATGTGTACCTCTTCATAAGTGCATAAAGCATTTATGTCTTTTAATGCAAGGGTAAACACAAGGTGTCACAGTAAGGCGATGAGGTTTCTAGTCAGATGATTCTTGGTAGCTGGGGGTAAGATATTGAGGATTTTTGACGTATCACATGGAGTATTAGTTTTGGTTTTGTTTTGATTTGATGTTTGCACTTGTACTTGGACATTTTTGTTTATTTTAGTTGTTTGGTTTCCTCTATTTGTTTCAGTTATTGAATATATCTCTCTTACACTATTGTATGATTTATCTATATATATGTGCCTTTTGGTTGCTTCTGGTTGGGTAAAATAACTGCCTATGGTTTTTTGTGCTTCTCTTGTGCTAGAAAGAAGCCTATGTGATTGGTAATAAACATCAAGTAGGTGATGAGTCGGGTTGTGTACCTGATTGAGATGATATTCAGTTTGGTTCATTACACTCTGGTTTAATGGAAGATCTAGCTCTTATACATAGGATATTGATACATAATACCCAGAATTATATTGATTGATAAATATCATATATATTCATTTGTTAAATTATTATAACTATTTTTGAATTTTTTATATGGAAAGTGAATCTCATATCTTCATGGAGATGGTAGTTCATACCTACGCATAAGCAGTGATATCATTCTCTTAATAGGTTAAAGATTAATGAATTTGATGGAATATTAATATTAAACAATTAATATAATTTATTATTTATCATATATATTAATTATCACTATGGTTATGACTATCCATGTGGGGAAATTATGGAAAATAAATTACATCGGTTCGTGAGGTGGCGGTTCACCATACACACAAGCGATTACATTGTTTTCCATTTCACACAGGGTAAGATGGATAAATATTATGAAATAATAATAATAAAATCATATTATATGGTATACAATATTGTATTAATATTGTAATTTCTAATACATAACTGAATGTGGTAAAAGAATAAGTAGAAAAGAAAGAGCTTAGTGAAGACAATTACCTTCCCTTAGATAATCCTCCTTTGATTATTATTATTATTAAGAACCATAGGGATTGAGTTTTGGGAATAAAAAAATATAGAATGAATATAAGGATATTTGGGAAATATATTTTAATGTTTTGGTTTAGAAAAATGGCTTTTGAGGTATGAATAAGTTAAGGTAGGAAGTTTATTTTTATAATTGAGGAGGAGTGACATTTTGGTAAATACCCAAAACAATTCAATAATAGGAATCCCATATCACTAAAATCTTCTACAAAAATGATTAATAATGGAGTTTATCGATGGTAGTATTGATTAAATGCTAAAAAAATAGACATTTTTAAAAATATTTTATTCTTTATCCTCTACGTTTAATTACTTTTACTATTATAGATTTCACCATAGTAAATAGTTTTTTAAACTATGTAATTAATCATATAAGAATAATATAAAAAGATATTTGTTAGATAATTTGAATAAAATTAATCTTAATATGAAAAAATATTTATCAAAATAAAATTTCATGTGTGTTTAAAATTAATATTAACAGAAGTTCATGTAATGTGAAAAATCATGTTTTAACCATAATCATGATATATAAATTTTATAGTCTTTACTAATCATTATAATAGAAAATTAATTTGAAATAATTATATAATATAAAATGTTATTATTAAAACTCATTATTCAATTATATGAAATTAAATTCATTTAAGTGATAGATCATAATTTGAAAAAAAACCCACAAATGGCGTTGAAAAATTATTTCTCAAGAAAAGCAGTTTCAAGCATAAGATGATATTACATTAATTATAATACAAGTTATCATTAAAAAATTGGATTAAAGTAATTTAGTTTTATATATAATCTTTAAATTTCAGTTAAGTTTTTATTTATTGGTGGTTATTTTAACTAATTAAAATGTAGGAACATTGTGCATTTAAAAACTACTTTCTGGAAAATTTATTTTAAGCCTTAAAATAAACTTATACCAAAATCAAGTTTAAATTTTCTTAAAATGTAGTTAATTTATTTAAATATTAACAAAGACTAATTTTTTTAATTTTAATTAAAATTAGAATAATAATTAGATTTCTAAATTTTTTAATAAAGATAAGTAAAATCATAATTTTTAAAAAAGTGATATTTTTCACTGTTCGCTAAAAAGTCACAGTTTTCCAAAAAACCGCAAAATATAACAATAAGGTAATATTTTATGACGATTTCAAAAATTATATTTTTTTCATGAAATTGAATTTATAAAGTTGGTATAAATTAATTATAATTCCAAAACGTAAAATGAAAAATAAAATAGTTTTTTCTGGAAAATGTATTCTTAAGCATAAACTGAATTCATTAAATATTTGAGGGATTATTTAATAATATTTTATCAGGAAATTAATATTAATCAGAACATACAAATATTCATTAATTTTATAGATCTTATTCATACACACCAATTCAATGTTGAGGTTATAATAATAATATTTATATATCATATTTCAGGGGTTATTTAATTTTAATGATGTGTGTCATATACATTATCAACCACAATGATATTTTTATAAAATATAATAGTGTTACATGAATAATGTTTTTGGGATTAAATATTATCAAATGTTATACATAATTAATACTCCTAAATGGGACTATATTCATGGATGAAATAAAAATATAAATTATAACATTAATGTACATAATAGACAAAAATAATATAAAGTAATTTTCTAGTGAAAGTTGAACCATATCGAAAAGTATTATAAGGAAAGATAATATCAGGTTTAAATATATCAAAAATATTATATTTATTCAAATTGTAGTGTCATTTTACCCTTATCCCTTCATTTAAACACCTGTTAAACCAGTTTTAATCCTTACTATGGTGATAAATTTTATTGTATTGATTATAATGGAAAATAAAAGTATTATAATTAAAAAATTTGAACCACATGATACTAATTATAAATTTTTTTTTTCAATAATCAATTTATATAATTGGATGAAATCAATTTTAATATCTTTGTGTAAAACAAAAGTAAATCAATTTTTCAAAAAAATGATTTTTAAAGCATAAAAATAATTTTTTTAATAACATTGAATTAAATATATTATATTTATTTAAATCATTATTATGTTACATAAAATACCAATACAATATATAATGAGAATATTAATGTAATTTATTTTAATAAAAAAATTTAATGTTTTGCAAAAAATATTATTTTTCACTATTTATTCAAAAATCAATTTTTTTTATAAAAATACTAATAATTCAACATAGGTGTATTCTGAGATGATTATTTGAAAAATTATATCCATTTTTTAAATAAAATTTATAATAGTGGATGAATGTATTTATTATATCTGTAGGCAGAATTAAAAATACACTGTTTTTGATGAAAATGTATTTTTGAAGCATAAAATGAAATTATTCTCATTATTTTTATAATAACCATTATTAAATTAATTTTAAATATTTAAATTGGATATAAAATATACTTAGTTCATTGAATTTATTTATCAATAGTGATAATTTAAATCTATTAATATCAAAACCCATTGGTTGCATACATACAATTTTCTAAATGATATCTCTTTTGCTTTCATAATATTTTATTTTCATTTTTAGACAATTAAAAATAATTATATGATTTATTAATCATTTTATTTAGGTAAAATCATTATACATATTGTTAATTTTTTGTGTATTCATATTCATAACCTCCAAACCAACAAATAGTCAAAATAATAATGTTTAAATAATTGTGTATAAGGGTTTGTTGCAGATCAGCGTTGTGTACAAAAAAAAGATAACTAATATTTTAATTAGATAAATTATATTATTAAATCTAAGTGATTTAAATTGATAAAAAACCACATGAACTAATTTATAGTGATTAAATATGGAATTCTATACTAAATAGTTTCAGACATAGAGACTTTCTAATTTCTGTGTAAACTTTTATTGAGTCATAAATTGTAAAATTATAATAATATCACTAATTACTATGAGTCTTATTGGGATTTAAAAAAATTTCTATATTTCATAGGATGGTTTTCAATATTACACATTTGAACTGATACAACTTTAATATGTTCATTATACTCTCTATTGTGATTTCAACATCATTTTCCTTCCACTAGAAGTAAATCTATAATTGAGAATAAAATGGAACTACATCCATAGAATAAAATTATACTCCCTAAATACTAGTATTTAATATCCTTAAGATACCTCATGTATAGTCACATGTAACTCTCTCTTTGGTGTATATCCTTTATACCAATTATTCTCCAGAAACTAGTCTCTAGGATTCTCTCCGACCACAACATAGAATGCCACAACTTCTTATATATGATAAAATGGACCATATTATTTTTACCTTATTCATACTCTTATTCTTCTTTTACCCTATTTCAACTAGCTTATATACACTATATTTTCATAGAATGTGGTTTTCTTTCTCTAATTATTTTCATCTTCAAAACTGTGAAGGTGAATCTCTTCAACTATGGTTCAATAGATCCTTTTTTTATTCACCACAACACACAAATATACACTTTATTATTACTATCCCCCTTCAAAAACGACATTTCACTTTTAATATTAAACTCTTAATGGCGTAACAATGATTATTTCTTTCATACTTCCTTGATTTTATAATTTTTCTTATACTTTAACTTTAAGTATCCATAAATGGATTTTATGAATAATTTTTACTACCCATACAACAAGTATTATTATTAAATAAACATATTTGGTATTCCATGATCTTTGTTGTTCATCCTATAATAACTCATGTGGAACTTCTTTTATATTCTCTAAATCTTAATGGATAACAATCCAATTTTTTATTCATTCTATTTTTTGAAATCCACTCAGCCGAAAATCTATTTAGTAATTTTTTTTCAGAAACATTGAATCTATTATTTTCCAAGGATACCACTATTAAATCACAACTTCAATGTCCAATTTTTTAAAAAAATATATACAATATAACACTTATTATAATATAAAAACCATTACTTATGGAACTATAGATTCCATTATAGACCCATACACATCAGATAGAAACAAAAAAATTTCTTCTCTATTCTCAAAATGTTGACTTAATAAATGATTTATTCTACGATAAATAGTTTTATCCTTGATTAATGAACATATTAATTATTCTTGTAAGGTAATATATAGTTTTATATTTTTTATAATAACTATGTGGCACACATCATTCTCTTCAATTTTGTGCGTTCCTCAAAATAATCATTAATCATTCTTTTAAATAGCATCAAGATATTCTAAATTCAAAGGAACAACATTACCATCGTAAGATATAATTGTTTCTTGATGATTAAAAATTATTTTTAAAATTTATATTTTTAGTGTATCATAAGTATTTGAATGTCACATGGTATCAAATCATTTGTTATTCCATGTAGGTGACCCTTAATTATATAGAATTAATTAAAAATTTTATCCATGATATAAATTTGATTAAATTTATTTGTTAAATCTGATGTCATCTTATGAAGTCATATGATCATAAAAATTTATACATTTATCTCAATGTCTCATTTTCTAGTCTTATGATCTAAAAGTTATATACTAATGTATGACCCTGAATTCTAATGCTAAATAAAGTACTATATCAAATTCATAAAATCTATAAAAGTCATATAATTACATCATTATGGAATATAAGTCATAAGGTGAAGTCATACAATTATGCATAGAAACATACAGTAGATACCCAAATCCTTAAAATAATCTCAAAGTCATCTGATCTTCTTAAACTCAAAAAATAACTAACTTTTTATAATAAAAACTTTTATCTTAAAACATATTACAAGGGTATTATTCATGGATATTAACTATTCATCATGCTCAAATGAAGATGAATGTATTATACATTAATTAAATTATTTCATCTCTCATTTTGATACATCTATAAATCATAGATATAATTTTATATATGTTATACACAACCATCGTCTTCCCAACACCTTTTAAATGGTGGATCCAGTATAGTAAAATTATAGTATATATCACAACATAAAAAATATATCAGATAATCATTACATGTTATATACACACTTAGAATATGTAATTCTATATATTCAAGCATAGAAACATCATTATCCATCATGCCTATGTATCACCTTCATCAACCCATTTTCTAGTTATTCAACACAGCATAATCTCCATTCTTCTTAGGTGAATATTTAATTTCCATTATATTAATGACCAATAAAAATAAATGTATCCTATAGTTTTCCTCCAAATCTATGATCACAAAATCATTTGATTGTGAAATAATTTCTAGAGAAGATTCATAAATTCCATTAGGGAAAATAAATCATCATCTTTCACTTATACAACATAAAACCACCATAGGATAGTGTGGTTTTCTTAAATTAAAATAATGGGGAAATAAATAAATATTTATTTCCAATGAATATCATATTATAATTAAAATTATATTTTATTATTTATTTTAGTGATAAATTATACTATAGAAGCGATAAGAGGATAATCCAAAGGAGAATACATGTGTTTTAAATCGTCATTTCGATATAGTAATGACTTATAAAAATGGTTCTGTGAGAGATAATGAAAGATGTATAATCCATAATTAATAAATATTAAGTTAGTAGCATGGAAATAGAATCAAACAATAAAAATAATTATTATTATAAAATATATTTAATGAAAAATAATCTAAAATAAGAATATAATATGAGTTTTGGGAACCAATACTTTTACATTGTAACATGTTATAAAAGGTGTTTAATGAGAGGTATTGTGTCACCTCTCGTCAATAATAAGACAAAAGAATCATAATAACATAAAAGTATACGAATGGATGTATAAAATAATTATTTCTAAAATCAATTTTAATTTAAGAAGAAAGGGTGGATGAGGAACAATTTTCTAGAATTTTGATTCTCCTCCTATTTATTTAGCCTAAATCATCAAATAAAGTGCATTATGCTCACAAAACATCTTATGTATGTGACTAGAAGAATGTAAATATGGATATGGGATGAATGTTTTCAACGGAAATCAGTTTTTGATGTGAGGGGAAATGGGTGAAGGAGATAAGTAAATATATCCAAGGGGAAATGGTATTATAAAATAAGTATTGGTAATTTTATTATTTATTCCATATAATATGAATTATATTGATTCCTATCATTTTAATTAGTGTATAAATATAGTTTTCTCTTTTATTTTAAAAAACCAGAAACAATAGATCCATCTTTTTTGTGTAATATATATTTTTTCAATTAGATCGAAGTCCATATACACTAAAATGGTGCAAAGGCCTTGTTTTTATTGATTTGTGAAAACACTTCATTCAATGGATGATGGGGAACCCTTATAGGGCCTCTAGTCTTAGATATTACATGACTTATTGGACATAGAATAAATATCAGGACTATAAATACATGGAGATGCTCCAACATAGCTTTATATCAGGATTTCACCTGTCCACCATCAAATGGCTATTCTATTAGGCTTATTGTGCATGAATAGACTGGTCCTGATGGCAATGCCATACCATCAATTCCTTCCAAATACACTAGCTTATTATTTGGAAAATTTTCTTTCTCAAAATCCCCATCTAGATTCTACTCCTTGTAGAGTCTTCCTAGTCCATTAAGCATATTTATAGGTGGCCTAAAATCTATGAGGTGACCCAAAGGCCATGAGGTGGCCCGAATACCTTGAGGTGGCTATAAATCCAAACGGATATGAAGGCCTTGAGTGGCACAAACGCCTTAAACGATAAGATAACCAAACCGGTGGACCAAAATCCCAAAGAGATAAATAGTTCTCGGAAGATACAGTACCAAACTATACCAGCTACATTCAATGATATAGTGCCTACTAAAGTACCCACTACAATAATTCTACAGTAACTCTGAAATTATGTCTCTACTCAGATTTGACTTTGGGCCTCTTGGGTGAACATTCTGGGTCCTCACCAACCGTAAAGGGGCTCTTAAGCATGAGGTCTATATACATGATTTAAACATACTGGGAAAGAGAAAATATTGTATGATATATGGAGTTCCCATCTATATTCAGGAAAAGTTTGAACTTCTTATTATTGGCATTCAACATGAACTAAAATTAGAAAATTAGGGAATAATGTTTAATATGGTTCTAAATAACGTTACATAGGTGTTTTTATTATTTACATAGATAAGGAATTAATTAACTGAGTGATTCCAAATTCATAAGAAAAAACAATATTTTCCATTTGATATTATTGGAGTCACTTCATAATAAAATTACAATTTCAAGAATGAATGTTTTTATTTCATAGAAGGAATCAGTTAAATTACATTTAAAAAATTAAATAGACGTAGGGTCCCATGAAGGGTTTAATGTGAATACTAATTTAACATGATGAAGACATGTATGGAGAATCTTATAAGGGAACTATGATCGTATGAAGATCCTCCATTTTAATTAAAATTACATAAAAATAATGATAATCATTTAGATTATTTTAATGGAATCCTTGTGTTTATTAAAGAAATGGATGTTCATCAAAATTGTTTGAGGCACATTTATTTGTTTCATCTACTTTGGAAATATTTTAGAGTTTTTTTAAAGGTATTCAATTGTTTTTTGAAGATTTTTTAGTTTATTTTATTTGACATTTGGAATATACAGATAAATGTGGTATTTTATAGTTAATGGTTATTATAAAACAATTATAGGTTAATGATTTGTAATCTTTTTAGAAGATTTAATACATGGAAAGGATTATATTTTTGAGAGTTGAATACAATTTTTTGGGTAAGTAATTTTTTCACATAAAAAAAAGAGGTGACTTATTTAACAGTGGGTGATCCATGTGTTTCCAAATAATATATAAGCCTCTTTTAGAATCTCATTCATAAATATAGTTATTCAAAAAAACATACACAATGAAAAATGATCTTTAAAAACATATATAATAGTCATCGCAACGAGTTTATAAGAGTTGTATTGATATTTAGAGTATAAATATAGATAATTCCCATGGTATTATAGAATAAATAAGAGTATTGAATATTTTAAATGAATTTTTACATTTTATAAGAGTCATGAATATTTTTTAACATGTAGAAAGTATTGAATTACAGTCCTGATGATTTTTTTATTACTTATGATTTTCTATGAGATTCCGGAAGATTTCATTGGAGTTATTTATTTTTTCACAATAAATATTTTAATTATCATTATAGTTTAACAAAATAGAAGAAAGGGAAATTTTGAAAAATAATTCTTCATAAATGTTTATTTTAGAAATAGAAAGTGTAACTCTTAGAATATTTAAGATTATAACTATATTTCATAAGTGTCACTTATTTTAGAAAGTACATGTCTTATATAAATTAAGAGATACAGTTCAAGAGCTTATCATTCAAAAGAATAATTCTGAAAAAAATATTTAAATCTAGGGATATAGTGTTATTTTGAAGTGTTTTAAATATCATGGGATTATGATTAATCCATGAATCTAGATTATTTTTGTGGAGAAGAAATTTTTAAATTTTATTATGTTCCATGGAGTGTAAACACAGAACACATAGAAACTATAGAGATAAATAAGTCAAATCTTGATTTGAAATTTTTTATAAAGATTTATTATGACTAGAGTGACATGACATAGTTAATGATGATATAAAATTTATAAAATATCTTTTCATCTTAACACATGGTTCCACAACATTGTTTTATACAATGTATTTCTTCATGTACTTTTGATGTTTTAAATTCATGTTTAATCTTTTGGAGAGTTGATTAGAGTGAGATAAATGTTAAATTAAGATTATCTTGATGAGTTTATGGTCGACTCTTTATGTGGATTAACTGGGGATTATTCATGATCAATTTTAAATAAGAGTTAATGATCCAAGATGATATTTGTTTTATGCACCACAAATTATGAAAATATTTTAAATGTGGTTTTAAATATATATTTTGATATGGTAAATAAGAAAAAGTTAATTCCCCAATACATCATTTATTATTATTATTTGAGTATCAAAGATGGAGACCTAACTCTACTACAACCTAAAATATTTTTTCTGCCAAAAACCGAGTGAAATTTAACAACAGTATAAATTTAATAACCCATATGCAGAAAAGAATATCAAGAATAATAGATCATCTAAACATACAAAAAAAATTTCATCATTTAAGGTGCATCACTGAGTGATACATACATACAATATTTTTATATTTCATGGTATGGAGAAGATCAATGTATCCATTATATCTTCTGCATTTTAAGGGATAAGATTACACATATTGGAGTCTACTATGAAGACTCATGCTATATAAATGATAAAAACCCAAGGGTTATAGGAATTATCCTATTTAATATTTAGAGATAGAGTCCCAGTTTGTTCTAGAGAGTGACAAACTATAAGTTGGTGCCTAAATTTTACCATGTTGGTTCTGTGATTGTAGGTCCAAGGATAAATAGTTTCTTAAAATAATTCATTAAATTAAAATAATAGTTGTGTTTTCATGGGATAAATACTAAAACATAGAAGTTGTGAATTAATCCACAATAAAGGTGAGCCTCATTAATAAACTCTGGTGTTCTATATACTTTCTCTTTGATATTTAATAGATTTATGAAACCAAATATATGGTATGATCGAGAGATCAACCCACTGAAAAGTTGTAGGGGTATGATAGGGGATATTTTTTACGTGATAATAATTACCCAGAGGAATTTTCCTCCAGGACACTGTGAAGAATATATTGAGAGAATTTAATAATTTTTAATATAGATTCAGATTACACCAATGATTAGATTATCAACAATCTAATTAATTTAATGATTTTGAAGCTTTTTGTTTATCATTACTAATTCTTGATGTTTTGTGTAATTAGTGTTACACCTATAGGTTTTTATGAAATTTTTTCTTTTAATAAATTTAATTATTAAATAGAATTCATTTCACTCAATCGGAAGTCTAAACGATCCATGAGAATCAATTATTATAAAATGACCATTTTAAAATTTCCATTGGGAAAACAGGAATAAATATAACTAACTTATGAAAATGTATGATTTATCCATTCGCTGCAAATTATTTTTCATAAATATAAATCGAATTTTTTGTATATTTTATATTAATAAATTTAGTTAATTACTATTATTAAGTTAAATTAGTGAAATATATGTGTTTTATACCAAATAAAGTATTTATCATATTCATCCAATGGATATTTTTGTCATAGGGTATGAATAAACTCTATTTGAATTATGAAAACCTATATTTTTCAAATGGTTAATTTCACACCTTTTTATGAAGAACACCTTTTAAATTAATATTTTTACACATTAATAATTTTTATATGAAAAAATAAAAAATTATATTTTGAAAAAGGGCATAATAATTTATATTGGATGTAATTTTAATATTTTTCTAACAACATTTAAAATTTGATGAATAATAAAAATACATTAATTTTTAATTGAAAACAAATTTCTTCATTGAATGAATATATGTGGATAATTTATAATATTGAATGTTTTAAAATTTAAATATGAAATTCTATAATCATTCAATATAATTTATGTCATATTCATTAATTTTAAATTGAATTTAGATGTTAAAAAATGTCAATCTTTTTCAATTTTTTTACTTGTAAAACTCGTTCTCTCTTTCAAACCACACGATAAATTTTTAATTAATTACTGAAACTTATTGTATTTGAAATTTGGAAAATGGATTCAATCCTTTTAATCAATAGGTGAAAATTACGTAAATATATTTATTTTATTTTTTGGAATTATAAACAGTAACTCCGTTAATTTTTATAAATATGGTAAAAGGGTAAATCAGGATACAAAGGGTAATAATACATATAGAAAATTACCCTTACACTTTTAATAATATCATTCGATGAGTTTTTTTCGACCAAAGTTATCCATTTGACTAAATGGTGTCTTTTGGAAGCCACTTGGTTATGTATAGGAAATTTAATTTATTTTGTTTAAAGATAATTAAGTATGTGTGAATCAAATATTTATTAGTATATATTATTTAAAATATCGTTAAAGAGAAGATAAATTTGATTATAATTACTCAATTGAAATATTATTTTTTTTATTCAAGATAATTTATTTTTAATTTTTTGGAAATAAATTATTTCCATATAGACTTATACATTGATGATGTAATAATTAATTAATTTATGAGAAATCAAGAATTTTTTTTATTAAAATGAAAATAAAAATCCAAAGAACCAAAAAATTGAAAAAATATTATTTTTAAAATATATATAATCCATAACTATCCGAGGGTCATGTAATCAACCATTCAAATCCTTTTAGGAGAGATTGCGACACTTATAGTATTTTATTTAATGTGAATAATAATGTTATCACATTCCTATTTGAATAAGTATAACATTTTAAATGTAGGATTTCACAAAAGATAAATTATACTACCTGTATTTTTATAAAGTACATTATGTTCATTAAATTATTTTATGTTTAATATTTCATCAACAAATAATTATATTGAATAATTATACAAAATTGATCTAGTAATGAATTTGTTAATGGAGATAACAATTAAATATTATTAAAAATATTAAAAAAAATATAATATCTGTCAATTTATATGAATAATTAATTTTATAGATTACATTGACTTATATTTAATATAATAATATATTTTTTTAAGAAATATAGTTTTCATAATTTTTCTACAGTCAATGAATTGAATAGTGTCGAAATTAGCATTATTGATTGTTTATCAAAATAATGTTTTATAAAATTATTTAAATATCATGAAACTTTAAAAAAATATAATAGTTTTTATATGGTATATAATTTTCTACAGGATTTGTTATGGTATAATTGAAATCAAATAATTAAACATTGAATGCATTTAAATATTGAAATATTTGTTATCTTAATTAAAATTAAATAGAATAACTTTGCATGAATTAAAATGGTAATGATTAAAGTGATAGAACAACCTCTAAAAATTTATTGGTTGATGATATTACAACCTTATTTTATATAATATTTTAAATTGGTAAACTTTGGAGGTTTTAATTGGGGTTTTATTTTATATTAAATTAATATTTTTGGAGATACAAAAAGCGCCCCTCACCTCAATTATAAATGGGCACCACCTCCGTCACCCCTTAACTTCACATTGAGTCTTCAATCATGGAAATAGCCAACTGTTTTCCCTTTAAAAATTACTTAGTTACACTATATTGTTTATGTCATTCTTAAAAGTCTAACTCTAGTAATCTATGTGGAGATTTAGAGGAAGCACATCGAAGAAAAGGAAATCTTGTTTACCGACTCTATCAAGATTATTTCTTATTGTAATTCCTATTCCATTATTATTTGAATTATAATGTAATAAAATCATTATAAGATATATAATGAGACATTATCATGGTTATGAAAAACCATATTCCAATTTCTATCTATCCAACAGAAAATGAAATCATCGCTTGTGCGTACGTATAACTCACTGTCTCCACACCATAGTGTAATGTATTTTTCACAGCCACCAAATATGGATGGGTGTAATGATAGAATTATAAACAATAAATTATTATAATAACATTAAATTTATTTTGAAATATTACACACCATCCATTTCAATGAAATTCAACAAATATGGAAATGATATCATCCCTTGTGCGAACACACGACTTTCCATCTCCACGATGTGGTACGATTCATTCTACAAGATATTAATTATATAATTATTATATAAATGTATAGAATTAATAAATATGTATATATTATGTTAATATATATGATTTTTAATGACATAATTATCACTAATGAATTTTACCAAAACTTATTCTACAAAACACAAATAAATACATGGAGCAGTTAATACCTGAATAACAAGTAATAATGAAATGTTATTAACAAACAGATCATACTACAAACATATATTATATCATAAAAGTTAATATAATTACGAATTAATTCAATTAAATTATTTGAATAATTATACAATAGATTCAGTTACATACAACAGAAATCAGATCTTGGGTATGGGAAATTTTTTAAATCTCATTATTATCCAAGATTGTTTATACGCAAGTATTTCATAGGTTATATTTATCATCCACATCCATTATTTTTAAATATGTATTTGAAAATATTATTTCTATTATTATAAATTTTTTCAAAGTAAATTTTACCAAATTTTTAATTTTTCTTAAAAGGTATGAAAGGAATCTTTTAAGTTTTGAGTATGATGTTCTTTTTGACTTTCCGATGAAAGTAAAAGATGCATGTTCTGTTTTAACTTATATGGAATGAATGAAATTTTTTACATTCATAACACCTTATTTTCGTGATTCTTACATTATATTATTTCATGGTTATTTTAAAATAAATTATATTCATTTTAAATCACGTGACATTTTGAAAAAAAAGAAAAAAAAGAAGAAGAAAGGATATTTTCCACATGAATTCATTTCAAGCATTTTGTAAAAAATATTTTCCATCTAAGATGACATTATTTTAATAGGGATTTGTTTATATCCCTATTATTACTAATATTTAATTGTGTTTATATTGGAATCCAATTTTTAAAATCCATTTGTTTTATCTAGATGATGATAGAATTGTGTTTAAGAAACCGATTTAATTCCGTGAGTTTTGCTATGATGAATGATTTATGTTTTTGTGGAATAATTAAGAATTATTTCATTTTGATATGGCTGAGACCTATATATACCTAAAATGCATTGGGTAAAGATTTATATCCCTTTACATAGAAAAAAATTGAATGAAAAGTAAATATGATTTAGTAACACAGGGCTGAAATGAAGAGTGAACTCAGCTCAGTAATGGACTTTTTCGGATTTGATGGTCTTGGAAAGTATCTTGAAGAAAAAGGAAATGATTTTCTAGGATTATGTGCATGACACAAAAATTCTTTTCTTATATTATGACATTTGGGAATATTTTCATTGATTCTTATTCTATTTTATGATTTATCCCTTGGTATGATACCACGATATTTCATGTATAGGATAATATTTTAAAATGTTAAGTTATTATGTTTTAATTATAATGATATGATTTATATATCCATTGTATATCGTTACTGAGAATATGATGTCTCCATTTCATATTTTTTTCTCTAGTTCATGATGAAGTGTATAATGTAATATATTTTAAGAAGGGGTCTAGTTATTATGAAATAAGTAGGAGACAATAAAGATATATTATGAACCTATTATTTATATTTACCAGTTTATGAAGACATTATACCTATGCGGTCCTATCATTTATTTGTTATTTTCAAATTAATATTCTTTAATTTTGAATTAATAAAAAAATATTTAAAGTATGCGTCATTATAGTTGGTATTAGAAGAAATGTATTGTTAATATTTAGAAACTAGGATGAGAAAAAAAAGTAAGAACCCAAATGGTATGTCGAAGTATAGGTTACAATCCAAGTGTTTTATAAATTATCATGAATAACCTATGATAAAACCTAATGTGTCCTAAATTCAAATCTAATTATTGATTATGTGGTTTTCCTATTATTATAAGTGTTTTTTACACTAGGATTCTCTTTTTTAATCAATGGATGGAACCTGAAAGAAGTGTGTTAATGCTAAATTTGGTGAGAAATGAAATGAATATCCTTTGGAGAAACAAAATGTTATGGGATTTATAATTAAAAATATTTTATCTATGATAACGTAACATTCACAACCTATAAATCATATAGGACTTTCAAATGACAAAAGGATGGAAAAATATCTTGTCGAGTCCTTCATGAGGTACAGTCCACCTTTTTTTAGAGGGTCTTCTGATCTATTTTTCAGTGAATAATAGATCGGTGCCAGTGAAAATATATTTTCAGGTCTCCAATGTTAAAAACCCAGTAAATTCAATTTATTATTCTATATTTTGGAAGGTTAATCTGATCAATGGTGGAACCTTATCAATAATACAAGTCAAAGAGATGAAATTGAATCCATATAATGGGATGAGTTCAAGAAAGTATTTTTCAATAAGTAAATTCATAATATTATTTGATTAATGGAAGAGAAAGAATTCCTAGAATATAAGAAGAAGGAAGATGAATCTATTTTTACCTACAAATAAAATTTTACAAGACTTTCAAGGTATGATTCTGTAATTATTATTTAACTTGAGAGTAAAATTGAGTGATTCTTTAGTGGTTAAAAACCAATCCATTAAAGGCAATTATCCATAAAGGAATTCAATAGCTATAAGGATATTGTTCGATGTGATCACAATGTAGACATGGATATTGGAGTAAACCATCAGTCCTATGGTTATGATAAGAAGAGAAAAATGGAATTAAATAGAAAATATAAATACCACATATTAAATCATTTGAGTTTTCCCTTATGATCAATGTGTTGAAATAATCATGGAAGAAATTGTTGTAAAGGGACTAGAAACTATTTTTTGTGTGGAAAAGAAGTTCATCAGGAAGCTGAATGCCCAAGTGATGGGAAAAATATATTTACTGATACGAATGGATAAAAGGATTCAGAGAATTCACCTGCTACAGTTCATTGTTATAAGTGTAAGTAAATGGGGAATTATGACAACCAATTCCCTAATCAAAGGGTTATTGATGATGATTGATGTTAGTAAACTTTTAAGAACAAATAAAAAGGCAAGTCACATGTGATCATTATTGAATATGTAGAGTACGAAAATGATGTGGTCAAAGGTAAAATTACCATCCAGTCTAAAGTAGAAAATGTTTTATTTCATTCAAGATCGACCAAATCATTTATTTCTAAATAATTTTTAAGTGTATATCTATATTAATTCAAAAATTAGATATGAAGTTAGACATGATTACTCTTAATGGAACAATGATTGGATCAAAAGGTTACAATTCTTCAATGGTTGATGTTTGTGTGTAATTCATTCCTTAAAATCTACGGATCCTTCTTATAGTATAATTTGATATGATTCATAGAATAAATTTGATTTCTATAAATGTATATCATATCAATTACCAAATAATGTAAGTTACATTTCATATTTGGGATCATTATATTATCATTTGTTCATGTAAGGGTGAATATGACCTTCCATTATAGGTTTATTCCATATTATGGGTTATAATTTCTATAAATGAAGGTTATCTATCTCAAATGGTTCAGGATAAACTCACCATTACTAACACACCTATTGTATCAGATTTTGATGATGTCATTATAGAATAATTTTAAGTTCTTTCACCAAATCATGGGTCTCAGTTCTCAATAGAACTCATACTGGGTTATATACCTATTTCAAATACACCTTATAGAATGAACCCAATTGAGTTGATGTAATTGAAGAAGAAACTCCATGAAAATATTGACAAGGGATTCATACACCCTAGTAAATGACCATGGGGTTCACATGTTCTGTTTGTTAATAAGAAATTGTTATCAATGAGACCCTTCGTTGATTATCATTAACTAAACAAGATCAATATAAAAAAAATATTTTCTTCCCAACATTGATGAATTATTTTACCTACTACATTGAGCTCAGTACTTCTAAAAATATATCTTCATTTTGGATATCATCAACTTAGGGTCAAGAAGGAGGATATACTAAATACCTCATTCCATACAAGCTATAGACAATGAATTTTTTATGATGGCTTTTGGTCTAACTAATTCCCCCACTATCTTCATGGATCTAATGAATAGATTCTTTATAGACTATATTTATCGGTTTGTGGGGGTCATTATATGTAATATTATTGACTTTTCGAATATTAAAAAATAACATGATGATCACTTGAGAATTGTACTAATGTCCCTAAGAACGGATAATATTTACGAAAAATCTACCATGTGTGAATTTTGTCATCAGAATGTTTCGTTTTTGGATCACATAATCTTAGGAAAGGGTATATTTGTGGATCGAGATAAATCCAATGTTATTGAATGTTTTTCGATACCACAATTGGTAAATATGGTCTGAAGATTTCATGGTTTGGGTAGATATTATTGACATTTTTAAAATATTTTTCATGATTAACTAATCCACTCACCAAGATGACATAGAATGGAGTTAAGTTTGTGTGGATAGAGGAATGTGAAGATAATTTCGATGATCAAAAAACAAGTTTTTCTGGTGCTGTTGATCCCACACTACATTATAATGGAGAATGGTTTTTGATATACAATGATGCATAAAATAACGGTTTGGGTTGTGTTCTCATGAAAATGATATGGTTATAGCTTAGGAATCTTCAAAATAAAAATCCATGAGACAAATTACCCAACTCATGATTTGGGGTCAGCTGTTTTAATTGTAGAACTAAAGATACATAGGCATTATCTTTTTTTTGAAAGGTGTCACATTTATATTCATCATAAATTTTTAAAGTAATTTTTCACACAAAAGTAGATAAATATGAAAAAAATAATATGGTTTGTATTTGATTGAATATTACAACTGCTAAATACATTACCACTATGGGAAAATGAACGCGGTGAGAGATTCATTGAGTCGAAGGGACCGTGATAACCTATACCTGATGATGATAAAAAAGATCAAATATTTGTGGATTTATAAATGAAGGATCTTGAAATTTTAATATATGGGGAGGAGTCTTATCTTTATAGAATGAATGTTCAACCATATATACTAGTGAAGATTAAGAATGCATAGAAGGAAGATATAAAACTACAAAAGAAGGTGATAAATGTTTCTGAATTCAACAATGATTGCGATGGAGTAATAATGTTTATGAACTGGGATTGTATACCTCTCATACCATAATTATAGAAGGATATATTTGATGAGGCTCGTAGTTCATCATTATATATTCATCATAGAATAACAAAGATGTAAAAGTACCTGAAAGATTATTTCTGATGGTATGGTACGAAAATAGTTGTTTCTGAATATGTCTCTCGGTGCTTGGTTTGTTCTTATGTTAATGATACGAGTTAGAATTCTAAGGGGATGTTACAACCATTACCCATACCAGAGTGGAAATGAAAAAAAGTAACTTTGGAATTAGTTTTTATAAATCCCAAAACATATAAAAGACATAATTCTATATGTTTAATATTTGATCACCTTATGAAGTTGTCACACTCCATTTTTATTATAGTGGATATATGTCTTTATTGTATTTCTAGGATATATATAAAGGATGTGGTAATATTTCACATCGTATCAATTTTCATTATATGTGACTGGAATTTTAGGTTTACCTCGAAGTTCTAGAGATGTCTTCAGAAGTCTCTCAGTAAAGAGTAATGTCTCTACACTCATTATCATCCTCAAAAAACGGTTATTCTGATATTGTAACACCCCAAAATTTTATGAAAAATATTCATTTAATTTCATTGATTTCTTCTATTATACACCACACCATGTTTAGCTTGTACTATATGCAACACCGTATTAGCTTGCAGTATACGCAACGCTATTCTGGGACCGTGTTACACACAATTTCAAGTTCGTTTTATAATAGTAATTATATGCAACATTGAGTGTGTTTTTATATATACATATATATATATTCACTGTATAAATAAAATATGGTTGGATTCTGTTATACGAAACAATGAAGGATTCTTGCACAACACGCAACCCTAACTTGTCTTGCATTTCACGCAATCGCGACCTTCCTCGATAGCGTGTGTTGTACGCAATACTGAGTTTTACTAAACAACGATATATTATTATAATATTATTATGAACTAGCCATTATGAATATTCTTAACTAAATTTTGAATTTTATAACATTATTATTAATCTTACATATTTTCTAGAATATGGTATGAGAACAAAATAATTTTTTCGGGTAAAATAAGTATTTTTCAAAAAATGCAGTTTTTCCGCCTTTTGATGGAGCATCCAAATTAAATCTAGTTTTTGACATGTTTATAAGTTAAATTTGACAGAATAAAATTCTTATTTTGAATCAGGATATAAAAATTTACATTGGATAAAGTTTTGATATTTTTCTGATAACATTCATATTTTAATGAATAGTAAAAACACGCTTTATTTTAATTAAAAACAACTTTTTCCATCATAATAATTTATGTGGATAAATTATAATATTGAATGGTTTTATAGTATAAATAGAATATATTTTTACCATTTAATATAATTTATGTCATTATCATTTATTTTACCTTGAATTCGTAGGTTAAATCAATTCAATCTTTTGCAATGTTTGAAACAAAAACCTGTTTTCTTTCGACAACGAGATTAATTTTAATTTAATTTCATCAACTATTTTTTATTGAATTTGGAAAAATATATTCCCTATTTGGAATCAGTGGGTCCAAATTATGTTAATAAGCTACTTTTTATTTTTGGGCATTATGAATAGTAACTACGGTAATTTTTATTTACTGCGGTTAAAGGTAAATAGGGTAATTAAAGGTTAAAATAATATTATAATAATTCAAAATTTCCTTGACACATTTCCTAACCTTATTGGATGAGTAGTGGCCGACAATGGCCATACATGGGCCAATTTCGGGACCCCAATGAGCCACTTGCTAGTGAAAATGACAATTTGGATTAATTAATTTAATGTAAAGACAAAATTGACTTTAACAAAACACTTTTAGTAATTAATTTTTATAAGGGGTTATATAAGTTATATTTTAGACTATAAATATTCTTTGGAAATATAAATATATTCCCTACATAATGGTATTTTTTTCATAATTTTTATACATCAAATGAATTAAATTATTTATGACCCAATAATGATGTAGTGTTTACCTCATTAATAAATGATTTAAATAAATAAGATTATAATGATTAAAATATCATCCAAAACCTATCCAATTCCAATTGGATGATTTTATTTCGAATATTAGTCATCATAACTTCGACATTAATGTGTTTTTGACCTCATGAAACCGAAGATAATTTTATTATAAAATAATGTTTTCACACTTTCCTAAAGAGCCCCTCCTCCCGCTTATAAAAGGAGACCACTTCTATGCAATTCATCACACCTCTCAAGCCTTTTGGCTCGTCCAAACTCTGCCCTAATAATCTCCCTATATCCCTCTACTCCCCATTGAAACCTTACATTAGGCAGAAGACTCTCCAATAAGTCCATTTGGTTCAAACCAAAGGAAGATACAAAAATTAAAGGTAACAGTTTCTCTTAAGTTGTTTTCTTTTATTCTACTTCTCCAACCCCTAAACTCTTTTTAATCCATTCTTTTTTAACAAAAAAAATATCCTAAATATACTAGGATGTTTTTATGATATGGATTGGAACAACACTTACACACACCTCCATCTAATGGATTAATAACATTATGTTTCTGTGATGGAAAACTAACGCCTCACGAAAAGATGATTATTCGATTTTCTCCTACCGCCTATCATGGTGGCCATTGTGAAGGAACTGTATTTATATATAATATATATTATGTTTATGATTTCCTTATTCTTCTTTACTTCCGAATTATATCAAGCCTTTACAGTTTCCATAGTTGTTAAATACGATAATCTCATTTGAGGAAGTGCGGACTACTGCCCCCTCAAAGTGATGTGATTCGTTAATACCTTATGTGGGATGTATAAATGATGTGGTTAATGATATTATATATGATATTATACTGCAATAATAATATACCTATGTATCATTATGTTTTAATTCCATTAAAATAATAAATAGAAATGAAAGTAGTGTTTATGTGTACGTACGGCTTACTGTCTCCATGAACGGTGTGTTTCATTTCTTACCTCCATATGTTATGGACTATTATAAAGGCTTGTATATTCTGGATATATAATTAATTATATGATACATAAATCATGATTTACATTTTGGAAGTAATTAAATCATGATATAAGTAATAATAACATCAAGAACAACAAGTCCAAACACGTACGATAAATAAGATGATTTTACCCAAAACGCTACTTTAACATTAATTTACAAAAGAATGGGAAATATAAAGTCTTAAGTGAACCATATAAAAATGAATATGATTCTGTAATAAGTCAATGACATTATTTAAATCATTATACAGGAGGTTTGGACACTTACAAAGCAAATCGGACCTATGGTAAGGGAAAATATCACAATCTCATTTTTATCCGAGATTGTTTATACTTTGGTATTTACTGGGGTGCATTTTATCATCTACATCCATGTTTCCTAAAAATTTAATATTTATATCCTTATAAAATAGTTTATATACAATTTTACCCTTCGGAGAGTTTTTAGTAAATGATATGAAAGGAATCTTTTGTCGTTTTTTCGTACGAGGTACTTTTTGACTTTTCCGACAAATGTATGAGAATAATGTTTTTTTAAACTTATACGGCATGAATGGATTTTTAAAACATTACTTCCAAGAAGATTCCTTTACATGTTTTCAAGTTTATTTTTAATCAACTTCTTTTAGTTTAGAATTGTATGACATGTTAAGAAAGGAAAAGTGTTTTTTACGTAAAAAGGATATTTTCCTCAAGAATGGAGTTCAAGTGTTTTATCAAATTTATTTTCCATCTAAGATAATAAAGTGTTCTGTTTATATCCCTATTATTACATTGATATGATTATGTTGTGATGGAATTATTTTTATGAATTCCATTATCTTATATGAATTGTTTTATGATGTCACGATGTTTACGAATCCCATTTTTATTACATGGGTTATACTATGATGTATGGTTTATGATTTTGTGGCACACATAAGAATGGTATCATTATGAGATGGGTGGGACCTATATCTCCCTCCAATTCATTGGGTAAAGATTTTATATCTCATGAGATAGACATGGCTGGAACGGCAGGTTAAACCAGTTCAGTGAAACAGGACTGAAACGAGGAGTGAACTCGGTTCAGAAATGGACTTTGTCCACTAAGATAATCTTGGCATTGAGTCTTGAATAATAAGAAATGATTCTATATGATTATGTGTGTATGCCACAAAGTTTCATGTTTTATGTTATGATTATTGGGATTATATTTCACTACTATTATTTATCCCATGTTATGATATTATGATCTCTTTTGCAGGTTAAGATTTCCAAAATGTTATGTTCTTATGAATATGATGTGATTGATAATTCTTTTTTTTTACCCTTACTGAGAATTTTAGCTCACCCTTTTATGTTTTCTTTTACACAAGATATAAAGAAAGGATTTAGGTAAGAAAAAAAGGGAAGATCTTTATGGGAGATGTTAAAGATCTTTCACCACGATTAGAAGTTTATATTCCGAGTTTCCAAAGACACTAAACTATTACGGTCCTTGTGTGTCTATGTTTTTGTTATGTAATAGGTATTCCGCAAAAGTAATGTAATGTCCATGTACGTTAAGCTTCGGGTCTCTATAGTTGGTATCAGAGGAAAGGTTTAGTCAACCTTTGGAAACTAGGATGCGAAAACATTAGTTAGATCCCTAGAAATATGTCTAAAGTATGTCTAGGGCTGTCTTTAATGTTAAGTATACGTATGGGTTATAGTAATAGAATTGCGCTAACAATATTAGAATTTAACCTAATATGTTAGATATTGAGGGTAATCCCCCTTTACTATGTTGTTTTCTCTAGCATTATTTTTTCCTCTCACAGAATTCTTTTTCTGTTTTAGTTAGTAGAGGGAACCAGAAGGAATTAGGATAACATTGAATCCAATGGAAAAATTGGTGACTATGAGCAAAAAAATTGTGTAATTCCTAGAGAGAAAGATATTGTGATTATGTCGAATCAGTTATCGCGATATATGATTAACAAGGTGAAATTTAGTGGTATTCCAAATTCATCAAAGAAGAGGAAGATAGACTATTATGGATGATCGCATGTTGAGGAGCATAAAGAAAGGAAGATTGAGATTTCTAAAGGAGGGAAGAAGAACCATGTGGAATACCTCAAATGGAGGGACTTATGTTATCTGTGTGGAGAAAAGGGTCATAGAGTTACAGACTGTTATAGAGTTCATTGTATTATTTGTGGAGAACATGGGCATTACCCAACTCAATGCCCTGACCTAAAAAGTTACTTCTAAATCAAGGAAGGACTTATTATAGGAAAATAATTGAAGAGGATGGATTGAAGTGTTTATTTATTGGTATTCATGAATAATGTTGTTGAGGTAATTTTAATGTGTATTAGAATATTTTTGTATTATTATATTCTGGTTTTCAATAATATTAAGGTACCGGTAATAATGAAGAGTGATTCAAATATTTTGGAAACTAGATAATATGGGCATAATGAAGGGATAAAGAGAAAATGAAATGTTTGACAGTATTCATGAGATCATGATTGATATAAGGACTAAGTGATATCATGGTTTGAGTATATAGAGTTTTGAGGATTTTGGTATGTGGAAAGTGTTAACTTTTAACTACATTCATATTTTCACTAATGTTCAATGGGTATTCATTCTTCAAGAGAATACATGATTAAGGTATTCAACAAGATATATCTTAAGATATATGGGGGATAAATGATGGAATTCATGTGATTATTATATGACATTTCAATAATCATTTTCTTTATACTATGAGCTTATACCGAAGTATTTTAGATAAGCCTAAAGATTGGAATGGATTATGTTGGACATAAGTTAGTAATGTTTAAGGATAAATTTTTTTTCTCGATATTATGGATGGGATGTTATAGTAATTTAATTTTAGAAAAAGGACAACCTGCAGGATGGGAGACAACTTATCGCGTCGGACAAGGCTGTGGGAATCGAACCCACAACTGAAGTGCGACCGGCCTTTATCACCTACCACTGGCCTACAAGAAGTCCCTGGTTAGTGGAAAGTAGTTTTATTTTATTAAGTGGTATGACAAATAAAATATAAGTCCATTTTTGGAACCATATACGATTAATCTCACCATAAGATGGACTTATAACTTTTTCTAACCTTTTGTTTGAAACAGATGGAATGAACCATCATTCTATCACATGATCTGCTAATGCTTCACGAATAACAAATTCAACTTCATTACTTTATGATATAAAGTGGAAATTTTTCAATTCACGAACAACAGTAATATTGTACCAAAATCATGTAAGTATTTCTTTTTATTCATCAACTTTAGGTAAATGATCTTGAAAACAAAAAAATGTTGTCCTAGTGCTCTTATATCCGGTGAACCAAATGGTACCCTCGATCATCACAAATATATGGCTTTGTGATTGTTGGCTTTTTGATACCATGTTCTCTACCACTCTCCATCAGAACTTGATGGATAGATTTTTCTTCCATATCCATATTTTCACATATGTTATCCTACGTGGAAACCCAGTGATGAGTTAATTTGGGTAACCTTTACGTTTCATACATTAGTTTTTAAATCCAAGTTTTGGTATTCCTTTTTACGATGTGGGTTTCTATTAAAGAAATTTTCATGTAGTAAACCATGTATAACCCCGACGAATTTTGAGGGCGAAATTCATTTTAAGGGGGGTAGAATGTAACACCCTGAGATTTTATGAAAAACTATTCTTTTAATTTCATTGATGTCTTCTATTATACACGACAACAAGTTTAGCTGGTACTATACACAACACCGTATTAGCTTGCAGTATACGCAATGCTATTCTTGGATCGTGTTAAACACAATTTCAAGTTCGTTTTATAATAGTCATTCTACGCAACATTGAGTGTGTTTATATATATATATATTCAATGTATAAATAAAATATTGTTGGATTCTGTTATACGAAAAAACAAAATATTCTTGCACAACACACAACCCTGACTTGGCTTGCATTTCACGCAATCACGACTTTCCTCGATTGCGTGTGTTGTACGCAATACTGAGTTTTACTAAACAACGATATATTATTACAATATTATTATGAACTAGCCGTTATGAATAGAATTAACTAAATTTTCAATTTTATAACATTATTATTAATCTTACATGTTTTCTAGAACATGGTATGAGAACAAAATAAATTTTTCGGGTAAAATAAGTATTTTTCAAAAAATGCAGTTTTGCCGCCTTTTGATGGAACACCCACATTAAATCTAGTTTTTGACATGTTTATAAGTTCCATTTTACAGAATAAAATTCTTCTTTTGAATCAAGATATAAAAATTTACATTGGATAAAGTTTTGATATGTTTCTGATAAAATTCATATTTTAATGAATAGTAAAAACACGTTATATTTTAATTAAAAACAACTTTTCCGTCATAATAATTTATGTGGTTAAATTATAATATTGAATGGTTTTAAATTATAAATATAATATATTTTTACCATTTAATATAATGTATGTCATTATCATTTCTTTTACCTTGAATTCATAAGTTAAATCAATTCAATCTTTTACAATGTTTTAAACAAAAACCCATTTTCTCTCGACAACGGGATTAATTTTAATTTAATTTCTGCAACTTTTGTGTATTGAATTTGAAAAAATGGATTCCATATTTGGAATCATTGGGTCCAAATTATGTTAATAAGCTACTTTTTATTTTTGGGCATTATGAATAGTAACTACGGTAATTTTTTTTTACTGCGGTTAAAGCTAAATAGGGCAATTCAAGGTTAAAATAATATTATAATAATTAAAAATTACCTTGAAACTTATCCTAACCTTATTGTATGAGTATTGGACAACCAGGGGCATCCTTGGGCCGATTTTGGGACTCCAATGAGCCACTTGGGAGTGAAAATGACAGTTTGGATTAATTAATTTAATGTAAAGACAAAATTGACTTTAACAAAACTCTTTTAGTAATTAATTTTTATAAGAGGTTATATATGTTATATTTTAGACTATAAATATTCTTTGAAAAGATAAAAATATTCCCTACATCATGGTATTTGTTTCATAATTTGTAGACATCAAATGAATTAAATTATTTATGACACAATAATGATGTAGTGTTTACCTCATTAATAAATGATTTAAATATATAAGATTATAATGATTAAAATATCATCCAAAACCTGTCCAATTCCAATTGGATTATTTTATTTAGAATATGAGTCATCGTATATTAGACATTAATGTGTTTTGGACCTCTTTAAACTGAACATAAGTTTATAATAAAATAATGTTTTCACACTTTTCTAAAGAGCCCCTCCTCTCCCTTATAAAAAGAGACAACTTCTATGAAATTACTCACACCTATAAAGACTTTTGGCTCCTCCAAACTCTGCCCAAATAATCTCCCTACATCCCTATCCTCCCCTTGAAACCTTACATTAGGATGAAGACTCTCCAAGAAGTCCTTTTGGTTCAAACCAAAGGAAGTTACGAAAATTAAAGGTAACAGTTTCTCTTAAGTTGATTTCTTTTATTCTACTTATCCAAACCCTAACCTCTTTTTAATCTTTTATTTTGTAACAACTAAAATATAATAAATATACTAGGATGTTTTTATGGGAATTATTGGAACTACACTTACTCACACCTCTATCTAATGGATGAAAAACATTATGTTTCTGTGATGGCAAACTAACGCCTCACGAAACAATGATTGTTCGATTTTCTCCTACTGCCTCTCATGGTGGAAATTATGATGGAACTGTATTTATATATAATATATATTATGTTTATTACTTCCTAATTATTCTTTACTTCCCAATTATATCAATCCTTTACGGTTTCCATAGTCGGTAAATACGATAATCTCATTTGAGGAAGTGCGAACTACCGCCCCCTCAAAGTGATCTGATTCGTTAATACCTTATGTGGGATGTATAAAGGATGGGGTTAATGATACTATATATGATTTATACTAGAATTATAATATACCTATGTATCATTATGTTTTATTTCCATTAAAATAAGAAATACAAATGAAAGTAGCGTTTATGCGTACGTACGGCTTACCATCTCCATGAACGGTGCGTTTCATTTCTTACCTCCATATGTTATGTACTATTATAAATGATTGTATATTATAGATATATAATTAATTTATATGATACATAAATCATGATTTACATTTTTGAAGTAATTAAATCACGATATATGTTATAATAACATCACGAACAACAAGTCTAAACACGTACGATAAATAAGATGATTTTACCCAAAACGTTACTTTAACATTAATTTACAAAAGAATGGGTAATATAAAGTCATAAGTGAACCATATAAAAATGAATATGATTCTGTAATAAGTCAATGAAATTATTTAAATCATTATACACGAGGTTCGGACACTTACGAAGAAAATCAGACCAAAGGTAAGGGAAAATATCACAATCTCATTTTTATCCGAGATTGTTTATACTTTGGTATATACTGTGGTGTATTTTATCTTCCACATCCATGTTTCCTCAATATTTAATATTTATATCCTTCTAAAATATTTTATATCCAATTTTACCCTTCGGTGAGTTTTTAGTAAAAGATATGAAAGGAAACTTTTGTCGTTTTTTCGTACGAGGTACTTTTTGACTTTTCCGTCAAAAGTACGAGAAGAATGTTTTTTTAACTTATACAGCATGAATGTATTTTTAAAACATTATTTCCAAGAATCTCCATTTACAAGTTTTCAATGTTATTTTTAATCAACTTCTTTTAGTTTAGAATTGTATGACATGTTAAGAAAGGAAAAGTGTTTTTGAAGTAAAAAGGATATTTTCCTTAAGAATGGAGTTCAAGTGTTTTATCAAAAAAAAATTCCATATAAGATAATAAAGAGTTATGTTTCTGTCCCTATTATTACATTGATTTGATTATGTTGTGATGGAATTATTTTTATTAATTCCATTATCTTATATGAATTATTTTATGATTTCACAATGTTTAAGAATCCCATTTTTATTACATGGGTTATGCTATGACGTATTGTTTATGATTTTGTGTCACACATAATAACGGTATAATTATGAGATGGGTGGGACCTATATCTCCCTCCAATTCATTGGGTAATTATTTTATATCTCATAAGATAGACATGGCTAGAACGGAAGGTTAAACCGGTTCAATGAAACAGGACTTAAACGAGGATTGAACTCGGTTCAGAAATGGACTTTGTCCACTAAGATAGTCTTGGAAATGAGTCTTGACTAATAAGAAATTATTCTCTATGATTATGTGTGTATTCCACAAAGTTTCATGTTTTAAGTTATGATTATTGGGAATACATTTCACTACTATGATTTATCCCATGTTATGATATTGTGATCTCTTTTTCAGGTTAAGATTTCCAAAATGTTATGTTCTTATGAATATGATGTGATTGATGTTTCTTTTGTTTACCCTTACTGAGAATTTGAGCTCACCCTTTAATGTTTTCTTTTCCCCAGGATATAAAGAACGGTTTTAGGTAAGAAAAAAAGGGGAAGATCTTTATGGGAGATGTTGAAGATCTTTCACCATGATTAGAAGATTATATTCCAAGTTTCCAAAGACACTAAACTATTACGGTCCTTGTGTGTGTGTTTTTTTGTTATGTACTAAGTATTTTGAAAAATTAAGGTAATGTCCATGTATGTTAAGCATAGGGTCTCTACAGATATGACAAATCAAACTCTAGAAGACAAGAGGATGAATTTCTCTATGGATTTCAAGGGTGGTTTGAATAAACACTTACCATTGGTGAAATTTTTATACAATAATTCAGATGGATCTTTATGAATCCCTCTATATAAATAACTGTATATATTTATCTTGTTGGGTTTATGTTGGGGAAGGAAATCTCTTAGAACTTGATCTTTTTATTGAAATGATAGAAAATGTCAGATCTATTCAACAACACATTAGAACAGCTCAGAGTCGAAAAAATAGTTATGCTAACAACTGCTGAAAAGAACTACATTTTTAAGTGGGAGATAATATATTTGTATGAATATGTACTTATAATGGAGTAATGAGATTTGGTAAATAAGGGAATGTTGAGCCCTAGGAATATATGTCCTTTTGAAATTCCGGATCGTGTTAGGAAGGTATCATACCGATTTTTACTTCCAATGAATCTCTCTCAAGTTCATGATTTTTTACATCTATCTATCATATGAAATCACATACATAATTTTTCACAAGAACTAAAAATATAACCCGTACAACTGGAGCATGATATTTCTTATGATGAACAACCGATAGAGATTCAGTATCATAGAAAAAAAGTTCTGTGAAGCAAAACCACTCACTTGGTTAAATATTTGTTGAGTAACTAAATTTTTTGAAAGATATGTGGGAACATGAGGATATGATGTGGGAGATATATCATCATATATTTGAATCCATTTGATGAATTTTGAGGATTAAATTCAGTTTAATCGGGGTACAATGTTACACTGACGTATTTTAGGAAATATTTTTCTTAAATAATATTCATTCTTTAATAGCATGAATTGTATAAAATCACGACTGAAAAAAAACACAAGACTCCCTCAGTAATAAATGACCTTTTTAACCTAGATTTTAGGTAAGGGGTATAAATATAAATAATTTATGAAAATGTATGGTGAATTCATTCGCTACAAATTCTTTATGAAAAATTTAAATCAATTTTGTATTTGTATTTTTTGTATTGATAAATTGATTAAATTACTATTAATAAATTAACATAATGACATATTTATGTTATAAAGTTAATAAAATATTTTTTATACATATCCAATAGTTATTTTTTTCATAGGGTATGAATAAACCCTATTTTATGTATAAAAACCTATAATTTTCATGCCTTTTAATGAAGAACACATTTTAAATTAAAATTTTGACACATTAATAATTTTTATCTGATAAAATAAACATATTATTTGAAATAATACCATAAAAATATACATTGGATTAAATTTTAATATTTTTCTGATAACTTATAAAATTTTATGAATTGTAAGAATACAATAGATTTTAATTGAAAACAACTTCTTTTCGTGAATAAATTTATATGGTCAAAATTACATGATTGAATGGTTTTAATGTGTAAATAGAACATATTATAATCATTAAATATAATTTATTTCATTGTCATTAATTTTATATTTAATTCATATGTAAAAACATTTCTATCTTTTGGAATGTTTTATCTTTTAAAACATGTTCTCTCTTTCCAAAAATGAGCTAAATTTGAAATTAATAAAAGTAAATTATATGTATTGAATATTCAAAAATTAATTAAATATTTGTGATTTTTAGTTCCAAATTATTTTTATTTCTAGATTTAGGTTTTTGGCATTACGAAGAGTATTTTTTATTGATACAGAAAAAGAGTATATCCGGGAATTAAGGGTTAGAATACAGTATAAAATTTCCCTAAAACATTTCTAAATATCATTGGGTGCATTTTTAGACCTAAATCATATTTGGGTTGAATTGGTGTCCAATGGAAGCCACTTGGATGATATTAGGACATTTAGTTTATTTTATTTAATGAAAAATTACATATATTTTACTCAAATTTTATTAACTATATCATTTTTAAAATATTGTTATACATAAGACAAATTCGATTATAAATACTCAATTGAAATCTAATTTTTTTTCTTTATCATTTAATTTTTTTTAATTTTTGGGAAATAATTAATCGCCTTATGGACTTATACATTGATGATGTAAAAATTAATTAATTGATGAAAAATCAATTAAACAATTTTTAATAAAATTATAATAACCATAAAGAGACCCATACACATTAATAAATATTATTATAATAATATATATTAACTATAAACATCCAAGGATTGAGTTAGTTAACATTTGGATCCTTATAGAAGATATTGTGACACATATATTATTTATTTAAAGTGATGTTAAAGTATTTTGATTCATAATTAAATGAGTATATCATTTTTCAAAGTTTGATTTTCTAAAATATAAATTCAACAAAAATTATTTTCTTAAAATAACATATATTTTTCTTCAGCAGAATATTTTATTTTTAATATTTATTCAAAAAAATTATATTAAATAATTAAACAAAACTGAATTTGTAAATATTAAAATAATAAAGATACCAAATAAATGATATTAAAAATATCAAAATAAATATAATTTTGGATAATTAATATGTATAATAAATTTTATGGATGACATTTATCTCTTAGTAATATAATAAAATATATTTTTTAAAGTTAACTTTTTGTCATATAATTTTGAAAAAACAATCAATTTAATAGTGTTAAAATTGACACTATTGATTGATTATCAAAATAATGTTTTATTAAATTATTTAAAAATAATTAAACATTTTCCAAATAATATATAATAATTATGATAAGTTCAAATATATTTTTAGGTATATATTTATGGTCTAATTGACATCAAATAATTAATATTTAACCCCTTTTATTTTTGAAACATTTGTTATGTCGATTAAAATTAAATAGAATAACTATGTGTTAATTAAAATGATAATGTATAAACTGACAGAAAAACATGTCAAAAATGTATTTATGTAAGAGATTAAAAATATATAATCTCATCTTCAAAATTGGATTATTTTGGAGGATTTTGGATGGGTTTTTATTTTATATTAAATTAATATTTTTGGAGATCCCAAATGCTTCCCTCACATCAATTATAAAATGGCAGCTCCTCGATCACCCCTTCACGTCACGTTGATTATTAAAGCTCAGTAATCCCCTAAAGTTTACCCTTATAAACATTCCCTAGTAAAATAATAGGGGTTTTGGGATTCTTTAAAGATCAACTCTAGTACTGTAAGAGGATATTTAGATGAAGAAAATTAAATATGCGGTAATCAACTTTATCGACTATGAAGATCATTTGTCCATAGACCTCCTCTTCCTTTGTTTTTTCAATTTAAAATTAATTAATTCAGTATAAAATATATATTTATATGTTATTAGGTTTTCTAGAAACCATATTCAACCTTATATCCATTCTATGAAAAAAAATCACTACATGTGTGTACGTACGGCTTAACGTCGCCATGTCGTGGTGTAATATGTTTTTCACCACCACTTTAATTGGATGGAAATAAAGATGGAAATAATAAATATATATGATTATAATAATATTATATTTATTATAAAAAACTACACAACACCCACTTCAATTTCAGTCATTAATTATTGGAATGATATCGGCACACATGCGTACGTATGACCTACCATCTCTATAAGGCAATGTGATTTATTCATCAAGATATTTATTAAATGATGATTATATAAATTTATAAGATAAATAGATATGATATATATTATGTTAATATCATTTAAAATGAGATAACTATGACCTATGATGGAGAACCAAAACTTATTCGACAAAACATGGATAAGAAAATGAAGTAGTTAATACACGAATAACAAGTAATAATGAAATATCATTAACAAACTGATTATAATATTATCATATATGATATCATAAAAATGAATATAATTCTTAAATAATTCAATGACATTATTTAAATGATTATACATGAGGTTCCAATACAAACAAATGAAACCATACCTATGGTAAGGGATAATTTCGAAATCTCATTATTATCTGAGATCGTTTATACATAAATATTTATTGGGGTATATTAATCATCCACATCCATGTTTCCTAAATATATAATCAAAAATATTATTTATATCTTTTTATAATTATATAAAGTCAATTTTACTCATTGGTAATTTATTATTAAATGGTATGAAAGGAATATTTCTGTCGTTTTCGTTATGAGGTACTTTTTGACTTTCTGACAAAAGTATGAGAAGAATGTTCTATTTTAAATTATAGGGAATGGGAATATTTTTATGCTTTTATAATGACTTATTTCAATGAATGTACATTTAAATTACTTTAAGGTTATTTTCAAATAAATTATATTCTTTTGAAATTGTGTGGCATTTTTAAAAAAAATATTTTGAAGAAGAAAGGATATTTTCTGGACGAATTAATTTCAAGCATTTTATCAAAATTATTTTCCATATAAGTAGTCGCTCTTTAAATAGGGTTATGAATATATCACTATTATTAATATTTTTTTATTTTTTTTAGGATGGAATGATAATTATGAAATCCATTTGTATTAGATGGATTATGATGGAATGATTTTTAAGAACTCCATTTTATTAAGTGGGTAATGATATGATTTATGTTTTATGTTTTTATTGAACACATAAGATTGATTTCCTTATAGGATGGGTGGGGCCTAAGACTCCCTCTAATTCATTGGGTAAAGATATATATCTCTTATCATAGATATTACTACAACAAAAATTAAATCTAATTCAGTAATATAGGGCTCGAATGAGGATTGAACTTGGTTTAATAATGGAATTTGTCCGCTATGATGGTCCTTGAAATGACCCTTGACTAATATGAAATTACTCTCTATGCTTATGTGTATGCCTTAAAATATCATGTATTATGTTTTAAATTTTGGGATTACATTCTTGGATTCTTATAAATTATATGATTTATCCCATGGAATAATATCACAATCTTTCATATACAGGATAAGAATTTCAAATGTTATATTATTATGTTTTAATAATTATTTTACGATTGATATATCCATTTTAACCCTTACTGAACATCTAAGATCACCCTTTCATATTTTTCATTTCCCTAGGTCTTGAATGAGGGTATAAAGAAGGATATGTTAATAATGGATCTAATTATGATGAAATAAGTAGGAGATAATGAATATGTGTTATGAACCAGTGGTTTATGTTTCACAATTTCTAATGAAACTAAACCTATATGTTCTTTTCATGGAGTTGTTATATTTTGAAATGTGTATTCATTAATTTTGAATTAATCTCAATGAATTTAAGGTATCAGTCATTATATTTTGTATCAAAGGAATGTTATAGTTAACCATTTGAATTTAGGATGAGAAATCATTATTAAGAACCCAAAAAATATGTTGAAGTATAGTTTACAATCCTAGTGTTTTAGAAATGATCATGAATGACCTATAATAAAATGTAATACGTCCTAAATTGAGATTTTATTCTTGATTATTTGGTTTTCCCATTAATATTAGTATTGATCACACTATGCTTCTTGGTTTTAGTTAATAGATAATTTCCAAAGGAACCGCATTAATTATGACTTCAATGGGATTTGGAAATGATTATCCTACTAAGAAACCAAATTTTAAGGGATACAGAATGATAAATCTTGTAGCTATGCTCACATAAATTTGTCAAGATATGATTCATTAAGAAACTACAAAAAAGAAAAGGAATGAACAACATTCTGTCGAGGTCTTCATGATGTAGCACCCACCTTCTTTTCAGTGGGTATTCTGATCCATTAGTGGCTAAACAATGGATCAGTACCATTTAAGAGATATTTTCAATTCTCTAATGATCATAACATGATAAAGTAATCTTATAAGTCTATCATTTTCAAGGACAAGATGAAAAATGGTGGAACATTTTCATGAATACGAGGCAAAATATGAAATTGAATCCATGTAATTGGATGAGTTCAAGAAATTATTTTTCAATAAGTGCATTCCTTATATTCTTCGAACAAAGATGGTGAAGGAGTTCCTTGAACTTGAGAAAAAGAAATATAAATCCTTTTTTACCTATGGAGAAATTTTACCATACTTTAAAGGTATTATTATGTAATTATTACCAAAACTCAGAGTAAAAATGATCAATACATTAGTTTTATAAAACCAAGTCTCCAAAGAGAATTAACAGTAAGGGACTTCAATAGCTATGAAGAAATCATTCGATGTGTTGTATAGGTTGAGATGTATATTTGAGTAACCTATCAGTCCTATGGGTAAGATATGAAGAGAAAATAGAATTATGGGGAAAATATAATGACTACAGTAAAGACAAGATTAGTTTTTTCTAATGTTCATAGTGTGTAAAGAAACATTGAGTAAATTGTATTAAAGGGACAAGTAAAATTTTTAAGTGTACAAAATAATGTCATCGGGTAGTAGAATGTCGAAGTGATTGGAAAACATTTCCTGTGATGATAATATAGAAAAGGATGCACATAATGTACATCCAATACATCAATGTTACAAGTTATAGGAAATGGGAAATTATGCCAATCAATTCCCAAATATAAGAGTTATTGATTATGATCGATAATAGAAAAATATTAAGGAAAAATACAAAGGCAAGTCACATACGATCACTATCAGTGATGTAGAGTACATAATAAGGGGTTGAAGGTACACTAACCATCCACTCTAAACTAGAAAAACATTTATTTGATTTTGGTTCCACACACACTTTTAAATTTGAATAATTTTCTAAGGGTATCTTTGTATCACTTCAAAAATTAAATGTTGAGTTAGTTGTGATAACTATTAATAGCTCAAAGGTCACATAAAAAGTTTATATTTCTTATATGGTTAATGTTTGGGGGAATGTGATTCGTGAAAAATCCTATGATCCTTCCAATAGTGGAATTTGAGGTGATTCATAGCATGGAATGCATTTCTCTATATGGATCTCATATCAATATCCCTAGAAGGGAAATCATATTTCCTAATCTTGGTCAATCTATAATCATCTATCGATGTAAGGATGAATATGACACTACAATTGAAATTATTTCAATCTTTTTGGTCTTAGTTCTTTTAAATGAAGTTAATATATCTCAAATTTTTATGGAGAAAATCACAATTAAAATTACACATATTGTATGGGAGTTTGATTATGTGGTTCCAAAATAATTTCTAGGTCTTCCACCAAATCATGGGGTTGAGTTTTAATATAATTCATAATAGGTGTTATCACAAGTTCAATGACAGCTTATAGAATGGACACACTTTAATTGTAGTAATTGATGAATAATATGTAAGAAAATCTTGACAAGGGATTCAAACAACCTATTATGTCACCTTCGGGTGCACCTGTTCTGTTTGTTAAGAAAAAATATGGAAAAAATTTATTATTCATTTATTATTGAGAACATAAAAAGATCACTATCAGGAACAAATATCATATTCCTAGCATTGATGACTTATTTTACCAACTACACAGATCTGAATAATTTTCCCATATTGATCTTCATTTAGGATATCATCAACTAAGCGTTAAAAAAGAGTAGATACCAAAGATGAACTTCTGTTCAAGGTATAGACAATATGAATTTATATTTATTCCTTTTAGTCTATTAATTCCCCCACTATATTCATAGATATACTAAATAGAGTCTTTAGTGACTATGTTGATTTGTTTTTGGTAGTCTTTATAGACTAAAATCTTGTCTATTCGAAGAGAAAGGAAGAACATGAATATCACTTGAGAATTTCACTAGACGACTACGAGAAAAGAGAACCTTCTTGTAAAATTTACAAAGTGTGAATTTTTGTCTTCAGAGAGTTTCATTTTTGGATCAAATAATCTCAAGATAGAGGATATCTATGGATCTAACAAAATATTATTTATTAAACATAAGATGAGACAAAAATGTTAACTAAGATCCAAAGTTGTCTTAGTTTTGATGGATATTATCTGTATTTTGTGAAATATGAATCATGATCATTTAATCCAATAACTAATGTCACATTGAAATTATTTATGATCTTGTTAATGGAGGAATTTGGATAAAATTTGAATAGCTAAAAACAAGGTTATCCAGTGTAAATTTGCTCATAATGCCTTGTAGTGGAGAATTTTTTTTGATCTACATTGATGATTCCACAAAGGGGTTGGGTTGTGTTCTCATAAAAATGATATGGTGATAGCTTATCTCTCATTAAAAGTGAATATACATGAGAAAATAACCCAACTCATGATTTTGAGTTAGCTTTGGTAATCTTTGCGCAAACGTTATGGAGGAATTATCATTATGGTGAAAAGTGGGATATTTATACAGATCAATAAATTTTCATGTATATTTTCACAGAAAATGAGATGAATATGAGCCAAAGAAGATGTTTTCAATTGATTAAAGATTATGAATGCTCAATATATTACCACCTAGGAAAATAGAAAATGGTTTCATATACATTGAGTCGAAAGGACCATGTTATCCTGTTAATGATGAGGATCACAAAAGATCTAATATTTATGGAAATTAAATGGTTGGATCTTGATGTTCAAAAGGAAGTAGAGTAGTCTTATCTTTATAAAATGAATGTTCAACCATTTATACATGTGATAATTATGGAGACAATGATGGATAATGTAAATCTACAAAATAAGGTGAGAAATGTTCATCAATTCAACCTTGATTGTGATTGAATAATAAGGTTCAAGAACCAGGTTTATATTCCTTCCATACCAGAATTAAAGAATGAGCTACTGAATGAGCCTCATAGTTATTCATTATCTATTCATCTTGGAAGAAAAAATATTTATAAGGACCTAAATAGGTATTTCTGGTAGGATGGAATGAAAGGATATGTTGCTAAATATTTATCTCGGTGCTTGGATTGTTTGATAGTCAAGGCTGAGACATAGAATTCTAAGGGGATGTTACAACCTTTACCTGTACCACAATAGAAATGGAACAAATCACTATAGACATTGTCATCGGACTTCCCAAAAATTTTAATGGCTATAATGCAATATGGGTTATAGCTGATCACCTTACGAAGTCGGCATACTTCATTACTATTAGAGAGGATTTATCTCTTGATCGTATTGCCATGATATATGTAAATGAAGTGGTAAGATTGTATGGAGTAACACTTTCCATTATATTTGATCGGAATCCATGGTTTACATCATTGTTAGGAAGAAGTATTTATTAGGATATGGATACATAGTTTTATTTCAGAACTACTTATCATCCCAGGATAGTTTATCAGTCTAAGAGGACAAATCAAACTATATGATACATGTTGAGAGCCTTCTCTTTGGATTTCAATGGTGGTTGGGATCAACACCTAACATTAGTGGAATTTAAAAAAAATAGATTTCAATATAGTATTAAGATTGATCCTTATGAATACCATTATGGAAAGAAGTGCAAAACTACACTTTATTGGATGATTCTTGGAACGAAATATATTAGGACATGATATTGTTGATGAAATGTATGAAAACGTAAAATGTTTTCAACAACACGTAAGAGAAACTCATAGTTGACAAAGAAGTTATGCTGAAAACTGAAGAAAATATGTAGAGCCTTAAGTGGGTGACAAGATGTTTCTATAAATATCTCCCATGAAGAGTGTAATAATATTTTGAATGAATGGAAAGATTATCCCTAGGTATATCAATCTTTAGAAAATATGGACTGTGTTGGGGAGGTTTATTATCAATTGGAGCATCCACTGAATGCCTCTAATGTTCATGATGTTTTACATATCTCTCTCCTAAGAATGTTCATACTTGACCTTTCACATGTACTAAACCTGGATTTCATATCATCGGAGTAAAAACATTCTTATGATGAACAACATATAGAGATTCTATTTTGTAGAAAAATAGTTTTTCGAACCAAGTCCATTCACTTGGTTAACATTTTGTGGTGGAACCACCAATTTACAAAACCTACATGGGAACATGAGGATATTATGTTTGAGAGATATCATCATATATTTTTATCTAATTTATTTATTTCTAGGGTTACATTCAATTTATGGGGGTATAATGTAACACTCTGTTGGTTTTATGCAATATTTTCATTAAATTATATTAATTCTACAGTTTCTTGAGTTGCGTGAAATCAGGAGTTTAACCAAACCAGAAGACACCCTTAGATTAAAATTACTATTTTACATAGCCTTGAGGTGATCAGGAATAAATGAAACTATCTTAGGAAAATGTATAGTGATGTCATTCGATACCAATTTGTTATGAAAAATATAAATCAATTACATATTTGTATTTTTTATATTAATAAATTGACTGAGTTACTATTAGTAAATTAAATTAAGTAAATATATATGTTATATACTTAATAAAATATTTTTTCTATTCATCCAATAGATATTTTTTTTCATAAGGATTTAATAAACCCTATTTGAGGTATAAAAACATAAATTTTTTAAAAGGGAAAATTTCCACCATTTAATGGAAAACTCAATTAAGATTAAGATTTTGAAAAATTAATAAATTTTATATGAAATCATAAACATTTTATTTCGATGTGGTACATAATGTTCTACTTTGGATCAAATTTTATATTTAATCTGATAACTTTCCCAAATTGCTGAATAGATTAAATACACTAACTTTTATTTGAAAAAAAAATCATCAAAATAACATATATGGTTAAATTATAACATTTAATGGATATAAAGTATAAATAGAATATATTTTTTTCATTCAATATAATTTATGTCATTATCAGAAATTTTACATTGAATTTAGATGTAAGAACATTTCAATCTTTTGTAATGTTTTTACATTTAAAACATGTTTTCTCTTGCTAAGAACAGAATTAATTTTAAATTAATTACTACAACTTATGTGTTTTGAATTTTTTAAAAAATATTCCATATTTGGAATCATTAATTTCATATTATTTATATTATTTTATTTTATTTTTGGGTATTATGAATAGTAACTTTGCTATTTTTTATTAATACATAAAAAGGGCGAGTAAGGTAATTAAGGGTAAGATTAATTTTATAAAATTAACCTAACATTTATCTTAATAATATTGCTTGAGTTTATTTCTAACTAAATATTCCTTGGGTATAAATGGTATCCTTTGGTATCAAATGAGATGGTATTAGGACATTTAATTATTTTTTGTAATGAAAAATTTAATATTTCTTACTGAACTTTTAATAATAAAATCTTTTTTAAAATAAGTTTATACATTAGTTAAATTTGATTATAAATACGCACTTTAAAGAAAAAAAATTTCTTTATCAATGTAATTTTTTTAATTTATACGGAATAAATAATTACCTTAATGACATATACATTGATTATGTAAAAACTAATTAATTTAAGAAAATCAATACTTTTTTATTAAAATGTTAATAACCATAAAAAGATCCACAAATGTGACCAAATCATATTTCTATAGTATATATTTACAATAACCATACAAGGGTCGATTTAGCGACCATTTGGTGCTTTATAGAAAGCATTGCGACACTTATATTATTATATTTAAAGTGATGTTAAGGGTGTCACGTTCATAATTTAATAAGTATAATAATTTAAATGTGATATTACAGAAGTTAAATAAAACTACAAGTATTATTCTGAAATATATGATATTTATATTCATTATAGTATTTTAATTTTAAATTTTATTCAACAAATATATACATTAAATAAATATGAAAAATTTATGTAGTATTTATTTTATTAATAGAGAAAACAATTAATGTTATTAAAAATTTTAAAATGAATATAATTTGGGATAATTAGTAAGTCAATTAAACATTCTAGAGGACCTTCACCTCATTGATATATAATAAAATAGTTCGTTCGAGGTTTACTTGTTATAATAGTGTTATTAAATATCAATTAATTGAAAAGTGTCAAAATTGACACTATTGATTGTTTATGCAAATAATTTTTTATTAAATCTTTTTAAAAAATAAATTTTTTTTTTAAAATATAATAATTATGTTAAGATATAAATTTTTAAGGTATCTATTTATGGTCTAATTGACATAAAATAAGAAATATTTTGACCCCTTTTAGTATTAAAATATATGTTATCTTAATTGTATTAAAAATAATAACTATGTGTTAATAAAAATTATAATGTATAAATTTAAAGAAAAACATGTCCAAAATTTATTTGTTGGTGAGATTACAAACCTATATCATTTCATCTTCAAAATTGGGATATTTTGGAGGTTTTTGGATGATGTTTTATTTTATATTAAATTCCTATTTTTAAAGATCCCAAAAATGCCCCTCACCTAAATTATAAAAGGGACCCTCCTCCTGCACATATTCACTTCACATTGAGACTTCAAGATCTTCCATACCCTACTATTTCCCCTTATTAAATTCCATAGTTACATTCTAGAGGTTCTATTCTTCTCCAAAGACCAACTCTAGTACTCTATGTTGAGATTTAGAGTAAGCACGCCGAAGAAGAGATAATCTCATTTACAGACTATCTCAAGACCAATTCATCTTCTATCTCCCATTCAATTGTTTTTTCAATTATAATACAATAACCACAGTACAAACTATATAATTATATTATATTATATTTTGTAATGACCATATTCCACCTTTTATCTATCCGACGAATAATGAAATCACCACACGTGCGTACGTACGACTTGTCGTCTGCACAATGTTGTGTAATCTATTTTTCACCACCACTATAAATGGATGGATATAATGATGAAAATAATAACTATATATGATTATTATTATATGATAATTATTCTGATATATTACACATCATCCAATTCAACACCAATCAATAATTATGTGAATTATATTGTCGATCGCGCATACGTACGACCTACCATCTCCACAATGCGATGTGATTCATTATACATGATATTAATTTAATGATGATTATATATAAGTATATAATTAATAAATATGATATATATTTTGTTAATTTAATTTTTAAGTGATATAATAATGATCTATGAAAGAGAACCATAACCTATTCAAAAAAACATGCATAAGAAAATGATAAGTTAATACCCTAATCACAAGTAATAATGAAATGTTGTTAAACAATTGATGATAATAAGATTGTATATGACATAATAGAAATGAAAACGATTCCCAAATTACTAAATTAAATTATTTAAAAAATTATACATGTGGTTTAGATACATAAAAATTAAATCACACCTAAGGTAAAGGATAATTTGGCAATCACATTTTTATCCAAGATCATTTATACATAAGTATTTACTGGGTATATTTATCATCCACATACATTTTACATAATAATGGTTCAAAAATATTATTTATATCCTTAAAAAATTTTAATTCCATTTTTACTCATTAGTTAATTTTTATTAAATGCTATGAAAGGAATCTTTTGTTGTTTTTGGTTTGAAATACATTTTGATATTTTACAAAATTACGAGAAGAATGTTCTCTTTTAACTTATATGGAATGAGAATATTTTTACACATTCATAATCCATTATTTTCATAAATATTAATTTAAAAATTTTAATAGTTATTTTCATATAAATTATTTTCTTTTAATTTTTTATGGTATTTTTGAAAAATAAAATGTTTTTGAATAATAAAGGACATCTTCCTTAGGAATTAATTTCAATTGTTGTAACAAAATTATTTTCCATCTATGATGAAATTATTTAAATAGGGTTTTATTTTTATCACTATTATTACTATGAATTTATTGTGTTTATATTGGAATACTAATTATAAAATCCATTTTTCATTACATGAATTCAGAAGGAATGATGTTTAAGAAACCCAATTTATTCTGTTGGTTATGCTATGACAAATGATTTATGATTCTGTGGAACACTTAAGAATGAATTAATAATGGGTTGTGTGGGACCTATATCACCCTCCAATTCATCGGGTACTGATTTATATCTCATGAGATAGACAATACTAAAATGGAAAGTAAATCCATTTTTGTAATACAAGGTTAGAATCTGTAGTAAACTCGGTTCAGTAACGGAATTTTTCTACTATGATGGCCATGGAAATGATCCATGAATAATATGAAATTATTTTCTAAGATTATCTGTATTCCAAAAAATTTCATGTCTTATGTTATGACTTTGGGGATTACGTTCTTTGATTCTTATGAAATTCTATGATTTATCTAATTGCCATGTATCATGATCTATCATTTGAAGGACATGTTTTACAAATATTATTTACTTCTTTTTTGATTATTATGATTTGATTGATATGTCCCTTATTTACCCATTCTGAGAATCTGATCTCACCATTTCATACGTTTATCCCCAGGTCATGAATAAGGGTATTATGTAATATTTTTTAAAAGGGGTTCGATTTATGATGAAAAATGTGGGAGGTAATGAAGATGTCATATGAACCCGTAGTTTATGTTTCCTAGTTTATAATGACACTATTCCTATATGGTCTTGTCATGGATTTGTTATATTTAGAAATGAATAATCATCAATTTTTGAAGTAATATAAATAAATGTCATGTATGAGTCATTATAATTAGGGATAAAGTTTTTATTAAATATTAAGACTATATATCCTCAATGAATCCAATGAAAATAAAAAATATATATGAACAAGAATAAGATGAAGAAACCAGTTTTCTATAAAGAGGAATAATTTTTCTATACCCATACTATAATTAGGATAATGATAGACCTATAATGAAATGGGTAGAAATGGTGGTTGAATTAAATAACAAGGAGATAAAAAAATTCTTCATTGGGATGGTAAAAATCTATACATGAATAAGTGATAAAAAATGACATTGCAAAACTATCTTAAATAAGAACCAACCACAATTGAGGAGGGTCATATATTAAAATACAATAATGATGATGCATTTTTAACTATGATGGTTCATTTGAATTATGTTTTGGAATAAATTTTCATATCTAAATACATAATTTTGAATGAATTACAGGATAAGTCCATCCACCTTGAAGAAAAATATTTGATGTGTGAGAAATAACTAATATAAAGAATAAAGATGAACATATATCATGCAATTAAATGTGATGTTGATAGTGACACAATTAATGATATTGAATAAAAGTGATCTAATTTTAGAATGTAATATCCTGATAAATTCCTAAATAAATTTTAATACATATAGTGGAATGAATTTAAATTTCCTTCAGAATAGTAAAGAATCAGTCAATGATATCATGAATTCTCAACTAGATGTTAATGTAAATAGTATAAAGGTGATTGGAAATTTAATATATGAATATAAATATATGTAAAGGGATATTATTGAGTGAATAAATAATGAATATAGGGATATATTTAAAATATCATTGGATGAAAAATATTTTCCTTAAATGATTTTTCTATAGATTAAAATCAGTCTTTAAAATAATTAAAAAGCTTATGTTGAGACTGAAGAACAGGATGATAGGAAATATATCGGTACTCATAATTACAAGGAGTATTGTTATCCTATAAGATCTCTATCTAGTAGTAATAAAATCTTGAGAAAATCTAATAAAAAATCCAATACAATCTACAAATAGAATATTCATCCCAATCCAAAAAAATATTATTTTTCAGAATCTGTTTACTTGTACATTGGAGGTCATAATTTAAATTATAAATAAATATGGGGAAATAAATATATTACGGTTCCAAAAACTATATTTGTGGTGGAAATGAAAATATTTGATAATATATGTTCCTAAAAATAATCCCAACTAATGATTAAAATATCCCAAAAGACAATATGTATTCATTTCTATAAAGATCCCTACTCATGAAAATATATTAATGTTTTTGGCTATTTCTGGTTCTATGATAGTGTTTTGAATAAGGATTTCGACTACTTGAAAAATACATAATCATTTATAAATAAAGGGAATTATATATCAAGGGGGATTAAGTATAAGGTGATGAAAAATATTGAAAAATATTAATAGAATCATATTCACAACAAATAGATTTAAAATTATCAAAAACATACATGGATGATGTAATGGATTGGGCCATTGAGGAGATACATGATTATAAAAATTAAAAATATATATGTATAAATTACTTGGTTGAGGAATATAAGATATTATAAAAATTGATGTGTTTTGTTCAGGAAAGGAAAAAAAATATAATGTTGATGGGAATCCTCTAAATAATTTATTGAATATTTGTTGTGATTCATCTTTGGGGAATAAGAGTTTCTACTATTATAGAAATGTGAAAACACTATGTATGAAACTCCAAAAAATCAATTATACTAAGTGGATATTTTATCTTATTGAATCAATAATACAGAATAAAATTTAATATATCATGGAACAAAAATTCTAAATAGATTTATATATATTTATATTGAACACAATATATAAAAATAAACCTTAAATGAATTTAAAAAAAGTTCCATAATATTTTTATTTTTGGAATAATTGAAAATTTATTAATTAGATAATAATCCATTAAATTATAAAAATGTGGTGTAATGTATAAAATTAATCATATATTGATTATTAATTTGATGGAAATAAAGATGAGAACATCATTTTCTTGAAAACACAATTTCTTGAAATTACAATTTTTCTTCTTTTATGGGTAAATTTATTTAATTAATTACTTCCATATATAAAAATTGAAATTATAAAATGGATTCAATATTTTTAATAAGTTGGTTAATTTTTTTGAAATAGATCAGTTTTATTTTTATGCAGTATGAATACTAATCATGGTAAAATTTATCACCTTTCTAAAGGGTAAAATGTGATGAATAAGGTTAAAAAATATAGAATAAGGCTCATTAATATTCCATAAACATACATATTTATCATTGATGCATTTAAATAGTCCACCAAATTCATATATTTGAAAATATACAGTCTTGGTTCAATTTTTATTTGATAAAAACCTTTATATTATTTTAAGTAAATGAAAATTCAAAAAAAAACAACTCTATAGATTTGAATTTCACTTATATGTTCACATATGAAAAATAAATTAGTATGAATTAATATATAATTTTACATTTAAAATATCCAATTGATTTTTTTATGTTAATTTATTTTAAATTTTTATTTATAGTATAATTATATTCAATGATTTCACAACACTGGCCTCACACGCATGAATGTAATCAAGATATAAATTAAAATGATTTTAAAAAAAATTAAAAAGTAGTTTTTTCGAGATTAATTTTGGCCTACTAAGAAATATACAGCAAAAAAATAATTTATAATTAATGGTGGAAGATTATAGAGTTAAATTCCATTCCTTTATTTTTGTCATTAAAGTCAATGTGTGTGAATACTTTCTAAAATGAATTTAATGGTATTTTCTATAAGTTGATATTATATTAATAGATGTAAACCCCATAAAATTTTTTAAATATTATTATATGGATTATTTATGGTTTAAATTTTACCCTATGGACAATTTTGAAGTAATTTTCATCTTAAAATTAAATTTCAAACCCTTTAAAAATGAAACAAATTCTCACCACAATTAAAAATAAAATTAGATTATTAATGTTTAAAAAAATGGGCTAAAATCCATATAAACCAATGACTATTCTATTGGTTGATGGTATTTAATACATAAAATATATATTATCTAAAAAAATCCACTTGGTGATACTCTCACATGAGAAATAATTTATTGTTTTTAAAACATTAATGTAATGCAATGTGCATCCATTCCTTCGATATAAAAGGACACCACATCTTTTCTATTCCTTAAACAACATTCTAAAACTTATCATGAAAAAATCCAATCACAATATCCATAAAAATTAATTATATGTGTTGTATTGGGTTTTTATTCTACAATTGAAATCGTTGGGCCCATCTGTAAAAATCTAAAGGAATCTACACAAAGAGAAGGTTATAATCTTTATCGACTCTTTTAAAATTCTTCCCATATTCAACAAACAATAAATATAATGTAAAAACAATTAAATAATAAAATTATTACAATAAATACATAAATTTTTTATTATTATTAAAATAAAACCATTTTCCTACAATTTTCCATTCTATGAAAAATGGAAGTATCCCTTGTGCATAGGTATGACCTACAGTACCAACATAGTGGTGTAACTCATTTTTCATTATTATTTTACATAGATCGTTATAAATATAGGAATAATAATTATATGTGATATTTATGATATAATTTCCATTAACTAAATATATTCTATCATTTTTCTTCCTTCCCTTTCACTTGTTAAAAAATGATAACATCGCTTGTTCATACATGTGAACTATCACCTCCATGAAGAGATGTGATACATTTTTTCAGTAAACTCTTCATGAAATATTTTAAATATATATATAAAGAATATTTATATTGGTTATATAATTATAAAAAATATAAGTATGATTTAAACACAATCATGAATCAATGAAAATAACTTCTAAATAAAAACACATATAAAAAATGATGTCATAAACACACAAAATAATGAAAATAATGAAATACTTTTGAGAAAATTGTAATAATTTGTTGTTAGTAGATTATATATGATTATATAAATATTCTTATATATATTTTATATAAGTATAATAAAACCAAATGTTTTACATATAATGTTAAAGTACATTCAACTAAGTGAAATCTTGATGTAAGGTATTTAGATTCAATTTTCACTCCATTGATATATAATTTATATAATTTATATATTTTATTCCATGTGGTGTATTTTTTTTACCCTTTTAAGCATATAAAATTAATATCTATTTATTCATGGTAATTAACATTTCAATTTAATTTTCAACTTTCAATTTGTTATAATTAAAATCTTACCAAATAGGTAATAATTTATTTTACAATCCCATTTTTTGGTATTTCTTATATTTTCGTTAATGGAATGTTGTCAAATATCCTTAATAAACTAAATATATTTTTTAATAATTAAAATATTTAATGGATTTAAAATTTTTAATCTATATTTTACTATATTAGTAACTTAAATCAAGAAAAAAAATGTTTAAAATAATACCTTATCTTTTTTCTATGTTTAGATTGGTTATATTTATCTTTCATGTCCAAATTTTTTCAACAAAATTAAATTATATTTACTTAAAATTATTTTTAAGTGAATTTAATATTATCTTTGCCTTTTTAATGTATTTTAATGTGATATTTATATTTTTAATGGTTTTTCATATATTAATTATAAAAAATTTAAAAGGAATGATTCTTTTTAATGTATATAAAATTAACTGATTATATAACTACCATAACTGTTTTAGGATATTTATATTTTTTAAAATTTTTACATTGTTTTAAAAGTAAAAAATATTTAATGGAAAATTATTAAAAATGTTTTTGTTCCATTTCTTCTATTCTCTAAATGACTTTAATTTATTTAAAAACTATAATTATGATGATTTGGTGGTCGTATTTTAGTTCTTATAAAAAAATTTGTCATTAAATGTATATTAAAATATTCACTTTCTTGTAATTATATTTCACCGTAAATTCCAATTATTTTCTGTATCTATATTATTTGTATCTAGGGTATTCTTATTTTCTAAACTATATACCATTTATACATATTGTGTTTTATTATGTAATTTATTTGATTGAATGGTTAAATCCTAATATTCTACATTCTTTACTAATTTAAAATGTTTATTAATATGGAATATAACTCATTAATTAAATATATCATTAAATATATATTGAATAAATTGGAAAATATTTTATATATGGAGACCATTGGTAGATAGCCCCTCGATGCATTGACTTGTCTCTTGAGACAAACCAGTTAGCTCGCCATATTGAAATAGGGTTTGTTTTATATCTACCCATATTTGAAGACATCATGGAAGAAGGCCATAATCAAGACATCCACCAATATGAATTTCATTAATTGAGAATTCAATTATTATTATCAATGATATTTTCAAATTTATATTATCCATGGATGAATTTATTTCTCCTGTTATTAATTAAATAGATGATGTTTTTAGTTATTTTCCTTACCATATTGACTTTCCTTTATTTAATCATGATAGAGTTTTCTATAAACAATAATTAATTTGAGTTTGAGATCACCATTACATTGTTTTTGTTTTCAATGGATATTAAAAAGGAATATTTGTAAGAGTTTCATGGACCTAGATTTTTTTTTTCATGTTTTAAATTTTATTTATACTGAAAATGTGGGATAATGTATATACATGGTTCTTCAAGACTATATAATAGATTGATCCTTGGTAATTATATCCAATATATATTGTGGAAACCAAATAATTTAGACATGGAATCAATGTTACTAGTGTTAGGGGTGTTACAATTGGTATTAGGGTCAGTTTAGTAAAAATATGGGGAACTGGATTTAGAAAATTGTAGATTTGATAAAAAAACATAATGACTAACTACATGGATAAGTCAAATTATATGATAATTTAAATTTTTTGTTGAATTAATAATTATGTGGTATTTAAAAAATATAAATCCATTTTATGATAGTAGTAATTTGATGATATTATTTCACAAATGCACATAGGGGTAACAACTATACATAGAGCATATTGGGTAGTAACTTGATCGCCACTTGTGCATGATGAATGGGAATACGTTTTCGAAACATGTTAAACACTATTTATAGATACTATTTGGTTGATTTACATAATCATTACAATACATTAAGAATTATTTGAAAATATTTTTTATTATTTGAATATATTCCCAATGAAACCATGTTTTTGATTTTGATATTAGATATACATAGATTTTTTATTTATCTTAAGTGTTACAATAGATTTAGGATTATATAAAATGATTTTAAATTATTTTTTTTTGGTATTATTCATTATATTCCACTATTTAAGAATTTTACATAGTGGAAATAATGTTATCAATACCCCAAGTGAATTTTTAGATTGCCTTACTGATAAAGATAATACAACTAGTGTTGGAGCTGAGAAGATTATACCCATATTAAGAAATAAGACCCTAGTTATGACTAATAACCTTTCACATATAGATACTTATGATGTACCATGACATGATACACCTGTATTGGATCATTTAGTGTGACATTATATAACATATTTGACTATAATTATTAATCTGGTGGTATATTATCAAAGGATTAAGTCCCCTAAAAAGATATTTCTATCATGGGGATGCAATAATGTGTAAAAGTTTATTACGGAAGAGTATTGTATTAATGGTGATATTGATAATGTTTTAGATTGATTCAAAATACTAGGGTGGAATAAGGTATAGGACATATGGAATGGAGATATTATAACATAACATTCTTTGACAAATATTTACCTCTAGAGTAATGAATTAAAATAATGAAAATGTTACTCATGTTAATGAAAAGGTAAGAAGAGAGTGTTTGATTGAATGATGAAACCTTTACAAGGATAACATGGCATTCTATGAGTTACATAAAAAATTTAGAAGGAAATATTTACTATTTCTTTGAAGGTATTAATCCAAGCCTAGTAATAAGAATAATTTTTCATGATTTTGAATCATATGAAGAAACAAAATTATGCATGTTAAAGATAGAAAAATAAATTTCCAGGTCATATATCATCAAATGAAATCAATAGAAGATTAGATCCATTGATAACCAAGAAAATGGTAATATACCAAAGAAGAAATGTGTGGTGAATTAATTTATATCATGTTATAATTGTTAAAAGAAAAATAATATAAAAATGAATGAATGTGATGTGTGTTTTTTAAAAGCATGGATTAGGGGTTATCTTGATAATTAATGTAATTAAATGAATGAAACTAGAAATGTATCATATGGAATCAGTTTAGAATAACTCAGAGGGGTGGATGATGAATTAGTGATTCAATTTCTTTTTTATGTTTCTTTTGTAAATAAACCCCCACAAATTATTTAACCAAATATTGATCATTTTCCAACATGTAAACATGATGGAAAAATTATATTTAAATTATTTACCTATAAAAATGATATGTTTAGTCCAAATCCTGATCTATATTTCACCAAGAATATATGACCCACTATTTATAACCTATAGCTACAATGAGCACTATTTACTCTTCTAATATTTTTATAAAGTTTATCTATATGATAGTTCTTACCACATAATTATAATGACAAATATTTTGAGATTAAAATAATAATACCTTCCAAGAGTAGTCTTCATTGATTTATGTCATACTTTTATTTATATTCTTATTCACCTTATAGAAACACAAGTATGATCTCATTACTCTATTCTAATTTTCATAACCACTTATTTTAACTCTTATCTCCTTCCTTTTCTTTCTCTCTTATTCCTTCTCTCTCCCTCTAATCTTTTTCTTTCATTTTTGATGAATTTTTTCTCTCACTTATCCCACTCAAAAAATTTCAATGTATAAGAGACAATTCAAATTTTAAAATTCAATTTCAAACCAATAACTTTATTTAACCAACACAAGTGCTATTGCTTTATTTTAAGACGTTATATATTTTAAGATTAATTAGAAATACTTGATGCTTCCAAAATGACATCACTGATCGATTATGTGATAAATTAGATCATTAAAGAATCTATTTCATCAACACTTCTTATAACCTAATTTAACTCCCTGACATGGATTTCACGATGACCTTGTACAAAGTTTTTTGGTTACTCAAAATTAAATACACCATGTGTATACTCCTTCTAGGTCTGGGAAATTTTCTTTATAAGAACTCCTTTAAACCATTAATTTTATGATCATGAGTATGGTAATCTACCTTAATCTATTTTTTCTTTTAGAACATTATGTTGACCATGGAATAATTCATGATGAACTTTGGGTGTAGTGGGATTTCATCTTTCACACCAATAGTCTCCAGAAACACCACAAGGACCACCTAACCAATTAGACCATCCTATTTTGTAATAACACACTAGAACATCACAATTGGGACCATTTAAACCACTTTATCCTTGGTTGTTACACACAAGAACACCACCAATGCACCATATTCATTAAAATCCCCTACCATTATCACATCCTTTCCTTTTTGGTACATACTTCTCATCATTACACCATCCATCATGGAAATAGCCTTCCTAGATTTTCCCTCATTTCATCAAAGAGCCTTCATATATCTTTGAACCTTATATTGAGCATCAAAGTTCCTTAAAACAATATAAAGGTCTAAATTATGATAAACTAATCCACATATTTGATAATGAATACTACTACACATCGAATCCTCTAAATTATCCTTGAATATGATTTATGTAATTACAATATATTAAAACACACTCAATGGTTCCATATTAACTATAAATCAATAATAATTACCATATCAACCATCCTCGCACCATATAGGCTAAAAAATTTCCCCCTTTACTATTTTACTAAATAATGAAATATAAATCACTATAAAACACCCAATACAAATGAATGGATCATCATCCAATAAATATATGTCTATGTGAGAAAAATCAATGTAAGAAATGAGAACATTGAATAAATTATTCCATTCTTTCCATTGGATATTTAGCTATAAACAAATTACTTAACAGAAGCCTCAAAAACAATAATAAGTGCTTTAATATCACATAAAATGTTCTTTCAATCCTGAATGATTTGAGAAACCAATTTTAAGAAATTGTAAAAAATGATTAAAATAGTTCACAAATGATAAAATAAAATCTTAAATCATTTAATAAATCTTTCTAAATATTGGAATTCGTTCAAGAGTTAGTTATCTAAAGGTACCAAATAATAATGGATACTCTCCCCACATTATATATTCCAACGTTGAAAAAAAATATATGGATAATAATAATGTAAATATTTATTTATGTTGTCAATTTTTTCCCTTTTCTAAAACAATATCCAAATTGAATATGAGTGAAAAATATACCAAAGATTAACACTTTAAATAATGAGGTTCAAAATCTAACATCAACCAAATATTATTTAATTCTTCTTTGTCTAGTGGGTTGGTGGACATTTGAATATTATGATCCTTTATAGAATAAATTTCCAATATTAAATCGTTCTTCTTAACTATCTATTTTATGAAATTATATTTAATATCAATGTTGATGTATCTTGAAAAAAATAAAGATAATTTAGAATATTAATAAAACATTTATTATCAAATCACAATAGTATTTTGAATTTCACATTAATTTTTAATCCATAGAAATGATAACTCATCCACATGAGATGTGTTGAGTAATCAAGGGAAGCCACATATTCATCCTTGGTAGTGTTAATTGTAAAGAAAATATTATTTTTGAATGCCAATAAACCCCAATTTATTCAATAAGGAATATTCTCTGTATATGTACTTTCTATCAGCAAAACTTCATTCCCGGTATTTATTTTAATAACCAAACAGATCTATCATCCATGTGTTTTCATATTACAATCTATTATCTATTGTTTCATTGATATATCTATGTATTATCAATCCATCCATGAATTATGTCACTTTAGGATATATTTGATACTTATCAAAAAGCGTTACATCATATATAATATTAATTCATGGAGTTGTCAATAATAATAGACTGCCAATTTGCTATTAATATTCACTTACATAAATGAACATTCACAACTGAACTTTAGGAATTTATGATCCTACTGAAATGGGTGTATAAACTATATTTTAATCCATCATTCCAAATATATTAATCATTTACTTAGATTAAATATCATAACATAGAAATATATAATATCTTACTTCATAGTATTGGTAGCTAAGAATTTATTTCATCTCACCAAGAATATAAATTTTTATAATATTATTCATCTATTCAGACAACTTTTCACTAAATGTTTCATTATTTAAAATAAAACAATCATGTACATAATCAATAAAAATGAGAAATATCATCTAATCAAGATTAATGTATGGAATGTTGTCAACCATACCATTCCCAGATTTTATGTTCAACCAGCAACATTAATTATTATAATACAAGGCTCTCAGGGCTTGATTTTTATTTTATGAATACTTTTTAACCTGAAACACAATTCTCATATACTCCATGAAAGAATCCACTTGGTTGGTCAACATAAAAATTCAATTCAAATGAACCATAATTGAAGAGAGAGTTAGAATCCATTTGAAAGATCTTACAAATCTTGTATGTTTTAATGGAATGAAATGTTATTATGGTTTAATGTATTGAAACTAGTGAAAAGGATGCATCATTACCAAGTCCTTAAACCTACGAATATCCTTCACAAAAAAACCTTCCTTTATTTCTAATCACTTCACATTTTTCATTTATCTACTTTCATAACAGACACTTTTTCCAAATAAATTTATTCTCTTAAGGCTTCAATACGAAATCAAATGTCTCACTATTTTATATTTGATATATATATTCATTCATTTTATTAATCCTCCTATTAAGTGTAACGGTCTAGAATTACTTCTAGTGGACTATAATTGATACCTATCAGGGCACTCCATGGGTGGATACACTCCCTGGGCGGGACACACCACCATCCCCAGTGGCAGCCATTTCCTCATGAAGCCCTTGGGCGGAGAGCCATGCTTCGTCCAACACTCACATGTGAGAGTTCCCAAGGATCGGATACATTCCTACCTCCTTTTCCTCTGATACCAACTGTAGAGACCCGAAGCTTAATGTACATGGACATTACATTACTTTTTCATAATACATAGTACATAACAAAAACACACACACAAGGACCGTAATAGTTTAGTGCCTTTGGAAACTCGGAATATAAACTTCTAATCGTGGTGAATGATCTTCAACATCTCCCATAAATATCTTCCTTTTTTTAACCTAAAACCATTCTTTATATCCTGGGGAAAAGAAAACATAAAAGGGTTAGCTCAAATACTCAGTAAGCGTAAACAAAAGAAATATCAATCGCATCATATTCATAAGAACATTATATTTTTGAAATCTTAACCTGCAAAAGAGATCATAATATCATAAAGTGGGATAAATCATAGTAGTGAAATATAATCCCAATAATCATAACATAAAACATGAAACTTTGTGTCATACACACATAATCATAGATAATCATTTCTTATTAGTCAAGACTCATTTCCAAGACTATCTTAGTGGACAAAGTCCATTTCTGAACAGAGTTCATTCCTCTTTTCAGTCCTGTTTCACTGAACCGGTTTAACCTGCCATTCCAGCAATGTCTATCTCTTGAGATATAAAATCTTTACCCAATCCATTGCAGGTAGATATAGGTCCCACCCATCTCATAATGATACCATTCATATGTGTTCCACAAAATCATAAATCATACATCATTGCATGACCCATGTAATAAAAATGGGATTCATAAACAACATGACATCATAAAACAATTCATATAAGATAAAGGAATTCATAAAAATAATTCCATCACAACATAATAAAATAAATTTAATAATAGGGATATAAATAGAACCCTATATTATCTTAGATGGAAAATAATTTTGATAAAACACTTGAACTCCATTCTTGAGGAAAATATCCTTTCTACATCAAAAACATTTTCCTTTCTTAACATGCCATACAATTTTAAAATAAAAAAAGTTGATTAAAAATAAACATGAAAACATGTAGAGGAAACTTCTTGTAAATAATCTTTTAAAAAATCCTTTCATGCCGTATAAGTTAAAAAAACATTCTTCCCGTACTTTTGTCAGAAAAGTCATAAAGTATCTCGTACGAAAAACGACAAAATATTCCTTTCATATCTTTGAATATAATCTCACAAAAGGGTAAAAATAGATTTAAAAAATTGTAGGTGTATGGAAATAATATTACATATTTTGGATACATGGATCTGGATGATAAAATACACCCCAGTAAATACCAAAGTATAAACACTCTCAGATAAAAATTAGATTGTGATATTTCCCTTACATTAGGTCCGATTTGCTTCGTAAGTGTACAAAACTCCTGTATAATGATTTAAATAATGTCATTGACTTAATCCAGAATCATTCTTATTTTTATGATTTCATATATGCTTCACTTATGACTTTATATTACCAGTTCTTTTGTAAATTCCATGTTTAAGAGCGTTTTGGGTAAAATCGTTTCATTTGTAATCTGTGTTTTGACTTGTAATTATTCATATGATTACATAGATCATGATTACTTAATTACAGAATATAAAAAATGATTTATATATAATATCTATTCTGAATATACATATATATTATAGACCAGTAAATGGATTGAAATACACCGTTCATGGAGACGGTAGGCCGTACGTACGCATGAATGTTGTTTTCGTTTCCTTATTGAGTTGAAAGGAATTAAGTAGATGACATACATATATATACACATAAATCCGGTATCATTATTATGTCATATATTTCATGATTACTTATTATATATACTTTATAATCATTCATGAATGGTTATCGTGGAGAATGAATCTCATCGCGTCGTGGAGACGGTAGTCCGTACGTACGCACGAGCGATGATATCGTTCTCATGATCATGGAATTGTATTGGAGTGTATTTATACTGTTTCAAAATCATTATCACATTATAATAATAATTTATATTTATTATTTACACCATCATACCCATCCAAGTAAGGTGGTGGTGGAAAATAGATTACACTACGGCGTGGAGACAGTATTTCGTACGTAAGCACGCGCGGTGATTTCGTTTTCCGTAGGATGGATAGATGGTGAAATAGGGTTGTTTCATACTTATAATGACATTTCAGTATATTAGTGATACTGATGTTATTACTTCATAATGAAACAACCTAATAAGAAGAAGCGGAAGATGAAATAATGTTGAAAGAATCGGTAACAGACATTACCTCTTCTTTGAAGCGCCTCTTTGAGACCTCCTCTTAGGGCACTAAAATTGGTCTTTGAAGATGACCAGAAACTCAAGGATGTTTATATGGAAGTGGAGAATAGAATTTTTCAGGGTTTTTCCGAGCTTTACGGATCTATGTGGTGTGAGGAAGAGAGGGAGGAGGTTCCCTTTTATAAGGGAGGAGAGGGGAAGCTTTGGAAAAACTAAAAATATTATTTTATTATAAAGCAATTTTCAGTTTTAAATAGCTCCAAATTGATTTATTTAGAATATAAGGTGGGTATGGGTCGACATCCTCTCATCTAATAGAATTTATACAATTTTAGGTTCCTATTTTAACCTTATCATTTATATTTAACATTAAGTTAGATAATTTTACTTTTACCGTGTCTTTTTGTGTTCTTACACTATAAGGTTAATAAACATACTATAACAAGCCAAAAGTAATCCAGGTTATTTATTATTAATATATATAACCTTATATAAGTCATTTGGCCGAACCTTATATTTTTAGGAATAAAATAACAATTAATAATATAATATTTGTTTTAAAAACTATTTTATGTCAATTTTGACACTATTTAGTAATTGATTTTTTTGAAAATCAAAAAAGAATGATTAGTTTGAAAAAAGTTACTTATATTAATAATAACATGTAATGGTAACATTTAAAATTATTGTAATTCATAAAAAGTCTCAAATTACATTTACTTACGTATTTATAATATCAATTATGTTAATATTTCATTAATAAGATAATTACTGCATCATCTTTGTGTCATAAATAAATTAACTTATTTAAAGTTTAAAAATTAAAAATAAAATATAATTATGTAGGAAATTAATTTATCTTTATAATGAATATTTATAGTCTAATTTTTATTATGTATAACCCTATATTAAAAATGATTTAGTTATTAAACATTGATTTTAACTATTTTAACCATTCTTTAAATAAATTGATAATAAATGTCCTAATCTAATACAAGTGGTCCTAAATGGTCATATTATATTACTAAGTTTATTTTTTGTCGAATTACACTCTTCCAATAGAATTAGGACCTGTGTTAGGGTAATAATAATATCCTTTTTACCCTTAACTACTCTATTTACTTTTAAACGTGGTATAAAAAAGTAAAAAGTTAATATTCACCAAAAAATTATTTTCATCTCATTGAACCAAATTATAGTCCTTGATATTGATCGTGTCTCTCGGATTTTCGAAGTTCTACTCAAAAAGGTGGTAAAATTAAGTTATATGTAAAATTCATTTTTTTAACAACCACTTAGTGGTTTCACTATTCATCAAAAAATGAAAGTTTCCAGAAAAATACCAAAAATTAGGCCTAAGATATATATGATATAATGAACTCAAAATGATGTCCATTTTAACATATTAAAAACATATTAGTTTCATTAATTAATTTAAAATTTAATTCCCTTCGTCAAAACAAATAGTGTGTTCTTAAGAGATAATAACTATCAAAAGATTGACACTTGTTTGTGTCTGGTTTAAATATGAAATTACATCCAATGACCAACATTGTATTAAATTTTAAAAATATATTATAAATATACTTTAAAACCACTAAAATTAATAATTTATCACTCTTAATTATTTTCATTAAAAAGGTTGTTTTTAATTAAAATTTAGTAATTTCGACTATTCATCAGAAAATGAAAGTTTTCTGAAAAGTTCCAAAATTTCACCCTAGGCTAATTTCGATATTCCGAATCCAAAAATGAAGTCCATTTTCAAAAATAAAATTCAAAAAATTTCAAAAATTGGTTATTACTATTTATAATGGCTAGTTTTAATAATATTTTAATAGCATATTGTTGTTTAGTGAAACTCGGTATTGTGTACGACGCAAGCTACCGAAGAAGGTCGTGATTGCGTGTAATGAAAGGAAATTCACGGATGTGTTTTGTGAAGGCTCCTTTTGGTGTAGCGTAAATCACAAGACATTAATGAAATTAAAAGAATATTTATCATAAAATATAAGGGTGTTACATTCTACCCCCCTTTAAAATGAATTTCGCCCCCGAAATTTGTTTGGGTTATAAATGGTTTACTAGTCACAAGTTTGTTTAATAGAAACCCACATCATAAAAAGGAATAACAAAACCAATCTTTAAAAACAAATGTATGAAACGTAACGGTTACCCAAATAAACTAATCACTGGGTTTCCACATAGGTGAGAATATGGATATGGAAGGGAAATATAACCATCATGTTCTAATAGAGAGTGGTAGAGAACATGGCTATGGAAAAGACAGCAATCACAAAGCCATAAATTTGTGATGATCTACGGTACCATCTGATTCATCGGATATAAGAGCACTAGGACAACATTTTTGGTTTTCAGGATCATTTCTGTATTATTGAAGAATTTTCGAATCAAAAGAAATACTTAATTGATTTTTTTACAATCTCACCGTTGTTCTATCCATGAAAAATTTCCACTTCATCTCTTAATGAAATGAGGTTGAATTTTCCATTCATGATGTGTTAGCAGATCATGTGATAGAATGATGGTTCATTCCATCTGTCTCATACAAAAGGTTAGAAATGTTATCAAAAAATACATAAGTCCATCTATAGTGAGATTAATCATTTATGGTTCCTAGAATGAACTTATACTTCTTATATCATATTGTTTAATATAATAAAACTAGTTTCTACTAAACAGGGACTTCCTATAGGCCAGTGGTAGGCGATAAAGGCCAGTCGCACTTCAGTTGTGGGTTCGATTCCCACAGCCTTGCCTGACGCGATGGGTTGTCACCCATCCTGCTGGTTGTCCTTTTTCTAAAACTACATTACTATAACATCCCATAAATAATATCGAAAAAACTTCTATCCTTAAACAATACTAACTTATGTCCAAAATAATCCATTCCAATAATTAGTCTTATCTAAAATACTTCGGTCCAAGCTCATAGTATAAAGAAAATGATTACTTGAAATGTCATCAACCAAGCATGTGAATACCATCATTTATCCCCCATATATCTTGTTGGTCAAATTCAAATCATGTGAATACCTTAATCATGTATTATCTTGAAAAATTAATACCCATTAAACCATAGTGAAAACATGAATGCTGTCAAAAGTTAACTCTTTCCACATACCAAAATCCAAAAATTTATATACTCAAACCATGATATAACCTTCTTCTTATATCAGTCATGAGCTCATGAATACTATCAAACATTTAATTTTCTCTTTATCCCTTAATAATGTGCATATAATCTACTTTCCAAAAATATCTGAATCACTTTTCATGGTTACCGGTACCATAAAATTATTGAAATCCACAATAGACTAATACAGAAATATTCTAATACACCATAAATGTACCACAACAACATTATTCTTGAAAACCAATACATAAACACTTCAATCCATCCTCTTCAATGATTGTCCTGGAATAAGTCCTTCCTTGATTTATAAGTAACTTTTTAGGTCAGTGCATTATGTTGGGTAATTACCATGTTCTCCACAAATAACACATCGACCTCCATAACAATCAGTCACTCTATATCCCTATTCTCCACACAGATAACAACTGACCCCCCATTTGAGGTATTCCTCAAGGTTCTTCTTCCCTTCTTTAGAAATATCAATCTTCCTTTCTCTATGCTCCTCACTATGAGAACATGCATAAAATTCCATCTTCTTCTTATTTGATGACTTATGAATACAACTAAATTTCACCTTGTTAATCATATATCACAATGACTGATTCGACATAATCACTATATCTTTCTCTCTAGGCATTACGTAATTCCGTTGCTCGTAGTCACCAATTTGTCTGTTGGATTCAATGTTAACTGAATTTCTTCTGGTTCCCTCCATTGAATAAAACATAAAAAGAATTTTGTGAGAGGAAAAAATCATGCTTGGGAAAACAACATAGTAAAGGTGGAGTACCCTCAATATCTAACATCTTAGGATAAATTTTAAGATCGTTACCATCGTTCTAGGACTATATCCTATATGTATACTTATCCTTAGGGACATCCCTAGACATACCTTAGAAATATCTCTAGGGATCTCACTAACGTTTTCGCATCCTAGTTTCCAAAGGTTGACTAAACCTTTCCTCTAATAACAACTGTAACGGTCTGAGATTACATCCAGTGGATTATAATTGATACCCATCAAGGCACTCCATGGGCTGCTACACCCCCTGGGCGGGACCCAACACCATCCCCAGTGGCAGCCATTTCCTCATGAAGCCCTTGGGCGGAGAGCCATGATTCTTCCAACGCTCACATGTGAGAGTTCACAAGGATCAGATACATTCCTACCTCATTTTCCTCTGATACCAACTGTAGAGACCCGAAGCTTAACGTACAAGGACATTACATTACTTTTGCGGAATACTTAGTACATAACAAAAACACACACACATGGACCGTAATAGTTAATGTCTTTGGAAACTCGGAATATAATCTTCTAATTGTGGTGAAGGATCTTCAACATCTCCCATAAAGATCTTCATTTTTTTAACCTAAAACCATTCATTATATCCTGGGGAAAAGAAAACATAAAAGGGTGATCTAAAATGCTCAGTAAGGGTAAACAAAATAAATATCAATCACATCATATTCATAAGAACATAACATTTTGTAAAATCTTAACCTGCAAAAGAGATCATAATATCATAACATGGGATAAATAATAGTAGTGAAATGTAATTCCAGTAATCATAACTTAAAACATGAAACATTTTTTCATACACACATAATCATAGATAATCATTTCTTATTAGTGAAGACTAATTTCCCAGACTATCTTAGTGAACAAAGTCCATTTCTGAACCGAGTTCATTCCGCGTTTCAGTCCTGTTTCACTGAACCGGTTTAACCTGCCATTCCAGCCATGTCTATCTAATGAGATATAAAATTTTTACCCAATTCATTTGAGGGAGATATAGGTCCCACCCATCTCAAAACAATACCATTCATATGTGTGCCAAAAATCATAAATCACACATCATTGCATAACCCATGTAATAAAAATGGGATTCTTAAACAACATGACATCATAAAACAATTCATATAAGATAAAGGAATTAATAAAAATAATTCCATCACAAAATAATCAATAAATGTTATAATATGGATATAAAAAGAACCCTATATTATCTTAGATGGAAAATAATTTTGATAAAACACTTGAACTCCATTCTTGAGGAAAATATCCTTTCTACTTCAAAAACATTTTCCTTTCTTAACATGTCATAAAATGTTAAACTAAAAGAAGTTGATTAAAAATAAAATTGAAAACTTGTAAAGGATGATTCTTGGAAATAATGTTTTAAAAAATCCATTCATGCCGTATAAGTTAAAAATATTCTTCTTGTACTTTTTTCAGAAAAGTCAAAAAGTACCTCGTACGAAAAACGACAAAATATTCCTTTCATATATTTTACTATAAACTCACCAAAGGGTAAAAATGGATTTAAACAATTGTAGGTGGTTGGAAATATTATTAAATATTGAGGAAACATGGATGTGGATGATAAAATACACCCCAGTAAATACCAAAGTATAAACAATCTCGGATAAAAATGAGATTTTGATATTTCCCTTACCTTAGGTCCAATTTTCTTGTAAGTGTCTGAACCACCTATATAATGATTTAAATAAAGCCATTGACTTATTCCATAATCATACTTATTTTTATGATATCATATATGGTTCACTTATGACTTTATATTACACGTTCTTTTGTAAATTCCATGTTAAAGAGCGTTTTGGGTAAAATCGTGTCATTTGTAGTCCGTGTTTTGACTTGTAATTATTCATATGATTACTTAGATAATGAATAATTAATTCCAGAATATAAAACATGATATATAAATATATATAATATATATTCATAATATACATATATATAATAGATCAGTCAATGGAAATTAATACACCGTTCATAGAGATGGTAGGCCTTACGTACGCATGAACGTTGTTTTCGTTTCCTTATTGTGTTGAAAGGAATTAAGTAGATGACATACATATATATACAAATAAATACAGTATCATTATTATGTCATATATTTCATGATTAATTATTATATATACATTATAATCATTAATGAATGGTTAACGTGTAGAATGAATCTCATCGAGTCGTGGAAATGGTAGTCCGTAAGTACGCACGAGCGATGATATCATTCTCATGATCGTGGAATTTTATTGGAGTTCATGTATACTATTTCAGAAGAAATATCACATTACAATAATCATATATAGTTATTATTCACACCATCATACCCATCGAAGTAAGGTGGTGGTGGAAAATAGATTACACCACAGAGTGGAGATGGTATTCCTTACGTACGCATGCGCGGTGATTTCGTTTTCCGTAGGATGGATAGATGGTGAAACAGGGTTGTTTCATACATATGAGAACATATCAGTATATGAGTGATACTGATGTTATTACTTCATAATGAAACAACCTAAGAAGAAGAAGTGGAGGAAGAAATAAAGTTGAAATAATCTGTAATGGACATTACCTCTTTTTTGAAGCGCTTCTTTGAGACCACCTCTTAGGGCACTAAAATTGGTCTTTGAAGAAGACCAGAACCTCTAGGATGTTTCTATGGAAGTGTAGAATATAATTTGGCAGGGGTTGGCCGAGCTTGAAGGATCAAAGTGGTGTGAGGATGTGAGGGAGGAGGTGCCCTTTTATAAGGGTGGAGAGGGGCACCTTTGGAAAAACTGAAAATATTATTTTATTATAAAGCCATATTCGGTTTTAAATAACTCCAAATTGATTTATTTCGATGCTAAGGTGGGGATGGGTCGACATACTCTCATACATTAGAATTATAAATGTTTAGGTTCCTATTTTAACCTTATCATTTATATTTAACTTTATGTTAGATAATTTTACTTTTACCGTGTCTTTTTGTGTTCTTACAGTATAAGGTAAATAAAATTACTATAACAAGCCAAACGAACCCCAAGTTGTTTATTATTAATATATATAACCTTATCTATGTTATTTGGATGAACCTTAGATTTTTAGGAATAAAATAACAATTAATAATATAATATTGGTTTAAAAAACTATTTTATGTCAATTTTGACACTATTTAGTAATTTATTTTTGTGAAAATCATAACAGAATGATTAGTTCACAAAAAGTTACTTAAATTAATACTAAAATGTCATATTAACATAGAAAATTAGTGAAATTCATAAAAAGTCTCAAATTACAATTATTTGGGTGTTTATAACATCAATTATGTCAATATTTCATTAATAAGATAATTACTGCATCATCTTTGTGTCATAAATAAATTAACTTATTTAATGTCTAAAAATTACAAATGAAAAATAATTATGTAGGAAATAATTTTGTCTTTATAATAAATATTTATAGTTGAATTTATCTTATGTATTACCATATATTAAATTTTTTTTTGTTATTAAACATTGATTTTAACTATTTTAACCCTTCTTTAAATAAACTGATAATAAATGTACTAATCTAATCAAAGTGGGCCTAAATTGTCATATTTTATTCCTGAGGTTGTTTTTGGTCGAATTACACTTATCCAATCGAATTAGGACATGTGTTATGGTAATAATAATATCATTTTTACCCTTAACAACCCTATTTACTTTTAAATGTGGTTTTAAATTAAAAAGTTACTATTCACCAAAAATTATTTTCATCTCATTGAACCAAATTTTAGTCCTTGATATTAACCGTGTCTCTCGGATTTTTGAAATTCTACTCACAGAAGCGGTACAAATAAGTTTTATGAAAAATTCATTTTTTTTAACTACCACTTAGTGATTTCACTATTCATCAAAAAATGAATGTTTCCAGAAAAATACCAAAAATTAGGCCTAAGCTAAATTTGATATTATGAACTCAAAAATGATGTCTATTTTACCAAATTCAAAACATATCAGTTGCACTAATTTATTTAAAAATTAATTCCCGTCATCAAAACAAATAGTGTGTTCTTAAGAGATAATAACCATCAAAATATTGACACTTGTTTATGTCTGGTTTAAATGTGAAATTACATCCAATGAACAACATTATATTAAATTATAAAAATATATTCTAAATATACTTTAAAACCACTAAAATTAAAAATTTATCACTATTAATTATTTCGATTAAAAAGGATGTTTTTAATTAAAATTTATTAATTTTCACTATTCATTAGAAAATGAAAGTTATCTGAAAATTACCAAAATTTCACCCTAATCTAATTTTGATATTCCAAATCCAAAAATGAAGTCCATTTTGAAAAATAAAATTCATGAAATTTCAAAAAGTGGTTATTACTATTCCTAACCGATAGTTTTAATAATATTTTAATAGCATAATGTTGTTTAGTGAAACTCGGTATTGCGTACGATGCAAGCTATTGAGGAAGGTCGTGATTGTGTGTAATTAAAGTCAAGTCAAGGATGCGTGTTCTGCAAGATCCTTTTGGTGTAGCATATAACACAAGACATTAATGAAATTAAAAGAATATTTTTCATAAAATCTCGGGGTGTTACATTATGTTTCTTTTCTTATTTAACATCTCATTATTCAACATGAGAGAACAATTCTATATGATATTATTTCCTCAACATCCCCTAAGAATAAATATATCATCTATGATATAAAATGATATTTTATACTTGAACATTATTTGTTAGAATCATATGATGTGAAAAATATTATTCTTTATCACTTAAATTTTTTAAATAAACTTCTTCATACCAATATACTTTAAAATCCTCACTATTTTCTGAAACATCAAATTCATATTAAAAAAATATTCATTATCATTACATTGGAAGAATTCTTCTTCATATGAGTTTAATTTATTTATAGGTTCCACCAATTTGAAATTAACAGATTAAAAAATAATCTCTATATTGTTCGTGGAACAATAACATCTAAGACAACCCTGCTCTTTATTTCACACTTAAACAAGATTTATTACATAAAAATCACTTGATAAAACCTAGAATATTGATAGGTATAGTGTCTTTGGGGCTTTGGGTAATATAATAACAACTTAAGAAACAAAATAAAACATCTTTATTAAATAATTCCTTTACATGACCTCTATATTCCCACATAGCATTGCATAGGATAACGTAAGGACTTTCATAAGAAAAGGATGACATATAAAGCCCAGTAAGGGAATAAACATGGGATAACATGAGGAAAACAATAAATGTTATAAAATAGGAATATCAATAGAGCACAAGAGACACATTAACATAAAGTCATGATAAATCATGATAATCATAACATGGAGATTTGGAAACAATAGTTAACATGGAATTAGCATGAGCTAAGGATCATTGCACATTGATAATGTGTAAACCCTCATGGAACATTAAGCATGAGTAAAACCTCATTGAATGTGAATTAGTACGATTCAACACTCATTTCACATGACATATCATGATACTATACTTTACCCATGGCATTGAAGTACTATCAGGGTGCACCCTTCTTAAGCTTTTCAATTCATGCATAAGTGTGCCACATGGATCATAAAACATTGATTTATTAAACATCATCATTTATTCAATGATTAATTATTGTGGAATTAATACATGAAATTATACAATGAATAAGTAAATATTTATAAAGGTTAATACCCTTGATAGAGAAATTGGAATGGTATTCACTACACAATGACTTTGGCTTGGAAACACGTGGTGCAATTTCAGCAGCATAACGACGTGGCATAAGAATTCGTTCCAATGGTTTATGAGAGATAAAGGGGTGTATCATCATATGTACATTAAATGGAATCTATGGTGGTTATATAATACATGTCCCAATAATTGTAATGGAATTTTGATTCCTGATATAATAATTATTTCTTGAATGTAATTGAGGAGAGATAAATTCTTTTCAGAATTTCGGCATAGTAACAGGTGTACATTGGAGGCATTTTATGAAAGATAAAGGGGTATCCAATATAAGTCTCTGGCCTCAAACCTTACTTAATATTTAATTAAATGAATAATTCACATTGAGGATCTTTTCAGGTTTTGAGTTTTAGAGAATTATATGATAAATCATGAATTACATTCCACATTTAAACAAAGTGGTTACATAAAAGATAATATTAGTTTTTTAACATCAATGGAAAAATATTTAAAATAAAACATGGATTATTTCTTGACACTTCCTTGACACTATCATCATATCATGCACCATTCCCTTGACCTGTGAAAAATATTTCATAAACAAGGGATGAGCATAAAAAGCTCAGTAAGGGATATAAAAGTATGAAAAGAAAACATTAGTCCATGTATGAAATCATACATTACTCATAAAATATATGCATCAAATCATGAATAAATCATAGAAATCATAAGGCATAAAGGTAACTTGAGGCATTCATAACATTCTAACGTAGGTAGTAACCCTCTTGGATACGTTTGGAATACCCATCATAGTATATTCCCTAAATCTCTTCGGAGAAACATTAATGTTTAAATCCTTCACGTTACCCAATTTATTGGAGATCTATATTGGGCTCACCTGCCCATAGTTTATCACAGAACCACCCGTCTTCATAATAATGTCCAAGAACCATAACATAATCGTATCACATAAAACATACATAAAGGAAACAAAACATTTCCACTTTTCAATCACAAGATATCAATACAACAAATTGATATAAAAACATTATGAAAACCATTTTCAATACCAAAAGAAAATAAAATTAAAACATGGTATTTATTTTTCTTTAAAAAAAAGGTATTTCTTGTAGAGGAAGCCGAAACTCAAATAATGGTCACAGCGGCGGAGAATTCGTTTTCGTCGCATACGTACGAAAAAACATTCCCTTTTGTCATTTAGTAAAAAACATTGTATAAAAAATATTTCTTTCAGATAAAAGTAAAAGTCAAAGGGGTTTTTACACTGTATAAAAGATAGTTCTGTATACAACATAATATGCCTCAATGAATGGAGATTGAGACGAAGTCCCTTACAAAGACGGTATCCTTGGATTAAGGATATATCAATTACATAAATATGTGTGACAAAAGAATACACAAAATATAAGTGGATATTAAGTGTAAAAAATCATAGGGTATTCACACATATTAATAGAACGACATATTCATGGAGTACAAGTTTATCCCAAAGAATCAAAATTGGGTTAAGAAGTTTCCTTGCAAAAATTCGACAGCCTAACGGCGTCACTTCAAAATTCATAAAAAGAGTTGATGAGGGATAAAAAGGGAATCTAATCACTTGTAAATTAAATTTACATCAATAAGGATATATGAGAACATATCCCAACAAAAGGAGATGTAAATTAAAAGTCATAACAAAAAGAAGTCTTTTTAGAGAAGAGGAGGGTGAAAGGTCCCCTTTCCGAGTTGGGTAACATTCGAAACGTGCACCCCATGGAATAAGGTTCATAAAATGAAGATGTAAAAACCCATAGATGAAATTATACTACACAAATAGTATAATAATGGTCAGTACATACACCACTCAAAGAAATAGTGGCAAATGTAGCATAAATGTCATGGGAATAAAAGTGAGATTAAAAATTGCTTACGAAAACTCGGCAGCCTGACAACGCCACTTAAAACATCCAAAAATGGATTTATGGGATCAAATAGGGAATCTCATAATATGAACATAAAAATTACAGTATTATGAATATAAAATAACATCCCCAAACATAATAAAGATGAGCATAAAAAAATGAAATAAAAGCTAGTACTTAAAAAGAAAGAGAGGGGTTATATCTCTTATGAAAAATTCGGCAGCCTAACAGCGCCACTCAAAACATCCAAAATTGATTGATGAGAGAAAATAGGGTCTCTCATCATATGAACATAAAAATTACAGTAGTATTAATATAAAAGAACATCCCAATCATAAGAAAGATGAGCTTAAAAGGAATGACATAAAAGAGTGTACTTAAAAAGAAAGAGAGGGGTAGGATCCCTTACCTTGTGTCCGACATGACTCGATCATTCTTTAATCTCCTGAATAATAAAATTTTGGGAATTCATAATTTCATAAGAAACCTAATTTAATGATTATTATTCAGTTCATATCACATATTATAATGTTATAATAATTGGTTAATAAAGTGAGTTCATATCAGATGTTTTTGTCGATGTTTAGTACATGAGTAAAAATTTAACTTGTTGGAAAAGAATTTTCCATGTAGTTATAGGTACATCATATCCAGAATAGTATTTATGTTTTTAATATTATATATATCCATTATATATTCATTTTAGACTATTCCATAGCATTTGGAGATAAAAAATTAAAAGCACCGTTCATGGAGTCGGTAGGCCGTACGTACGTATGAACACTACTTTCATTTTTAGTCATATTAATGGAATTAAAACATAATGAAAGATATATATAAATTATAATTACATAATGATATCCATCATTTATATGTAATATATTACATATATATACATTATATATATGTACTTATAAAAGTACATTAAATTTGGAGATAAAAATGAAATGTACCGTTCATAGAGATGGTAAGCCGTACGTACACATGAACGCTACATTCATTTTTTTGTATTCAATGGAATTAAATAATAATTAAATGAAGGTATATTATAATTCCAGTAGGATTTCATATGTAATAACATTAATTCCATCCTCTATACGTCCCACATATGGCATTAACGAATCAAATCACCGTGAGGGGGAGGTAGTCCACACTTCCTAAAATGAAGATATCTCGTTTACCCATAATGGAAACCATAAATTTATGCCATAAATAAAAAATACATAAGCTTAAGGAAAACATAAACATATTATATATCATATATAAATATAGTGACTTCTTAATGGACACCTCTGAAGGTGTTAAAATATTATTGAACAATCATCGTTTCGTGAGGCAATAATTCTCCATCCACAGAAAAATTATGTTCTTTAACCATTAGACGGAGGTGTGTGAATGTGTAGATTGAATCCTTATTAAAAAAAATCCTAGTATATATTTAAGATACTGGTTTTGTTACAAAAAAAAGGAATAAAAAGAGTTTAGGGGTTTGGAGAAGCAAAATAAAACAAAATATCAAAAGAAAAGACATTACGTTTAAATCGGGTAACTCTCTTTGATTTGAGCTGAAAGGTTTTCTAGGAAATGATTATGCCCAATGTGAGGCTTAAATGATGATGAGAGGGATGTGGATAGATGAAATGGGAAGGGGTTTTCCAATCAAAATTCTTGAAAGTTGTGTGTAAGGTGGTAGAGGTGGGGGCCTTTTATAAGAGGAGAGGAGGAGCACTCTTGGAATGTTATAAAATATTACTTTATTATAAAATGATTTTCGGATTTTAATGGTCCCAAAAGAAAATATTTCTAGGATAAGGTTATAAGGTTTCGAAATCCACCCATTAAATAGGTTTGTGACATGTTTAGGTCTTAGATTTTACATTATCTTTTCATTTTATTTAAATCAATAAATAATGTGGTAATCACTGCATCATCACAGTGTCATAAATAAATTAATTTACTTAATGTCTAAAAATTATAAAAAAAAATATCATGATTTAGGAAATATTTTTATCTTTCTAATGAATATTTATAGTAAAGAATTTGACTTATATAACCCCAGGTAAAAACTGATATAGTAAAACAACACATGTTTGTGACATTTTAATTTTATCTTTAAATAAAAAGGTATTAATTTCATTTTCCAACCAACGTGGCTCCATAGGGTCCCCAAGTTTACCCATGTATTTTTTTGGTTGTCCATGACTCATAAAATAAGGGTAGAACATGTTTCATGATCATTTCATATTATTAGAACATTATCTTTACCTTAGATTACACTAATTACCTCTACTCGTGATTAAAAACTTAAGAATTACTATTCATCAAAAAATTTATTTTAATCCCATTGAACCACATTTTACATCCTAATTAAAACCATGATTGTCAGATTTTTTAAATTTAAACCACATAAGTGGTAAAGTTTCATTTAAACGAAAAAACAGTTTTCAAACTACCACATAGTGGTTTCACTATTCATCAAAAATTGATGTTTTTCAGAAATATACCTAAAATTCACCCTAAACTATATTTGATATTCTGAATTCAAAAATTATTTCTATTTTTAAAAATTCAAAACATATAAGTTTCATTTAATAATTAAATAATTAATTCCCACTGTCAAAACAAATAGCTTGTTTTTAAGAAACAATATCTACTAAAATATTGACACTAGTTGAAGTCCAATTTCAATGTGAAATTATTTCCAATGACCACTATTGGATTAAATGGTAAAAATTTATTCTAATTTCACTTTAAAAAAATTCATAAGATAATCTAATCATATAAATAAATTAGATTAAAAAGAGGATTTGAATTAAAATACAACATTTTTCACTATTCATTAAAAAATGAACTTTATCGGAAAAATACCAAATATTTACACAAAGTAAATTTTGATGTCCCAATTATAAAGAAGATTTTTTTTTCATATATAACACATAAAATTTTCAAAAAGTGGATTTAAAAGAGGTTCACCATCAAAAGGCGGTTAATCGACGTTTTAAAGAATATTAGAATGTTTACGTTTAAAATTGGATTCATTCGCATTTTTAATACTCTAAAATTTATCGTAAAAATTAAAAATATTTAACAAACATTTATAATAATTTTGTAGTTAGTTCTGTTGATTCCCGCCATTACAACGGCTAGGCGTTAACTACCATTTAAAATAATATTATTTTATTATTAGAGTGCAACGTAAGATTTCAAAGGAACTCGTTGTTTCGTATTGGGTAATCCATAGAGCATAGAGTTACCTTTAAATTAATATTAAAATTTTATTAACAAATAGGGATAAATATACAAAATTTCATATTCATTATTTACCTGGGGTGTTATATCCTTCCCTCCTTTTGGGAATTTTTTCCTCGCAATTTTATAATTGGGATCAGAAACATCATTGAAAGTCCCACATCCGAACAAGAGTTGGTAAAACAATTAATTTAAAAGAAAGAAAGAGAAGTACAGAGGTCACCCGAGTTAATCCATACTAGGATTCCATGTAGTAAAACATGGATATGGAAAAAAAGGGTCATGTTCTGAGGGAGAGTGATAGTAAACATATCTAGGAGAAATTAAACCATAAGAAAATCCCAAACTTGTGATGGGTTAAACGATATTCGATTCCCCAGTAGAAAAAGTTAAAAGACATCATTTTTTTAAGTTACTCTTAATTGAGGAATTTATTTTTGAGCTTAACTAAATCATAATGAATCATACTTACCTGTCATGTAGTCTTTCAAATTTTACTAGATTCCTTAATCAAACTCATATTTTATCCAAAACATGAGTATTTAGGAAGACTTGTTCGCATTAAGAGTACTATACTAAACTTTTTGAGAATCAACTAATCCACAAAAGAGAACTATATATTTCCCATTTATTCAGACTAAAACCAAAACCAAAATTGTTAGTATGAGATCGGAGAATCCACAAAAGTATAATCCTTTTTAAAAAGAAAATCTATTCTTAATATCCAAAATTTGTCCAAAAAAACCAAAGTTCAACGAAGACCATTCGATAAACAAATATCCATAAAATTATTCAAAGTAAAACAAACAAATATTTAATCCCAAATATTTGAAGGATTTAATCACATAGTCTTCCAAGGTACAAATTAATTTTTTATCCAAATAACATCAGTTTCTCTTAAATTCTAATATTGAAAAGTAATTAACCTAATCACATATCCTCCATGATAGGTTAATCATTTCCATAGATAACCTAAAATAAACATACTCTTGATTCCTAAAATCATCCAACTAAAAAGAATGAGTCAACCTAACCAGGGACTTCACATAGTCTAGTGGTAGGCGATAAATACCACTCGCACTTTGGTTGTGGGTTCGATTCCCGCAGCTTTGTCTGACACGACGGGTTGTCACATGGTCTTCATGTTGTCCTTTTTCCAAAACTATATAATTCTTAAAAAATTCCCCAAAAGAGATAAAATCTTCAAAAATAATTATAACATATTTTAACCTCAATTTTATCTCATGCCTTTCATTTTCCATCATAACATATAATAACCCATAATTACCTCAATAGTAAGGATCATATAAACCCTAATGGTTACCTTTATAATTATTACCTGAACTTCCACATCGATTGGTCATCTCGTACATGATGCATTACAGAACATACCAAGGTTCAAGTGGTTGATCATGACTCCTTGATAGTTGGTTTAGAACAACCACGTGTTTCCTCATTGAATCCCCCATCTCATCCAGTATCTTAATCAGAGAACCACCACAGTTTCCTTCAAACCTATGGTCACTTTGGTGCCTGCTAGATCCATCTAGTCACTAAAAACAGAAATGTCAGTGTGAGTATATCAACAAAACCATCACGTACTAATGAGGAAGATAAGAACTAAGATTTACTTACTCATTCACTTTATCTAAAACTATGACTCTTTCTGAAATCCAAAACATTATGGTAATGTCACTTATTCTTAGAGAATACCCTAACCTCTAAAGTTATCTAAACTGACCTTTGATAACAACTATAAGGCCCCGACCTTAAACCTTATTTAATATTGAATTAAATGAATAATTCACATTGAAGATCTTTTTAGGTTTAGAGTTTTAGAGAATTAGATCATAAATAATGAATTACATTCCACATTTAAACAAAGTGGTTACATAAAAGATAGTATTCGTTCATTCCCATCAATGGAAACATATTTAAAATAAAATAGGGATTCTTTCTTGACACTTCCTTGACACTATCATCATATCATGCACCATTCCCTTGACCTGTGAAAAACATAAAAAAAACTTTGGATAAGCAAAAAAAGCTTAGTAAGGGATATAAAAGTATGAAAAGAAAACATTAATCCATATTTGAAATCATACGTTACTCATAAAACATAAGCATCAAATCATGAATAAATCATATAAATCATAAGGAATAAAGGTAACTTGAGGCATTCATAACATTCTTATGTAGGGAGTAACCCTCTTGGTTAAGTATGGAATACCCATCACTGTATATTCCCTAAATCGCTTTGGAGAAACCTTAATGTTTAACTCCTTCGTGTTACCCAATGCATTGGAGAGATATATCAGGATCACCTGCCCTATGTTTATCACGGAACCACCCGTCTTCATAGTAATTCCCAATAAACATACCATAATCATATCTCATAAAAAATGCATAAAGGAAACATAACATTTCCACTTTTCAATCACAATATATCAATACAACACATTGATATAAATACATTATGAAAACCATTTCCAATAAAAAAATGAAAGAAAAGTAAAACATGGGATTTATTTTTCTTTTAAAAAAAGGTATGACTTGTAGAGGAAGTCGAAACTGAAATAATGGTCACGACGGAGAAGAAGTCGTTGTCGCCGCATATGTACGACAAAAACATTCCCTTTTGTTGTTTAGTAAAACAATTTTTATAAAAAATATTCCTTTCGGATAAACGTAAAACTGAAAGCAGTTTATAGACCGTATAAAAGAAAGTTGTGTATAAAACATAATATGCCTCAATGAATGGAGATTGAGACGAAGTCCCTTTCAAAGACGGTATCCTTGGATTAAGGATAAATCAATTACATAATTATGTGTGAAAAACGAATACAATAAATATAACTGGATATTAAGTGTAAAAAATAAGAGGTTATTCACTCATATTTATAGAATGAAATATTCACGGAGTACAAGTTTATCCCAAATAATCAAAATTGGTTTACGTAGTTCCGTTGAAAATATTCGACAGCCTAATGAAGTCACTTCAAAATTCAGAAAAAAAGTTGATGAGAGATAAAAAGGCAATATCATCACTTTTAAATTAAATTTACATCAATAAGGATATATGAGAACATATCCCAAAAAAATAAGATGTAAATTAAAAGACATAACAAGAAGAAGTATTTTTAATGAAGAGGAGGGTGAAAGGTCCCCTTACCGAGTTTGGTAACTTTCGAAACGTACACCCCATGGAATAAGGGTCATATAATGAAGATGTAAATACCCATAAATGAAATTATAATACACAAAGAGTACAATAATGGGAATTACATAAAACACTCAAATGAAATAGTGGAAAATGTAGCATAAATGTCACAGGAATAAAATTGAGATGAAAAATCCCTTACGAAAACTCTGCAGCTTGACGGCGCCACTTGAAACTTACAAAAATGGATTTATGAGATCAAATAGGGCCTATCATAATATTAACATAAAAATTAAAGTATCATTAATATAAAGAACATCCCCAATCATAAGAAATTTTATCCTAAAATAAAGGACATAAAAGCGAGTAATTAAAAAGAAAGGAGGAGGTTAGATCTCTTACAAAAAATTCGGCAGCCTAACGGCGCCAATCAAAACATCCAAAATGGATTGATGAAAGAAAACAGGGTCTCTCATCATATGAACATAGAAATTACAGTAGGAGTAATATAAAATAAAAACCCAATCATATGAAGGATTATCTTAAAAGGAATGAAATAAAAGAGTGTACTTAAAAAGAATGAGAGGGGTAGGATCCCATACCTCGTGTCCGACATGACTCAATCGTTCTTTAATATCTTGAATAATAAAATTTGGTCAATTTATAATTTCTCAAGGAACTCCATTAAATATTATTATTTAGTTCATATAACATATTATAATGTTATAATAATTCGTTAATAATGTGAGTTCATATCAGACGTTTTTGTCGATTTTCGGTACATGAGTAAAAATTGAACTTGTTGGAAAAGAATTTTCCATGTAGTTAAAGGTACATCATATCCAGAATATTATTGATGTTTTAAATATCATATATATCTAGTATATATTCATTCTAAACTATTCCATAGAATTTGGATATAATAAATTAAAAGCACCGTTCATGGAGATGGTAGGCCGTACGTACGCATGAACGCTACTTTCATTTTTTTTCATATTAATGGAATTAAAAAAAATTGAGAGATATATATATTATAATTACAGAATTATATCTACCATTTATATGTAATATATTACATATATATGCATTATATATATGTACTTATAATAGTACATAACATTTGGAGATAAGAAATGAAATGTACTGTTCATGGAGACGGTGAGCCGTACGTACGCATGAACGCTACTTTCATTTATTTTTTTAATTTAAATGGAATGAAATAATAATGAAATAATGTTATATTAAAATTCCTGTAGGATATAATATGTAATACCATTACTTCCATCCTTTATACGTCCCACATATGGCATTAACGAATCAAATCACTTTGAGGGGGCGGTAGTCCGCACTTTCTAAAATGAAGATATCGCGTTTACCCATAATGGAAACCATAAAGGTATGACATAAATGAAAAATACAGAAGCTTAAGGAAAACATAAACATATTATATATCATATATATATATAGTGACATCTTATTGGCCACCATTTAATATGTTAAAATAATATTGAACAATTATCTTTTTGTGAGGCAGTAATTCGCCATCCACAGAAATAGTATGTTCTTTAACCATTATACACAGGTGTGTGAAAGTGTAGTTAGAATATTTCTTATAAAAACATCCTAGTATATTTAAGATACTTTTTTGTTACAAAAAAAATTAATAAAAATATTTTAGGGGTTTGGAGAAGAAAAATAAAACAAAAGAACACAAGGGAAGACATTATATTTAAATCGGGTAACTCTCTTGGATTTGAGCTCAAAGGCTTCCTTGGAAAAGATTCTGCCCAAAGTGAGGGTTCAATGATTAATGGAGGGATGTGGAGAGATTACATGGTCAGGGATTGGCCGAGCCAAATGCATGAGAGGTGTGTGTAAGGTGGTAGAGGTGGAGGAATTTTATAAGAGGATAGGAGGGGCACTCTTGGAATGTTATAAAATATTACTTTATCATAAAATGATTATTTGATTTTAAAGGTCCCAAAAGGAGATTTTTCTAGGATAAGGCTATAAGGTTTCGAAATATACCCTTCAAATAGGTTTTTGACAAGTTTAGGTCTTATATTTTACATTATCTTTTCATTTTATTTAAATCATTAAATAATGAGGTAATCACTGCATCATCACGGTGTCATAAATAAATTAAGTTATTTAATGTATAAAAATTATAAAAAAAATATCATGATTTAGGAGATATTTTTATATTTCTAAGTATATTTATAGTAAAAAATATGAATTATATAACCCCATGTAATCTTTTTTTAGTAAAACACCTCTTGTTTATGACATTTTAATTTTAACTTTAAATAAAAAGGTATTAATGTCATTCTCCAACCAAAGTGGCTCCATGGGGTCCCCAAGTTTACCCATGGATGGTCTTGGTCGGCCATGACTCATACAATAAGGGTAGAACATGTGTCATGATCTTTTCAAATTATTATAACATTATCGTTACCTTAAATTACACTAATTACCTCTAATCGCGATTAAAAATTTAAGAGTTACTATTCACCAAAAAAATTATTTTATTACCATTGACCAACATTTTAAATCCTAATTACAACCATGTATGTTGGATTTCTTATATTCAAACCACAGAAGTTGTAAAGTTTCATTTAAATGAAAAAATAGTTTTTAAACTACCACTTAGTGGTGTCACTATTAATCAAAAATTGATGTTTTTCAGAAAAATAACAAAAATTCACCCTAAGCTATATTCGATATTATGAATTAAAAACTTGTGTATATTTTACAAAATTCAAAACATATAAGGTGCATTAATTAATTTAATAATTAGTTCTCGTCGTCAAAGAAAATAGCGTGTTTTTAAGAAACAATATCTACTAAAAGATTGGCACTAGTTTAAGTCCAATTTCAAAGTGAAATTAATTCCAATGCCAAATATTGGATTAAATTGTAAAAATATATTCTATTTTCACTTTAAAAACAATTCAAAAGATAATATAATCATATAAATAAATTCGATTTATTACATAAAATTCAATTGATACAACATAGAATATCTACAGGTTTAGTTTCATTGGGGACTAAGATCATTACATAACAATTTAAAACCTAAAATACATCATCATTATTGAAAACATCCTTTACATAACCCCTATATTCCCTCATACTTAGCATTACATATGTTAACCTGATGACATGCATGAGTAAAGGTTGAGCTATAAATCACACTAAGGGAATAAACATGGATGACATAAAGAAAACAATACATGTTAAACAATAGTAATATCAATAGATCACATACGAAACATGAACGTAAAGGCATGATAAATCATGATAATCATAACATGGAAATGTGGCAACAACACATAACATGGAATTAGCATGATCCATGTCTCATTGCACATGGAGCATGAGTGAACCATCATTGAACATGAAGCACGAGTAAACCATTTTTTCACTTTAATTAGAATGATTAAACACTCATTTCACATGAAATATCATGACACTATACTTGACCCAATGCATTGGAGCGCTATTAGGGTGCACCCTTCTTAAACATTTCATTTCATGCATAAGTGTGCCACATGGATCAGAAAACATGGATTCATTAAACATCATCATTTATTCCATGATAAATTAATTTTGAATTAAGACATGAAACTATATAATCAATATGTAAATGTGCATAAATGTGAAAAACCATGATAAAGAAATGGGCATGGTATTCAGTACACAATGACTTTGTCTTGGAAAAAATGTGGTTCAACTTCGGCAGCATTACGGCATGACATAAGAATTAATTAAAATAGTTTATGAGAGAGAAAGGGGTGTCTAATAATATGTACATGAAATTTACACTAATGGGGTAATATAGATACCTGTACCAAAAATTTTAATCGAATTTAGATTCATGATACCAAATAATTTATTGAATGTAATTGATGAGAGAGAAATTACTTTTGAAATTTCGACATAGTAACAAGTGTACATGGGAAGCATTTTCTGAGAGATAAAGTTGTCTCCATCATTCAAAAATAAATAAGGGAGAATGGGGGATGTGAGATACCTTACCCCAAAATTTATAATTTAAATTAAAATGGCATTACAACTTAATGAAAATTGGATAGAAATGAGAAAGGAAGAAAAACCTTGCATGGAAGTGTGCTTCCAAAGGATTGGAAGAGGATTGATAGAGGATTCCTGGGAACTCGGGGAACCTTGGGAGGTTTTTAGAGAAATGAGGGATGTGTTTGGATGAAATAAAATGGCTTTCAGTGAAGATTAAGTCGGAGATTGGGTGGGTTTATATAGGAAGATACAAGGAATTCATTATTATTTAGGTTTAGGACACCTCACACTAAACTAATCAAAACCACAAACCAACCAACCGTTTGTGTCCATGGTTTCTCAAAAAGGGGAGTGGAAGACAATATTTTATAAGTCCAATGGCCTATATTATTAAAATAATTGGTTTGATTATGTAGAGGTTAGTCAAACTCTTGAGGAAAAAAATTAAAAAGATAAAATATTTTATAATTCATGGAGGGTCTACTAAGGCATCAAAAAATTAGTCAAATGAAAATATAAAATCACATTATTTTATGTATAAAACATATATTGTATAAAAATATCATTTACAGTATTCTATTATATCACTATTGGGTCATTATGATGTCTAAAAACACATTATATAATTAAACGGTATTTAATTTTTACCCAAAAATTGGACTGTCACAAAAAATTATTAAAAAATAATCATTGGATAATTTCGAAGTCCTGATTCCAAATATAATGTTAATTTTATCTAAATAATTTTATAAATATCTGAATTTTCACATTTAAATTAAAAACTGACTTTTATCGAAAAATCATGTGTTTTGAAGAAAAAAACTTTGAAACCTTAATAAAAATTACAATTGCATTTATAAAATTATTCAATCATTTATATTTAATAAAAAGAAATTTAAAAATAATAAAAATATTTTCTTAAAATATTATTTAAATCAAAAATCCATTAATTCATAAAAATATATTTCTTAGTTGAATATTAACCAAAAATACTATTTGCGCTTCAAAACAATTTACAAACTAACATTAATAAAAAGAATGTATATTTTTTATTTTATAAAAAAATAATGTACATAATCATAGTGCTTGGGTCTTGTTAAATATCCCCTTAAAACACACACATAATACCTTAGGGTATGGTGTGAAATGGTGACATACTTTTTGGGTGGATTGAATAACATCGCTTGAGTGGTCATCTCTATCAACTTCCACTTCTCTCGTAGGAGGTTCTGCTCGAGCATAACGTATTCAAGCATAGCATGGGCATGGTCAAGAGTGAATCCCAAAGATTCCACCTCCTTTCTAAGCGCCAAAAAATGGGCTTCATAGGTGGAAGGTATACTAGATGAGGCCACCGCTTTCGTTGTTTGAGTGAATTGTATTTTTTAATGCCTTATTTTTATACTAATCATTTCATCACTATTAAACGTCTATATTAGCAACGATCATAATTCTTAATGATATTTTCAAATAAATCCAAAGACATAATTCCAAATAAGTTCACATATTATAAAAAAAATTAAAAAATAAGACATTTAATTATATCTAGAGGAACACACATTTATGAAAGTTTAGGTCATTACAACATCCTTTCCCATTTGGTCGACAACTGAGGAAGATACCATAAAATACTATTTTTCAAAATTTTCAATGATTTTCACATTTAACATTGATAATTCCTGGTATTCCAATACATTCTTTGATACATAAAACCTACGAATTTATTAGGTTAAATTATAATACGATGAAATATAATAATTCATATTATAAATACAATGATTTTGAATATGAACCACTACTCCAATATCTTGTTTATTGAAATATTGATATGTGGATGCTCTAAAAACCTAGTTCAAGCAATCTCCACAATACTTCAGTTATTTTATTCAGCCACAAAATATTTTCGATGAGTGTATTATTCTATGATTTAATGAAATATACCATGTTTTTTTATATAGGCCTAAAATATACAACCAATATACTCAACATAATTACATATCAAAAACTTCTTCAAAGAGTATCCACACACTTTCTCTATACTTCTTTAGAAACTCTTAAACCAAATTCGAGTATCTGATATTTTCTTCATAACAATAATACATGTAATTTTATTAATGTTTCAATGAAATAAAAAACAAACATATCTTAATTTATTTATTTCATACACATGGGATTTCAAATATCAAAGTGAATTAACATTAAATTATCATTAGAATGTATTGAAATATTCTTTAGTAGATTATTCACAATCATTGTCTATTGAAAAGTAGAATAATTAAAATTTATTTGTCTTTACATTAAAATATCATCCCAAACATTATGCCTATAGATAATCCTATACATTTTATTTTGGCCATGATGTCAAAGTATTCTATGCAACTATTGATTATCTTATTTCATACTCAAATAAAAATATTTTACAATATCATGAATTTCAGACAAATAACCTATTATTTGTTGTCATATTGTTAATATGCATCCATATATCATAATATTCAAAATAATCCCATTATTTTGAAAAAAACCATTACCAAGACACACTATGAATATTGTTTTTCAGTGCTTCGATATAGAATGAAAATTTTTTATAATATCCATAGACTCTAAAAGAAGATCATTCTTTTTGATAGCGTACGTGACATGCAGCACCAAGCATAAAATGGAATATAACATCCCTATGCTGTTCAATATATTTAATATAGTCAATAAGTTTTGTTAATGATATATATTGAAATGAATGCAATGCTTAGATAGACTCTGTTACACATTACAATGACATTCTTTAATGGATTGTGTTATATATAAGATTGAGTTTTACCGAATACTGTTAACATTATTATTTATAAAGATAATTACAGTATTAGACAATTAATTAGATGTTATTAATGATGTTAAAAAACATATTAAAACATTTGGTTTTCACAAATATAAAATTAATTATTTGGTTACCAATCAATTTTAAATGAAAATTTAAACCAATTTATTATAAAGGAAATGTTTAAATAATATATATATATATATATATATCCCAAAAGAGTATTATCATAATAAATGTAATTAAATAATATATGTTTTATAAATTAATGATATATATATATATTATATGTAGAGACCCAAAGCTTGAAATACATGGAAATTACATTAATTTTGTATAACACTTCATACATAACAAAAACTAACACCCAAGGACCGTAATAGTTTAGTGTCTTTGAAAATAAATAAAAATCTTCTGATCATGGTGAAATATCTTCAACAACTCCCATAATGATCTTCCCCTGTTTTTTTCATACCAAAAACATTTCTTTATATCCTAGGGAAAAGAAAACATAAAAAGGGTGAGCTCAAATGATCATTAAGGGTAAACATGGAGAATATAAAACAATCCATAAAAATTTGAACGTAAAAAATTGACCATAAAATCTAACATCAAAATCTCGAGTAACGACATAAAAAATGGTAGTACATAAGGCATAGACAATAAAGAAACATTAATCATGATAATGTAGCATGGGAATAAAACATGTAATTGTGGAAAACTGTTAATCACATGATATTATTTCTATAGTAGCCAAGCCATTGCTTCCAAGACCATCGTAGTGGAAAAAGTCCGTTACTGAACATGGTTTAATTGCCATTCCAGCCCAGTATTACTGAACCAAATTTACTTTTCATTCCATACATGTATATCTCAGTAGATATAAATCTTTAACCAATGCATTGGAGGGAGATATTGGTCCCACACATCTCATAAAGAAATCATTATTACGTGTTCCACAAAATATACATAAATCATTCATCATAACCCATCGAATAAAATGGGTTTCATAAACATCATCCCATCAAAACATAATACATATATAAAAATGGATATCATTTCATCATAAACAAAATCAAAGCATGTAAGTAATAGGAACATTATACTTGAAACATAACTATATTCAATAATTTAATCTTATATGGAAAATAGTTTTGAATGAAAACTTGAAGTGAATTCATGAGGAAAATATCCGTTCTTCTTCAAAATAATTTTATTTTCTGCAAATGTCGTGCAATTTTAAAATAAAAGAATTTTTTTTGAAAATAATCATGAAAATTTTTAGAATAAGCATCATGGAAATAAGGTTTTATGAAACCGTAAAAATTCATTAACACCATATAAGTTTAAAAAAACAATCTTCTCGTACTTTTGCCAGAAAAGTCAAAAAGTACCTCATATGGTAAACAAATATTCCTTCCATACCATGTGGTAAAATTCAAAAAAGGGTAAAATTAATTTAAATATAAATTAATGAATAGTAAACATTTTATGAAATTATTTGAGAAAACATAGACATGGATGATAAACACAACCCCAGTAAATACTTATGAATAAACCATCCCGTATAAAAATGAGATTGGAATAATTATCCGTTACCTTATGTCCAATTTCATTCGTATGTGTCTCAGACTCCCGTATAGTGGGTTTTATCATATTATTAACTTATAACAGAACCATAATCAGATTTATGGTATCATATATGATTCACTTATGACATTATATTACCCTTTCATTTGTCAATTCCATGTTAAAGTAGCGTTTTGGGTAAAATCGTTTCATTTATCATACATGTTTTTGGCTTGTAATTATTCATATAATTACTTAGATCATGTTTAATTACTTCTAGAATGTAAAACACGATTCATATATACTATATATTCAGAATATATATATATTAGACTGATAAATGGAATGAAATACACCGTTCATGTAGTCTGTAGGCTGTAAGTACGCATGGAAAATGTTTTTGTTTCCTTATTAAATTGAATGGAAGTAAATGGCATATATATATATACATAAATTAAGTATAATTATTATGTCTTATATTTCATGATTACTTATTATATAATCATTCTTTAATTTTAATCATGGAGACTGAATCTCATTCCATCATAGAGAAGGTAATCCGTACGTACGGACGAGGGATGATTTCATTCCCACAATTAGTGAATTGAATTAGAGTGGATGATAAAATATCTCATAATTATAATAATGTTATAATAAGAATATATAGTAATTATTTACACCGTTATACCCATCCATGTAATGTGGTGGTGGAAAAACAGATTACACCACGACGTGGAGACGGTATTCCGTACGTATGCGCGTGAGGTGATTTTGTTTTCCGTAGGATAGATAGAATGTGAAATGGGGTTGTTTCATATTTATAATTACATATCAGTATAATATTGATAGTTATGTTATTACTTTATAATGAAAAAAATAAAGAAGAGTAAGTATAAGAATAAAGAAACATTAAATAATCGGTAGAAGAGATTACCTCTTCTTCGACGCGCCTCTTCTAAACCTCATCTTAGGGCACTGAAGATGGTCTTTTGAGAAGAAAAGGACCTATATTATGTTTCTTGGGAAGTAGAAAAGGGAAATAGGACAGGGTTTTCCAAGTATTATGGCTCCAAATGTTTTTAAGAGGAGAGGGAGTAGGTTCCCTTTTATAAGAGAGGAGAGGGGCACTTTGGGAAACATCTAAAATAGTAATTTATAATAAACTCAAATTCCACCTCAAAACCTCAAAAATGAATCAAATTAGAAGATGATATGATATAGTTTTGTAATAACATCAGACAATAAAATTTAGATATTTTTTAAGTTTATTTTAATACTTATCAACTTGATTTATACTTATTTAATCTATTTAATTTTATTTGTGGTAATAATATTCTAAATTTTATATTGTTATAAATAATATCTTATCTGCTAGTAATTTTCCATAATTGGATAATTTATGACATTTAAGACCATATAAATTTCACTTTATAAATTTTAAATTTTCTTTTATTTTTAAAAAATTTAATAATATGTTATTTTTATAAAATAACACTAGTGTAAATTTTGTCACTATTCATTTATTTGAATTTAAATAAAATCTAAATAGAAGATATATTCAAATAAAAATATTTAATAGATTCATAACATGTCATATTTGTCTATAAAATTCTTGGAACACATTAAATAGTTCATCTAATATTAATTTTAATATTTTTAAAACCATTTATTTTATATTTAAATCAATAAAACAATTTATACATCACTATTGTATCATAATTAATGATAATTATTTAATCCCTAAAATTTATAAAAAAATTCAGATGATGTAGATAAAGTTATTATCTCTATTAAGACTATTTATTTTCTATGTTTTATGATGTTTATCAATAAATTAAAATTATTAAACTTATAAGATATAAGAGAGTGACATGTTGTCACTTTCATTGGTTTTAATAAAAATTTCATCATTTTCAAGGTCAAAAGTCCATGAAATGAATCTATTCCCACACTTAGGTGATATGGGTTGGCTATTATTCATCCAATAGAATTTTGGTAGGTGTTAGGGTAATTTTATAATATTATTTTTATGCTTAATTACCTGTTTACCATTAACACTGGTAAATAAAATTTTCCGTAGCCACTATTCATAATGGCTAAAAATAAAAAATATCATATTAAATTAATTTGGACCTACTGATTCCAAATATGTAATCCATTTTTTCAAATTATAAACAAATTTTTTTTAGAATTTACTTTAAAATTAATCATTCTGTTGAGAAAAAGTGTTTTAAAAGTTAAAACATTGCAAAAGATTAAAATGTATTTATCTATAAATTTAGTGTAAAATTAATGATAGTGACTTAAATTATATTAAATGGTAGAAATATATTATATTTATAAATTAAACACATTCATTATTATAATTTAACCATATAAATTATCTCGATGAAAAAATTTGTTTTCAATTAAAATTTAGCGTATTGTTTTGTTGATCAAAATATGAAGGTTATCAGAATAATGTCCAAAATTTATCCAAAGTAAATTTTTATATTTTGATTCTAAGGAATCAGTTTTATTTGTCAAATTGAACTTATAAACATGTCAAAAACTATATTTAAAGTCAGTGCACCATTAAAAGTTGGAAAAACTTCATTTTTTAAAAATATTTATTTTACCCGAAAAAAATATTTTATTCTCATAACATGTTCTAGAGTATGTTTAAGATGAATAATAATGTTATAAAACCAAAATATTGTTAATACAGTTCATAATAAATAGTTCATAAAAATATTATAATAATATATCGTTATTTAGTGAAACTTTGTATTGCGTACAACACACGCTTTTGAGGAAGGTCGCTCTTGCATGAAACACTGGCCTAGAATAGTGTCTACATATAATACAAGATAATACAATGTTGCGTATAGTGAAAGATAAATTTGGTGTATTGTACATCAAAATAAATCACATAAATTAAAAATAATATTTCTGATAAAATCACGGGGTGTTACATTCTACCCCCCATTAGAATGAATTTTTCCCTCAAAATTAATCGGGGTTATAAATGGATTACTACTTGAATGTTTCTTTCATAGAAACCCACATCGTAAAAAGAAATACTAAAACATAATTTTAAAAACTAAAGTATGAAATGTAATCATTACCCAAATTAACTCATCACTAGGTTTCCACATAAGATAACATAGTTGAAAATATGGATATTGAAGAGAAATCTAACAATAATGTTCTGATGGAGAGTGTTAGAGAACATGGATATGATAATTCCATCAATCACAAATCCATAAATTTGTGATGATCTAATGTACCATCTTATTCATCGGATATGAGGGTACTAGGATAGCGTTTTTGTTATACAAGATCATTTTCCTAAAGTTGATAAATTTTTTCATAAGGATAAATACTTACATGATTTTAGTGTAATATCATCACTGGTCATTCCATGAAAATTTTCCTCTTCATATATTATTTAATGAAATGAAGTTGAATTTGTCCTTCTTGAAATGTTAGCAGATCATGCGATAGAATGATGGTTCAGTCCATATGCCTCAAACAAAAGGTTAACAAAAGTAATCAAATATACATAAGTCCATATATGGTGATATTAATCGTATATGGTTAAAAAATGGACTTATACTTCATCTATCATAACAATTAATAAAATATAACTACTTTATACTAACCAATGACTTTATGTAGGGAAACGGAAGGTGATAATGGCCTGCCGCACTTCGGTTTTGGGTTAAATTCCTACATCGTTGTCTGACGCGATGGTTTGTCTCATGTCCTATGGGTTGTCTGTTTTCTAAAACAATACTACTATAACATTTCAGAAACAATATCAAAAATTTCTAGCAATAAGAAATAATATCTGATGTCTAACTTAATCTATTCCAATATTTAGGCTTATCCAAAATTCTTCTGTCTAATCTCATAGTATGAAGAAAAATATTACTATAGAGGTAATATACAAAGCATGTGATTACCCTCATTTATCCCCATACTTCATAAGATATATCTTGTTGGTAATATTCCAAAAAAGTGAATACCATAATCTTGTATTCTCTTGAAACCTAAATTACCATAGAACATTAGTGAAAACATGAATTCGTTCAAAAGTGGATTATTTCCACATACCAAAATCCCAAAATTTCTATATACTCAAACCATGATGTCACTTTGTCCTTATATCAGTCACGAGCTCATTAATACTATCAACAATATTTTTTCCCCTATATCCCTTCATTATGCGCATATAATCTTCATTCCGAAAGTATTTCAATCACTTTTCATGGTTACTAGTACCATAAAATTATTGAAAACCAATACATAGATATTCCAATATTTCATAATACTATAAATGAGATTCCACAACACTATTTTGGAATCATGTTACATATACACTTAATCATTCCCCCACTTCATTGTCATATTAAAAATCACCAATAGTGATCGCATGTGACATCCCTTTTTTTCTTTTCGTTAAGAGGTTGTTGATGTCGATCGTCATTAAACCTTGGATTAGGGAATCGGTTAGCATAATGCCCGATTTCCTTGCACTTGTAGCATTGAAGTGTTGGTTATGTGTTCTCTGTAGTCTTTTCTCTATTCACCTCATTAGCTACCATTTTCCCATTTCTTCGACACTCAACTACTTTATGACCTTATTTTCCACACTTAAAACATATTCTATTCCATTTAAGTCAATCTCCACCATGTTTCTTTCCACACTTTGAGCATAATGAATAATTCATCTTCTTTCTGCTATTGTTTTGAGATATTTCATTGAACTCAATCTTTCGTTTCTTGTCCAAACCATGAGATGAATATGTAACACAAACTTCTAGTTCTACCTTTATAGCACAATGCATAATTTCTTCATTTCTAATGAAGTCTGTCATTGATAAGTCCCTTCTAAGACTTGGTTTTAAGCCACTGAAGAATCGATCAACATTACTTTCACGTTGGATGATAAATCCAGATGCATACCTTTCAAGCCTTGTAAAATTCACCTCCTATATACCAACAAATTCATCATCATTTTTCTTAAGCTCAAGGAACTCCTTTTCTATATTTCTTCTAAGAATATTATGGAAGTACTTATTAAAAAACAAGTTCTTGAACCCATCTTATTCCATGGGTTCAATTTAATCTTAAGGCCTTGTATTATTAATTAGAGTCCACCACTTGTCTGATTCACCTTATAAACGGTAAACAACCAAAATGAACGTTTCATTTTTTGAATATTGAAGTATGGAAAATATATTTTCAATGGTACCAGTCAATTTTTCAGTAACATGTGGATCAAAATACCCACTAAAAGAAGGTGGATGTGGCCTCCTAAAGGACTAAATAGAATATTGTTCCTTTATTTACTCATTTTGAAGTCCATATGATTTATAGATTGTGTAAGTATATAAATAAGTTTTTTCACTCTATTTCCCATAACATTTGGTAGTTCAGATGGTCAATAATTGCATTTCCTAGTGCATTGATCATTAACACAGTTCTTTTGGGTTCCAGTAATTATCTAAAACCCAAAAATAATATTATGAGGGGGAAAATCATATTAGGAAAACAACATAATCAAAGGGAGTAAAATCAATCTCTAACATCTTAGGTTTAATATTAGGTTATTCATGATAGTTATCATAATTCTATGAATGTAACCTATACTTATACTTATCTATAAGGAAATCCCTGGACACACCTTAGAAATATCTCTAGGGATCTCACTAAAGATTTCGCATCTTAGTTTCAAAAGGGTAACTAAAACATTCCTCTAATACCAACTATAGAGAACCTAAGCATGATGTACATGGAAATTACATTAATTTTTCGGAATACTTAATACATAACAAAAACAGACACCCAAGGACCGTAATAGTTTATTGTCTTTAGAAACATGAAAAAATAATATTCTAATCATGGTGAAAGATCTTCAACAACTCCCATTAAGATCTTCCCATTTTTTTCTTACCTAAAACATTTCATTATATCCTAGGGAAATGAAAACATAAAAAGGGTGAGCTAAAACTCTCAATAAGGGTATGCATGAAAAACATAAACAATCCATAATCATTTGAACGTAAAAACATGAACATAAAATCAAAACATCAAAATATTGAGTAATGACATAAACCATGGCAGTACATAATGAATAAATCCTAAAGGAACATTAATACTGATAATGTATAATGGGAATAAAAGAAGTAATTGTGTAAAACCATTAAGCACAAGATATGATTTCCATAATAGTTAAGGCATTACTGCCAAGACCATCATAGTGGACAAAGTCCATTGCTGAACTGGCTTTACTTTCCATTCCAACCCTGTATTACGGAATCAGATTTACTTGTCATTCTATACATCTCAATCTCATGAGATATAAATCATGAACTAATGCATTGGAGGGAGATATAGGTACCACCCATCTTATAATGAAATCATTATTATATTTTCCACAAAATAAACATAAATCATTCATCATAACCCAACGAATAAAATGGGTTTCATAAACATCATCCCATCATAACATAATCCATATAAAAAAATGGATATTATTTCATCATAAACAAAATAAAAGCATGTAAATAATAGAAATATTATAATTGAAACATAAACATATAAAATAATTTAATCTTAGATAGAAAATTGTTTTGAATAAACACTTGAAATGAATTCTTGAAGAAAATTTCTTTTTTTCTTCAAAATCATTTTCTTTTCCCCAGATTTCATGAAATTTTAAAATAGAATAATTTTGTTGAAAATAATCATGAAATATTTTAGAATAATCATAATGGAAATAAGGTTTTATGGAACCATAAAAATATGTTGACATCGTATAAGTTTACAAAAATATTCTTCTCGTACTTTTGTCAGAAAAGTCAAAAAGTACCTCGTATGGTAAGAAAAGATTCCTTCCATACCATGTGGCAAAAGTCAAAAATGGGTAAAAATGACTTTAAACATAAATGTCATAAAAGTAAACATTTTATGAAAACATTTTGCGAAAACATAGACATGGATTATAATCATAACCCTAGTAAATACATACGAATAAACTAGAAAAAAATGAGAATGGAATAATTATCCCTTACCTTATGTTCAATTTATTATGTATGTGTCTGAGACTCCTTTATAGTGGGTGTAAGAATATAATTAACTTATAGTAGAACCATAATAATATTTATGATATCATATATGATTCACTTACGACTGTATATTACCCTTTCCTATGTTAATTCCATGTTAAAGCAGCATTTTGGCTAAAATTGTTTCCATTATCGAACATGTTTTGACTTCTAATTATTGATATGATTACTTATATCATGATTACTTATGTCCCTAATTTAAAACATGATTTATATATAATATATATTCAGAATATATATTATAGATCAATAAATGGAATGAAATACACAGTTCATGGAGACAGTAGGCTATACGTATGCTTGAACATTATTTTCGTTTACTTATTAAATTGAATAGAAGTAAATGAAATATAGATATACACATAAATTAAGTATAAATATTATGTCATATATTTCACTATTACTTATTATATAATCATTCTTGAATGGTCAACATGGAAAATGATTCTCATCGCATTGTGGAGACAGCAATCCGTACGTACGCACGAGTGATGATATCGGTCCCATAATTATTGAACGGAATTGGAGTGGATGAGATAATATATAATAATTATAATCATGTCATAAGAGGAATATATAGTTTTTATTTCCACCATTATACCAATCCATGTAAGGTGGTGGTGGAAAAACAGATTACACCACGACATGGAGACGATATTCTGTACGTACGCACGCGCGGTGATTTCATTTTCCGTAGGATAGATAGAAGGTGAAATGGGTTTGTTTTATATTTATAATAACATAAAATTATATGATTGATACTGATGATATTAATTTATAATGAAACAATAAATAATATGGAGTGTATGAATAAAAAACAAGAAATAATTGGTAGAAGAAATTACCGCTTCTTCGACACACCTCTTCTAAACCTCTTCATAGGGAACTAAAGTTGGTCTTTTGAGAAGACCAGGACCTCTATTATGTTCCTATGGAAGCGTATAAGGTAAATGGGAAGGAGTTGACTGATATTTAAGGCCCAAAATGTTGTGAAGAGGAGAGGGAGAAGGTGCCCTTTTATAAGAGAGGAGTGAGGCACTTTTGAAAACCTCTAAAATATAAATTTATAATAAACTCAAAAACCACCAAAAAACCTCCAAAATGACTCAAATTAGAATATGAGATGAGATAGGTTTTTAATATCAACATAAAATAAAATTTAGACATGGTGGGAATTTATTTCAAACCTTATGAACTTGATTTATATTTATTTTATCTATGTAATTTTTTTGTTCTATTAATATTATAAATTATAAATTGTTATAAATACTTACTGATGTTATATGAATTTTCCATAATTAGATACATTATTAAATTATAGACTATATAAATTTCAATTTATATTTTTTTAAATAATTTTGTGATTTTTAAACAATTTAATAATATTTTATTTTTATAAAATAACAATTTTGTCAATTTTGTCACTATTCATTTATTTGAATTTAAATAAAATCCACACAGACGATATATTCGATAAAAAATATTTAATAGATTAATAACATTTAATATTTATCTATAAAATTAGTGTAGAATATTAAATAGTTCATATAATATTTATTTTAATATTTTTAAAACCATTTTTTAATATTTCAATCAATAAAATAATTTATACATTACTATTGTTTCATCATTAATGATAATTATTTAATCCCTAAAAATTCTAAATAAATTTAAATGACGTATATAATGTTATTATATTTATAGATACTATTTATTTTCTATTTTTTTTATGTTTATCACTAAATTATAATTATTATACTTATAAGATATAAGAGATTGACATGTTGTCACTTTCTTTGGTTTTAACAATAATTACATCATTTTCATGGTCAAAAGTCCATGAAATGAATCTATTCATACTCTTATGGAATATGGGACTACATTTAGTCCTCCAATATAATTTTTTCAGGTATTAGGGTAACTTTATAATATTATTTGTACCCTTAATTACCTGATTTACCATTAACAGTGGTAAATAAAATTTATCGTAGTTACTAATCATAATTACTAAAAATAAAAAAAATCCTATTAACCTAATTTGGACCTACTGATTCCAAATATGGAATCCATTTTTTAATATTCAAAACACAAATGTTTCAGTATTTAATTTAAAATTAATCATTCTGTTGAGAAAAAGGGTTTTAAAAGTTAAAACATTGCAAAAGATTGAAATGTTTTTTCCTATAAATTCATTGTAAAATTAATGGTAGTGACATAAATTATATTAAATGGTAAAAATATATTATATTTATTGTTTAAAAATATTAAATATTATAATTTAACCATATAAATTATCTCGATGAGAGATTTTTTTTTAATTAAAACTTAGCATATTTTTTCAATTCATCAAAATATGAAGGTTATCAGAATAATGGAAAAAATTTATCCAATGTAAATTTTTATATCATGATTTCAAGGAAGAAGTATTATTTTTCATATTGAACTTATAAACATGTCAAAACTATATTTAAAGTGGGTGCCCCATAAAAAGGCGGTAAAAGTTCATTTTTTAGAATACTTATTTACCCAAAAAATTTATTTTGTTCTCATACCATTTTCTAGAATATGTGTAAGATGAGTGCTAATGTTATAAAAATAAAAATTTGGCCAATACTATTCATAATGACTAGTTAATAATAATATTATAAAAATATATATTTGTTTAGTGAAACTCGGTATTTCATACAACACACGCTATCGAGAAAGGTCTCTCTTACATGCAACACATTCCCAGAATAGTGTTTTCATATAATACAAGCTAATACGGTGTTGCGTATGGCATAGGATAATTCTGCTGTAGCGTACAACAAAAGAAATCCATGAAATTAAAAAAATTATTTCTCATAAAATTTCAGGGTGTTACAATATACTAAATCAAATATTGTTTACATTTTGTTAATAGATTTTATTTGCATAAGATAAGAACAAAAATAAATGTACACATAAAATAAATGTTTTTATAATGGAAATTTTTCCACCTTTTAATTGAGAACCTATGTTAAAACTAAAATTTGATACATTTATAAATTATATTTTTCAAAATAAACTTAATTTTTGAAATCATAATGAAAAAATTATTTTGGGGATGATTTTTAGTTTATTTTTGCGAAATAACATTTTTAATAAATAGTGAATAATATTGAAATTTAGTTGAAAAATGACTTTTTATTTAAATAATTTGCATGGTTAAATTATATTTTACATTTATTTTAAAGTTTTAGTAGATCTATTTTACATATATAAATATAATTAGGTCTGTGGCATCAATTTTATATTAAATTTGGATATAAATAAGTTTCTATCTTTTGGATCATTTTTATTTTAAAAACATGATTTCCAGTCACGTCTAGGGGATTAATTATAAATTAATTTCATCCACATATGTGGATTGATTTTTAAAAAATGGATTAAATATTTGGAATTAGGATAATTTATAATTAATAATAAGTTTATCATGACCTTTACTATATTTATAAGTGAATGTGATTAAAATTAATTACATTGATTAAGGTTCAAAAAAGTATACTTAAGGACAAAACATAGAATATAATGTTTAAAAATAACCCTACACTATTTCAAAACCCATTGTATGTCCCTCATTCGACTATAAACATTCATGTATTTTATTTTGTTGTGTTATAGATGCTTCTTGGTATGTATAAACATGGGGAGTACAAAATTATTTTCCAAAATGCCAAACATGCCATTTCACCCCAATATAAAAAGGTACTCACCCCATCACTCACTTATTCAAACAACTCAAGCCTTTTGTATCATCAAAAACCATCCCATATAAGCTCAAAACATACCACCACTCATCCAAGAAGCCTAAATTAGGTATTAAATACAACCATGTTTTCCATTTCGTATGAACCAAAAAGTGTTACCATAAAAAGAGGTAACGTTCTTCAATGATCACATTTTTTTATTTCTTTATCAGCACATTAAATTATTATTATATCATGATAATATCTAATAATTATAATACTAAATACAGATAGAAGTTTTTATGTTTTGTTTATGAGTTACACTCTCATATAATTCCATCAAATATGGATACACAATCATAGTTCGTGTGTACAATGGACTACGATCTCACAAACTGATATTGTTCGCTCTTCTATTAAATATTTTCATTGTTAATAATATTTATGTATTTATAGTTTATATATATTATATTCGTAATGTATTTATGATTATTTAATGATTTTATAACACATATGTTCATGATTTCCTTTTTGTGGGAATAAGATAACATTGTTTGTGACGTGTGGACAACCGCCACCTCAATGTGCGGTGATATGTTCACACATTACCTGGAACATATTAAGGATGGTTGTTATTAAAATATGTGACAAATATGAAATTAATATTATAATATAATTATAATATAAATTTATTTAATTTACTTTTCATTTTTTTATTATTAAAACAAAATATAATTGGTGTTCAAGTGTACGTATGAACTACCGTCTCCATCAAATGTTCATTTCATTTCATATTTCCAAATTTTATGAATTACTCGAAATACCTAAATACTAGATATATTAGATTTTAAAATATTAATTACAATTTTAAATTATGATCTAATAAATAGAAAAAGTAACAGTTCAAAACATACTTGAAAAAAGTTAATTAACATCCAAAACAGTTAAAATATAAAAGATTATTAAAAAATGGTGATACAATTTTTTAAAACAATAATATAAAATATTATATAAAGTTAATATAGTTCTATTATAAGTTACTAAAAGGTATGAATCCATTATAAATGTCGATAATGTGTGGTCAAAAAAATGAATCATAAGGTATGAGATTTGGTCCCAATTAACATTCCATTGTGACTTATTTTTCATTATAAACTAATTATCTTCTTTGTGGTATATACATTATACCTTTAAAATATAATATCTCGATTCATTAATTATTAATGGAACATTATATTTCACTATGAATTATTTAATTGAAGGAATTTTGACTATAAATATACCATATAGTAAAAGTTATTGAACAAAGTCACTTTCTGTTATGATTGTTAACTTTATCTTGAAAAGATAACATTATTGTAATAAATTTTCATTGGAAATTACATTTTTCATAAATATTTATATTATTAAATGATGAATATGACTATTTCATAATCTCTGTTAAATTTTTACATATTTTTTTACATTGAAATTTATTTGGTCAAGTGGGTTAATATTGATTAATCATTATATATTTTTTAATAGAGATATTTAATGATGGAGAAATTTATTTCTGAATTAAATTTATTATTATATATATGAGGAATTTTTTGGATATAAAATAAATTGTTTTCATACCAGTTAATGAAATCCATGAAATTTGTTGGTAGTCTCATGGGACGAATACGTTGTATAGCCTCAATTAATGGGTTTTTACTGAGTATGTTTTGAACAATATAGAGGATAGATATTCAAGATAAAGTTATCATGTTCCTAGGAAACATGAAATTTTATAATTAATCATATCCTTTATTTAATATTTCTTTATCATTATTATAAATTATATTTTCAATATGAAAAAATATATGGATGATATTTATTCATAGATTATTGATTAAATGACATGTGTACTATGTTATTTACCTTGAAATATTTGTTAGGCCATATAATGTTATTTAAATAGAATTTCTGTCCAGTTATTTACCTTTCCATATTTTTTATGAACTCTCTATCACTTTTTTTATTACATGAAATTTGTGTTCTATTTTTTTACATTCCATATTGATTATGATCATTGATTCATTATTTTTGTGGTGTAGTTAACCCTTAATAAAAATTTGAGACAACCCTTATTTGGTTTCCTTTCCCCATGATTCCATTAATTTTACTGATCAAGATATTCATAGATATTTATGATGGAATGAAGTTTTCTTAAAAAAGTGTTTCATAATTAATGTATGTATTTGTAATTTATATATCATTTATGTATGTAGTTTACAAAGACTAATAAACTGATTGGCCCTTCATTATTAACATTCTTATATCCTATGAAAATCTAATGGCAGTAGACAGTAGATCTGGCCTCACATGGGGTGGGTCACTACAGTTGGTATATTTAATATTAGTAGAAACCTTTGGAATGATATTTATGTAAACATAAATTATGAAACAGTAGCCTAATATAGACTTTGGGGATTATAATAGAATTAAAATTTTCCTCATTAATATAATATTTGTGGATACTATAGTGGAATAATTATTATAAGATTTATCATAAGATTAAATTCTTAAACACCTCATTTAAGGCCTTTTGTGATGGAATCCTAATATTATTAAAGATCTATTTAATGACATCCATGCCAATATGAACCATTAGTTTACTAATGGTTTCAGTAGTAAATCTATTTGAGGAATAATTCCATTAAATTTTATATACATAAGATTAAAGGTATTAATAACCATTAGGATTGATAATATCATTAAATAAATTGTAGTAATAATAAAATAATATTATTAGACATTGAAACAAAATTGTATTGAAAACACTTCTTAAAATTTTCTTTAATAATTAAACTTAAATTATGTACATCACATTTATTTTTGAAAATTACATTAATATAGTTTTAGAAAAATGAAACCCTAAAACCCAGTGGGGTTTGAACCCCTTACTGAAGGTTGATAATGGTTTCATTCCTAACATTGGGATTTGTGATATCCCAATTAATGTATCATTAATTTTACATAAAAAATTTGATTAACAAATATTAATGATGAACCAGTAGTATAAATTTTTTTGTTTATATATTAATGTATTAAACATATTAATTTTGGAAAATAGATAGAGACTAATATACATACATGGATTACAGATCATATGATCTATTTCAAGAAAATTTTACTACTTCAAGCATAAAAACTCATTTTTAGATATTCATTTCTCAGAGTACGGGATGAACTGTAAATTGACTGAAGAAAAATAAAAGGATGATTTTTTTATATTTAATTATGTTCATATGGGGATAAAATTATAACTCAACATTAAGAAAATGATATAATTGTTTGTTATAAAACATTATTTTTTGAAATGATGATCTTTTAAATCATTATAGATTTATAGATTTGAGGCCTTGAACATTACATTGATAATTCATTTCTTAGTGATAAATGACCCCAATCACTTTATAAATTATTTATTCTTTACATTAATGACCTCTATTTAACTTTCCTCTAATGTTCTCGAATATGGAAACACAGTCTTGGGTGGTTCAATATGTCCTTGGTACTTCCCATTCTCTTTTTCAAAGAGTATTATTTACCAAACCATCTCACTATGAGGGATTTAAAAGAAAGAAATTTTTAAACAGGAAACCCTAGATTTTCTTGATTTTGTTTAAATTGGGGTGAAAAAATTTATTTTATGTGTAAATAATTTAATTCCCTAAAACTATAAAACAAAGACATTATATTTAATAGCATATGTGACAAAAAAACACGAGTATAATAGAACATAATGTACTAATTATTTAAAAATAAATTTAATACATTAAATAAATTGGATATATGATATAGATTTAAATGATCATAATGTTGTGTTAGATTGTGTGACCCACAACAACTACAGGCTCTGATGTCTTGCATTATATGCAAGACTGATTTTTATCGAATAAAATTAATATTATTATTTAAAATGAAAATTATCACCTAGAATTTAAATTATTTGTTATGAATATGATTAAATAACTTATTACAAGATATGGTTTACATAAATATAAAATTAATTCATTTGTTACCAATCTATTATAAATGTAAAAAAACCAATTAAAAATAAAGGAAATGTTTATATAAATAAAATATTTTTATGCACCATTGTTGTTATATGATAATAAATTAAATTAATTACTATTAGTAATTGATATTATTGAATTATATACATTATATATTCAGGAAAATATTTTTTACATTCATCTATTAGATTTTATTGGAAGAATATAAAAGCGAACCATACATTACACATGAAAACCTATATTTTTTTAATGGCAATCTTTCCACCTTTTAATGACGCACCTATTTTAAAAATAAATTTTAACACTTTTATAATGTTCATTGTAGAATATAACCTTTATTTTTTGAATAATAAGTTCATGTTTATCTTCGAATTATTATATTTTCTCAAAAAAGTAACATTTTTTATGAAAAGTGAAAAATATAGAATTATATGTGAAAACAGAATCTCATTTAAATAATTTATAAGGTTAAATAATATTTTTAATTTATTTTAATGTTTTATGGATATATTTTACATATATATATATATAATATAGATAATTATTGTTAATTTAATATTTCATTTTGATACAAAAACATTTCAAACATTTGAACACTTTCACATTAAAACCCCATTATCCCCTCACATTACAGGATTAATTTTTAATTAATTTCTTCCACTTTTTTGAATTGATTTTGAAAAAATGGATTCCATATTTCAAATAATAATAATTTATAATTTATAATAAATTCAACTTAATTTTTGAAAAAATCAATTAGTGAATGGAGTTAAAATTAATTATAGTGATTATGGTAAAATGAGTTAACTTAATGACTAAACAAATAATATATGTTTTAAAATGACCCTAAACATGTCCAAAACACATTTTGTGTCAATATTTATTCCTTTAACCGTTGTGTATTGAATTTTTTGTGTTATGGAAGCTTCCTGGGAAACACCCTAAAATTATAATGTAAGAACATTATATTCCATAACGACTATGACATGCATAACCAAGAACGTAAATGAATTTAATATCAAAAGAATTTATAAAATATTTAATATTTTAAATAAATTAAATAATAATTTATTGATTTAAATGTAATATACAATTAGTGAACATATTTTACATGAAGTAATGAGTTTCTTCAATGGCTTGCATTATACGAAAGATCGAATGTTACCAATCAACAATAAATTATTAAAGAATTGTTATTTAATATGATAAGATATAAACTAGCTGTATAATTAGTGGTTATAAATATAATTAACTAAATTATTAAATTATATGGATTACACAAATTAAAAAATAAATAATTGGTTACAAGTTTATTTGAAATGAATATAAGAACCAATTGAAAATAAATAGAATATTTTCAAAGAGAACAATTCTTTTGATTGTAAAGCTGTTTTATCATAATAAATTTAATTCATGACAATTAGGGCGTGATATTAATGTAATATATATTATATTATATTTTATGAAATATTTTTTTATATTCATACAATATATTTTATGGTCCTAATTTAAGAACAAACGAAATTTTATACATAAAAACCTATATTTTTGTTAATATAGGTGTACTGCCTTTTAATAGGGAAGTTATTTTAAGTCCAATTTTTAGAAATTTATGGTTATATATTTTAAAAAGGAATTATATTTTAAATATAAACATAAATATTAGGTTATGTTGAATTTTTGGTACATTTTTGTGATATTTAATTTTTTTTAATGAATTATAAAAAATACTGAATTTTAACTCAGAATTGATTTTTAATCTAATTTATTTAAAAGGATAAATAATAATTTTAGTTGGTTATAAAATTAATTTTGAATTTTTTGTCAATTAATGTATTTTTGGTAATTTTGATACATTTCACTTTGAAATTGAATATAAAAACCATGAAAACTATTGGAACATTTTAAATTTAAAACCTCTATTGTTGTCCCGTATGTTGGATTAAATTTAAATTAATATCTGGGATTTATAGTAATTAAAAATGTTAAAATTTATAGAAAATATTTAATCATAATAATTTCTAATTTACAATAAGGCAAAATTCGTTTTTGACCAAAAAAGTTAGTGAAATTAATTAAAATTAATTATAGTGATTATGGTGAAATTAAGCATAACAAGGGAAGAAACCAGAAAATTAAGGTGAAAATTGAACAAGAATATTCTAGAAAATCCTTTTTATTGTAATATATAGACTCTAAAATCCATTTGATCAAAGTTAGCCCCTTATTATATCTATTTTCAATTTAAAAAATCTGGGTGGAATTTGCATTTCCAAAATTTACAGGAGTGCCACTCCCCCTCCACAATAAAACAGTACACAAACCTCCAACATAATAACACCTACAAATATACTTTGGTGTGATGAATATAAAATTGAATATATCCTTATCATACCTCTACTCAACCTATAATACTATCCTAGGAAACAATACATCCATGGAAGCCCTTTGGTGTAAACCAAAAGGTGCTACCCAAATAAGAGGTAACCTCCTTTAAAATATAAAATGGGTCCTAGGAAAATAATATCTAAGCTAATGAGCATTGAATATTCTTGTTCAATTTTCCCCTTAAAATATAAAATGGGTGCTAGGAAAATAATAAACCTAAACTAATTTCTAATTCTTGAAATAATATCTAAGCTAATGAGCATTGAATAGTGGAGAATATGATAGAATAAAATATAAAATGGGTGCTAGGAAAAAATAAATCATAGTTCATGATAATAAAAGGTATAATATAATCAATTATCAACATGTATTTGTTGGAATCAGTTATTACAATGTTCAATGGTCATTATAAATACATTCCATACCAAACTCTCCTTTTCTCATAGTTAGGTACTTTGGATGGTAGATGATGGTTAACCCGAAACCTATTTTAATCAAAGTAAAGCGACATAACCAATGGTCATGATGGAATTAAATACCCTATATCATTTATTAAATTCAATAAATCAACATAAGAAATGGTTATTCCCATATAACCAAATAAGTAATACACAATCCCTACCCACACTTACTATGGTCAAGCATGGAGAAATTAGGAAACATATATATTTGAACAACATATGTGAAATCCCAACATGAATTTCATTAATTATAAAATACCTCATAAAATATGTTTTTATTAATCATTCTTTCAACAAAACATATAAATCACTCGCTCATTTTAAACATGATCCGGTGATGAAAAATAATTAAATACTAATCCTAAATGATTTGGGATCAACAATATGTACACCTTCGTCCAGAAGGTGTCCCATGTCGAGATCCATTCATAATTGTTGAATTTTGTGGTTTTTTGGGCTCATATTTATATTCCCCAGATGTGATCTTCCCGAGGCCAATCATGAAGGGTAATTGGATTACACGTTTTATAATCCAGATCTAATTTTCCTCTAATATTTATGAATTCACGTGAATATTGTACACATCATTGAATATTTCACTCACTTTACATCGTGAAATCAATACTAACATCAAATAAATCCTAAATATTAAAATCCTATGAATCTCAGTAAATTTATCTTAAAAAAGTTTCCTAAAAAAGGTCACATTTTGTTATATTGTTACACGATGTCTAGTTGTATTTCATATCTTAAAATTTCATCATGACTTGTTGAGGCAGATACCTCCTTCTCTGATGAAGTAACAATGTGTAATGTAATTACACAGTTTGTAATAATTTTTTTTAGTTTTCTAGCTTCAAAATTCCTCACAAATATGATGACATTACTCTTCGATTCACTCATAGAGTGAAGTGTCTTTTTTTCTCCTAAATTTATCCCTCCTAATTTATTTTTCATTAATTTATTATTTCCAACTATAAAGCATAAAACATGCCAAATAATTCACAACATTTCATGATTCATCAATAAAATACATAAAGCATTACATTAATATAATTTAAAATATGTTCATGAAACAAACATATCAATATATATAGAGGAACTCATCAATTACATAATGTTTTCTAGGAATAAATTAACTCCTGGTCACATTCATTTAAAATATTGTTATTCCCTTTACATGATTCTTACTAATATGCAAGAATCAAACAAGAAGAAGAAACACTACTATTCTATCTCAGTTCAAGATTTCTCTTTCCTCAATTTGGTTGGTGTAAGAGGTATGTTCCGCCCTCCTAATGTGTTGATTGAGGTTTTTTGTAAGGGTCATTTTTGTGTATGGATCAAAATAAACTATGATGGTGCTTCACAAGGAATCCCAGGTCCTTATTTTGGATCTTTTTTCAAGGATCATAGGGGATCCAGCATTGGTTTCCTTCATGGATCCTATAACTTTTCCTCTTCACCTAAAGCAGAAATTATTAGTGTTATCCTTAAAGTGGAGAAAAAAATCATCGTGATTGGAATAACATTTGGACTGAATGTGACTCCACTATTATTGTCCTTTATATTAGGAATATGTCTTCTCATTTATCTTAGAAGCTCACTAATATGTGGAAAAAATTAATGGATCATCATTCATTAATGAATCATAGTTCAGTCACATATTTTTAGTGGAAAATTCATGGGTTGATGGACATAAAAATAGAAGCATAAATTGTATTAAATATCAAGGGTCTAATGATGCTTCTGATGACCTCCAACCTCTTATTCATAGTGATAAATTTGAATTTTCTATTTTCATACATCTGTATTTTTGCCATTATTTTCTAATAAAATGGTCTCTTCTCTATAAGATAGGTTTCATCTTAAAATAAAAGTCATAAAAAGGGACTAAAAAATAACCGTAAGGGATAAATGTCCTTAAAACATGGCCCAAATCCATTGGATGTTCATATTTTTGCTCTATATTCCCTTTAAACTAAATTTTTTTATTATTGGATACACCATAAATGTAGAAAATATGGTTATAATTCTTTTTTCCAAAATTTATAACAGTTTCACTCCTTATCCACTAAAAGGCACTCATGTCTCTCACTTCCCCACACCTCCCAAGGAACATCAGCTCGAAAAATTTATTCCCAAATATATCCTTAGAATCTATAACCTCAACATATAATCCTTTACATTTGATGAAATCTACCCATGTAATTCCATTGGATGAAACAAAAATGTGTTACCGAAATAAAAGGTAACCCCTATACCAAGCCCTTTAGTTTTATTTATATCTCCATTTTTCAATTATTCATATTCCGCATTTATCTAAAAATATTATTACCCTAAATATACTGAGATTTTTTTTGTTAAATTTTAAAACTACACTTACACAAAAATAAATAAAATTAGTATCTAAACTATAGTTTATGTGTATGGTGAACTACCACCTCACAAAATGATGATTGTTTGTTTTTTTGATTACAACCTCTCACAGTTGGGAATTATGATGGAAAATATGTTTATATTTGTAATTTAAGATATTTTTATTTTATTTATACTTATCTAATTAATTTATATCACATACCTTTGTGTACAGTATTTTTTTGGAATTCGATAACATATCATGTGGTAGTGTGCACCACCCCCTTAAAGCCATGTGAGTCGTTCACACTATGCAGGTAATGTATAAAGGATGGTTTTAATAAACATGTGTAACATGTATAACATAGATATGTTACTATAAATATAACATACACACACAAATATATAAATATATAATTTTCTTATACTTCTTTTAATATTACAAATAAATAAACGTAGTGTCCATGCATACATACGCCCAACCGTCTCCATGAACAGTGCATTTCATTTCTAATCTCCAAATATTATAAATTATTTTTTTATATATATATACTGAATTTATATAATTAATTCCTAGTTTGCATCTAGGATATGATTAAATGATTTTTGACACAATAAAAACAACAAGTAACAAGTTAAAACATGCTTGTCAAAATATGCAATTAACACCCGAAATATAGAATGTAATGAAGGATTGTTATAAATTGGGTCATATGATATTATAACAAGATAATATATTAAACACTAAACATTATTATGGTTCTTCAAAATGTTATTAACATGTTTAAACCCCTTATACAGGAGGTTAAAAGACATTCTCCTTAAAGTAAATAGGAGGTTAGGCATTTCATCTCAATTTACATTCTATTGAGACATATATGTTTTTATGTATAGAGTTTTTTTGTATGTGGTATATACTGCCAGTTAACATGTTATATCACAAATATATTTATTCTAATTATATTTAATGTTTCATTTAATGTTATTTATTCATATTTACTATTATTAATATGTTTGAAATTCATATGAGACACTTTGGTATGTTTAAAGATTATTCTCCTCGAGAACATTTTTAATTATTATGTTTGCAATCTTACATTATTTGTTGATTGTTAAATTTCTGTTGAAACATTCACATTATTTTAGTCAAAAAAAATTTAATATATATAGTGTATTTATTTCTACATTTACTCTTAATATCATGGTTGAACCATTTATCATGGTATTTTGAGTTTCAATATTATTTATTTCATCTAAGGGTATTTTAGTTAAGAACTACCATGTGGAAAATAATTTTTTAAACCAATTTATATTCATTGTGACATATTATATCCTAGTTTTTGTTAATATTATATGATCCTGTGTATATTGACATTGATTAAATATTAATTTATTTCCACTTCTATATGTGGATTTAAAGTTGATACACAAGATCAACTCATTGATTGATTCCTAGTCCATCATTAATATATTTTCAATGGTTTACTTTACAATCTCATTTTATTAAAGATTGTGTACACGTGAATTTCCATCAATGGATATTTATTTTATGTTTTCTAATAAACCCTTTCATTTTATTATACTCTTTTCATTTATAATCATTTCAAATTATTTGTACCATTCACTACAATTTATTCCTCAAAATGATTTGGAAATTGTTTTAAAAAACCCCAACTTTATTTATCTCTATAGTAGGAGAACCGATTTTCTTCTAAAGATCAGGTTTTATTAAAATAAATTCATAATTGTTTCTATGATTTTCAAAATTATTTAGTTAATAATATTTTACCCTTTGTTTCTTTTACCCATGTATCCATAGGAATTATGTTGTTGTTTTCTGAATTAGGAATTTCTATAACCATTTACCATTTAAATGGAATATTCATTTTAACTCTTAATGAATTCATAGATTTACCCACCATCATTTCATAAATTATTCAATATAACGTTTAAAAGGTTATTTTTTAAATAAAATATTTATAAAAGTTTTTTTTAAAGAAAAATATTTCCAAAATAGTTTTCAAAATAAAATGGATATTTCCCTCAAGAATAATTTTGATAAATATTTTATGGTATTTATATTCATCAATGAAAACATCCCTTTATTTCTAATCTAGTTGGGATATGTTTTATTAACACCATCAACATTTTCCTCTCGATAGTTTAGGCCTTATTAGTCCAAGAATAATATTCACATTCATATAATAGATTCCTTTTAGTCTCCCTTCAAATATTCAATTTACATTGATAATTTGACATTTAATTTTACCTAAAAATGTATTTAATTTTTTGTTGATATTATTATTTCTTGAACCATATACCATTTTTCATATGCGGTTCACATTAAATTTAATTTGATTATTTGTTGAAATATTGATAAACAGTTATCTTTTATTCAATGTTGATGTTTGATAATGTATATTGTTTATTTGAATTAGGAGTGTTTGGGATAGGAAATTATTGGATTTTGGACCATTTCAGGCATACCCTGTGGGTTTTATACTAGTTAATGAAATCCCCTCAATGAATTAGTAGTCTCACGAGATAAATTGGTTGAAAAACATTGATGAGTTTATACATGATATGCTAAACCATCTTGTAAAAGGTGTTGATGGTAATGGTTCCATGTACCTAAGAGACACGACTTTAAATAATTAATCAGTTAACTCATATAGTTTTTGTTATTATTCATCCATGAGATTTTTCATCCACATATCAAGTGATAGATTTCATTTAAAATTAATTCATTAAATAAAATGTGTTTTAGTTTATTAAATTTACAAATTTATTTTTCCTTAAATATTTATTTGAATGGAATGAGTTTATAGTTATTACCTTTCTATATTTTTAATTCACTTCCTTCTATTTTTTTTGAATACATGGTTTGTGTGTTTTTTTATTTACCGTGCCATAATTTATATTCTAATTGATTCTGTATTGCTTCCTCTATACATTATCCTTATTATGAATTTGAGCTCACCCATATCCTTTCCCTTCCCAAATAATCAAAGAAGTTTACTAAGAATGATAAGAAAGGTTTTAATAGATAGATTAAAATTATCTACCAAAGGAAAATATTATATAATTATTTTTTTATTTATTTTAAAAGCAAGATTCATGTGTATATCTGGTTAACTAAGACTACTAAACTATTCAGTTGTTTGGGATTTTATTCTTTGTATTAATGCCAATGTATTTTTAGTAGACACTGACTCTGATAATTATAGTGTTAAGTCACAACAGTTGATATTAGAGGATGTTTAGTAGCCACATTGGAAACTAGATTTCAGAAAACATAGATTTCAAATCATATCCGTAAGGTTGAATTTGAGGACGAGTATAGAAGAAAATAATATAATATTGGTTAAGGTAGAAATTATGTGGGTCTTACTAGAAATACATACCTATTTGGACTCTTCAAATTAATTTTAATCTAATGTTGATATACATAGGGGTAACAACTTCGATAAGGTGCATTGGGGCTGATTTGGTGTAAACCGGTACATGACCGTGGGGCTTAATGAGCACTTTTTTTTGACAATCCTAAGGGATATACTTATGATAATTTACATTTTCCTCACAAACCATTATAAGGATTTATCTTAGAAAATGATAATGAGAAACCAAGGATAAACTTTAGCCCAATTAAAGACTTAAGCTAAAATAAAACGAATGAAGTGTTTATGTATTGAGGTTGTATTGAAAACCATTTTTAAACAGATAATTAGTTAATAAAATTATTTAAAGGATGTTAATAATATTTATTTTTAGAAATTATATCAGTTAATTGTTTCACCTACACTTACCCACACTTACATCTAATGGGTAATGAACATACTGTTTATATGTATGATGAACTACCAACTCAGGAAATGATGATTGTTCATTTTTCCTTTACCACCTATCAAAGATATGAATAATGATGGAAAATAGGATTATATATGTGATATAAAATATTTTTAATGTATTTATTCTTATTTAATTCCATTATAACACATACCTTTAGGAACTCCATTTTGTTAGAATACGATACCATTGCTTTTGAAATTGTGGATTATCTTCCCCTCAATGTGATGTGATATATTCACACTATACATGGAACATATAAAGTATTGTTTTAATAAAAATATGTTAAAAATATGAAATATATATTATAATAGAATTATAATATGAACATATAAAATTTTCTTTTAATTCTTGTAACATTACAATTAAATGACAGTAGCGTTCGTGCATACATATGGCTTATCGTCTAAATGAATGGTGCATCTCATTTCTTAACACCCCATGTTATAGATTATTAGAAATACATATAACCTAAATAATTATAATTAAATAATGTTTTAAATATTGTATATGATTAAATCATGACTAATGAAAGAATAGGAACAAGTGACAAGATTCAACAAACTCGACAAGCATGGAAATCAATACCCAAGATAGTGAAAATAATGAAAGATTGTTTCCATACTGGTAATAGGATATTATAAGATGAAAATATTAGATATTATAAACATTAATATGGTTATTTATTAAGATATTAAAATAATTAAACCCCTTATATAGTATTTTAAATGATGTTCACCAAAATGGTTATGCAAGGTAAGGGAATTCATCTCAATTTACATTCCATTGACACTTCTATGTTGATATGCACCTAGTTTCTTTCATATGGTGTATATAATAACATTTATCATTTTATATATTCAATATATTTATTCCCACGATATTGTATGTTTTATTTAATGTTATACCTTCATTTATATTGAAATTAAAAAGTTTCAAAGTGGTATAAGACACTTTTTATTTTTTAAATATTAGTCTCCTCGAGAAGGTTTTAAATAATTATCATTCCAATATCACTTGTTTGGTGATTGTTACCTTTATATTGAAATAGTATCATTATTTTTGTGCACATAATTTCTTATATATAATGTGTTTATTACTATATTGACATATAATATCATGATTAATCCATTTTTAATGGTATTTTGAGTTTCAATTTGACTTATGTCATCTAAGTGGATTTCAGTTAAAGCTACAAAGTGGGAATGAATTTCACAACCCAAATTAATATCATTGGGTTATATTACTTATAAATTATTGTTAATATTAATTTATTATCTGTATAATTTTTTTTGAATATATATTTATTTATTTTCACATCTATATGTGGATTTATAGAGGATTCACCTGATGTATTCATTTATTGATTCTCACTCCAACATTAAAATCATTTCAAGGGTTTAATTTATAGTCAATTTTTTTTCAGAATTTTTTACACTTGAATTTATATCAGATGATGTTATTTTATCATTTTAGAATAATCCCATTCATTCTATTCTAATATAGTAATTCATGACATTTTCAAGTATTAGTAATATCCATCCACTCTTTGGTAATCAAAATGCTTTAGAAAATGTTTTTAAGAAAACCCAACATTAATTCTGTCTTGTGTTAGAGAACATGAATTCTTCTCAAAATTATGTTTTAATAAAAAGATTATAATGGATTTTAACAATTTAAAAATTATTTATTAAATAAATATTTACCTTTTTTTCATTTACCCATGTTTTAAATGTAATCTACTTTTCACTTTATGAACACGGTATTTACCTATCCGTTTATGGTGAAAAAGGAATGTTATTTTTTAAATAATGTGGAATATATATATTTACATGCCATTATTTCATAGAAGATTCCTTTTCACGTTTAAAAGATCAATTTTTGAAGGAAATGTTTTTAAAAATCATTTTCTGTGAAAAATGCATCCTAAATGTCTTTCAAAATAAAAAGTACATTTTCCTCAATAATGTTTTTAGGAAATATTTTATTGAATATACATTTATCAACAACAACCAACCTATATTTCTACTCCCCTTGGAATATGTTTTATTAATACCATATTTATTATTCCTCTAGATAGCTTATGATTAATTTGACCAATGATAGTATTCAAACTCACTCCTTTGATTCAATTTAGTCCCCTTTGAATCATTAAATTTTAAATGACCATTTGAAATTGAATTTCCCCTAAATATCAATATAATATTTAATGAATATGATAATTACTTGAACCATATACCATTTTTCATGTGATTTTTATTTTGGAATTTGATTTATTATTTGGGAAAATATTGGTAAATCTATATCCTTTATTAAATATAGATATTTGATGATGCATATTCATTCTTAAATATTAGGATTTATAGGGAAATTAAAGTCATGAGATGTGGAACATTTAAGGAAATCCATACAAGATGAGGATATGTTAACATAAGCCCCTCGATTCATTGACAGTCTCATGAGATGATGTAGTTTCACAAATTAGATGGGTTTCTTCCTGATATGCTAAACCTTCTTGTGAATGTTCTTGATGGTAATGGTTCTTTGTAGGTTGGATTCATAGAATCCAATAATTAACCATTTAACTCATAAATTTTCAGTTATTATTAATCTATGATATTTTACATCGACATATACATGGATACATTTCATTTTAAGTTCATCGATTAAATGAAATGTGTTTCAATTTCGTACCTTGGAATATTGAATCTATGTTATCTATTTATTTGAATGGAAAGAGTTTATAGTTATTATGTGGACATATTTTTATTCACATCCTTCTCAATTGGTTGACTACATGGTATATGTGATCAGATATTTTCAACTTGATAATTATTATTCTCAATGATTTATTATTGCTTCCTATATACATTACCCTTACTAAGAATTTGATCTCACCCTCATTTTTTAACCTTCCCCAAGAATCCTTGATGTGTAATAAGAGATATATGAAAGGATATCATAGATATAATAATGTTATCCTTGAATGAAAAAAATATGTTGTAATTACTCAATTCATTTTTAATATAATAGTCATGTATGTATCTGGTTTACCAAAAGTACTAAACTATTTTTTTTCATTTGGGATTTGATTCCTTGTAATAATGAAAATTTTATGGTATTATATACCACATGTGATCATTCTGGTTTCATGTAATTATATCTTGGTCCATAAAAACATGGATAATACAAAATTCCTTTCAAAATTTCAATGTGTTTCCTTTACACCATTTACAAAAAGGAACCCATATCTACATCAAACCTATAAAAAGAATTATCTATTAAAAATAGTCTCCCAAAATCCAAAAACACATCCTATAGTCCTCACTCTGCACATAGATCGAACCAAGGATTTCTTTTGTTATAAACCAAAACGAGTTACCAGAAAAAGAGGTAATGTTTTGTATTGAAGACTTTTATTTTGTTTCTTTATCCACCACTTACGTTTTTATGATACATTAATTATATAATAACATTAGTACCCTATATATATTTTGATGTTTTCATGTTAATATTATGGGATAAAATCTCACAAAAATCCATCAAATGTGATATATAGTCATCGTTTGGGTGTACGGTGGACTACCTCCTCATGAACCGATGTTCTTTTCCCCACCATTAACACCTTTAATATATTGGAATAATGATAGATTTATAGTATATATAATATATATATTATATTTTTAATGTATTTATGTGTTTTTAATTATTATAGAATGCATATCATCATGACTCCCATTTTATGGGAATACGATAATATAATCATTGGACTTGTAGAGTATTGCCTCCTTAAATAGATGTGATACGTTCACACTCTACAAGGAATTCATTAAGGATGTTTTGAATTAGAATATGTGATAAATATAAAAAAAATTATATTATAATTTTAATATAAATTTATATCATTTAATTTTCATTCTTTTATTATGGAAGAGAAATAGAAACAACATTCATTCATACGCACGACCTACCTTCTCCATGAATGGTGTTTTTTTATTTCATATATCAAAATTTAATGGATTACACTAAATACATGTAAAATAGATATATATTATATTATAATAAAGGTTTAAATTTTTTATATTATTACGTCATGATCTTGGTAATATGGGAAAAACAACAAGTTATAACATACTCTAAAACAATGAAATTAACACTTGATGCCATGAAAATAATGTAATATTATTAAAAAATGGGTGATAAGATCTTATAAATAGATTATATATGATTTTATAGGAGTATCTATGATTATTTTTTATGTTAATAACATTATTAAGACCAGTGAACAAATTTTTCAAGCGTGTTCAACCAAAATGATGCATAAGGTAAGGGATTTCATCTCAATTTACATTCCATTACGGCTTATTTATCATTTTGAGCAAATTAACCTATATTTGGTTTATATACTATAACATTTAAAAATAATATCATGATTCATTCATTATTCATGGGATTTTTACTATCACTTTAAATTATTTCATCTAATGTATTTTTTAGGAAAATTACCAATTATTAAAATTTATAGAACACCCTAACATTCATGTATGATTGTTAATTTTGTATTAAAACATTCAATTTATTGTAATAGTTCATTAATGGACATTAAATTTATATTAAATATCAAAATTAACTTTTTATGGATATGATTGTTTCCTAAACATTATTCCATTTTTACAAATTTGGTTTACATTTAATTTTATTTGATTAACATGGGAAATATTGATTAAAACAAATCTTTTTATATAATAAAGATATTTGATTATATGGAAAATTGATAATGAAATAATTTTTTCTATTAAATATATAATGAATTCATTGGAAATTCATTACATGGTTTGGGGCCGGTTAATGAGAACCCCTCGACGCATCGGTAGTCTCATTAGACAAATTAGTTGGATATAATCAACTAATGGGTTTTCACCGAGTGTGATTTAAACTGTGTAGTGAAAAGATATCCATTGTAATGGAATCATGTTACATGGAAACATGTTGTGTGATAATTAATAAATTTCTTCTTTTAGTATTTTTTTTATCATTATAATACATGATATTTTCACTATTAAGAAAAATATATCGATGTATTTAATTCTGTGTTTCTTGACTAAATTTCAACTACGTTCAGCTATTTACTTTTCCATATTGATTATGAAATATCCAGAATTTTATGAGGAATGTGCTATAATTTATTTATCTTTCCATACATTTTACAAAATCCCTCACAGTTAATTTATTATATGGAATGTATGATCAGTTCTTTACTTTTCAATATTCACTGTGATAATTGAAGCAATGTTGTTTCCACTATAAATAAATCTTACTGATCCTTTGAGCTCACCCTTAATTTTGTTTCTTTCTCTAAGATTCATTGAATTTTAATAAAATGGGTCAGTCGTGTCCGGATCTAGGTGGACTAGGTTGGAATGACCTGACTTGGCCTTGGGTTCACCAACCACAACTTTGGTCCACCGACCCAACACAGATCCGGCCCATACCAGATCTGGTGTGTCTCGTTGGCCCGCAAGTCTGACTCACTAGCATGGCCTGAACCATGACCAACCTACCAAGGGAGGGTCTTCTCTTATCTGAATAGGATGTGGCTGGATGCCGCATCCACCCCTACCCCACAGGTCATCCACCGGGTCACCTCCTCCACCGTGGTCATTTGACTGCGCCCTTGCCTTGTGCGACGAGGCATGGTGCTGCGTCTGCTGTGACTCTGACCTGGCTGGGTGGCCATAGTCTCTACCTCCATCAACTGGCATGGAGGTCGACCATTCCTTCCACTCCTCCGTGGAATGATCCAGCAATGAGATTTTGTCCGGCATGTCGGTGGATACTTCCACGGACCACCTGGTTCACACTGGTGGTCTCTTCTTCATGCTTCTTGCGCCTACATCCTTCTAGGGATTCCATATTCCATATGATGTCCTCAAATACGTCTTTCCTCCATTTCAAAGATGAATCCAGGAAGAACGAAAAAAAATTCACCAGGCGGAGGGGCTTGGGTATTATTCATGTTGGCACACACCCATTGCGTTAGAGGATTAGAAACAAGGTATAATGGTTTGATGTTCTATCACAAATAATCAATCCTGATACATGAATCCCAAGAAAAGTCACCATCCCTCAAGAAAGAGTGATTCTTGGATCAACATATTAATGGGTAGATATTTGTTTGTCATTTTAGAATAATGAACAAGAAACTGTAAACTAAAATAGATACAACCCATACCTCATAGGATATCTTCATTGAAGCAATCTTTCCATGGGTATTCATTTTCAGTTTTCATTTGATGCTCTTTGATCCCATTCATCAAGGTGTATTGAAATTTCTTGTGATTCACCGATGTTCATCATTTTTCATTGGAGATAATTATAATCATAGGTTCTTTAGGGAAATAACACCCATCAGTGCTCATTTCTCCAACATGTTAAACTATTAATAAAAAACATGTCGTATCATTTCTATTACACCACGTCATCACATTGTTACATTGTTTCATTTATGAAAAAAAGTATGTGTTACACTTCATTTAATGTATCGTTACACTGCGTGTTTATGATCCATTAACGATCTTAATTTAATGTGACTTTTAATCATTTTTATGGAGCACTACAACTTCACTGTTCTACCACCCAATGGCTGGGAAACACAAATAAAATAACAATTTGTTTTATTTTTTTCCTAAATGTCGGAAAATTAAATATCCCGGTCGACCCATTCCAGACAAGGTAAGGTCCATTCTATGATAGTCCAGCCATTTTCAGTTCAATGTTTCCCTAATATTTTTGATATGAGAACAAGTTTAAATGTAGTTAAAACCCTATAACATGATTACTTAAAATAACTAAAAAGGCTCAAAATTAGATGTCTCAATGATTTTAGTCTCAAAATAATTCTATATAATTAAAAACAATTATACAGAATTTACAGGACATTACATTACACCCACCATTAGGGATTCACATCCCCATAAGCTAAAACAATGCTAAAATAACAAATGGGTGTATTGAGAACAAATCTGAGCCTCCCCATCCCATGTGCTCTCCTGGAGGTTCCCATGCTTCCACAGAACATGCATTAGAGGAATTTACCATCCAAAAATAACCCACTCCTTTCAATCCACTTTCTATATCGGGTACTTCCTAAACATCTACCCATCATCAATGTCCATCTCACCCCAGTCTATGACTTTTGATTAATCATGCACGTACAGGATTAGTTGTGACATGTAGAAAACATTGTGCTCCTGATGCATCTATGGGGGAGAGATAGGTGGTATTCCACTTCACCAACTCTGCTTAGAATCTGGAAAGGTCTGATTAACTTTGATGATAAATTGCAGCCCAGCCAAATCTCTGCAATCCCCATCATGGTGAGACCCGAAGAAAAACATGGTATTCATCCCCAAACACCAAGGGTACCCATCTCTTATTAGCATAATATTTCTACCTGCTCCCTGCTATCCTCATACGATCATGGATAAAATTCAACCTCTCTGTGGTATCCAGTACCATCAATTCACCCATGAGTATGGACTCCCCTAGGTCCGTCCATCATAGAGGTAATATAAAAATCCTCCCGTTAAAATTCTCAATTGGATCAATGTTAATGGTGGAGTTATAGATATTATTGTATGAAAAATATACTAGTGGTAGGTGGTCATCCCATCTATGACCAAAGTAGAGGATGCAAGAATGAAACAAGTCCTCTGAGTTCTGTATTGTCTACTCCATCTGACCATTAGTCTGTGGGTGAAACGTTGTGCTCAAGTGCAGATGAGTCCCAAATTCTTCCTTCAATCCCTTCCATAGTTGGGATGTGAAGAGAACATCATGATATTAGATGATCATCATGGGAACCCTGTGAATCCTCAATATATATTAGACCTAAAGGCATCCCAATCCCACTACCGATCCCTTCTTCAGGATGGGATGGAAATGATCTGACGTGGTGATTTAGTCAATGATCACCCAAATAGAATCATTTCCCTTGGTATTCCATGGTAATATCCTCACTAATTCCATCGATATACAATCCCACATTCACTGTAGTAACTCAAGTCGTGTTTCCAAACCTGCTGGAACCTTATGCTCAGCATTTACTTCCTGATAAGTGAGGCTTCGTTAAATAAACTCAACCACAGTATTCTTCATCCCTCCCTACCATTACTGAGATTAGAGATCTTGGAACATCTTCGACACTCTATGATGTAATGATATGTGGAGGGTATGAATCTCCCTAAAAATATCTTCTCGCAATACTAATAGTACAACAGTGCGACCTCAGAAAAGGATGAACTGCTCCCCACCAATATAAAATGTATTAGGATCCTCTCCTAAGGACAACTGAGCTCGTCAGGCCTCGCAATAAACATACAAAAGTTGTACCTCCCTAACTCGCTATAATAGTGGGGGAGTGATCGTAATCGAATGAAGGTAAGCAATTATATCATCATCCATGAATAATATCTACATCATGACTAGCTTCCCCATTGCCTCACTCGGTAGCTTCAAACCAGACTTCCCACTAAGAATGTATTCCACCACATTCCCCTTCCTGGCAGTATAGACTATCTCGATGTCATGGTCCTGGAGGAACTATATCCATCATTGCTGCTTCATGTTTTGGTCCTTATCGGAGAATATAAACATAAGACTCTTATGGTCAGAGTAGAACATAAACCATTCACCCATCAAGTAGTGACACCACATCTTGATGGAAAATATGATTTATTTTAACTCTAGAACATGGGTTGCATAGTAATTATCATGCTTCTTTAACTACCATGATCTGTTGGCAATCACTGTTCACTATTACATCAAGAAACAACCCAGTCTGGTCACTGATGTATCCCAGAAGAATACATACCCAACTCTCTTTTCTGGTAGTATCAATATGGGGCACTCTTCAGTCTCCATCTCATCTCCTGCAAACTCTGATAGAACATATCCATCCACACAAAGGGTTGTCCCTTCTTTTTCAAAACTGATAAGTGTGATGGTAAAATAGAAATTTGGGCATGAACCTCCAGTAGTATCAATCAAACCCCAATAAACTCTTCACCTCAGACACTTAAATGAGTGGCTTTGAAGAAATAACTTCCTCTATCTCTGATGGATCCACTATAACTCCAGCCTCTGAAATGATGTGTCCTAGAAAGTGGACCTCTAAAATCTAGAACTATCACATAGAGAGATTCCCACAAATTTGATTATCTCAGAGTGTATCTAGAACTATCTGCAAGTGTGTATAAAGACCCTCTTCTGTTGCTGAGTACACCAAGATGTAATCAATTATGACCACCATGAAACTATCTAGGTAAGGATAAAAGATCATGTTCACGTGTCCCATGAACACTCTAGGGGCATAGGTTATGCCAAATAGAATTACCAAGAACTCATAGCTTCCATACTGTCATATGAAGGACATCTTTAGTATGTCCTCATCCCACACCTAAATATGGTGATAGCCTTACCTGAGGTCTATCTTTGAGAACCACCTCGCTTCATTCACCTGGTCTAAGAGGTCATTAATTCTCAGTAGTGGATATTTGTTCTTCATGGTCATGTAGTTCATGTTTAAAAATTACACAAATATCCTTATTCTTCCATCTGCCTTCATGGAAATAAACACTAGGGCTTCCCATAGTGAAACACTAGACCTCCTGAAGCCATTCTCTTGTAAGTACCTCAATTCTACCCTTAACTCATGATTCTCTCTGAGAACCATCTGATATTCTGGTGTGGATATCATTGTCGTCCTGGGATACAAGTCAGTGCAAAAGACTACCTACCTACAAGAAGGTAGTACTACAATGTACTCAAGAAATACTCTTCATAATCATCAGCCACTATATGAAAAATCATAATCCTGTCGTACAATACAGTGAGGGTGAGGCTAGCCAACTGGTGAGTAATCAGATACACCCTCCATTGAGAAAGTGCTCCCTGCACTGTAAGAGTTCTCTTTTCATATGTGATGGATAACATGGTCTCATCTTCATGTACACACCGCACTATATAACTAATATTGTCGTGATGATCATGAAATCTAGATAACCATTACATACCAAAGATTACATCATAAGGCCTCGACGCCACTATTAGGACATCCTCGCCAAAGCTCTCGCCTCTAAGAGTAAGCTCATAGTGCTAGTACCAGTATGTAATCATGGAATACCCTCATGTAAGATCCTTTAGTTGTTATTATTGAGCCAACTACTCCATCGTAATCTCCAAGCCTCAAGTTAGGTCAATTAAAAATAATGATTGACTAGAACATGTGTCTATAAGAACTACAATGAAGGTGGAGAAGACACATATCACACCTCTAATCATCTCTGGAGAACCATGTTCTTCAACCTCCATTTACTGAAGATGATCTCGCCCCTATAGAAATGCATCTTGAGGTCGGGGTGGACCAATTGGGGGTGGTTTAGGTATTACCATGAACCATCTCCCACTGCCTACTACTCAGCCTACTCCCATGCCACATCATCCGCCCTACAGACCACCTCACTCGAACCTCTGTCTCTTCCTTGGAGGTCCCTAAACCATTTTTTGATCATCTGTGTGGAGGGTCAGTCAGTCACGAGCCATGTGTCCCTACCCGCTTCAAAAGTAGCATTCCTTATTCTTCTGTTGACCCCCACAGTGCTGGTGGCCTCACATCACTGATCTTGTGGTCATCCTCTGGATGATCTATCCTACTTGGACCTATTTGAATTTTTTTAGATGACCGCCATGGATGACTTGGACACATGTTTCATAGTGGTATCACCTACTATCTGTTCCTGCTCTGCGAGGAAGATCTCCACTTGAAGATCTCACTCTAGAACTCCATCCAAATTGTGTATTTTGAGGAAAATCATAGATTCCCTGCTCTCCAATCAGATTCCCTTCTCAAAGGTCTGGGCCCAAAAAAAGGGTCACACACCATGGCCGTTGAGTAGATGGAGAGGTCTATAATCCCCACATAGTACTCATCAAATAAAATGAGGCCCTTATATACGTGCAACCACTCTTTTACACTCTTTTAGCCCAAGGTCATAGAGAATAAATCCTCCCAAAAAAGCCACTCGTAGTCATCCCAGGATAAGGTCGCATCATCATTAGTCTAATGTTTCAAACACCACTATCTCACCACCGATCCATGAAGAAGGCTCACATATAAGATCACCATCTAGTCAAGTGGTATCCTTAATAAGCGGATGAAATGTGTCACTGCCTCTAGCTAGTCCTCAGTAGGTTGTGGATATATCTCTCCCATGAATCTGGGAGGAATCTGTCTGTGGAACTCAGGCAAGGCACTAAGCCCATGTGAATCCTCCACTAGAAACGCATGTAGTAACTGCTGATCAATGTGTGGTGGTAACACTAGTGAACCACTCGATAGGTTAATCTTCAGAACTGGTCCCTAAACTGATGCCTCATCACTAGGTGGGTTGTCCTCACAACCACGCATCAGAATCCTAGGTGGCTATCTGTGTGGAGGAATCATGATACATATCATGATGTACCACAATCAATAGATTATACTTGGTGAGCTAACTCTAATTTAATAAGAACATGAGGAAACACTAAATTATTATATGATGCATGAAATCTATATTTTTATGTATTCATCTGAATAAAAAAGAATTAAAGGTCCTGGTGTATGGGTACATCAGCCCTTGCACCAACAATGGACTCCACAAATCTAAGATTCGAACTCGAAACATTTAACATTGTTTCACAAAAACAAAACCCCATACTCTTAGTCATTATGGTGGAACTAACAACCTCTGATACCTCTGTGTCATGACCCGTCCCCCAAGGCCTGTGTCATGAATCCCGCAAAACCGTATCCCAAAATCCTAGGGCTAGGAGACTAGCACCAAAGGCATCAAACTGCAAATAAGAGTAATTAGCTTCAGTACCAGCACACATGCACATAAAAAAACATCCCAACAAAACTAGAAAAGAGAACATGTCTTCTACTAAACAATCACTGAGTGTAAAGGTACAAATGAAAGTAAATGGGCCATAATACAAACCAAATAGAAGATAACTACAAGAAGAGAAATTTCAAGATTGATTGGATGTTTTCCACTAAAATACCCACCTGATGGGTAAGTATAGAGTAGCTATTAGAATCCATATAAGCATGTCATACCTTCTTGATCTCAATGGGCACCACCTGATCTTTTTCCACCATTTCTTCCACCATGTTGTTGGTCTATACACCATACACAACATGTGTATGCAAAGCCCGTGTAGGGTTGAGTAACAAAATACATAGTAAGGACCCCATAACAATATTGAATTACCAGAATGAACTCCACATGAAAACCATAAATCCTGATCAAAAAGGTCAATAAAAAAGATCAATCACAAAGATCAATCACAAATAAGGAAAAATCACACAGAATAATCTAGAGTGGGAAAGTAAGACCATCATTATTATCACTGAACTCCATTGGATGCTGGAGTACTCATCCACAATTAGAATCATGTGTATGGTGGGTAACACATAGCCACTCCCCACCGTGTGCCTTTTGGGTAACACAAATCTGCTTCACATCAACCTTGGACTACTTTGGTACTCATACTATATATGCAACACCCCAAGATTTTTTGAGAAATATTATTTTTAATTTCATTGATGTCTTGTTTTGTACAATACACCAAGATTAACTTTTTCTATAAGAAACACTGTATTATCTTGTAGTATACGCATATACTATTCTAGGTTGTGTTGCATGCAACAATGACCTTCCCCAATAGCGTGTGTTGTATGCAATACCGAGTTTCACTAAATAATGAAATATTGTTACGAAATAGACATTATGAATACTATTAACCACATTTTGAATATTATAACATTATCATTAATCATACACATTATCTAGAACATTGTATGATAATAAAATAATTTTTTTGGGTAAAATAAGTATTTTTAAAAAAAATACAGTTTTGCCGCCTTTTGATAGCGCACCCACAATAAATCTATTTTTTGACACATTTATAAGTTAAATTTTACAAAATATACTTTTTCAATTCAATAATGATAAAAAAAATTAAATTTGGTTAATATTTTAATATTTTTCTGTTAACTTTCATATTTTGATGAATAGTAATAATACGCTAAATTTTAATTAAAAACAACTTTTTCATCAAGATAATTTATATGGTTAAATTATAAAATTGATTTTTTAAAGTATAAATAGAATATATTATTACCATTTAATATTATGTATGTCATTATGAATAATTTTACACCGAATTCATAGGTAAAAATAATTCAATCTTTTGCAATGTTTTAACTTTTAGAACATATTTTCTCAACAACGGGATTGATTTTGAATTAAATAATGAAACTTCTTTGTTTTGAATTTGGATAAATGGATTACATATTTGGAATCAGTAGTTCCAAATTATGTTAATAGGATACTTTTTATTTTTAGAAATTATGAATAGACACTACGGTAAATTTTATTTACTTCAGTTAAAGGGATATCGGGTAATTAAGGGTAAAAATAAGATTATAAAATTACCCAAACACCTACTAAAATTATATTGGATGAATAAAAGTCTACCTATATAACCTAAGGGTCTTAATAGATTCATTTCATGGACTTTTGACCATTAAAATGATTTAATTATTATTAAAACCAAAGAAAGTGACAACATGTCAGTCTCTTATATCTTATAAGTGTAATAATTCTGACTTAGTGATAAAAATAATTAAATTTTGAACATAAATAGGATCCAGAAATATAATAAATTCTATACATCATGTGAATTTATTTAAAATTTTTAAGGATTAAATAATTATCATTAATGATCACACAATAGTGGTGTAGAAATTATTTTATTGATTGAAATATCAAATAAATGGTTTTAAAATTATTAAAATAAATATTATATGAACTATTTGAAGTTCTCCATGATTTTTTAGATAAATATGACATGTTATTAATCTATTTATTCTTTTGGTTCGAATATATTCTTTGTGTGGATTTTATTTAAGTTCAAAAAAATGAATAGTTGAAAAGTTGACACTATTGTTATTTTAGAAAAATAACATATTATTAAATTGATTAAAAATCCGAAAAATAATTAAAAATTATAAATTGAAATATATATGGTCTAAAATTTCATAATGTATCCAATTATGGAAAATTCCCAACACATAATTAAGTATTTATATCCATTTACAATTTATAACATTATTACCACAAATAAAATTAAATAGATTAAATAAGGATAAATCAAAATGATAAGGTTTAAAATAAACACAAGACATGTATAAATTTGATTGGTTGATTGTGTTACAACCCTATATTATATAATATCAAAATTTGTTTCACTTTGGATGTTTTTATGTGGGGTTTGAGTTTATTATATATTAAAATTTTGGAGGATTCCAAAAGTGCCCCTCTACTATCTTATAAAAAAAAATCCTCCCTCTCCACTTCACAACATTTTGAGCCTTCAATCTCTACAAAACCATGCATATTTATTTTCTCCACTTAATTAGAAACATTATAGAGATCATGGTTTTATTGAAATACCATATTTAGTGGCCTAAGAGGAGGTTTAGAAGAGGCGCGTCGAAGAAGAGGTAATATTCTTTAACGATTCTGTCAAATTTATTTCTTCTTATACTTACTCTTCTTTATATTTTCATTATAAAGTAAGAAAAAATGTATAATTAATATATGATATATACTTATAAATATCAAAAACCCCTATTTCATCTTCTATCCATCCTTAGAAAAACAAAATCACCGCGTGTGCGTACATATGAAATTCCCTCTCCACATCGTGGTGTAATCTGTTTTCCCACCACCACATTAATTGGATGGGTATAATGGTGGAAATAATAACTATATTTGATTAATATAACATAATAATAAATCTAAGATATTATATCATTCACTTCAATTCCATTCAATAATTATGGGATCATTATCATCTCTTGTTTGTACGTACAGATTACAGTCTCCATGATGCGATGAGATTCATTCTCCATGTTAACCATTCAAGAATGATTATAATGTATATATAATAAGTAATCATAAAATAAATTTCATAATAATTATACTGTATTTATGTATATATATAAATATATATTTCATTTACATCCATTCAATTTAATAAGGAAACGAAAATAGTGTTCATGTGTACGTACGACCTACTGTCTCCAAGAATGGTGTATTTCATTCCATTTATCGATATATGATATATATATTATATATATATATATATAATGTTTTACATTCTGGAATTAAGTAATCATGATCTATGTAATTATATGAATAATTACAAGTCCAAACACATACGATAAATGAAACGATTTTACCCAAAACGCTGCTTTAACATGGAATTGACAAAACAAAGGGTAATATAAAGTCATAAGTGAATCATATATGATCTAATAAATATTATTATGATTCTGTTAAAAGTTAATAATATGTATAAACCCACTATACAAGAGTTTCAGACATGCTTATAGGAAATTATACCTAATGTAAGGGATTATTTTGTCTCATTTTCATTTCTGTGAGACATATGTGTTAATCACCATATATGTATTTTCTATGGTGTTTATGATTCTCAAGAACGTTTTATGATTTTTATTATAAAGGATATGATATTTACATATGCATGTAATTTTCATTGTTTTATTACTCATATGAATCCACCAATTATAAATTGTAAGGGATAATTATTCCAATCTCGTTCTTATCTTAGATTGTCTATTCGTAAGTATTTACGAGGGTTATGATTATCATCCATGTCCATGATTTCTCAAAATATTTTCATAAAAGTTTATTATTCTTCCAGGTATGTTTAAATTCATTTTTACCCTTTTATGACTTTTACCACAAGGTATGTAAGGAATCTTTCTTTTGTTTACCATACAAGTTACCTTTTGACTTTTCTGGAGAAATTATGAGGAGAATATTTTTTTAACTTATACGGCATGAATGGACTTTTTCGGTTTCATAACGCCTTATTACGTGAAGATTTATCTACAATATTTCATGATTATTTTCATTAAAATCCATTTCTTTTAAAATTTCATGGAATTTTTTGAAAAGAAAATTATTTTAAAGAAGAATGGATATTTTCCGGAAAAATTCATTTCAAGTGTTTTATCAAAACTATTTTCCATATAAGATGAAATTATTTAGTATGTTTATGATTCAAGTATAATGTCTCTATTATTTACATTGTTTTGTTTTTCTTATGATGAAATGATATCCATTTGTTTTATATGGATTATGTTATGATGGGATGATGTTCATGAAGCCCATTTTATTATTTTGGGTTATGATGAATGATTTATATTTATTTTGTGGCATATGTAAGAATGATTTCATTATGGGATGGGTGGGACCTATATATCCCACCAATGCATTGCGTAAATATTTATATCTCATGAGATGAACATGGCTGGAATGACCAATAAATCTGGTTCAATAATACAGGTCTGGAACGACATGTAAACCTGGTTCAGTAATAGACTTTGTCCATTATGATGGTCTTGGATGAAATGCTTTTCCAAATATGGAAATAATATCATGTGATTAATGGTTTTCTACAATTACATGTTTTATTCCCATTCTATTTTAACATGACTGATGTTGTTTATGATCTATTCATTACGTACTACTATGATTTATTTCACAACTAATGATTTTTATGTTTAAACATTATAGTCATGTATTTATGTTCAAATGTATATAGTCTGTTTTATTTTCTTCATGCTTACCCTTACTAAGAATTTGGGATCACCCTTTATATGTTTTATTTTACCCTGGATATAAGGAATGGTTTTAGGAATGAAAACAGAAGTGGAAGATCATTATGGGAGATATTGATGATCTTTCACCATAATTAGAAGAATACGTTCCAAGTTTCCAAATACACTAAACTATTATGGTCCATAGTTATATGTTTGTGTTATGTATTAAGTATTCCAAAAAAGTAATGTAATGTCCATGTACGTCAAGCTTGGGTCTCTATAGGATAAGTATCATGGGTATGCTGGGTCACACAGAGCTACTCCCCACTGTGGGCATGTTGGGTCGCATAGATCCGCCTCCAACCTTGGCCATCATACTAAGGTACTGCTCCACATTTAGTAATTTTGGTCTGCAGGGTCCCATAGAGCCACTCCCCACAATGGGCTTGTCGAGTCACACAATGATTCTTCCCATTACACCATCATAGCTAATCCACATAGGGTCTTGAATCAGTAGTCTTCAGGTCTCATTCAGCCATAGAATCTCTGCGCGTAGTGCACTTGATTACAGGAGAATCGCTCCTCAAACCATTATTAATATTTCAACATCCAAGAAAGCCTACTTATATTATTCTAAAATAACCTCTTTTCAATGAGGGTTCCCATGCCTCAAATAGATTTTCAATTATAGGCATAGTTTGAATGATATTTGGGTTTTTTCAAAAAGGGGTCGGCTGGGTTTGGGTCTAGTCCGACCCGGTCAGATCGACCTGAACCGACCCGGATCGGGGTCCACTGGCCCATCATAGTTCCCATTAGACCCAGATCCTGCCTGGTCCAACCTGCTAGGAAGGGCTGCACCCTGCCTGACCTACCAAGGGTGGGCTAGCTCTTACCTGGCTAGGCTGTGGCTGGATGCTGTGTCTGTCCCCTACCCCACGGGTCTTCCACGAAGCCTCCTCCTCTATTGCATGTGACACAGTGAAATGCTACATCTACCATGCCTCCTATGCAACTGGGTGACAGCATTCTCCCACTGCCACCCAGTGGCACAGAGGTCGCCGACTCCTTCCACACCGTCACATCCCAAACTGGCCACGATGTTTCATCTGTCGCTCGGTTGTGGCAAGTTACCCCCACCAACGACCACTGTCATGGACCAGTGTTTTCTCCGATATACCTTTGTTCGTGCTACTTGTGCCTAGGCCTCTTGGGGATTCCATCTTCACTACGATGGCCTCAAATCATCATTACCACAATTTCAATGATGTGACCACGAACAATGAAAAAAGACACAAGGTAGAGGGGATTAGGCATTGTTCATGTCGGCCCACACCCTCCCCTATTGAGGCATAGAAACACAGGATAAAGGGTTGAGGTTTTATCATAATTAATCAATCCTAATATATGAATCCCAGGAAAAGGCATCCTACCTCAAGAATGTGTGATCCACAGATCAACCCGTTCATGGGATGATCTGTATTTGAAATTTTTGAACAAAGAATTGGAAAATGGAAATTAAAAAAGAAATGACCCCTACCAAATTGGATTTCATCGTTGAAGTGATATTTCCACCAAGATTCGTGTTTTGTTGGAATTTGACGCTCTATGGTCATATTCTTCAAGGTGAATCGATGTCACTGGAAAATCTCCAACATAAATTATTCATCTTTGGATTCAATTATCACTGTATGATCATCGGATAAATTCCACCCTTTGATCATAATTTCCCTAACATGTTAACCCATTAAAAGAAAACATATCGCATCATTTCAATTATTCTGCGTCGTCACATCATTATATAGTTTCACTTATGGAAAATTTTATATGTTACAAATCATTTAATGTGTCATTATATTGTACGTTTACGAGCCATTAATGAACATCATTTAATTCTACTAGTCAACTCTTTGTCTCTAACCTATAGCATCGTCGTGCCACGACCCAATGGTTGGGAAAAAATAAAACAAAGTTTTAAGTTATATTATTTTTTTGGGAAAATTCCAAAAAAATTACTTTTCTCGACCGCCCCTATCTATCAATGCATAGTCCATTCTAAGAAAATCTTATTATTCTATGTTCAATAGTGCCCTCATAATTATGATCCATGAAATGTTTTAAACGTTAGAAAAACTCACACGCATGTTTTCTTAAAAGAAATAAAAAAATTCAAAATTCTCTTTTGAGAACACAGGGCCTCAAAATTAGATGATGTCAAAGAATCTGGTCAAAAAATAATTATATATAATTTAAAACAATATTCATCAAAATTTCCAAGACATTAAAATGTGATGTTTTAAACCTTATCTTATGATTAATCAACATACTAAATATATTCTAACCATAATAATAGAAACAATATTTTCACTCTAGAAGGGTTATAATTTAAATTATTAGGTAAAATTTATATCATAAATTAAAAGGGGATGAAATTTATGACCAATTATAATCTCAATTTTTCTCTTAAAATATGATTATGTTAAAAAATAATAATAAAATAATATTTTTATAAAATATCATTAATATCATTTTTTGAAACAATTCAATTAATTTGAATTTAAAGACATAAAGAAAAAGATGAAATTCGAATATATTCCTTTAATAAATATATAATATTTTATAAATATCTATAATATATTATGAACATTATAAATTAGATAAATTATATTACTTTTAATGATTTTGAAATCATTTATATTATTATTATATTAATCGGTGAAATACTGTGTAAGAATTTTGTTATCCTTTAAGGTAATAATAAAATAAGTAAAAATTAAAAATAAAATGTAATATGGAATATAAGTTAAAAATTATTTATGTAACCATTAATATTCATTGAAAACATTCTTTTATACTACTGAGAATACATAAGATATATTTAAATGTACGGGAGTTAAAATCTATATTTTTATTTTAAACAAATATTATATGGGTCATTTTCCTTGGATATTGTCCCCTAATAAATTAAAATTCATATATAAGGTGATTAGTGTCGAATTAAACAGATCCAATCAGAAAATAAGGTAAAAATTGGTGACCCTAAAAGTAGTTTAGTTCTAGGTTATCTCGATTTACCATTTGCCCAGTTGATAAATTTTACCATGGATACTATTAATAATGCCTAAAAATAGAATGCACTTATTTACCAAATTTGATTATCCATTTTAAAAATATGACATCCATTTTCATAAATTCTGTTCCAATAATTTGAATAAATAATATTAACATAAAAACATGAAAGTCAATGAAAAATAGTTTTTTTTAGAAAAATTCCATTTTGAGTTTAAAAAATTATTTTATACCAAACCAAACCACAAAAATTAATTTCAAGGAAAATAAATAGTAAATTAAATAAATAGCAGAAAAAATTTTACTTTTAAATAATTTTAAAACAATGTTGTACTTTTAAAATTTATCAATCAATAAAAAATCAATAAAAATCCATATTTTCAATAGTCATTGAAAAATAAATCTTTTAAGAAAATTATCAAAAATTAAATATAATTTAAATTTGAAATGTTTTTGAAAAATTATATCCTTGTAATAAAATGAAATTTATTAGTGTATCAGGCACTTATTATATTATGATTAGTTAGGGTATAATAAATATGAAAAGGTATATAAATGAAAACAATTTCTATTTAACCATTAACATGACTCTCATGATTAGATATGGAATAATAAATATGGGATGGTGAATATATAAAAAATTATTCCATTTAATCAATGACTTAAATATAATGATTAGATAACAAAATACTAATATGGAATGGTAAATAACTAAATACACATTACATTTCTTCAACAACATGGCTATCTTGATTAGATAAATAATTAGTATAGAAAGGTAAATAATATAAAACACACTCCATTTTTCAATAAAATTTTAATTAAATCAATTGAGAGATAATATCATTAATAAAATATCTTAGATCATAAAAATTTAATTATTAATGAAGTAAATTATTAATTATAGCATTCCAGGATCCTAAGAATCAGGAAACCAATACTGCCATGGCATTTCAAAAGGTTTTTTAAAATGGATGGGTAAGTATAAATCAAAAAACCATTTACCAAAGTATACCCAATTGATTTTTCTCATGAGACAACCGGTACGTTGAGGGGATATTTTTAACTGAGTCCCACACATATCCATATTTCCGCCACATTATTTGTATATATAATGAGCGATTAAATTCAAAAACAATATTCATTATCAATGAATTTCAATATCATTTAAGGAATATATATTAACTGTAATATCCCTAGTCAATCATATAACATTCAATGTAAAATACGACAAATATAATTTATATACGGGTTAGGTTATAAATATATCAATGATAAATAATATGCATTTTTATGTTAAATTTAATGTTCAATGATAAAAGAAAAGTGAATATTTTAAGGGAAACATAATAATCACAAAAATTAGTCAATAATTAGAATGTAAATACATTCATAACTTAAATTGATTATAAATTATCGCGATAAAAATAATTAGGGTTTCAATACAAAATATCACTGATGGATCATAATTAAAACAATATTTTAATATCTTTTATGAATATAAATACCATACTAAGTCATTAAAAGAATGTTTATGGAAAATAAAATTTTCAGTTTGAAAATATTTTTTTAAACTAAATGTTTATAAATTTTTTGAATATAATATTATTCGTAAACTAATTTTTAATATTATATATTATTATTTTAAACATTTAGTTGTCATTATGATGGTAAATTTCATACATTCCATACATGTTAAAACCAATATTCATTTCACGTTTTTTTCAAAAGAAAAACGGGATAGTTGGGAAAATGATATATAGATTCCTTTAATATTTTAAAAAGTCTCAAATGGTAACTTTTTTTTACAAATCATACATAAAATGTTAAATTTTTTTTGAATATGTTTTTGAAAAAAAAATTAGGATGAAAAAAGTATTATCGACCGAAGAGTGAAATAATGTCGTATTTTATTAAGAGTATTTTATTAATAATTCTAACTACCAGTGATAGGAATATCTCCTGATAAATAAGAAAATAAATTAAATAGTATAGGAAAAATAGAGGGGTTTATTATAAAATTATCATATAATTTCCTTCAATCTATATTGAAGTATAAGTAATCTTGATTAAAATGATATTATGCACTAAGCCACTAAAAATATTATAACATTTAACTAAGAATTAATAAATTATTCAATTATTTGTGTAAAATAAAAATTTACATAAAAAAGTGTAATTGAAGGATAAATAGTAATTTGAATAATTTATCATTTCAGGATGTGATGTGATATTTTGATATCCTTTCTATAATTAATTGTTTTTTTATCATAAATAAATGATTATATACTGCGATATTTTCCAATAAATTATGAAATTATTAAATAATAGGATATTTATAGACACATACAAGAATTATTATATACCATACTATTCCATGACAATTGCTGAAATTCTTATGTAGTGACCCATGCATAGTGACAGCTAATGAAATGATTATATATTGGGATAAGACTACATTTTTTTATTTATCAATGGATATGTGCCTATAGTGGGAATGGTATTGATACAATCATAGATACATAACAACCTTAAACCAAATAAGATTCATTGGATATGTTGATATGGTATTCAGGGTTTTGTTACATGCATAGAGACATTCTGACATGTTTCCAAAAAGGTTGTTTTTTAAATTTTATTAATTTATTTATTAATACACAAATTTTTTATTTATTTCATACACATATTTTCAGATAAGTCATGTTTAGACATGGTGGTGTTCACCTAATATGTTTTACCACACCCTATTCGGGCTTCTGTTTGGCATCTCAGGAGAATTCATGGATGTAGGCTTTGAGAAAGGAAGGGAACTTTATGGAAAATATTATTTCTTGATGGTTAAGATGGAGTTGAAAGATGGGACTGACATGTGGTTCATAACCTAAGTCTATTAAGATTACTTGTGTCTGGTTATAATTTTATATATTTTTTCAATTTTACATTTAGATTCATCTTAGCATTTCATTACATGATTCGTTACTATTAGATTATTTTTTCCTACTTTTTGTTCCATGTGGTGTGAGCTATTGTTTCATGTTGTCTATTAGTATGATTTTATAGTTTATATTGTTTATTTACCTAGTTATTTTACACCATACTGGGGGATATTTTATCCCTTATATACTTATCACACCCCTACTTGTAGTTAGAGGCCTCTCGCTTATGGGGAGGAATTCTTGACGTCTCATAACAGACCCTTTCTGGCCAAGTGAGAGAGTTCTCGATCTGGGGACATTACAAAGATGTATCCAAGGATTAGGTTTTTTTATTATGTTACATTGGTATTTGGTAATGTTATAAATGAGATTATTATGTGTTAGATTTGGTAATGATATTGTGCATGGGGGTAGCTAACAAATGTGTGGGAAAACATCTGAGTGCCTAGGGATGAGATTGATGTTTACACTGTTCACTTGTTAGAGTTGATTTTATTTCAACTTAGGTGATTCACATGTGAGACATCATTGTTTCATGATGTTAGTATTTCATGAGATTTATACACATGGCCTGATATGGTAGAATATTAGTATGCATGTATTGTGATAGGAACATAAGGATATATAAATTAACATGCATTGTTCCTAATAAAAACATATTTCATACATGTTTTATATATATTCCTATATGATCAATGGTATAATATGCCTAATATATCTGATAAATGGGTTTAAATAGAAAATTATGTCTTGCAAAAACACTAGTAAGACGTGTAAATTGAGACCCAGAGTAATGGTTCTCTATTTTGTTCACCTATTGAGGTTGACCTTTTTGTAACATCCAGTGTTATAAAGAGTGTGTTTGTCTTGTAGAGAAAATTCCTTGTCATCATAATCGAGTTGACCATAAGGAGTGTGTAAATAAGAAAAATCTTATTATAGCTGATTCAGAACATCCAATATCTCATGAAGATCATATGGATGTTTAGCTCTGTGATAGATTAATGAGGGTCAAGTGATCCATGGAAAGGGTGACTGATAAAATATCACAACCAATTTATTAGAATATGAGAGAGTTCTAGTTGTATCACCTACATATGTTCGTTAGGTTGGGAGGCCCCCTGGTAATCATGTTATATATTGATTCAGTCCAACTGATATTTAATAATCCCAATAAACTCTTATATATGAGGATGAATCATGAAACATATTTGTTTCATAGACCATCAATGTGTTTGTGATATATTATAGTGTTGGTTGGGATGAAATATGAGTTATCGTTGATGTAATTAGAGATGAATTTCTTGATTTATTTCTATCTGAAAATTTTAGGGGATGAGAAGGGTTGTTAATTCAAGAACCTAATAATAGAGGTCATATGAATGTATCTTTACGTTGAAAATTTAACTGTCTTTAAATTCATTAAACCATCCATGGAAGCTGATTAGATCTCCAAAAAAAGGAATTTTTAGAATGGTATTCACTATGTGATTAGGTCACCTGTGAAAATATTTCCTTTGAATATCTTTTCAGATTTGATAAATCATGTACTCATAAAATAAGGGAATCTTAGGGAGTGGCATGAGAAGCGGTCATACAATTTCAGCAAGGTGAACTAGTAACTCATCCTCTAGTTAGAAACAGAATCACAATGATAGTTATTGATAAGTAAATAAAGGACCGAGAAGTTGGCGTAGCGGACATCCATATCCAAAATATGTTTCATTATTGTGTTTTCAATATGGGAAGATGGACAAAAATGGGCCTCATTGTCTATACCCCACATTGGAGTGTCAGTCTTGTGGTAGGATGGATGACCTAGATATGTTTTGTAAGGTAATGAAGTAATAGAGTAATAAATGTGGATCATAAAAGGTATAATAGTTTTTGATGGAATCAAATACTCCTTACCTGAAAGGTAGCAAGGGTTCAATATGACCATTTTTTCCTTAAAAGGAATACAGAATCTCTGTGTATGAATGAAAATTCTGGGTAGAGGGAACAAAATAGAGGATACTAATTGGATCCTATGGTAGATGGGATCCTCAAATTCATGTTATTAACACTACATTTATCGGTGTGGATGTATGATAATATACCATTTGAGAGACGATTTTTTATCATCTTCTATTACATGATTTTTTTCATACAGGATAATCACATAACTTTTTATCCACTTTTTTAAAAACATTTTGGGCTTAGAATTAGAAATCTTATATGGTGTTCTGACCATTAACAATACAGTCGAATGTGGTTAGTGAATATAAAATGACGCAAGGCTTGTTCTTTATAGATTAGTGGTTACTATTTCTTTTGGAGACCATTTATGTTGTAAATGATAGGCTTAAACTTGATAATTGGTATATATTGGTTAGTCATATACCAAGATCATATTTACTCTTAACATAGGTGGTTTAACCTCATTTGTTTATAAGGAGTCAGCTATTTTGACGAAGATGAGTATGATATTCAGGTTGGTCATGCATGTCCTATTCAGTGAAAATTGGATTGTCTCATGGATTATTTAGATGTTCATGCCATAATTATGGTGGAATTAATCCCAATTATTATTCATATAATGGTGTACCATTTTTAGAATGCATTTCCTAATGAGTTCTATGACTATCCTCCTATGCAAGAGATCGAGTTCAAAGAAAATATGGTTCTAGGAGAAGATCTAGTTTCTATTCCACCTCAGTAGATGGTACCGTCATATCTTCAAGATTTCAATGTTAATTTATAATATCTATAAAATAAGTGTTATTTTAGTCCTAATATATATCTATGGGTTTCTCCATTTCATTTCACCCAGAAGGTTGATGTTTTATTGATGTTATGTGTGGATTATTAGAGATTAAACCAGAGGAAGGTCAATAAACGATATTACCTTCCATATTTCAATGGTATATATGACAGTTGAGAGGTGACAATATATTCTCCAAGATTGATTTCAATTCAGTAAAAAATCATTTAATGGTGAGACCATTAGACATACCTCAGACTTTTTTAGGAGTAGGTATGGATTGTATGAGTTTGTAGTGATGTTTTTTGGTTTTACCAATGCATTGTAAGTATTCATGGGCTTGATGGATCAAATAACATATCATTTTTTTAGAAATTTTAAGGATTTTTTGAATAAATTTTATTGTAATTCTAGTCATAATTGAATCATTAAAAGAATTCTAAATTTTCTTGAGTATATTGTGAGAGAATCCACTTTATGCCAAACTAACAGAATGTCATTTCTAGATTAATAAAGTTTAATTCATTGACCATGTCATCTTAGTGGAAGGACTGTCAGCGTACATATAAAATGTTGAATCCATAGTATCTTTGGAGATACCAAATAAATTATTTTAGATTCAGAGTTTTTTGGAGTTATTAGGTTATTATCGATGCATTATCAAGGAATTATCTCATCAAGATGAACTATTTTCATTGTTGAAAATATAGGAAGTGATGTTTTATGATTAAACACATATTAAGGATATTTTCAAAACATGAGGTGAAGGCTAACATAAGAACCTATCCCTACTTCACATATTCAAAGTAAATCATATATCATGTAATGTGATTCAGCCAAAGTTGGACTTGAAGATGCAAGAGGATTGAGAAATTTCTTATAGCTCCATACAACTGAGACTACAAGAGAGGAATTATCCAACTCATAATATAGATCTAGTTGTAGTGGTGCATCCCATGATATTTTAGAGACACTGTGTTATGGGTAAGAGTATTGTGGTTTATATAGATTATAAGAGCATGATGTTCGTATTGTCTCATTCATTCCAGAACCTCTGGTGAATGAGGTGGTTTGAGTATCTATAGTCCATGAAAATTGATTTGGATTAGAAAATATTAAAGGGAAACATTATTTACCTTACTTTAAGCCATAATGATTTAACTAATGTTGACAGGGAGTATTATAATGATTGTAATATTATATAACTCTTTTAAATAATGTTTCTAGATGTTTAGGAGTCTCGTAGAAAATTACCTCGGAATTTGATAGCTTTATATCCGTGTTTTTTGAATAGATTAAGGTAGAGTTTTTTTTAATATAGGCATTAGTTTTTAATGGAAACTTATATGGTGGGGAGACCCCATTAATATATTCTCATTGAATTGAAAAATATCTTTTTTTTTGTGGATGGGTATGGGTTTCTATAGGTGTTAGCAAGGAGATGATGAAAGTGTTTCATGATTCTAGAAGGGTGGTATATCCGAGTCTCAAAAAAAATTATATGGATCTATATAGAGATTATTTTTGGTTAAGAATGTATAATTTGTTGGAATGTTTTTTGGAATTATTTTTTAATTTCAATCAAGAAAATGACAAGCATGAAATTTTGGTCGGTATTTTACATAAACTTCCCATTCATATGTTTAAATGGGATGATATCACTAGGGATTTTTTATAGTAATACCCAATGAACCGATGAAGATATATGGGTAATCATGGATTTACTATTGAAGGTATCCCACTTCTTTATTATTATAGTGACCATTATCGACGATGATTTGGGTAGTCTTTATGTCTATGAGATAGTTCAAATACATAGTGTTATGAGTAGTTTTGTTTCTAATAGAGATCTTAATTTAGTATAATATTGATTGTAGGTTCATCATAAGTCTTTGAGATAATACGTTCATTTTCACACTTCATATCTCCCACAAATTGGTGTTCAATATGAGAGGAGTGTTTGGAATCTCTATGAAATTTTATGGGCCTATGTATCAGATTTTGGTGGTACTTTGGAAGAAAATATGGAACTCGTGGAGTTTTCAAATAATAAAAACTAACATCTATCAATCTAAATGGGGATATTTGAGGCTATGTATATATGTTTGTTCCGTTAAAACCTTTTTTCTTGGAGTTAGTTGATTTAACACTTATTAGGCCTCTTCTTGTACATAGGACATCTATGAAGGTTCAATTGACCAGGAGGTGGTTGGTAACCACACCGATAAGGCATAAATCATATGCTAAACATTGGATATGACCTTTATCATTTGAGGGTTTTCATCATGGTTTGCTTAGGGTGTATAATAGGTTGGGGAAACTGTATCATAAAATAAGGAAATATATAACGTAGTTTTGTCGTGCCATTTGAGATAGTGGATAGGGTCAGTCCAGTTGTTTAATGATTAGCTCTTCTATGAAAAAACAGTTCCATGCGTGTCATGTTTTAGATGTAATAGCTATAGAGATATTCTCTTGATCCTTAACATAAAGTTGTTGTCATGAATAATGTTTATGAAACCTTTTATGGGAATCTGATACAGAGTGTGGGCCATAGTCATATGTATCTATGGGGTAGAACGAAACATATGGTTCTAGTTTAGTGGTGTCATGGGTGTATTCAAGAGGAGACATGGGAAAGGGAGTATGATATGGTTTCTAAATGGACATAATTTTTAACTGAGACCCCACATTGAATCTTGGAGTATCTTGGGGAGGAGATATTATATGGTCTGAAGGCTATAAGATCCCCGTATTTTCTAGGTACGTCACTATTTTTGTTTTTTAATACATATTTTTCTAGGTTTTCGAATGTATTTAACCCTTTTTGGTCGAGTCTTGTTTAGAGAAAGAGATCATTTTCAAGGGAAAATGACAAAATGCTAAAATAAAAATGACTAATTGTACTAATGGATACCATATCTATGACTTTTAAATGGTTTTAAGGATATTTTTACATTATTTTGAAGGATTTGGAGGTGGTTCATGTCCTTATTGTGGGAAATTGACTAAAATATATATAAGGAGAATATAAACATCATGTACTTGTAAACTAACATGTAACTACCACCAGACATATATTGTTAACTAGTAAAAGGCATGAAGTGGTTACACATTGTGTAAACCATTCATGTAACTTCAATGTATAGATAGATAAAAATAACCCTTGTAGATAGGGTTTTCAGAATAACTCTTATGTGGGAAATACATGATGTGAATATTGGTTAAAAAATATATGTGTATCAAAAGTAGTAGTTTCAAGACTACTGTCAATATTTTATTTTCTATCCTATTCCATTTATCCCTCCTCCTCTCAACTTGGGAGAAAATAAAGGCAATTTTGGAAGCCTTTTCTCCATTTTGGAGACCCATTTGTGTGATCAATCTTGGTTATGTATTTGGATTTTGGTTTCCCCTACTTTTTAATTATTCTATATTATAGAAGTGGATCATTTGGACTTATTTTAGTGTTGATCTTGAACTGAATTGATTTAGGTTCTTCTTCCAGTTTTTAGCACCTTCTTCGTCATTGGTTTTACCCTATGGAAGTGTTGTGTTAGTCACCAGTTAATGGTAGGGAGTCTCAACCAAAATCTATGGAATTTTTTATTGAAATTATATATAATATTGTGATTGGGTGGACCTCATGTGTGCTCTAATGTATTATTCATTGATAAAAGGTCAATGATAGATCTGAATATTGGTTGGATCCCTTTGGATTCAATTTTTCATGCGACCCAGAGTTTGGATAGCTGTTGGGTAAGAAAAAACTGGATTAAAATTAAATTAGATAATTTATTGATGTGCATTTAAAATGAAATGTGAACATAGGTGATTTACTGATCTATAATACATGGGTATGTCTCGTTAAATATTATAGATTTAGATAATTTGAGATATAAATGAAAGAGTAATTTAAGGATAAATGGTATTTTATGTTATGGTGTATTGTGTTACCATGTTGATTTTATTATATATCGATATATTCCTTAATATATATTTAAATTATTATATATAGGGATATGATATAACACTTACTGAAATTTACATATATCATGTTATTCCCTAACACATGTTAAAATGATTATTTAGTAGGCTATGCCCAGTGTCACATGCTGATATTCTTATAGTGTAGAATTTTCATTGATTTTATTATAATTCCATGGTTATATGGGTATGGTTGTATTGTTTGTGATACATGGTATGAGACATACTAACATGGTATGGAATTATTCTATTTAGATATATGGACGTTGTTGACATGGTTGTGTAACCTTCATAAATACCTTCTGGTACCGTGTCAAAGTAGGTTTATTGTTATATTATATTAATTTATTAGTAAATAATACTTTTTATCACTAATATAATAAAATTAATATTATATTGGTTATTTTTATACATGGTGGTTTATATCTACTAAATTTTATTCACACCCTATTCAGTTCATCATTTGGTACCCAAAATATTTTTCATTGACTTTGGTTTGGACAAGGGAATGCGACCTTATTAAAGATATTATAACTTTATAATTATGATATATTTAGGAAATGGGACCAAAATGGGGTTTGGGAAATAATTATTTTTCGTTTACATGGGTCTACTGATTCTTTTATTATATTTGTTTTAGTTTAACATTTATATACATCTCAATATGCCTTTACATGATTCATTAATATTGGTTTATGTGATTCCCAATGGTAGGAGAGATTGTTTCCACTTTTATATTACTCTTTTTATGTTAATTATACTATTTAATTATAATTCTATGAAAATCCATACCATGGTGTATAATGTCCCCACTATACCGATCACACCCCTGCTACTAGTCAACAACCTCTGGAGTATATGGATACATGATTTAGGTACCATAAAAAATTATTTCCATGTGATTTTTTTTGGATAATGAGATATTAAAACATATGAAATGGGATTTATATTCACCTCTTGAAATAATATAATTCATTTCATAATGTACATCTCAAAGATGGAAAATTGAAGAAAAAATCCCATTCCACATTGATAAATTTTTAACTATAAACCCCCTTGATGAGAGATATAATAATCGATACATTAATAATTTGTTTTATTATTACCATATTAAAATTTATTAGTGTAAGTATAAACCACACATAAAATAAATAGGTGGTGAATGTGTCTTGTGTCTCATAAAATTAAAAGCGTGAGATAGAAATCCCTTACCTTAAGTATTGACTTAAATCGTTTATATTAAAACCTATTGTTTAATAAATATAATTTTATTATAAATCAATGAAATAAAAATATATATATATATCATACCACATATTATTTTCTTATGAAATTTTATTATAAATTTCATTCAAATTTCCATGTTAAAATTTTGTTTTAGTTAATAACTGCTTTATTTTTCATATATCATTATTATTTATAATTATTATCACCCTATTACATTAATAATGTTTTGATAATACCCATATGGTTTACCATGATATAAATATCATGCATATTCAGTATATATGTATTTATAGTCATCTGTACAATTTAGTGATACAAATATTAATGCATCGCTCAAGGAGACAGTAGGCCATATGCATATAATAATGTTGATTCCATTTTCTTATTGGATTGATATAAAGAATGTTAAAAGATACATTATCTTTTATGAATAATTTTTTTTTGAAATATATCTCATATTATCATTAAAACCATCCTTATTACCTTATATGTAATGTATGAACGAATCACATCACTTCATAATGTAGTTGTTCACTGTACACATGGGAGATGATATCGTATTCCCAAAAAATTGATAATCTGAAGGTCTGTGTGAAATTATGATTCTATATAAATAATAATATAATAAATATAAAAAATAAATAAAAAATTAACATTTTTTCATCCTTGATATATGGAAATAAAAAATATATTTACATATGTCCGTGATGCATTAGTATTCCGCATATAAGAACGATGATTTCACAACACATTTAGGGAAATTGGAGATGGTTTTATGTCATCAAAATAACATAAAAATATTTAATTATATGAGATATACTGATTAAATTATTTAATAATTATATAATAAAAATGGAAGGCGGAGGAGGTAGTATTAAGAAAAAAATACTCATTGATGCACATGACCTATTTTCTAGGTATCCTCCATGGGTTTTTATAAAAATCATTATTGAGAGGTATTTATGTAAAAAAAGACATCAATAATGAGATTATATAATTTGGAAAGTGATTTGTGTAAGAATTGATTGAACCAAAATGGTTTCATAGTGTGCGGAAGAGAGGATATGTGGCGACCTCTTATATGTGAGGTGAGTGGCACACTTGTAATTTTTAGAAAGAAATAATTCCACATAAATTATTTTCATCTAAAAGGCTCTGAAATGTATTTTCTCAATTCTAGAGTGTATATGGCTGAAATATGGCCATAAATGGGGTTTTGACAAGTTCTGGGTAATTGTCTAACCTTATCATTTTCGATTATCTCCTAGAAAATCCATATATACCTTAATCAGAGTAAATAATTTGTTTTCCAAATTTTACTATTAATTGTGGGAAAATAATTAAGTCAGCTATATTTATTAGTATAAATTTTTTGGATAAAATATTTTTAATCCATTTTTAAAAATTCTTTTGAAAAATGTGAAAAGTTAAATTTAATATTACTCTGTTAATAGTGATGAGAAAGACTGTTTAAAAAAACTGTTCAAGAGTTTGGAATGTGTTTATAAAAAAAATTTATAATATCTTAAATGAACTGAATTGTATTAATGGATTTATAATTGAGTTAATGATTATTTAAAAAAAATATCAAAATATAATTTATCTTTATAAATAAATTAAACAAAAAATGAATTTTCTATTAAATTACTATATTTTTCTGTATTCATCAAAAATCATAAATATCCAAAAAATCCAAAAAATCCTCCCAAATACGATGATCACATGATGATTTAAAATTTTAATTTATTTTTTCAAAATAATTTTCTAAAATTTTGATGACGTTATTTTATAATTTTCCACAAAAAGAAATAAATAGGACAGTTTTTGAGATTACTATTTTTTAAATATATAATGAATTTATAGAAAAATTAAGTAATTTTTATAAAATGTGATTTATTTAAATAAACAATTATAAATAAAATTTAAGATTTATTTATTCCTATTTTTTATTCAAATTTAACTACTAGGTAATAATGATATTATTTTATGTAATAATAATAATTTTTTTTTGTGGTTTGTTAAAACTCACTCTTCCGTGTAGCACCATATTAACTCATTGGTACATGTAAAGAACAATAAATCTGTAAGAAAAAACTAAATTTTTGAGAAATTCATGATAAACATATTTGTTTTTAAATCATTAATAAATAAATTATTAAAATTCTTTAAATAAAATTATTTCACAAAATCTTCATGTGATACACCAATAAAAATTAATTTACTTATGAAATTATTTACCACTTGGTAACTGATAAGTCAAATCCCCTTAGATGAAATATTTCAAATTGAAGCATAATACACTATTACTTAATAATAATCATGAATCTAAAATTAAACGGAGCAGTATATTTACCATATAAAATTAATAATGTTTATTACGTTACAATATACCTCAGTGAAGAGAAATTGAGATGATGTCTCGTATGTCATGATTAATTAAGGTTTAACGGGCTTTAACCTCATGTATACTAGTTTAAAACATGTTAATAACTAATAAAATAAATATATAAATATTTATAAAATCATATTTTGTCTTATTTCAACATCTTATCACCCTTTTATTAATAATATTTCATTATTTTCGTTATTTTAATTATTTTCATTATATCGGGTGTTACTTAACTTTTTTTCTCATTCGTTATTTATTATAAATGTTCTAGTTCCTGTGAATATAATATAGTTACATCATCTCCAAAATAATAATCATTAAATTATTATCATATTTATAAATCAATTATAAATTTTAAAACCAATAATTAATAATGGTTATAAAAAATGGAGTACGTTACGATCTGGGAGACGGTAGGTTATATGTACACATGAGTAAGATTTCCATTTTCTAAGGATTATAATGAATTTTAGGAAAGTAATATTTTATAATTAAATAATAATCATAATATCTTTTATATAATATTATATATTTAAATATACTTATATATATCATCCATGTTGTGTTGTGATGAAAATAATGTCTCATAACTTTTTAAAGATGGTAGTCCAGACATACACGAATGATGTTACTATTTTTAATTTTACAAAATAAGCTGATAATTTATCATTTATTAATGATAAATATGTCATGAATATAAAAATTATTTCATGTAAATTAAATATATTAACTACCTTTATGAATATTACATTAATTGTAAAGTGTTAGTGAAAATTGAATCATATCGCTGAGAGAGGTATTAGTACATTTTGCACACTAGTGAGGTTATCAAAACCTCTATATAAAGGAAGCTAAAATGTTATATATTGTATAATGACTCAAGTGGTATAAATATAATATAAATATCATATATATATATACTTCATACAAAAAAATGTGAGGTGGTAGTGGGAGAAAAATAACATCAGCTCATGGGACGGTCGTCCTCCGTACACACGAATGATGATTTCATAACTCATTTTAAGTAAGTGTAGATTTTTATAGTAAAATAAAATAACATAATAGAACTTCATTATATGGATTATACTTATTTAATTATATCATCATGTTTCAATAATAACATATGGAGGTGGAAGAATAAATAAAATAAAAAACACTTATTGAATAAAATTACCTGTTCTTCTGGCAACCTCTGTTGGATTTCACAAAAATCATCCATGGATGTATTTATGACCTAAATAAGGCCTATATAATTCGGTCATGTAATTTATTATATGATTTATATACATATTATTTTAAATAAAAGTTTTATTGGGTTTAAAGAAGATATGTGATCGGGTGGCCTTTTATATATGCGAGATGACTGACACGCCTGTAATTTTTTAAAAGAAATATGTGTACCCATAGTTTTATATTAAAAAAAGTAATAATAATGGATTATTATAATGAATTATTAATTTTATAAAATATGTTTTTATAAAATTTTAGGACATTTTAACACTTACATTTTTTGTTTAACCCCCCGTAAATCTGTTTTTACATTAACCGTGGTATGTCATTTTACCCATTCTCACTATTACTTTTAGTAAAAAAATTATGATGATAATGTTTGATAATATATATTATTTCTATTCAAAATATGTAATTAATTTTTCCAAATTCCATTAATAGATGAATAAATTATTAATTTAAATTTAACCCCACATTGGAAATTAAAAAGTGGCTTTTCTATGGGAAAATATTAAGAAGCATACTGTAACGCCCCAAGCTTCTACGGTACGCTTCTCTTTGAATAATGTGATAGCGTGTGTTTTACGCAACACCGAGTTCTAACAACCAATCAAACTAGCCGTTATGAATAGTAATACCTATTTTTTGAAATTATATATATTTTATATTTCAAAATGGACTTCATTTTTGGATTCGGAATATCGAATTTAGCCTAAGATTAAATTTTAGTACTTTTTGGATAACTTTAATATTTTGATGAATAGTGAAAATTACTAAATTTTAATTAAAAACAACTTTTTTAATCAAAATAATTAATAGTGATAAATTATGAATTTGAGTGGTTTTAAAGTATATTTATAATATATTTTCACCATTTAATATAATGTTGGTCATTGGACATAATTTTACAATTAAACCGAACATAAACAAGTGTGAATCTTTTGATAGTTATTATCTCTTAAAAACACGCTTTTTATTTTGACAGTGGGAATTAATTTTAAATTAATTTCTACCACTTCTGTGTTTTGAATTTAGAAAAATGGATTCAATATTTGGAATCAGGATGTTCAAATTGTGTAAATAGGTAACTTTTATTTTTAGACATTTTGAATAATTACTACGGTAAATATATTATTTACCATGGTTAAGGGAAAATCCGGTAAATAAGGGTTAAAGAATAATATTATAATAAGACTAAATTACCCTAAAACGTGTCCTAGACTTATTTTTTGATACATGTTCTACCATAGGCATCTTTGGGTCGATTTGGGGACCCCATGGTGCCACTTGTAGGTGATACGAACACTTTATTTTAATTAAGTTAAAATGAATACAAAAATGACACAAGCATATATCTTTTAGAAAAACAATTTTTACATAGGGTTATATATGTTGGATTTTCAACTATAAATAATAATTAGAAAGATAAAAAGATTTCATACATGATGGTATTTTATTTTCAATTTTTGGAGATAAATAAGTTAACTAATTTATGATACAATGATGATATATTAATTATCATAATAGTGAAAAATTAAACTAATTGATATTATAAATACCCAAATAAATATAATATGAAACTTTTAATGAATTAAACTAATTTTCTAGGATAATATGATAAATTATTATTTATTTAATTTTCTTTTTTAGAAGTAATCAATCTGTTATGAGTTTCAAAAAAATCAACTATTGAATAGTGTCAAAATTGACATAAAAGAGTTCTTAAAACAAATATTATATTATTAATTGATATTAAATTCCTAAAAATATAAGGTTCGGCCAAGAGACTTATATCATGATAGGTTAATCATTAATGAACCAATTGGGAGTCTCTTGGATGTATATAGTAAGTTTATTAACCATATTATATAAAAATACAAAGAGACATTGTAAAAGTGAATCTAATTAACTTAGAGTTAATACTTAAAGATAAGGTTAATATAATTACAAAAACCTGTCTAAATTATATTTTTTGAGTTTTTTTCGACCCATCCCCACCTTAACCTTGGAATAGTAAACTTTGGAGCCATTTGAAACCGAATATGAATTTATTATAAACTAATATCTCTAGCTTTTCCAAAGGTGTCCCTCACCCCTCTTATAAAAGGGAACTCCTCCTTCTCATTTCTTGACAACATCAAAGCCTTTTGGTTCGGCCAAACTCTGCCCAAATACTCTCAAAAATTCCCTCACTACAACCTAGAGGCCTTAATTCGATCAGAATGCCATCCTATGGAGCCCTTTTGATCAAATCAAAAGGAAGAAACCGAAGAAGAGGTAATGATTTCACCACCCTTTTCCAAGTTCCTTTCTTCCTCCACTTCTTATTCCTTTGTTGTTACCATTCTAAAATAATATCACCAGTATCATATATATACTGTGATGTTATTATAAATATGGTACAACCATATTCAGTATTCTATCCACCCTTTGAATAACATGTCACCATACGTGCGTACGTACGGCTTACCGTCTCCACGTCGTGGTGTAATTGTTATTCAATATAATATTATTTGTATGGGTATAATAATGGTGTGTAACTCATGTAACTAATAAATATAACATGTTAATGATTCTTTATATATGATATACCATCCATTTATATATTATTTTAATATCAAAAGAATGATATTGTCACTCGTGCGTACGTACGGACTACCGTCTCCACGAACGCGATAAGATTCATTCTCCATCGTATCCATTCAAGTATAATTATCATTTGATGATTTAAAAATGATGTTTAAGGACTTGATATCATTCTGGATATGAATAATATGCAACCTATCCTTTACAAACATGTCTTACGTAACAAAACATATAAAAGAAAACAAGTAAGTTAACACCCGAAACAACGATAATACTAAGATATTATTATCAAATCAATATTAAAAGATCATATATGATATCATATTAATGTATATGATTCTTGTATAATTTTATAACAATTATTTCTCCATTAAACAGGAGGTTAACCTACCCCAACTAAGGAAAAGTACAAGGTAAGGGTTATTTCACAATCTCTTCATTATCCGAGGTTGTTTATATGTAATAATCTACTGGGATCTATTTATCATCCACATCCATGTTTTCTTAAAAATGTATTTCAAAACATTTTTATTATTTTCAAGAATATAGGATAAAGTCATTTATACCCTTGTTTTACTTTTTGTATGAGGAATATTTCCGTCGTTTTCAAAATAAGGTCCTTTTTAACCTTTTCGACAGAATTAAGGTAAGAATGATTTTTTTAACTTATACGGCGGGTGAGGTTATTTTCCGCCGTTATAAAATCTTCAAAGCTTTCTTTACAAGCTTATAAGAATATTTTCAAGAAAATGTTTTATTTTATATGGCTCTTAAATTATTTCAAAAATAGAAAGAGATATTTCTCTAAAAAGTGTTTTGATTTCATCTATGTAAACATCCTTTGATGGATTTTACACTTATTTGAAGTTGATTTATTATTATACAAAACTTCTATATTGTATTGAAGGTTTTGTGTTATGTTTGACTGTGGATGTGCTATTTTTATACCATTCATAGTTTATGGTGAAATTATTGACATTTCGAATGCTAGTTTTAATACGAATGTTTATATTATGTTTAAACCTTTTCATATAGGAATGCATTGGACTTAATATGTGATGGGTGGAGCCCGCTATATCTCCTCGATGCATTGGTAGGTCTTATGAGACAAACTAGTGTCTTCGCACAAGGCCTTGGAAAAATCTTATTTGTAGTCTTGGCACGAGGCCTTGGCTATGTGGTTATGATAGTCTGGCATTATGCATTCCATCATTATGAAAATGGTTATTGATTTTGCATGTGATTATTCGATTATTAGAATATCCATGTGAATAAGTAAATGGCATTATTTAATTTTATTTATGTCATACCATGTTGAAAGTTTAAGTTTTAAAGGCTTTTGTTTTAGTTATACATTGCCTTAAATGTTTATTCTCATTTATGAAAGTTTCCGCTATATTTTTATCCTTACTGGGCATTTGAGCTCACCCCTTTTCTATGTTTTATTTTTCCCAGGAAGTGAAGAAGTAAATTATGAATGACCTGCAGGGATATTATGTGGAGATATGAGTGTGGATTATGGAGAGATTATGTTGTTGTAGTAGTTTTTCATTTTATGATGTAATGTAAAACTTATGAATATATCTAGTGTTTCCAAGGCTACTAAACCAATCGGTCTTTCGAGATTTGATCTTTCTTGTGATCATGCCAATGTTATGTAATAATGCACTGACTCTGGGAAACTAGGGTCGGGGCGTTACAGTTGGTATCAGAGCAAGTTTAGTACAAACATTGGAAGCTAGACTTAGATAAACTTTTATTAGAGCACGTAGACCTAAGATGAACTTTTGAGGATTAGTATAGAAGAACTTCCTAGAATTTTGGTATTGTAGAGATTTTGTGAGTTTTCCGAGCAATACATCCCTTTCTGGATACGAGCAGGTAGAGGTGGCTCTGGCACAGATGTACTTAGGGGTAAAACCTGAAAACACCGCTTTGAGCAAGACTCGAACGGGAACTGGTGCACGACAACAGGCCTTGCTGCACTCTTGGTTACGACACTCCCAGGGGATATGCTTAGGATAACTCTCATTTTCTTTACAAATCATTATGAAGGGTTTATGAGTATATACTTCCTCAAAGAAAACATTTTTATGATTATGGATTATATCCATAAATAGTTCAATTTATGTTAAGTGTTTTATAAGTATGGGATTATGTATTTTGATTCATAAACTGATCTAGTTTATGCCATTGTTTAGAAATGGCGCCTAGTGGAAGAAATGGAAACTGTATCAATGCAAACACTCCATGTAGGGATTTCCCTCCAGCTCAAGATAATTATAGTGGGGCTGGTGATGCAACTGGTGCCGATTAGCTAATCACCATACTTGGACAACTTACTCAGGTTATGAATAATAACCTTACCCGTATGGAGCACCCTGATCCACATCGTGGAGGATCAATGTTAGATCGATTCATGAGGAAACAACCACCAACGTTCAATGGGAGTACAAATCACTTAGTAGCTGAGCAATGGATAAATTCCCAAGAGAAAATGTTTCAGGCTTTGGGGAGCAGTGAAAGGGAAAAAGTTATCATGGCAGTTTACCACCTCACTGGAGATGCTGATCAATGGTGGTCATTGATTAAAAACATGAAGGAAGATGATGAAGTATCAAATATGGAATGGAGAGAGTTCAAAGATCTGTTTCTAGAAAAATACTTTTCTCGCGACCATCGAGCAGATATGGAAAGACAATTTCTGAGTCTGAGACAAAAGGAGGATGAGAAAGTCACAAAGTATGAGGCTAACTTTACAAGGTTAGAAAGGTATTCTAGAGATTATATAAGTATCACAAGAAGTATGATTGATCTATTCATTGATGGTTTAAAACCATTTCTCCGTCGAGCATTATTCTCACAATCCTTTTCATCGTACGAAGACATTGTCTCATGTGCTATCAAGACCGAAAAGGAATTCTCTAAGTCTTATGACTTTAAAGAAAAGAAAGAGAAGAAGAGACCTGCTGATCAATCTGGGAATGGAAATAATGGGAAGAAGAGAAAGGTTGAATATCCATCCTGTGGTAAATGCGGGAAGAAACATCCTGGTACTTTCTTGAAGGGAATGGGAGTCTGTTACAAATGTGGTGAAAAAGGCCACTAAGCTCGTGATTGCAAGGGGAATAAGGAATCTACCAATGTCCAGTGCTACAATTGCAGGGAGATGGGGAATTATGAAAATGAATGTCCTAAGCGTCAGGAGAACTTACCTCAGAAAAGGCCAAGGGATCAAGGCCAGGCTTATTCTATCACTACTACTGAGGTAGAAGCTCCGAAAGACGTGGTGGCAGGTAATTTAATGGTTTCCTCAATTTTAGAAAATGCATTATTTGATTCTAGATCATCGCATTGTTTCATATCTTCCCAGTTTGCTAAGAAAATTAGATATTTCCAATTTGATTTAATATGGGAGTTTTCAGTTAAATCTCCTAAGGGAAAAATCATTGCAACAAAGTTTTGTGAATCAGTCCCCATTAGAGCACATAAATTTTTTTTTATCTGCGGATCTCATAGTCATACCTATGATTGAGTTTGATATAATCCTCGGTATGGAATGTCTTTCAGACTATGATGCGAAGATTTATTGTAAGAAGAAAGAGGTTACGACTCTTGATGATAATGATAAGGAACACCTTATCTTTAGAGCAGAATCGTCACCACCTAATTCTTATTTAGATCCACCCCCAGTAGCTCAACTTAATTCAATTATTGGGGAGGAAGAGAATGAAATAACTGTGGGTGAAGAAAGGAATTTTCAAATAGAGGATGTACCTATTGTGAAAAAATTTGTAGATGTATTTTCGGAAGATTTGCCTGGACATCCTCCAAAATGAGAAGTTTAGTTTTCCATTGATTCGATTCCTGGATCAAGGACTATATCGATGACCCCTTATAGAATGGACACTGTAGAGTTAGTCGAACTAAAGAAACAACTAGAGGCGTTGAGTAATAAAGGATTTATTCACCCTAGGGTTTCTCCATGGGGAGCCCCTGTTCTTTTTGTTAAAAAGAAAGATGGATCTATGAGGTTATGTATCAACTATAGGGAGATCAATGCTATTACAATAAAGAACAAGTATCCCCTACCACGCATTGATGATTTATTTGGCCAACTGAATGGAGCTCAATACATTTCAAAGATTGACCTTTGATCTGGATACCATCAGTTGTGTGTGAAGATGGAAGACATTCCAAAGACAGCATTTCGAACCAGGTACGGGCATTACGAGTTTACTGTAATGCCGTTTGGATTGACTAATACACCCTCTGTAATCATGGATATGATGAATAGAGTTTTCAAGGAGTATCTCAATGAATTTGTGGTGGTATTTATTGATGATATCTTGGTATACTCCAAAACCTACGAAGATCATGAAAATCACTTGCTCATTATCTTGAAGACTTTGAGGAGGCATGAATTATATGGAAAGTTTAGCAAGTGTGAATTCTGGCTTCAGGAGATTTCTTTTCATGGCCATATTGTCTCTAAAGATGGAATCTCTGTTGATCCTTCTAAGACCAAGGCAATCCAAGAATGGCCAGCACCTACAAGTATAACTGAGGTACGTAGTTTTGTTGGTTTGGCAGGTTATTATCGACGTTTCGTCAAGAATTTTTCCCGATTGGCTATCCCATTAATGAAGCTCACACGTAAAGGGGTTAAATTTGTTTGGAAAAAAGAGTGTAAAGAATGTTTCGAAGAACTAAAGAGAAGATTATTCAATGCTCCTATATTGACTCTACCATCAGGGAATAATGGGTTCGTTATTTATAGTGATGCATCAACGAAAGGACTTGGTTGTGTCCTTATGCAGAATGATAGAGTTATTGCCTATGCATCACGACAGTTGAAAATTCATCAACAAAACAATCCTACTCATGATCTCGAGTTAGCAGCTGTGATCTTTGATTTGAAGATATGGAGGCACTACCTCTATGGTGAAAAATGTGAGATTTATACTGATCACAAGAATTTGATGTATATTTTCTCACAAAAAGAACTCAACATGAGGCAAATGAGATGGCTTGAATTACTCAAGGATTATGATTGCATGATACACTACCACCCGGGGAAAGGAAACAAGGTGGCAGATGCTTTGAGTAGAAAAGACCATGGAGTTTTGAACAATATGAGAATTGAAAGGGATCCAATTTTCATGGATCTAGTGAAGATGGACACGGGAATAACCAGGGAAGGTGAAACATCAATGCCTTTTCAAATGGTTGCCAAACCATCGTTACTAGAAAGGATTAAGAGTTCTCAGACCGATGATGAAGAATTTCAAAAGAAGATTAAATTTGTGAATGATGGGAGATTGAGAGACTTTGTGTATGAAGACTGAATTTTGAAATTCGGGAAGAGACTTTGTGTTCCCGATATACCTGATCTAAAAATGGAAATGTTGGATGATGCTCATAGTTCCAATTTCTCTATACACCCTGGGAGCACCATAATGTATAGAGATTTGAAGGAACATTTTTGGTGGGACAACATGAAGAGGGAGATTGCTGATTTTGTGTCAAGATGTATGGTTTGTCAACAAGTGAAAGCTGGAAGGCAATAGCCTGGAGGAGTCATGCAACCTCTTCCCATACTGGAGTGGAAATGGGACAATATTACGATGGACTTTGTCATGGGGATACCAAAGACTCCTAGAAGGAATGATGAAATATGGGTTATTATTGATCGTCTTACCAAGTCAGCACATTTTCTTTCTATAAGAGAAGATCTACCCCTGGAACATCTAGCAAGACTATATATTAATGAAGTTGTGAGACTTCATGGAGTACCCCTATCGATTGTTTCTGATCGTGATCCCCGTTTTACTTCAAGATTTTGGAAAAGTCTTCAGAAATCCCTGGATATTGAACTTCATTTGAGCACTGCTTACCACCCTCAGACAGACGGACAATCAGAATGGACCATTCATAACTTAGAAGACATGTTGAGATCTTTCTCACTTGACTTTCAGGGTATGTGGGATCAATATTTACCTCTGGTAGAATTTTCCTATAACAATACCTTCCATTCACATATTCAGATGGAACCATATGAAGAGTTATATGGAAAGAGATGTCGTACACAAACCTGTTGGGATGACGTTGGTGAAAGAAAACTTGTAGGCCCAGAACTGGTGGAGGAAACGGTGGAAAAGGTGATGGTAATCCAAAATCACATCAATGCAGGTCAAAGTAGGCAGAAGAGCTATGCCAATAATCGAAGGAAGGATTTGGAATTTCAAGTCGGTGATCATGTTTTCTTGAAGGTATATCCATGGAAGGGAGTCATACATTTTGGTAAGAAAGGTAAATTGAGTCCCAGGTACATCGGACCTTTCGAAATTCTAGAATGAATTGGGGCTGTGGCTTACCGATTGGCAATGCCGCCAAGTCTCTTCAAAGTTCACGATGTGTTCCACATATCTCTGTTGAGGAAATACATGCCTGACCAAACGCATGTACTCACCTATTAGGAATTAGAACTGGAACCCGATCTTTCCTATTGTGAAGAGCCCGTCAGGATTCTTGATACGAGAGAACAAGTACTGAGAAACTGGACGACGCATCTGGTAAAAGTTTTGTGGAGAAACCATAAGACGGAAGAGGCAACATGGGAACCCGAGGAACTTATGATGAAGAACCACCCAAGTCTTTTCATGCGGTAGTATTCTAGAAATTTCGAGGATGAAATTATTTGAAGGAGGGGAGAATGTAACACCCCAAACTTCTACGGTACGTTTCTCTTTGAATAATGTGATAGCGTGTGTTGTACGCAACACAGAGTTCTAACAACCAATCAAACTAGCCGTTATGAATAGTAATACCTACTTTTTGAAAGTATATATATTTTATATTTCAAAATGGACTTCATTTTTGGATTCGGAATATCGAATTTAGCCTAAGATGATATTTTTGTACTTTTCGGATAACTTTAATATTTTGATGAATACTGAAAATTACTAAATTTTAATTAAAAACAAATTTTTTAATCAAAATAATTAATAGTGATAAATTATGAATTTTAGTGGTTTTAAAGTATATTTAGAATATATTTTTACCATTTAATATAATTTTGGTCATTGGACATAATTTTACAATTATACCGAACATAAACAAGTGTCAATCTTTTGATAGTTATTATCTTTTAAAAACACGCTTTTTGTTTTGACAGCGGGAATTAATTTTAAATTAATTTCTTCCACTTATGTGTTTTGAATTTAGAAAAATGGATTCCATATTTTTAATAAGTATGTTCAAATTGTGTAAATAGGTAACTTTTATTTTTAGACATTTTGAATAATTACTGCGGTAAATATAATATTTACCATGGTTAAGGGTAGATCCGGTAAATAAGGGTTAAAAAATAATATTATAATAATACTAAATTACCCTAAAACGTGTCCTAGACATATTGGTTGATACATTTTCGACCATAGTAATCTTTGGGTCGATTTGGGGACCCCATGGTGCCACTTGTAGGTGATAGGGACACTTTATTTTAATTAAGTTAAAATGAATACAAAAATGACAGAAGCATATATCTTTTAGAAAAACAATTTTTACATAGGGTTATATATGTTTGATTTTCGACTATAAATATTCATTATAAAGATAAAAAGATTTAATACATGACGGTATTTTATTTTCAATTTTTATAGATTAAATAATTTAATTTATTTATGACACAATGATGATGCAGTAATTATTATAATAGTGAAAAATTAAAATAATGGATATTATTAATACCCAAATAAATATAATATGAAACTTTTAATGAATTAAAATAATTTTTTAGGATAATATGATATATTAGGATTGATTTAATTGACGTTTTTCGAAGTAATCAATCTGTTATGAGTTTCACAAAAATCAACTATTGAATAGTGTCAAAATTGACATAAAAGAGTTCTTAAAAAAAATTATATTATTAATTGATAATAAATTCATAAAAATCTAAGTTTCAGCCAAGAGACTTATATAATGATATGTGAATCATTAGTGGACCACTTGGAAGTATCTTGGATGTATATAGTAAGTTTATTAACCATATTATATAAAAATACAAAGAGACATTGTAAAAGTGAAACTAATTAACTTAGAGTTAATACTTAAAGATAAGGTTAATATAAGTACCCAAACCTGTCTAAATTCTATTGTTTGAGTTGTTTTCGACCCATACCAACCTTAACCTTTGAATAGTAAACATTGGTGCCATTTGAAACCGAATATGAATTTATTATAAACTAATATCTCTAGCTTTTCCAAAGGTGCCCCTCACCCCTCTTATAAAAGGGAACTCTCCTTCTCATTTATTCACACCTTCAAATCCTTTTGGATCGTCCAAACTCTGCCCAAATACTCTCCCAACTTCCCTCACTACAACCTAGAGGCCTTAGTTTGATCAGAAAGACAACCTATAGAGCCATTTTGATCAAATCAAAAGGAAGAAACCGAATAAGTGGTAATGATTTCACCACCCTTTTCTAAGTTCCTTTCTTCTTCCACTTCTTCTTCCTTTGTTTTTACCATTCTAAAATAATAACTCCAGTATCATATATATAATGTGATGTTATTATAAATATGTTACAACCATATTCAGTATTCTATCCACCCTTTAAATAACATGTCACCATACGTGCGTACGTAAGGTTTACCGTCTCCACGTGGTGGTGTAATTGTTATTCAATATTATATTATTTGGATGGGTATAATAATGATGTGTAACTCATGTAAATAATAAATATAACATGTTAATGATTCTGTATATATGATATACCATCCATTTATATATTATTATAATATCAAAATAATGATATTGTCGCTCGTGCGTACGTACGGACTACCGTCTCCACGAACGCGATAAGATTCATTCTCCATCGTATCAATTAAAGTATAATTATCATTTGATGATTTAAAAATGATGTTTAAGGACATTATATAATTATGGATATGAATAATATAAAACCTATTCTTTACAAAAATGTCTTACGTAACAAAACATTTAAATGAAAACAAGTAAGTTAACACCCGAAACAACGATAATACTAAGATATTATTATCAAATCAATATTAAAAGATCATATATGATATCATATTAATGTATATGATTCTTGTATAATTTAATAACAATTATTTCACAATTATACAAGAGGTTAACCTACCCCAACCAAGGAAAAGTACAAGGTAAGGGTTATTTCACAATCTCTTCATTATCCGAGGTTGATTATATGTAATAATCTACTGAGATCTCTTTATCATCCACATCCATGTTTTCTTAAAAATGTATTTCAAAACATTTTTATTATTTAAAAGAATATGGGTTAAAGTCATTTATACCCTTTTTTGACTTTTTATAATAGGAATCTTTCCATCATTTTTAAAACAAGGTCCTTTTTAACCATTTCGACAGAATTAAGGTAAGAATGATTTTTTAACTTATACAGCGAGTGCAGTTATTTTCCGCCATTATAAAATCTTCAAATCTTTCCTTACAAGCTTATAAGAATATTTTCTAGAAATTTTTTAATTTTATATGGCTCTTAAATGATTTCAAAAATAGAAAGAGATATTTCTCTTAAAAGTGTTTTGATTTCATCTATGTCAACATCCATTGATGGATTTTACGCTTATTCGAAGTTGATTTATTATTATACAAAACTTCTATATTGTATTGAAGGTTTTGTGATATGTTTGACTGTGGATGTGCTATTTTTATTACATTCATAGTTTATGGTGAAATTATTGACATTTCGTATGCTAGTTTTAATACGAATGTTTCTGTTATGTTTAAACCTTTTCATATGGGAATGCATTGGAATTAATATATGATGGGTGGAGCCCGCTATAGCTCCTCGATGCATCGGTAGGTATCATGAGACAAACTAGTGTCTTGGCACAAGGCCTTGGCAATATCTTATTTGTAGTCCTCGAACGAGGCCTTGGCTATGTGGTTATGATAGTCTAGCATTATGCATTCCATCATTATGAAAGTGGTTATTGATTTTTCATGTGATTATTCGATTAGTAGAATATCCATGTGAATAAGTAAATGACATTATTTCATTTTATTTATGCCATACCATGTTGAAAGTTAAAGTTTGAAATCTTTTGTTTTAGTTATACATTGCCTTAAATGTTTATTCTCATTTATGAAAGTTTCCGCTATATTGTTATCCTTACTGAGCATTTGAGCTCACCCCTTTTCTATGTTTTATTTTTCCCCAGAAGTGAAGAAGTAAATTATGAATGACCTGCAGGGATATTATGTGGGGATATGAGTGTGGATTATGGAGACATTATGTTGTTGTAGTAGTTTTTCATTTTATGATGTAATGTAAAACTTATTAATATATCTAGTGTTTCCAAGGCTACTAAACCAATCGGTCTTTCGAGATTTGATCATTCTTGTGATCATTCCAATGTTATGTAATAATGCACCGACTCTGGCAAACTAGGGTTGGGGCGTTACACATACAATTTTTTTATATCAAAATTCAATATGAAAATGATTCCAATAACCTAAATTATATTAATTTATAAATAATTGAACTAATTTTTCATTTTATAAAATAAAAATATAGTTTAACATTATAAATAATTTAATAGAAAAATTAGTTTTCAAATAATATTAATTATTTTCAATATTCTTCAAAAAATGAAACATTTATGATAAATAAACAATATTCACATTAAGATAATTTGGATATTATAATTTCGTAAACGAATTTAATTTGTTCAACTAAATTTTTGTTTATTGGTTAAAATTAATTTAATATTATGCGCACAAAGCATGAGTAACCCATCTATAAAAAAATTCAATTTTTCCAAACCCCATTTCTTTTTATTTTTATATCAGTGTTACGAATCACATAATCTATAAAATAAAATATTGTTATTTTATAATTTATTATGTTAAATTCACCCCATATTAAATAAATTTCAACCTTCCAATTTTAAAATTGATATTGGTAATCAATGTTTTGGTAATTGAAAATTCTTTTGTTGAAAACTCATATTGTAAAAAGAGTTATTAACACATTTTCTTAATAAGAGTAATATTGAACTAAACATGTTATATGTAATAATAACATAAATATGTGTCCATGTAAGATAACATATGTGGTAAATTAAAAAATGTAAATGGAATAGAATACTAATAGCCAAGGATTATCGGATAGTTATAGATGTTATTGATCACTTGAAAGTGGGTGATCCGGATATTGTTAATGTATAAAAAACCATAATCAAAAGTGGTGAGAAAAAGGTAATTCATATCTTCAAAAATTACCATAATAGGGAAAAAATTCATGATCATTTTCATATATTTGAGGAATTATTTTACTGTTTATGAATATAATGAAATATAATTACATGAAAAGTTTCTATTTCACTATCATAATTTTATACTTTAGTTGTGATTTTTTTAATTTACAATTTATTTCATAATTCCAAAAATTAACATCTAGAAGTAATTTTTTCCCCAAATCACTAAAATTCGCTTTTAATAGGTTATAGGATCTATAAAATTATGACATTAATTTCTACCTATCATGAACTATTTTCCAAAACAAATATGGTTAACACTACTTATCCAATATAATAGACAAAGCTATAAGCCGAAATAGTAACACCAATGGATCATCATTTATATATTTTTTCATGTCATTTAACAAATGAAATATTAATGAGGTTCTAATGTAGGATTTGGTAGGTGTTAAACTCTTATCATCCTTTGGTTGTGGGTTGAATCTAGACATTCATTAAAGACACAATGTGTAGTCACCCACTATGTGGGTTGTCATTTTTCTAAAATTACATTAATATAATTCCCATAAATATCCTAAAAAATATTATAGACATCATTGAAATAAAATTTATCATTAAATAACATTTTTATGATTGTTATTTATAGAAATTATTATTTGATTCATTCAATGTATAATAATCTAATTTTTTTATTTCAATTTCATTCATGATTATATCTACAATAATGATTTTGAATAACTTTAAACTTATTCTTATTAAAATTAATTGAATTATTCATCAAATAAAATTTACACGAAAATATAAACCAAACCAATGGGATTTATTACAATAAATTTCTCAAAACAATTTCCCTAATTATTGTAGACTACCATTATATAAAACCTAAAAATAGTTGTTTAATACTTTTATGTTGTTATCAATCCTAGAATCGTAATCCCATAATGATATCCATAACTCTTAGGCTAGTGAATACGTATATTCTGTTAAAAATTATTATAGTCCTTATATGTTTCATGAGTCACTGACCAAAATTCCCTTATTATAATACTTCAATAATTTAATTTTTAAATCCTAATACATAAATACATCATCAATTTTATTATCACATACGACATTCCTTGGTCTAGTGTTTAACCATTATAAGAGGTAATTAACTTGGATAATGTCTAGCTTACCATCATTTTTGATAAAGAACTATAAATGGATCTATATGATGAAATTTGTTTCCTTTTAATATTCATCACATTTATACTTGTAGATTAAATACTTAATTCCATTTTTTCACAAATATAACATTTTCTCATAAAATTAAGTCACATTATTTTCAATCTTAAGAAACGTTAGGTTAACTTAGTTCATTAATTGTCATTATCTATGAAAATACACAATAATGTGTTTTTAATAATATGTGAATTAACCTATGAATACACCCCAAGAAAATAAAACATGGTGGGTAGTATGTACCATTGTCACACACAATGTGAAGTTAATGTCAATCCAAATTCACCCTTTTAGTGTTATTACCACTAGGCACATCTATGTGTGAGCCACATATACCTGTAGTATCCAGATAGGGATGTATTTCTAGGAAAACTATATAATATCCACCTTATCAAAACAATATATAGTTCTTCTATACTTATCTTAAAAGTCTATCATAGGGCGATGATAACTAGTTAATGTTTTCATAATTCTAGTTCTCATGGTTTCAAGTAAACATCATCTCATATCAACTGTAGAGACACTAACCCCAATAGAGAGAGTCCATGTCATCATTATTAAATTTTCATAAGATAAATGGAATCACATTCCTAAGGAACTAATACTTTAGTAGTATTGGAAAATAATACACTTTATGTAGTATTTTGTTACATTTGAAAACAACAATTACAACATAATTTTTTCTCATGAAAAAAATTTCCTACTTTATAATATCATGGAATATCAATCATTGTACATGTCATGGATTACTAGGAAATAAAAAAAATATGTTTGTGCTCAAATGATCGATATGGTTTAATTATAGTAGAATCAATCATTAATAATTAATCATAATCAATATATAAAGATAAATAGTTGAACAAAAATTCCATTTAATAAATATTTTATAATGAAATGAATCTATAGAAAATAAAATTTCAAATATATCATGGACACTAATAGTTGAATTACGAATGAAGGCACCCATTTATTATTGAATGGATTTTCTTTGGAACATGTTGCATCAAATATTAATAACATTCACATTACTATTCAAAACTAATTGGTAAAAACTCATTTGGTTTTCCCATAATATTTTATGCTATATTACTAATTATTCTTATGAAAATTACGATGCAACGATAGGCTATTTTATAATTGATACCCAATCATTTATTTAGTTAATAATAATTCCTCATATATCAAATTATTTATTTATTTCATGAACAACATGCCTTAATATTAAATATATGTATTTAAGAAAGAATAATGATTTAAAATTTTTTCGTAGTCAGTCTAAATAATATTAAATTAAAAAATATTTATATAAATGATATATTTTTTAATAAAAAATAATATCAATGGTATATAATTTGTAGAATTTTGGGAAATTTAATGACCAACGATCACATAAAATTAAATACTTCAAGAGAATGTTAATTATTAAAAAATGAATCATGAAAGGTAATGTCAATACTTAATTTGGTGAAATTTATCATAAAACGTCCAAAAATAGAATAAGGATGGTATTAATAAAACATAAAAAATTTAAGTAATAATAATGTATTGTTTCCATTGATAAATAGAACTACTATAGAAAGATATGTAGGAAACATTCTTTAGGAAAATATTATTTTTATTTGGAAAATCACATCTTTATACTAAAATATTTTTTTTAAATAACCAAATTTGAAAATAATCATCGAATCGTAAAATGTAATATTTAAAACATTTTATTTTCCACGGTGAATTTTTTTTATTCAATCTATACAAAATGAAACATTGGTTTGTTCACTTTTTCTATAAAATCAAAACTTGTATTGTTTTAAAAGCAACATTTATATCTATTTGAATTTTTTATAATAAGTAAAAATGTGTAAAAATTTATTTAATAAATAATTTTAAAATGTTTTTAAAAATTTACTTATTTAGAAAACATGGGTTTGAATAAAAATTAATGATTGATTTAAGAGAGAATTGAATTCAGATTTTGATAAAAACGTTACTAAATTATTTTATGTGAAAATAGTTATAAATTTATACTATAACTTAAAAATATCATTAATAACATTAATTGACAAAAAACTAGGTTTATTATAAAATTATCAAATAATTTCCATCAACTGATATTTAAGAATAAACAATCTCGATTAGTATGAGGTTGTAAATTAAACCCTTACAATTATCAAACCATAAAAGTGATAAAGAATCAATGAATAGATTATGTGTATCAAAAATAAATACATATAAATTAGTTTAAATATGACATAATAAAATATATTTTTTTATTTCACATAATCTTAGGATATTAAAGATGAAAATGAATTAATATAACCCAATGGATGGAAATTGAGTTATAAAATTCATTACCACTTGGTAACTCTTAGGTCAAATCCAATTGGATGAAATATTTAAAATTGAAACATAAAATACCATGAATTATTATTTAGTAATGATATTATATTACAAAGGATAAGTATATACACCATAAAAAATAAATTAGGTGCATAATATTATAATAGGCCTCAATGAAGATAGATTGTGATGAAGTCACATACCTCACACTTCCTTTTGGTTGAAAATTATTCTAACATATATATAATAGTTTTAACAATGTTATTTTCATATATAAACCATATTAATATTTATTACATAATATATGATTCTTTTATTACATATTTTCTCCCTTTTGTTAGAGATAATTCATTATTTTCATTACTTAGGGTGTTAATTTCCATATTTTATCATTCATATTTTATTATGAAGGTTTTGGTTCTTTTGAATACTATAATGGTAAATAATATACCATATAAAATTAATGAATTTTTATTTATTTATTTATCATTTATAATTTTGAAACCAATAATTAGTTATAGTTATGAATAATTAATTTCATTGCGATCATGGAGACGGTAGGTCGTATGTGTACATGTGTGACATTTCCATTTACCAATGATCATAATGGAATGAAGGTATTCAATATTTTATCCTTATATAATATCATAGTAACATATATACCTTATTATTTCATTAAATACACTTATATATATTATCCATGTGGTGCGATGATGAAAAAAGAGTCACGCTACTTTGTCAAGATGGTAGTCCACATGTACACGAACGATGGTATCATTTCTTAGTGGAAGGAAAAAATGATATATTATATTTTAAGAGTTATATATATGTCATTAATATCATAATAATTTCATTTATTTCTCACATATTTGTCAAATTTATATTTTTTACCTTCTATGTAAATCTTTAGTGGAAAACAAACCACATCAATTCGTGAGGCGATAGTCCGACGTATGAAAGAGAGACTTTACCAAATCCACTATGGAATGGAACGTATAAAAGATATATATAATATAATTATTTTTTAGGTATAATTATGTTATTAATATAACATAAATGTGATTTATATATATCAAGATAACTCTCCATGAGAGGTGGTAATGGAAAACGAAGGGCATCTATTCACAAAGAAGTAGTCCCCGATACACCTGAATAATGATTTTGTAACCCCTTTAACGGATGTAAAGATGGTTATAGTTCATGAGAATAATATGAGTACATATTATTATATTTAATATAATTTTTTTATTATATAAACATGTTTTAGAAATATTATATATAGGTTGAGGAAGAAATAAAATTAAAATGCTCATTGAAGAATGATACCTCTTTGTCGGTTTACCTATATAATGTGTCACCAAAATCCTCCATGGTTGGATTTATCCAAAAAATAATTCTTCTAAAATTAGTTAATGACTATTTTTAAGTTATTTTTATAGCTAATAACTAAACCAAAATGGGTTTAAGGTTTAAATAAGAGAGGATAGGGGGTGGACTTTTATAAGTGAGGTGAGTGGCACAGTTTTATCTTTCGAAATAAAAAGGTTGTAACAATGTTTTGAACATAAATATAGGAGAAAATGGATTAATATTTAAATAGAGTGATTATATTTTATAAATAAGTCAATAAAATATATTTTAGACAAGTTTTTAGTTCATTTTTAACATTATATTTTTAGTTTGACCCATGCTAAATCAATTTTTACACTAACCGTAGAAAATAGATTTTACTATTTTTATATTTATTTAGGTTAAAAATTATGTTGAATTTATTTAGAAATATAATTTATATATATTCCAAAAATGTAATAAAATTTCCCAAATTCCATTCTTATATGTGTAAATATTTAATTTAAAATCAATCCCACAGACATAATGAGAATGCTTGTTTTCAAGGAGAAAATGTTCAAAAGTGCACAATGTTTTTACATAAATATTCAATATGAAAATAATTATAATGAACTAAATTGGATTTATATATATATAAGTAAAATAAAATTACATTTATATAAAATATATATTTTTATAACTTAATAAACTTGTAAAATGAAAAGGAAGTTTTCCATTAAAATTTAATATTTTTCCCAATTCCTTAAAAAATAAAAAATTACAAAATAATCCATAAATTCAACATATGGTAGGTTTGATATCCTTATATTGAAAATGATGTTCATTTTATCAATTAATGTTTATAAAATTGGTAAACGTTAATTTTAAATTTTTGGTGGAAAGTGTGACTAAAAAGTCATTTAGAAAAATATTTTTTTTTTGAAAAATATTTTTTTTAAATGATTCTTATTATATATATAATCAATAATACAAATTTATATATTATTTTTTACTATTACATAAAAATAATCTAATTACTAGGTCTACTATATTGAAGTTCACTTTGTCTTTAGGTTGCATGTTCTGTAAGCTATCAAAGATATAAAATTTAATGAAATATATTTCATGGGTTGTTTATACTCGGTGTTATGTGTCACATACTCTATCGAATACGATGTTATTATATAATAATTTTTGGGACTTATATAATTTATTAAAAAATATATATATCACAATTTCTCAAGGTGATACATTCTCTTCTAATATTGGTCATTGTAACATGCCGACCCGAGAGCCACTAAAATGGTGCCCCGAGCCGATGGGTCACATGACCTAAAGGACACCATCCTGTACACCAGATGCATATGATTAGATGATATTGACTAAGGTTTTATAGTGGTGATTATATAACCTCTAATCATAGTATCATAATGTAAATGAAAGAAATAATAAATAATAGAAGCATAAAGGATAACTAGCATAAAAATAGAAACAGATACACTAATAAAGATCTACATGATTTGAAACATCCAAGAACTGGTAATAATCTAAAATCATGAACTTATACATATACAAAATTGTATCATTCTATGATTATATATATCATTTTAATACATATTAAAAGTATATAAAACATATCTAAAAAATAAGAAAGGCCCAAAATTAATCTTCACTAGCATTAGGAGGAAACCCTCAAACCTCTTCTCTCATTATAATTTTCTAAAATGTAAAAAATATTGAAAATTTATTACTGGGTTTGTTCCCTTATAAATAACTACAACCATAAAGAGTAATCATGTTCCAACCAGATCGCTGATATGTTGTAAAAGAAATTGAGTAGGCCAGCACCACATGTTTCATGAATAAACTGGTTGGTGTGCATATCATAATAGTGTGTAGGTATAAAAATTAATATAAATTGTTAATATAAATAGACTAGTTAAATCATGTATCCATAGGAAACATGGAAAACACTAAATTCGTAAACATGTGTTAGAATAACTTTGATCTCAATTTACCTTGTCCACACATTTATATCTGACCATATATAATATTATTTTATGTATATAAACAAAATAAGTGAGGAAATATATAATAATATACTTAGATACTAGGTTATAGCTTGACCCATTGCATAACATAATCATACATGCATATAATAATGAGCTATAGGATTCAGTATGAAATCTAGACCAAAATATGATATGAATGCCAGACTTCATGCATACCACTTGAGATAGTGGAATGAGTCATCATTCCCAACCCTATAATGAATGGAATATGGGATTTCATGCCTATATTCCTATTAAAGAGTGAAAAATTCTATTCCCAACACCCAACATATGGGATTGTGAAAATCATTGTTCAAAAATTCCAAGAACCTTTTCCTAATGACCAATACCCATGGTCTATTCATAATTACCATATTGAATTCCCATTTAAACAATGTACATTCATTCCGCCCCATATAACCATGGCATCACGAGCTATACAATTGATTAATCCAACTATAATACATGATATAACCTTGAATGTCACATTTATTATATTAATTAAATAGATTTACATTAGAAAGACATGATAGTTTCATGTGAAGTCCATGCCAAACCACTTAGGTGGTGGTTTCCTCATTCTATAGTAATATCAAAGAGGGGATATAAGTATACACACCCAAATGGTTTAAAACCCATGAGTTATAGATAATCTAAAAATTTAACATGATTATGAGGGAATATCATAATAAGGTTTAATTAATCTATAAGAGAAGAAAATTAAGTCATCATATGGAAAACTTCAACATTCATTAAATACACCTATAAATTTAGGGATAATTACTAAACACTTATATTTGGTCCTTGTATGACTACTCATCCAGTATCCACCTTTGGATTGTACAAGAATGTAAAAAATGAAAAAAATAGATGATTTTCAAAAAAAAATATAGAATATCAGCTCGCACCAAAATAGAAAAAATACATGGAAATATAAATTATTTAAATAAGGAAGTGGAACGCGGATATTATCATTTTAATTTTGATGTGACTAATGGTGGGGAAATGAAGCATAGATTGAGTAAAGATCGAAGATCATATAATGAGGCATCGGAGAAGCTCCTATAACAACACCCTACTTAAAAAAAAGAGGTGTAAAATCTTCTTCCAAAATGATATTTTCTTCCTCCATTAGAAAAATGAACCTCGGTATTTATATGTAATTGAAATTTTACATTACCTACAAATCAAGGTATTTCCCCTCCTGAGAAAATATATTTCGCGATGTGGAAGGAGTGTGGCCAAGAAATATATTTTTTTATTTAATATATTTAATCTATTTAAAAAAACGTTATGTATTTGGGCTATAATTAGAATAAAGCTCATCTACAACATTGAATAAATTTTTGAATAGACTTAGAGAGCAGTCACGGGTTTAATACAATGAAAAAAACAATATAGGTTTTACCAAATTTAGAAATAAGTCACACCTATCTAAAAATCCAGGACATTACAACCTCTAATATTTAGGACAACTCATCCCCATGTTTCCCTTATAAGGGTGGTAGAACATCATCTAATAAATTTTCCTATCACTAAGCACATACATCATACTCTCCTTATTAGGTTTCATCTGGCACTTGGTTGTGATTACATAGCACCATCACTAGAGGATCTGGAATAACTCCAAGAGGATTCATTATTCAATCAATGGTACACATTGTGAACTCCTTAAATGAAACAACCTTATACATTTTAACCTATTATGAATTTAGAACTTGCAATGGGTCTGGGTAATACTGAATATTTTCTGAACGATGGAACACATCTTTCGTACACTTTTATTTCTAAGGAAGTGTTATCATATTATCCACTAGTACAAGAATATCCATAATCTCAAATGCTTTTTTGAATTTAAAAGAAATATTACCCTATTTTTAGGTTTTTTATGGACCAACCTATGTGAAACATACAATAATAATCAACTCCCTAACTCAAAAACTAGAGGTATTTGATGTTGATTGGCATGTGACTTGTACTAAGACTGATTTCTCATTATGTACATCCTGATCAAATGATGTTGTTTTGATGTAGCCTGGATAAGATGTGACCCAAGTAAGACTACCTCCCTTGCATGTAACCAACACAAGGGTGATCGACATGGAAAATCATAATGTAATCACAAGGATCCATCTACATGGTAGCACAAAAATGTTATTGTAATAGAAATAAAATAGGGTATGTGGTTATCCCAAGAACCCCCAGAGTCACAAATACATGTTTGAATAATGTCCTCTCTCAATTAAATCATATGATATATCTGACCATTTGTATATGGATGATAGGAAATGGTTAAAAGAACCCATGTACACAAGTTCTTTTGTAACCCATTCCAATACATAGATGTGAATTTATCATACCTGTTCAATATGATAGAATATAAGGTTTCGTGATGGCATATGATCTTGATGATATATAGAATCTTTATCTCCTCCACTTTAAATGTATATCAATTTTGTATGAATTTGTATTTTTTTCCAACCTTTTAATAATGACTCATACTTTATCAATTCTTCAATTTGATCTTGGAAAACCTCTCACAATATCCCTTGTGGCATTATCTCATTTCCACCCAGGAATATACAATGGATGTAATAGTACTACCAATTTTTGTTGTTATTATTTCACCTTCTGAAAGGTGGAACCCATAGTAATAAATATTTATATATCTTATTCCATACATGGCCACAGATAATGGTTATGTAAGTCAGATTACATTTTGGTGACAATGGGGCTTACTTCTCAAGCCGTGGAATGAGATTCCAACATTATTTTCCCTAAGGTGTCTAATGAAATCTACACAATCCCATGTGTTCAAAACATCTCACCCTTATGTATGGTCATACTAATTGATGATTTATCATATGAGATACATTTCATCAAGGCCAGATCCTCGGGATTAGAAATATTTCTCATCTTTATCCGCTCAATAACGATAGAAGTCACTAATAAAGATCTGATAAATCTCTTCCCATGATCCACTTGATCCCCCGAATTCATTTCTTAAATAAAATGCATAAGTTTTCACTCACCACTACCCTCTAGAAGTTCATGATAATGTATCTTTTGGATCAGGGCATTGACTACTGCATTTCCCTTACCGGGCATATATGCATGCTTAAAATCCATGGACTATAGATAGTCAATCAATATAATTTCCATAGATTTTATTTATCCATGAATATACGAATCTAAGACATTTAGGGTTTGTAAAAACCAAAAAAAAACAATAAAACCAAAAATAATCAATATAACAACACAAGGTAATGACAACAAATAATAGCTAGAGATTGTGTGTCGGGTAATTCCACTCGTGATACCTCAGCTGACGAGTCCCATATTCTATAACTCACTCATCCTGAATTAGAATTAATCCCATCATGATATCTGATTCATAACAATAGAATGTATAGTTTTTCCCTGACCTTGAAGAATTGTGATTAGTGATAAACATAGATTATCATTAAACTCCTTAAAATATTTATCACATGACATAGACCTTATAAATTTTTCACCCTTCATAGTCAGACATATAATAGGTGATTCTAGGCATGTATATTCCCAAATAAATAATTTATTATAAATGAATAAACCGAAATAAAATTATGATATCAAATAAATTCTTGGGATTATTCAAAAAAACTACAATTCCTACTATTTTGGTTCTACTAATACTCATGACTCTAATATGATATGAACCATGAAGTGGACCCTATCAATCTGAATGATATATTTAATGTAAATTCATGAAATTTTTTAGAGATTTATTAATCTTATTTCCATGTATTATTTTGGAATTATTTGAGTATATTTTGTTCTATTTTATACATTTGGGATTGTTTGGCTGAAATTGGATAATTCTTGAGGGAAGAGGGGAAATTCATGGTTGGCGCATGGTTTTTCCAAACTGTGCTCCCAGCCCACTAAACTGTTTGAACCTAGGAAGAGGTGATTCCCACAACTAGAGAATGGTTCTGAAAACTGTGTGTCTTTTATAAAATAATCATGAAACACCCTTAATTGAGGTCTATTATTAGTGGAATCTATGAACCGTGTATAAGAAACCATACACACGGTATTTTAAAACCCTAAAAATTCACATTAAATTTCCCAAATACCGGTCTTATCTTCGTAAACCACCTAGTTAGACCGTAAAACATTTTATTTTATTTTTGGAGGTTCCTAGGTAAACAAAATTAATTTTAAGACTCCATTATTATATAATCAAATATCTATTGATAGATCTACACAAATCTAGTTATATAGTTTCTTCCTAATTAGATCTCTCTCTCTCTCTCCCAATCATCATTATAGAAAAAGAAGAATTTTTTTTCGTCATTTGATAAGGATTAGATATATGATTAATGTATATTTATTCTTTTTATATTGGATCTTGTTTTCATATCTCAATCACATTCTTTGTCAGGATCATGACCATTCCGCCTGAAATGGGGATTTCTTTTGGTGATTTTTTATCAACGACCTTGAGGATGGTGGTCTATTATACAAATAACAAAGTATTAATTTCAATTACATGAATTTAATTGTAGAATTTATATTGTAATTTCAAAAATGGAATTTACTTAAATTAAATTCATTTATTAAGGGAAGGTGGAAGTTGTCAATTGATGGTGGTAAGAAGGAAGTCAATTAAAGGGTCCATGTAATTATTCAATTATGGAATTTTGCTTAGTTAATGGGTGAATTAATTAGTGGGATATTTGGATTATGGAAATGGATCTATTAAGTTGTTAATTTTTTTTGTGAGATATTATGATATTTTAATAGACTGGATACTGAGATTATCTAATTGGACAATTAATGTGATTATAGATTAATTGACAATGAGAATTGTGATGATCAATTTGACTATTATGGTCAATGTGTTAATTATGTAAAATTTTGGAAGGGTTTTTAATAGCGAATTGTTCATATTATTCCATGTTATTAAATTGAAGAACCATGTCGGTTGCGATGAATTGTAATGATATATTTGTTATGAAATGTTGATGAAATGAATAATAATGATTAATCCTGATTATTGTGATGTTTGTGAAATTTTGATATATGTGATATACGTGTGGGAGACATAGACTGATGCTTCAAGAGAAATTGGTGATAAATGGGTGTGTGACATAGGATGCTTCTTCAATGTACAACTTGGGTGATATGTGATAAAAAAGGTGTGGTACGTGTACTGGTGATCTGAATACCCAAATGAGATAGTGAGTATGGGACAAGAAGTGAGGCTCCAAATACCCATGTTATTATTGAGGTATAGGATAGGACTAAGGCTCCAAATACCCATGGGGCATTCGACACGATATTATATAGCCATGAGTGGGCATTGGCCTATGGTTCCAATTGGAAATGATATGTTTTGAGATGAAATGATAAATTTTGACCATGGAATTGTGATATTGTTCAGAGTACGACATAGGATGATGTGGGTATTGAGGGTTTGGGTGTCCTCATAAACTCAACGGTTTATGTGGTTAATTAAATAATAATAAAATGTGACAACTACATACATTATGCATTGTGAACTATAACTTATAAAAATTCATACACATATATTCAATAGATGTTGTTTTAGAAGCTTTTTATGGAGTCTGAATGGGTTTTACTCACACCCTAATCGGGCTTCCTGATAGAAACCTGAATAGAGATCATGTTTATAGGATAAGATAAGGTAAAGAGATGTATGACCGATGGTTGTGTTGGGATTGTTCATGTATGAGGGAAATAGACCTTGTATTGGGACCCTATTGGGAGTTAATATTATCTATTTGTTTTGGGTTTTGTATATTGAAAATGTCACATACATAGCATTAAATCTCTACAATTTCCATTTGGATACAATATTCATATTTTTGTTATCATTTGATATTGATCTTGTTTTGTATATGGTTATATTTTTTTATTTACACTATTTTGTTGATTTGAAAAATAGGGTTTAGTCTCTCTATGGATGATATTAGACCCCCAAAACTAGTCAGTAGTCACTAATGCATTGAGAGGTACTACTAAGGTCATTTGACCCAACCTGAGTCATGTGTGTGTGAACCCAAGTAGGGATGTTTCAATTACTGACCATATAATAAATCTGATTCTCCTTTAGTGTAATCAGGATGATATCATGATTTTTGTCATGATAATGTTTAGGTTCATAATACACCAATGTAACAAGAAAAAAACATCCTTTGAAGAATCAAGATATGTATATAAAATCCAATTCATCAAATCCATGGAAAATTTAGGTGTGTTCATGATACGAAATAGAATAACCAGATACTCATAAAGACCATACATGATTTAGAAATGTGTGAGATTTTTCTATAAGGATCAAACATTCACTTGGTTTAAACCCAACCTCAAATAGATCATTGATAAATATATGGATCCTCCTACCTGGTCAAAGAGGGTGTCAATTCTAGGATGTGGACACCGACTCTTATCTTTAAGCTGGTTCAACCATCTATAGTCCGTCAATAGTCTATGGGCACTAGCCACCTTCCTGGTAAAAAGGACTGGTGAACCCCAGTGAGTGGTTATGATCATATAAAACCCTAATACTCTAATCAATTTCAGCTAATTCATGATATACTAAATTTATGGAGCATTCATCTAAAAAATGAGAAATGGACACTAGTGCTACACAAGAAACTAACTCAATTTTAAATTCCACCACAATCACTGATGGTATCATATAAAAGTTGTATGGGAAGGAATCCCTAAATTGATCCACTGCATGATGGGAAAAAAATAAGTCTCATATACTGATCATATATATATATACTAGTGATCTGTCCCATAACACTATCCAACCCCAGATGCTCGGGTCCATATCGAGTCACAAAAATGTCCCATTCTCGTTGATTAATATGCCTACCATTCATTGCTAATTTGTGATAAAACAATATAGTGTTAACCATCAATACGAGATATATATGGAACCAATAAATCCATCATGCAATTTATATAAAACCTTGTCACGTTGAGGAGGAAAAGATTCTAGAAAAACTGATAACATCCAACCTCTATGGTAAATTCATTACATCCGAAAAAACTCTCTTATTAGATAACTAATGTGGTTTCAAGTGTCATCGCTCCATAAAAAAACTATATGTTTAACCCAAAACTCTCTATAATTGTTGTTGATAAAAAAATATTGTGATTCACCCATTTAGAAAAACAATAGTGTAGAGGATACAAGAATTGTACCTCTAATTGTGTATGGTTGTGTTCTCTTCTCATATGGCACAATTTTTAATGCAAGTAACTAGACCATACCATGGAATTTAGATACAAACTGTCTTCCCTATATATGCATGCTCTAAGGATAATGTGAAAACAGATTCTAGTTTCCTATACATTCACTACATCATTGACTTAAGTTGTTAGTGGTATTTCAACTACCTTCCTCGAGTGGTTCTACTACCTCCACTTCAAAATGTGGAGTTGGTGTAGATCCTCTCTCACTAGGCATGGGTTGCATGGTCCCATTGAATAGATGAATATTGACTATCCTACCAAAAACTCTGAATTCATGTGGGTATAATATGCAATGGGGTTTCATATTCCCTATCTTCCCACACTAATGAAATGTAAAAAAAAATTATGTATGAGTTTTCAGACCACCTCTTCCCCTATGAAGATCCTTGAAGTGACTCTTCCTTCTATAAGAATATCTTCAACCATGAATAGGTGCTAAAACTCTTGTACTCACACATTTATCATCCCTTAAATTATAATCAGTAATGAGGATCTAGTTGAATATCTCCGATATATTTGTCAATATAAAACATTAGCCAACGATAAGATGGAATACACCAACCCATCCTAAAATATCATTACAATAAAGACCTCATCACCCACTAAAGATGGTAGGAATCGTTGAAACTCAATAAAACATGTAGAATACTCAATCACAGTAATAAATCCCACATTGATGTTCATGAAATCATCACCTATATCAACTCTCAAAGTCAATAAAATGAAGTAATCATATAAGAAAATTAATAAGTCCCTCTAGATCATATCCATATTTTGAAAATTCAAGGTAAATACATCCCTCCATTTCATGGTAGAGCGACATAACATATAATTTGTGAGAATGTACCTACTCCCGGAAGGTGTCACACGATGATTGAATATATATATTATTACCTATATCCATATCTCCATAGCTTGAGGGCCACCATCCACCCCAAAATGTAAGTGGATGATACTACTAATATTTCTGAATCGACAATACCATTGAGGGGGTATGTCACTTGACTACTTTTATATTCTGCATCATACATAATTTTTTTTTCAAAACTAGGAATCAGTTCCCAATAAATAAATAGAAGGTGGGGCCTCTGGTGACATTACTAGAGGTAATACAGGTGGATAAGGGAACAACACCTCTAGATCATGGTTTCCACTACCCTCTAGACATTCATTTGGAGGCCTTTAGGTGGAATGATTCTAAAATTACCAACACACGCCTTAGAAAATAATTTAGGATAAACATGATCATATATACATAATTTTATTGATATATGTCTGTAGAGACACGAAGCTTGATGTACATTGACATTACATTACATTTGCGGAATACTTAGTACATAACAAAAACACATACACAAGGATCGTAATAGTTTAGTGTCTTTGGAAACTCGGAATATAATCTTCTAATCCTGGTGAATGATCTTCAACATCTCCCATAAAGATCTTCTTTTTTATATATACCTAAAACCATTCTTTATATCCTGGGGAAAAGAAAACATAAAAGGGTGAGCTCAAATACTCAGTAAGGGTTAACAAAAGAAATATCAATCACATCATATACATAAGCACATAACTTTTGGAAATATTAACCTGTAAAAGAGATCATAATTTCATAACCTGGGATAACTCATGGCAGTGAAATGTAATCACAATAATCATAACTTAAAACATTAAAATTTGTGGAATACACACATAATCATAGAGAATCATTTCATATTTGTCGAGACTCATTTCCAAGATTATCTTAGTGGTCAAAGTCCCTTTTTTAACCGAGTCACCCTCGTTTCAGTCCTGTTTCACTGAACTGGTATAACCTACCATTCCAGCCAAGTCTATCTCATGAGATATAAAATCATTACCCAATGTATTAGAGGGAGATATAGGTCACATCCATCTCATAATGATACCATTCTTATGTGTGCCACAAAATCATAAATCATACATCATTGCATAACCCATGTAGTAAAAATGGGATTCTTAAACAACATGACATCATAAAACAATTCATATAAGATAAAGGATTTCATAAAAATATTTCCATCACAACATAATCAAATCAAGGTAATAATAGTGATATAAACAGAACCCTATATTATCATAGATGGAAAATAATTTTTATAAAACACTTGAACTCCATTCTTGAGGAAAATATCCTTTCTACTTCAAAAACATTTTCCTTTCTTAACTTGTCATAAAATTTTAAACTAAAAGAAGTTGATTAAAAATAATCTTGAAAACTTGTAAAGTAAGATTCTTGGAATTAATTTTTTTTTAAAAACCATTCATGCCGTATAAGTTAAAAAAACATTCTTCGTACATTTTTCGGAAAACTCAAAAAGTACCTCGTACGAAAAATGACAAAAGATTCTTTCATATCTTTTACTAAAAACTCACCGAAGGGTAAAATTGGATTTAAACAATTGTAGGTGGATGGAAATAATATTACATATTGAGGAAACATGGATGTGGATGATAAAATACACCCCAGTAAATGCCAATGTATAAACAATCTCAGATAAAAATGAGATTGTGATATTTCCCTTACCTTAGGTCCGATTTGCTTCGTAAGTGTCCGAACCTCCTGTATAATGATTTAAATAATTTCATTGACTTATTACAGAATCATATTCATTTTTATTATATCATATATGGTTCACTTATGACTTTATATTACCTGTTCTTTTGTAAATTAATGTTAAAGTAGCGTTTTGGGTAAAATCGTCTCATTTGTCGTTCGTGTTTTAACTTGTAATTATTCATATGATTAGTTAGATCATTATTACTTAATAATAGAATATAAAACATGATTTATATATAATATATATTCAGAATATACAAATATATAATGGATCGATAAATGGAAAGAAATACACCGTTCATGGAGACGGTAGGCCGTACGTACGCATGAACGCTGTTTTCTTTTCGTTATTGAATTGAGTGGAATTAAGTAGATGAAATACATATATATACACATAAATCCAGTAGCTTTATAATGTCATATATTTCATTATTATTTCTTATGTATACTTTATAATCATTCTTAAATGGTTAACATGGAGAATGAATCTCATCGCATCGTGGAGACGGTAGTATGTACGTACGCACGAGCGATGATGTCATTTCCATAATTATTGAATTGAATTTGAGTGGATGATACAATATATAAGAATAAATATGATGTTCTAATAACTATGTATATTTATTCTTTACACCATTATACTCATCCATGTACGGTGGTGGTGGAAAATAGATTACACCACGACGTGGAGACGGTATTACGTACGTACGCACGCGCGGTGATTTCTTTTTCCGTAGGATGGATAGATGGTGAAATAGGGTTGTTTCATACTTATAATAACATATCCTTATATTAGTGATACTTATGTTATTACTTCATAATGAAACAACCTAAGAATAAGAAGTGGAAGAAGAAATAATGATGAAAGAATCGGTAACAGACATTACCTCTTCTTTGAAGTGCTTCTTTGAGACCTCCTTTTAGGGCACTAAAATGGGTCTTTGAAGAATACCAGAACCTCTAGGATGTTTCTAGGGAAGTGGAGATGAGAATTTGGTAGGGGTTGGGCGAGATTGAAGGCTCAATGTTGTGTGAGGAAGAGAGGGAGGAGGTTCCCTTTTATAAGGGAGGAGAGGGGCTCCTTTGGAAAACAAAAAATATTATTTTATTATAAAGTCATATTCGGTTTTAAATAGCTCCAAATTGATTTATTTCGAGGCTAAGGTGGGGATGGGTCGAAATACTCTCATCCAATATAATTTAGACATGTTTAGGTTCCTATTTTAACCTTATCATTTAGATTTAACATTAAGTTAAATAATTTTACTTTTACCGTGTCTTCTTGTGTTCTCATACTATAAGGTTAATAAACTTACTATAAGAAGCCAAAAAAACCCCAAGTTGTTTATTATTAATATATATATCCTTATCTAAGTCATTTGGACGAACCTTAGATTTTTAGAAATAAAATAACAATTAATAATATAATATTTGTTTTAAAAACTATTTTATGTCAATTTTGACACTATTTAGTAATTGATTTTTGTGAAAATCATAACAGAATGATAACTTCGAACAAGTTAATTAAATAAATACTAACATGTCATATTAACCTAAAAAATTAGTGTAATTCATAAAAAGTCTCAAATTATATTTATTTGGGTATTTATAACATCAATTATGTCAATATTTCATTCATAAGATAATTACTGCATCATCATTGTGTCATAAATAAATTAAATTTTTTAATGACTAAAATTTACAAATAAAATACAATTATGTAGTAAATCGTTTTATCTTTCTAATAAATATTTATATTAGAATTTATCTTATGTATAATCCCATATTAAAAATGATTTACTTATTAAACATTGATTTTAACTATTTTATCCCTTCCTTAAATAAATTAATAATAAATGTCCTAATCTAATCTAAGTGGGCCTAAATGATCATATTTTATTTCTAAGGTTATTTTTGGTCTAATTAAACTTATCCACTAGAATTAGGACATGTGTTAGGGTAATAATAAAAACATTTTTACCCTTAATTACCCTATTTACTTTTAACCGTGGTAAAAAAAAGTAAAAAGTTACTATTCACCAAAAATTATTTTCATCTCATTGAACCAAATTTTACTTAATAACATCAACTGTGTCACTCGGATTTTCGAAATTCCACTCACAGAAGCGGTAAAATTATGTTTTATGAAAAATTCAGTTTTTAACTAACACTTAGTGGTTTCACTATTCATCAAAAAATGAACGTTTCTAGAAAAATACCAAAAAATAGATCTAAGCTATATTTGATATTATGAATCCAAAAATTATGTCTATTTTATCAAATTTAAAACATATCGGTTGCATTAATTAATTTAAAAATTAATTCCCGTCGTCAAAACAAATAGCATGTTCTTAAGAGATAATAACTATCAAACGATTGACACTTGTTTATGACTAGTTTAAATGTGAAATTACATCCAATGACAAAAATTGTATTAAATTGTAAGAATATATTCTAAATATACTTTAAAACCACTCAAATTAATAATTTATCACTATTAATTATTTCGATTAGAAAAGTTGTTTTTAATTATAATTTAGTAATTTTCACTATTCATCAGAATATGAAAGTTATCCGAAAAGTACCAAAATTTCACCTTAGGCTAAATTCGATACTCAGAATCCGAAAATGAAGTCCATTTTGAGCGCTAAAATTTATAAAATTTTAAAATGTTGTTATTACTATTCATAACGGCTAGTTTTAATAATATTTTAATAGCATATCGTTGTTTAGTGAAACTCAGTATTGCGTACGACGCAAGCTATCAAGGAAGGTCGCGATTGCGTGTAATGCAAGGCAAGTCAAGGATGCGTGTTGTGAACGCTCCTTTTGGTGTAGCGTACAACATAAGAAATTAATGAAAAGAATATTTTTCATAAAATCTCGGGGTGTTATAATGTCCTTCCTATATAAAAATCCACACCTCTCTAATAGCTCCAAAATCCATGTGTACGAGGTTATAATACCATAATGAAATGAAAAAGCCACTTCTTATTCCCGGTACTCATTTAGTGTTAGTGTAAAGGTATCAGATTATATAAAATTTCACCCTGTAAAAGCTACTCCCATTCAACAATCACTATTTAATTTGGAATTTTTTACTTTTAATAGTTCATAAACATTTATATATAAATCACTTCATATGGTTTAATTTCATAGATTACCATTTTCAATTTATAATGACCCATTATGTATTGAAAACAAAAAAATGGTTAAATTAGAAGGATCATAATTTACAATTTATATGGACACATAATGAATATAAATTGAAATGTAGTGTCTATTTAATTTGTAACCATGAACATGTTCTAGACCATGTGACAATTTTTTTATGACTGAACATGCCAATATTGACAACATATAATGTCCCCATCATGCCATGTAGGAAAAATGTTTAGGTCCATAGCGATACATTATGTGACCAATTATTTTTTTCATTACTCTACAAGAAATTTTAGAATATTTCTAAATATAACTCAGTTAATGAACTGCTAGAAATCATAAGAAATCCAAGAAAATAAAGCTATTAAATGCAACTTTATGGCATTGAAAATTGCGTGAAATGTAGTCTTGAAGTGTCTATAATGATGTAAGCTCATGTATATCCCTTCCATGATATTTCAAAGATAAAATCCTATACTATTAAATAAATAATAATCATAACATAACATATGATATAAATCACAAAAAATAGATATAAATTGAACTATAATAAGAAAAAACCAAGACAAAAATATCCCATCCTAGGTAATATGGAATGTCCCCTTACGTGAGGTAGATACTCCTTACCAAATTATCAATATAAAATTTTTATACATTCCTAATATATGTACTAATATACTAAAATGATGAGGAAAAATAAAAGAAATTACAAAATACCACTTCCTAGCATCCCAATCTGAGAGACACTAAAAGAGTGCCCCATTCTGGTGGGTCACATGGTATCAAGTGTGTTCCCCCATACACTACTTGCTACAAACTAGAATCGAGGGTCTTAGGTTGTATGGTTAAGAGACATCAACCTCATATCAATATAGAATAACCAAAATAGGAGAAATGATAAATAGAGGAATAAAAAAGGACAGCTGAGAGTATAATAATAACAGATAACTTAATAAATCAATATAGAATAAGAAAAATCAAAATTGTAATAATAATCAAAATCCTTATGTAGAGTCATATAGAAATAATTTATTCATTTCAGGAAGATATAAAATAAGAAAATATTGTTTATAGGCATATAAAGTGTACTAAAAAGAATACAGAAGACCCAAGAGGTATCCCCCTAAAATTTTAAACAAACACTGGATTCTATTCTCCCATTATCCCTAACTATAAGAAAAACAATGCAGTCATACATGACAAGGATTTTTCCCATGATAATAAATTTTACCATATATTCTGCTCATGTGTCAATGGTGACTTGAATATGGTGTGTGAGAAATTTATTAGGCCATCAACTTTATTGTATTGAATAATCTAGTTAGTGTGTATAAAAAAGTAGTGTGAAGATAAAACAAATAATAATTAGTGATAAAAGTATTAAACTGGTTAACTCAGGTTCCTTGAGGACACCTGACTAACACAATCTAATTTTTCATAGGCTGGAATAACATTGATTTTATTTCACCCTATCGACCAATTTACATGTAATTATATATAATATGTATATATTTATATAAACTATACATTTGAGGAGATATATTGGTTCATACATAGATACTTGGTGCACATTATGCTAGTATAAGAATTCAAGATTTATTTTATATTTTACTGAGCTATAGGCTGCATTAAGGGTGCTATCGTTGAATCTCATATGAATGTGAGACATTATGAACATTACATGAGATAGAGGTGTGAATTTTCATCTTTAACACCTGAAGTAAGGGAAAATATAACCTCACATTGATTGTTGAGGTAAATGTTGTGAGATCGATACCCAAAACCCAATGTAACAGAGATTAAAACACTGTTCTCAAAAAATCCATTATCATTTTTTCCAATGACCAGTACCCATTGTCTAATCATAATAATGATATGGAATGATCATTTTTAATTTTTTTTCATTCATTTATCACCCATATAACCATGGTATCTGAAGTTAAAAAATATCATTATAGATTTATAATAAATGACATGGCTTCACCACTCACTTTTATTTAATTAACTCAATTTATTTACTCTATAATGGAATGTAAATATATTGTTCTGGACAATACAAACAAAATAGAAGGTGAGTTTTCAATCAACATTTATATCAATGTAGGAATTAAATTTCACACAACCAAAGGTGTGGAAACCAATGAGGTAGACATCCTCTAAAAACATAACAAGTCATTATGAGAGAATCGTAACATGATTTAATTTATTTAAAATTGAAAAAATTAATGTAATGTGTTTAATGGTGATATTAATATATAATTATTACATGGGTTTCTCGATAACATGTTTATATATGATATTTATATAAGATGTTTATATGTTAATGGTGATGATTATAATGAAATTATCTATAATATTGAGTGATAATGATGTTTATAGTGAAAACATATATAACATGTTTTTTAATATACATAGAAAATTATTATTAATATACCACATACATGTTTATATTTTATTTTTAGAACATTATTATAAATATTAAACTATAATATATTAAAAACCTTCTTACCTTTACATCCATTGAAAATTTATAATGATACTCTTGCGTATGTGTGGACTACCGCCTCCACAAAGCCACATGTTTCATTTTTTTGGTTATTTCATTTCATTAATATAAATTAGGATAGATTTAAATAATTTATATAAAAAATAAAATATAATAATTATCTTTGGAATATGGATTATTATTTACCTTTGTTTAATTTCAACCATTGAAATGTTGAAACATCACTCGTGTATATATACGAAAAATAATCTCCATGATATGAGGTAAATCATTTTAATCACTTATTGATGTGCCTAATGAAACGACGATCATAGTTTATGTACTAGATTTATCAAATTAAATGCAAAAAATTTGAAACAATCATTGCCTCTAATAGTGATATTAATATGTAATTATTAATAATCGAGTGATAATATGTTGTATGTAAATCATATAACATATGTTATATATGAATAAGACTCTGGAATATATATTTAATAAATCTATATTTATTATATAGGATATTTTAATAGATTTAATTTTTTAAATGAATTGATAAAATTGAAATATGTTCCAATCCAATTTTAATAAAAATTATTTAGGTTTCAATTTAAATTGAGGAAAATAAATGACACTTTTTTGAGATAACCACTTATCTTTTATTTTCATCAATTTATTAAATTAAATTTTTTATAATATTTCTATTTCCCATCTTTGGAACAAGAAAATATGATGAAAATGTTTTCTATGAAAAATTGAAATTCTTTCGTATTTTTGTCATAAATAGTTTTTTTTTCCATGTTCAAATTCTCTTCTAAATTTTTTATTGAATCTATTTAAGATTCTAAAATTCTTGGTTAAAGAATGTTATACCCTTGTTTGAATATCTATAATATTGTTCAAAATTAATTTTTTCATTGTTTTTGAAAAAGTTACTTTTAAAGAAGGAATTAAGATAATCATTTTTTTACAATTACTTCATGAAAAAAATCTCTCACCATACCTACCTTATACTATTTTGAATATTTATTTACAAGATTCTATGGTCATTTTAAAATAATTATTCTTCCTTAATATTTTTCAAATATTTTAGTTTTTTAATAATCAATTCAATATTAATTGGTTTTTTAATAAATAGTTATGTGGTAATTAAAATGAATTTTTAATATATGATAGAATCATTCGATGTTACTTATTTTAAAGTGGTTATATAATCCAATGATACCATATATATTCTTTTTGTAGATGGTTACATAATATTTTGATGAAATCCTAATGACACTTGTTTTCTTTATCACGAGTTGAGCTAGATTGAAATGGTTAATGCTTTGATGAACTTAGGGAATAAATTTGAATAGATATTGCCTAAGTGACACATTAATGCATTAATTCCATTCAATTAATTGGGTAATGTGATATTTATAAAAGAATGGTTATTGTAATAAGTATACATGGACCTAAAAATAATTAATTAAAATAAAACTATAAAGACTACAATATGAGTGTGGCATAAAACGCACCACCAGAAAGTGGAAAAACATTAACACCCAAATAACATAGGCCCACACATGAGTAAAATGTCCCATAAGACCCAAATCATGAAATCTTAAGGTTAGAGTTATGACACATATTATAGGCTATGTTGTAGGCCACCATCCAACTGCACATCAGGCATAGAATGATCGTGGCCCATATTACATTCAAGGATTCCCAATCCATTACATTGATGACATTCATGAAGCCTCCCAAAGCTATCTCTAGAAAATAATAACCCCTATATACCCATTGAATATCCTTAATGTCTCCATCCATGTATGAAACACCCGAAATAATTAATATCTATTATAACCAGCCTATCCCCAGTCACATTACTCATCTTATGGTTTCCCCCACATCCCAAGGTCGTCACTAATACCCCAAGTCCTCTAATATCCACCTCCAATATATTTAGTCCATTAACGACTTTTTATAAACTTCCTCAATATCTTGAAAACATTCACGTTGGATCCTAGAATACTAAATTAGATGGAAAATTCACCTGTTAGATATCAAAACCTGATTGCATCGAGCTTTCACCTGAATGTTGTCATCATCACCATTCTAAACCTTTCCCAGGAAAATACTGATGTCACCAACATCACCATTAACAGCCACAATTGCTGTTATCATTTTCTATCCCAACAAAAATTTATACTGAGTAGTGGGCCTCCATCACATCCATAAAGATTTACCACCATTGGGTTTCCCACCAATATCCTAGATCTCACCGACTACAAGAAAAAGTTATCCCAATCATGTAGTGACACCATCTTGCCATCAAAATCACTTCCATGCCCTAAAAATATTCCATTATCCATTAATGGGTTCCCAAAACCATCACCATACTATATCCCGAATCATAGGAATCCATCAATATGAACACCCACAATCATCTCATCTTTGATGATGCTTCCATGATAAGGACTGGCCACTCATATATGTTAGAAAAACTCATTCTTAGTGTTGTCGTGAGAAAACTAAAAAACATCAAATCCTATGATATGTCATCCCAAACATCACCCCAGCCATCCCTTATAGTATAAAATTCAATCATCCCCCCATAACCCTCAATGAAAAACTCCAATTGTTAGGCCACCATTGTAATGCCCCATGATTTCATAGTACACTATTTCTTCAAAGTAATCCAATAACATGCACTACCCACAACACCATGTTCTAACACACAATGACTTACCAAACTAGCCATTCAAAAGTGGTTATGAATAGTATTAAAAAAATTTTGGACTTTATATAATCCTTATAATTTTAGAATACATATTATGAGTTTCTTAGACATAATGTAAGAACAAATTCAATTTTTTCAGATAAAAGAAGTATTTTTAAAAAAATGCAATTTTATCACCTTTTAATAGAGAACCCTTTTTAAATCCAATATTTGAAACATTTATATATTCAATATTATAAAATAAACATCTTATTTAAATTCAAGACAAAAAACATTAGTTTTGTATAAATTTTTGGTGTTTTTTCTGACAACTTACATATTTTGGCGAATAGTGACAAATACTATGTTTTAATTGAAAAAAACATTTTTAAAAAAATATTTTAGATTTTCAAATTATAGATTTAAATGTTTTGGAAGTATAAATAGATTATGTTTTAACCATTTAATCTGATGTTGGTAATTTTAAGAGATCACACTTTGAAATTATACATAAATAATTGTCAATCTTTTGATAGGTATTATTTCTTAAAAATATGCCTTTTGGTTTTGACAACATGAATTAATTTTATATTAATAAATGAAATATATTTGTTTTTAATTCAGTAAAAAATACTTCATTTTTTATTTCAGAATATCAAAATTATCTTAGTGTGAATTTTTGGTATGTTTATGAAAACATTCAATTTGTGATGAATATTTAAAAAACTGTGTTATTGGTTAACACCAACTTTTCATTTAAATAATTATTTATTTCATTTAAATTTATTTTAGGTCAAAAAAGATACATGAAACCTATATATGTTCAATGAAATTCATTTGAGTCATTTTATAATATGTTTAGATATATACAAATTTTATTGAACTTTTTACTGTCTTTTACCCACCTCCTATGAGAATTTTTAAATTTACATAAAACATAATTTTACCACATTGGTGAGTTGAATTTGAAAAATATAAGTGACACGGTTGACATCATTAAGTAAAATATGGTTCAACAAGATGAAAGTAATTTTTGGTGAACAGTAACTTTTTACTTTTATTTACCACGGTTAAAGGTAAATACGGTAATTAAGGGTAAAAATGATATTATTATTACACTAAAACATGTTCTAATTCTATTGGATAAGTTTAATTCGACCAAAAACAACCTTAGGAATAAAATATGATCCTTTAGGTCCACTTGGATTAGATTAGAACATTTATTATTATTTAATTCAAACCAGAGGTAAAAGTGTTAAAGTCAATGTTTAATAACTAAACCATTTTTAATATAGGGATAAAAAAAATATAAATTCAACTATAAATATTAATTTGAAATATAATGATTTTTCATACATAATGGTATTTTATTTAAAATTTTGAGACATTAAATAATTAAATTGATTTATGACACAATGATGATGAATTAATTATGTAAATAATGAAATGTTAATATAATTGATATTATAAATATCCAAATAAATGTAATTTGAGAGTTTTTATGAATTCCACTAATTTTATAGGTTAATATGACATTTTAGGGTCGTTTAAATGAATTTTTTTCTAAGTATAAATTCTGTTATGAATTTAGAAAAAACAAAATACCAAATAGTATCAAAATTTACATAAAAGAGTTTTTAAAACAAATATTATATTATTAATTGATATTCTATTCCTAATAATTTAAAGTTCATCCAAGAGACTTTTATAATGATAGGAATATCATTGATGAACCACATACAATTCCTTGGGATGTTTATAGTATGTTTATTAACCATATAATATAAAAATACAAAGAGACATGGTAAATGTCAAACTATTTAACTAAGAGTTAAATCTAAATGATAAAGGTAATATAGAGAACCAAAACTGTCTAAAACCTAGTGGTTGAGTGGTTTTCCACAAATCCTCACCTTATCCTTTAAATAATTCATTTTTTTAGCCATTAGAAAACGAAAATGATTTTATTATAAAATAATATTTATATCTTTTCCTAAGGTGCCCTCACTCCTCTTATAAAAGGGAACTCACCATTCCCTCAAATTCACAAAGTAAAATCCTTTTGGATCAGCTAAACTCTACCCAAATACCCTCTAAAATTTCCTCCCTTATACCTATAGGCCTTCCTTTAGTCATAAATCCATCCTAAGGATCCCTTTTGATCAAATAAAAAAGAAGAACACGAAGAAGAAGTAAATATTTCATCACCTATTGCAAGTTCATTTCTTCATCCACCCTCTCTTTCTTTGTTGTTTCCATTATAAAATAATAAATCTAGTATCGAATATATATTGTGTTGTTATTATAAATATGGTAAAACCATATTCATTATTCTATCCATCCTTTGAATGTCATGTCACTATATGTTCGTACGTACGACATACCGTCTCCCCATCGTGGTGTAATTGTTATTTAATACATTAGCATTTGGATGGTTATAATAATGATGTATAACTAATGTAAATAATAAATATAACATGATAATTATTCTTTATATATGATATACCATCCAATTATATATTATTTTAATAGTAAAAGAATGGTATTGTCTCTTGAGTGTACAGACCGATTATTGTCTCCACGAATACGATGAGATTTATTCTCCATCGTAATCCATTAAAAATAATTTTCATTATATGATTCAAAATAATATTTAGAGAATTAAAATCATTATGAATATGAATAAGATACATCCTCTACCTAACAAACATTAATTACATAACAAATCATATAAAGGAAAATAAATCAGTTAACACTCGAAATGACGATAATACTAAGATATTATTAACAAAGAAATATTAAAAGATAATATATGATATCATATTAATGTATATTATTCTAGTATAATTTAATAACAATTACATCACCATTATACATGAGTTTAACCTACCCTCGACCAAGGAGAAGTATATGGCATGGGTTAATTTTACAATCTCTTTATTATACGAGGTTGTTTTTATGTAAGTATCTACTGGGACATATTTACTATCCATGTCCATGTTTCATGAAAGAGTTTTCAAAAGGATTATTTTAAGGTACTTTTTTTGGTAAAAATCATTTTGAATGATTTAAATATTTATTCTTTTAAATCATTCTCATTAATTTCAATGTTTTCAAAGGGTGTTTTAAGGATTTTTCTATATGGACATGAATGTTTTAAAAAGATAATTATTTTAAAAAGATTCACAGTGGTATGGGAAACTTTGATTCAAAAAGTTCTTTAGATTTATTCCTTTCTAAATTGTGTGAATTTTAAATATTTTCATGAAAAATGGATATTTCTCTTAAAGATTTTTACAAAACATTTTCATCTATGTCAACATCCATTGACTGATTTTAACCTTGTTTGATGTTTATTTATTATGATACAATTATTCCATATCGTATTGATGGTTTTGCAATATGTTTGACTATGGATGTGTTATTTTTATAACTCTCATTGTTTATGGATAATTTATTGACATTTTGTATTCTATTTTTAATGTGAATGTTTATGTTATGTTTGAACCTTTTCATATGAGGAATTGATTGGACTTAGTAAGTTACGGGTGGATCCCGCTATAGCTCCATGATGCATCGGTAGGTCTAATGAGACAAAATAGTTTCTTGGCCCAAGGCCTTGAAAAAAATAATATTTTTAATCTTGCAACACAGCCTTGACTATGTGGTTAGTAAAGTCTGTCATTATCAATTCCATCATTATGAATGTGTCCATTGATATTGCATGTGATTATTCGACTATTAGAATATCCATGTGAATAAGTAAATGGAATTATTTGATTTTATCATTACCATATTATACTGAAGTTTAAGTTTAAAAGGCATTGGTTTTACTCTTATATATTACCTTAAATGTTTACGCTTATTTATGAATTTTTCCGCTATATTCTTATCCTTACTGAGCACATATGCTCAACCCATTATATGTTTATTTTTCCCAGGATTCGAAGAAGTGCATTATGACAGACCTGCAGGGATAGTCTATGGGATCTCAGTGTTATTTATGGAAACAATGTTGTTGTAGTTTTCCATTTTATGATGTAATGTAATCCTTATGAATGTATATAAAAATTCCAAGGCTAACAAACCAATTGGTCTTTCAGGGCTTGATCTCTTGTGATCATGCCAATGATACATAATAATGCACCGAATCAAGGATGATGGGGTTGGGGCGTTATAGTTGGTATCAAAGGATTTTTAGTACAGTCCTTGGAATCTATATTTAGATAAACTCTGATTTGAGAACATATCCCTAAGATAGACTTTGAGGATTAGTATAGAAGAACATCCTATAATTTTGGTATTGTAGATATTTTGTGATTCTTCCAAGAAATATATCTCTGTCTAGATATGAGCAGGTAGAGGCGGCTCTAGAACAAATGTACCTGGTGGTAAAACCCAAAAACATCGCTTTGTGCTAGACTCGAACGGGGATTGGAACATGACAATAGTCCTTGCTTCACTATTGGTTACGACATTCCCTGGGGGTATGCTTAGGATAATTCAAATTTTCATTACAATCTATTATGAAGGATTTAAGAGTAAATACTTCCTAAAAGAAAACATTTTTATGTTTATGGATTATATCCTTAAACTGTTCAATTTACGTTAGGTATTATACAAGATTGAATTTATTCATTGCGATTTATAAAATGAATTACTGTATGCCATTGTTTAGAAATGGAAACCAGTAGAATGAATGAGAAATTCAGAAATATATAGAATCCAAAGAGTATGAAAGATCAAATATTTCATGTTATTAACCCAACATTCATAAGTGAAATAGTCTCCAAAGTATTCTCAAAATATGAAGAAATAGTATCATGTATTAATACGATAAGTAGATAATTCATTGAGTCATATGGATTTGAAGGGATGAAAGAGATGAAAAGGATAGTACATTGAAAGATGGATATATGGAATAATGGAAAGGATGATTTTCCCCTATGTGAGAACTTTTTAAAGAATCCCCTTGGTAAATGTGTAAAGGGAGTGAGAGTTTGTTATATGTGTGGAGAAGGACACCAAGTACATGATTGAAAGGGTGAGAAAAAGGTTTCAAATATAAAATTCTTGATCTGCGAGGAGTTGGGACACTACACAAATAAATTTCCAAATCATTGAGTATACCCCAAATGCTGCTATGGGATAAAAGTAATGTTATGATACTACCGAAGATGAAGTGGAATGATTAAGAGTTCTTATGTTGTTATTAAAGTATTGTGTCATTTGGGTGTTGTATCAACGATGAAATGGTTATATGAATTATGGAAAAAATAAGGATTTTACTGCAATACTATTTCATTGGGAATTTGTGATTATATGGTCCTGATACTAAGGAAGTTATTTTCGAATAGGGGGTGGTTGATTTGGATAAATTATATTGGAAATTCTTGACTATATGGGAATTGATTAATGGTTTGTTTATTTCATCATTCTTGTAATATTCAAATTTTTGGGATATAAGGAATATATCCAATATTATATAAAGGATAGGGGATCATGAATGTAATCAATAATGTTTTATGGTAATTCAGGGTGTTAACATATTTTAAAATAATTTATGATGAAGGTGTTCAGATGTTATTACATGAAAAAAATGATCTTCATTATGTTTAAGTTACTTATAAATATTGGACTGTGAGTTTGGATAGAAGTATTTTGGATAAGTCTGTAGGATGGAATGGATTATGTTTGAAATTTTATATTATTGTTAAGGTTAGTTTTTGATTGTTATAAAAAGGACAACACACAGAACGTGTGACAATCCCTCATGTCGAACAAAGATATGGGAATCGAACCAACAACCATAGTGTGATTGGGATTTATCGCCTACCACTGGACTAGAGGAAGACCCTAGATATTATAATCCAGTTTTTTCAGGGTCTGATAGGTGAATTATAAATTAATTATTTTTGGAACCCTATACGAATAGCATAAATATAATTTTTTTTAAATCTCTAGAAGTGAAATATGAGTTTGTCGTAGGAATTAATTGAAGTATGAAACTCTACTTGTCATATATATATATATATATATATAATTTGATCCCTCTTATTCTATGGGTAAATTAATTCATAAACATTAAGGAAGGGATCATAAAAAAAATGTGTTATCCTAATAATTATGTGTCACTAATTTCCATTAATGTTCTCTTAATCAAGATTATAATTTTGTGGTGACCCTTTCATTTCCCTTTTCCTCTTATTAAGACTAAATTTTGTTATCCCAGTTTCCGATGTGGGTTTTCCCGCAACGATATTTTCTATTTTCAACTTTATATTTTCTAAAAACAATTTAAAATTGAAAGGACTCAATTTATTTAAGGATAGAGGAATTTAACACCCCAATAATTCATAGTACGCTATTTCTTCAACGTAATCCAATAACATGCACTACACGCAACACTGAGTTCTAGCGCACCACGACTAACCAAACTAGCCGTTCAAAAGTAGCTAGGAATAATATTAACAGAATTTGGAACTTTATATAATCCTTATAATTTTAGAATCCATATTATGAGTTTCTTAGACATATTGTAAGAACAAATTCATTGTTTTCAGATAAAAGAAGTATTTTTTAAAAAATGCAATTTTACCGCCTTTTAATGGAGAACCCTTTTTAAATCCAAAATTTGAAACTTTTATATATTTAATTTTACCAAATAAACTTCTTCTTTATAATTGGGACATAATAGTCTAGTTTCAATAAATTTTTTGTGTTTTTCTGATAACTTTTATATAAAAGTGAATAGTGAAAAATACTATATTTTATCAAAAAACATATTATTTAATCAAAAATAATTTATAGTGTTAAATAATACATTTTAATGGTTTGGATGTATAAATAGATTATTTTATTACCATTTAATCCAATTCTGGTCATTGAAAGTAATTTCACTTTGAAATTGGACATAAATAACTATCAATCTTTTGATAATTATTATTTCTTAAAAATACCCTTTTTGGTTTTCAAAATGGGAATTAATTGTAAATTAATAAATGAAATTAATATATTTTTAATTTGGTTAAATAGACAACATTTTTTATTTTGGAATATCAAAATTTTCTTAGGGAGAATTTTTGTTATGTTTCTGAAAATGTTCAATTGTTGATAAATAGTGAAAATCACTGCATTATTGGTTAAAACCGACTTTTCATTTAAATAATTGTTTATTTCATTTAAATTTATTTTAGGTACAAATAGATATATAACACCTATATAAGCTCATTGTAATTCATTGGAGTCATTTTATAATATGTTTATATATATAAAAATTTTATTGAACTTTTTACCGTCTTTTACCCACCACCTAGGAGAATTTGAAAATTTTTATAAAACATAATTTTACCACTTTTGTGAGTTGAATTTCGAAAATCTGAAAGACACGGTTTATATCAGTAAGTAAAATATGTTTCAATTTGATGATAATAATTTTTGGTGAATAGTAACTTTTTACTTTTATTTACCACAGTTAAAAGTAAATAGGGTAATTAAGGGTAAAACTGATATTATTATTACCCTAAAACATGTCCTAATTATATTGTGTAAGTTTAATTTGACCAAAAACAATATTATAAGTTAAATAGGATCTTTTTGGTCCACTTGTATTAGTTGAGGACATTTATTATTATTTAAATAAAAGAAGATTTAAAAGTGTCAAATTTAAAGTTTAATAACTAAACCATTTTTAATATATGGTTACACATAAGATAAATTAGAATATTTATATTCATTTGAAGGATAAAAATATTTCATATATAATGTTATTTTATTTATTTTTTTAGAAATTAAATAATTAAATTTATTTATGACACAATGATGATGGAGTAATTACCTAATTAATGAAATATTAAAATAATTAATATTATAAATATCCAAATAAATGTAATTTGAATCTTTTTATAAATTAAACTAATTTTATAGATTAATATCACATATAAGGCTTGGTTAGATGAATTGTTTTATAATTAATAATGCTGTTATGAATTGAGAAAAAATAAAATACCAAATAGCGTCAAAATTGACATTAAAGAGTTTTTAAAACAAATATTATAGTATTAATTGATAGTCTATTCCTAAAAATATAAGGTTCGGCCAAAAGATTTATATAATGATATTTTTATCATTAATGAACCACATGGGAGTATTTTGGAAGTTTATAGTATGTTTATTAACCATGTAATATAAAAATACAAAGATACATGGTAAATGTCAAATTATTTAACTAAAAGTTAAATATATAAGATAATGTTAATATCGTGACCCAAACCTGTCTAAAACCTTTTGGATGACTGATTTTCGACCCATACCCACCATATAATTTAAATAATTCATTTTAGTCATTAAAAACCTAAAATTATTTTATTATAAAATAATATTTCTAGCTTTTCCTATGGTGCCCCTCACCCCTCTTATAAAAGGGCACTCCACTTTCCATAAAATTGACACCTTAAAATCCTTTTGGCACGGCCAAAATATTTAAAAATACCCTCTAAAATATCCTCTATTCAACCTATATGTCTTCCTTTAGTCATAAAGGCAACCTAAAGAGCCCTTTTGATCAAATCAAATGGAAAACCCAAAGAAGAGGTAAATATTTCATCACCTCTTTCAAGTTCCTTTCTTCTTCCACTTCCTCTTTCATTGTTGTTTCAATTCCAAAATAATAACTCCAGTATCTTCTATTTAAGTTTATTTTTTTATAAATACAGTCCAACGATATTAATTATTCTATCCATACTTTGAATGATATGTCACCATACGTGTCCACGTACGACTTATCGTCTCCACATCATGGTGTAATTGTAATTCAATACATTATTATTTGGATGGGTATAATAATGATGTTTAATTGATTTAAATAATGAATATAACAGGATAATTTTCTTTATATATTATATACCATCCAATTATATATTATTTGAATATCAAAAGAATGACATAGTCGCTCATGCATACGTACAGATTACCGTCTCCACGAACACGATGAGATTCATTCCCCATTGTAATCCATTAAAGACTAATTATAATTTGATGATTAAAAATAATTTTTAAAGACTTAATATCAATTTGAATATTATTATAATACATCTTATCCACAACAAACATTACTTACATAATAAATCATATAAAGAAAAACGAATCATTTAACACCCAAAATGATGATAATACTGAGATATTATTAACAAAGAAATGTTAAAATATCCTATATGATATCATATTAATGTATATAATTCTATTAAAATTTAATAACAATTATTTCACCATTATACAATAGGTTAACTTCCCCTCGTCTAAGGAAAAGTACATGGTAAGGGTTAATTTCACAATCTATTTATTATCTATGGTTGTTTTGGCGTAAGTATCTACTGGGACATATTTATTATCCATGTTCATGATTCATGAAAGAGTTTTCAAAGGAATTATTTTAGGGGAATTTTTTAATAAAAAATCATTTTAAATGTTGAAAATATTTATTCTTCTAAACCATTATCATTAATTTTAATGTTTTCAAAATGGTTTGTAAGGATTTATCTATATAGACATGAATTTTTTGAAATGATAATTAATTTAAAAAGTTTTAAAGTGGAATTAGACACTTTGAATAAAAAATATCATTAAATTTCTTCCTTTCTAAATTGTGTGACATTTAAATGTTTTCATGAAAAATCGATATTTCTCTCAGAGAGTTTTAAAAATAATTTTCATCTATGTCAACATCCATTGATGAATTTTAAACTTGTTTGAAGTTGATTAATTGTGATAAAAATCGTCAATATTTTATTGAAGGTTTGTTGATATGTTTGAATGTAGTTGTGTTGTTTTTATACCATTCATGGTTTATGGATAATGTATTGACTATTTTATGATACTTTTAATACTAATTTTTATGTTATATTGAAACCAATTAATATGAGGGATGTATTAGACATAGTAAGTGACTTATAGAGCCTGTTATAGCTTCTCGATGCATCAGTAGGTCTCATAAGACAAACTAGTGTCTTGGCACAGGGCCTTGATAGAAATATAATTTTTAGTATTGGAAAAAGGCCTTGACTATGTGGTTATGAATTTCTGACATTATTCATTCCATCATTATGAAAGTGTCTATTGATATTTCATGTGATTATTCAACTAGTAGAATATCCATGTGAATATGTAAAAAGCAATATTTGATTTTATCTATTCCATATTATACAGATGTATAAGTTTAAAAGGTTCTTGTTTTATTTATATACATTTCTTTAAATGTTTATTTTTATTTATTAATGTTTTCCCTATATTTTTATCGTTAATGAGCACGTGTGCTCACCCCTTTCTTTGTTTTATTTTTTCAAGGATTCCAAGAAGTGCATTACGACTGACCTGTAGGGATATTATATGGGATCTCTGTGTTTTCTATGGAAACAATGTTTTTGTAGTTTTCCATTTTATGATGTAATGTAAACCTTATGAATGTATATATTACTTCTAAGGCTACTAAACTAATCAGTCTTTCGAGACTTGATCTTTTGTGATCATTCCAATGATACATAATAATGCACCAATCCTGGGCTTATGGGGTCAGGGTGTTACAACCATCATCATCCACTACTTTTAATGTGAAATATCATACCACCACCATCAAGGTTACACCTATTTAATCATATTTTGATGTTAGATAAATATTACCCACCATTGAGGAACCATCTCCATCATCAAAAATAGCCTTTCCCTTGTGGAAAACCCCCTCATTCTCTGAATTGTCCTCTCAACACCCTCTTCCACATTGTAAAAAGAGATCATAGTGGACACCAATAACATCTTCACACCTTTAAAAAAAGTCCCAAGTGATGAACCAAACTCTATGAATTTTAAGAGAAGGAGAGAGGCTCTCCATTTATTAGAGGGATACTCTCAATATACGTATTTTCAGAAGACAAGGAAACTCATGTGATATTTATAATCATGAGTAGAATATGATAATAAAGGGATTGATCGAGAATACATTTTTTCAGATTTTATGCATTAGTATGATTACATTATAGATAAATTGATAATATTATGAATATATGTGGGTTTAAATAATTTTATTTACATTCTGATCTATGATTATGATTTACTTATTTTAATTTTTATAATATATTCAATGAAATTTTTAATATTATAATGTTTCGAATTTTTATGTGTGAGTATGATTACATTATATTTTTCTTCATAAGATTATACCTGGACATGATTGATAATTTCTTTGTTCACATGATTATGATTTCCTATAGTAATGATGACACATGTATTATTATGTGTCATGAATGATGACTCCTACTATGAAACCTAGTTACTTTTTTATTTATATGAAATGATTTTTTATTTTCTTAATTAATGGTTTTATAGGTGTGAATATTTTACAGTAATAAAGTGGTGTTGATTTTATTATAACACCCTTATGATAATATTATTCATTACTAAGATTGATATCTCCCATGTTTTCCCATATTGGGCATCTTGGATCATCCTTTATTATTTCATATTTACCTAGGATTTGAATAATGGTTTTGGTATGTTATGCTTAAAAAGGGTACTTGTTGTGAAAAAATAATTGGATATGATGTATATTTTTTAGGAACCATTTTATTATTTTTATAATTTTCCAATTATAATAAACAATTATGGGTTTTGAATGGAAAATGATTTTATGTATTGAATAATCATATAATAAGATGTAATATTTATGTATGAAATGTGTGGGTAGTTTTAATTTGTATTAGAATATGATCTATATTATATTTAGATAATAATATTAGATAAAATTGGTGAAACCAAATAAGATAAGACCAATTATATGAGAAAATAATATGGTTCTCTAATTAAAGGACTGTAGCATTCCTATAAAATACATCCATATCTCGATAATGGCATGTGGATGCCGTTGTGGAAAAAATTCACCATAGCATACCATCTCTGATTGGATTTTTAATTAATTATATCGTCACCGATATATGTGGAGTGGGACATAGAGTTCACACATTTCTAAAAAATCATGAGGATATCTGTTAGTTAATTCACATTTTCATTAAGAACCATTAGATTGATTTTAATATACTATGATCATGGATGGCCTATTATAAAATATAGATTCTTAGATTGAAAATTATGTTCCATGATTTAGACATCATATAAAAAAAGATTCATAATAATATGGTTTCCTAGTATTATTATTGCTTCTTACAATATGGGATTTGGTTTCAATGAATTAATATAACCATAAATAACAGTGTTAAAAGTTAATGAGATAGAAAATTCAATGATTGTCCTCATGATAAACCAAATTAAATGGAAGTTGGAATTAGAGACATTGTGATTATAAAAAATAATTAATTACATTATATTATTAACAAACTCAACTTAGGTGAGACTATTGGCACAAATAAAATGTGAAAAAGGCATTTAATGTGATTTTAGTAGATTAAGACCATAATGGAAAGAATAATCTTCTTCCTATATATCATGAATGGGGGAAGAAGAACCGAGGTAGACTCCTCAAATTAACGAGAAGATTTTTTTGTTTGGAATATAATAACATGGTTCAAGTAATTTATAAGGTAAATAAATAGTTCAATTAAGATAAAAATATACATCATTATGTAATATTTATTTTTCAATGACTTATGTGTGTGTAACATGAGAATTATCCTATTCTATGCCCTTATACAAGGGTTAACTCTTTATTCATGTAAAGGAATATGTTATTTAAACATTTTATTTAAAATTATAGAATTTTTTATGTATTGGGAAATGAGAATTGTGTCTTGTCGTTGATATTTTAGAAAAAATTAAAAATAATATAAAATATGGTTTGTTCTATAATAGTGTATCTCTATGTATTTGAATGAATATTTTCAATTGTAAAAATAAACATTTAAAATTATTTTTTGTTAAGTTATTTTTTATATAAAATAGATGATTAATGAGAATATAACCATTAATATTTTCAATTGGGTTCTTTTTTGGAGGTTGTGACATTGAAACCTACCTTGAAACAGAAATGATGGATGTGATTCATGTCATATCTTTCTCTGTGCACAAAGATTGGAAAATCTTATGGATTGAATGACATTCTACTACTGTAGTGAAGGCCATTTGGAATGAGGTGGTTCATCTTTTATGGTCGATTATGACACGATGGATGAATTGTCTCCGTTCTCTCCATGGAATCAACTACATTTCAACCCACACCTATCATGAGGCCAATATGGTTTCATATTTAATATACAATAATAGAGTAACACATGACATAACCTAGAGCTTCAATACTCCTTGAATACTCATCATGTTAAAGACTATAATATGATCCCATATTATAGACTTCTACAATTTGTCTTTTTTAAATAATATTTTCGTTGGTCATTTGAACAAAGCCCCACCTTAAAAAAATAGCAAGTGATTTTATTTTGCGAGTAAGAATAGTGTTAATTTTTGAAATAATATATGTTTTCATTGAGGTTTTATAGTGATTCATGTAAATATCATATCTTAAAAGAATATATGATCCTGGTATTCACATATTTGGTATGTGCCATTTTGAGTTACTTAATATTATCTGGCGATAAAGGATAATGTTCACTTTGAACTATATATATATATATATGATCATATCATTTAGATTTTGGGGGTTTTAACAGGGTCATATATATATATATATATATTGGTTTGGATTCTTAAGGATAACTATTTTATGGAATGGATTAAATTGAATATTTGGTGTTATTGTTTACTTTTCAGAGATTAATTTATTATATATATCTATAAAAGAAAACTTCTGCAACCCATTTTAAATTTGGTTAATATTTAGAGACATAAATAATGTATTTTAATTATTTTATAAATATTCTGATCCATTAAATGTTATTTTCAGTAGATTAAGGATGAAATCATATTATATATTAATATTATGGAGTAAGAGATAATGATGGAATTGATTGAATCACAACCAAATGATGAAATTATGTTTATGAAATGGAAGGATATAAGATAAGTGTATTTTTCAATGTTATCTATCATTCCAAAAAAATAATCACGAATCATTTCAAAAATGGTGTTGACAAAAATTTATAATTTTACAATCATGTTTAATGAATTTGTTTCCTTTTCACTCATCATTGATATATGGTTTTCAGCATTAAATTTCTTATTTGTGTGTCTCTATCACTATATACATTCCCTTGGATTATAGTTTTTTCCTATATTTATATATTTTAACATCCCAAAAAAAATTATCCTTATATTGGAACATGGGTATGTGTTATTTCAAGTAACCTTAATCTCTACCACATCCCCTTTTTAAATGAGGTTTCATTACACCTCTGCATTATATGGGTTTTCAAGAATGGTATTTTTAATTATTAAAAAATTGATGACCAATATACAATTTAAATGTGAAAATTTATTTTTTGTGGGGTCATGTAACACACTGAAAAAATATTACAAAATAATTATAATCCTAATAGATTGCATAACCTGCAACACTAGGCTTCAAGAAAACTACAAACAATTTTGAAAATGTCAATATTTAAATGAGATCATTATAACATAGCAATAAAAATGATAAGGTATTTATATTAATGAATATATTATGTGAAACATATATAAATTTTTTATGTAATAAATATTTAATTATTAATTATTTGGAAATAATCACTACATTTTACGTAAATTTATTTTATTCATTAAATGAACATTTTCTTCAAAAAATGGTTTTATTTCATTTTGAGAGTGAATATCAATATAAATTTCCATGTAGTTTTGAAATTTTATTTTACAAATGGATAAAATTTTTTAAATAATCATTCTGAAAATATAATATGTTAAATGTTTTTTTTTTGAAAAGAATGATTTATTTGTGAAAAGTAAAAATAACAATATTTGTAAAACTGTCATTTTTTTCATTAATTGAAGTAAATTAAAAACACATCTAATAATAAAAAATATAATCCAAAATTAACTGAAAATAAAATAATTAGTTTTTTATTGATTATCATTGTTACTATTTTTTTATATTTTTATCTTTTTTCATACAAACACAATTATCAACAATTGGGTTTCATTACATTTTTTTAACATAATTTTTTTTTTGATTCTTCAATAAATTTAATAGTGATAAAAATATTCCATATTTTGTAAAAAATTTCTTTTAGTAAATAATATATTTTTATTTGTGATCATTATGAATAGTAATCATGGAAAATATTTTTCACCTCAGTATTGGTATTATGGGTAAAAGAGGGTTAAAACAATGGGAGAAGACATTATAATATCCCTAAAACATTAATTTAATAAATTTTATGAGTTTGTCTCTAATATAATCACCAAATATTATATATTATGAAATTATTTTCCCATTTTTATTTTGTAATGACTTAAATATTATTTCATTTGATGAAAAATATAATATGTTGCCCTCCGACTTTTAAATTTATCTTATAAGATTTTATATGTATAAAAATATGTTCTGAATATATATTAAATTTTTAATGATAAATGTTACATTATTTTTATGAATTATATTTCTTTATAATTATTAGGTATTATATTATTACCTTGAAATATTATGTGACACTGGCATAGTATTTCTATAAGAAGTAGAGAAAATTTACTAAATAAATTTAAAAACCATAAAACAAATATGTTTTCAATGTATTATTGTGTTACATGAATTTTATGGGTAATTATAAAATCTAATTTATTTTTAAAGGGAATATATTCTCAATAAATTTCTATCCTTTTAAATTCAATGTCAAATTAAATTAATAGTAAACAAAATTTCTTTAATTCTATTTCATATTAATATAATTTTTTTAAATGAAATATAAATCATAAAAATATCTAAATAGAAGTTTTGTATGGGGTCTGGTATAAAATCTCTTCCATTTAAATTTTTTTTACCAATGTATACTTTAAAAGTAATTTATACCCTTATTAATGTAAAACGTGTTACATTGGATGTCACACCCTGACCTTGTACACCTATAATATTATTAATTTATCAGTCCCATATCTATTGGAGTGATTTAGGTTTGGGTTTGGGTTTAAAATTATTGATGCTTTGATGTTTTCGGTGGGTCTCGGGCTAGTGCGTGGTCACCGAACCTCTAGAAGCGACCGTGTGTTTGGTCTGGTTGACCGATTGTTAGTATTATTAAAAATAAAATGAAAAATAGATTTAATTTTAATTATTATTTAGTTTATATTATTAATATTTTTTGTAATTAATATAATTAATATTATTATCATATTTTTAATATTAATATAATTATTATTGAGAAATAATTTTTTTTCTAATTCTATTGTTGTTGTTATTATTATTATTATTATTATGAGAAAGTTGTTATTATTATTAACATATCAATAATTATAATAATTATAATATTTGTGTTAGTATTATGTTTTTTATCCCTAAAGCTACCCATTCCCTCTCCCTCTTCCCTTACCCACGACACACCCCCTTTCTTCCTGGTCCTACACTCGGCATCTAGGCGGACCACCTCCCTCTACTACATCTGGAGCATGGAACCTTCTCTCCCTTATGAATCGACCTCCCCTTTCTGGGTCCCCCCCCCCTCATGGCCTACTTCCCCTCTCGTTGGAACCACCCCACTCTGGTCAGACCACCACCTCGCGCCACCCCCATTGCACGACCCCATCTAGCGGCACCCCTCTCTGGTAGTGCAGCCTAATCTGGTGCACCCTCTCCCTCGAGCACCCTATCCTATGTCTAGAATCCCACCTCCAGCCAGTAGGGAACCTCTATATAGGAACAGTGCAAGAGTCCCCCCCCCCTTTAGTTTGGCGTGACCCCCCAGTAACAAGTTGTTCCCCTCCTCCCAACCAGTTATCTCCGGCTGCGACCTCCCTTGACGACGTTCTAAATCGATGAATTTTTTGTCAATTATTTGGGGTTTTTTCCAAACACAAGGTTCAGAAACTAATTTTTGTGTGTTCCTCAATTATTTAGGTTCTACTGAGGGTATGTGAAGTTCCTTTCTCCCTTCTGTTGAAGCGATGTTGTATTCGCACAACTCTGAGGTAGGTGAATTTGCATATTTTATTTCTAGAGAACTCTGATAATATTTGTGCTCTTCCTTTTAGTTTCAAAACTTGAATAAAAACTTTTTTATGCCCTTAATTATCCTACTATACATTTTTTTATTTTATTTTTTGATTTTGTGAAAAATATGTTTTGTGTCAGATCCTTGTTTACATCTTCATGCATCTACGATGACATGCTCGTTGAAGTTCCACATCTTGTTTTGATAATTTTTAAAATATAATTCACATCCCTATGGTATTCTCATCTATCTTTTTTTAATGCTTTGACATTGATGGAATTTTCTAAAATTGGTCCTTGGTGTGGTCCTTTAATCATGTTTTTGTGTTTATGCACTTGGAGTATCGATGAATGATTAAGTGAGCTTTTAGAGAATATTGATGTCATTTTGGCGGTGTTACCCATATTTTTGTTTTATAAAAATGATGAAAATATTATTTGGGTTTTACATTTGAACTTGGTGATTTTTATAGAGTTGGTTTTTAAATTCAATCTTGGTTTTTGTTGGTTTGATTTTATTTTTAGGGATTTGTGATGTTTTTGAGTCTCGGAGTGTTATCGTAGGGAGTGTGATCAAACTTATCCACGGGTATGGATATTTATAGATATATATATCTTCTTTGGGCGTGTTCCCTCATGGAGTAGAGAACACATGCATCAGTTTAAGGATATATATATATATACATATGGAATTGTGTGCATGCGAGCGACCTGCTATTTGACTTAGAAAGCATGGTGTGAGTATTGTTTAAGGTCGGAGTTTCCTTCATTTCTCTCATCCAGAGTTTTCAATTTACACATTCATTATTTAATTTATTAATTTTATTCACACCTTTATAAGCTTGATATTTTATTAATTGCAATGTTTTTTTATTATTGTTGAAAGTGTTAATAATAGTGTTGAAATAGTTCATTAGTTATGTGTAGGTGTTTCCATGCCCATTATCACAGTTTAAATCCATTTAATGTTCATGTTTTCTTAATTAAATATTATATTATTTTTCACACCACTTTTATGATTATAGTTAACTTATGGTAGTGTATTCCTGTTGAAATATTTGATCAAAAATGGATTTTTAGATGCTCCTCTATTTATGAATGTGTTTATACATTGTCAAATTGGTTAGAACTACCTGCCTTTATCTTCAAATATTATTTTTGGATGTATTGAGTGGTGTTTTCTTGTAAAAAAATTTATAGAACTTTTTTATCTTTCTTTGGTTAGTTTTAGATATTATAGTGTTTTTGTAGAAATGACAACGCGTCTCTTTTAATTGGTATTTTTTCAAGAATCCTTGGTTTTATTAGCATTTCAGGTTTTCTAAATGTCATTGGTAACTTTGTTTGGTGCTTTAAATTGGTTTGAAATGAAATCCATTATTATATTCCCGTTTGGATTTTGGTGTATATATTTTTTTGAGAGTGTGGTGTAAGGAAACCCTTGGTTTGTTTTTTGAAATTTAACATAGTATCACCAAAGAGGATTATGTCAATGCTTTGAATTAGGGATATTAAGGGCCTATTTGGTATTTTAAATATGAAAGTGGTTTCTAGATATATTTTAGAATATCTTTTCTAATGTTTTCATAAAAAAATTTGATTATGTAGAACAAAAGGCCCAATTTACAACTCCAAATTTTTAATAACGTGGTTTTGATAACAGAATGATGTGAAAACCCTGTTGGAACATTATATGTTTGACATGTATGCATATGTATATAAGTATATTGGGTGATCCTATCTAGGGTAACCTATTATGGGTGAACGTATATGATGTGTCTGATTTTTGGGAAGCCAAGTGCAGTGAGATGAATCACACATGTGAGGGCCATCAAAAATACATAGTATTCTTATAACCACAATGGGTTCCTGGGAATATTATAGTTGATCGAGTGATTGTTGATTATCAATCACGATTATACGGGTTGGTACCCAATGGATGGTGTATAGGCCAGATGGGGAGTGCCACTTGTTTCTATTTCTGTGAGGGAAGCTAGTTTGTTATATACATAGAAGCTTCACCATATGCCGACAGGTGGTTCCGAACCAAGTACATTAAGGGGACTTCTAGGGATGTTTAGGATCACCCATGGTTACTTAATTATTCACATGGATCATGTACTTTTAGCAATAAACGTTAGTTTATTTCTTGTTTGTACTGTTTATTCATTTCTTTTAGCACAACATTGGTCTTTCTGTCTTGGTTTTTTTATATAATTTAAAATTGTCTTAGAAGTGGTATGTAGAATTTTTTGATTTTTCTTATATGGTAATTTTTTTCTTATTTTAAAATTCGAAAAACCTACCTTCATGATGGTATTTCAAACATGTTTTTATGGAAACCTTCCGATAAGTGAACTTTTTGATTTAGTGGTTTTTTTCCGGAATCCCTACAAAGCATCTTAGGGTGCATGCCTATTATATCTTTCTATTTATAGGTTCATTTTCTTGTTTAGGTTCCTGGTTTAGCTGATTAATAGTGGAGAAGACTTGGTTCTGAGTTGGGAGGTGACCAGAAGGGTCACAAAGAGGTATGTACATTTTTTTCCTCTGCTAGTTTTATTTCCTCATCGCCAATCATTATTTATTTGTTTATCTTTTTTTAATGGTCTAAATCATTCCCAATGGATAGATTATGATGCTCGACAGTTGTTACCAGCCCGTGGAAATCGGGAACGACCCTCTGGACATGTCACAGTCCGGATTTGGTGACCGGTTCAGGGTAGAACCTGGTTGGTTCATGACAAAATTGTATATAAGGAGGTGCTTGTTATTTGGGGTGTATGGTTAAAGGAGATTATGAATGTTGGGGCTCAGGAGGTAGGTTACGGGTCGGAGCCTGATCACTACCGCTTGTGATGAGACCTAAGTTACTAGGGGTAGTCCGGTATTTGAGTGTTTTTTCTTTTGTCATTGTGTATTGAGGTATAAAAATGGGGGCGAATCGGTTCATGTTGCAGCCTCACATGGGGTGGTGGCCCATGTCGATTCCAAGTAGCCAGTTTAAGGTTCTCTAAGTGTTATGAATTACTTGAGGCCTGGCTCACCACCATGTAATCGAGTTAGGAACAGACAGTAGTTCCTCATTTGGGTGGTTTTTAGTTGGGTATGTTTCTTTTTTGAACTCATTTAATGTTAATGTGTGTTAAAAATGATAGTGATTTATAAATTAAAAAAATAAAGGGTTTTTTGTTAACTTAAATTTAATTAATGATGTGGGTTTTTAAAGAGCAAGTGTTTCGATTTATAAAACATTGGTGTGTGTCTGAGTTTGATTAGAGAAAGATATTTTTGAACCTTGCCTCACCTTATAGAGGGTCACTCGTCCATGAGTATGTATGGAGAGTGTGGGGTGGCACTTGTTTGTAGAGGATGTGAGAGATATTGAATGAATGCACATGTCATGGTTCATAAGGTTCCCAAGGCGAGTATTACAATTTTAATTAAATAACAGTATTGGAAAAGTGATTTTACTCTTATGTTTGTATATGTCTGACTAATGATACAAATTCCCTAGGATTTTGTTGTTTCTTTGACTGATTTTTGGCTTGATGCCGATTTTGATGGTGTTTTTTGGGTTGTTATGAGTATGCCGCCTAGAAATCCTCCAAATTTTGTTAAAGCGTTATGCCTAGTTGTCAATTCTTTTTATGTGTTTGCCTGCTTATCGAGGTAATCAGAGTATATTAATGGTAGTTTTATAGTTTGGAATGATTGTGTTTATTTAGTTTGTTGCAAACTCCTAGGGTAGTTAAGATTCATACCGTCCCAGAGTTATTTGAGGGTTTAGTTCTAGACTTGTAAAGGTGGGATGTCTCATCGTCGTTAGAGTCTCATGTGTAGTTGTTGGGGGTCAGATCTTGTGAAGGTTTGCCATATGAAAATGATCTTTTTTCTGTACCGACTCCCAATTTGGTGGACCGTTATCTCGCAGGTGACTAGTCTGGCTGGTTTAGGAATTCTAAGCCATATTTTCACAACCCTATTAAGTCTTTCGATCGTGTGACTATTCAGGCCACCATGGAGTATTTTGAAAGAAGAGTCGTTCGGGAAGAAGGAGTTAAGGATCAGAGGATGAAAATACATTATTGTGAGGCAGGAGATGTTTCATCCATCGTGGCCCCAACTATAGGTCTTGGGGTGAAGCTTGCACACTCTCTAGAGTTGTCAATGGTGTGTGGAACCTCATTCCGGATAATTTTTTCAGATTTTGGATGGAAATATCCCAAATTTCTCTGTTTTATTCTTGTCGTTTTCGTAATCCCATCCTTGTTATGGTGGCATGATGAGTCCACTTTACCACAATCCAAGCGGTCTTATCTACCCATAGCGCTGTTTCCAAATCGTTCATTGTCCTTGAAGGGTGTTAGGACCATGAATAAAATGAACTTTTCTGATTTTGAGATGGTCTCAACTGTGTTCGTTAGGGGGATGTTTCATTTTATGAAATTTATGGGTGGTGTTGAGTTAATTTTTCATCCTTAAGTTGATGTGTTGTTTCCTAGAAAGATTTCCAACAATGTATCAGGTGTGTTTTTAGGTCCACGTTCAATGGTTTCTGTATTAGTGAATTCTTGTGGAGGGTAGAACACTCTCATGTTCCTTACTTAATAACGGGTTATGGTCCTCCCTGAATTGGTTAGTTGTGACATTTGATGGGAATGGTCACCCTGAGCCTCTCGGATCAATGTGATTTTGTCTGGGCATCGACTCATGTTGGGTCGACTGCTATCTTGGTGGCTTTCTGGAGGAATAAAGTGTCTTTGGTGAGTAGAATTGTCTCAACCCTACCACGGACGACTATTATTTTATTCTTTTCTTGGTCTGACATTTTTGGACAGAGTTTAGTTTGGTTCCAGGTATCAAATTTTTGAAGCTTTGATGTTCTCGGTGGGTCTCGGGCTGGTGCACGGTCCCCACACCTCTAATGGCAACCGTGTGTTTGGTCCTTGAGATTGCATGGGTGATCAATTATTATTATTTATCAAAAAGAAATTAAACAATGATTTCTTTTTAATTATCACTTTTTTTATTTTAGTAATATTTTGTTTTTATTAATAATATTAATATTATTATCGTATTTTTAATATTATTATTATTATTATTGAGAATGATTTTCTTCTAATTCTTTTGCTGTTATTGTTATTATTATTATTATTAGTAGGTTATTTTTATTTTTATCATATCTATAATAACAATTATTATTATTATTATATTATTATTATTATGTTTTTAACCCTAATGCTACTCATTCCCCCTCCCCCTTCCCTTACCCTCGATGCACCCCCTTTCATTCTCCTCTTGCACGAACTAGCTTGGCTGACTACCGCCCTCTCCTGCATTCAGCGTTAGGCACCTTCTCCCCGATTGTTTCAACCTACCCCTACTACCCCACCCCCTTCTCGGCCAACTTCCCCTCTCTCCAGAGCCACCCCACTCTAGTCGGACCACCACCTCGTGCCACCCCCATGCACAACCCCATATGGTGGATCCCCTCTCTACTCGCGCAACCTCCTCTATCACACCCTCTTCCTCCAGTTCCCTAACCTCCATACAAGAAGCCCACCTCTGGAAATTAGGTCACCACCAGTTAGGTCTGGCATGAGAGCTTCCTGACCCGCCTTCTGTTTGGCACGACCTTCTGAATGCAGCTCGTTCCCCACCTCCCGGTCATTCATCTTCAGTCATGACCTCCATTGCTAGTGTTCTACTCTTATGAATTCTGTGTTGTCAAATTTTAGGGGGTTTTTTCCAAACCCAATGGTTGGGGTCTAATTTGTGCGTGTTCCACTTTTTCGACTGTCTTTAGAGGGACCAAAATGTTCTTTTCTCCCTTCCATTGAAGTGATATTGTATTCTTGCAACTCTGAGGTAGGTGAATTTTCATATTTTATTTATGGAGCTCTCTACAAATATTTTCACTCAACCTTTTTTTTTTAAAAATTATTTGCATTTTTCTCATGCCCTTAATTATCCTTCTATAGTGTTATTGAATATTTTTGAATTTATTAAAAATATGTTTTGAGTGAGTTCCTGGTTTACATATTCATGCATCTCTGATTATATGCTTGTTTATGTTCCAAATCATGTTTTGATAACTTTTTAAATATTATTCACATCCATATGTTATTCTCATCTAGATTTTTATGAGGCTTTAGAATTGATTGAATTGTTTAAAATTGATCCTTGGTTTGGTCCTTTAATTATGTTTAAGTGTTTATGTTGTTGGGGTGTCAATGAAAAGTGAGGTGAGATTTTAGAGAAAATTTATATGATTATGGGGGTGTTACCCTTATTTTTGTTTCATAAAAATGATGAAAATATGATTTGGGTTTTACTTTGGAAGTTGATGATTTTTAGAGAGTTGTTTTTTAAAATTTATCTTGATTTATTTCATTGACTTGATTTTATTTTTATGTATTTGTGGTGTTTTTTTATCTCCAGGTTTTATCATAGAGAGTTTGGTAGGTTTAGAAGCCATGCACGCATATCCACAGGTATGAATATGTATAGATATATGTATCTTTGATGAGTGTGTTCCCTCATGGTGTAGGGAACATGTGCATCAATTTAAAGATATATATAAAGGGAAGTGTGTACGTGTGAGTGAGCTTTTGTTTGAGTTAGAAAACTTGGCATGTATGTTGTTGTAGGTTGGCGTTACCATCCATTCTCTCATCTAGATTTTTCTATATGCACATGAATTATTTCATTTAATTTATAAATGTTATTATCACCTTTATAAGCATGATATTTTATTCATTAAAATGTTTTTTTATGATGGTTAAAAGTGTTAAAAATAGCTTTGAAACAGTTCCTTGGTAATGTGTATGTCTTTCCATGCCTTTTCTCCCAGTTTTACTCCATTTAATGTTTTTGTTTTTATAATTAAATATTATATTATGTTTTTCACCTCTATTTTGTTTATAGTTAACGTATGGAAGTGTTTTCCTATTGAAATATTTGATCGAAAATAGATTTTTGGATGCACATCTATTTATGAACATGTTTATACCATGCCAATTTGGTTGGAACTAACTAGATTTATCTAAAAATTGTATTGTTGGATGTCTGGAGTAGTGTTTTCTTATAGAAATATTTAATGGAACTTGTTTTTTCTGCATTGGTTAGTTTTAGGGAACTTAGTGTTTTTTTAGAAATGATTTCATGTCTCTTTGAATTGGTATTTTTCTCGAATACAATGTTTTATAACCTGTTCATATTTTCTTAATGTTGTGGGTCTCTTCGTGCGGTGCATTAAATTGGTTTGAATAGAAATCCATGAGTATATTCATGTTTGTCGTTTGGTGTATATGTTTTGTTGAGTATGTGTTGTAAGGAAAATCATGGTTTGATTTTAAAAAATTCAACATAGTATCACTAAAGACAATTGAAATTCTTAGAAATGTGTAAATTAAGGGTTCTTTTGGTTTTTTAAATATGAATGTGGTGTATAGAGTAGTTTTAGAAGTGCTAGTGAAATGTTTCCATAACAGAATTTGATTATGTAAAACTAAATTCCCGATTTAAAAGTCCAAATGTTTAATAATATGGTTTTCATAAGAGAATGATGTGATGGCCTAGTTGGCACATTTTATGTTTGACATGTATGCATATGTATATAAGTATATGCGGAACTCTTGTCTAGGGTAAACATTTATGGGTGAACGCATATGATGCATCTGTGTTTGTGGAAGGAATGTTCGGTGAGATGAGTCACATGTGCGAGGGCCTTACTACCAACAAAATATTTTTATAACCACCATGGATTCCTAGGAATATTATAGTTGATTAAGTGATGGTGGCTTATCAACCTCTACTAGATGTGTTGGTACCCACTGTTGAGTGTATAGGCCAGATGGGGAGTCCTCCGGGTTTTAATTACTGTGAGGGCGGCCAGTTGGTTATAGACTTAAGAGTTTCACCATACGCCGGTAAGTGGATCCGAACCTAATACATCGAGGGGTCTTCTATGGATGTTTAGTATCACCAATGATTACTTAATTATTTGCATTTCTTGTTTAATTTAATGTATACCTGTTAGTTTATTTCCAGTTAGTACTATTTATTCATTTCTTTTAGCACAACCTTGGCCTTTCTATCATGGATTTTTTATAAAATGTAAAATGGTTTTCGGTACGGCAAGTTCCGTGTTTTGGTTTTTCTTAATATTATAAAAACATGTTGATTATTTTAAAATGAAAAAACCCCAATTTCCTACTTGAAATTCAAACATGTGATTATGGACTTCTTCGGAAAAGAGAACTGTTGGATTCAGTGGTTTATTTCTGTCTTCCCTACCTAGCATCTCGATGCTCACACCTATTATATATTTCCAGTTTCTGGTACAATTTCTATTTTAGGTTCCTAGTTCTGCTAATCAATGTTAGAGTAGACTTGTTTTTGAGGTGGGTGGTGTCCTGAAGGGTCACAAAGTGGTATGTACATTTATTTTCTTTAAGATACTAGTTTTATTTCCTTATTATCAATATTTATTTATTTGGTTATCTTTTGTTCATGGGACATATAGTTCCCAACAGTTATATTTTGATGCCCAATAATAGTGGCCAGCCCTTGGGGATCGAGAACACCCCTCAGGCCATGCCGCGAATCATCTTGGGTGACCAGTTCAGGGTCGACCCGGGTTGGTATGTGGCATTGGTTATCGAAAAAAGGGTCAAATTGGGATTAAAACAAATATATAAAGGTAAAAACCTCACCTAAATAAGTCGAAATATTATTTTCTGAAATTATATAAAGTAATACCCATCCAAAAATCTAAATAATTTTTTTCCCACTATAAAATGAATATTTATTTATATTTATTTAATACTTTAATAAATTTACAGAGAGCCCACACGTCATTTTTAAATGGAAACCCCTCTCCTATCATATCCACACATTAAGAGAATTTTTTTAAAATACCTAAAAAAATAAATTAATAAAATCTATCCCCTTTATATAGATGTATTATTTTGGGCATAATACCAATATTAGATGGATTAAATTGTAATGAAAATGACGTTCTCTAAATAATATGTAAAACGTTTAACTAAATTTTTTAGTTTCATAGAATAACCTACCTTATTAAAAACTCATAAAAATTGAAATATAATAATATAATACTAAATAATATGATTATATTTTATGATTTTTATTAATTAATGTTAATTTATCTTCTAATTTATTTAATGAAAAAATAAACCATTAATTGTGTGTATAGAAAACTACAGTTCAACAAAGTGATGTAATTCATTTTTCAGCTCTAAAATTTATAGACGGTTATGAAGATTCATTTGCAGATTATATATGATATTTATTTTATTATTATAACTCATAAAAAATAATATTTTTTATACCTTTCCTTTCCATCTATTGTAAAATGAAAATGTCACTCGTGTATTTTTGTAGACTATCACTTCCATGAAGTAAGGAGATTTTTTTTATTTTCACATTAATTGATTTTTAAAAAGAATATATTTAATGAATAAAAATGAAATATATGAAACTTTAATGGTTATTTAATGGTGAATTATTATTAACGTTTTTAAACTATTGGAAAGTGGAAACATCATTGATGTATATGTATGGACTACCATCTTTACATTATGATGTAAATCATTTCTATTCAATGATATATAAGAATAATTATAAAATTAAATTTTATGAATAAATATGATAACTGTTTAATTATTAATATTATTGAAAATATTAATCAATGGACATGGTTCATGTACCATATCCATCTGACCAAAACTTGCATGAAAAATGTAGTAATTATCACTAGCACAGTGATTTTAGAAAAACATTGTCAACAACTGGGTAATATTTTTTTATAAATAAATAATATTTAGTATTATATGAGTTAATATTCATTGGATATATATTTATAATAAATAAATACTCATTATATAAGACATCTTAACACATCAAAATCAAGATAAGACATGAATTAAGGGAATTATTTTCCAAAATGATTTTAATTGGGATGTTTTATGTTAAAATTTAGATTGATAATATTAAATGCTAATTATTATATTAGCCCATTAAATTTTTATTCTCCTAAGGTTAATCAATTAAATTCATTTTAATTTTACCATATTCCCTTATTTCTTATTAAAAAATATCATGAAAATGTTTTTGATGAAAATAAAGACACTATTTCATCTTTTGGTTTAGAATCCTTTTTCTTACATACCCATATTATATTTTAGATGTTTTAAACATTGTTTTTAAAATTCAATAATTTTTTATTAAATATATTTACCCACATTTTAATTTCTATAAAATGGATTAAAGTTATTTTTCTTTTTTTCTAAAAAATGAACTTTTTACTGAATGTTTTAACATAGTCATTATTTTTATTATTATTTAATGGATGAAATGTCAAAATTATTAAGGATTTGAAGATAAATTTACATGTTTCAATTTATCTTTTAATTAGAAATTATTTGTAATATTTTTTTTAAATATGTGATTTGAGAATAAAAATAATATTTTACTCATGAAATATACCGATGGCATTTTAAATTAATTTTTCATCTATGATAATATCCTTTAATTTTACTTAGGTTTAACAATAGATATTAAACATTGATATTATCCATATTATTTCTCTCTATGATTATTTATTTTTATGGTTAAATATTAACAAAAACCATTTTATTTTTTAGGTGTTAAGCTATGTCAAAATGGTAAAATTTTTCATGACATTGTAACAAAATTTTTAATGGATTTTGATTATGTGATAGTTGGTTTCATGAAAACCAACTAATTAATTGGGAAGTGTGATATTTATATCTCATGAGACGATGTTGATAAGAATGGATAATATTGAAAAATTATTTTTTCTCATTATTATGTGTGAGTATGGTTGGTTTCAAGATTTTATCATAAGATTATAAATGGACATGATTGTGAATAGCTATTTTCAAATTTTGATTCATGATTATGATTTCATTCTATATTTGTTCTAATTATTACGCATGACCATGATCGAAAAATAATTTTTCTACAAGATTTTTATTTATTAATATTATTGTTCCACATTTATATATAATGAGTCTTGAATGATGAATAATGTTTTAACACCATTAAAAACCATTCTTCTATATATTATGTGATGTTTAGAGTATATTATCTACTGTTGTTACAATGTATTAATATTTTACATTATGAAATTGAGCATGATTATGTTTTCATACCCTAATAGTCATCTTATCATTCTTTTGATTAATAGATACAATTTTTACCTTTATATATAATATGTTCCCACACTTTATTATGTATTATTTATACATGTTATGAAGAAAAGTTTTAATAATGTTATTCCAAAGAGTGGTACTAGATGTAAATAACCTAGTTGTAGATGATATAGAGTTTTCATGAACAAATTTTTTATTTATCCATGTTTCTAAAGACACTAAGCCTTTATTGTAATAGAATGGATCTTGATAATATTTAGTGAATTTTCATCAAATAATACATAACATTTATTTATGAAAATTATCAGTAATTTATTTGAGGTGATGTGGAAAGGATAACCAATGAAATGAACATTGTAAAATCTAAACAAATTCTTCCACCCATATTAAGATTCAGTAATTTTAAGGGAAAATTTTTTAAAAAAATTAAATGTATTAATCCAAGGATTAATAATTAAAATCATCATATATAACCTATGAATAAAATAGAAACATGGAAGATTCATGCAATCAAAGCTGTTTCTGTGGGATATGACATTAATTCAATTAAATGTACACTAATTATTTACTATATAATTTAAAATTACTTATTTGATTATATATATATATCCACATTTTATATTTAACTAATTATATAATGCTATAAAACTAACAACTTAATGAATAGATGTTGAGTTTGTAGCAAAATCTTCCAATGGTATTGTGATCACATCTCAAGTTTATACAACATCGTTAATTGAAGTTTGTGGGAATTTAATTCCATAAAAATCTGTGATTACCCCTCTATTGGAAATGGATTTGATTTTGAGAATGTATTAATTCAATATATATAGATATCATATAAATTTATATTTATTATAAGTAACATTTTCTATTCTAAAATTATATATGATCATATTTTTGGTGCAAGGATGAATATGAACTTCCAATGGAAGTCACTTCAAATGTCTAGGTCATCCTATATATAAAATAGTGAATCATTATATGTTGTACCTATTATTTATTATGGATAATGTATGGGAAAATATGTATTGGAATTGATTATTGAGAATATAATTAGATCACAATCAATAATATTTATCATCAACCACATATTAATAACTTGTTTGGTCTATTTAAATGATATTAATACTTATTGATGATTTAATTTAATTCACGATATCATAATTTGTGGTTCAAGAAAGAAGATATTCTGAGAAATCACTCCATATGAGTTATAATCATTATGAATTTATAATCATTCTATTTTAACTTATTGATGTACCAGATATCTGCATAGATATAATAAATATGTCTTTATTGATTGCCTGTCCCTTTTGTGGTTGTATTTATAGATTATGTAATTATATACTCTAAGAGAATATATGTTTATAATGATCACTCGAAATTATTTTAATGATATAGAGTAAAATAAATCTATATTCCACGTTCATCAAGTGTTAATTATAGTTATAAAAGTTTCATTCTTATGTTATTTAATTTCATGATAGGGATTATCACTATATACTTTTAAGATAGATGTTTTTGAAAATTGTCCAAGACGAACCATGATAAATGATATCAACAGTTGTTTTAGTTTTATAGTATACTACCAATTCTTTGTCAGATATTTCTCCAAAATATCTATTATAATAAAGATTTTTACTCTTAAGGGAGCCATGTTCCATTTTAAAAATTAATTCGAGGAAAATGACTAATTGATTAGAAGAAAATTTGATAGAAAACTTATGCTTACACTACCCTAGTGGGGAGAATAATTTCTTATATTTAGTGATCCACCAAATATCAGACTATTATTTCTCGTAATGGGTAATGATATGGTGATATATTATGACTCATTCTAATTGATAATAAAAAAAGGAAAAAAATACATGAATCATGATTTGGAGTTGAAAAAAATATTCTTTAAGATGAAAATATGAATGATATATCTATATAGTGAATTATATATATATATATATAATGATCAAAAATCATGAAGTAATGATTCATGAGTAGTGAGTTGAGTTTTTTCCAAAGGATATTTAGGGAGATAATTATAGATTAATACTACTCAATACAATACCACCCAGGTAAGTTGAATAAGGTGGTTCATTATCTATGTTATAAATAACATTAATGTTTTTCTATTATGAGGATTCAAGGAGATACAATATTTATATATTTATATAATACGGTTCTTATAATTATGATTAATGTGGGAATACTAAATCTTTCCAAGTTGATTGTTCAACCATCCAAAAATTTATGTTAAAGAGGAATAGAAAAATGATGTTGAACTCCTGAATATGGAGATAAATTATCTTAATATAATCCATTATTATGATGAAATGATAGTGTTTATGAACTATTTATGTGTTCCATAAACATTAGACATGAATAATGAGATATTTTATTATGGTCATAGTTTAGCATTCTCTATTCATCCTCAATGTATTATGATGTAAAGAGAAATAAAAGGTTAGTTATGGTGGGATAACATGAATATTAATATATTTGATTATGAATCTCAATGCATGTTATGTAAACATGTTAAGGATAAGAGATATATTTCTAAGGTGATGTTACAAAAATTACCCACACCATAATTGGAATAAGAAAACATTTCCATTTATTTCATAGTTTTAATCCCCAAAATATATAAAAGGAACAATGCACTTTGGGTTTTAGTCGATCACCTTATGAAATCAACTCATTTATCTTCCATCATAGAATATTTATATCTTTATTGGAATTATGTGATATAAATTATATATGTGTATATTTTCATGTAGAAACACACTCTATTGAATCGTGTTAGGATATGAATATTAGTTTAATGATCTAGATAATTTTTCAATCAGTATTGAATATAGAGTTGAGAATTAAAGCCATATACCTTCCTTATAAATATGTATATGAAAAGATGAAAATTAAACTTCTATAGGATATGATAGAAATTGTTTTTTTAATGGTGGATGATATCAACACCTTCCAATAGTAATTTTTTTAATACAACAACATTCATTTGATCATGTAGATATCTCTTTAAGAATACCAATAATGAATGAAGTGAAACAAACCACTATGTTGAGGTGAATTCAGAGAAATAAAGATATTGGTTCTAAAATTATTTAATTAAATATTATATAATGTTAAATAAATTCTATTACACATCAAGGCATCTTATATATTGTAGAAGAGTTATACTAATAATCGTTAATGAGATCATAAATTTGATATTAGTGTGAAGGTATTCCTGTGAATATCTCTTTGGAAAAGTGTTGTGAAAAATGAGATAAGATAAATCAATGAAATAAATATATATTTCCCTTATAAATTATTTATTTTATATATATATATATATTATTTAATGGAATTTACACTGAATCACTATCATGTTTTTAATTTGTTTCAAGTATGTCTCTTATAAAAGTATATTTCTCATTCTTCACATGTACTGAACTTAGAGCTAAAGCATTAAAAAATGATCTCTATTATAAGGAATAATCATTAGATATTTTAAATAAATTATATATTTTTTTTGGAAACATGAATAATCACATTATAAATGTTCTCTGGCGAAACCATTATTTTTTAGGTAACTACATAGGATCCTGAAGATGTTACGAGATCGAAGTATCCTATATTATTTGTATCAGAGTGATATAATAATGAGGATAAATTATTATTAGGGGATATAATGTAGCACCAAAATTTTTATTATATATTCCTCTTTTAATTAATATTATTTCTTCAATAGATCTGGTTACATGCAACATTGAATTTAAATCAACATATATATACTATTAAAGTATTATTATTCAAGGTGAGTTTAATCACCAATTTTATATATTTTGAAGTATTAGTAAGACAATCCAAATAATGAAAAAAATATTGTTTACACATGTATAAAATTACTTCCACGGTTATCAATTGTTTATATATTAAAATAAAGGTATTCTATTATAAATTGAGTTGTTTTTATGAAATTTAATTTTTGAATAACGTGTTTTTATATTAATATTTTAAAATAATCACTATTTATAAGTGATTGTAATAAAATTGATTTATTATATATTAAATAATAATTTTCAACATTAATATAATATTTTTTAGATGGCATGGATTAAGAATAAATCAAGTTTTATGCTTAAAATTAACTTTTCTAAAAATGAATTTCATTGTGTTTTGAGAATTTCTTTTTAAAATGAATTTCAGCCTCATATAGAAAAATTAATGTTCTAAAATTAATTCTATATTTTAAATAATAATAATTAATATAATATTATTAATCTAGAAAAGTTTTTAGTCATAATAAAGAAAATAAATTAATATTTTATAATGTTGCATAGGGAAAACAAGGGTTTGCTGAGGTGTGGTGGTGGGTGTGGAGGGTAGGGCATGTTAACCTAAGAGATAATGATTAAATATAAAAACGTAATTTAATCTAATTGGTTGATGGTATTTCAATATTAGCATTTATTTCATCAATTATTTGGAAATTTGGAGACACTTTACTTGAATAAGTCATTATTAAATTCTTATTTGTTGAAAAAAATCCAAGTGTGACCCCTCCCTCCCTAATTAGAAGACACCACATATCCTCTCTTCCTCCACTTCATGAACCTTCTTGTTCTACAAATACCTATACTACTCCCATATTATCACTACTAAACCCATTCTAGAGGTTTTTTTTGTCAAAATACCATCCTTTCAATTCGTATGGTGTAACCCAAAGGGGTGTCTTAATGAAGAGGTATAACTCTTAATTCAGTACTTTAACTCTTTTTTGTTTCTTTTACATCCATTGAATCAATGGTGTCCATTCAAAACTAATTAATTCAAAATATAAAATGTACTAATTTTTTATTATTATGATGGATCAACCATTTTTCACCTCGTTTTCATCAAATGAGAAATAAATGTATCGCCCGTGCGTATGTGTGGAATTTGTTATCCATGTAGAGATATGATGCTTTTATCACCACTTCCCAATAATAAAAATAATTAGGAATGATTACACTTTTATGTAGGATAATTAAAATATAATTATTATTTTGTAATTATACCATATTATCTAACTTTTTACATTTACATTTGTTTGAAAATGATAACATCGCTTATTCTTATGCGAAGAGTACCACCTTCTCACAATGATGTGAAATTTATTTCATTACAGATTTATATGAAAAAATTATAAAAGTGTATATGATGAAAAATTATGATACATATGTCATTATTATGTTTCGATAAATGGTGAAACAATGAATAATTCTCATTTACTAGAACCATCGAACAAAAACATGCTTGGAAAATATACCAGTATTCAATGAAATGTTCATTATAATAAAAAAATTTCAATGAAATGATAATTAGAATAATAAAGTAATCATAAATAGTAAATTATGTATTAATATGAGTTTGGTAATTTTTATTTTAAAAATATATATTTATTATATTCTATATTTGAGGGAATATGAAGACAGATATGTCTTTAGGTAAGGGTTGATGTTACAATCTATTTTTCATTAAGGATTGGTAATGATAAATTACTTTTTCTAGAAAATTATATAGATCATAACATTTATAACCACCATATTTTTTTATCCTATGGTAAATTATAAATTTTTATGTTATGTACTAACCCAATTCGACTAAACAACACACCCAAAAGAGACGAGCCTGTAATATAGGTAAAACATGATAATAGAAAACAATATTTAAAATTAGAAAAACTAGACATAAAACATGATTAATAAATGTTATAAAACAAAGAAACAATATCAATTCAAAAATAGTATAAAATATTTAGTATTTCAAATCTCCACATTCCTATCGTTTCACCTCCTTACTAATATGAACCAAAAGGTAGAATCCTAAAAGAGAGGCCAATATATTGTAAGAACATATGACCTTTAATTGAATCCTACAACACAACATCTAAAAATTTCTAAATTGATGAGTTATGTGTGAACCAAATACCATTATTATAGCACATCAATTTATATAAAATTTATAATATCAATAATTATTAAATTTTTATATTTATTTAGAAAGTGATTTAAAAACATTTTTTTAATTTAAATGTGGTGATAAAACATTTTTCCCATTTGTTTTCATAAGACCATTCATATTTTCAGATAAAAAATATGAGATGTTGAAGTGATAAAATAAGAAATCATATCCACAAATAAAGAGATAAATTGGAAAGAACATATCCAAGAAATGATTTATCATGTGAATTAATGTTATACTACATATAAAAACTTATGACAAAAAAATGATAAAATACATCATGTGATAAATAACTATAAATGAAAAATCACCTCACATTGGGGGACTATCTTATGGGAAACATCATAATATATCATTAAGATCTAAAATAGGCTTAAATTTGGATGTAATTGAAATTAATTCCTACCATTTAATATTATAAAATGTCAAATCCTAGTGGTTTAGTACACACAATAAGTATTCCCATGTCTGTTTTCCAAAGCACCCATGGCACCTAATGTACAATTTTCCAAATTAATTTCCAATACCATATTCACTATATCAAAAAAAAAATTTTAGTGCCAATCATATTCATTTCAATGTTTTAAACTCAGTTTGAAATCAAAAAAATATACATCTTTGACTAAAAACGCTTTTAAAAAATATTTTTCTATCTGTGAAATCCATGAAAACCATATAAAACATAATATAAATTAAAAAACAATTGAAAGTTATCAATAATAAAATCAAATTTATAAAATTAATCCATTTTATAGAATATCATACCTCAGCATGGTAGAATCCTAGCCAATTTTGACATTGTTGACCAAAAACATAAGTAATGACCTTTGAAAGGCAGGGCATGACATGAAACTACAAATGAATTATTAGAATTTCCAATTTATCATGAATCCCAACCAATGAAAAGGAAAATGTGAAAGAAACAACTAATGTATGAATGAACATGGTGAAATTATTAACCATAAAGGTGAATTGAAACCAACAAAATGATAAATCACTGAATATATAATTTGGAAGGAGTGGATATCCCCAAAATTTCCTAGTGCAATATAATGGTTGAGAGAAATTGTTTGTAGGTTGAATGAAAGAAAATAATCATGATGGTAGGTTAAAACCACCCCTCAAGAGATTTACACAACTTTAAATCCCTTTAAACATTGTCTAATCCTTGAGTCTTGCATACTCCAATAAATGTGTTCCATTTTTATTAAAAATATTTTTCCCCACTACACGTTGTGAACCACTTCTCCATAATGCAAACACCTCACAATTTTTATCATGTTCATGGATTCTTCCCAACAACCATTACACATTAGGTACTACAATTACATGACATGTTATCACCCAGAAGATAGAAAAAAGTCCATAAAACTATAGAAAATCCAAAAGTACCTTTCTTGGAAATATCCACACATAAGAGGAATTCCATTGAGACTTTGACACATTTATAATCAAACTCTATTAATTCAAATAAACACACATCACTGAAACTATGGAAATATTCTCTATGGAAGGATCTATATCCCTAAGAAACCTGCTAAAGGAACCCAAAAAGGATGATAAACAAAGAATAAACTCGGGAGTACCTCTAAATCATAATGGGATGTTACAATCTACCCCTAATAAATGATTTATACCACCGGAAATTTATCAAGAACCAGGATCTACAAAATTATATGGCCACAGATACCTCATCAATGAGTCCCTCTCCCACATCATGTGAATGTCATGTTCACACAATCATAGTACCATCATGATGCCCTTATATTTATTCCAAAAAGGATGAAAATACAAAGGAAACATGGTTTAGGGGGTTCTAAAATAATGGAGTCCAAGGGCATACCCATGAATTATGTTGAAACCTTGAGGCTTGATGTGGGTGACATCGAGAAGGCTAGTGACATTAGAGCTAGGTATTTATAGGTAAGCGTGGTGATCATTGACATTGTTCCCCTCTCTCCATGTGTGGGATACCTAAGTATTCTTGTTGTGAAGGTGTCTACATTTCATGATGAAGCAGGTAATTGACCGTGGAATAGAGACTCTTCCCATAAAGTAGTCACATATGATCTTAGAATCAGTTTCCACTTGGGATAGTGTAATGCTCTTCTTTCATCATAGGTTGAGACCGGTGAAAATAGCATTGGCCTCCTCTTGTAGAGCATTTCCATCCCCAAAGTGATATGTTAAAGCAATAAACACACTCCCATCTATGTTGTAGACAACACCTCCACCATGATTGTTACCCACTAGAAAAGAACCATCATTATTTAACTTGAGGCCATATGATGGGGGAATCCATCACAACCATGTACCACGACAACTGTCTATGTGAGTAGTAGTAAACAAAAAATTAATCTGAAAAACCACAGTGAGTGGACTTCAAGCCAGTTCCCAAAAACCGAGACTAGCTCGAGTAGTAATAATTTAGTATGCACTATGATGGACCGGCCTGTGAGGGAGATCCCCTCAAATCGTACCTTATTGCGAGCCCGCCAAAGGCACCAGCATCCTGAATTGAGTATGAGGGCTCTCACCACCCATTCTGGACCATTCTCAGAAGTCCCCTGAAACCACATCTCCATAAATTCAGAAACTCTAGGGACTAAAGAAAGAGATATTTATAATATCTACAAATAATTTCTAAACCTCTCAATCCCAATCACCTTCAAATAAAATATGATTGGTATTTTCTTCCCACTTGTTTTTGCTACAATGGCACCAGGAAGAAAGACATACACCCATACTATTGACCCTCTCATCAGAAAGAATAACAGAATTTAGGATTCTCCAAATAAAGAAGTTTCATTTGGAAGTGATCTTGTTGCACCAAACACCGTCGTAACATCCAACCTATTGTGCATGTGGAGTATAGATCCTATGGAAGGATCTTGAAATGAACTTCTTAGAATTTCTGGGGATGAAAACACATTTTTCTGGTTTATGGTTGATAAGGATATAGTTGAATATGTCATATTGGTTTTCTTCCAAAACTGTCTTGATGAACTCTGGGTAATGGATAGTATGTTTGAAGGTGATCGATAGATCCAGAAAGCCCAAGAAACTGAGCACAGAGCCCACCTAGTTGTGCTTTCAGAACAGAATATTCCCTTCTTATAAAATCCATAAGGAATGCTACCGGAGGCCCAGGATGAGGGAGAAAACTTTGTGTCATAGTGAAGATCCCAGAATGTTCTCTGCATCCTCATTGGCATAAAGGGTACGAGACAAAATTCTACCCTATAGGGTTTAGATATCTAACGTTTTCCAAGAGAGTTTTTCATTAATGCACTAAAACGTACCTCCTAAACTCCTAACAATGATTACCCCATCATGAATAGGACATTACATCTTGTCCCATGACACCTAGGGCGTCTTCCCTTCTGAAAATGCATCCCATAAGAAGCTAGCCCTCACCTTGTCAATCACATTTACCACTCCAATTGGCACGTAAGTGAAATCTAACACATGAACCCATATATAACACAAGATGATGTTAATTAGTGAAATACGTCCTCCAAAGGAGAGGAAGTGATTCTAGTAGTTGAGGACACGAGTTTTATTCCTACTCACAACTTTATCAAAGTCCCGAATAAGCATTCTGCCTACGAAATTTGGAGCAGCAATGTATTCCATCAGGAAATTACCTGGCTACATGTTCATAAAGATGCATATAAGAGAGGCCCATCCTACTGCACAATTGTTAGAGTGGAAAATATTTCTTGTGGAGTGGTTGATCACCTGTCCACTTTAGAAGAAATACTGATATAGAATCTTATTGATTATATGCATAGATATCTTCCATGAATTTGAGAAAATTATTGTGTCATATACAAACATCAAGTGAGGAATTGAAGGGTGGCTTTGTTTCCTTCTATAGGGTATAATGATTCCATTCAAGACCCCTCTTTCCAATAGTCGACAAAATGTGTCATGCATTAATATGAAAATATTTGGGGATAGCGGGTCACCTTAATGCAAACCCTGAGTGGCCATGAAGAATCCTTGAGATCTCCCCAAGAAAGAAACTACCAGCCATGCCAAACTAAAGCATATAAAGATTATGTCTGATGCCTTTGGAGAAATTCCCATCCGAGTGAGAACCCTGTTAATGAACCCCCATTCCATTCTGTCGTATTCCTTTTTCATATCCAATTTTATGGACATATTGGACCCATGAGTCATAAGGTTGATGTCCCTCAGAATTTTCTAGGACCGAACAATTTCCCGTGGAGAAAGTGACCCCTCATAAAGCCATGTTTCTCTATGGAGGTCCACATAGGGAGATGTGTGGCCATTCAAGACACATATTTTCTGTACTAGTGGAATAATTTTACCATAAAACCATTCATTTATGAAATCTGTAATCTGAATTGGATATTAAAAAATGGTTATATTGGGATCAAGATCTACATCATTTCATATAACCATATGAGAATGATCTTTTATATACCTTCCCAACTGAGAAACATAATACTAGTCATGGATAACTATGTATATAAATGGAATGTAAAAATGGTATTCCACCCTCCCTAGTAATCCAAAATTATAAAAGGGGCCCAAATACCATTATGAAAACTTTCCATACATACCCCATCGAAGATGTCCCAAGCAAGGTGGAAATATGAAAAAGACATGGTCACTAACCTCAAACTCTAATAGCCGATGACGAATGTCTACGTAATATTTATGGTGACATTGATTTATGATAAATCTCCATCAGATCAACTTATCCTAGAGCATCATCTCCAAAAAAACTCTCTGCAAAACTAGCAACCACTCTCCAAAATTTCCCCATTACATGGGATATATACATGGCCACACATAAAAATCCACAAAGGGAATAATCATTATTTATTCCAGATAAATATTTTTAGGGAAATTCACCTAATGTCAAATTCATCTCCCAAGGACCTCTAAAATCTTGAACACAATTATAATGAATGTCCTTAATAACATGGATAATCATCTATATCTATTTATATTTCTATAGATGATAAGCTATGCTTAATTTGATCTAGGAACCCATTCCCTCTTTTAATCCTTTCCAAAACCAATATTTGAACCTTAGGTTCCTTTTATAATGAACCACAGAGGTAACCCCATGATGTTTTACAATATCTAAAAAAATTGTGAGATATTCCACTATCATTGCCTCCTGGATAGGTATGAAATGTGATATTTCAAATGTTAATAAATAATCAACCAAATTGAATCCTTCCCCTATGAGACTAGGGAAATATCATATGTTATACATAATGGAATGGGTATGGGATTCGAGAACCCTATAGGTATTTAGTGTTCCACCTTATCTATCTTCCATGTAAGACACCATGATACAAAATTCACAATCACTTATGTCATTAACTACAACCAATATCAACATCTCATATAATGGTACATCTTTGTAGTACCTCGGTACACAGAACATCGAGAATGGTTCCCACTGACTAACTTTTCCTGCACTAGTGAAAGTGAAACAACCAAACTAATACATAAGTAAAAATGTCTTCTAAGGGATTGAGACCACTCACCTATTGTCTATCAATCATAATTATTTAACCCCTATTTTGGATGTCGATGTCAGTCACCATATTGAGCCAAACTCTCTCATACAAAAAGGATTCATATTTTATAAAATATAAGAACACATATCCACCAATATCTCCCAATTCTATTCTCATATCAATAAAAAAACTCATCAGAGGTCACTCCTCAATATATTTCATCATGGATTATATTATTAATTTTCATAACAATGAATCAGGAACCACATTTTTTTCTTATTTTTATAAGTACTATAAAAATCAAAACTTTATATATGATATACCCAATTCTTATATCATAGAATCATATCCCTCTGAGTAAAAATAAATTTTAGAAACTTATAATCAGAATATACATTGAAGAGATCTGCAATGAGATAGTTACATCATGTTTTTACTGCATATATAACCGCTACCAACTCAAGATCATGGGTATGATAGTTTTATTAATGAGGTCATAATTGGAATGATCCAGAGGACCCCACATGATTCCTCAACATAAAATATCATCCCAAACCCATAACATAATCATCAAATAAAACATCATAACACAATTCTAGTTGTAGAATAAATAAAACCAGTACTGAAATCTAATTAAACATCTCTCATAAAATTATCTTTGAAACTTTTCATTCCATTCAATCTTTACACCCTTATGGGAAAAAGATATCATCAAAAATGAAATCATGGAAAAGTTTTAAAAAAGTATTCTATAGTATCCATCCAAAGAAGAGAATATCAATATCTCAAAGACATTTCTAGGATACTCATATTAAATATCAACCTATACCATTTCAGGATCTACTGATACTCCCCTCTTAGATGTCACGTGCCCTATATACTACACTTATCGGATCCAATGCTATCATTTAGAAAGATTAAAACAAATACAATTTCCTTTAACATTTGAAGAATAATATCTAAATGGTATATATGCTTCTCCAATTTCTTTTATTACACCAAAATACCATCCAAAAACACAACAACATCGTAGGAGAATTAACGAGACAAAACATCCTAACCAGAGAAAAAATGACCATATCATCTAAAAATGCAGTGTTAGGTTATTATCTTATGATACTCAACTGATTGTACCCTTATCATAGTTCAATCTTATAAAGCAATGAGTCCCCTATGTTGATTCAAGAAGTTATCAATCCCTGTAAAAAGATATTTATTCTCAAAAGTCACCTGATTGAAATTTTGATAATTAGATAAAATTATAAGGCTACCATATTCCATCTTTGTAAAGAGAAAGGGTGATTCCAGTGGTGATCAGTAGGTTGAATAAATATTTAAGCCTATATTTTTAATACGAGTCCCTTAATTTCTAGAAACTCAGCAGATTCCACAAGGTAAGATGACATAGAAGTGGGAATCGTATTAGGGAGAAGATTTATAGAAAACTAAACAAATCTCTACGGAGGTATACTCAAAAATCATCTAGAAAGACCTTGAGGTATTCATACACAATAAAAATAATATTATCATCGGAAAATGTTCAAAATAATCAAGAAACTTATCTAACAATAGGAAAATTATTACCCAATCATAAGGAACAACAGGTTCTACCCTTCTCGATCTAGATTCCCACTCGCCCAAGAAAACATAGGGGAATCAATAAGTTGTTAAAAACCAAAATTAACCATGATAAAATTTTATTTGTTCCTTATCAATGATCATCTAATCAGTACTAATAAACAAATTTAATATGTAAAACCAGGAACTAGAAATTTCTACTCAACCTCAAATTAAGATATTATCACATGACACATGTGAAATTTTAATCCTTGTTCATATCTATTTACCAAAGGCATGGAAAGATCCAAACGTAATGGCATAATTTATAAATGAAAATATAACACTTCAAAAAGTATTTATGTTATAAAATAATGCATGGAACCTTTATCAAGAAAATATAGCACCATTGAATATGAGATAAACACCAAACCTATAACAGTAGTTTCCCATGCTTATGGATTCTCTATATCATACTCCCCTACATAAATTTTTCTTGTAATAGTCACATGAACATCTATATAGGCCTTAGTAATAAAACCACCACCCATAGATCAATCCACACGAACCAATAAAACCATGAGTAGAGTAGATTCATCCTAGCTAACCTGATATATGTTTTTTCAGAAAAAATGATGTATATGGTCATATAGTCCACAATGATGAAATTCCTTGGGGGAATCCACAAATATAGGATTGGTATGAACTCTCCTTCTAGAAAATTAATATAAAAACTAATACTCCCTTTTCAAATCCCCTAAAACGAGTCTTGTATAAAACTAAGCACTCTTATGATCCCTTTTCTTTCCATAAGGTACACCCTAGATAATGATAGATACAAATAAAGATCCACCAAAACATGCATTCCAAGATATGCATTCATCTGTTAATAATGAATTTTCACATATCTCCGTAATGGTCTGAAGGCTCTAAAGTATCAACATTGAACAAATATAAATCCTTGGTTGTAACACAAACCTCCAAGTACTCCTTAATGAATGCATTTGGTTCTAGGTGCACCAACATAGAAAAATGGGTAGACTACTCTAGAACGGAATCCTCCCCCTGATGATATTTTAGAATCTCTTTTGTCATAACCATACAACATTTCTCAAGGGAAAAATTCTGGTTAAAAAATTCATTAGTGGAAGCCTATGTAATATCCTTTGGAAAATTCTCTTACACAATAGAGTCTGACCATTTCCTTCTTAGTCCCTCAAGAATATACCTGGAAAACACACCTCTGATTCTATATGGGTCTTAAAGAAGTTAAAAGATACATTATATCAATTTATGTAAGCCCTCTGATTCTTATAAAACTTTTCACTAAGAAATATGGTTGGATGTTTCTTAGTAAATTCATATCCCTAATCCACCACATGTCCTATGTTCCTAACACCCACTTGACCTAGAGTATGAATAGTGTGGATAATAGCTTGTACCAGAGAAGGTTCCACTATAGTATTCACATAGAAAAAATATCTCATATGTTACTATCATTGATTTAGACGTGTTATTCTAAAAGGAATTAACTAATATGAGTTAGAAACCAATTATATACGAGAAAATTTTGAAATCATAAGACCAACAAAAGTTATTGAAAACAATTCTTTAAAAAATTTAAAATTTAAAGAAAAAATAAATATACCAATGAAACCCTATTATTAAAAAGGAATATGTAAATTAATATAATATTCTCATGTATTCCATTAAAATGACATAAACCTATAAGTCTCAAACCTAGTAAAAATTTCATGAACAATCATGGATATAATAATAAATTATGGAAGTGAGATAGTAAGGCCCATTTTATATACCTACTATGAAATTATTATTTCCCTAACTATTGTATACCCAAGAAAGAGAACCAAAAATTGGAAGTGTTAACACATATCAGGTTGAGAATCCGTCTGATACCAAACGGTAAAGGAACAACATGATTCAACTAAACCAACCACTCAAACTGGCATAACATGTATTGTAGTTAATGAAGGATAATATAAAATAGTATTTTATACCAGAAAAAATACATAAAACTAGATTAAAAAATAGAAAAAAAAACAAGATTCCAAAAATACATATAATCTATGCTAAAATAGAATAAACTATATAGTATTTAAAGTCCTCATGTGACAAGAAGGTCACCTCAAGACCAACCTAAACAGAATGAAGAAAAAAAAGAGAATCATGAATGCTAGAAGATACTTTTCCCATTAGAAGAATCATATAAAAACATATGAAAATTATGAAGTACACAACTATGGTCTAGAATAAATCCCAATAGGATACCAACAATGTTTCTATACAATTTAGAATACCAAAAATTAAAAAATTCTAGACATTAATCCAAAATATATTTATAAATATTTTTATAAATTAAATCTAGTTATAAATAATGTTTCAGAGTGTTTTTTATAAAAATACTTGATATTATCAAACTAGAAATTTGAAATTTAGAAGTGAGAAAACAAGAAATCATATCCAAAAATCAAGAAATAAAAATGTCAACACATATCCATGAAACAACCTATAATGTAAAGCTATGTGATGCAAAATCATATGAAAACTTTTGGGCACCAGTCCACGAAAAAACTAATAATGCAAGAAATAAACATAAATGAATAAGAACCTAACATTTGGGATCTATACTATGGGATATTTAATTTTATATAATAAAAATCCCAAAGGGGGAAAATTTTGGATCCATCCCATATAGAGTCATTCCATTCAATATCGCAAATGGTACCTCCTAGTGGTGCTATATAAAAATTAAGGATACATGACTCTCCTTCTCAATGAACCTATAGTTCCCAAAGGAAACATTTTAAATTCACTTAAAAACCATGATCACATTTTTATAAAACATTTTCCATGTCACGAAAAACCACTTCATGTTATTTAATCTTACTTCCAAATCATGAAAATTTATTTTCAATGAAAAACCTTATTTTTATTTTTTTCATTACAGTAAATATTTTTAGACAACATATCACTCATAATCAATGGAAAAACCAAAATACTTTATAAATAACAACATAATATTCATAAAATTAACCCCTTTTATAGAAACACCTATCTTAACCTGATATAAACTAAGCCTCCTTCAACAAAGGTGAACAGAAACCAAGAGAAATACCTTTGGAAGACAAATTACAAAACAAACTAGAAAGGAATAATATAAATTTACAATTAATAATGAATATATAAAAAAAGACCAAAACAATACCAGGTCAAAGGAATGAAAATCCAAAATTTATTCCTACCCAAAAAGATGAATCACCACTAACATGGTTATCAATCTCCAAACAGATGATATGTAATGACAAGAGACCCCAAAATATATCGTGGATAATCTCTTGGTTGTGGGAGATTGGATGAGGGTCAAATGAATTAAAAATTAATCCCAGCCACTAGGCTAAAACTACCACAATAAAGATTTACATGTTCTGTCATCCCATTATACATTTTGTATTCCTCAATTCCCCCATACACTGAAATATGTGATTCTTTTTTATTAATGAATTCATTTCCACTTACATGACATGAACCATTTGCATTGTTTTTAAAACCCTCACATTTTGTATCTAATTCATGATTTATATTTGGTGGCCATTACACAATGTTAACTACCATTACGTGGATTTTAATCATCCAACACAAAATAAAAGGTCCTGAAAACTATAAGAAATCTGAAAAACCTACTCTTGGAATTATCTGAACTTTGGAAGAACCCTTATATATAGTGACACATTTATACCTCAATTCAATTAATTTAAATAGACATGCATCACTAAACTTGAGTTACGTTTCCATGGAATAGAATCTACATCATCTAGAATCCCAAGAAAGGCACCAAAATAAGGGTGATAAAAAATTATAAACAAGGGAGTGCTTGTAAATCATTATGCAGGGTTACATTTTATGTGTTAGTACCATTTTTTCTCTATTTTATACATAAACTGACCGTTGTATTTATAATGAAATAATTTCATTATTTTATATTGATACCTAGACATAATATACATGGATTTTACATTATTTTAGATAAATATTCATCAAATAAAAAATTACATTCCTGAGGACTATAATAGTTTAGTGTCTTTGAAAAAATGGAATAGCTTCTTATAATTTACAGAAATATCATCAACATCACATGTAATGATAATACCCATCTGCAATCCTTCCTAAAACCTTTTTATATAACCTAGGGAAAGGAAACATAAGAAAGGGTGACCTCATAATCTCATTATGGGTAAAAATAATGAACATCCATATGCATAATATGTGGTTTACAGTAAGTGAACATGAGAATAACATATGAAGATAATACAATACGTATCAATGATCATATTCATGGGTCCTGGAATAAATAATAGAAATTCATAATACATGATTAATAAGGGTGATAAATCATCATAAATCAGTCATGAACTAAAATATCATGTCCTAAAACTGTGGAACCATCATAAATATAGAAAACCATTTCATGTGTCAAGGTTAACTAGCAGTACGATCAATATAGTGGATTAAGAGACAAATTTTTCATAGTGGATCAAGAATTAACTATTTCCCATTACTAATGAGGAAAAACATATTTTCCAATTTGGATCAAGATTCACTGGTTTCCCTTTCTACATCCGGACACACCTATTTCCCATTATGGATCTTGACACACCATTTTCCGATTTTTTATAAATACAGTTTTTTTTCTCATTTATCTAATGAGATATAAATCGTTACCCAATACATTGGATGGAGATGTAAGACCCACCTTTCACATAATGAAATCATACATACATGTTCCACAAGATCATAAACATTCATGGAATCATAAACCCTGAAATGAAATGTGTATCAAAAATATTCATCAAAACAAAATGTGTGTAAAATATAAAAGTTTTGCAATCACTTCATCATTTAATACCCCATGAAGGGAAGTAGTTTTAGAAGCATTATATCATGGAATAACCCCTAGAAGAGAAAAATAGATTCATAAACAATATGACATATTAAACATAATACATTTATAGAAATAATGAGAAAAGTGTAATTAGAAAATTTCTCCATTAAATCCAAAACTATATCAATGGATTTAATATTTTCAAAAGATATATTTTGAATGAAAAAATACAACATTTCCTATATAAAGTATCATTTATTTGAAAATTAATTTTTAGGGAATAAAAAATCATTAAAATTATTTTCTTTTAATACAACTTTAAAAAACATATAAAATAATATTTAAGAATAATTTAAAACATTTTTTTAGGAAATTATTATTTTTTATTTGTAAAAAACTCTTTATGATAGAATAGAATTTCAAATACTATTTTATTGAAAATCACCATGAAAATTTATAAAAGATATTAAAAAAACAAATAAGTAGTTTCTAAATAATTAAGAAAATTTAAATATATTTTCCATAAAAATTGGTTTATAATATAATATAAAAACATTTTTGAATTTTTTTTTTGAAAATAATGTATTTTAGTAAAAAAATATAACCAAAGGGAGAAATAAGGTGTGATTTTCTTAAAAACACATTTTTAATAATCATAAGTTACGAAGAGTGGAAAATGGTACAATTAATTAGATATATCATGAATATATAGTGGAGAATAAAATTCACGACAATTTTAAAGATATAGATTATAATATATCATAAATGGAAGTACAATAATAAAGAATCACGAAAATGTTGATATTGTATGAATAAAGTCTTACCACATTGGTAACATTGAATCCTAGTCCCCATGAAATCATATCATTGCGTGAATATTAAAATGTAATGATAATAAATATATTCACATTATAAAATTTAAAATTTAAGTATTTATACCTTCTAAAATTGAATAGGTTCATAATATAATATTTTTCCCGTTAAAGGAAAATTGATACAAAATTACTTTACCAATTTGGTAACATTTGAACTATAAACCCCATGAATGAGATATCATAAAATGGATATATAAATATCTATAAATATAATTATATTAATAATATAATACATTCAATTTCCATATGTATATATATAACACAAAATAAACAAGTGGTGAATATGTTATATGTCTTAGAGAAATAAAATTGAGACTGGAAATTCCTTTACTAGTTGAGTAACTTTTGAAAAATGAGATCCATTAAAAAACAAGATCAATTAAAACTTTTAATTTCATAAAATGAATTAAATAAATAATATAAATTTTTATCGGGAAGTATATACACCACAAAATAAGAATATGTTTTGAATGTAGCAAATATCTCATAGAAATAAAAGTGAGGTGAGAAAACCATTACCTTAAGTCTTGACTTTATTCATACATGTTCAATCCTCCTTCATAATAAACATATGATTATTATACATATTAAAAATACCATATTATTTTATTTTATACCATATATGATTTAATCATGAAATTATATTTCAATTTTATTAACAATTCCATGTTAAATTTTTGTTTCATTTAATATCCACTAGGTTTTTTATTTATGTTTTGACTTTTCATTGTTGATCAAATTTCATAGATCGTGATTTAATTATTTCAAAAATGTAAAAATGATGTACATATATTATAAATTCTGTATATAAGTATTTATAATAATCAATGAAATATATAAATATAAAATAAAATAAACCATTCATGGAGACTATAGGTTGTACGTATGCATAAATGTTGTTTCCAATTTCATATCAGATTTTGAAATATAGACAATTAATTTATATATGCATAAATATTTATATTGAACATCCAATAGAATTATTTTTTCATATATATCACATATTTGTTTAATCCCACCCATAATAAATTCCATTTAAATCATGAAAAAATGACATCACTTTGTGGAGGTGGTAGTCCACACTTCCACAAATAAAGATATTGTATTCCCAAAATATGAAAATCATAAAGGTTTATTTTATTTATTAAATAAATAATATTAAATAAATTATAAATATCATACATATATTATAAAAATGATTGTTCCCATGTTGGATTAACAACACTTAGAGTTTGGGTGAATCCCTATTTCCTTTTTATATTATATGAATGTTTCATAACTCCTTCACAAAAACATTCTTAACCTATGAAACTTTTTATAGTTATGATGTAACATCCCAATGATTAAAAAAATAAATGAAATACATGAAATACATGAAACTTTGTTTTAATTAGATATTTATAACCATCCTTTAAACTTAATTTTGTTGCATCTATTTTTTGAATGTCGAAAATACAGTCATCTACAATTTGTTCAGTAAGTTAATAGGTGTATGATAGAACCACCTTGTTTATTTGGTGAATTGTAATATACCATTATGAATAGTGATATGAAAATTAATATGACCCTGATGAATATTAAATTATAATATTATTTTATTTTCATATGGATTTATGATAATGAAATCTTGGATAATTTTTCAATGTGATATATATGTAGTTATTGAACTGAAATTGTAAATTTTTGAATTAAGTATGATTTTACTTAAAAATTAATGTAATAGTATTTAAAAAATTATTTTCAAAAAATGGAATTCATTTTTTAATTCTACAAGTCAAAAAATGGTTAGGGTGACTGTTTGCTATTTTTCTGAAATTCTTGAATTTTTTTATGAATATTGAAATACAGTAAAATATCATAATTGAAATTATCAATAAAATACAAAATTTATGATATCATAAGTGATGTAAGAAAATGTTTTTCGAACCCAAATTCCGTTATTACTATTTTGCGTCACATTATTTAATACTATTCATATTCTTGATAAAAATACAATAATAATGATCAAATTAAAAAAATACCTCATCTCCTCCAGTATAAATACCACCCTCATTAAACCCTTCCTCCCATAACTCTCATGATTTGAACCTTACCTATGATTTCACCAATACTCATACCAAGGATATTACTCATGTCCTTGAGCTTTTTGTCTCATCGAAAGGCTAAAACCCAAGTCCTTAAAGAGGATCTTAAGGAGTAGAGATCAAGGGGGAACAACCTCCTTTCATTTTCATGTGTTTTCCTTTTTTTTCATTTATTATATTATATTCCCCTACTATTATACAAGAGGCATGAAACATAAATAATATTCTATATTCTGTAAGTTCTCATTTTCATGGATAATTCATCATCAAACTTCATCTCCTCTCCCACTCATTCAACAAATTAAAACACCGTTTGTGATGTGTCAATTTACCGACATCGTAGAATATGTGATTTCAACTTCATTTTCATTCATAAAGATGGGTCATGTAACAATTCCTATAGTTTAACCAGTTTATAATTTATGTATTATATTTTATATAATGTTCCAGAATAATTTTACACACATATTATTAATTTATAAAAAACTGAGTTTATTAAGATTGAAGAATCAAAATAATGACCTAAACAAATATCAATAGTGTTTTAAATTATGAATCATCCTCATTTCATAATTAAAAATGATAAATGGTATAATTTGTGGATTTAGAAATATTTTAATAACAATCCATTCAAATTTTGGAGTTTTACTTTCAATCCACAAGAATATCCATCATGAACTGATCATAGAAACCATATAAAGAAGTCACCCGACACAAATTAAATAACAAAATATTACTAATAAATGTGTTGAATGATGTTGTAAAATGATCATTTAATGTGTTTTAAAAATTAATATGTTTTATTAAGATACTAATAACACTCTATAAAAAGTTATACAGGAGGTTTATACACTTTTTATGTAAGGAGAACCCATCGTAAGGGAATTCTTAACCCATTTTTTCATTCGTTGGGGTAACCTTCTTCTTTATTCATTATGCAGTATAAAGATTAATGTTGTGATGATTTTTTTTATTTTATGATTAAATATTTTTATTTACATTTTATACACATATCCATTCAATTGTATTAATCCCCACTCCAATTACATTTTAAGGGACATTCTTTTTAAAATCCATTCAAATCACTCTTTAAATAATATCTAATGGATTGCTTTTATATGTATATGGCTTGAGTTCTTTCTTCTGATTTTCAAGATAAATTATTATAATGATATGATCCTCAGGCAATATTTATATTTTTTTATCCCATTATAAATCATGATATGTTATATTGATCCAATTATAGGTCTTGATATGGTAGGTGAGCCCTATTATAGCTCTCCAATGCATTGGGTACTCCAGAGATAGAAGTTGACCAAAAGGATATTCCATGTGTGAGGGTGAATGTAAGAGTGATATGTTAAATATTTTAGAAGTAATCTAAATGATGGTTCTATTTATATGAGGTTTTATGATAATGGGTTTTATTAGTTTTTATGTTATCACTTGACTAATGCTATCTTTATTTATATCCCTTACTGAGTTTTATACTCATCCCATGCTTTTAAAATGTTTTTCATGGGATATAAGGATGGGTAAGAGAAATAAAAAAGTGGTAATGTTTGATATGGTGTGTTGTTAAAGAAATCATGTTTTAAATTTTAATGTTTTATATTTTGAAAAAATTGATATTGATTTATTTGTATACTCTTGTATGAATGTGGTATGTCATGTATATAAGAAAATACTAGTTATTTCAATCTCTAAACCCCAAAAGAACCTCAATGTGTAATATTTTATGGCATTGTGTAAAATTCAAGATTAAATAATGTTTTCAGATCAGCTATGTATAGTTGGTATAAATGGATGGTTTATAATACTTTAGGGGTTGTGATGATATTTAAAGAGTACCATAACTAATTTTTACACTATGGAAATTTGAAATGATAAAGAATTTAAGGATTACCATGTTACATCATCTATGTTATGTTTGAAAATAATGGGGTTTTATAAAAGAAATAGGGAAGGTGAAGTAGGGTTTCATCAAGAGGCTGATGTCTTTCCGAATCTGTAGCCCAGAATGGTGGGAATCAGGACTGTGAAGTTTGTGACAGAAATGGATCAGTTGACTAAAGAAATAAATAGAGATGGTATGAATACTTTATAAGAACATGATATACCAAGAAGAAACATGTATTTTTCTAAGAATTTAATGAGGAAACATCAACCATCATTCAGTGGAACAACAGATCCAGTGTTAGCCGAAGGATGGATCAATGCTCTAGAAAAGATATTTGATGTCATGGGATGTTTGGAATGTTAAAAGGAAATAATAGACATTTATTGTTGTGATGGTAAATAATATCAATGGTGGTCTCTGTTTAAGAACATGATAGAAAGATATGATCTTGATAGTCTTGAATGGGAGGATTTTAAGGGTCTTTTTAGGAAAAATAATTTCAAAAAAAATGTTCAAATTAGAAAGGAGAAACAATTCATAGAACTAAAGTAGAAAGATGATTATTTTGTGCTAGAATATAAATCTATTTTTACAAGATATTATAGGTATATACAAGATTTTACTCAGGATTTTGAAAGTAAAATGAATATATTTTACTGTGGTTTGAATGCATTTTTTCAAAGATCTTTTTCTTCACAATAGTATAAAATCTATGAGAAGCTTGTTCTTAGTGATGAAAAAATTGAGATGCAGTTTTCTAACACATATGTGACATGTGATGACCAAAATAGGATGCGGTTAGGTTGGAAAGAAATGGGGGAGAACTCGTCCAAGTAGTCTGGGGGTATGAAAATGAATTTCAATTCTCACGAAAAGTGTAGTAAAAGGAATCCTGGTGAATGTCTTGTAAATTCCTGGAAATGATACCGATGTGGAAATTTCGAATAAATGTCACATGAGTGAAAAGAAAATTATCCAAAAATTAATTAGAAATTGATGGTGAGATTATTTAACTATAAGGAATTGGGTCATTTTTCTAATTCTTTTCTGAATCTAGTTACTCAAGTAGGAAATCAGCATGATTAGAATGAGAAGGGTTTAATAAAATCATTTTCAACCACTTCAGCATATGTTGAGCCATAAAATGAGCTGGTATAAGGTACATTTATTGTTTTTAAAAAAAAATTCAAATGTTTTTTTTGATTCATCGTTTAGACATTTCTTCATTTTTGGGGAATTTTTTGAAATATTTGGAATTAAACCTCATGAAAAGAAACCAGATATTATAGTAAAAACACATGTAGAAAAAATGTTGGCAAAAAAATTATAATAATATACCTATCCATGTCTATGGAAAGAGTTTACCTGGAAACCATGTTGTTTTTTCTCAAGTAGAGTTTTATGTTGTTTTGGGTATGGAATATCTTTCTTTTTAGCATGATAAGATAGAGTTTAGAGAAAAAGATTTTTTTTCAGAAAGATTTTCTGTTTGTGTACAATAATGAATCAACACCATTAATATCATATCAGGACGATATGAAACTGATAATTGATGGAAATGAATGTTATATTTCTCATATTGCTAATGATAAGGGAACTATCCATATTAATGATATACCTGTGGTAGATGAATACCATGATGTTTTTCCGGATGATTTTCTTAGTTCTATTCCTAATCGAGAGGTTGAGATTATTATTGACTTAGTTCATAATGCTAATCCTGTTTCTAAACCCCCTTATTGAATAGCACAAATGGAACATCTGGAAATAAAAAAGGAAGTTTCATGAATTATTACATAAAGGAGTCATCCGAACTATCAGTTCACCATGGGGAGCTCATGTCTTGTTTGTTAAGAAAAAATATGGTTCAATGAGACTTTGACTCAATTATAGATCCTTGAATAACATTACTATTAAAAAAAAGTATCATTTCCAACATATTGATGATTTTTTTATCAGCTACAAGGAGAACAATAGTTTTTGAAGGTTAACCTGAGGTTGGGGTTCCATCAGTTGAAATTGAAGGATAAAGACTTCCTGAAGACTGTGTTTCATACTAGATATGGTCATTATGAATTTTTAGTTATTCATTTAGGGTTAACTAATAAACATGCTATATTCATGGATATTATGAATAGAATATTTCATGAGTAGAGGGATATGTTTGCGGTTGTGTTTATTGATGACATTCTGGTATATTCTAGAAGTAATGAGGATCATGAAAAACATCTAAGGGTTGTTTTTAAAACCTTATAACAAAACAACTGTATGAAAAATTAATAAATTTTATTTTTGGTAGAAAAAAATTACTTTAATTGATCACATTGTAAATAAGTATGTAATAACAATTGATCCGTCTAAAACAAATGTGTTTGATTAATTCCCAAGACATACAAATGATACAGATATTCACTTTTTTCTTGGATTAGTAGGATATTACCGATGGTTTCTTAAATAAAATTGCACGGTTATCTATCTCGTTAACATAGTTAACATAAGAAGAGGTTAAAATTTTTTGGATTGAAGAATGTGATGTCTTTTTTCAGGAAGAGAATAAGACAATGGTGATTTCCCCAATTTTTGCATCGCCTTACTCAAATGGTGAGTTTTTCATCTACATTTATGCTTCCTTGAAGGGAAATGGTTGTGTTCTAATGCATAATGATATGGTAATTCACCATGCTTCAAGACCACTAAATCCTCAGGAGTTAAATTATCCCACACATGATTTGGAATTGGAATCTTTGGGTTTTTCTTTGAAATCTGAGAGACTCCTTTTATATGGAAAAAAATTTCAAATATATACTGAACATTAAATTCAGAAGTATCTATTACCTCAAATGGAATTAATCATGAGGAAGAGAAGATAGAATCAACTAATAAAGTATTATTATTTCATGACCAATTACCATCTAGGAAAAGAAAACAATGTGGAAGATTCGTTGATTCAAAAAAAAATTATGCATCATTAACTATGTTATGTTTAGAACATTATCCCTTGATTAATGATTTACTGAAATTTGGTTTAGATGTTTTTAGTGGAAGGAATACATCTCTTCGGTTTCAGGTTACAGTGGAGTCAATTTTATCTGATAGAAGCACCAATCACAGAAGGAATGTCATGAGCTTACGAAAAAGGTAGAATTGGATAAAATGGGTATGTTTCCAGAATTTATCTTTGTTAAAGACTATTTTTTACGATTTGTAATAATGTTGTGTGTGCCTTGTGACTCTCAGTTAAAGAAATATTTTTTGTGTGAACATATAGTTCTCACTTTTCAGTTCATCTAGGAAGTAATAAGATGTATATATAATACCAAGTGTATTACTAGTTGGATGGAATGAAAAGGGATATTGCCGAATTTAATGTGAAATTTTTGACATGTCAATAGGTTAAAGAAGAGAAGAAGTTACTTAAGGGGATTCTTCATCCTTTGCATGTACAAGAGTAGAAATGGGAGAATATATACATGGACATCGTGATGGGACAACCTAAGACCACTCTAGGTAACAATGATATTTGGCTAATTGTGGATTGCATAAAAAAATGCACATTTTTTTCTATTCAAGATACAATGTCGATTGATCAACTTTAATAGTTGTAACTCAAAGAGATTGTCAGGTTAAATGGTGTTTTTGTTTCTATTGTATCTGATCCGGATCCCAGGTTTACATCTAATATTTGGAAGGGCCTTCATAAGTTGTTGGGAACAAAATTTAATCTCAGCACACATTTTCATCCCCAAATAGATGGGTAGTCTGAACGAATGATTCCAACATTGGAGGAAATGCTTAAAGCTTGTTCAATGGACTACCAGGGAAGTTGGAATTGTCGTCTTTATTTAGTTGAGTTTTCTTATGATAACAATTTTCATTCCAGTATACAAATGGAACCTTTGAGGAATAGTATGGGATGCACTGTCAAACTCCAGCTTTTTTCCATGAAGTCAGTGAAAGAAAGTTTACGGGACAAAAATTAGTATAGGATATGGGTGAGAAAGTGAAGATGATCCAAAAGCACATTTGAATAGCTCAGAGCAGGAAGAAATTTTATTCAGATAATAGAAGGAAAGAATTCGCTTATGAGGTAGGTGACCATGTTTTCCTTAAAACCTCTCCTGAAAAATGTGTTATGTGTTTTGGTATGAAAGGAAATATATGTATACAATTCATCCGTTATTTTGAATTTTTGGATAATGTTGGACTAGTTTCATACCGAGTAGATTTTCATCCATGTTTATCTCAAGTGCATAATTTTTTTATATTATTATGTTGAGAAAGAATGTACCATATTCATCACATGTGTTGACCCCAGAATCAGTTCACCTGGAAGAGAACCATTCATATGAAGAGAAACCAGTTCAGATTGTTGATTGAAGGGAATAGATATTGCAGAATAAGTAAATCCACTAGGTAATGGTTTTTTGGAGAGACCACATGGTTGGAGATGAAACATGAAGATATAAAGATGATATGATGTAAAGGTACCCTCACTTGTTTAATGAGTAAATAAATGTATGAGGACACAATTTATAGAAGGTGGGGATAATGTAACATCTAATGGTTTAAAAAAATAAATGAAGTTCATGAAACATTGTTTTATGATGATATTTATAACTATATTTTAAACTTAATTTTGATGCTTCTATTTTTTGAATTTTTAGAAAAGGTCATCTACAATTGTGTTAAGTAAGTTATTTGGGGTATGATATAACCAACAATTTTTTATTGTGAATATTAACAAAAACTTATGAATATTAATATGAAAAGTAATATGACCCTAATGAATAGTAAATTGTTTTATAATTTTATTTTCTTAAGGATTTAAGATAATGACATCTTGGTTAATTTTCCAATGCGATATAAAATCAGAAACAAAATTAAATTTTTTAATTTTTTAATTATGTATGATTTTATTTAAAAATTAAATTATTAATATTTATAAAATTATTTTCAAAATATGGAGTTCATTTTTGAATTCAACACATCAAAAAATGGTTTGGATAAATTTTTAGTATTTTTCAGAAATTCTTTAATTTTCAATGAATAGTGAAATATGGTAAAATATCATATATTCAAATTATCTATAAAATATATTATTTATGACATAATAAGTGATTTAAGACAACATCGTTTGAAATAACATCCCATTATTACTATTTTGTGTCACATGAATGAATAATATTCATATTCTTGACAAAACATATTATAATAATGATTAAAACAATGAAAAATACCTCATCTTCGGAACTATAAATACCACCCTCATTCTCTTCTTCCTCACACACCTATCAAGCCTTGAGACTAACCTAGGATCTTCCAAATTCTCCTCCCAAGGATCTTACCCACGTCCTAGAGCTTCTGGTCTCATCAAAAGGCCATTACCAAAGTCCTTATGGAGGATCTCAAGGATAAAATATCAGGGGGTAAGAATCTCATTTCATTTTCATGTGTTTTCCTTTCATTTAATTTTATTTTCTTATAATCACTTCCCCTAATTTTATTTAAGAGGCATAAAAGCTACATAATATTCTATATTCTTTATCGTATCATGTTCATGGAAAATTGCTTATCATTATTTTTCTCCTCTCCCACTCATTCGTGAAATTAATATACCGTCTGTGATGTGTCGATTACCGACATCGTGGACGATGTGATTTCAATTTCATTTAATTTCTTCAAGACTGGTTATGCAACCATTACAACGGTTGAAAAAGATTATAATTTTTGTCATATATCTTATACAATGTCCATGATACATTTTATACACATGTTGTTAATTTATAAAACAAATGACTTCATTACGATCGAAGAATCACCAAAATGACCTAAACAAATATCAATAATGTATTAACTTATGAATCACCATCACTACATTATTCAAAATAATAAATGGTATAATTTATGGTTATTGAAATATGTAAATACCATTCCATTCCAATTATGGTTTTTTACTTCCAATCAATAAGAATATCCTTCACGAACCGATCGTGGAAACCATGTAAAGAACGCACCTGACACAATGTAAATAACAGAATATTACTATTAAATGTGTAGAATGATATTGTAAATTGATATTTCAAGGTGTTATAAACATTAATATGTTTAATTAATATATTAATAACTCACTTTTCACCATCCGACAGTATTTTTAAACACTTTTGAATTATGAATAACCTAAGGTAAGGGAATTATTAACCCAATTTTGATTCTATTGGTTTACCTTATTTTTTATTCATTTTGTGGTATTACGATTAATTGTGAGATTATTATTTGATTATATTACATTTCCCTATTTTTAATTATAGTGTATAGACATATCCATTCCATTATATTAATTCTCACTCCAATTATAGTTTAATGGACTTTCTTTTTAAAATCCTTTCAAAAAACTCTTTAATAAATTTCAAAAGGATAGTTTTTTATATGTATATAGAATGAGTGATTTATACTAATTTTCAAGATACTTTATTTCCATGATATGTTCCTTGGAAATTATTTATGTTGGTTTGAGCCCAATATATCTCAGAATAAGTTGGGTTTAGCCTATTATAGCTCCAGATATGATAGGTGTGCCCCATTATAGCTCCCCAATGCATTTGGTACTTTGGAGATGGATGTTTACCAACAGGTTATTCCATATGTAAGGGTGAATATAAAAGTGATATGGTTAAATATGTCCCAAAAAACGACATGATGTTTCTATTCATATGATTTTTTATGATTATGGATATTATTATTTTTCATGTTATTACTTGACTAAAACTTTCTTTTATTATATCCCTTATTGAGTTTTATACTCATCCAATGTTTTTGAAATGTTTTCTATATGATATAAAAATGGGTAAGAGAAAGAAGGGAGTTGTGATGTTTTATATGGAGTGTTTTTTAAGGAAATCTTGTTTTAAATTATAAATTTTCATATTTTTTAATAATTGATACTATTTTAGTAGTATCCTCATGTATTAATGTGGTATGTTATGTATGTAAGATATCCTCTTTCATTAAAATTCTAAACCTGAAAACATTCTTAATGTGTAACAATTTTTTATCTTGTGTAAATTTCAATATTAAGTAAAATTTTTAGGCTGATTCCGTATATAAGATCAACTGAAATATAACTCACAACTAAACCATTTGTATTAAACAAATATAATGATAAGGTATCACTTGAAATTAACATATTTTGATACAAATACATACTCCTTGACTTATTGGATAGTCCTTCCAACATGGATTCTTTCACAATATTCGTTCAGTAATACAAAGGTATTGGAAAATAAGAATTATAGAATCCAAGTAGAAATATTCCTTGTATAGTTGGTTATACCTCCAACTATACATTCTAGTATCCACTTCCCACAAATAATCCATTACAAAAACTGGTAAGTATCAATAGTCATAATCCTCACTTTCCTGTTCTTTTATGATACACTATAGAATGTCCTCACATCCTCCATAAGTAAGATTATTCAAACTCTACATGTGTATATTTTTCATAAAATTAAATAATTCAATTTAAGAATATGTTATTCTTAAATATTCTTCCATAAAATCAGTCAATACGAAAATTCCCATGTATTGATCAGTCTGATCATCCCATATCGGATCCTCCATCCAGTGGTATGTTTGGATTGATTCATCTTTTCCACTCCATTATTAAATTGAGTAGAAACTAAATCTCATTCTTACAATTTTTCATCCAATGGAACTCTATCGGATGAAAATCTATACGATGGATGTCGCTCTGATGCCCTTAATCTGACTAATATACAACCTAAAACACAAAGATTGGTTGGAAACTCAATCCCTATTCCAAAAATTCTGGAGCATGAGTACTTGAACAGTCTAGAGTTACATTTACAAATGAACTCAACTCTGCTATTATAGGGACCTAAAAAGTGGTTTAGGCAGGGTTATAAAAATCATTCATGTCTAACAAAATTTCCAAAATCTTCAATTATACTTAAATCTCAGATATATCATTGACTCATTCAATTCCTTTAAAAAAATTCAAATCTCTTTTCTTTTTTTATTCCCCTTTGACTAGTTCAAATAAATTTTGAATTTTTAAATCTCTTTGATTTTACATTAGGATTTTACAACAAAACTTTTATTTAGAAATACTTGTATGATTTGTTACTATGAAAAACTTGTATGATTTTTCATTACGAAATCCCTGAAATCCCTATATCATTTCTTTAATAAGAAATAACAGTATGATTTCTAAAGTACAGTTTCTCAATGAAATTTCTTGACTTCCAATTTTTTTTACAGATTTTTCATTATGAAATCTTTAGTATGATTTATTTAGTATGAATTCCTCATTAAGAATTCATTAGTATGAATTATTCAGTAAAAAAGCCTCAGTATGAATAATTTAGTACGATTTCTTTATTATGAGAATATGAGTATGAACATATGAGTATGAAAATATTAGTATAAAAATATGAGTACAACAATCCCATTATGATTTTCTTATTTCGAAAACCTATGTATAAAAATCAAAGAATGAATATTTCTATATGATTTTCTCAATACAAAATTTCATTATGATTTTTCTAGTATGAAAATATCAGTACACACATATATGTTCAAAAATCAATGTATAAAAATATATGTATGATTTTCTGTTTCACAGGCTTAGCAACATATTTTCTATGTGGAGCCTCATGAACATAATTTCCTTTCTTAGCATCATCAATATCTTTTCACCACTCATATTTCATTAAAAAAAATTTATGTTTCATTATCTTCATAAATCTTATATCATTACTTTCACAACATACTTATGATTTTTAAAAAATAAAGATCACTAAATCATTGTCATATTTAAAATGGAACGTATTGAAACATCATATAACCCTGGTAATCATATTTCATTCCAACTCAGTCTCAATATTATTTTATAGAATTTATTTTTCATAAATATGATAAAAATTATTGTGATCATCAATATTTCAATAACATCATTCATTATAGACTCAATACATTTTCCAGTATAATTTAGTAGAAATCCCAATGCAACAAATCATATTTAGTCATGCCAATGTATGAATATATTATCAATGATTATGAATCCATTCATCTATGATCCAATTATCATCCTTATAGTTCTGGATCCAATTTGGAAACATTACTCACACCCTTGTTCAATCCACATTTCCATTACCATTTCAACATAGTTTCTTCTTATAAAAAATCATCATATTTATCTATTTGCATGAAAAATAATGAAACCTAATCTTGGATCACAAAATCATCCCCTTTTTGTATGTTCCGAATAACAACTTCAATTTATATATTTAACCTCATCAAAAAAAGATTTATTCTTTTCTTTTCCCACTTTATCTTTTTTATATGTTATTTTAATTGTTACCCCAATTTCTTGTATCTCCACCTCAATATATTCTCTCTTATTATTGAAAATGAAATTCAAATGGCTCATCATGAAAATATTCCTTATTGAAAATTGTTCTCATTTAAAAATATTTTTAACTAGTCATCTTAAAAACAAAAAATTCTTATTTAGGAGAACATAAGTGTCACACAAGTTTCTTAACAAGGAGCATTTAACTAAAAAACTCTATGTATATGTGGGTGAACCCAATGTATAAGAAAATAGTGTATAATGAAGGATATCAGTGATTTCTATTACACAACCTTCATGTAATTTCCTTTCATATATCCTTCACCATTATTATTTTTTGTAAAATATTAAAAATATTTTTTTACGGTAAATGTAACCTGAACCCATCTCAAAAAACATGGTAGAATGTATAGGATTATAAACAATACATTCAAAAAAATATTTTTGTTAACTCATTAATTTATTTTGCATGAATAATAAGAGACTCAACATAGACTTCCTTATTTCAACTCATTAAATTACCAACATGTTATTACATATAAAAAAAAATTTATGAATATGGAGGAACCACATAACTTCTCAAAAACAAATTTTTGACTGAGATTATTCTATGTATCTTGACTTTCTCTTCATATTATTGTAATTTTCATTGGATGAATTTTATTTCTTTTACTCATACAATTCGTATTTTGTAATAAGTTTCTATATATATGAGGAATCTTCTGATAAGGATGACAAATTATTTTCCCCTTTTGGAACCTTTTTGTTGTAGTGATTTTGTAACGACACTTTAATGATATATTCTTATTTCAGTAGGATATTCAAACAACTTATAGTGACATGACCTTCTTTCTCACATATCTTACGTCTTTTCTAAATTTTAAATCTACAATCTATTGATATGTTTTTATCATGATTTCTCACAGCATCAAAATTATTTTTTATTCCATTTGTTTTAGCAATTTTTTAAGCTTCTTGTATCCTTATTTCCATAACATCTTGTTATGGAAAAATAACTATGAACTCATTATTTTCAGATTCGGTATTTTTTTCTACACAATATTAACATACACATATTTCTTAACAATAGAAGGGAAGAAATTGTATTGAAATATTCACCTTCTTCCTCCGATTTAGAATCACTTCAATCTTATTTAATTTCCTTGTAAATTTTTTCCTTTTTATAAAATTTTGGAAGGAGATTTCTCAATCAGCATTTTATTTCCATTCCATAACATTCTATATTCTCATTTCATAATTAACATGAATACTATGTTGATCCTAGATATATATGGTTTTATGATATTTATCTTCCACTGAAGAAACATTATCATCAAATATATCATGAATAATTCTAATGAAATTTTCAACAATAGTTGATTCGACAAATTTTTCACCCAGACATCTTATATGCTTACAATATCAATCACCCTTATAAATATGTTACTAAATTATTCACACTCATCAATTTTCAGTTCTTCATACTTCAACCCCCAAAGTTGTATCTTTTCCTTCTTCACTTTTTTATTTCCTTTATATTTTTTAATGTTATCATATATACCTTTGGTAGTTCCAAACCTATTTACTATAATAAAATCACTTTCAAAATGTGATGAGAGTAATTCATAATCTGTTCTTCCATCATACTCATGATTTATCATATCAACAGATGTATGATATGTATTTTCAATATTGGAGGAAATCATTCTTTAGTAACTTCCAAAACATCATTCCTAAGGGAAATATGATATGGAATCATTATAACTTTCCATATATGATTCCATTTAAAATGAGAATCCCATTATAGTTTATGGAATATAAATGATCCATTCCCTGTATGTATCTTTCATAGGAAACCTACCTCTATTACCAATTGTTGATACCATGTTGGATCGAGAGCACTGACAGGGGAAAATAAGTGGTTCTTTTTTTGTTGTGTAAAAATTTTTATTAGCTCCTTGACAAAAACATTTGTAACATATGAAACATCTTTGAGTTATAATCCACTAAAATATAACTCACAACCTCACTTTTATTATAAAAAAATAAAAAGAGATGGAATCACATTATATTTTTAATGTTTGGTCTAAAGTCTTACTCTTTTTCATGTTGGATATCCCCACAAACATGGATTATTTCAGTATATTATTTCTTTAATACAAAGGCACAAGAAAAGAAAATTTCTAAAAACCCAATTGAAACATTCGTGTTATAGTTGGTTATACCCCAAACTATCTTCTCTAGTATCTGCATCCCCAATACTATCCTTCTTTGAAACATTTAAATATCCAAATTTTGCTGATTCACTTTCCTTATTCCTTTCTGATCCAATTTAAAAAGTATTAACTTTATCAAAAACTAATATATATCAAACTATACATGTGTAACATCATCAAGATCATCAAAAATTAAATTATGAAATATGTTGGTCTTAAATAGACTTAGAGAACATCATTCCAAAAAAACATCATAAGAATCGATCGGTCCAATCATCCATGTCCATATCCTCAGTCCAATAGTCAGGCTGGTTTGATCCTTATTTTTCACTTCCTTCATCAAAAGAGTAAAAACTCTATCGGCTTCTCATAATTTTTCATCTGATGGAACAATTTTTAATGAAATCTGTTATTATGGATTTCACTCCAACGGAATTTGTCTTACTCAACTACAACATGAAACACAATTTTTTTTGGAAACTCAATACCAATTCCACAAATTTCAGTTCTTGAGGACTTGAACAGTTAAGAGTTAAATATACAAATGAACTCAGCACTCTTTTTATTGGGTCCTCTAAAATTGTTTAGGTAGTGTTTTGAAAACCATTACAACTTAACAAAACATCTTGATCTTAAATTCTCCTAAAACCATGAATCTTACTTTGAATCATTCAATTCAATTTCAAATTTTCAAATATCCTTGATTTTTGGATCACCTGTTGACTCATTCAATTCCTTTTCGAATCTTCAAATCTCATTTATTTTCAATTAATATTTCCCTATATGAATGTTTATTATGAATTCCCATTATGATATTTTTAATAATAAAACCTTATATAATTTATCCATTAAAATATCCCATTAATCTCAATATGATTTTTTCCTTATTAAAACCAAGAAATTTAAGAAACATTTTTCCTTAAGAAATCCTAGTATGATTTATTTAGAATTATTTCAATTATATGGAATCTTCAGTAAAAAAATTTCAATTTTTTTTTTAGTTTGAATTCTTCATTATAATTTCATCATTATGGATTGTTTAGTATGATTTTTTAGTATAGATTCATTAGTATGAATAATTTAGTACAATTCACTCAATACAAAAATCTGAGTACAAAATTATCAATTTGAATATCCAAGTAAGAAAATATCATTACAATTTTTACCTATATGAAAATATTAGTATAAAAATATGAATACAAAAATCATAGTACGATTTTACTAGTCTGATAATCTCAATATTATTTTCCAAGTAAAAAATATCATTATGAAAATTTCAATATAGAACACATAGTATGAAAATATTAGTATGATTTTCTCTTCTGTAGGCTCAGAAATTTTGTTTCCTCATCCCCATTAATATCCGTTATTTTATTGGCCTCATAAATATTGTTTCCATACTCCAATTTCATCAAAATCATTTCCATCCTCAGATTTTTCTTCATAAATATTTTATCAAATGTTTCACAACATACTTATGATTTATGAGAAATATAAAACAGCAAAGCATCATAAGATTTATAATTGAATGTATTACAACATCCCAAAACTCCAACAACCATATTTTTTTTTCCAAATCAGCATGAATAATATTTTAAAGAATTTATTTGGCATGAATACATTAGAATTTAATATGATCATCATGATTATGATCTTCATATTCATTTTAGATTAAATACAATTTCTAGAAGATTTCAGAAGAAATCCAAATATAATAAATCATATATATTCATTCCAATATCTCAATCCAATAGTGATGATTCTAAATCTGATCCAAAAATATTCAATTATCATCCTTATGGTTCTTGATCCAATTTGACATCTTTACTCACACCATTATTCAATCCATAATTCAATTTCTTTTTCAAAAGAGTTTCTTCCTTCAATATAATAATCATATTGATCTATTGAAAGAAGAATACAACCAAAAATAAATTGGGGTCCAACAAAAACATAATGTTTATCATTATTCCCATCCATAAGAGGTGGTACTATAAAAAATAAAAACAAAAGTTGGTGGGGTTTTAGTTCTCAGTACACATGAAAGATTACTGTGTATCCCACTTGATCTATGTGTGTGTTGGTATTGAAATAAACATTAAAAAAACACAATATATATATGATATTGAGGTTATTATATAATTATATAATAATAATAATATTTGTTTTGGATAAATGAATAAAACAAAAGTTCTTGTTAAAGGACATTACATATTCTTTGGGTATTTCCTCTGATTTTCCTCAATGGGCTTATTTGGTTAGATTTATACCCAATGGGTGGCCACTATGATAATGGTTAGGCATTATAGAAGATATTTTGGATTTTTTTATCCTAGTATAATTGATTTATTTATGATAAACTTCTGGGGGTGGGAAACCTTTTATTATGGATGAGGAGTGAATTTCATGTAAATACAAAAAAAACACATTTGAGATGTTTACCTTACACCATGTGTATCCAATAATGGTATATTTTATATAAAATGAATTATATGGTGTAAATATTTTCACAAAATTTATTTTTGACATGTTTAGTTTATTTTTCCCCTTAAGTTAATTTTTATCCACTAACTAAACTCATTTTCAATATTATATATATATACACTAAATTTTAATAACATTCAATGTTATATTTGAAAAAAAAACTATGTTAACCATAATATAAATTGAAAATTATTCTAATTAAATATATGAAATTAATTTTTAAAATTCGAAACACAAAAAATGGTAGAAATTAATTTAAAATTAGTCCCACAGATAGGATGAAACAATGGAGTTTTTAAGTGAAAATGTTCTAATAGTTGAAATGTTTTTATGTCCAATTTCAAAGTAAAATTGATTCCAATGAACTAAATTGTATTAATAGATGTATAATTTATCTAAATAAACATTATAATTAATTTAAAATATAATTTATGAATTAAAAATAAATTATATTAAAATTATGGTTTCATTTAAAATTCAGTGTTTTTCCCTATTTATCAAAAAACAATACTTCTCAAAAAAATAACAAAATTTCAGCCCAAATAAAATTTTATATTCCACTTAAAAAATGGGTTTTATTTTATTAAATTTAAATTATTAATCTTTCAAAAGTACTTTTAAAACAATTATTTTATTAAAATTCCACAAAATTATCTTTTAGAAATATGTATATTTTTACACAAAAAATAAGATTCGTTCTTCTTTTCTGAATATAAAAATTATTAGATAAATGTAAATATATTTGGTCTAATTTATAATAAATAATTTCTTTACATTATTTCACTAAATTTTAGAAATTTAATTAATTAATATATAGTGATTTTGTGGGTATATAAATATTTTTTTTGTTAATATCACTTCTTTTTTATTCAATTGGATTTTATTATCGATTATAATTAACTGATAACAAATGAATTCATTTAATAGAAATTTGTAAACCATGTTTTCAAAATTCAGTTAATTTTATTAGTTAATTCAATTTAATGGCTAGGTGGTAACTATAATAATATTTTAGTAGTAATTATAATAGCATATTGTAGTTTGGTAAAACTCGGTATTGCATGTCATGAAATTTATCAAAGAAACTCAACACTGTGTGTAACACAAGACAAACATAGTGTGTCACGTATCAAAAGAAAATATAATTGTTGAGTGTAGAAAAATATCAACTTGGTTTCATGTACTAAGAAATAATTTACATGGTTCTTTCATATAACACATTCCATATTCATTGTTGTATGAAATGTTAAAATATCAAAATTATTAAATTAAATCTAAAATAATAATTTATCAAAACATTGGTTGTTACATTCTACCCACATAAAATTAGTTTATATATCTAAATTCTTTTGTGTTATCAAATGTTTAAAACTTGAATTTTCCTTTCAAATAAACGCACATTTTTATAATGAATACAAAAAACAATTTTAAAAAGGTAATGTTGGAAGCATAATGGTTACCCAATGTAACAAATAACTAGGTTTCCACAAAATAGAAAATAAGTGGGATGGGAAGATTAATCATGGAAGAAAATCATAAATTTTTATATATCATGATTGAGGTCACTGATCAAAAGAAAGTGAATAATCAAAAGAATATTAAGGGCCTCAAAACCATACAACTATGATGATTTATAAGACTATAAGTCCAAAATAAATGAATGAATTAGATAAATATTTTTCAATATAATCTTCATAGAGTTATGGAGTCAATTTTCTATCTAATAAAATAAGAAAAATTACTTACTTCATTTCATTCCATTTCATAGGAAAAATCTCACCCATTGGTTATTCCTTGCTTGATTTCCACATAATCTCTTACTCAATGAAATGGTGGTGAATTTAATACTCTATATGTACTAACATATCATGAGTTGGAATGAAAATTCATTCCATCAATATTAATAGTATATCACAAAAATTATTATCATAAGATATCTAATATGAATAGATCTTAATTTCGTGAGATATTATCTTAATATCTAATACCTCATTGCAATTTTAACTTAAAATCTTATTAAATGGTTGTCATTGTGACTCATCTAATAGCTGAAATCAAAAACATTATATAGAATGTCAATAAATATCCAAAAAATCATCATAAAAGTGATCATCATATATCCTAAAGTATCTCTTGGTTGTCACATACCTACCAATGGGAAAAAATTTATCCTGATTTATCTTTAAACATGGTAATAAAATAAATTATTGTAAAACCTTAATGAGAACATTAAAGTTATTTATTCCAAATACTATTGAAAATATTCCATAAATCCAAAAGTTTTTAATATTCATCAACTATAAGATAGAAAGGTTTTCTAAAAATCAATATTCATGTCCTTGGTAATAAGTACAATATAATTTACATTATTCATATCAATCATCCCTTCATCCAAGATAAACACAATTTTTTCAATATAAAGAATACATTAACATTACCATCAATAAAAAAATATATATCATTTTTCTACTAAATCAATTTTAAATATCATTAGCACCATTTAAGATATCCTTTAAAATAATTAATGAAAAAATATACTCCATGATTCATATAAAATAATTCTCTAATTCTAATATAAATAAAAATAAATTATCCAAATTTATTCATACACCCTTACTTAGTACTCGTCATCTTATTCCTTAATACCCCTTTCCTAGAATATGAAATATGAATCCTGTATTAAAGTTTCTCAACATAAATTTAATAATTTTTCTTATGTTTAATGTAAAAAATACTGTTAGAACATCCCATACCTTTCACATTTCATTCGCATGTTCTTTATATTTAGTCTTATTGCTAATACTCATGCCACTATCTTAATTCTCTTAATTATAATTTCACCTAGGGCAACTATTTTATAAATTCCCATACTTTCCACATCTGAAAAATAAAATGTTAATCCAGTTCTTTCTTGTTCTCTCTATAGAATAAAACTAAAAATCATAGTGTGAGAAACACTTATTATATAATAAAATCAAATAATCATAAAAAATACTTATAGGATGCATAAATCATGAAACCATAGGCCTATCCTTGGAAATATCCATGTATATATCCTTATAAATATACATAGAGATCTCACCAAATTTTTATCAACCAAGTTTCCAAATGTTGACCAATGATTTCCTTTGATACCAACAGTAGAAACACAAGATTATCATACGTGGATATAAAACAATTTTTAGGAATATTCAAAAAATTACAGATTGCAATGCCTATGTAAAATAACTTCTTTAGTTTCATTATAAATAACGTACACATTATTATAATTTTGATAATGATCTTAAAAATATCTTATAATGTTCTTCCCCAATAGTACTCATACTTCAATCCATTTTTAAAAACCTAAAAAAGGAAAAAAAAAAGAAATGGTGAGATCAAATTCAAGGTAACAGTAAAAATAACGGAGATACATAATAATTATATGATAATAAGGGTAAGATATAATGAGAAATCATTTTAAGATTAAAACCTATATATAAGAGATGATATTCATATGCCATGGAAAAAATATTGGAAGTTCATGAGACATGAATCATAAGGGAGATAAATTATCATAAATAAGTCATGAACCATTATAAATAAAAGTAACTATTTTTTATTTCATGTTTAACTAACAATACAATCATCATAATATCATGACACACATTCTTCCCATACTGGATCAAGATTCACTTGTTTAACATCATGGATTAGAAGATAATTTTTTCTTATTATGGATCAGGATTCACCTGTTTTCCATAATGGATATGGACACACCAGTTTCCCAATAGGGATTAGGATACACCTTTTTCTTATTGTGGATCAATCACATTATATTTTTACTGTTCTATCTCAAGAAAAAAAACTAATTACCCAATGCATTGTAGTAAGAAATAGGTCCCACCAACTATATAATGATATCATATATATAAGTTCCACAAATCCTGAAAATTTATCATATAATAACACCTAAATGGAAATTTTTATCATCTATACATCTTCATATCATTACCATTTTAAAATAGATAGCTTTAATAATCCTTTCATGATAGAATATACAATGATGGGAAATAGGTTTCATATTATTTTTATCAAGGTATAAACCAAAAAAGAGAAATGGGTTACATAAATGTGACATATTAAATGTAAATCATTAAAAAAATTAATGATAATAGTGTCTTTAGACCATATCCCTTGTAAATCATAAACTATATAAAAGTATTTCATCCTAACTAAAACAAGAATTTGAAAGATAACTTTGAGCATTTCTTATAGAAGATAACTACACATTTAAAATAACCTTCTAAGGAATAAAAAATCATCAATATCATTTTCATTGAAACCCACTTTTAAACCACATAATAAATTATTTTAAAAATATTTATAAGATTTATTAAAGAATATATCCTTTACTATTTAATATAATTTTAAATCATAAAAACGTTTTAAACCATTTCCATAAAAAGAACTAATAAAACATACAAATAATATTTTAGAAACCATTTTAAATACTTTATAAAAACATATAAAAATTATTAAATCCATTTAATTAAAAATTATCATAAAATATCACTGGAATATTTTTTCAATTTTTTATGAAAACATAGTTTTTTATTAAAAAAAGTTTCGATCGAAGAGATAAACACTACAAATGTTTCCAAAAAAAAGTTTATTAATTATCTTAAGTACCAAACAGTATAAAAATGGTACTGTTAATTGGATGTATCATAGAAAAATATAGTATAAAATATTCAAGAGAATTATTATGATATTGATCATAATATTTAAGACATCTATTCATGAAAATAAAAAATCCCGATAAAGAGTGAAATTTTGAAAATTAGCACTTACCACAATAGTAATGTTGAATCCTAATCAAAATGAGATAATAAAATTACATAAAGATTAAAATATCATTAAAATAATTATATTCATGACATATAATGTCAAAGGGCAGTGTATACACATCGTGAAAGACTATAGGTGCATAATATAACATGTGTCTTATGAAATGAAAATTGAGGCAAAATTACATTACCGAACTAAGATCTTTTGAATCGTAAACCCCATTAAATAAACATAAAAAATCGATATTTAAACTACCCTAAATATAATTATAATAATAATATAATACATTTATTGGAATTGTATATAAACCACACAAATGAAATGATTGGTTAATATGGAATAGGTCTCAAAAAATTAAATGTGAAACTCGAAATCCCCTTACTACATGAGAAAATTTTGAATCATTAGAACCATGAAATAATAACATAAATTAAAATATTTAATATAATTAAATAAATTTTATTTATGATATCAAAATTAATGAGGACGTATAAACACCATAGAAAAAGAATAGGTGGTGAGGATTTCATATGTCTCAGAGAAATAAAATTGAGACGAGAAAACCCTTACCTTAAGTATTAACTATCAGCATACATGTTCAAAAATACTGTATAATAAAAATAAGTTTAATATATATATAACAATGATATATATTATTATATATCATAATATATATCATTTTATTAGGACTTTATATTACCTTTTTATTAACAATTCCATGTAAAAGTTACATTTTGGGTAATATCCGCTTTTTTCATATATATGTTGACTTGTTATTCTTGATCTCGTTACATAGATCATTAAATTATTTTTTATAGAATATAAAACGTTTTATAATTATCATATATATATAGTATATACGTATTTATAAAATTCTACAAAACATTGAAATATGTAATAAAATACACTGTTCATCAAGACTGTATATCGTACATACACATGAACATTCATTCAAATTTGGTATCAAATTTTGAAGGAAAAAATTATATGATATATATATATATATATATTATCCCTATAGTATAATAATAATTTCATATATATCACTTATGTATATTATACCCATCCATAATACATTCCATGTAAACTGTGATGAAATCACATCACTTTGAGGATGCAGTAGTCAACTTATCCATAGACAAAGTTATCATGTTACCATAAAATGGAAATATTGTATTTATGAGTTATATAACAATTAAAGAAGAATAAATTAATTATAAATATCATATATAACATATAAATAATTAATTGTATCCTGATTACAAAACAGGAGAGGTGGTAATGGAAAAATGAATAACCCAAGTTCGTGAGGCGGTATTATATGGTATACACAAATGATGAATGTGTATCCCATTTGATGGAAGTATGTGGAGGTGTATATGTAAACGATACCATAATAATAATAATAATTAGGATACCAATTTTATAAAATAATCATGTAATTGGAAGAATTTAGGGGGTGGGAGGGAAATTCAACAAAAGTTCTTGTTAAAGTATGTAACCACTTATTTAGTTAACTCTTTTTAGTTTGAACCGAGGGTATTATTTGGTTGGATTTATTACAAAATGGAGTCCTATATAATTGAGGTGGTTAATTTTGGAGGATATTTTGACCAGTTTTTTTCAAAAAAAAAATTAGTTTATCAGTGTGAAAAATTAATGGGGTGAGTGACCTTTATTAGTGGGGGATGAGTGTCATTATTATAAATATAAAAAGGAAAATAGTATTGAGTGGTCTCTCTAACATCATGTGCCTCCAATAATTTTCTATTATTGATAAAAAAGGATTATATGGTATATATATTTTAGTAAAATGGATTTTGGATATTTTCATTGTATATTTGGCCCATTATCTTAATGTTTAACCACTAAGTAAACTCGTTTATACCTTAATCACAGTAATTCATTTTAATTACATTCACTAATATATTTGGTAAAAAATATGACATTAAGAAAAATTATTAATTATTAATATATCAAAAATTTAATTCATTTTTCAAACAATAAATACATAAGTGGCATAATGTAATTTTAAATTAATCAGGTAGATGGTACGAAATAATGTGTTTTTAATGTGAAAATGTTCCAAAGATTGAAATTTTTTTATCCAATTTCAGTGTGAAAACGATTTCAATGAAAAACATTTTATCACTAGATATGTAATTGATATAAATATACATTAAAACCAATATAAAATATAATAAATCTATATAAAAATTTTATAGTAAAAATGTAGTTTACAATTAAAATTTAGTATTTTTTGAATTTTCATCAAATAATGTTACTTCCCTAAAAAAATATTGCAAATTCACCCAATTTTTTTATATTACAATTTCAATAATTATGTTTATTTTATAAAATAGAAATTATAAAAGTTTCAAAAAATATTTTTAAAAAATTCTCTCATTAAAATCTGGAAAAACTTGCCTTTCATAAAAATATATCTTTTTATGCCTAAAATATGATGTGTTCTTATTACATACATATAAATAAAACATATTAGATGAATGAAAAAATTGGTTGAATTTATAATATATAAATTTCATTACAATATATCACCAATAATGATTACATTAATTTATTAAGATAAAATTACATCATGAGAATAAAAATTGTTTTTTAATAAAATTAATTCCTTTATATTAAATTGATTTTTATTTTTGATTCTAATTAATTAATAACCAAAGAATTCATTTTATAAAAACGAGTTAACAAATGTTTAAAAATTTATCCCTTATTGTTCATAAATTCCATTCAAACTGATTGGTGATAAAATTTATAATGTTTTAATAATATTATTAATAGTATATTTAAGTTTGTTAAAACTCATTATTGCATGTCTTGAATGTTGTTGAAGGAACTCAGTATTGTGGGTAACCCAAGTCAATAATAGTGTTTCATGTACCAAAATAAATCTATGTGTTTATTGAAGAAAATATCAACTTATTGTTACATAAATATCAATAATAACTTAGTACTTTCATATAACAAAATCTATATTCATTGTTGTGTGAATAAAAAAACATCTAAAAGATTAAGAAAATTCGAAAGAAAATAATTCATAAAAATACTAGGTGTTTTTACATACACATCAGAATTGGTTTATAAATGTTCTTAAACATAACTTAAATGTTCTAAAATGTAAATTTTATTACTTTTAGCTTTATTTACATGTTTTTTAAAATTAATAAATTTTTGTGATATTTTTTTGAACAACGCATTTTTTTTTATTTAAAAATGTAAAGAAGAAATTTTTTCTATTTACATGTTTGAAATTAATGAGTCATTCGGCTCTCATAAACAGTATTTTTGTTGAAATCTATATTATAATTTTCTATGGTTATTTTCAATGACAAACATGTTCTCAAATTTTTTGGATTTTTTATATAAAATGTTTTAAAAATTTCTATTTGATCATGTTTTCTAAGAAAATATTAATTGATTTTTAAAATTTATTATTAATATACTGAAATATATTTTAAATTTTCATATTATTTACAAAATAAAATTTTTAGAAATAGGGTAAGATCACATACCATGGCTTATTGAAAGTGGGAACATGTGTTCATGTAGATAACCTTTCTTGTAACATTTATTTTAATGTTTTTAATTAGTTTTTTCATTAATTAAGGGGTGAAATGTCCGAAGGATGCCTCTTAATGGGTATGTGTGTATGATGAACCACTCACTTATTTGTATTCATCCCCCCTTCAGGTGGAGATCTCTATCATTTTCCAATAGAATCATGTGTCAACTGTTGCAGTTGTTTGTTCTTAGTATGTCTATTCTTCCATCTTTGATATATTTTCTGTTCTATGGTTAACCAATTTTATTTCATTTTCCTCTGTTATACAATATTTATATGTTATTTTTTAACCTTTTATATTTCTATTTTCTTATCTCCTTTCAATGAAAATATTCAATGGCTGAACATCTATGCGTATAAGTTGGCAATTTATAAACTATTTGGTAATTATTGCATCATTTTTGAGTGTGTACATTGTATGGTAATTATTATATTTACAAGATTTCATTCTAAAGTTTTAAATTAAGTGTTGTTATCCCTAAATATAAATTGAAACATATCCATTGCCCATGAATAGGCAATGGTGAGTAGACCAAGAATTTAACAACCACTTGAGGTGTTCAAAACATGGTAATTGGATTGAAAATATTAAATGGGTGACCCGAATAGTTGTTTAAGATAAGTTATCAATAATTATAATTATTCTATAGTCCTAGAAAATCTAATATAAATTTTTTATATCTTTATTTATCATTATTTATTAAATATAATTAACTAAATTTAATTCAAAAATAGCAATACACATAAGTCATGATTTTTTGGTTGGAATTCTAAGGGATATATTTACTCATGGGTTCTATGATGATGTATACTGATTGTAATTCCTTGGGTTAGTTTCCCCCCTGGGTTATACAATGATACATGATACTTTTTTTTCCTATGGTAATACCGTAAGAATTAATAATGAATTATGATACTTTGGAATGCCTTGGGTTACTTCCCATTTGATAAAAAAATTCATGATTATTTTGAGTTCCTAGGATCTTCATATATGGGGTTGGAAAAGTTTTAGGATTACTTTGACTACCTAGTATTAAATTTCTAGTGGCCAACAGTATTTATTTATTACTTGTTCTACATAATATCATCCTCAAAGGGGTCAACAATGTTTCATAATTACTTAGAATGCCTATCCATATCATCTTAGCGGTTGAATCTATTTTATGAATTCATGTACTACATTGTGTCTTCCTCCTAGGGCTCGTGAGTTTTTACTAATTTCATTGTATGCCTAGGATCATCCTCCTAGGTTTCAACATCATTTTGGATTACTTGATCTCCTATAAACATCATCCTAGGGAATAGTGAGGATTCTTGATACTTGAATCCTTATGGTATCCCCTAATAATCTATAATTCCAATGATTAAGTGAACATCCAAGTATACATACAAGGGTTAAATTTTATTTCATTATGGTACATTATGGATGAAGACATCTTACTTAGGCTGAAGTAGGTATAACTAATCCTGAGTGTCACAACAGAAGCCAAGGATTTATAATGATTTTATTTATTTATTTCGTGACTTCTTTTATTGATTAGGAACATTAATAGTTCAATTTTACTTGACTGGATATTCGTCTAGATTCCATTTTTTGTTCCGAAAAATGACATAATAACACACCTCACAGGCCAAGGTTTAACACCTAAGTAGGCTTCATGAATATTGGATAAGGAAAAGTTTCTCATTTTTTATTCATGGATTGATCTTCAAGGATAGATCTTAGGAGATTAGTATTGGTATGGGTATGTGGATAACATTTTTTGGATATTCCTAGTTTTTTCTTTTTTTATTTCTTTGATTTTGATGTTTATTATCTCCTTTAGGATGTATGGCTTTTTGATATATAGACACATGATTTTGATTGATCTTTCTCTGTGATTATTATTTTTAGAACATTTCAGGATGAATATTTATGGATTTCCATATATTTAACTAATTATAATTATTTATGAAAATTTTCATCTCTAATATGTTGGAATAGAATCCCCATAGCACCACTATAGACCCCAAATAATAATCGGTATGCTCTGGAATATGGGGACGGATTCCCATGGACCCTAGTGTGTCTCAGGTTCTGGCACTACCAAGTGGCCTATAACTGGGGTGTTACAACTTTGTACCTCCATATAAGACCCTACTCATAATAATCATAATATATTCTCATGGTTCATTCAATTCGATGAAAATAATCTCCTAGAGAAATAATATATTTCTATTTTTTTGATCACCCACTATAGGGAATCTGACAAAAAAACCTATAAGGAATAGATAAATAACATCAGTTAATCCTTTATTATAAGATACTATAGTCTAGAACCATGTTATACCATTATAAAATGTTTATTTACCTTTATCTAAAGTAATATTTATATAAAACTGAAAAAATACATAACTAAATAAAGAAGATTCTCCAATTATATAGGAATGAGAGGGAGACATTAGGGATTTAAAGATATAAGTTATTTGATTGATGATGACTAAAAGTTTTTATAGTGTGTGCCAGTGGTTATTTAAGTATTTAACACTTCTCATTCAAACTATATTTTCCTCCGATTTCATATCATCATTTTGTACCTTATTCTTAGTAGGTGTTCAAATCACCGTGGAGTTCCCATTTTCACTTCATTATTGGCGATTAATCATATTCATATACCCATGCCTCCATTTATGTTATTATGTTATATCTCCATAATTTTTTTTGGATATAAATATTTTTTAAACATATATATTAGTTCTTAAGGGTCAGTCTTTGCATTACATATTTCTGAAAATTTCTTATTTTATAATTGATGATGCACTCAATATCTGCTAGGTTTTCCACCTTAGCTCTATAATTTCGCATAACATCCAGTTGTTTTTATCATTTTACGTTATGAATTGGGATTTTAATGTCCATTTCTATATTTTAAGATCTTTTTTTATTTATGGTGTCTTATATATATCATGGATTTGTATTTTAGGAATTTAACTATACATTCCAGCCATCCCATTGTCTCCCCATCCACTACACTACTGTAAATAACATACATTTATATATTCCAGTTCACATTATAATGGAATAAGGGTGGGTATTGATGGTAGAATTGTGTTACATGGTTTTTTTATCATTTTGAGTAGGTATAAATTCATTCTATATATTTTATTCTTTAATCAACCCATATATCTTTTTTGTATTATTAATGGTTAGTTTTCTTATTGGAAAATTCCATTTATGTCCAACATGTTTGAATAACCTCCCTTAAACATTCCAATCACTCGATATGCATCAAGGTTCTTCCATTATTGATAATGTCTTTATTTTTTTAAATAATGGTATGGTCTATTTAATTTTTCATCAATAACAATAATTGATGTATCACAATGGGCGCACCAATTCTTACACTTGAGAATGTGTTCAAAGAATCACTAAAAAAACTATAAAATTCTTCTAACACCCATCCATAAATGATGATTTATTGGTGTTTTGGTACTACCATATTTCCTTATCCACTGATTCTTTTATCATATGATGAAATTTCCACCCTAGGTTAATTCACAGTTCTTGTCTCTTTTATGGGACGTCAATTGAGAATACTTTAGTTTGGTGGATTTTTTCTATCCTTATTGGGAATTCCAAAATTAATAGAGGTATTTATTAAAAATAAAAATATATTTATAAATATAATAGAAAAGAAAAATCATATCTAGGAATGTTTGAATTAATTCAAGTCATTAACCCTCAAGTAAATAAAAATTTTAAAATTTTTGTATATATGATTAATAATTAACCCCATAAACAAAATCAACACAAATTTTAAAAATATAAACAAGGCTTGATATTAACTTTTGAATCCAAATATAATAAAAACATCCTCCCCTATATCCAAGGCCTCATCCATGGTTCCCATCGCAATAAATACAAACATCACTATACATTTTTTATGTTTACTGAAACTGTCATTTAATGTTTCAGTATGAAGACTTGGTATTCACCAATACAAGTCATTAAACATATTTAGTGATGTCAATTTGTATTCATGATCTCATTTTTTATGGGTTTTCAATTTTTGATGTCAATGTGTATTCATGTATCCATAATGTAATATGAAATATAATGCATAAATTATTAATTATTACATAACATATATAAACAATCAATTTCACTTTACCATGTTCATAAAAATACACCATGTTCTTGTCCAAACCTATATTTTTATACATAAATAATATTCAATTATTTTCATAAAACCCTAGTATACATACACATATTGAAGAAAATATTTTATAAATGTTAATGACTATCACAATGAATCAAATTATTAGAATCAATATAACTAACATCACACAAGTCCTTTTTCTATTACATAATATTTATATAAAATTATTATGTTAGTCGCACAGAAAAAGAACACTTGTTACTCCATATTTATAAACCATATTGAATCATCATTAACCCTGAAACTCATTAATACCACATTTATAACACATTTATTTATCTAAATATAAAGACCTACGTGAATCATATCTATCATGTCAACCCATCTATATCACTTTTATAAAATTCCTATTTCATTGGATAATTATACCTCATAAAATCTTATCTCTTTAATAAAACCATGGGTCCCACAAAGAAAACAAAATTATCTCTCTAGACTTATTACCCATATAAAATCATCTATATTGTAAGAAGAAACTATGATGTTACAAAATTGATATATGAAATGACATATCCATCATTATTCTATGAAAAAATATCACATAATATAATTTGATTATGGTGTGAAAGAACTAATGTCATTATATCACAAAAAATTGATGTAACCTAGTTGACCATTGGTATGACCTAGAATTATAATTCTACAAAAATGATGACAAGATATGGTTAACTAAATTCAAAAAATAAGAAATATAATTATTTTTGGAAAATGTGACATGAAAAAACTAACCCACGGTTTTACACAAAAATAATTATTTTATTGAGAAACCATAATATAATATAGTAAACACATGGAATGAATTAATTAGTCCCATTATTTTGATGAACAATAATTTTTAGTAGTCTATTTATATATCCTTCTCACTCCATATGACATGTTTTATAAATAATAACAGATAAACCCATTTACAAACAATATAAATATATATTCTATTTGACCTTGTCCAATGACCACATAAATTTATAAATATACAACGAAAAATTATAATGAATAACATGAAATAACATAAATATAATGTAAAAACAAAATCTGTATTTAATTGTCTATATGGTATGATTTAAAATCATTAACTAAATTCCATTTATAAAAATATATTTCTTCTTAACCATTATCAGTAATTTTCCTACATATCATTATCAAGCTAACCACTAATTCCACCGCATTTATCACTCTCTGATAACCTTGTTTTTGTTCCACAATGGGAATAAATTTAATTCCATACATTTAATTTCATTAACAATTTGGTCATCCTGATTTGAAAATATTAAACTATTCTAATAAATATAAAATTTTCCATTTATTTTTCTCTTATACTTATCCATTCAAAAAAACATTTCAACACTTTATTAATGTATAATATTCTGTATATAACATGAAATTAACCATAATTTCCACATAATGTTATTATTACGAATGAGTTTCACAAACCAGCTCGGGTACCTTGGTAACCCGATAACCAAACTGGCCCTGACATAGCCCGAAATGCATTCTCAAACCCCATGGGTTGGAGACTAGCACTTGACATCATTCAACATACAAGTGTGAACAATTTTTCTTCAAGTGTGAAGAAGAAATAGAAAATGTGGTAGTATACCTAATGAAAGAAACTACATAGGTAGTGAAATACTAGAAAAGAATAAGGCATAAAAATCCCAAATTACTATAATCCAATTACTAAAATAAGAAAAAAAACCCATGGTCCCTAAGAAAACAACTAACCAAGACCAAAACACAACAGCTAGATCCAACTCCAAGAGACCCCTTCCCATTGTTTGTACCTAGAAGAATAATATCTACATACACTCAAAGGGAAAATTATGGTGTGAGCCTAAGCACAATATAATACCAAAAAATATTCTATTAAAGATGTTAAATTTAGATTATTTGATGAAATTATTTCAATTTTCAAATAAATGGGGTTTTCAATTCATAATAATATTTAAAAAAACAAAATATACATTTTAAAATGATGGAATAAAATATTTTAAGCAATGATTTTACAAATGATGGAATATTTATAAAATAATGGCTTATGTAAAACATTTATATATAACATTTTATCTATGTTCTGTAGGCATGTATGCAGTTCAATCAAACACTGACATACATTTATATCTCAAATATAATTAAACAAGCGAAGAACATTGTCATATAAAAAAATGTATGATAGTATAAACTAGATATAGGATTACACACTACCTATGTGAACATAGAAAAATATGTATACACACTTTCATATTACAGTAGCCAAAGGAGACTCATCCCCATCCCGTCGAGGATGTGACCTGTTGCATGTATGTTTTATAACGTTTTTGTATTGTAGAGTCTATCCAAATAACTCTCCAAAAAACTAAGGCTTACATGAGATATTTCATGATGGGAGAACTATTTTAGGACTACTTAAAATAAGATCAATCCCATTCTTCCATATAAAAATTCCTAATTGATTTCCATTTAATCCCAAATTAAGTGTTATTCAAAAGCATTCCTTTTTACAAGATAAAACTATTGGTTTCTATCAAATAATTTTAATCCATTTTCACTAGTTTGAAATTAATTCCACCCCAATTACATAATTACATCATTTATTTCCGCAATTAAATTCAGAAATTTAATTTAAATCATTTCCATCAAACCCATAATTCTAATTAAACAATTTAAATATTCTAATTTTCATAAGCACACCAAATTAAATGGAATCGTGGGTTTTCCAAATTCACCTGCCAAATCCATTTAAAATATCATAATTAACTAGAATAATGTTTTTATCAATGTAATTTTAAACATTTTTCAACAAATGAATTTAAATCATCAATTGAAATAAATAAATAAACACAAGGATTATCAATTTTTCTAATCATAACTGAACCAACTACCTCAAGGTTGTCAATAATAATAGCAATGATAATTTAACCAATGTGGTTCAAGACACCTCCTCAAGACATTTTACCATAATAATTGACCCACCAATGCTCATAATTCATCAAGGGTTCCTAGAACAAAAACATCTATTTTAGATCACAAGGAAGTGAATATTTACATGCAATTACATTTTCTCTCTCCTGGATAATCATTGGATAATTGTTTTATATTAATATGTGTAATCATAATAAATACCCATAAGAATAATTATAATCTTCATTTGATAATCATATCCATCTATTTTATTTTACAATGAAATAAAATATTACATTATATTACATTTTATCTCTTATAGATAATTTCAAAATATTTGTAAAAATATTACATGTGATAATATTTTATCTCTATTGGCAAATTTTTTTAAATTATTTATTAAAATATTAAATACGATGATATTCTCCCTCTAAGGAATAATTCTCAAAGTATCATTTACATTTATCACAAGCGATGATAACTTCTCACTCCTCAATAGTTATCGAATTATCATTTTTTATCACATGTGATGATACTTCAACTCTCTTCAATAAAATTCCAATTATCATTTTATGTCAGCACGTATGTTCAAAGTATTGTCCATAAAATAATTATAAAGCAATTCTATATTTTAATATCTTTAGATTAAAATAATAACACATGTTGTAGTACTTTATAATTTATCATTGATAATTTAAATTATTATCCTTCAATAAATTATTTTAATAATTGTCATTTGTAAAACTCAGAATTACCTCTTGAATATTCCTTATAATTATGGTTTCATAATTATTTATAATTATCATTTCATAGTATAGAAATTATTATTCAATAAATCATTGTAATTAACCATTTCCAATTTCATTTAATTAAACCTTCATTATCCCAAGTGAATTTATCAATATATATATATATATTGATAATTCAATAACTTTTTAAATTATAATTTGAAAATTTAAGGATTATTATTTGATAATATTGGTCTTTATAATTTTATTTTAAATCTAAAATTATTTTCTTTAGATCTATTATTTAAATATTTAATCAATTTTCCTTAAATTATATTTTATTTTAAAAAAGGAACAAGGAAATAGAGTAATTGAATAATTAAAATATTGCAAAGTAGAACACCTTATCTGAAGCTCCCAAACTGGAAGGAGGCTTAAAGGAGGAAGAAAAAACAATTAATCGAATCAAAAGAGCTTCAAATGTCACGCGAAGAAGACTCTGACAATTTATCAAACTCTAACGCATCATCAAAATCAGCAACAAAATGGTTCCTCAATTTTTAACTGTATAATATTATGATTTATAACCCCTCTTTTAAATAAAAGACAAATCCAAAAATGAATTGGAAAATTGATTACGGAGTCAATAATTTCATCTAATTAATGAATTTCATTATTTAATGGGTTAAAAATAGTAGAAATTCAACGTTTTAAATTCACTTTTGCATTAAAAATGTAGGTTGTGGTTTGATGTGGAAGACAATAAATATTCCCCACATAGAAATTTCAATAACATTTATTTATTATTTATTTTTCATTTAAAAAATGTAAAGACTACCAAACAGATGTTGGGCATAGATGTTATGCCCAGTCTAGTGTAAAAACCACATTCCATACACGACAATGGTTGTGGATTTCTCAATCAATGAGCAGTTTGAGAGATATTAATTATATAATAATGAAATATCAGAATAAATAATTAATTAAAATAAAAAGTTTTATTTTTGTGAGCGAGACGTCCAAATTCATGATTCTTGAAAATGTTATACCATGTCTAGGGTAAAACCGTCATTCCATACCCATTAGTGGTCTCGGATTTCGCAAACAACACATCATTTTAAAGTTAATTAAATGTTTTTACTAAAAAGGCCATGATTAATATATTCTATTTAATAATTTTATTTTATCCTCACCAAGATTTTTTGGGCTTAGAAACTCATAGTTTCTCAGGTTTTAACTCACAAAATATTTAATTAAATATTCTAGAGTATTAATTGGGTTTTTTAAAATTCCATGACGTGTTTAAAAAATTCATTTTTTCAATGTTAAGAAAATTTTACGATTTATGTAATAATAATTTAACATAATATGCTTTAGGAATACCTAAAACAGTAATAGGATGTTACCACCTCCCCACCATAAGAACCTTTTGTCACCAAAAAACCTAAAAATAATCCTCCGTATCAAAAAGATGAGGCCAATACTCTCTTTTCATTAGGTCTCTCTCCCACATCTCATGATAATAAAAACAATTTTGTCTTAGCACATGGACAAGATTTATCTTCCTCCCATGGTGTAGCATGGTCTCAGAATCCACAACCTTGACTGGCTATTTAGTCACAGATAAAACATGAGCAATCTCAAGATCACTCCAGCTCAAAATAAGAGATTGATCTGATAGATACCATCACAACTGTGATTCATGCAACAAATTATGTATCGACTTTATTTTTAGTCATAGTAATTAATGGTAAGAAAATTTCCCCACAGGATAAACCATCCAGAAAGATTCCAAAAAACAAGTAGCAAGCTTCCATTGACTCCCAAGCCATCAATCACCTGACCAGGGTGAAACATTCAAGATTACATGGTCACCAAAACTACTATATCAATTAGTAGAACATCTTAGAGCCTCCTCGATGCACAACTCATTTTAAAATATGGAAATCTCTGATTATATACTTCATTGTCCCTAACGGTGAAACATTGCAGTTTCGATAACATAGAACACCCACCTTGGAGAACAACATTTTGGAATGAGTCTCCCCACCATAAAGAGAGTCTCTAATGATTACATAATTCATAAAATTCCATTTTTTCCTATTGAATCATCTAAAGAAGAGAAGATATAAGGGAACCATCATCATTCATGGCAGAGAGAACCAGCACCACCCAAGGTGACACACTTGGGTGAATTAAGGATTCTTCCAAAAGATCGTCCAACTGGGACATTACTTCTTTCAGTTCAATATTATCCCTTTTGTAAATGGTAAAATAAATTGGTTGAGTACCTACATCAATTCAATGGAAAACAAAACCTCTCTTATCAGTGGTAAACTATAAAAATAAATGGGAAGCCCAATTGGAAAATTCTTGAAAACTAGAGGGAGATCACTGCTCTAAATCAGAAGAAAACACTAATATAACCATCCCCAACTCCAGATAATATGGTTTTTCCCTTATCAACCTTGGTTCCCATTCTCCTTGAAAGAGAACTGACACACCACTGGGTGTGGTAAGGTATATCCATCGAAGATAACAATTAATCTAGGATTTATTGGCAACGATCTTGTCCATCTCAAATATGACATCTAGAGATTTCATATCGAGTACAAAAAAACTCCAAGAATTTTTGACATCTGATAGATAAAAGACACAAATGGGACTATAGAGACCCTTATATCTCTTCATACCAAGGTGTATATTAATATCCATTGTATAATTTAAAATCGCCATAGGTAGATTAAGAATACTAACTAAATGGGATGAAGTAAACAAGTTATATGCACCTGTATCAAATATAATAGACACTAAAGAAGAATCTATAGTAATGATACCAATCGTAGTTTCTAAACCTATATTAGCTTTCTCTGTATAATATTCAACTATGTAAATAAGCTTCATACCAGATGCCTATGGTTGGAACCTTTTTTTACGTGAAGCATTTGATTGTCTCGTATTTTTTGAAGGTAACGATGATCTCACATCAACTAGATTCAAATCCATAATAAGATTTGCTCGCTGAGGTTCAGAAGAAGCATCCTATTGGATGTTATTTGTATGTTATTTTGAGGGAATTTAGTTTAGAAACATCATCCATAAATAGGAAGTCATTATATTAACAATTTGACAACATAATAACATAAATTATTCTCAAAAAGAAGGAATAAACAAGATTTGGATTACACTATATCAAAATCACACTAGGAAAAATCCTAGAACTACACCACAAGAAATATTTCCCTAAACACGCATGCAGAAATAAGGTTGATTGTGGTGATAGATTCCCAAAAACTCAATCATAACTACCTTCTATGTCGCAAAAAGATTACTCAAATGCATACTGTCATTAAGGGAAGATACTTAACCTCCCTTTGATGCCATTTTGTCACGAACCATCCTGGGTACCCTGGTACCCCGATCACTGAGCCTTCCCTGATATAGACCAATGGGAGTTCTTGATCCCAATGGTTCAGTGACTAAAACCTATCATTATACAACATAAAAGTGGGAATGATTTTTGCACAATAATACTGAAGTAAAAGAAAACAAGGCAGTATGCATATCGAAAGAAACTCCACTAGGAGCGAAGTTACAGAAAACAATAAAGAATAAATATCCCAAAGTACTACAACCCATGTACTAAAATGAAAAAACAACCCCAAGGTCTCTAAGGAAACAACTCACCAAGACCAATGATCAACATCTGAATCCACCTCCATGATATCCCTTCCCTTTTCTCGAACATGGAAGAATAAATTCTAAAAAAACCCAAAGGAAAAAATATGGTGTGAGCCTAATCTAAGTAGGATACCACAAAAAATTACATAACAGATTCCAAATATAGATTATCTAATTAAAATCATCCAATTTTCAAATAAATAGGTTTGGAATTTCTAAATAATATTTAAACAAAACATGGTATACATTTTAAAATGATGGAAAAAAATATCTTATGAAATAAATTTACAAATGTTGGAATATTTATAAAACAATGGATTATGTAGAACATTCCTATAAAATAGTTTATATAAATTTAGTAGGCATGAAAGCAGTTCAAACAAACATTATCATACATTTATTTCTCAAATAAAAATAAACAAGAAAACAACATGGTAATATTAAAATATTTATGATAGTATAAACCAGCTATAGGATTCCAAAATCTATATGTGAACTCAGAAAAATGTGTAGACACAAGTCTCTGTGACACTTGCCAAAGGACACTCATCACCAACCCATCGGGGATGTGACCCACTTCATGTTTTCTTTAGAACGTTCTTATAGCGTAGAGTGTATCCAAATAACTCACCAACTACCTAAGGCTTTCATGCACTCTTACATGATGGGAGAACTATTTTAAGAATAATTAATATATGATCAATCCCATTCTTCCATTTCTAAATTTCCATTTCATTTTCATTTAAACCCAAAATATGTTTTATGAAAAAACATGTCTTTTTCACAAGATTGACCTGATGCGTTTCTATAAAAACATTTTTCTCCATTTACACTAGTTTGAAATACTTTCAAAACCAATTACATCATTGCACAATTTATTTCCAAAATTAAATTCACGAATTTAACTGAAATCATTTCCATCAAACCCACAATTTATATTAAATAATTTAAATCAACCAATTTATATATACTCACCCAATTCAATGGAATCCTGAATTTTCCTAATATCTATACCAAAACCATTTCAAATATCTTGATTCATTAGAATAGAGTTTTAATGAATTAAATTTAAAATATATTTGAGCAATTTAATTTAAATAATTAAATGAAATAAATCATGCAATAGAAGGATAATCAATTTGGATAATCAGAATGAAACCACATACCTCAAGGTCATCAAAAATAGTAGCAATTATCATCTACCCAATATGGTTTAATAAATCACCTCAAAAAATTATTATCGTAAGCGTCGACACACAAATGTGTGATGTTCATCAAGGGTTCTTAGAAAAAAATCTATTTTATTTCAGAAAGATGTAATATATTACATGTGATTACATTTTTTCTCTCCTGGATAATCTTTGGATCATCATTTTATGATAAGCCATGAAATCATATTAAATATCCATAAGAATAATTTTAATCCTCATTCGATAATCATATCCCACTATTTTATTTCTGAAGGAAATAAAATATTACATTCGATTACATTTTATCTCTCATTGATAATTTCAAAATATTGATAAAAATATTATAGGAAATAATATTTTATCTCCCTTGGATTGTTTATTTTGAATTATTTATTAAAATATAAAATATGATGATATTATCCCTCTCAAGAATAATTCTCAAATTATCAGTCAGATTTATCACATGCGATGGTAACTTCTCTCTGCACGATAATTCACAAATTATAATTTTGATTATCACAGACGATGATACTTCCACTATACTCAATAAAATTCTAAATTATAATTTTATGTCATCACATATATCCAAAATATTATCCTCAGAATAATTATAATCCACATTAGATATTGAAATATCTTTAGATTAAAATGATAACACATGTTGTAGTCCTTTATAATTATCCATTTATAATTTAAATAATTATCATTTGATAAATTATGTTAATAATTATTCTTGGGAAAATTCATGATTATCTTTTGAATATTAATTTTAATTATCATTTGATAATTATTTATCATTATCCTTTGATAATGTTGAAATTATTGTTCAATAAATCATTAAAATTAGCATTTTACAATTTCATTTAATTGAACATTGATTATCTCAAGGGCTTTTATCAATATATCTATATATTGATCATTCAAAACCTATTTAAATTATAATTTGACAATTTTAGGATTGCCATTTAATAATTTAGTTATTTATAATTTTATTTAAAATCCACCATTATTTTCATTAGATTTATTATTTAAATATTCAATCAATTTACCTTCAACAATCATTTATTTTAACAAAATTACAAGGTAAGAGAGTAATTGAATAATTAAAATATTACACTATAGAAAACCTTATGTGTGGCACCTAGAATGAATGGAGGAGCGATGGAAGGAGGAAAAACAAATGATCAAATCAATGGAGCTTCACAAGTTGTGCGTAGAGGACTCCCAGAGTTAATCAAACTCGACCTCATCAAGCAAGAGCTGCAACCAAATGGTTCCACTATTTATAACCCAACAGTCATATGATTTATAACCCCCTTTTAAATACATATTAAATAAAAAACTAAAGTGGAAAATTTATTATAGAGTCAATGATATCATTTGATTAATGAATTTAAACATTTAATGGGTTAAAACCCAGTTGAAATCCAAGGTTTAAAATTCCATTGTGTGTTAAAAATATAGGATTCCATTCGATGAGGAACAAAATGAGTAGTCCCCTCTTAACAATTTCAAAAAAAATACTAAATAATTATTTAAAATTTAATAAAATTAAGGAATACCAAACAACCACTTCGCAAAGATGTTATGACACTTATTAGAAAAACACCTCATTCTGGAAACAATGTTGGTCTCATATTTTTCAAAAGAAAAATGGTTTGTGAGATATTAGTGATTTATTAATGAAACATTGAAATAATTAATAAAATTAAATAAAAAATGTTATTTGTGCGAGTGAGATGTCCAAATTCCTTGCACATAAAAATGGTATACCATATCTAGGGTAAAACCCTCATTCTAGAGCCATCAATGGTCTCATATTTCTTATATGACACACCATTTGAGAGATATTTAATTATTTTTAATAAATAATATATTAAAAAATATTTAATAATTTTATCTCATGAGAAAGACCTACAAATATCTAGTGACTTGGAATGTCATACCCAGCCTAGGGTAAACACCATATTTCAGACATAAGAGTGGTCTCATATTTCAAAAATGATTCATCATTTTGGAGGTATTTATATATTATGAATAAAAAGGACACACTTAATATATTCTATTTAATAATTTTATTTTATCTACAACAAGCCTTTGCGAGCCTCGAGAAATCATACTTAGCCAAGGTTTAACTCATAAACTATTTAATTGAATATTCAGGAGTATTAATTGGGTGTTTTACCATTCCATAACATGTTTAACAAAAATAAATCTGTTCACTGATAAGCCATTTTTTCTACTTAACGTAATAATAATGTAAAACAATATGGTTTTGGAATACCTATAATTGTAATAGGATGTTACAATGATAATTATAAGAAGTTTAATTTTTAAACGCATTAATATATTCATCAATAAGTCAATTAAATTCAATAAGAATCCACCATTAAATAATTTAATGATAATAAATAAGTTGGTAAAATCCTAAAAATAATAGATTGTGGGGAACTATCTACATTAATTCACTAAAATATATTTAAATTATTCACAATTATCTAATAAATATATATAGCTCTCTGGAATATTTTAAATATAAATTCATTTTCTAATTTATTTGAAACAATTATTTTATTATTTCTAATATATATAATAGTTCGAAAATATTTTTATCCCATATCTAATCATTGTAATTTCAAACTTCTTAGTATATAATGATCATTATTATCATAGGATTTTACTCTTTGAGTTTTATAATTCAAGGGAACACAATATTAATTTTGGGTTATCTGTACCTTGTTTTGGAATCTCATATGAGAAAATAGGGAAAATTTCAAAAACTATTAAAGGGTAATGACCACCAATATTATAAATCAATTTTTTCATTTTTATCAAGAATCGTTTTGTTTATCCACATGATAAATAAGAATTAAATAATCTTAGTCCAAAAAATCAACATAAAAGTATTTAATACCAAATATAAAAAATAATTTGATATACAAATACAGAAATTATATCTGAACATTATGTAAGTGATGTGCATGAATTTACACTAATTTATTATAAATTTAGAAGCTAAAAACCCCCATAAAAATAGATTATAGAGATGGAAAATATAGAATGATAAATGAACCTACACGAATCCTTTGTTTTTTGGATGATCCAATTATTATGGGTTTAAAATGATTCTATAAAGAAAATGGTAAAATCTCTATTATTTATGAATAGATCATCTAATGTGACTGAAACTCTGGTGTCCTACCATCAAACTTTTTTTGGGACAATAAAATTATAGTATATGACTAGAGAGAATTAATTGGAATAAATAAGACGATCTATTACAACCTTAACCCATTAGAATTTTGGTATGATCTCTCAGTACATACAAAATCATATAAAAAATACCATTATCATTTTTAAATTATAGGTTATAAATAATTAATTATGTTTTTTCTTTTCTATCAACTATAAAAATTTTATTCGAAAAAAATATTAACAAAGTACATCCTAAACCCATAGCAAGTATTATTGACATATGATATCAATCATCAATAGATTCTTACTCTTGGAATAAGAGTTAAACTTAACAATAATCCCACTAGTAGTTCACATTGGATTTATATAATAAAAATAATTTATAACATAAATAAATTCTATCAATTATCTCATTCATCTAGCACAAGAAAATATAAAATATCATATCAATAATAAAACCCAATTGAGATACCCTTTATTCTCTTGACACACTAGCTCATGATATGATTGATAACATTAAAAATAATTTCAAACAATATATGAAAAAACCTAGAGTTGAAGTCTGATTTATTAAATTATATTGTATATATGGGATATAATACCAATGTAATAATTAATTTTGTTGTCATGAATTATAAGATACATGTGTGATTCCATTTATTTTACATTTGAAATAATACATAAAATGTAGAAATATATAATTATCTATATCTCTATAATCATTCAAAGAATTATTCATCATATCCATAAGAAAAGAAAAAAGTGATTAGAAATTATTTTTAAGGGATAAATATAGTGGATTCTATCATGATTAAATAAGACATAATCTATATGTAAAGGAAAATAACAGAAAAAATAAAATATAATCAATAATTTGAGAAAACAATTCACCCACAAATTATATCAATGAAAATAATTTCATACATAATAATTAAGAAATTCTTAATGATGGTATTACATAATATTGGATGTCATAAACCTAGATATCATGATATCCATACAATTAAGGCCTCGCACCAAGACGGTTTGATCGATGAGTATGTATAAAACAAAAATCCATTTAATTAGGCAAACTATTTTTTTCATTATACATGTTGATGCATATAAGGGATATCTAATTTTATTCCTCACCTATCCCTATAGTTAAAATGAATTCCTCATATATATAATGATTGATTTAATTCATGAAAGATATTCCCTATTAATAAATTTATATATTGAATAAATAAAATAAAATATCACTATTTCTCATGTCAATCAAATAGCTTTAAATTTAAATCAACATAGGTAGAAATGTTATATGATTTAGGAAATTATCATATCCATGTTAGAAATAATACATATATTTATGAAAAATGTAATTCAAAATGATCACAAGAATGTAAATTCTTCATGATATTGTTAAGTGCCAAATTTTGTTAATAGATAATAGATGACCATACATTCGTCTTAAAAATTGGTTTTATAATAAAATAATGCTATTTGGGAAAAAAATAAAATGGATGGAAGATGATAAAATTATATATCGTTATTATTTTTCTTTTTAAAGACCTTGATAATGTGTCAAGGATTCTAAATATTGAAAAACAGTTAGTTGGAATGGGATATTTGTTAATGTTGTATATACTAAAAACATTCCGTATAACATTATCTAAGAGAAATTCAAAAACAAATATTTAAACAAAATTATTAATTTAAATCATTTTATGAAGTCAATTATGCCATAAAATGACTTTAAAAAATATATTATAAATAAAAATTATTTGAAATCAAATTTTGAAAAATATTTATATGGATTAAAAAATATATCATATTAAAAGGGAAATTAAATAATGGTTTCTTTTTAACATTTATTTTCTTGATTGATGTCCCAAATAGAGTGAAATGGGAATAAAAATTGAAAGTATTTAAATATCGGTAGGATAAGAAAATATATGGATTTTATGAAGTATGGAATAAAAGTCTCCTTCGATGATAAATAAGGAAATCCCAAATAAAATAGTATCTTAAAATTGATCCTTACCTCATTGGTTGGTTTTAAATTGTCACCCCATGAATTAAAAAACATGAACTGATGAATAAACCATCCTGAATATATATTTTTTGTTTACAAAAATAGAAATGGGGTATTATATACTCCATATAAATTAAAAAGTATTATAATACTAATTATATCTTAATAGAGTAGAAATTTAGATAAAATCCATTACCCCACGTTTTCATATTGTTGAACATGATTAAGTATCCTATAAAATTCATTTAAACATGTTATTAATTTATATTATTGTCACGACCCGTCCTCAGGGCCCGTGTCGTGACTACCCCAAGCCCGCCTTCCATAGGCCAGGGGCTGGCGACTAGCACCAAGGTGTAAATCCCAACAAAAGGGAAGGCATTTACTTTGAGAAGTAAACAAGAACCACAGAGTAAGCAAGAGGAAAAGTAAACACTAAGTAAAAACTGTAACAAGCTGTGCTGAAAGTAAAAGGGGCCGAAAATACAAGCCCAACTGTAAAGTATAACTGAAAGGGAAAAACAGCAACTGAAAAGAAAATTCACAGCGTCGAGCCGTCCTCTAGAAGTCCCACCTGAAGGGTGGGTACAGATAGCCTCCTCTGCTCCTCGGGACCACCTGACCGCTCCGAGTACATCCCACCCAGTGGTCCACCTCCACGTACCATCCTGCTTCGCACGCCTCCACCATGATCAGCGCTGTCTGTCATCTGCAACCAACACCACGAAATGCGGGCATAGCCCGTGCAGGGGTGAGAATAAGCTACTCAGTAGGGACCCAGAGACCCCCTAAGGTCTCCCGAAATCTACAAAGGATAATCCACAAAGGAAAGATACAATCACGAAGTATCATCTAACACGGCTTAGGTATATTCCCATACATATACCTAAGTCGTCAAATCCCGTTCGGCTCCAACGTCCGAGCCCAAGCACAACCCAGTCCACACAGGAAAGAAAAACGGTAAATCCACACAGGATAGCTCAACACAATCCACAAAGGAGAGTAAACCGTAAATCCACATAGGATAGCTCAACACAATCCACAAAGGAGAGTAAACAATAAATCCACACAGGATAGCTCGACACAATCCACAAAGGAGAGTAAACAGTAGATTCAGCTCACACCGGTATACTTCTTCGGATGACGATAAAGATGATCACTAATCCATCTAATTCATCGGACCCACGAAGGATTGATAGGTAACTAACCCCCGCAATGACCCACACAGGACCTGTAGGCGCTAGCTCACACAGAACCGCTGAGCGCTGACCCACACAGGATCGGACCCACACAGGATCGGGCCCACACAGGACATGTAGCATTGATCCACGTTGGATCGCTGAGTGCTTTAGTCGTCGCAGTCCACTGAGGATCTCTGCACTTTCGTCGTCACAATCCACTGAGGATCTCTGCAGAGTCGTTGTCGCAGTCCACTGAGGATCTCTGCACGGTCGTTGCTGTCGAAGCAGCAATCGCAGCCAGCTCTAGGGTTCCCGCACACAGCAAGCTCGTTCGGGAGGGTCCGCTCCACGAGCCGAGAGGCCGATACATCAACTGTCACAAAGTCCGAAGTTGATGTATCCAAAAGTTCTGTATCGTCAACAGGAACTCAACGCCGCAGAAGGCGCATCAATCGGACGCCCGGTCTGAAAGTTATTGGCATTTTCGTTCCAGGGGCCCGGTTGGTTTTTAAGGAAAAACCATCCCGAACGTACTCCACCTGCATCCAAACCTCGGGCGGAGTATGCCAAAAGATCCGTCTCACTTAGAAGATTTCAACAAAGATGACGACACGTCAATCAGTCGTCCGTAGCTCAAGATATGAGCGTTTCTGCTCCGAGGGCCCGGTTGGTTTCATGTACAATCCAACCCGGACGAACTCAAAGTATTCTGTAACCTTGAGTGCGATATACCGAATTGACCGTCTCGATCCAAGGATCGTGTTGCCGCAGACAGCGAGTCGTTTGGAGGCTTGTAGCTCATGTTACGTGCATTTGACCGAAAACAGTCCGAAGATGGGGGGTTCGAGCCCAGGCCGAGCCGGCCCGACCCCCCTGGGTCGGCCAAACCGGGCCGACACGGCCGGACCCGGTCCGGCCCGGCCGGTCGGGCCAGCCAGGCGCGGCCAGCCCGGCTTGGCTCGGCCGAGCGACGTGGGGGGGAGCCGGCACCCTCGCAGCACCCGCGGGGTGTCGCCTGGACAGGGCCGAGCGACGCGGGGGGGGGGGGGGGGGGGGGAGCCGCCGCCCCCACGTGACAACCCCGCGGCACCCGGGGGTGTCACTCGGACAACCGGATGCAGCTTCAGCCGCGTCCCGCACGCGCCAGCCCCGCGCGGCCGCGGGTCCGTGAGTGCCGTCGTCGCGGCTTCTGCTGCGGTGGCCTTTGTCCGGCGGCGTGCCGGGGCGCCGCCACTCCCGGCTCCCGACACCACCGCCCCAGTGGCCCGTGCCGCCGGCGGCTTCCACTGGCTACCGGAGTCGCTCCGGTGGTCCGATTCTGTTCCCGTCTACGCCGCTGCTCCTCCCGGGTCTCGGTCTTCACTGCGGAACCATCACACTTCCGTTGCGGCACATTCCGTCGTCGCCCGTCAAATCCGCACAATAACGATGAACGGTGGAGGGTTGTCAGGCCGTGTTCGTTTGGCCCGCACTCTCTACGTTAGTGATAAACAACGGGAGGAACAATATTCAACATATGAATACATATCTGAAAACAATTTTTAAGGATATAAAAATTGTTTATGAATCAGGTTCTTCATTCTTGATTGGAAACTACATGGGAAAAGAGGGCATTCCCAAAAATAAAATCCCTACATCGTAGGTCATCGTCGTATGCACGTACTTCGCAGAATTGCTCGACGCGGAAGGAGGAGATCATCACGTCATCGCATAAGGGCGTCGCGTCGACACGGAAACCGGTGTTGAGTCGGCGGACTCAACGGATAAAAAAACAGATTTAATTTAATTATATAAATTTAAATCTGTGTTTTGTTAGAAAAGACACAAGGAAGATTTAAGTGGAACCGGGAGTCTCTTACCTCAAACAGCAGATCGAAGATTCGTTGCGGAGGAAGAGACGTCGCAGAAGAACGTTGCAGGAAGGGAACGTCGGCGTCGCGGAACACGGCGTCGCGTCATTGACTTCCACGGGTTCGACGTTCTTCGTCGGAGGCCAACGTTCTTCGCGTTCTTCGTGAAGGAGGATGAAGGCTCAAGGATTCCTTCATGCCCCTCAACATGTAATCCTTCAAAAGACCTTGTTGGTCTTATTTTATTATAACTCCAACAAACGAAAAGGTAAGTAACGACCCATCAATTCGTTGTATTAATTCAAAGAAGATAACAACTCATTTAATTCACGAAGAAAACTGCCCAATTAAATGGTCTGTTAAGAATTTAAGAAAACGTGTTAGTTGACTTTCATAATGACGGGTTTTTGCGAGACCGTTACTTAGCGGAAAGAAACGGCGGGGCTCGTGCGGGCCCCACCTCACAAATATTCTACCAAGAGGGTAGGATATTTCTGGATAGTACCCTATTTGGTTCAACTCAGTTTAAGCCACTTTTATGTGGCTTCAAGTGGCTTCTAAGTGGCTTAAGTGAAATAAAATAATGTTTGTCGAACAATTTATTTTATTTCTTAACTTTAAGCACAAAAATTAAAAACCACACCCGAGAAAACGCAACTACGGAAGAGGCGTTTCTAAGAAAATACCGGCGTTGTGATTTCATCGGTGCCCTTAGAATTCGATTCCGGGCACCTGTTCAAAAGTTAAAAAAACCCGCTCGTCCGTTCACTGAACGTACCCGAGCCAAACTTTGGAAAATGATTCCGGGCACACCGGGCCTCAGAATCATGTGCTGTCAGAAACTGCGCTCTTGTAAAATTCAAAGAAAATTTAGAAAAAGATTTCCTTGAAATTTACATGTCTTTACATTACTCACACCTCAAGACTTTACATCCCCGTAAAGATACATCATAAACTAGGGAAACAAAAGTGGGTACTGAGCACGCATCTGAGCCTCCTGCTCCCATGTGCTCTTCTGAAGGTTCCCGTGCTGCCATCTGATGCACACAAGAAGAATCAATCGCCCACATAGGACCCGCTCCTGTCGATCCTCTATCTCCACTAGGACCTCCTCAAAGGTCACCCCATCATCCACGTCTAGCTCCCCATAGTCAATGATGTGCATCGGGTCGTGCACGTATCTCCTCAGCTGAGATACGTGGAAGATGTCGTGCACCCGGTGCAACTAAGGTGGCAGAGCCAGGTGATAAGCCACCTCGCCAATCCTGCTGAGGACCTGGAAAGGCCCGATGAAGCATGGAGACAACTTGCCGCCTCGGCCAAATCTCTATAATCCACGTCGAGGTGAGACACGAAAGAACACGTGGTCGCCATCCTCGAACTCTAGTGGCCTCCGCCTCCTATCAGCATATGACTTATGCCAGATCTGAGCTGTCCTCATCTGCTCCTGGATGACCTGGACCTTCTCTGTCATGGCCCAGACCATCTCTGGTCCCACAAGTGCTGACTCCCCGTGGTCTGTCCAGCACAAAGGAGATCTGCAAGGGCTTCCGTACAACGCCTCGTATGGTGCCATCCTGATGGTGGAGTGGTAGATATTGTTGTACGTGAACTCCACCAAGGGTAGGTGGTCCTCCCAGCTACGCCCAAAGTAAAGGAAACATGCACAGATAATGTCCTCGAGAGTCTGAATGGTCCTCTTCGTCTAACCATCTGTCTGAGGGTGAAAGGCGGTGCTCAAACGTAGCCGCGTCCCGAACACCTCCTGCAACCCCTTCCAAAGCAGGGAAGTAAAATGAGTGTCCTGATCAGAGACGATAGTCGATGGAACACTGTGAAGCCATACAATCTCCTGAACGTAGAGACTCCCCAAGCTCTCCACTGAGCCCTGCTCTTTGATGGGTAAGAAGTGTACCGACTTGGTGAGTCGGTCAAAAATCACCCTAATGGAGTCGTGACCTCTGGAAGTGCATGGAAGTCCATTCACAAAGCCCATATATATCCCATCCCACTTCCACTCTGGGACCTCCAAGGGCTGTACCAAGCCTGCTGGTACCTGATGCTCTGCCTTCACCTGCTGGCAGGTGAGGCACCATGAAACGAACTCTACCACGACCTTCTTCGTGCCCGGCCACCAGTGCTGTCGTCTGAAGTCCTGGTACATCTACGCCACTCCAGGATGTACCGCCAAAGGAGAATTGTGAAACTCTCTCAGCACCTCCTCTCATAAAGCGACTGGTACCAAGGTACATCCTCTGAAAAGGACTTCATGCTCTACTCCAAGGGAGAAACCATCAGGTGCCTATCCCGAGGATATCTGTGCACGCTGTGTCTCAAAGTCAGCATCCCCACGTTGTGCCTCTCTGACCCGCTGCAGTAGTAGAGGGGTGACTGTGAGAGACTGAAGGAAGGCTTCTCCGTCTGTATCCACGAAGGATATATGCAAAGTGGCTAGCTGCTCTGTCGCCTCCTCAAGTATCCGGATGCCCGTCCTCCTGCTGAGGGCATCGACTACCACGTTCCCCTTCCCAGGAGTATAGAGTATCTCAAAGACATAGTCCTGGAGGAACTCGAGCCATCACCGTTGCCTCAGGTTCAGGTCCTTCTGAGAGAAGATGTACCTGAGACTCTGGTGGTCAGAAAAGACTGTAAAGCGCTCTCCCATCAGATAGTGCCGCCATGTCTCCAGAGCGAAGACCACTACTACTAACTCCAGGTAATGGGTAGCGTAGTTCTGCTCATGCAGCCTCAACTGACGTGATCCATAGGCAATCACGACCCACTCCTGCATCAGGACACACCCGAGTCCAGTCCCTGATGCATCGCAGTAGACTACGTATCCAACTACCTCCTCAGGCAACCTCAAGATAGGTGCGCTGGTAAATCTCTGCCTCAGCTCCTGGAAACTCTACTGACATCTGTCTAACCACACAAATGGTTTCCCCTTCTTTGTCAAAGCTGAGAGGGGCTCCAAAACTCTAGAGAAGTCTGGCACGTATCTCCGATAGTATCCAGCTAGGCCCAAGAAACTCTGCACCTCTGTCATGCTCCTGGGTGGCTCCCAAGCTAGAACTACCTCGATCTTCACGAGATCCACTGCAACTACCACCTCAGAAATGACATGCCCTAAGAATTGGACCTCACATAACCAGAACTGGCACTTCGAGAGCTTTCCATAAAGCTGGTGCTCTCGGAGTGTGTCTAGTACAACCCGGAAGTGGTAGGCGTGCTCCTCCTCCGTGGTAGAGTAAACCAAAATGTCATCGATGAAGACCACGACAAAATGATCGAGGTACGGCTAGAAGATCCTGTTCATGAGGCTCATGAACACTGCTGGAGAGTTGGTTACGCCGAAAGGCATAACCAAGAACTCATAGTGGCCATACTGACACCTGAAGGCCGTCTTCTGCACGTCCTCGTCTCGAACTCTGAGCTGATGATAGCCTGACCTGAGGTCTATCTTTGAGAACCACCGTGATCCCTTGAGCTGATCGAAGAGGTCATCAATCCTCGGTAGCGGATACTTGTTCCTCACTGTCACCTGGTTCAGGCGACGATAGTCGACACACAGTCGCAATCTCCCGTCCGCCTTCTTGGCGAACAATATCGGGGAAGCCCAGGGTGAAACGCTTGGTCAGATGAACCCCTTGCCCTGCAAGTCCTCCAACTGTACCCGTAGCTCTCGAAGCTCAGCGGGGGCCATCCGATACGCTGGAGTGGATATCGGAGTTGTCTCAAGGTACAAATCAATATAATAGTCTACCTCTCTGCGAGGAGGTATCCCTGGAACATCATCGGGGAAGACGTCCGCATACTGATCCACCACTGCAGGAAAACTAGGACTCCGCACGTCAACTGCTCCAAGAATGAGGCTAGACAACTGATGAGTGATGGGCTGCCCTCTCCTCTGCGTGAGTCCATCCTATGCTGCGAAGGATCCCTTCTCGCCGGTGAAGGTGAACCTGCTCTCGTCGGTGCGCACACATCGCACCTTGCGCCTAAAATAGTCAATCTGAGCATGGACCATAGATAACCAATCCATGCCCAAGATGACGTTGTAAGGCCTCGACGCCGCTACAAGAAGATCCCATCTGAAGCTCTCGCCTCCTAGAAAAATCTCACACTACCGGCACCAGTGCGTAATCATCGATTCTGCTCCTGTAGGGGTCTCTAGCCGTAAGGATCGAGCCAACGACTCTGTCGGAATCTCTGAGCTCCGAATAAGGGCAGCGGCTATGAAAGAGTTACTCTCTCCTGTGTCTATAAGAACTACAACACGGGTGGAATAGACACAGATCATACCTCGAATCATCTATGGCGTTCCGTGGTCGTAGGCCTCCGCTGCCTGGAGTTGTGCCTGTCTCTGCCTGCCAGCTCTCTGTGGTCGGGGCGGACCTCCTGGTTGTGGTGGTGGCAGAGCCTCATAGCGTCGCCCACCACCTGCTGCTCTGCCAACTCCTCTACCTCGTCCGCCTCCTCCCTGTGGACTACCATGGTCGACCCTCTACCTTTTCCTGGGTGGCCCCTCCACAGTCTCCTGCTCCTCGGTATGGCGGGACGGGTAGTCACAAGCCATGTGGCCCTTCCCGCCGCACGAGTAGCACTGCCTGCCTCTCGGAAGGCTAGCTCCGCGCTGTGTGCCCCGCACTGCTGAGCCAGTGTTCTGAGGTCGTCTGCCGGAAGGCCTGGTCTGCCTGGAACCCTGAGTCATCCGTCGGCTACCAGCTACCGAAGACAATGCTACCTGCCGCCCTGCGGTAGGTCTCGATGTGGACTCAGCCATAAAGCTCTCGATCAGAAGGGCTCTCTCTAGCACTCCTTCCTGGGTCGGGATGCTGAGGGAGATCAGCGATGCCCTGATCTCGTGTCTCAATCCCTGCTCGAAGGTCCGGGCCCGGAATAAGGGGTCCCATACCATGTCGGTCGAGTAGCGAGAAAGATTGGTGAACCTCGCCGCGTACTGAGCGACCGTCAGGCTTCCCTGCCGCAGCTGAAGAAGCTCCTGAATGCGCACCAGACTGAGGGTGGTTGGGACGAACTCTGTGCGGAAGAGGCTCTCGAAGTCGGTCCAGATGAGGGAGGCCTCATCGTGCACCTGGAGCATCAAGCTCCACCATCGTCCTGCTGCTGCGTGCAGTAGGCTCGCCACGAGGATCACCATGAGGTCTGCTGGTGTCCTCACTACCCTGAAAACTCGAACAACCGCCTCCAGCCAGTCCTCGGCTGCCTGGGGGTCCGTCTCCCCCTGGAACCTGGGGGGTCGCTGGCGTTGGAACTCGTGCAGAGCTCCAAGGCATCGTGCATCGTCAGCGGTCAGCGCTGGAAGCATCAGGGGCTCAGCGGGTAAAGGTACTGCCGATGCCTCTGCTGTCAACGGGCCCTGTACCGAGGCCTCGTCGCTCGGCGGGTTGTCGTCTCGCTCTACTCTCGGAACCCTAGCTGGTTGCCGTCGTCGGACCATCCTGAAAAGGAAACAAGTGCGCCACAGTCAGAACAGTATACCTGGTGAGATGACACAAGTAATCACAAAGAAAACTTGAAACACATTTGCAATCAATGTTTTGTGCATTAAGTCGGAAATCAGAAGTCAGGGTCCTGGTGTACGGATACGTCGGCCACCGCACCAACACTGGACTCCCTGGACTGATAACCACACTCAATACACTAAACACTATTGCTTCACATAGAAGAAAGATCTGAGTCTGCAGTAGAACCGACCAACTCTGATACCAATTTGTCACAACCCATCCTCAGGGCATGTGCCGTAACTACCCCAAGCCCGCCTTCCATAGGCCAGGGGCTGGCGACTAGCACCAAGGCGTAAATCCCAACAAAAGGAAAGGCATTTCCTTTGAAATGTAAACAAGCACCATAGAGTAAGCAAGCAGAAATGTAAACACTAAGTAAAAACTGTAACAAACTGTGATGAAAGTAAAAGGGGCCGGAAATACAAGCCCAACTGTAAAGTACAACTGAAAGGGAAAAACAACAACTGAAAAGAAAAGTGACAGCGTCAAGCCGTCCTCTGGAAGTCCCACATGAAGGGTGGGTACAGATAGCCACCTCTGCTCCTCGGGTCCACCTGACCGCTCTGAGTACGTCCCGCCCAGTGGTCCACCTCCAGGTACCGTCCTGCTCTGCACGCCTCCACCACGATCAGCGCTGTCCGTTGTCTGCAACCAAAACCACGAAGTGCGGGTATAGCCCATGCAGGGGTGACTATTAGCTACTCAGTAGGGACCCTGAGCCCCCCGAAGGTCTCCTGAAATCCACAAAGGATAATCCACAAAAAAAAAGATACAACCACGAAGTAACATCTGACACGACTTAGGTATATGCCCATACATATACCTATGTCATCAAATCTCGTTCGGCTCCAACGTTCGAGCCCAAGCACAACCCAGTCCACACAGGAAAGAAAAATGGTAATTCCACACAGGATAGCTCAAAACAATCCACATAGGAGTGTAAACAGAAAATCCACACAGGATATCTCAACACAATCCACAAAGGAGAGTAAACAGTAAATCCACATAGGATAGCTCAACACAATCCACAAAGGAGAGTAAACAGTAGATTCAGCTCACACAGGTATAGTTATTCAGATGACGATAAAGATGATCACTGATTCATCTAAGTCGTCAGACCCACGAAGGATCGATATGTAACTAACCCCCACAATGACCCACACACGATCAGGCCCACACAGGACCTGTAGGCGCTGGCTCACACAGAACCGTTGAGCGCTGACCCACACAGGATCGGGCGCAGACAGGACCTGTAGCACTGATCCACGTAGGATCGCTGAGTACTGTAGTCGTCGCAGTCCACTGAGGATCTCTGCACTATTGTCATCGCAGTCCACTGAGGATCTCTGCACAGTCGTCGTTGCAGTCCACTGAGAATCTCTGCACGGTCATCGTTATCGAAGTAGCAATCGCTGCCAGCTCTAGGGTTCCCGCACACAACAAGCTCATTCAGGAGGGTCCGCTCCACGAGCCGAGAGGCCGATACATCAACTGTCACAATGTTCTAAGTTGATGTATCCAGAAGTTCCGTATCGTCAATAGGAACTCAACGCCGCAGACGGCGCGTCAATCGGATGCCCGGTCTGAGAGTTATTGGCTTTTTCGTTCGAGGGGCCCGGTTGGTTTTTAAGGCAAAACCAACCCAACCTACTCCAACTGCGTCCAAACATCGGGTGGTGTATTCCAAAAGATCCATCTTACTTAGAGGAATTCAACAAAGCTGACGGCACGTCAATCAGACGTCCGTAGCTCAAGATATGAGCGTTTCCGCTCAGAGGGCCCGATTGGTTTCGTGTACGAACCAACCCGGCCGAACTCAAAGTATTCCGAAACCTTGAGTGCAATATACCGAAACGACCATCTCGGCCCAAGGATCCTATTTCCACTGACGGTGAGTCGTTTGGAGGCATGTAGCTCATGTTACGGGCATTTGACCAAAAACGGTCCGAAGATGGGGGGTCCGGGCCCGGGCCGAGCCGGCCCGCCCCCCCTGGGCGGCCGAACCGGGCCGACCCGGTCCGACCCGGTCGGACCGGCCTGGCTCGGCCAGCCCGGCATGGCTCGGCCGAGCGACGCGGGGGGGAGCCGCCACCCCTGCGTGACACACCCGCGGCACCCGCGGGGTGTCGCCTGGACAGGGCCGAGCGATGCGGGGGGCGGGGGGGGGAGCCGCCGCCCCCGCGCGACAACCGGATGCGGCTTCAGCCGCGTCCTGCGCTCGCTGGACCCGTGCGGCCGCGGGTCCGTGAGTGCCGCAGCCGCGACTTCTGCCGCGACGGCCCTGTCCGGCGGCGCGCCGGGGCGCCGCCCCGGCGGCCCGCGCCGCCACAAGCTTCCACCAGCCACCGGAGTCACTCCGGTGGTCCGATTCTATTCCCGTCTGCGCCGCTGCTCCTCTCGGGACTCGCTCTTCACTGCGGAACCATCACACTTCCGTTGCGGCACATTCCGTCGTCGCCCATCAAATCTGCACAATAACAAAGAACGACAGAGGGTTATCGGGCCGTGTTCGTTTGGCCCGCACTCTCCGCGTTAGTGATAAACAACGGGAGGAACAATATTCAACATATGAATACATATCCGAAAATAATTTTTAAGGAAATAAAAATTGTTTATGAATCGGGTTCTTCATTCTTGATTGGAAACAACACAGGAAAAGGGGGCATTTCAAAAAATAAAATCCCTACCTCATAGGTCATCGTCGTACGCACGTCCTTCACGGAATTGCTTGTTGCAGAAGGAGGAGATCGTCGTGTCGTCACGGAAGGTCGTCGCGTCGACGCGCAAACCGGTGTTGAGTCGTCGAACTCAACAGATAAAAGAACATATTTAATTTAATTATATAAAATTAAATATGTTTTTTGTTAGAAAAGACACAAGGAAGATTTAAGAGGAACCGGGAGTCTCTTACCTCATACAGCAGATCGAAGATTTATTGCGGAGGAAGAGACGTCGCAGAATAAAGTTGCAGGAAGGGAACATCGGCGTCGCGGAACACAGCGTCGCGTCGTCGACTTCCATGGGTTCGGTGTTCTTCGTCGGAGGCCGGCGTTTTTCGCGTTCTTTGCGTTTTTTGCGAAGGAGGATGAAGGCTTAAGGATTCCGTCAAGCCTCTCAACGAGTAATCCTTCAAAAGACCTTGTTGGTCTTATTTTATTATAACGCCAACAAACGAAAAGGTATGTAACGACCCATCAATTCATTGTATTAATTCAACGAAGATAGCAGCTCATTTAATTCACGAAGAAAACCGCCCTATTAAATGGTCTGTTAAAAATTTAAGAAAACGTGTCAGTTGACTTTCATAATGAAAGGTTTTTGTGGGTGCGTTACTTAGCGGAAAGAAACAGTGGGGCTCGTGCAGGCCCCACCTCACAAATATCCTACCAAGAGGGTAGGATATTTCTGGATAGTACCATATCTGGTTCAACTCAGTTTAAGCCGCTTTCAAGTGTCTTCAAGTGGCATCCAAGTGGCTTAAGTGAAATAAAATAAAGTTTGTCGAACAATTTATTTTATTTCTTAACTTTATGCCCAAAAATTAAAAACCACACCCAAGAAAACACAACTCCGGAAGAGGAGTTTCTAAGCAAATACCGGCACTACGATTTCATCGGTGCCCTCAGAATTTGATTCCGGGAACCAGTTCAAAAGTTAGAAAAACCCGCTCGTCCGTTCACTGAACGTACCTGAGCCAAACTTCAGAAAATGATTCCGGGAACACCGGGCCTCGGAATCAGGTGCTGTCAGAAACTGCACTCTTGTAAAATTTCAAAGAAAATAAAGAAAAAAATTTCCTTCAAATTTACGGGTCTTTACAACTATAACCATATTAATTTTTATAAAATCATATATGACCCTTATATCATGTTTTATCACCTACTTGCTAATAATATTTCATTAATACAATTGTTTCGTGTGTTAGAGAATTTATTTTCACAAGCAAGTTTTTTTAGAGAATATTTGGTTATTATGTATATAATATGGTTGCATCATATCCAAAATGATATATATTTTATAAATATCTTATTTATCCATTATATTAATTGTTATAATAAATCTGGAAATTTGGACATGGAAAATGAATAATATCGGTTCATGGTAATGATAGGTTGTACGTATGCCTGAGTGACATTATTGTTTTTTAATGGTTGAAAGGGTAAGTAATTGAATGTTATAATAATATTAAAAAGTAAATATTTTTTCACAAATAACATATATATTCATTATTTCCGTCATTATGGAAATCTATTTGAACCAGTGATAGAAAACAAATTATATTTGTTCGTGAGGTGGTAGTTCACTACACACCCAAGTGATAGTTTTGTTTTTTATTTTATGTAGAATGGTATGTGAAAATTAAATTCCAAAAATAACAAAATTTAATTATATGGTTTACAGTGGTGTTAATATATTGTAATTTTTATAACCATAATTTATTGTGCTAAAATAAGAATTATAATGACTTAACATGTTGATGTTAATTTCCTTCTCTTAGAGAAACCTCCACTGGATCTCATATTAATAACCATATAGTTGGTATTTTAGTAATAATAATAGATATATACTATTTATAATAATTCTTTGGGGAGATATTGGTAGTTTTCTTTTCATGATAAATGTCTTGATATGTGAAAATAAGTTAGGAGAAGTAATTCCTAATTATAATTGACATGAGTAGAATATTTATATTATTTAAATGTTTTAATATAATGTCATGTATATTTAATGGTAAAATGGATAAAAAAATTTCTTATTAAAAGGAGGTATTGTTATGGTAAAACTAAAAATAATAAATATAATTTCTACAAGTTTTTAGGTTATTTTGACTCCTATCTTTTTAGAATAACCCCACGTAAACCAGTGTTAATCTTAACCATGAAAAAAATTATTTATTTTCATTACTATTCATCAAGAAAAAAAATTAATCAATTTTAGGGATCATTATCCCAAATATGGAATCCATTTTATGAAATATATGTCCTAAATGTGGAATAATTTAATTTATAAATAACCCCACAACTACTATTGAAAATTGGTTTGAAAATGCATTTTTTTTCAAGCATGTGATGACCTTGAATTAACTATATGACTAGTAATCATCATTTTAGGGATTGGAATTAATAGAGTTAGATGTGTTATTTTTAAATATAATTTAAATAAATCCTAATTAAATATTATTGAAATTATTTTAAATTAAATACATTATTCATTAAAAAAATGTTTTTTGAAAAATATCCATTTTCCTCCAAATGATCTCACCATAATTACTACCAAATTGATAGTAATTGTTAAGATTAGATATTATAACAACATAACAATAATAAAATAAGAATATTTATATTTTATAATTTTAATAATTTATAGAAGCTTATTTATAAAGAAAATATTCAAAAACGTATCATAAGATTATTTTGACCCAGTATGTATAGTATTGATATTCATCCTAAAAATTGAAATTTTTTTACCGTGAATTATTTAATTGTGAATTATATTTTAGTTTTATTAAAAAATAATTTTCACATTATATATTTGAAAATAATTTGTTACATTCTTCCCTCCTATAAAAATTTTATCCACAAATGTTTCATGGATATTTCTTTTCAAATAAATAATTTTGGTTCTTATTAACAAAATCCTTGGGATCTCATCTTACATCCTCCATTTTATGATAATTCTATAGTAAATTTATGAGCTGGGTAATATAACTCCTTGTAACATATTTTCTAGTTTAAAAATAGTAGATACATTCTTCAAATTAAGATAAATTTGGTTCAAATTGTATTTCATCATATGTGAGAACACGCATTGGGTCTGGCATGTGCTTCCGTAAAAATGGTATATAGAACACATCATGCAACTTAGGAATGAATATTTGAATTTATAATTAGTAATACACACTACCAATTCTATATATAATTTTAACATGTCTAATTTAAATGTGGTTCTATTTTACATTATTACAAAACCATATAACATACTTACATAGAGATACATTCAAGACAATGTGATCTACTAGTTGAAAGTCCAAATATTTCCATTAGCTATTACTATAACTCTTTTTCATTATATGAGATGCATTAATATATGTATAAATAGTCATTCCTTCCTCATTGTATCCTCGACATTTTTGGAACCTAAAATTATCTTTCAACCAACTTCATCATATCAAGTTAGAGTATGACATATTTATCCATATAATTCTTCATACATCACCATTTTAATACTTGAATGAAAAATGATATTTCCAGGAAAACGATAATATTAATTCTAATAGAAAATACCTTTAAATTCATAAGATTGTGATTTAAAATACCTTATAATATTTGAATATTAATTTCTCACCATCCCTCAGTTTGAGTGTGGAAAGAGATAATTAAATAATGCTCGGTATCAAGAGACCTCTGAATAAATATCTAGAATTTAGATTTAAATGAATTATCATGATCATGAAAAGTTAAAATAGGTTTACCATGAAGTATTAAAGAATAATTAATATATAATATTGGAATGTTATCAAGAGATAAATATTCTATGATATAATTTAAATATGAAATGTTTGTTAGTTGATAAAAAATACCACATATTTAACCATTATATATCGGAGCCTTTGTTAATCTATTGAAAAATTCTGTAGTATGTTTATACCTTTTCCATAGAGGAATTTGTATATGTCTCATAACTCCCTAATGATACCATCTTATATCCATCACATATTTAAAAACAAATAAGCATTATTGATCATTAAAAATATCTATCTTTATATTGTCCAAAGATATTGTTCCTCTAAATACTGATACATCTTATTTCTAACATGGCCTATAAAGAAAATAAAGTTATTCTAATAATCCATTAATTACATTTTTATAAGGATTTATGGAAAACATAACCTATTTTAAATTTTCAGAAAGCAATATTCATATACGATGGCTTCCAATTTCACATTATTGATAAAAAATTTATTTTAAAGGTTATCATCCCAATTTTGATACATTTAAGATTATATAATAAATATGGGTTGAAAAAATATAAAAAGTAGTCATGTTATACTTTATTTAATAATTTTGAAATTCATATTTACTTGATCCATAAAACATGGAAAACAATCAATCCTTATTAGGTTTAGGAATAAATCATCGTTCTAGACCATTACAGAAACTACCTTGTTTTTCTTCCATGCGTGGTAATGTATTGGGGAAAAATCCTTAAGTAGCTTGAACCGATGAATTTACAACATATGAAGAACTTTATAGAAAAATATGTCTTTCAGGTTCTTATGTTATGTATATATCAGAAATAATTCACCATAGAGATAATGTGTCTATATCATTGGAGATAGGATTAATGTGACCAACTCAATATCTTGGGTTGGACAGTTCTATTCAGGTTTCTTCAACAGCCTTGATGAATATGAAATAACATTATTATTCTACATAAGGACAAAACTGGGTTACATATTCATTATATAACTTTATATCATAAATCCATTATTTCTAGATTATAGTAACAAAATCAGAGAACTGACAAATTTCCTCATCAATTCTTTAAAAAATTATTTAAATTCCATTATCTATGTGAACTTAACCCCTTTATGAGTATAATTATCTAACAGGTTAGCTGTTCATATGTATTTCAAATAAATAAGTAATAATAAACTACAAAACCAATGAAACTACATACCTCATTTATTTTTTCTGGTGTAGTCCATTCATTGACTACCTTTTTCATCATAAGATCAACTAATATTTTATCTTTAGAGACAATATGGTCTAGAATAAAAAAAATTATGACATAATTCACAATTTCAAATTTTCCCATAAAACCACATTCAAATATTAGTCTCAATAATGATCCACAATTGATTATTATAACCCTTATATCTTTTACAATATAATAATATATCATCAAATAATACTATAAAAACTATCATTATATTCGACTACCGTTGTGTTCGCTAGATCCAAAAAAATAATACGGTGTAATAGTAAATAAAAATGACATTACCTAAACTCGTAGTGTCTATATATCATTCAAAATTATATTTCTAGAATATCATCCTTCCCTACTCATAATTTTAGATACCCAAAACGAAATTTAATATTTGTGATATATTGGCCCTTATGAATTTGTTATAATTACTCATCAAGGTGACTATGATGATACTTGTTATTTATGATAATACCATTATTTTCACTATAATAAATTTACATCCTCCTAGATCTGTATTACTTATTAATGAAAATAACTAGGGATACATAAGGTGACACACTAGGGTATGAAAATAAATTATTATATAACTCATCTATTTGTCCCTAAAATTCCACTAATTTCATACATTTCATATAAATGGATTATTTTATATAAATATTTCATCAGAGAATAAATCAATGGAAAACTAATCCCCATGTTCTAGAGAATTTATGGGTAATTTCTCTAGAAATACATAAAATTATTATTCTATAATTGGTGTATCAAACATTTAATAATCTCCTTCCATATGTTGTGCCTTATCTTTTTATCTAAGAATCTCATTCAGAAGAGAAATATGGGGTGGATCTAGAGAAGACACATATGTTAAATTCCCTCATCTCATGACACTGAATTCCATATCATTATCAAAAATTGTTATTTCATTATATTTGAAATAATTTTTGAAATCATATTTTTAAATCTAATACATAAAATATATTATATAAAATTAAACCATAGGTTTAATAACAATGTATGTAAATAGGGATTCATTATGCGTCATAGTAGGAACAAGATGAAACATCTCTATTGCATTGAGATTTACAGTAATTGTTTTAATATGAAACACAATTGTAAATGTTTTTTGGAAATATATAATTTTGTTGTAAAAAATTATAGATATAAAAGAGTGTAAATATATAGAATCAAAAAAAAATAGCTAAATTTATATAAATTATTAATTTACCTTAAACCACATCTTTAAGAACATAATCCTCATATATAATGATTTCATAACATGGTATGTGGCCCATTAACTATTATACGATGATTTCCCTTGATTCATTGTATATTGGAACGAATAATGGCCCACTTATTCAAAATAGAAGCAGCTAATAAAATTTTTATATTCTTTACCATATATTCATTATACATATGACCCATATCACCACACTAGTAAAAAACTCTCATGACCTTCAAAAATTTTCTAAGATGTTGATTTCCACGATTTTTATTTGATGGAAATTGATTAATAATATTATTATTATTCATTGATGCAATCCCTTTTTCATAGAGTTCAGTAGAAATCTTCTTCCATTGATTTCCATGGAATATTATTTATCTATTGAATTACTTCTTTTTTTGAGTGCGTATAAAAATATTTCACAATATTATTAATATAATTAAGAAACCAATTCCCCTCAAATATATAGATCAATAACATCAATGGAAAGGTAAAAAAAATTTCCATGTTATATATGTAAGATATTTCGTAAATATATTACCTTGTAAACATGTCACCATACCCTACAAAAAAACTCATCTTCTATTTTCATTAAAATGCGGAAAGTTTACTTTATTTAATCCTTTTTCTACAAAGGGAAACACTTTTCAAATATTATTACATTAAAAGATATATATTCTATTCATTCTATTTATTTTTTTCTTTATTCTTCAATATAAATAAATCATTGATCAAATTCACCTTTGAGATTGTATACAGATATTATAAAATGTTACCTTTCATCGTATCCCAATTTTTAAAATACCTTTTCAAGGGATATAATCCATTTCTTATATTTAACTATATTAATATTTCTACTAAATGAAGTGGTGTTATTCACATTAAACAAAAAAATATTAATTTATTATATGGAATGTCATATTCCCTTATATAAAGAAGGATGATAGTAATATCCTTGGTGGACAACCCTAATACGACCATTATATTCTTGGCATCATCACTAGTTTGTATTATATTTTAAAATATGGGGATTTCATTATTGTGAAGGAGTATTAAACAATTTTTTCTACCAAGTTCCATTTCAAAATAATGGAATATATGGAATTAGTTAATATCAGCAATACCTTTAAATAATAATATATGAAAATGAATTATGTGAAACACTTAGCATAACACAAATATTTATTCATATTTTATATAAGAATCATATACTTGTTCTTATTTGAAATTTTATAAAAATATAATAATATTTTCAAATCATTCGTAACGATCTATAAATAAAAGGAGAATTAGTAGAAAAATGTCTAATGGGAGTGTAAAACTAGGCGTAGAGTAAGGGAACATTAATTGTGAACCAGAATGATGGATGATATATACTCGAACAACTCTTGTTAGGGTTATTACACCTAAATTCACCTGTACCATAACCTCATGTAGTAGATATATCCTCATTGAGATGTATTTCTAGGAAAAATGCCATTATATATACCTCACCAAGTCATTAATGATATTATCCTATAATTATACATATCCTAAATTTCTGTAATATGTTTATGTTCCCTAATCTATGTTTTTATTCATATATTTTTTAATATTTCTACTAACCTCCCTCTGATAGAAAATATAATAAACCAAAATCCAGCATCCTTCATCTAATTCATGATTTATTACATTGGAATAGATAAAAAGGATCATACTATAAAGGAACAATCTGTTAAGTTATAAGGACCTAGACATAAACACTACACAATCTAGTTAATTGAATGATATTTAACATATTTAAATTCCCAATGATGTTTTAGTTTTATAGTTTTAGAGAGGTAGGACATAAATCATACATATCAACCCACATGAATGTAATGTGAGTATTAATACTACAATATCCGTTTCATTTATGAAAATAAATTGTTCAACAAAAACAAGAAATATTTTTATGAAAATTATTCATGATATTGACATTGGCATTTAATTTTCACATACCCATCCATAAAAACTGTGAACAATATTTTATAACTTGGTTTGAGCATAACAAGATCAGTATGGGTCATTAAAAATATGGAGATAAACCATTAGTATATAAATAGTTTTAAATTTATGAAATCATTTTCATAAAGACATACTTCTCACCAATAAGGTATAATATACTACTTCATGAAAACCAGATATTTCTATAAAAAATATAAAAATAATTAATTCTATAAAGGTAACATGGGGACTTACTTACATAATATTTTAACTCTCATGGATAACTTATGATTCGTTACCCTCATTGCTACCTTATAATTTAATCCTCACAGCTACCTTATAGTGTAACCATCAGAGTTACACTTGGAGTAACCATTCGAATTCCATCCAACATAAACATACCCAATGATTTGGAAGGAGATATAGTTCCTTGACATCATAATAACAAACTTCCATATACTAGAATGTGATTATAAAATATTAATAATTTCGTGGAAAAATTTATTTTTTTATTTTGTAAAAAATACAAATTTAAATAGGGTTTTAAATTAGGAGACCATTACATAAACCAAATAATTGAATAAAGAATTAATAAAATGAATGAAATAGGTACACTAATTATAAATCCATATAATAAAAAATAATATATTAGATTTTGATATCATAAATAATCATAGCATGTCCTAATCAGTGAAGTACAACGTTAACCCAAAGAAAAGAAATTGGATTATGAATTCCATTACATCATGTTCATGTTACTTAAAATGTGTTTAATCCTCCTGTATAATGTTTAAAATAGTGTTATTAAAATTTTATAGAAACATATTTAATTTTGTAAAACCTAATATGATCATTTTACTACAAAATTTCACCCATTTATTAATTATATTTTGTTATTTCCATTATTTCAGGTGCGTTCATTACATTATTTAAGTGGTCAGTTCATAAAGGATCTCCTTGTCGAAAAGGAAGAGAAACTAGAGAAGTAGAATGAAATGGTATTAATATCATTCAGAATATTAAATGGCAACATAAATATTTATTTATTTTTAGATATGATGATGAATCATTAGTTAAAACATTAATGATATATGTTTCGATCATTTTGTTGGTTATTAGACAATCAAAAACTAGTTTCGTTATGTAATTTAATATTACCTATATATGTTAATTAGAAAAAATAAAAGAGTTTATATCATAAACTCTACAATATATTTCAACAATTAAATTTTTTTATGACTAAACATGAAGGGGTAATGGAAATTGAAAAAAAATTGTCAATAATGATGATAAATCAACATATCAAAGATGGTGGTTTTATTTTTAGAATAAGAGGGAGAGGAGAAGAGGTATGATGATAAGGATTTCAAAAAATGTGGAAAAATTATTTTATATATAAGATACAATATTTTTCATTCATCTTGGAAATGGGGAGGTGAAAATAGTATAATAAAATAAAAGATTAAAATAAAATAAATGAAAATGAGAGAGGAATTTTACCACTTCATTAATTCTCCATATGATCCACCTTATTGACCATGGTTTTTGAATTCGTGTGAGACCAAAAGGACTTGTACATGGGAAATATGATTTAGAAAAATATTGGGAATAATTTATACTATTAAAAAATCTATTGAGTTGTGGGGAGAAGAGGTGGTGTTGGGTGTTATTTATAGTAGTGGAATGGAGGGTTTTTTATTATTTTACCCTTTAGTTATTTATTTAATCTCATCATAATGATTTGTTTTAGAATATTGAATAAATAAATAAAATCATCATGGTATGTTTGAGATTATATTTCATACATCATTCATGATATTAATAATAGTGTATTAATATTATAATGTATTAATACTACAAATTACCATATTTTACGATTCAAAAAAAAATTAAAGTATTTCAGAAAAAATATCAAAAAATCACCACAACCACCAAATGATGTGTTGAATTCAAAAATTTAACCGATTTTATGATAATACATTTCTTAATATGGGAAATTTAATTTCTAATTAAATTCATAATTTTACAAAAAAATATCATTTTTAAAACTATAAATTATTTTTTGTTCTTTAAAAAAATTATTGAAAGTATCATGAAATTATATTATAATAATAAGACAATAATATAACAATATAAGAGTATATTTAATAAAATATATTTAATTAATTCTTAAATAAATTATAAAATTGAAATAAAACATATATGACTTATAAATAATACCAACACTTAATTTATTATTTCCCAAACATTTATTTACATATTACATGATATAACTATTTCATGATTTTACTTATAATATTAATAAATTTTATTTATACTCTCAGAGTTTATGTTACTATTCAATTTTCCATGCTCATATTTGTAATGGTTATGTTACTATTCTTAAGGCCATGTTACTATTCCATCAGTTTAAATTCCTTAATTTCTGTAAATATAACTTGTTCTATTATACATTTATAATTAATTTGAATAATTATTTTTAGAATGGAAATAAATTACTTTATAAGTTACTAGGTCGTTACATTCTCACCATCTTCTAGAACATACATCCTTATAATTTTATTTCAGTTATCATATAAATGGGGATACTTTTTCCTCATAACATTTTTAGATTCCCACATCGATTCATCAACCATGTGGTTCCTACACAAAACCATAACCTGGTGGATTGGATTATTTTTTCAATGCAATCTATCTTCGATTAAGAATCTGAACATGTTTATCTTCATAAAAAGTTTATTTTCCCATCTGAATTAATTGTGGGCTCAAAACAAGATAAAAAACTGGAACATTATTTCATAACATAGAAACATAAAAAACATTTTGTACCTAATATAATCATGGAGGAAAAGATACTAGATAGGATACTTTTAAAACATTCTCTAGGATTTCATATGCTCTAGTGAACCATGGATTTATCTTTCCCTTCTGAAAAAAACACATAAAGGTTTTATATGGATAGATCTTATGGAAAACTAGATATCTTAGTTCAAATTAAAAGACCTTCCTCCTATTATATGCATATATTTTCTAACTGCTATGAGATGTACTCACATGCTGGTGGATCATCTTCACTTTCTCTACCACCTCTTCTACTAATTCTTTTCCAATAAATATCCTTTCCTGGAAGTCATCCCAAAATGCTGGAGTTTGACAACGCTTTCCATATAATTCCTCAAAGGATACCAACTGTATACTTGAATGAAAATTTGAATTATAAGAAAATTGAACTAAAAAATATACTGATCCCATCATCCATGGTAGTCAATAGAAAAGGCTCAAATAATATCCTCGAATATCTTATTTGTTCACTCAGTATTTCCATCACATTGTGGATGAAAAGCAATTCTGAATTTTAATTTTTTTCCTAATGAATTTTAAAGTCCTTTCCAAAAGATATAAGTGAACTTGAGATCTTTTTCAAATACAATTGAAAGTGGAATTTCATGTTACCTGATAATATCATTGAGGTATAATCGAGAATGCTAATCCAAGTACATAGTATCTTGAATAGGAAGTAAATTTGTAGATTTAGTCGGCTGGTCAATAATAACCAAAATTTCATTATTACCTCGATAAGTCATCAGTAGTACAACAATGATGTCCATGTATATAATTTCCCATATCCACTTTACCACTGGTAAAGGTTGAAAAGTTACTCTATTTTCAACAATATGAGAAAAATAACTTTCATTTCCATTTTTTAATTATTTCTAATTTTCATTATATGTTATCAATTATATGGGTTCATTATTGTATGAAGACTAAAACTATTTCTGAAAAACTAATTATTTAACTTTATAATAAGTCTTATCATCATAAATAATAATCCAATCTATACCCATAATTACATAAAATTATACTATCGGTGAAACAAAAATGTTTTTCAACCGATTCCATTACACAGACAATAACAGGAAGATCATCATAAATCATTTATTCTATAATATTTCCCACAGTGTTTTAACCATATGTTTTGGTATCATTTCTTGGGGTGAAATTTCAAATTTACCTGAAAATTTCTCAGCAATAATCGAATGTGTGGACACTATCCCAAATAAAAAATTTGTAAAATAAGATTAAAGAGACAACATACCTTATACCACTTCATTGGATGTACTAAAATATACTGATGTATTTTCAAAGGATATCACATCACCTTTCTACTTATAATATGGCCACTTACCATCATTCAAGTCTTTTTTGGGCATGTACTTCATAATGATCCATCTCATCACATTTGAATCATTTTATAGTTTTCTATCAGAATTAATCTTAAGATCAAATTTATTGCATTCTCAGGCCATATTTTCATACATGAAACATCGAAAACCTTTCCAACATTTGTTAATTCATTAACCATGTTTCTTTTTCACCACTCACCCCACAAACCAAATGCTAGAATTTCTTACCATTACATTTATTTGGTTTATTCTTACCCATTTATTTCCATCAGGACCTTTTATTTTACATGTTGTAAAATTACACATTATCAATTTAAAACTCCATTTCTACCCTAATAGAAAATCAAATATTTCTCTCATAAATGATTAATTCCCTAGAGGCCAATTCCCTTTGATATCATGAGTTAAATATTGAATATAAATTATCGATTTTTATACCAAGATCCCAATTAAGATTTGGAGCATCCCTTTACCATCATGTGAAGTTTTATTCATAAACGAACACTAAATCTTCTTATTTTTTCCTTAATTGATTGTATTGATTAGCCATCCTAAATCAAACAATATAAGTAAATTATTTTTCAAGGAAAATATTTTGAAATTCAACCCATTCCAAGAATTGATCTCATAGTTGTCATTGGTATTCTTTACATTGGCCACCACTAGTCCTATTTACCTTAAAAATGATAAATTTTGAGACTAAACATTTGATTATATTAACTCCCCAAGTCATTGAATATTATTAAAATGAATTTTATCCACACTTCATCCACCTATGGTTCAGAGGATCCCCCTAAATCAAGGGTGATTCCCCAAAAAATGTTCCACTATCATCATATTTGTTTTTGGTAGTTTTGGTTATTCTCTTTCATTGATCACACCGATACATATATACTGTTTTAGATGAGGAAGTATTGTCAAAAGCTGCACATTTCCAAACTATACCATTCCATGTTGTATATTTCGAAAGAAATTAGCCTCTCGATTCATTCTTACATCACCTTCCCTATTTCTTCTGTAGAAAACCATTCTGAATATGAAAATCATAGGGGAAGAAAAAAGGTAATATTAAAATTATATATCACTTAAATATAATAATAATTTAAGAATCATTTATTGTATTCTGTTATCATAATACTAACCCCCTAACATATATAATCTTTCAGATGATACTTACTATGAGGACCTGGACTTAAATATTACACAATCAAGTTAATTCAACTAGATTTCACTTTTTTACATTCCCAACGATTTTTTAGTTTAATGTTTTATAAATTTTTTAAATAATTGAAACATATAAACCCACATTAATACAATGTGTTTATTACTAATACAAAATATATTTCACCAATAATACAAAATGTTTTAAAGAAATATGAAATTGTTTAATCAAACGTGTTCATTATATTCATCATGGCTTCTCCTTTCTCTTACCCATCCTTAATCCCAATGATTTTTTTTAAAATTTGGATGAGGGTAAAAATATTATTAAGGGTCATAAAAAATAAGGATTGAAACAATTTACACATTAATACATATAAACTTTTGAAATCATTTTCCCCAATGCATACTTATCACCCAAAAGGTATCATATACTAGTTCTTGAAACAAGAGATTTCTATAAAACATATAAAACATAAATAATAACATGAAGATAAAATGGATAATTAAATACGTAATACTATAACCATCATGGATACCATAATATTTGTAACCCTCACGGCTACCATACAATGTATTCTGTGTGACTTCCTTATGGTGTAACGATCATAGTTACACTTGGAGTAACCATACAGACACCTTCCAACATAAACATACCCAATCCATTGGAGGGATATATAGGTCCCACCCTTCATCATAAACCCTTCCAAATTAAAAGAACATAATCATAAAACATGAATAAATACATAAAAACATTGATTTTTTATTTCGTATAAATAGAAACCTCAAGGGGATTTTTAAAGAGGATTCCCCTATATATACTATTTTATTGAAGTTTGAATTATTAAAATTAAATTAATATGTATAATAAATGTAAATCAACATATTAAAACATAATATTTTAACCATTCACATAACAAAAAATATTATCATGAGAAAATCAATGATGTAAAATGTTACTCCAAATAATAGAAATTTGGTTAATAATTCCTTTATCTTTGGTTAGTCTTAATTAAAATGTGTCTAAACACATTGTATAATGGTTAAAATATTTTTAATAATATTTTATTGATTTTTTTATTTTTATAGCACCTTATATGAACATTTTATAAAATAAATCCTCCTATTTATTAACAATATTTTGTTATGTCTATTATTTCTAGTTAGTTCTTTACAAGGTTTTTATGGTTGGTTTGTAATGTATTTTGAAGTTCCTAGATTAGTTTGAATCACATGGAGGTGGAGGGGTGAATCATTGGTCCATTTATATCATTTTACAAAATGGAATATTTTCAATTAAACCTCTATAACTTGTTAAAGCCTTGATCCACTGTCCTTGTTTATTTCAACCTTACCTCGATTGATGCTATAAATGTAAAGGCACTGTACACAAAGATTTACAACATTCATTGAAAAGACCCTCTCATTACTATTATGGTTATTATCCACAATAATTCGTTTAGTAATTATAATTGTTGATACATATTCACATTGTATCTCTCTTGAGTCCCACAAAAGGTTCTTTATAATTCTTCCCAAAGTGTTACCAGAGTTCCACTGGACTAATTTAGAGTCTCACTGAAGACTTATTCTCCTCCCTGAATCTCATAGGGGTATTCTAGCTATTGAGTCACATGATCATCTTCTTTTGTTATTTTATTCTTTTATTCACTTAGATTAGCTTCTGATCTTCCCACATAGGCCTGCTAAATCACACTTTCATGTCTATATCTTCATGGATCTTTAACAACCATCACATTGGTATTTTTTCCTTTCTCAATAATTCTAATCAATTAAGTTGATCAGTTATCAGTCTCAACAATGCTTAGTAAATTCTTTCTTCTTATAATGAAGACATGTCCTCACTTAGATGTGTGCCAATGGTGCACAGAATTTCTTTAAGAAAATAATATGCATGGATGATCTTTCACAATATCATCACCATCCTTCCTCATGGATTCTCAACTATTGAACAATCAGTTTAAAGACCTTCTTTACTCGATTATGATTCAGTCTCAAAACTCATATATTTCATTCATGGATTTCGTGGGATCCAATACTTCTAGTATTTTTATATCTCGGTTTCTTCTTCCTTAGTTAAATAGATGAATGCACTATAACTGCAGCATGTTTTCATGGAATGAATCACATAGAATTATGTGATTATTAAAACACTGAGGATCAGCTCATTTTTCATCATCTGAATGTATTATACTTTATGCATGAGTGTCACAAAATTGCATATTCTTGTTTACACATATTCACTAATAATATTATTTCTTCTTTTAAGTGTTTTAATTTGTGCATATGCATGCATGCATGCATGCAAGCACAATCCTTTTCGTCCTTGTGTGAAAACCACAAATGATAAAACACTTTGAGCACACGCACACAATGTCTTCTCTTTTTCCTTAATATTTCACTTATTTTTGGTCTTAGCACACACAAACTTGTTCTTTTTAATTGGATTTCAATTACATGTGTGTTTCCTCATGCCCGAATGAGGGTATTCATTTCATTGTGTTCTTCTTTCTTTCTTCCTCCTTCTTATCATGTGGACACACACTTTGTTCTAATGTTTGCATTCACATGAACTCACCCATTCATGCACCCTAATTATTCTTTAATTAAATCACACACACAACCAAAATAAGTGTGACCTAACCTTTGGCTTGTTTGAGTATCCCAAATCAGGCATATGCATGCATGATCATCATGCATGCATTATCCTTCTTTCCATCTGAACAAACCCGAATGGATGTGTGTGGGTTATTATTACTCTCCAAGGTAATTGTGTGTATACACTTTCCTTTTCTTATTCTCACGCAAAAGGGGTGTGTGGGTTCCCTTCTCTAACTATAATGGTTCTCTTTCCTTTTCTTCGTGAACCAAAAATGGTGTGCATCTTCTTTCTCAAACCAATTGGTTATACCTTCTCCTCCACACAAGGTTTGTTAGGGACTCTTTCACAAAATTAATGTGAGGAAATCTATTCTTGGTGTAGAAATGGACTATATGGGATTGTCCTCTACAATCCATTAAGTGAATTGCAGTTCTTTCTTCACAAACTAGGGGCTACTCTGCAGTAGCTCTGTTTCATTAGAGAACCAAGATCTCTCTTCAATGTGAACGATAACTAGCTGATTTTGGGTCGGGGTTCCTACTTTTATAGGAATTGGATGTATGATAAAATCTACCTGAGATTCTTTGGTATTCAAATCCTGTAATACTCATATTCTTTAGTTTGATTATTTCAAACACGGATATGAGATACGTCGCATATCTCACTTTCTTTTTTTTCAACTTGAATTCCTCATTTCTAGTGAAACTCATCACATTCATTCATTTTCTAATTCAATAAAATATTCTCTTTGTACATTGAACAACATGGTCCCGAAAACATCATTTTCTCTTAACCTATGTGGATTTCTCATTTCAGTCACATGTATGCAACTTTTAATTCTTTCATGTCTTCAGTTCATTTAGACGATCACCATGCACGTAGCATGACTTTTAACAGTGGTTGAGAACTTAATATATGTGGCTCAACATCATCTATAGCGAGAAATGGGGTCGGGATTAGTGGATGTTGAAGATGGCCTTGGGGTATCTCCTCGGTTGTTGGATCGACTCGGATCGATCATAGATTACGGAGATTATAACATGAGAAGTGGGAGGGAGCGTGCGACTCTGATTAGATGCGGGATCCGATGAATGACACAGATCACATTCGTGTTTTTAAAATGTATTCCCACATCAAAATGGCTTGTGGTTTTCTCATGTATTAAATATCAATCCATAAAGGCTTCAGCTCAAATTACTCCTCCTCCCTCCATGGTACTGCCTCGTACTGTGTTCACCCTGCGGGCATGCTCTTAGCACCCCCTCTTCTCCTCAGGCGTGCACCTAGATCCCAATACGCATACATTAACACATGGTATTATCACTATACGTGATCCTTCGGGCTTATACACGACCTTCATGTGTGCCTATTGTGGGCTATATTCGAGGCCTTCTCCTTGGGAACGGTAGAACCTTGGGTCCCACATATGCCTTAGGTAAGGGCTTCTGCTAGCCTTCAAGATGATACCTAATTTTGATTAAAGGAAGTAGTTTGTGTAAAAACCATGAATGAATTTCTCCTTAAAATTTCAAACCGTATTTCTACATTAAAAGCCCATGAATTCTTCCTTTCTTCTACTTTAACTCCAATAATCATCCATTCCATTCTTTTTAGATCATAAATCTAAGATCTTCAATGTTCCTTTAATCAAATCATAGATAATGTAGAGATCATGTCTTCATTCCTTATGAATTAAAACACAATGCATGGTCTTCAACACTTCATCCACATAGTGATTGTTGAAGGATTTACCTTACTTATTTCCTTCTATAATTGAGTATTTCATGATCTTGTTCATGTGTTTTAACAATGTATCACCTTGATTCAAGTCTTGGATATTAATACTAGTTCGAAAATCATCATATTTTTATCCTCATGAAGAATTGACCAAGTGTATTATTCAATGATTTGAATCAACAAAAATAATATATGGAATTAATAACTTTTTCATTAATAACTTTCATACACAAATTGAATTATCGTTGACAAAAAATTAAACTATTTTTCACATGAATCTATTTTGACAACAAATGAAACTCTTATGCACATCAATCTCCCCCATTGTATTTTGTTATCAATACTACTTAAGCACACTTTTAATGGGTCAATATGTGGGAAAAACTTTTCCCCTCCTTATTAGAAACCAAATGAAAAGTTGTAAGTGGGGTATCTTCAAAAACATGTCCTCCTCCATTTGAATAATATATTTTGGAATGATTCTGAGAGAGAAATTTTGTCACATGGTTCACTTAACAGAGAGCATTTAGTTAATAAAATCTATGTCTTCATGGGAAAACCCAGTTTAGAAAATAAGAAATATATGATAGAGGTTTTCAGTGTTGACCATAAACAACCATACATGTGAAATCTTGCTCAATATTTATCAACTCTTATTCCAGGGGTTGCAAACAATCAGATTTATCAATTAAATGCTAAATCCTGCTCATACATCAACAAAAATATTAAATGTTTCATGTGAAAAGATAAATCTCCCCCATTAATCCAATATTCTGATCAATCATGAACTCCCCTTAATTGATATGATAAATATAATTAAGACCAATGGATGAAAGTGTGATTGGAATACCTCAATTTATGATTCTTGAGAGGATATGATTTTCATGATTTTTCTTGACATAATCCATGATGTAATCTCTTTCATATACGCCCTCAATGGGTGCACTCCCATTGAATTACCATGGTGGAGAATATCATCATATAAGCTAGAAGAAATGAATGTTGATAATATTCCACTATTGATCACTTCATGTAATTATCAAATTATGAATAATGAGTTTAACTTGTAGTTCTCTACTTTTTTCATTCAACTGTCATTTTAATAATGACCATAATCTATTAATTCTCTTCAATTTAAGAAGACATGTATAACAAATGTATATTGGAATAAGATGGGACACTTGGGAGATTCTTAATAGAGGCACTAGAGATGAGAAATTTCTCTCACCCCAAGAACACATTTCTTTTCAGCTCTAATGTGTCTGGTACTCTTCATGATGATGTCAACTCTCCATTTGGAATTTTTATCTTTCTTTGTCAGCATGGACCCTTTACATTAATTCACCATCATCTTGGGTGGATTTTTTTCCTTTACTTATTCTAGTAGTGAATTAGTTTCCACTGGTGCATGTTCTTAAATTTTCAACATCTCCATTTAGCCTAGTAAAATAGTTATACATTTGATTACATGATATCTGGCCTTCTTGTAACTTCCAAAAAATGGTGACAAGACACTTGGGATATAATGCGCTGACATCCTTTCATGAAATTAGAATTTTTCTTCATGTGGTATGACCTGTTACCCTTTTCCTTTTCATTAGCTAGTACTTTATCTTCAACTCATTACAATTCTGAAGAAATTCTCAATTTATTAGGCATGATAACTAAACATATCTTCTTAACATTTTATGATGTTGAGCTTACATAAGTGTTGTCACCCAAATTTACCCAAGTTTTAAGGGTCAAGCAGTCGCTTGCAGTGTAGCTTGGGTTGTCGAATCCTTAGATACCAAAGAAGAAACATTAGACACTCAATAAAAAGAGATGGATTTTTAGCTATGAAGTGGCCAACAAGGGTTTATTTTAGATGGTTTTAAAATTGCACTAAAATATATATATGAATTCAAATTATGAGAAAATGAGTTGATCCTAGGTTATTGCACGGGGTGGATTGAATGAATTCCTTTTTTTAGGATTTTAATTTCATTAACTCGAGAAGGATTCATGTAATGAATTCAAACTAACCTAATCACTTACTAATTAAACACCTTCAAAACCCATTCTAATCACCTATACACATGTAGGATCATTTTAATGCGCACACCAAGGTAAAGGATATAATTAGCACATGAAATTGGGGTGAATAAATTCAATAAGGAAAAGGAAGAATTGAAATCATTGACTGAAAGAAACTCAATTAAAAGAAATTAATAAAATTTAGAGAGTGAGAAATAATATTCAATCCAGCCCCCTACTAATCCCTTGAATCAACCCATAAAAGAGATATCCCTCCATTTATGACAAGTTCTCAACGGAATCGGAAAGTAGACTTATGAGGGTGGAATTGAAGAAGTAAAAACAACAAAAATAACGATCACTCCACCGTTGTGTGAAAAAAATCACAAGGTTTGGTGTGAAAAAGTTCACAACTTGAGGAAAAAGTATCAAGGTTATATAAATAAGAACATAACAATAGAATATGAAGAACTTTTATTAAAAACTAAGGTGATTCGAACAACTTACATGGGATGGAATAATGCTACAAATACAATTTGGCATAATAACATTACAACCAAAACAAAGCTCCAAGATCACTAAATCCTCCACCATTACTGCCTTAATTAGGAAAAAATTAATCCTTTTCTGAGCCCCAAACATCCCATGTTCCTTTAATTAATTTTGTTCGGGAATGGTGGGTGAAACATTAATGTAGAGAGACATTTCCACTTCGTGCCCCAAAGTTGTAGCCAGCTTGCATCCACCTGAAGGACGCACCTACAGGACCTTCTAGAAGCCGAATTTCAGTGGGCCCTTGAATACTTAAATGAATCCCTGGATTTCCCCTAATATCCTGCAATATCACAGCCCAAAATAATAAATATTTCGAGAGATATGAAATAAATAGTGGGCTATTTTTCTGGACCGCAGAATCTGTCCCAAAATTGCATCTTCCACATGGGTCGCCTTAATCACCACAATGTAAGACGAATTAGCACTAGCTCTAGAAGAATTATTTGTTCCCCTATATGTCTTATATCTTCCAAAAACATTCAGGCTTCATTGGGCATGTATTGAGGGCCCCACAGTCTGATCTGTGGGATGATATTCGATCTGCCTTCTCCAAAATTGTTTCCTTTAATCACCAAATATCCCCATCATCCTTTATGAATCCTACATTGATACCTAAATGAAAAATGTTAATATTTATGTTTATATCCATTTCCCAAAATAACAAATTAAAATATGGATAATTACATTCTTTAAAATTAGAAGAAATATTGGGCCTAAATTGGTGCATATTACGCATGAAGTGCAGACATGATGTGAATGGATGATCAATATTAAAATCCACTAACTCAGGCCCATAAGATCAAAAATGAACATTCAATACCCTAAAAATGTAATCAAAATTTTTCTTTTTATTAGATAATCACACCCCCTAATTGTTTTTTTCTAGTCCCGAGCAAAATATATCTCACAAAAAATGAAATTTGAATGACCTTTTCCAAAAAATATTTAATACAAATTTCTCACCCAAAGATCTCATAACAAAAAATTATGAAACCCATAAAAATCATTTAAAAAAAGCTATTTCCATAGGCATATTTCAAGCCCACACCCATTCCTTTGTTCAAATTTATCACCATATTTCATCCAAATTCAATTAAGCATGAGGAAGTGTTGTGCGTCACAATAGACATGGGGGTTCATTTTCATTCGAGGGAGAAAAGGTGGAAGCGCTTAGAGAAATAAAATTTTAATAATAAGATGAGTACTCATTTTTTTATTTTATTTGTTTATTTTTGGATTTTTGTTTTCAATTTTTCCATGGTAATTGAAATTGAAATCAATCGAGTCAACCCTTGTAGCAAGACTTTGTCGATGACTTCCAGGCTCAAAGACCTTAGGGCACTAAGTGAAGCTCACATTCGTGGGCATCATCTCGAGTTTACTCAATCAAAAACTAATTAAAATTACCAAAAATAGAGTTAAGATGACCAACTCTGGGCCAGACAACTATGGAGTCATGATCCCCAAGTGCTGAAAGCCACACATTAGGTCAATTCATTGCTCTACGCACAATTGATTTTTATTTATTTTTGAATACTCGTGTTAAAATTAAAATGATCGACAATTCTATGCTGTTTATTATGGGTCCCCAAGAACTCAAACTAAAACCCCAAAATCTAGAGGACATGCATTGTGTTTTATTAAATAATTGGATGAAAATATAAACCGTGAAAAATCACATCGGAAAACCGCACTTTCCCAAATCTATGCACATGAACATAAACTTTCATTAAAATAAGAATCAACGAATGCAAAATTATTTGATATCCAATTTCAAGGTTTAGAATGTGTGTTATCATGTTCAAAGATAATGAGATTTTTCCTTCCACATATTTTCATCTCCCCCCCCCCACCAACTTAGAAAAACACTTTCCCCAGTGTTTAAAGAATTGAAACATAGAAGGGGTAGGATAGAAGGTCAACAAAGACATTGAAAATGAAAATTATGGAATGAATTCACCTGGTGGTTGATGTTGAAAATGCATTCCCATGTCTCTCTTTTGTTCTGGTTTGTCTCCCAATGGCTTGGACGATTGTGACCATCTTTTCCCAATGACCTATGACATGCCTTTAATTGTTTTTAATAAAAATAATTTTTTTGTATTTTTTAACCTAAAAAACATAAAAATAACATAAACTGATGATACATTGTCTTCTCTTAAATTTCTGGGTAAGGTATTACTCAGGGATCACACCGTGTGACACAGATGAATACAGTGCTCTCTTTTCATACCCATCCTTAATCATAAAATTAGAACATGCCAACAATCTATTTTATTAAATACCTACAAAAACAGAAAAAAATATAAAATGATGATACATTGTCTCCTTTATATTTTCTGGGTAAGGTATAACACAGGGATCACTCCACGTGACACGGATGAATATGGTGCTCCCCTTTCATACCCATCCTTAATCATAAATGAAAAATAGGTCAACGATCTATAATTTTTTTTAAAAAAACTAGAAAAATGAAGAAGAAGGAAACAAAATATGATTCATAATGATTAGAAACATGAAAACCACAGGTTTCCTCCCATGTAGCGCTTTTGTTTAACGTCGTAAGCCAAACATGGATCCTAAATCTATCAATTTTCTCCTGGTTCATAGGTTGGCTCTGTTAACTCAACCTCTATTTCATGTTTATTGAATGATTCAATGAATGGTTTTAACCTATGACTATTGACCTTAAAAATGTTCCCACTTTTGGAATCCTGAATCTCTACTGCCCCATGGGGGCACACATGATGCACTATGAATGGACCTGGCCATATAGACCTTAACTTTCCTGGGTGTAAATGAAGTTTTGAACAATACAAGGGTACTTGTTTTCCCAGTTCAAATTGTTTGACTTTGACATTCCTAGATTGGTAGGCTTAAACTCTAGATTTAATTATCCTTGAATTTTCATAAGCCTCCATCCTAAGTTCCTCAAGTTCATTATGATCTAATTTCCTCTTTTGTTCAGCTAAATAAATGTCGAAATTCATTTTTTTTATTGCACAAAATGCCTTATGGTATATTTCAACATTTAAATGGCATGCTTTTCCATAAACCAACCTATATGGTGACATTCCTAGGATGGTTTTGAATGTTGTATGATATTCCCAAAGAGCAACCAAGAGTTTCTCAGCCCAATCCTTCCATGAGGGGTTCACAGTTTTTTCAAGAATTTTCTTAATCTCCCTATTTTCTATCTCAGCTGGACCATTGGTTTGAGGATGGTACACAATTGAAACATTATGATAAATTTCATACTCAGACATGAGTGAAGAGAATGGGAGATTATAGAAATGATATCCACGATTAGTGATTATAGCCCTAGGAATTCCAAATCGAAGAAATATATGCTCTTTCAGAAATCGGATCACAACATGATGGTCATTGGACTTGGTGGGAATGGATTCAACCCATTTTGAGACATAATCAATAGATAATAGGATGTTGATGTATCCCTTAGAGTTTGGAAAGGGTCCCATGAAATCAATTCCCCAAAAATAAAATATTTCAACGACCAGAATCGGAGTGAGGGGGATTTGATTCCTTTTGGAAATGGATCTTAATTGCTAACACTGAGGATAACTTTTAAAAAATTGGAAGGAATCCTTATTGAGGTTAGTCCAGTAGAAACCACATTGGGGGACCTTTGAAGTGTTTTTCTTTGTAGAAAAGTGTCCTCCACATGCCTCTCCATGACAAAATTTTAGAATGGACTCTTGCCCAAACTCGGAAACACATCTTCTGATGATTTGATCAGGACAGAACTTGAAGAGGTAAGGTTCATCAAACACATAGTGTTTGAAATAATAAAATAATTTCATCTTATCTTGGGTCCCCATGAATTTTGGAATGTCACCAGTCACCAAATGGTTTGCCATGTCAGCATACCAAGGTCAATCACTCACTGAATAGAGGTGCTCATCGGGAAATGAATCAGACACAGAGAGGTGGGGTGAGTTGTCTATGAATTCCATCCTAGAGAGGTGATTAACTACAACATTTTAAACACCCTTTTTGTCCTTAATGGTTAGATCGAACTGTTGAAGAAGAAGGACCCACCTAATCAATCTAGCCTTGGAATCTTTTTTTGGAAAAGGTATTTTAGGGAAGAATGGTCAGTGAAGACAATGATGGGTGATCCAAAGAGATAAGACCTGAATTTCCCTAAGGCAAAGACAACAGTAATAAACTCTTTCTCAGTGGTTCTGTAGTTTATTTGTGCATCATTTAAATATTTTATTTCATAAGAAATGAGTCATGGTGTTTTCTCACACCATTTTCTTAAGACCGGTCCTACAGTGAAGTCACTTGCATCACACGTGAGCTCAAAAGGATGTTTAAAATTTGGATATTTCATGATAGGTGGAGATATAAGAGTTGACTTGAGTTTAAAGAATGATTCGTCACAGCTTTCTGTCCATAAAAATGGAGCATCTTTTACCAATAGAGCACAAAGTGGTTAAGAAATAGAGCTGAAATTCTTAATAAACCTTCTATAAAAACTAGCAAGTCCTATGAAGGACCTCACTTCCTTAACAGTTTTAGGAGAGGGAAGGTGAATAATGATTTCAACATTAGCTTTATCAACTTCAATCTCTCTAATAGATACCAGATGACCTAGAACATGTCCTTCCCTTACCATGAAATTGTATTTTTCCCAATTTAGTATGAGATTCATAACCTCACACCATGACAAAACCTTTTCAACATTTATAAGGAATCCCTCAAAAGTATCCCCAACGATGGAGAAATCATCCATGAAGACCTCTAAAAAGTCCCCCACCATGTTCAAGAAGATTCCCATCATGCACCGCTGGAAGGTACCAGGGGCATTACATAATCCAAAGGGCATGCTCTTGAAGGCAAAAGTTCCAAATTGACAAGTGAAGGTTGTTTTTCCTTGATCCTCTAAAGAGACTTCAATTTTATTATACCCTGATAATCCATCTAGGAAGTAGTAGAATTGATAACCCGCCACTCGCTCGAGGACTTGATCAATAAAGGGTAAGGAGAAATGGTCTTTCTTGGTTTAAGAGATGAGTTTCCTATAGTCAATACATACTCTCCATCCACTACTGACCCTTGTTGGAAGCGTCTCTCCATCCTTATTGGTTATTACTTTGATTCCAGCCTTATTTGGAACCACATGGATTGGGCTAACCCACTCACTCTCATCTATAAGATAGATGATACCGGCTTTTAACAATTTCAAAAGTTATTTTCTCACTATTTCCATGAGATTAGGATTTATTCGCCGCTGAGGATGATGACATGGCTTTGAATCGGATTCTATAACAATTCTATGAGTCTCGATAGGTGGGATAATCCCAGGAATATCAGATAGGGTCCATCCAGTGTCTTTCTTGTGTCTCCTAAGGACATCTAGAAGCATCCTCTCATGATCGGCTTCAAGTGAGGAAGAAATGGCAGCAGGAAAGGATTGATTGTCCCCTAAGAATGCATACATGATTGATGAAGGTAAAACCTTAAATTCAAGATCGGAGTGGTTATCAATTTCCAAAAAAGGATGAGACTTTGTATTGAACTCGGTTTCATTGTTCATATTTCTTGACAAAATTGGTTCCTTGTGAAAATAATTTTCATCCAACAAATTAGCTAGAGTAGTTTCATGAATGGTTATGGACTCGATGTTATTGATTTCACCCATGGTATAATTGATTGGTGATTCTGTAAAATCAACAATAGAGCTATCTGAAAGAGATTCAAGCGATGGAGACAAATTTCCATCATGTGAACAATGAAAATCAATCTCTTCTTGACTTAAACATCCTTCAGTAATTTCTTGATGTTCCTTGAGTTCACTATCAACTCTACCTATCCAATTAACCTCATGGATCTCTTCATCATCCCCAATTTGAGAGTTTTCATCTTAGATGATCAAGTCAAGACTCATGTTTCCAAATGGGATGGTCATGTTCCCATTTCGGACTCTGATAACATATTTGATTGTTGCATGAAAGGGATGACCAAGGATGATTGGGGGTTTCTCCCTTGGACCTATGCTTGGGTGATTGTCAAGAATAATAAAGTTAGCTGGGTAAATGAAATTTTCAACTTTCACTAAAACAACCTTTAATATCCACTTTGGAACCCTAATACTATGATCAGCAAGTTGAAGTGTGACAGATGTGGTTTAGAGCTCTTCTAGGCCAAATTGGCAGTACACAGCATAGGGTATGAGATTGAAACTAGAACCTAGGTCACATAAGGCCATGAAAACATTTCTCTCTCCTAGTTCAACATTTATGTAAGGGAAACCTAGGTCTTTCAACTTAGGAGGAATGGTCCCTTGAATGGTGGTACTCACATTAGTAGCCAAAAGAACATGGTTTTTATGTGAAAATTTTCTTTTAAAAGAGCACAAGTACTTATGGTACTTTGAGTATGTAGGAATGGTTTGAATTGCATCATGGAGTGGAATGTTCAACTTGACTTGTGAGAATATTTCCCTCAATGTTTCACTCAATTCAGGCTTGGTTTTCCACCTCATGCGTTGAGGAAATGGTGCAGGTTGTGGGGTTGTTTTTTGAAGGGTTGTTTCTTTTACAATGTTATCATGTTTTTCAGTTTGATCATGTGGTTCATTTGAATTTTCATTAGTGTTTGAAGCTTCAGATGGTTTTTGAACTATTGGTTCATGTTTGTCAATTTATTTCCCACTTCTAAAAACTGTCACAACCTTTAGTTGTTTATGAGTTGTTTGAGTGAATCTTTTCTCTCCCCATGATGATTATAGTGGAATGGATTATGTGGGCATGGGATCCTTTCCAGTTTTTATGGTTTGGGGTTCTTGTTTAAGGTAAGAGACTTCTGAGTCCATCCTTTCCATTTGTTTTCATAGTTGTTCAAGGATTGGGAGAGGGACAGATTGGGAAGGGGATTGTGTTGGTTGGGTAATCCCAGGGGGATACTTTGGTTGTTGGATGGGTTATTGGTATTGGACTGGAGGATGTTTGTATTGGACTGGTTGTGGTTGGAATTGGTTATGGTTTTGAAAATTTTGTTTAGGGTCGGGATTTGGTCCTTGTGGTTGGCTAGGTTGTTGGTTATCTTTCCATCGGAAGCCTGGGTGGTCATTATACCTTGGGTTGAATGTTTTTGGGTGTTGGGTATTTTGAAAGTTTAGGACATTGACTTCAGTAGGTGGTCCTCCTAAAAGAACATCCTTGATGGATGGAATGGTTGGGCACTTGTCTGTTTTGTGGCCATGTTTTTCACATATTGTGCAAACATGGTCTACAGTTTGGATTTTATGGATTTTCCAATGGTCTATCTCTTCAACCTTCCTAGAGAGTGATACAAGTTTCACCCTATGGATTTCCTCTTCTCTAAGTGTTTGAATTCCAGTAGTTCATTGAGGCTTTTCAGAATAAGGTGACGTTCCCCATGTTTGGTTTTTTTCAGCAAGGATTTCAAGATACTCGTAATCATCATTTGAGGATTTGTTTTTAAAGGTCCCATTACACATCATGTTAATAAATTGTTTGTTCCCCGGACCCAAACCTTCATAGAAAATTCTCACATGTTCTGGAATCGAAAAATAATGGTGTGGAAGCATGTTTAGGGTGTCTTTGAACCTCTCCCATGTTTCATAAAATGACTCTCCCTCTTTTTCAAAAAAGTTTTAGATGCTCTTTTTTAGTGCAATGGTTTTGTGATGGGGGATGTATTTTTTGTAAAATTCTCTTTGCAGTTGATTCCAAGTGTGGATTGATGAATGTATCAGATTATTTAACCAGTTCTTTGCTCGATCCTTGAGTGAGAAAGGAAATAGCCTCATCTTAGCTGAATAAAGATGATGTGGTGAGCACATGGTTTCAAGAATGTCATTGAACACCTTGACATGAAGGTAAGGCATTTCTGACTCCATCCCATGGAAAGTTGGAAGGTGGTTTAGGATGATTAGGATCCAATGGTTTATGAGTTGGTTTCTTTGAAGACCCTCCATTGAAATTGACTCAATATATAACTCTAGTGTATTAGGAAGATTAGGATCCAATGGTGTACTTGACTACCCAAACCTATGACTTTCCACCCTATCTAGCCTGTTTGAGTTATCGTGGGTGTAGGCGGACATGCGCCAAAATAAAAAAAAGTGAGAAAGGGAAAAGATAAGAGATCATGGGTGAGGATAAAAGAATGTGGGTGATGAAAGATGGTTTTTGTCTAAGGAACATACTTGGCCCCCGGCAACGGCACCTAAATTTACTATCTCCCAAATTTACCCAAGTTTTAAGGGCCAAGCGGTCGCTTGCAGTGTAGCTTGGGTTGTCGAATCCTCAGAGACCTAATAAGAACCTTTAGAAACTCAATAAAAAGAGATGGATTTTTGTCTAAGAAGTGTCCAACTTGGGTTTATTTTTGATGGTTTTAAAATAGCACTAAAAGATATATGTGAATTCAAATTATGAGAAAATGAGTTGATCCTAGGTTATTGCTCGGGGTTGATTGAATGAATTCATTTTTTACGATTTTAATTTCATTAACTCGGGATGGATTCATGAAATGAATTCAAACTAACCTAATAAATTACTAATTAACACCTTCACAACACATGATAATCACCTATACACTTGTAGGATCATTTATATGAGAACTCCAAGGTAAAGGATATAATTAGCACATGAAATTGGGGTGAATAAATTCAATAAGGAAGAGGAAGAATAGAAATCATTGAATAAAAAAACTTAATTAAATGAAATTAATATAATTTAGAGAGTGAGAAATAACATTCAATATAGCCCCTTGCTACTCCCTTGGATCAACCCATAAAATAGCTAGCCCTCCATTGATGACAAGTTCTCAACGGAAGCATAAAGTAGACTTATGAGGGTGGAATTGAAGAAGTAAAAACAACAAAAATAACGATCACTCCACCATTGTGTGAACAAAATCACAAGGTTTGGTGGGAAAAAGTTCACACCTTGAGGAAATGGTATCTAGGTGATAGAAATAAAAACATAACAAGAGAATATGAAAAACTTTTATTAAAAACTAAGGTGATTTGAACAACTTACATGGGAAGGAATAATGCTACAAAGACTATTTGGCATAATAACATTACAACCAAAACAAAGCTCCAAGATCACTAAATCCTCCACCACTACTGCCTTAATTAAGAAAAAATGATTCCTTGGCCGAGCCCCAAACATCCCATGTTCTGTTAATTAATTGTGTTGGGGAAAGGTGGGTGGAACATTAATGTAGAGAGACTTTTCCACTTCTTGCCTCGAAGTTGCAGCCAGCTTGTAACCAACTGAAAGACGCGGCTACATGACCATCTAGAAAGCCGAATTTTAGTGGTTCCTTGATGCCTTAAATGAATCCCTGGATGTCCCCTAACATCCTGTAAGATTTCAGTCCAAATTAAAAATTCTTTCGTGAGATATGTTATAAATAGTGGGTTGTTTTTATGGCCCGCAGAATCTGGCCCATAATTGAATCTTCAACTTGGGACGCATTAATCACTAAAATGTTGGACGAATTAGCACTAGATCAAGAAGAATTATTTCTTCTCCTATATGTCTTATAGACGCTCGTAAATTTTGGGCTTCATTGGGCATGTATTGTGGGCCCCAAATTCCGATCCGTGAGATGATATCCAATCTGTCTTCTCCAGAATTGTTTCGTTTCATCACCAAATATCCCCATAATCATTTATGAATCCTCCATTGATCCTTGAATGAAAAATGTTCATATTTATGCTTATATACATTTTCGAAAATATAAAATTAAAATATGGATAATTTTATTATTTAAAATTAGATGAAACATTGGGCCTAAATTGGTGCATATTAGACATGAAGTGCACAAATGATGTGAATGGATGTTCAAAATTAAAATCCACTAACTCAAGCTCATAAGATCAAAAATGAACATTTAATACCCTTAAAATGTAATAAAAATATGTGTTTTTATTGTCTAATCAATAAGGGTTCTTCATTGTCTTAAAGATACCTTTCTTATGAAACTTATTATGATTATCTTCAGGAAAGTCATAAGTAAATCCCATTTTCATGTGGATTGATTATACTTTTATTTTTAGCTTGCTTCCACTCATTTCCATATATTATTTCTAGCGATCCATGGTATGACCTTCATTCCACAGTAGAAACATATTTTCTTGGTGGAGATGAAATTATTGGAATCTATCTTGAACTTATTCTTGGGAATAATTTTTTTCACTGGTTTCAAGAATTCATTGTATTGCATATTCCCAATAGAAGACTATTCAAATCCATTTTCATTCTTATAACTTTTTTTGTTCTATGATTCTCCTCAATATATACCCGAGTCATTGTATGACTAAACTAGAACTCAACATTATTGGGACCGCTTATGAGGAAATTAACATATATGTCTTACAGATATTCAAATCTATTATTAATAGACATATTCTTTTTCATATTTGAATTCTTCTGTAGCATTTTAGGTTTCTTAATTTCTTCACATATACATTTCCTAAATGTAGGCCATCCATAATTTTCATATGATGACATATTATTCCAACAATAATTGGGCAGATTCACCAACATCCAAGAACACTATCAATAGCCAAAAAATATCCTTATTTTACATGTAGTATCATTCTACCGAGATTTTGTGCATTTTTTATGGAATTGTCTTTCTTTATTTAGAGATTATTTTTGGGAGTTTCTCTTATTAATCATTCCAGTATACACACTTGATGTTTTGATCGATTTATTAGATTTTTTTTATCAATCCACAACTTCTCGGATTTTAACACTGAACTTGTACATGAAGATGAAACTACATTAGTATAAATAGAAATAACTAGGTCATGGGATACATTCTTCTTGGAGGATTTTTCAATTGTATTAGAGAATTAACTGATGTTACTTTTATCATAATATTCCTCAATAAAAACTTGAGTGGCAACATTTCTTCTTCCAACTTATTGGGACGTTTCAGCTTGGGGTGATTGCTGATTCATCATTTTCACTTCCACATCTAAACACATCATATTGAGGGATTTCTTCTCATCCTTAACTGATCTCATCTTATGTTCCCAATTCTCCTTGAGCATTGTTATTTTTTCATCATGCAAATTTCTTAATTGTTTAAAAGTGATTTCAATCCCCATTAGCTTGTTGGATTTTTCTTAAAGATGGGTATCTTTTACAACCATAGAAACTTTGATCATCTTTTCAAATGCATGTAATGCTTATACAAATACAGTTTCAAAGAATTGTTTCTCACAAATACATCCCTTCAATTATTCAGCAACATGAGCATGTCTTTCCTTGAAAATAAAAATTGTTTCTTCCTTTTCCTTCACTAGTTTTTAGAGTCTTGGATATGCCAACACTTTTATCCAATGAGTCTTCTGTGGAACTAGCTTCTTCTTCCAGCTGTAATTTTTTATATTGAAGAGCAATAATTCTGGTAGCATTATGTCTTGACACATCAATAGGTACATTATTCAGATGAACTTCGAGTGAAGTATGAAGATAACTAATTTATCTAACAATATAACATATTGAATAGGCTTCATTAGAAGAAGAATAATTATTATCACATGTTGTACTATTAATATTAACTTCAGTAAAAGGTGTATCCCCACAAATATTAAGATTATTCTTCATCTTCTTTGGTTGTTTATTCTTTTTATTTTTACGAGTCTTGGTAGAAATATCCATTTTAGGATTCTCATCCATATCCTCAGATCTGTACTTCATAAATAATCCCATGGCTCATTTAGAGGTGACCTTCCATTTGATACCAATTGATGTGCCCAAATTAGTGTGAATCCCTGTTAGGGGGAAGGGGTAAATCAATGATCCAATTAAATCATTTTACTAATTTATTATATTCAATTAATCCTTAATGGCTTGTCAAATCCTCCATAAAATATTTTTATGTATCTCAACCTTAACTCAAATGGTGATGTAAATGTAAAGTCACTAGACACAATCATTTATAGGGTTTTGTTCAAATGCCTACTCCATGCTATATTGATTATTATCCCCAACGAAGATTATCCACTATAATTAGGTTAGTTATTACAGTGGTCGATATAGAGTCTCACTGTATCTCTCCCGAGTCCCACATGAGGTTCATTATACTACTTCCAAATGTGTTACCAGATTCCCACAGGCCTACTTTAGATTCTCACTGAAGACTTATTCTCCTCCCTAAATCTCATAGGGGTCTTTTAGCTCTCGAGTCACATGAGCAACTTCCTTCTTTAAGTTCATCTTTGATTAAATATAGATTATTTTTTTATCTTCCCACACAGGCTCGCTGAATCACACATGATTATGTTTCTCTTCAAGGATCTTCAACCAACATTGTTATGGTCTGTTGGCCTTTCTCAATAATTCTGATAACATGAGTTAATCATTTATTAGTCTCAAAAAATTATCAGGCAATTATTTCTTCTTCTGATGAAGACCTAGACTCACTTCAATGTGGGTGAATAGTTCACACAACATCTTCAAGAATATAAAATGAAATAATGATCATGCACAATATATACACTATCATTCATCTTGGATTATCAATTACTGAATAATCAGATAAAAGATCTTCTGTACTCTGTCAAGATTCTTTCTTAAAACTCGACTACTTAATGCATGGATTGAATGGGATCCAATACATTTTGTTTTTTATATGTTAGTTTCTTCTTCCTTAGTTCAATAGATGAAGGCACTAAAACTTCTCCTTATTTTATTGGAACGAATCGCATACACTTATGTGATTATTCAACCACTAAGGAACAACTCACCTTTCATCATCTGAATTGATTATGCTTCCTGAATGGGTTGCATGGAATTGTTTCTTCTTTTTTTCACATGTTCACTAATAATATGGATTTTTCTATTAAGTGTATTCACATGTGCATGTGAATGCGTTCATGCATGCACAATCAATTTCTTTTATATGTGAAAATCTCCATGGATAAAACACATAGATCACTCACACACAGTCTATTCTATTTCTTCTTTTCTATTTATCTCTTATTGGGTCTTATAACACACACATGTTCGTTTTAATTGGAGTTCTATTAAATGTGGGTTATCTCATTCCCAAATGAGTGTATTCATTTATTTGTGTTCTTATTCCTCTCTTACTCATTCTTCACATGTGAACACACACATTGTTCTTATGTTTAATGAACATGGACTCCACCATGAATTCACCCTCCTTTTTTGTTAATTAAATCACACACACAACCCGAATAGGTGTGACCAACCCTTTGAATTGTTCGGGTATATCAAATCATGAATATTCAAGTATGAGCATCATAAATGAATTATCCTTCTTCTCTTTGTGAACAAACCGGAATGGATATGTGTTGGTTATTCTTCCTCTCCAATGGTTGTGTATGTATAAACTATCATTTTTTTCATACACAAAGGGTGTGCATGGGTACCCTTCTCAAACCAGAATGGTTCATGGTCCTTCTCTTCACGAACCACAAATGGTGTGTGGCTTCTTTTTGTGAACTAAGGGGTTCGATCTTCTCATCTATAAAATTGATGTGCAAGAATCCTTCGCACAAGATATGCACGAAAATCTCTTCTTTGTGTACAAATGCTCTACGAGGGATTTTCAATCGCAATCTAGGATGTGCTTCATGGTTCTTTCTTCACAAACCAGAGGTATTCTCCATGGTAGCTCTATTTCTTTAGAGAAACGATAGATATCTTCAATGTGAATGACAACTAGTTGATTTTGGCTTAGTGATCGTCTTTTTATTGTAAAAGGATGCATGTTAAAATCCGCATGAGATTCCACATTATTCAAATATTTGAATACCTATGAACATCAATTAGTATATTTCAAACGCGAATATGAGATACACCACATATCTCAGTTTCTTTTTGTTCAACATGAATTCATCCTTTCTTGTAAAAATACTCCCCTGAATTCATTTTTGAACGCATGAAAATATTATCTTTGTATATCCAATGACATGGCCTCGGAAACTTCGATTTATCTTGGACTAGATGGATTTCTTATATCAGTTGTATGAATGAAACAATTAATGAATGCATGTGTTCAGTTAGTCAAGACAATAATCATGCACAAAGCATGAGCTTCAACAGTGGCCGAAAGATCGATCTCAGTGGATCGGCTTCATCTGGGGTGAGCATTGGGGTCAAAATGGATGGAGGATGAAGATGACATCAGGGTCTCTCCTTGTCCTTTGGATTGAGTTGAATCGATAACAGACAGTGGGGATTATAACACAGGATGCGGGATGGAGTGTCCAACCCATATTAGATATGAGATCAGATGAACGGTAGAGATCACATCCGTGTTTTCAAAATGTCTTTCCACATCAAAACAAGCCATTGTTTTCTCCTTGTTTTAATATCAATCCATAGTGGCTTCATCTCATATTACTCCTCCTCTATCCACGGTAATGCCTCGTACCGTGTTCACCATGCAGGCGCGCTCTTAGCGCCCACTCTTCTCCACGGTCGGGCACCTAGAGCTCACTATCCATGCTTGTGTGCATGGGTTGATCATCGTGTGTTCTCCTACAGGATTATACATGGCCAACATGTGCACCTCTTGAGGATGGATTTGAGGACTTCCCCTTTGGCATAGTAGAACCCCAGGTCCCTCATATTCTTTGGGTGATGGCTTCACCAAGCCTTCAATATTGGACCCAATTTTTTGGTTAAGTTAGTAGTTAATGTAAAAAAAGTATGAATTCATCCTTAAAATGTCAAACCATAATTCTTCATTCAAATCCCAATAATACCTTCTTTATTTTCATCAAATTAAAGACTCGTCCATTACTTTATTTTTAGATCATATATCTAAGATCTTCAATGTTCTTTTAATCAAATCATGGATGATGTAGAGATCGTGTATTCATTACACATGCATTTAAACAGAATGCAAGGTCTTCAACACTTCATCAACATATTCACTATTGATGGATTTACATTATTCTTTTCCTAATGTAATTGAGTATTGAATGATCTTCTCAAACTATTGTAACAATGTATCACCTTGATTCATGTCATGGAACTGAATACCAGTTCAACAGTCATACAAGTTATATCCTCTTGGAGATTTGATCAAGTGTAGTATTCAATGTTTTGAATCAACAAATATTTCTCGAGGATTCCCCATCTTCATCATCAATACCTTTAATTCACATATTTTCTTCTTATTAACAAAAAATAAAACTCTTATGCACTTCAATCTATATTGAAAACAAATAAAACACTTATGCATTTTAGATTTCCTTGTCAAAAAGGAATAAAAACTATAGAAGAAGAATGACATGGTATTAATATGTTTCAAAAATATTTAATGATACATTAAATCAATTTATTCTGATATTATGATGATTCATTAGATAAAAAATTAATGATATTTGTTCAGATCATTTTGGTATTTATTGATAATCACAAACCAGTTTTGTTATATAATTTAATATTATGTATATATTTTATTTCCAGAACCCAACAGTGGTTATATCGTACACATTAAAATATTTTTATCCTATAAAATGCGTTTATGACAAGCAATTATGGTGGTAATGGAAATTGAAATCACATCATCTATAATGTCCTTAAATGGACACATCATGAACAATGTTTTTATATTTAGAGTAAGATAGAGAGGAGATGGAATATTATGATGAATTTTTTCATAAACATGATAAAATTCCTATATATATAATGTAATATGGTTTTAATTCCTCTTGGATTGAGGGGGGTGAAGATATTATAATAAAAATATTAATAAAATAAAATAAAGGAAAATGAAAGAAGATTATTACCTCTTGATCTCTCCTCATTGAGGTCCTCCTTTAATCCATAGGTTTTGGCCATTGGGTGAGACCAGTTGGTCTTGTACATGGAGAAGAGGATTGGGAAGAATATTGGGTATAATTTAAACTATTATCAAATCTTGAGAGTTGTGATGAGATGTCGGGGTGTTGGGTGGTATTTATATTGGATGGGAGTAGGGGTTTTTGATTATTTTTTCCATTAGTTTATTATTTTGGGTCAATACAATGAATAATTGGATAATTATCACTAAATACATTAAAATAATCATGTGATGTTTGATATTATGGTTCTTACGTTATTCATGATGTTAAGAATTGTGTACTTATGTTATAATGTATTTATACTGTGCAATGTGGAACCTATCGACTTTTTATGTTTCTCCCTCCAGTGGGAACCTATCGACTTCCAGGGATTACCCTCCACCGGGGCTGGGCAGGGGGTCACCTGTCGACTTTGAGGAGACCTCTCGACTGTGGGGCAGTGATGAGGTGTGGGTTGGCATTCCACTTAACACTCAACTACAAGGGCCACATTCCCCACCGAGACGCGTCCTTGCGATGTGACCTAAAACCGTGTAGGCGAGTCAGTGCCTCCCAAAGAGGATAGTGTCAAGGTGCATTGATTTGAGCCCCTTGACTTGCAGTTCGGGGTAGACGTGAGGGATGATGGACTTCGATGGTGTTTACTTCTGGGACTGTTGGCTACTCACTTTCTTGGGGTGATCTATGGGTTGGAGATCCCCATACGATCTTGTTCAGGCTTCTTGATTGAGTATATGGATATGTATATACCTTGTTCTAGTACCCACTTCTTGGGTTTTGGTTACAATACTTCCAGGAGAGGCGAAGACACGCGGGGTATGCCACGTGATTTCTGTGTCTAGATTCTCGTGGTTGGACGAGTCTACTCTTCTTCTATAGGTAGAAAAGACTCAATGAGAAGTTCATCTTCTCACCATTTCCAGCTCCTTGTGTCTGGATGAGTCTACCTCCTTTCTATTGTTGGGTTGAGCTGGGCTCTCTACTATTACTCTACTACACTCTTTTTTGAACTCTTTACTACACTCTCGGTTGTACTCCATTACTTTACACTGTATGATCTACTGCCCACCCTTCGGTACCTCTTTTGTTGCTCCCTCTAGCCTTCAGGGTATCCTAATGAGTATTTTTATACTCACCCTAGCTTGGGCTTTTCCTGTACTTGGTGTGCCCTTACAGACAACACACAGGTTGGGCATGACATTATAGGAGCTTAGGAGATCAGAAGCTTGGACCGCGTGCGGTGGTCGTAGTCAGGTTCCAGGTGGGGGACCCATCCAGCTGTTTACTTTTGTTCACCTGTTTCCGAGTTGTGGCACTTTTTTGCTTGGGTGCGAGTTTTTCCACTTTTCTTTTCAATTAACATTCAGAACTTGCTTTATACTATTAGAGGTCGATGCAATTTTGTGGTTTATATATATAACAGTTTCCCTTTACTTTACTTGTATTTATATTTTTACTCTGCACTATTGGATTGATTGGGCTTCATGTGTGTGTAAAGGTACTTAGGCAAAGGCCTCCCCGAGTTGTTTAGCCTTCGGCGCTTGTCACCAGCCCCTGGCCTATGGAGGCGGGCTTGGTGTGGTTGCGGCTCGAGCCCAGGTAGAATCGGGTTGTGAAATGTTTATTATATTATAATTAATATGTCCTAATTTAATGTGGTAAATGAAGAATTGAGAAATATAGAGACTGATGAAGATGATCACAATCACTTAGAAAAAATCCATTTGATCCCTTATTAAGAACAACATGGTATATATTTTATGAATAAAAATATAACTATAACAAGGATAATGGTTTTGTGGATATATTATCATAGGATTTGGTCATGATAAATTCCATAAGATGTTTGAAATAGTGAGGGGAGGTTTTTCACTTTTATAATTCATGTGAGTGGGACACATGTAATATTTCAATGTTCTAAAATAATTTCAAGTAAAATTTACGAAAAAATGGATAAAAATGGATCATAGATTATGGTGAAATGATTTGGGTAAAAATTTTCCAAACCAATATTGTTTCAGAAGTGTTTATTTAATTTTAAACCCTATAATTTTTAGTTCACCCTCATGTAAACTAGTTTTTACCTTAAGTATGGAGAGATATTTTTACTAACTTTTCTATCATGTTTGACAAAATTTGAAATTGTCCACATTAATGTTATTAGAAAAATTGATTCAAAATATGGATCCATTTTATCTAAAATTCAAATCCCAGAGTTGGAATATTTTTATATATGAATAAACCTTCATTTTTGTTTAAAAAATTAATTTTCAAAACAAAATTATTTTTCCTGTATATGATGATCATATATTAACAATAAGACAAATTATAATAACTATATAGATTTAAATTCATATATTTAGATATATAATATATATACATAAAATTTAAATAATTAATCATTAAATATTTTTTTAATTAATATAAATGGAAATACATTATGTATTTAATAACAGTCTGATGAAAAATATCCCTTTTACCTTCAAGTGATATAATATTTATTCTTATCAAATTTAGATTGATTACGTGGTTAATTTTAAATAATACAAAAAATTATTATAAATTAATTAAGAATAGTTAAATACAACTTTTTTATTTATTTATAGGACCTTATTTCTACGAGAAAATGTATGATCCTGCCTTCTTCATGGTATGTCCCACATTGAGTTTTTCGTTAGACCAATTTTTTTGGGGTTCCTTGTATTTAAATCATTTTCATCGAGTCTCATTCCAATTTAGAGAACTTATATTAGAAAAAGGGCCTAATTAACATGGATTTTTCTTTATTTTAACTAATGGAGTTTCAGTATATGTGTGTTAGATAGGATTACAAAAGATTCCCATGAGTTTTGAAATCTTTAGACGTGGTTCAGGATCTTCTATGGAAGTAAATATTAAATATGCCTGTAGTAGTTTACACATAGTTTAAATAAATTACATTATATGTAACTAATTTTAGGAATATTTATTGAATTTAAAACTATCCATGAACTAGTTCATGATGTTAATTAATTATACTTCATGAATCAACATTAAATGACGTCTAATGTTCATGTATGGTGAAATTCACCAAAGGCAACATGAATTTCTGCATTATCAATAATTGAGAATAATAAAAGTTTTAATACACCTAAGAATTATGTATTAATCTTATATGGTCATGTTTAAATCCTTGATTTGCCTTTTTTTTATTCCTCATGTGTGCAGTCCAAGTTGAATTACCAAGTTAGTTTAGAGCACCATCATCCATTCTGAAAATCTGATTCATGCAATCAATCTCTAATGAATTGTTTTTTTAGGTTTTCATTTATCTTCAATTTTTCCCAAGTTGGGGGAGTGGGAAATCTTCATGAAAAATTTAGTTGGTGTTAATCATGATATTTTGTGGTGAGGGATTTTTTTGATATGTTTTCAAACTCATTCTTATTGGCCTTAACGGTAAGAAGCATCATGTTAATCACTGATTCAAGGTAGGTGGTCTAAAACCAAACCCTATGGTCAATTTAATTATTATGTATGTGAAAAACTATGAATTTCAATGTCATAATTTTCATATAAATTAATTGATTCATGAATGATGATAAATCAGGTTTGTATTATTCATTGTATCCATTTGTATTCACTGGTGTTGAGACCTGGATTATAGATACCCGTAGGGTGAAAAAAAACTTAAATGTTAATGAATTTGTTAGTGGTTTAATATATTTTTAACAGGACATGGGACCTAAAATTATTTAATTCGGTGTAGAATCACCATGGAAATAGTTAAATTTGTAATTTAAATATATTGGTTTGATATGATATCATTAGGCTAAAATTAACTTGTTAATGGTTTTATACCAATATGATAAATGAAATTTTTAATTGAAATAAAAATAGAAATTTAATGAATTGTCCATTAAAGCTGATAATATGATATTTTCAAATCTATTATTTCATTACTTGTTTTGGGATACATGTTGTAATCTGTATATAGAAATCTTGGACTAGTTTCGTATTGTGATTCTTATAGAGCAGGCATGACCCATTTTCATAATTTAATTCTTATATATAGTGATTGGAATAGTTTAATGCTATAATTCATAAATTTTAATCTTGGACCAGTTTCATTATGTAATACTTATCTAGAGTGCTTATCATAATTTTATTCTATAATGATTATATACCATGATTTACCCAAATTCAAGCTGAAATGATTAGATATAAGGATATGAACAGATGATTAAATGATTATATGGAGTTTTTTTCTTAGTTATCTTATTGTGATATTGGTTGTGGTTATTTTTGGAACGGTTGTGATAAATGCTCAGATAAAATCCAACATGGTGCTAAAGAGAGTTAATTGTTATATTTTATTAATTGTTTAAGTTAATACACTTGATTATCATTTAATTCCATAGACTTATTTATCATCCTAGTTTTGTTTAGACATAGTGGTTTTAACCTATAGAGAGTTACACACTACCTATTCAGGTTATCATTTGGTACCCAAGAATATTACGATGATGTAGTATTTTATAAGGTTAATAGAACTTTGGGATGAATTTTTCATTCTTAATTTTTGGGAGTTTGGAGATAAAAAGAATAAGGGGTTCAAAACCATATACTTTTTTGTTTATTTGTAATATTTGATTTCTTTATTTTTATTATTTTCTAGTTTACATTAGATATATTCCTTCCCAGAATTAAAATATTTATAATTATTTGGATTGTTGGTTCTCTCTTTTATTTCACAGTTGGATTTTGTATTGTTTACATTATATTCAATTAGTATGATATTTATATATATTCTATTTTTTCAACTATATTTTAACGTTTAATGATGGGGTATATATTACTCACTATTATCATCAAAAATTCACTTTTATTTGTTATCCTTTGGCATTTATGGAGGCACACTTGATGTCCTGTAAGGAACCGAATTTGGCTATATAAGATAGTAATGGATCAAGGGATGTTACAAAGTGGTATTAGAGGGTAATTTTTTTTCTTTCTATTTATTTACTATTTTGTAAAGGTATAAAAGATTCTAGGATATGTTGGGAGTTGGTAGTGAAATTTTTCATGGGATTAACTAACCTATGTAATAGGGTAAATCCATGTGTCGAGCGATGGGATCGTTTTTCTTGATGTTGTCTTATTACGATTGATGTTATTTCACCAATGTTGATTAACATATTGTGTGATTTAGTTTTTTTATTTAGGTTTTTACTCATGGCTAGATATAGATTGATATGGAAATTAATTTTCCATGATATTCACGTAGGGATATATTTTTACATGCATGGTTCATGACAGTGGAATATTTGTTGCACGTGATATGTTTCCTTGTTGAATTAGGAAATGAGATACTTTTTATATCTAATAAATTTAAATTAATTAACAATTATGTCATGCTAAAACACATGTAATCCATCTTAAGAGAGTCCTTAAAAATGGTTCTATGTTTTTGTCTCCTATTGAGGTTGACCTTGTTATAAACTTGTGTTCTAACGAGTGTGTTTTTCATGATGAGAAAATGGATCTATATATTCATTGAATTGAGAAATAAAAGTTTGTCAATAATAATTATCCGAACATACTTGAGCTAATGCCTCAGGTAGTTATTGAGGATTATATGTATTTTTTGCATCAAGATAACTTCTTGAGGGACATGTAATAAATATAATGTGGTATTTTTTATACCTTGACACCAATGTATAAGTTGAAGAGATATTTCTATATATAGAATCCTCCTATATTTATTATGGAGAGAGGACACCATACATCTATTTTCTAGATCAGGTCTGCCCATATGTTCTCTAAGAACCTTGAAGCACCCACAAATATTTGGTTTAATCCCATTTTGTACATTATCCATGAACCTACTAAGAATCAGTGGAACATTATAGAGACATAGAGTTTGCATGAAGAGTTATTCTGGAAGGACATAATGGTAACATTTTTGGAGTGACTTGTATAAAAATAAATTAAAGGATGAGAAATATTGAAATTTATTTCATCTAAAGTAGGATAAAATGTTAGTGATGGAATTTTCTAGACATTTCAAAAATATGTTGTGCCTGTGCTATCTTTATATACTGATGAGATCTCTAGGGTGAGGTGTTTTCCTGATGGAAATCCCCAATAGACCATTTCAAAACTAAAACTATTTCACTTGAGTGTCCTTTTAGATTTGTGAATTAGTCACTCATCATGTAAGAGAAACTAAGATAAATAAAAACCACCATCCATGATACTCTTTTAGGGATAAATAAGATCTCTTTTTCATGATTTAACAAATAACTGCAATGAATGTTATCCCCAAGGAAGTAGTTCTAAAAACAACCAAGTGAGTTGGTAGTGATATTATGACCATGTTTTCTTATAGTGATATTAGTTTGGAATGTTATTTCACAAGAGGCTTTACAATTAGTACCTTGTGTTGGAGTGTCATGCTAATGTTAGGATGTTCCATCATAAGAATTTTAATATGTTCTTGTTGAATTAGTGTAGTGGAAGGGAATCAGGAATAGTACGTGAGTCTGGAAAGGACTCAGCCACCCCTAAGTAAATAGGTTGTTTGATTTCTAATGGATATTTAGTTTGAGTCATTGGGCATGGTACCCCAGTGCATGAGTGATAGTATCATGTAGATGGAATATCATAGGAGAGCCATACTACATCCTAAATAAGATGGGATAGTTAGTTACTCACTTTACATACAACTCTAACTAATGTGGATCAAGGAAGTTCTACAATTTCATGTAGGATTATTATATCATATACCCTTTATTGAATTTCATTAATAAAGGATCATCATATTTTTTATCTACACTATTTTCAAACATTTTGTGATTGGTTTTGGAAATCATGGATGGTGTTTGAAACATCAGCACACTATTGGGAGTGCGGTATGAGAATATCAAACATCGAAAGGTATATTAACTAGTAATTTGTTATTATCATTTATTTTGGGAATAGTTAGTGCTATAAATTGAAAGGTTCATCTTGATTCTTGGTGTATTTTAATTATTAATATGCGAGGGTCATATTGAATATTACTGGAGGGATTTAGCTTTCCATATATTGATGTAGGCAGCGATATTCGACATGGTGAGTAGGATATTTAGGCTAGTAATTTTAGACCAATTTATTATATACTAAATTGTCCCGCATATTAGATGGAAATACATGTTCTAGATGTTTTTGGAATGGATTAAGATACATATACTCTAATAGTTTTCCAATTTAATGATTTCTTTCTTAATCGTTTCTATAGCATACCACCTGAGTGAGAGATTGAGTTCGCGATCATATTCAGTGTAGATGACTAGAATGTTCTTATCCATCCTCAAAGGATTGAACAATCAGTTCTTAGGGAATTCAAACATCACTTGGATAATGTAGAAGACATGAGATTTACGCATCCAACTGAATCTCAATGGGGCTCCCTAGTTTCTTTCTCTAAGAATGGTTATTTTTCATTGTACTTATGTATCAATTATTACATATGAAACTAGATAACAATCATAAAAAAAGATCCCTTCAATGTATCAATTATCTATTTGATCATATGGAATGTGATAAGATCATCTCCATGATAGATTTGAGATTAGTATACCACCCTTTGATGGTGAAACCTTCATACATTCCTATGAATTCTTTTAGGATTAGGTATGGGTTACTGGATTTATTATTAATGTCAGTTAGTTTTTTGAACACATCATCAATATTCATGGACATGATGACTCATATCTTAAATAAATTTTTAGATCAGTTTCTGTTGGTTTTTGTCAATAAAACTGTTCATGTACACTCAGTCAGTAAAACATCTTACGAAACATAATGAAATCATCATTACCACACTAGAATAGAATAATACATACATCTAGATACCCATAATTAGTTTCTGTATTGATAATGTGATCTTATTAGTTCATGTCACCTTAGAGTCTAGAGTTTCAATTGACCTAGAGAGGGTTGTATCCATGGTATCCATGGAGTGATCTAAGAATGACTTCATGATTTCATGTTTTCTGGGTTTACTATGTTACTATGTGAACATTATCTTGGACATATACCATTTGTTTGAATAGATGTCTAGGCTAACCTGGAATGGGGCGATGCCTATTTAGAAATATTCTTGTGAGATAGATTTTTTGAAGCTAAATGGATGAATGAAATCTACACTAATCCTAACATTGCGTATTCTGGTTAAATCATATATAATATATTGAGACCAATACAGAGATGGAAATTGAGATGTTTGGATGCAGTATGATCGAGTGGTTGATTATGCCTCCAAATAGTTGAGACCACATTGGAGGAATTATTCAACTCATGATCTTGAGTAATAAGTGGTGGTATATGCCCGGAGATGTTAGAGACTCAATATTTTGGGTGAGAGTTTTATGGTGTACATGGAACACAAGAGAATAAATTAAGTATTTTACCATCAGGACCAGAACAATTAATAGAAGAGGTGGGTCAAGTATCAATGGTGTATCAAATTTGAGATTTCATATAAACTGGGGAATGGAAACTTAATTGTTGATGATTTGAGATGGAATACATAGGAAAAGGTAGTTTAGGAGTCTAGTAATGAGTGGATGATGATGGCACTAATTTCAGACATATATATAGTTATTCTAATGTCATTGAGTTGAGGATCTTCAACTTCGACATATGTTATACCTCTGCTTCTAGACCAGATCATGAAAAAGATGTTTTTTTGAACTAGAGGGATTATATACGAGATAAAACCTATATATTAGAGAAGCATCACATATATGGTCTCTTTGTAGAATAAATTATCCCTTTTTCATGTGGCTAAGTAAATGTTCATATAGGCTTATATGAGGAACCAATAAAAGAGTTTCATTCATCAAGATGGGTGTACATGTAATTGATATAGAGGTATCATGATATCCATTGAAAATACTATTGGTAGGGAATAGAGAATGATGAAGTTACATTTGTGGAGAGATGTTTCACTTTTTAGTAGGATATGACTGAGAATTAGAGGGCTACTATGCTATTATATCATTTTCCTATTTTGGAGTGGAAGTGATATGATTTCACTATGGATTCTGTGAAAATATTAACTATAAAAAATAAGGATAATGATATGTTATGGGTGATCATGGATTGACTGATGAAGGTATCCCACTTCAAACTTTTTAGGGATACCTTCACTGTTAATGACCTGGGTAGTCTATACATTCATGAGATAGTTTTCTTCTATGGTATTATGGGGAGTATCATTTAGGATAGTGATCCCTCAATCACATTGTGGTTCTGGAAAGGACATCACAAGGCTCTAGGATTATAGGTTATTATTTTGAAAGCCTATTACAGCCATAATAATGGTCAATATGAGTTGACTATTCATATTCAGGATAATATATTATGATCCTAAGTTTTGGATTTTAGTTGTTCATGGGATCAACATATGGAACTTGTTGAGTTTTCATATAATAACATCTTTCATGAATCGATCCACATATAACCATTATATTTTTTGAATGGATGGACATACAATTTTTTACATTGATGGTTGGTGGTAGGGTAGTCAGCACTAGTTGGACCTAGTCTCGTGTTAGATATTTATAAGAATATTTAGTTGATTTGGAGGTTTTTTGTGACAATGAATAGCACGAAAAAACATTTTATTGACCATCAGAAACGACCTACAGAGTTTTAGTTTAGTCATTGTGTTCTCTTTTGGGTGTAACCTCGGTTGGGGAAATACTGTATCAGAAAACATGGTAATATAGAACCCCTATTTATTAGGCCATTTGAGATATTCTAAAGGATAGTCATGTGGTTTTTATAATAGCCATTCAATAGTACTATAGTTCCATTAATGACATGTTTCACATGTCATAGCTTTAATGATATCATCCATACCCTTATTAGGTGGAATATGTTGAGGACTAATTTTTTTTGAAGATGCACCCATTAAGGTGAATCTAATATAGATTTTAGAATATTGGGAGAATTATATCTTGGGTAGAAATATACCATTTGTTTCAATGGAGTGGAATCATGTACAAGTTTAGGAGGTGACCTAGAAGACGGAATCTGAAATGTGAACACATTGGAAAACCTTTTCATAAGACCCCACCCTGATTCATGGAGAATATCAAAAAATTAGAAGTTATATAGTGGTGATATTATAAGGTCCTCTCTCTTTTAATGAATGATCCTCTTTGATTTTTTTTCATTATAACTCTTTTAATGGATTTTAACTATTCTTAAACCTTGGAATTCGTGTTTCATTCAGAGAGGGAGATACGTTTTTCTAGAAAATGTCTTAATGTTTTTGGATTTATATTATTTAACTAATATATTATGTGTATAAACATGTTATATGGACATACAAAGGATTACTATGAGTTCATAAGGATTTAGATATGGTTTGGTCTCTTTTGTAGTAGGAATTAAATCATCTTACAAGACATTTACACACTATGTAACTGCATTACATGATGTAAAACTATTAGCAAGTAGATTTTGTGAATGGAATATAGGATGTGAACATTTTCATGAATTAAACATCTTAAAAATAATGAATCAACATTTCATGAAATGTAATTCTAAATATGTCTTGAATTTACCCAAGGTGACTCAAATTTCAATGTAATCATAAATAAATAATTACATGCCATGTAATAAATATACACATTGTGTATTTAGAAGGGTGGGATTTTATTAATCCATGATGATTTTTTTCATTCATCTTTATAAAATCCAACATATCTATTCCCCAAGGTGATTTCGAAGAGATTTTGGATTGAATTTTTTCATTATTAATGTCCCATTCAAGTAATCGATCTTAAATGAGTAGTTTATCTGATGTTTTAATTTCTATTACATTGTTCTCTAATTGTTATGGTGGAAAATATTTACTACCATTGGGTTTTGTTATGATCATCATGTTGTGTGATCAATGGTTCTCTTTTTTTCTTCTTCTCATTTGTAATTATTGGGGTTACCATATGGAGGTTTTGGGTTAATCACCCGGTTAATGGTAGCTTCTCTATAACGTTACCCTATGGTATATTTAATTGTTATGTGTGTGTAACATAATGAATTGCGCCAACATAACTTATACACAAATTAATTGATTTATTAATTTGAATTTATAATGTGTTTGATTATTAAATTGATCTCTTTAGATTAAGTGTTGTCGAGTCTGTGGTTGTGCCTACTCCTTTGGTAAGAAACCCATTGAATATTAATAAAATGTTTACGTGTTCAATTTCTATTTAGCATAACATAAGACCTCATTTGATATTATTAGAATAGTTTCACCAAGGGAATATTTTCAAATTCGATATTATAATGTCTCTTTTTATATGATATTATTGGGTGGAAATTGAAATGTTAATGGTTTAAGAACCACAAGAAAATGAAATGTATAATTGAAAGGCAAATGGTATTCTTTATAATAAACCATTGAGGATTTTGATAGGAAATTTTGATATCCTTACAAATATTAACAGAGTGGTGAGATTGTCTTTAATAATTTTATAGTGGTCTTGTACTAGTCTCATGATGTAATGAATATATATTATTCTTGATGTTTTCTAATGTGGTAATAAATGTATAGTGGGTTTTTCTGAGTTTCATGTCGTAACTCTAATATAGTGGGATTGGACCATTTTTTATATAGTGCATTTTTCTACATATTTTATTAGTATATGGTTTTTTTGTCATTTTCATGGTTGTTATATATGTTAAAAGATATATTGGCATGGTTCTAATGAATGTTGATTTTTATATTGTATTTATTGTTCATATTAACACACATGATTAAATATTTATTGCAAGTATTTATTTATCTTACTATCTTTTTTAGATATGGTTGGGTCGACCAAATGACTTTTAATCAAACCCTATACGGGTCACTATTTGGTACCTAAGATGATTACATTAATGTTGTTTTCGATAAGGGTAAGAGTCCTTGTTGATGATTTATCTTACTAGATGGGAAATAATTTGGAGATATAACAAAGATGGTTTTTGAGATCATGGTCTTTGGAGATTATTTATGTTAGTTAATTTCATTATTTGTATTATTTTTATATTGAAATTAGATACATTCCATCCTTGATTTAGATGATTTATTATTTTTTATTTGATTCCTTATTTTATGTAATTACCCAACCCTCAAATTCTGGATTCAGTATCGTGCTTCCATTACATTGGTATAAGATACAAGTAAATTATTTTCCAAAGTACCGAACATTTTAGAAGTCTTGTAAACATGATACATTCATGAGTATTGTTTTAAAATAGAATACACTAATTACAAAATACTTTTTCCCTTTCATGGTTAATAAACTTTTTATATCTAGTAAATCCCTACATATCATTCTTAATACACTTTAGTGAATCCGGGAGAAAGGAAAAATTAGAAGGGTGAGTTAAAATGTTCAACAAGATTAATGTAAAGAGTAACTAAAAATGAATCATTTATAATAGTTAATTTTTAAAGGTAATAAGTCATTTCCCAATACATGGAACCAATAAAATGATATGTAAATGTGTAAACAATATGGAAAGGTAAATAACTATAAACCAATTCGAAAAACCAATATAGAATGGTAATAAACAGAAAAAAAATCTATTTTAATTAATAAATGGATAATGAAATGAATCTATAAATATATCGATGAAAAATATCATGGATAAATAAATACTGAGTCAAAATGAAGGAAATCATTAATTATTAGAAGTCCTGTGTCTAGTAAATGAACCAATACCATTAGAACTTTCAAAATGTGTTTTAATTTATTTAAATTATTCTATTCTATATGGAAACAAACTCTATGGGTTTTTTTCAACATGTTTCATCTCCTGAGACATTAGATTCATCATGGGTATTACATTAATCGATTCCCAACACATGTCTTTCTTGTGAAAAGAATTCCTAATAAATAAAATAATCTATTTAATTTATATATAATGTGACTTATCATCAAATATCCATACTTAATAAAAGATACATACTTATCAATATTTTCACAATGGAAAATAATTAAACAAATGGTTTCTGAATTTGATGAATGGGATTACCATTCAATGATAATTAATACGTTCATGAAGAGACTAATCCTTTAAAATTCAAAAGATTATCATAACACTTTAAAAAAATTGAATATTAATTGAAATTAATTAATAAAAATAAATTAAACATAAAATGTCAAGATAATAATGATATTTTTAATATAACAAGTACAAATGATATATATATACTATATACACTATAAGGATAATTAGGGTAAATTAATTGATAAGAGGAAATGAAATAATTTAAGGGGGATAAAAAGAAATCAAAGTAGTGAATGTAAATACAATACCTTTAATAGTAAATCATAAACCATCTATAAGAGGAATAAGGATGGTAATAATATAACATACCCTAAGTGGAATAAAAATGAAGTATTATTTTCATGATAAATAGAAATATTATAAAAAGTTTTTTTAAAATCATCCTTGGTGAAAATATCCTTTTCTATGAAAAATAACATTGAAATTAATTTCATTTAAAAAATGAATTTAAACTTGTAATGGAAGATTAAAATAAATGAGGTTGGGTAAATATGTACATACCATACAGGGTTCAAAGAAAATTCATTTTGCATGGTAAAAATGTTAGATAAATTCGATGGTATGAAAGAAAAAATAATATTTTTTTAAAAAAATATTATAAACGAAAAATGGTTAAAGTATATTTAAGAAAACTTTTTGGTATGGTTAAAATATTTTTGAAAATGATGTTATAAATCTATGTTTTTAGAAGAAAATCAGTTCTCTGACCAAATAGATAAATGAAGTTATACTTTTTTAAAAATATTTTCTAATTTTATTTAAATATTATAGAGTGTAAAAATTGTAATATAAAATGTTTAAGGTCATTGATAAAAAGAGGAGATTAAAATTAAATTTATTATTCGAAAATGATAAAATAACTTCCTCTAATGGAAATTCAACTGTAAACAATCGCGAATAAAATGACTTTGTAAAGTAAACCCTTGAAATGTCCATAACATTGATGTGTGAATAAATGAATAAATATATTATTTGTATCTGCTTAATATAAACATAATTGAAGTGTAAATACATCAGTATATATTCAAAAGTCTTTATACACATAATCATAGAATATCAATAACAACAATGTTATAGTATAATCCAAAGAAAATAATTTGTGTTATAAAATTCCTTTATTACTTGGTAATTTTAATTTCAAATTCTCTTAGATGAAATAATTAAAATTGAATCTTAAAAACCGTGAAGTTAAAAAATTCATGGAATAATATATAAAAAGGTGAAGTATATAAACCACAAAAAATAAATAATTTGTGATTATAGTGTGGGGCTCAAGAATGTAAAAGTGAGTCGATAATCCTGTACTTTTAATTTCCTTTCAGGTGTGCATCAATTAAATTTTTTTATAATGATGTTAAACATATTAATAACTTCTTCTAGAACCATATTAATATTTATTAAATAATTCATGATCTTATTATAATAACTTATTTATCTATTTGTTAAAAATCATTCATTATTTTCACTATTTTGGGTCTTAATTATCTAGTCTTTCTAGTATGTTTTGAATTCTATCTTGTTGTTCATATTAATTAGATCCTTATTTAATCATGGAAAAAATATAAAAAATGACTGAAATCTCTTATGTAGTCCATATATATTAAAAATAATATGAAATATTTTGAGATAAACAATTAAAATCACCATTTATGGAAATTGTAGGCCATACATAGGCATGAATTCCAATTTAATTTATTTTTCTTATTAAATGAATGTGGATTATATGATATATATGTATATTTATATAATAATTATGGTATCATATCATTGTCATATAAGTCACATAGGTTTATTAAAAACATCCTTTATACATTACATGTATATCATGAATGAATAACCTCAATTTGTGGTGGTGGTAGTCACACATCCAAAAACGGTGTTATCAAATCCCCACAAGATGGATTGTAACACCCACAGTTTTTTTCGACTTTTTTTCTAATTATTTTAATATTTTTAGTATTTCTTTCTATTCAGAAAACCCTAAATATAGATTGTGTTATATGAATGAACCATGTTATTGTTGATATATATGAAACACCATGTTAATGTTTCATTACACACGACCCTTATATTATATAGTGGTACATGAAAAACTATGTTTGGAATGTGTTACACATAATGATGTGTTATTTTGAAAGATTAAGTTACACGCAATACTATGTTTTACCAAATAATACTATATTATTGGAATATTAATATTTAATATAATATGATATAACCATATTATTCAAGTATTGGTTATAAATATTATTAACAGACTTTATATAAATATTTGTTTTATAAGATGAAATCAATCATTAAAAATTATTTATAATAGAAAATATATACCAACAGAATATAAAGGATTTTTTTTAATTTATATAACCCCAAAGTCATTTTTTATTAATATATTAATTTTTTAACAATTAGTGAATTATATAAATTAAATATATATGTGTTATATTTAATTAAATACTTTTTATCTTAATACAATATATATTTTTGGTATATGATAAGAAAAAACAGCATTTTATGCAAAATACAATATTTTTATAATAGATTATTTTATCATATTTTAATGTCGACCCCATTTTAAATATAATTTTTAAAAAATTTATGATTTATATATGAAAAAAATTAAATTATTATTTAAAATATTAACATGAAAAATATACTTTGGTTGGACGTTTGTTATTATTCTGATAAACTTTACGTTTTGATGAATAATGAAATATACTAAATTTTTAATTAAGAACAACTTTATCCAAAAAAATAAAATATAGTGTTGAATTATTTTTTAGATTTTTATCAAAGACTAATTAGAACATATTTTATCTTTTAATCCAACATTTTTCATTACAATTAATTTTACATTGTATTTAGATATAAAAACATTTTAATGTTTTGATTGTTTTCCCTTAAAAACATATTTTCTCATTCCTTCAACTAAATTGTTTTTTAAACGAATATTAGACAAATTTTTATTATGAATTTTATAAAATTGATAAAATGTTTGGAATTATAAGAATCCATGTTTTTAAATAGTTTCCTTTTATTTATGGATTAGTTGAATAGTTACTTTAATAATTTTTATTACCATAGTAAATGGTAAATAAATTAATCATGGGGAGAAAAATAATATTATATATATTAGAAAACTACCCTATCAATTGCCAAACTATTATTGGATGATAATAATTATACCATTGAAACATAAGGTTTGTAATTGAAAAATTTATTGGAAACATGTCCATGAAAATGACTTTTATATTATGAAAATCAAATTGAGTGACAAAACGTCACACTCACGCTTTTAATAAGTATAATATCTTTAATATGGAAGTAAATAATTAACATAAATATTTACAAAATGATGATGTAGTAATTATCCAATTAATGAATAAATAATTTAAATGATATTATAAATATGAAATGAAATATAATTTTACTTAATTAAGGTGATATAACATTTATAGCATAATATGAATTATTTGGGGTGTAATTCATGAATTTTGTCGATTTTTTATTACATTATAGATTTTATTAATGTTTATGTATTGAATAATCTCGAAATTTGTATTGAATTTATCTTATGAAATAATGTTCTATTAAATTAGATAAAATAATGAAAATTATATGTAAGGAAAAATCAAATGGATTGAGGTTTAATATATCATTAATTGACCAATTATGTTTAAATTTCACTTTATATGTGAAAATTACATCAACTTAATATTAAAAACATTGTTATGATAATTGAAATAAAAATTGGTTAAGAAAGTTTAAATAAAAAAGATACGATTTAGAATTCAATAAATACCGATCTAAAATTTATTTTTCAATGATATTATAATATTAAATATTCTTATATCTGAATATATGATCTTATGTATGAATTTTAATTTAGTTTTTATTTTTTTAAAATTAATATTTTTATTAGTTTCCAAATGTGCCTCTCCCCTTTCATATAAAAGGGCACATCTCCTTCACTTTTAATCACACCTATAAATCCATTAATCTAGTGGAAAATATTAATAATTATCCTACAAAAAACCTTCCATTAATCATAAAATAATTACTTTTGGAAAAAAGACAACCAAATAAGTCCTTTTGTATAATCCAAAAACAAGATGCCCAAAGAAGAGACAATGTTCATCAATGAACATTTTTGTTTAATTTATTCATCAATCCCCCAAAAATATTTTCATTTCATGTTTATTTAATAAAATAATTATAATATATATAATTATTTGTTCTACATTAATGTTTTTTCCAAAAATTTCACACACTTGGCTTTAATGGGTAACGAACTTACTATTTTTTTGTGTGACTCACAACCACCTTAAGAAATAATGATTTTTTGTTTTTTCAATTACCATCTCTCATGTTTTGAATTATGATGGAAATTATGATTTAATGATATATATTATAATTGTTATATAATTATAAATTTTTGAAACAATATAGTATCAACCCTTTTACCAACTAATCTTTTGGTAAATGATATGTTGCTCATGTGTACGTTTGGATTACCATATCCATGATACAATGTGATTAATTTCTGTTATATATTTCACATAGATGGTAATAAAGATTAATTTTATGAGTATATAGAATATATATGACATAATAATTATTAACTAATTATAATATGTATTATAATTTGTTTACTTTTAATATTAATAAAAATGAAAGCAGTGTTCATGCATGCGTATATCCAACCATCTCCGTGAAAAGTGTGTTTTGTTTTATATATTTAAAATTTGTGAATCACCATAAATACATATATGATAAAAATAAATGCTATATATTATATATATATAATTATTTAGATGATGAAATCATTATTTTTATAAGATGACCAATGATAAAAAGTCAAAACACATGTTAAAAAAAGCAGATATTACCCGAAGTGTGACATTAACATTGAATTGTCAATAAATTGTTAATATGAAATCATAATAAAATCATATATTTTTTTGGGTATAATAATATGGTGTTTAATATATTTAAAATAATCATATATTTATTATTCATGAATTATTTATGTGTATGTTGTGAGTTAATACATAAGGTAAGGGAATTTCGTCTCCCTTATTATTTTTATGAGATACTTGACATATTCACCACTCGCTTCTTTTGTGTGGGGTATGTATAGACATATGACATGTTATATCATTAACTTGATTAATTTAAATATATTAAAAGATTTAATTTATGTATTATTTCAGTTCATTCACGATTGTAATGTTACTCAAGTAGTAATGGATTTATGTCTCACTTTTATTTTTGTGGGACACATGCCATAAAAACTACATGTTTCTTTTATATAGTGTATATACTCCCCATAAATTTAATTTATGAGTCTTATACATAATCTTATGTAATTTTAATATCCATATAATTATATTCCAATCATAGGGAATGAAATTATATTGATTGTAATGTGATGATTATTTAGTTCACAATGTAATCAATATTTAGAAATGTTTTTTAGTCTCCATTGGGGAATATTTATATTCTACATACTAGATTTTTCAAAATGATTTCATAAATGTTTTTTATATTCTCTTATGAATGTTTAAAGTCATTTGAATAATTTTTTACTTTTATTAAATAGTTTTAAAGGACTCTTTTCAATTCTTAAATAAGGTACAATGTGTCCTTTTCAGCCAAAATATGAAAATAATGTTATTAACTTATATAGAATGAATATATATTAATTTTAAATTAATGGCCTCTTCATTATATGAATCTACAATTAAAAACATAAAATTTTATTATGAAAAAAATGTTCTATTTTAAAATTTTGAAACATTTTAATAAAATAAATATTTTTCAATGAAAAATGGATATTTTCTATAATAATTATTTTCAAGTGCTATCTCAAAATTATTTTCCATCCAAGACAACATTATTTGATGTTAATTATGTTTTAATGGGGATATTTTTTATGGACAATATCCATATTTCCTATAGTTGGTTTATGTTTATGTTGGGATGATTTATATTAATCTTATTTATTTTCCAAGGGTAATGTTATGATTTAATGTTGTTTGTGAAATCCATTTCATTACATGGGTTATGATATGTTAGGCCCAAAAGGGGACTAGACACCCTGAGAGGAGGGGGTGAATTAGGGTATGGATATTACTTTCTAAATTATTCCTAACCCATTGAATCATGACATCTTTATTATGAGGGTTACATTGTTTACTCTTTAATTTTAATTTTGATCATTCCATTTCAAATTTTATCTAATTATGATGAACTGCATATAAAGAAATAAATACAATATAAGGCTTGAACGTCCATGACTTGGTTTACCCTCACTAGGCTACATCCATGGAGCATACAAGGTCAATGATCCGATTACACCAAATTCACTAAGTCTCACTGGTAATAAAGATGGTTCAGGCTAGATCTTTTCAATACATAGGCTCAATACCATAATAAGCTTTCGTGGTAGCTCACTTCTCTCCCAAGGGTTACTCAATATGTATTTTTCTATGGAACACTATTAGAGGAAAGAATCATTGTCTAAATCTTCCTTCACCCACTACTCTTGGAAGGGATCCACTCACAGTTTATGGAATTATAGGTCCCTTCATTTGGATGAATGGAAACATCCTCAAATATAGGTAGATTATATATTGATGTTTTTTTCTCCGGTAGATGAATTACAATTTTCCATAGACTATATGTATATAGAAATTACTTTTTCGAACTTCTCCTCTGTGAATTACTTCCACCATGAACTATGCCACACTATGTACCGTGTATGATTAACAGACCACCCATCATCCATAGACTGCCTCTACTTCCACATACTTTCCACCATTTGAAAAATACTTAATCTTTCACAGAACTCCCTTATTCTAAGAACCATCCATTCTACATAGACTACTTATTCTTTTGTTAACATGTTCTCCTCCATAGACTATATTCCTTTCAGGGAAAAAATTCCCTAAAACCCACCTTTTGTGAACTATACTCATGAAATAATTAACCCTTCACAAAATCCTCTCTCGAGAACTCATATCCTTTGTGTAATTTCATTCACATATACCACTTCTACTTTTACAGATTCATTGTGACGAAATAGTCCTCCTTTGCGGACTCCCCATGTGATCTCTTTCAAACATAGCTGAATTTCATCCTAGAGAAAAGATGTTTTCAAATAAAAATTATGCTCAATTATATTGGGATTATTAGTCCATGTATATGAAAATAGATTTTAAAAATACTTTATTATATTATCATTATGTCTTCAATGCGGTACCACCATCACTGCATACTGAGATCCTTACAAGAACTATTTTCCCCTCATAGTTCACGTATTGTCTTTGTTCTGTCGAGGTGGTGGATATCTTAAACAAACTAATACCTTCACTATCCCAAAAATCACCTCATACTTTTTGTGAATGATGATATATGAAGTATAACAAAATCCCTCTATGAAATTCTTTCCTCCAGCAATCCTCACGACTTATTGAAAAGCATTTTATCTATTTGCTTTGTGTACCTTGATTTGTAGTACACATTATGCTACTATATGGAATCCATCCTTTATCGATTTTCCATCAAAATTCTGTGTTATGCCTACACGATCCAGGAATTTTCATTCAAGGTATAAAAATTGTGTACTCCAATAGGGATAATATTTTTTTTCCAAAAACAATCTCCTGATATTGAGGCCCAAAAATTAGGCTAACATTGCGAAACTAGACCACCTTAAACACCTGCTTCAGGAAAAACCATCCATATTGATTCATAGTCATCTAGATTTGAAAAAAAACAAAATCACACCCAAAAACACCGAGAGGACACCTTGAGTGATTTTTCCCAAACATTCTCCCCATTTGGGTTTATTGACTACTCTTCTATATTTTGATGCATCGTTGAAGATTATTCTATCTTCTACCAATATTTCATTTTTGAGATTAACATAGAGATCACAGATTTAATAAACACATACTTTAATCCCACATAATCCATGTTCAACATTATAAATAATATTAATATGAAATGTTTATCAATGAATCACTTCATTCCATTACAACACCACTCATTTTATTTTATCAGGAACCTCATCTACTGTGATGTATCATCATTGATTGATCACTTCTAGAATCATCGTATTTAATTTTCTCCATGTTTCAATGATCCCTATTACATATCCAATTACCTCTATCTTACTACACTACGTAACATCTTTTCTCTGTGTCATAAATAATACATTTTATCTTTTTTAATAGAAACAATTTCTCCCCCTTTGTCAACGAACTATAAGGCCACTCATCTGAGATATAAAATAGGGTAAATAGCCTAGATAATTACATTAGGTGAAAATAGATCATACCTTTCGGATAGGGGTTCCCACATCTAGTCTTTCTGAAGTGTAGGGAGTCGAATGAACTATATGTGCCAGGCGACGCCATTCAAATGATTCATTTGGTAAGGCCATTATAACAATATCTGAAACCAGTAGTTATATTAAAACATACTCTAACATAACAATCCCATACTCCAGTATTTACTTGATAAAATGATTGTTGATTTCAATGTGATTTTCCTTGAGTGATGGACTGGATTTTCTAAAAAAATTAAAACACTATAATTATTGGAATTGATTTAGATTAGAGAATTGACTTCTACTCCCATATCATCATGATGATAATTCATCCACAATAACAATGTGAATTCTTATGTAGACACAATATATTCATATTCTGTGGTGCTCAATGAAATAATATCCAATTTCTAGCTGAACTAAGAAATATGTAATCCAACAAGAGAGAATTCACCACCATACATTTATTTTCTATCATCTACTAATCCACCCTAATCTACATCTGTATAACCCAATGACTCTTTATGATATATTTCATTATATTTCAAACTAAAATAAAATGATCCCATGACAATAAAAAGTATTATTTTTCAATGTAGGCAAGTGAATTTCCTTGGTATTTCCTTGAAACAACACTTCTTGACATGTGGAAAATGAAATATTTGGTCGTGTCACTATTATGTAAAATAGGATTCCACTGTTCTGCCTATATTTGGGGAAATTATCTATGTTTCCTTTATTATCTCATAATTGTTTCATCTATGTAACCACTGGAGTAATATTTTTCATGATATAATAAAATCCAAATATTCTCAAAACTTCCGTGGAATATTTTTTTTTTGAGAAATAAATTTTCTATTCATTCCATGTGTTATCAGTACCATAATACTTTGATCACTATCATTTTTCACATATAAATTATAATAAAATCCAACATACTAAAATCCAAGAATCTTTAAAAACTGATTGAGCCTTGAATACCAATCTCTTGGTTCTTTCTTTCACCCACAAATTTCCTTCTTCAGTAGACTCACTAGTTTATCAACTCCATGAATGAGAAAACCATTTGGTTGTTCAAAATACACTTCTTATTCTAGAACCCCAATCACAAATGCTGATTTTATATCCATATAGAAAATTTTGATCATTCTTTTCACTTATATGGAGAATAATAATTTTATTATCTCTATCCTTATAAAATATGAAATTTTCTCATTAAAATCACCACCCCCTGTTTATGAGTACCCTTGGCACAATAGTTGTGATTTTTTCCACATCAATACACTTTCTTCATTTATTTGATTGTGAAAGACCCATCTATCCCTAATGGAATTAATATTTTTTATACATGAAACAATCTACCATGTCTTATTATTTTCTATTTGGTCAAACTCTTCATTGATAGCCAGAAACCCAATCATCATATCTAACTGCTTCCTCCTACTTATCATCAATATATTCTTATGAATAATAATTTTTCACTTCAAATACCTCTTAAATTCATTCCACCTAGTCACAATCACTAGGAATTTGTTCATTAAGATGTTGAAGATTATAATCGTGATATACTATAGTTAAATTATTGACTTCAACTACTTACCCAGACTCTAGTTTAACTATTTCCAATATTCTCTCACAAATTCTCGGTATTCGGAAAATAGTTTTCTAATACCATATTTTTTTTAATAAATTAGATACTCTTGAAATAAATTTGTTTTTCTATTTTAACCACAATTTCTCTTCTTGATGACCAAAAATATAAACATTCATGCTTTATATCCCATTAATATTGTTCAATTGATTAAGAGATAGAGTGCTCACCCTATGTTGTAAAACTATTCCTATTGTTGTGCCCACTATTTAGACCCACAAACATCATTCTTCTCACAAATCATTAATTCTCATGTGATACATTGAAATGAGCCATCAACACAACCTATATGCCTACTAGGTCACAACTAAATGTAGTAGACAAGAGATAATGTTAATAATGATATCACAATCCATTTAAATAAATTATTTCAAAATATCTGATGAACCCATAGACCCTTAAATCCTTTCAAGGAATTATACATGATTTATTCTTAAAATATGGAAACTTATTTGAATCAGTTTACATTTTGGAGCACATCACATCACCAGTTATCATCTTTTTCTCCCACTAATCCATGGATCATATCCCACCTTAAACCTAAAACACATGAACATCAATTACAAGAATTTATACAAATATATATAGGGGTATACTCGGGAATCCTCAATAAGAATATTGTGGTAAAACCTAATAGATAAATACTTTGATTATTTCTTAGAAATCAATCTACTATTTTTTTGTTCCAACGATCCATCCAGCATTGAATGTTCTAGTTATATGACTAAACATTCTATACCAACATGTTGAGTCATCATCTGATGTTTTGATTCTATAGTAATGGACTTTTTTTAAATTCTGGGTGGATTTCTATTTGTATAAATTTCATTCTTTAATGCTCCACTAATATTCAATTTTTCATGAATTATTCTTTGAGAAGGAATCTTTTCACTGGTAATCTTCTCTTTCTTATTCCTATATTAGAGTTCTATTTCTGCAGCCTCCAATTCTCACCATATGGATTGACATGTTAATTTTTTAAGGAATTTTTTATTCGTTTTTCTTTCATCGTTTATATGATTGATGTTAGCCTTTAACGTTAGGGTTGAGTCTTCCATTCAATTCAAATTATTCTAAATCACAACTAAAGAATCTCCTCTATTTTTTTCAATGTTTGTTCATAGGTCGGAGGATTAAATCCTCTATATAATATGAAGAGTTATTTTGAGGGAAATAAAGGAGGTGATTGATAAGTATTTCTTTTATCTTCATGTGATTACCCAGATGATATAAACCTATTTTTCAACTTATGATGCTATCTTCCAAAAATGGCTTTTTGTTATACACTTTCAGTGTCGGAGATCTCCTTCTAGGTTCATTTTCCTTCCCTTAATTCTTCTTTCTACAATGACTTTCCTAATATCCATGATTAGAACATACAGAACATCTTATATAAAAAATATAATTCATTTCATTATTTCATGGTTGATATATTGATAAAACATGATTTTTTCTTCTAACATTGAGCTCATGGTCCTCTTGAAAAATAATCAGGGTGTGTCCCATTTATCCACAATACTAGAATTTCCTGGATACAATATTCTAAGAGACTCTTCATTCATATTTCTCAATATTCATATTGTTAATCTAAGATTTATAGATATTTCTATCTTCATATAATGAAATATATTCCAAATCCACAAAACAAAAAACATTATGTATTAATATATATCCCAAAAAATAGTATATTCTATCATTACATCATAAAAAACAAATTTTTTTCTGGTATTTATATAACTCTTCCTATTTCTATAATTGTTCAAAAATCTCATATTTTCATGCATGGGAGAGGGTTAATCATGTATAATATTAGTTTTCCCAAAACTATATGACCTTTTAGATGAGAAAATATGTTATTTCATCCCCTTGAAAATAGAATATTTCCTTTTTATTTCTTAATCACCAACTGAAGGAAAATCAATTAGTAAATGCATTGGATATATCAATTTATTATTAAATTTTTCAGTATATTTCCCCACTTATATGTTCACTAATTGTATATATTATCCTAGTTCTTTAATCTTCATATATGATGATTCAAGATAAGAATAATGTCATATCTTGAGATTCTTCCCACTACTCTTCTCATCTTCCAATTCATAGGTGATCATTTCTACATTTTCACTTGTCTCTTAACTTTATATTTTTTTAGATAAACATAATCAACACCACATGCAATATCTTATTGTAGCCTATGGTTCTATTGTACTTGTTATGATAGCTGTGTAGCAAGATCATTATTTTTACTATTGATATTTTGAATTTCTTATGAGGTTATATTCTTCCCCTTCTCATCATATTTGGGGTTTTTTATCTTAGTAGACATCTTTTGAAATTGTTTAACATGGAAACAATTCTTATCCATCAGATCAGTAGGAACATCTATAATTCATTTATTTAATCCATTCAACTTTTGGACTTTAATTTTCTACACGGAGAACTCAATATCTGTAGATTTATTTGATTTAGTCAGTTTCTGGTCCAATTCATTTATTTTGAGGATAACATACACTTTTGGTATTCTTTAAAATTCATCATTATCAGTAGTACCAACAACACTTGGAATATCATGCTCATTTCTCATTAATTTAGCATCATTGAATGAGTGAATAGTTTCACTATCTGATTCATCTACTACTTTATTTAGTATGTTATTAGTTTCTTTCAAATTAATCTTTATCTTTCCATAGACATCTCCATATTGAAGAATTTCATCGGACATGTTTTTTTTCTTTATAGTTATTCTCATTTAGATGGCCCAACTAGATTAGAGTAGACAGAATCATTAGCATCAACAATTTACTAAAAGAAGTTAGAGAAAAAAATATAATAAATTAAACATACCCTCTTCTACAAATGGTTAGATACAAAAGGGGAATATATACCCTTAGTGGAGGGGTGAAATAAGGTATATATATTCTTTTAAAAATTCATCATGACCCACTGGGTCTTGAACTATTAATTATGAGGTTCACTTTTTTATATTTGAGTTAAATTTTGATCATATCTTTCTAATTTTATCTAATGATGATTCTAAGAAAGTAAATAAATAAATAAACCACATGGAAAAATAATGTTTTACTTGGTCCAGTGTCAATAGGATACATACATGGAGTACACAACAGAAATGTGCCGATTGTACAAAATTTACTATGGCTCACTCCCAATAGTGGTGGTTCAGGATAGATCTTGTCTATACCCAAGATGGAGCCTTTACAAGGTTTAGGGTTAGCTCAGTACTTATCAAACGGTCACACCATATGTCTCTTTCTCTAGATCACTTTTAGTGGAAGGGATTGTCGTTTTATTCCTCAATTTCTCAATGATCTTGGAATAGAACCACTCAATGTTTATGGAATTTTAGGCCCATTTTTTCATTAAATAATGTATCCTGAAAAATAGATAGATTCTATGTTTACGTTCCTTTTTCACCCATAGATGAATGCCACTTTTCTATGCACTATTTTATTTTACAGAAATTGCATTTGTGAATTGTTCCTCTATGAAATACTTCCACCATAAACTATACTGATCCACATAGTGCGTATGCTTCACAAAACACTTCTCCTCTAGGGACTGCCAACACTTCGACATACCACCCACCTTCCACAATATGCTTCCTCATTCCCATACCAAAACCTCTTCTATGAACCATCCCTTCTTGATTGATGAGTTCTTCTTCCACTAACTACCTAACCATCATGAACTATCTTTCTTTTTGATCAATAGTTCCCCAAAAACAACATCTTATGAACCGTTCCTATTAACCAATTCATCCACCGTAGAATCCTCACTCTCAAACTATTCTACATCATGGAATTTATTTCCCATGAAAAACATGTCATTTAGATGAATCCTCCTCACAAATCTCTCCTACTTTGTGGACTCCCCCATAAACACTTTTAGACATAACATAATTTATTCATAGAGAAAATATGTCTTATAAGGAAAATCATTCTCAATAATACTTGGATTTGAATTCCTTATATATGAAAATAGATCTAAAAAATGAACTATTTTATTTTACATGGTTATTTGATGCGGCACAACCAGAACCACATATTGATATCCTGAAAGGAATTTTTTTCCCTTCACAGTCTGCATGTCTTATCTGTTTCCTCACCGAAGATGATATCTTATGTGAAATTATCCCCTTTCAGCTCAAAAAATAACCTCTTAATTTTTGTTAATGATGTTCCATCACTTTACTACAAGTCTTCCACAAACAAAAATCTTTTTGTAAACAACATTCCTTCCAATGAACCATTTTACATACATAGTCCACAAACTATGATTTTTTCGGTATAGCACTACTATGTGGAATCCTTCCTTTACAAATTTTACATCACCATTAATCATACCTCTTATGTGGTCCATGACCTTTCTTTCACAGTCCATAGGCTATATGATCTTATATTTAAAATCATTCATTTAAAAAAACAAACTCCCAAAATGGAGGCCCAAAAATTTGTTTAACACTACAAAATTGTGCCACCATAAACACCTTCTTCAGTAAACACCATCCATACTGATTTTTAGTTATATGTATTTTTCAACAATCACAATAACTCCCAAAATAACTTTGAGGATGCCTTAATGTATTTTTTACAAACAAGATATGATGAATGATTTATTTTCATATAGGAAACTTAGGTACATATTTTATTATGTGATGCGTGGGAACTGTATCTCCCCCAATTCATTGATTAAATATTTATATATCATGAGATATTGATGGAAATAGGTTGATGAGCATGATCCACTATGAGAATATAGGGAAACTAGGTCCACTATTGGATGTTGGGGAAACCCAATCTTCTATGTGAAGATGGGGAAAACTAATCCCTTATAATGATTGGATGGTGACTTGGGATGGTGGTGTGCCCCGACCAGTAGGTGTAGTTCCCATGAATTGATCTATTATTATTAGGAAATGTGAATTAACTTATAGAAAATCATAATACTTGTCTATGTGTCTTCCAAAAATTATATTTATTATTATTTGGTTATAATATCATGGATTATGAAATTTATTTACTTATTATTCATGTCTTATGAAATAGAAATATTTATTCAATGATTTATGTTTTTGATCATTGATATACATGGTATAATCTATTGATGTTATGACCACAATATCATATACTTTATTATCATGTTTTTTATTACATATCTCCCTTATTTAACCTTATTGGGCATCTCATCTCACAATTTCTTATTTTTTTATTCCTCAGGTTATAAAAAACTTTTTTATATAGAAGTAATACTATTTAAGATCTTTATCGGAGATTATGATGATCATTCACCAAATAAAAAAAAATACAATTTCTCAAAGGCACTAAGCTATTAAAGTCTACATGCATGGTTTCTTGACATGTAAGGAATAATAATATAAAAATATATAATATCCTTATATTAAAGGACTGAGTAATTCTAGTTGGTATCATAATATCCATTTAGTAAACCATTAAGAATAACGATTTAAAAAATATAGTGAGATCCAAAGAGATATTTCAACAAATATGTCTCAGGACATCTCTCGTGATAAGACTTAGGTGTCATAAATTAATGAATTTGTCATTAATTAGAAATTCTATAGGCTTTTTTCATAGTTATGTGCTTTTAATACATGATATGTGTTGTTAAATATTTGATTTTGGGTTTTATTTGATGGAGGGAACCAGAAATAACTTGTTAAATATTTCACATGTTGAAAAATTTTATATTGAGTAGCCAAATGGGAATATCACTAGAGTGAAGGATGGTGTGATCATGCCTAATAGGTTTTTAGGAAATATGTTATAAAATTTGTTTCATAACCGACTTTCGGAACCACACATGAAGTGGAGGAATGAGTCTTATGAGAATTGTCGTAATGGATATCAACAACAGAAGAATACCCATTTTCCTTTTTTTACGAATGTTGTAAGAAATATCCAAATTTATGTATTAGAGGAACAAGAAGATTTTTTGAAAGAGTAATGAAGTATAGAACAAAAGTAATTGGAAATGGAAATTGAAAAGTAAACATAATTAAATGGATGTGAATATTGGAATTCCTAAGGTACTATAAATTTATGAATTCTTAATATGTGGAAAGGATGGATATTATCAAAATTAATTTTCTATGTGGAAATATCATGGTGATAATCAGTAAGGTGGTATATGTATGGGTTATATATTTTTGTTGAAGATATTATAGTTGAAATGTGAATGGAAAGAGGTCTTAAGTAATAGGATGTTGTAGAATTGTTATTGTATTAAGTATGAAGAGAAAAAATGAAAGTGTATTTTTATTTGGATTAAATAATTTTTATATATGATTTTTGAGATATATGAGGTCTTTTAAAAATTTTTATTCATTAATGATGTTCTAGAATATATTTATTCGTTCCAATTGACTATAAAAGTGATTCAATGGTTAGGTGATATTTTTGGAAAAAACATGATTAAGGGAATGATAAAACTTAATATGTTCATGAAATAAAGATATGTTTTATTATCAATTGGACAGTATTCATTACCTTAAGACTAACAATATGACATGATTATTGATGATATCATGGATTGAGTTTATATATTTTTCAGATTTTTGTTAGGAGGAAAGAGTTATTTTTTGAAAGCATACATATTTTCAATATGGTTTAATGGTAATTATGAAATTTCAAGAGGACACATGATATTGATATTCAAATACTTTTAATGTGTAAATTAATAGATAAATAAATATTTTTGGGGTGTTAAGTAAAAGTTTATTTTCAAAATTTAGTTACCTTAGTTATACAGGTTTGGATTTTAAACATTTAGAAGGATCATAAAACTACCAATTTATGAAATTATTTACATTAGGACCAGTATGAGGTTTTAGATATTATCTATACATATGATTAATTATGCATTTTAAATAACATATGTTATTCTTTTTGATGTGATTTTAACCAAGACAAAAATAATGCCCAATTATTCTATATGTGGATCTCATGATCTACTAATACTTTAGGAATGAAAAATTCAACTTATTTTCTTGGAAAAGAGATTAAGTATGAAAAATGAAAATTTTAAATTATGATTTTGATATCAAGTATGTATTTCATCTCATGAAAATTCAAAAACTTTAGGGAAATTAACATAAAACAAAAAAATGTTATCCTAGTACCTTGTTTTTCAATGAATCAAATAGACCATTATATCATTAAAGCTTTATGGCTTTGTGATTATTCACATTCTACGAAAAATTTCTATATAATTATATATCAAAACATGAGAGTTAGAATTATATTACATATACATGATTTCACTTTCCTAATAAGTTTTCCTATATGGAAACCTAATTTTGAGTTACATTGGATAATCGTTATGTTTCCAACTCTCAATTCTTAAAGAAAGTTTATGTATTAAATTTTATGATGTAGTTATCTATAAAAGTAAATTTTGTTTATTATTACTTAGATAAACCAAAAAATTTAAAGGGGAAAATATATTTTAAGGGGTGTTTAGTGCAACACCCTGATTTGTTTTATAATATTTTTTTACTTTATTTAATTATTTTAATATTTTTTTTTCATTTCACACGTCACTAAATATAGCTTGTTTTATAAGAAAGAACCAATTTATTATTTATTTATTCTAAAAAAAGTTTGGTTTATTTTATATTAAACATATATATTATCATTTAGTACACACAACTCAATTTTTTCATGTGTTAAACACAATGAAAAGTTCTTTTGATAACTTCTGTCACACATAAGACTATGTTTTGCTGAACAATAGTATATTATTAAAATATTATTATTTAATATAATAAGATGTAAAATATATGTTAAGTAAGTGGTTATGAATTTTATTAACTATTTCCTGAAAATATATGGTTTCTAAGACAAATTAATTGGTCACCAAAAAATTAGAAATGATTATATGTACCAATTGAATATAAATGATGCAATTTTATTTTTATGCTTCCAAAGTCATTTTGTGTTAAATAATTAACTTATTTTCAATTAGTGAATGATATTAATAAGATATATATGTTATTTATTCAATAAAATTTTCTCTATATTCATACATAATATTATATTAGCATATGATAAGAATAACCCCAATTTTATCTACAAAAACCTTTATTTATTAAAATTAAATTTTACCACTTTTTAATGGAGAAACCATTTTAAAAATAATTTTTGAAACTTTTAGGACTTTTATATGAAAAAATAAATTTCATCTCAGAAATATGTATATAAAAATTTACATTGGTTGAACTTCAGTTGTTTTTCTGATAAATTTAATGTTTTAATGAATAGCGAAAATTACTACCTTCTAATGGAAAATTGCATTTTTGTCATAATAAAATATAGTGTTAAATTAAATTTTATTTTAGTTTTAAAGAATAATTTGGTTATTTTTTTCATTTAATATAATTTATGTCATTTTAATAAATTCAAAATATTATTTAGATATAAAAACATTTCAATGATTTCAATGTCTTCACTTCAAAAACGTGTTTGTTCGTTCTGTCAATGAGATTAATTTGAAATTTAATTAAAGAAGTTTATGTGTTAGGAATATATAAAAATGGATTCAATATTTTTAATAAAAATATCAAATTTTAGTAAATTTCTCTCTTTTATTTCTAGAAGATGTGAATAGTAATGTTGTTAATATTTTTTAGCATTATTATGGGTAAATTTTGTAGTTAAGGGTAAAAATTAGATTATAAATTTTATAAAACTACACTAGAACATGTCAAAATATTATTGGATTATTATAACTCAACCCTTCACACACAGTTTTTTAAATTTAATAAGATAACATGGAATTTTTTTTAAAGTTGACAAAGAAATTATTAAAATCAAATAGAAAGAGAAAATGTCATGCTCTGACTTTTAATCAGTATAATATTTTTAATAAAGTGATAAATTGAAGACATTTTCCACTATATATATTATTCAGAATAATTTTCTTATCTACACCTTAAAATTTCATTTTTAAATTTCACTGAATAACTAATAATCATATATAATTACAAAATGATGATGTAGATATTACACAATTATTGTTTCAATCAATTAAAGGATATTGTATATAGTTATTGAAAAATTATTTTACTTGATAAATGTTATAAAACATTATATGGGAATATGACGTATTAGGGGTATCAAAAATGAATTTTATTGAAGTTATATTACATTATGGATTTCATTAAAGTTAATGTAATGAATATTATCAAAATTTAATCTTATATTATTTTATGAAAACAATATTTTATTAAATTAGTTAAATATAATAAAAACTATAAATGAGGATAAAGTGGATAATTAATGGTCTAAAATATTATAAATTCACCATTTATGGTCCAATTAACAATTTATACAAAACCATTACATCCTCTTAATATTATAAACATTGTTACCATAGTTAAAAGTAAAATATGTTAATTGAGTAATAATAAATACTATTAGGTTAAAAAGTACATGAAAAAACTATCTAATTTTTTTTATGATGATATAATAACATTACCACATATTATATTATAATATATGACCTTTTTAGGCATTTGGATTTATTAATTTTTATATTAATTTTTTTGATACTTTCCAAAAGTGCCCATTCCCTCTCTTATAAAAGGGTACCTCACCTTCTATTTTATTCACAACCCTAAACCCTTTGGAATGGAAAAAAGCTACCCAAATATCAGATTGAATTCCAAAAATTATTTCTAGATGAATTTCTTTTGGATGAAATACAACCAATTAATACCTTTTGTGCAAACCAAAGGGTGATACACAAATAAGAGGAAACCTTCATCAATATACATTTTTGTTTTATGTCTTAGTAAAAACCCCAATTCATTTTTATTTTAGGTTTAAATAAAAAATAGGTATCGTATATATTTTAATTTGTTTTATTGGTCAAAACATTCAAAAACATCCATGAAATGTTTAATAAACATTCCATTCATGTGTACGGAGGAGTACTGCCTCACAAAACCATTATTGTTCATTTTTACCATTACCATCTCTCATGGTAAGAATTATTATGGAAACACTATTTTTAATGATATATATGATATTTAAAAAGTAATTATAGTTAATGAAAATATCAGATCAATTTTTTTACAATCTATTCTTTTGGCAAATGATAATGTCTATCGTGCATGCATGTAGCTTGTTATCTCCACAATGCGATGTGAATCATTTTTCAAATATATTTGATATGGATAGTTAAAAGGATAAATATTATGAATAAATATTAAATATATAACCTAATAATTATTTTTTAGTGATAATATATCATATATTTTCTTTCTATTAAAATGAAAAGAAAATGAATGCATTATTCATGCGTACGTACAACCTACCTTCATAATGAATGGTGTATTTTATTTTCCAATATGAAATTTTTTGAATATATATAACTAAATATATTCTAAATATATATGATATTTATGTTATGGTTATAATTTTTGAGATGATAAAATCATGATCTATGCTATAGGACCAAAGAAAACAAGTCAAAACACATGTAAAAAAGAAAGCGGTTATTAACCAAAGTGTAACATTACAATAGAATTGTTAATAAATGAGTAATATATTCATAATCAAATCATATATTGTAATATATGTCAAAATATGGATCTGTAAGAGATTTGTAATAATATTATATTTATTTTACCATAATTTGTTACCTATATGATGAGAGTCAAGAGATAAGGTATGGGAATTTCATTTCACTTTTCATTTCTGTGAGTTACATTCCATATTTACAACTTTCATAATTTTTGTCATGTATATACTTATCTATGACATGTTATATCATTATTTATAATTATGTAATGATAATAAAATATTTATGTTATGTTATTATTTCATGGTGTTAATGATTTTAATGTTACTATAGTAGTAATAGATTAAAGTCTCACTTTTACTTATGAGGGAAACATTCCTTAAACACTACTTATTTAATTTACGCGGTGTATATACTACCCAAGAATTTATTTTATGAGTCTTATTACGAATGTTATGGTATTTTCATAGATATATATATTTTTCTTTCTTTCTCAGGGAATATGGTTCAACTATTTGAAATGTGATGGGTATTCATATCACAATCTCTATAATATTTGGGAAAATTTCTTTTTAAGACTCTATTAGAGAATATTTATATTCCACATCCATGTTTTTTTAAAATTATTTCAAATTTTTTTCTATTATCCAATATATTATTAAATTCATTTTCAAGAATTTTTTACTTTTAATAAATGGTTTTAATGGAATATTTTTTCATTTTCTAAATGAGATACATTGTGAATTTTCAAAAATAATTATGAAAGGAATATTTCTTTTACTTATATACTATGAATATAATTCTCTTCTTTCATGATGCCTCAATTCCATAAATAACATACTAAATGATTATAAGTTTATTTTAAAAGAAAATGATTTCTTTTAAAATTAAATGAATTTTTAAGAGAAGAAATAATTTCTAACAAATAAAGGATATTTTAATCTAGAATTATTGTCACGTGATATCTCAAAATTATTTTCCATATTTTATAACATTATTTAATATTAAATATGTTTTAATGGGTATATTATTCATCAATTATATCTTAATAATTCATATACAGGGTTTATTTTTATGATGGAATTATATTTAGGAAACCAATTTTTTTACCACAGGTCATGTAATGATTAAATAGTTTATTGAAACCCATTTCAACCCACAGTTTTTGATATGAATAATTATATAAGTTCATGTGGAACACATATGAATGGATTTCATTATGTGATGGGTGATATCTATATATCCCTCCAATTAATTGGGTAAATATTTATATCACATGTTACATTGATAGAAAAATTAGGTAGGCTAGATCACGTTTGGGATGATAGGGAAACCCGATCCACTATGGGAAGATTGGGAAACCTGATCCACTATTTGAATATTTGGAATCTTGATCCCTTAAAAACAATGGACTATAATTGGGTTTGGTATAGTGTCCCACCTAGTATATTTAGTCCCTATAAAATGATCTATTAATTTTTTGAAATATTCCTTGACTTATATAGATTTGTATTACATGTTTATGTGTCCCCCACAAATTATATCTCTTAGTATTATGTTATAAATTCATGGATTATGGTCATATTTTAATTATGCTTCATGTCATATAAACTTCCAATATTTATGAATGATTTATATTTTTGATCTTTGATATGTATTTCATGATGTTATAACATTATTATCATGTTCTCACACACATTATGAGCATGTTTATTCTTACATGTCTCTCTTGTTTACCCTTAATGAGTATCTGAACTCACCCATTATTATGTTTCCATTGATCAGGTTATAATGGGTGGTTTTTTGTAATAGTACTAAAGGGAAATATCTTTATGGGGTATTTTAATGATCCTTGAATTAATTAAGAGAATGTGTTCTAGGTATCCAATTTGACTAAATAGTTATGGTCCTAAAGCATGTGTTTTTGTAATTTAATGAATATTCATCTTAAAAGGCATAATATCCATGGATGGAAAAGCTAGGTTATTGTGTGGTAATCATAAAGGTATGTGTTATAAAAAATTTATACAAGTATAAGGATATTTTATAAATTTTATATACCATATATATACATATTTTCAATCATAATGCACAACCATTAGAGGTGGTAACGAAAAAATGAACAACATCATTCTTTGAGGTGATAGTTCACCATACAAAAAGGAAGGTTCATTACCCATTAGATATAAGTTTGTGTAATTGTAATTAAATCCATTAAAATTATAAAATAATATTATATTTAGTATAATTGTGTTATTATATAAGTATGGAATAAAAATATTTTAGGAGGAGTAGAATGAAAATAAATCAAAAGATCTTAGTAAAGGATGTTACCTTTTATTTGGGTAACTCCTTTTGGTTTTCACCAAATGGATTCGTTGGATGACTTTATGAAAATGGAGAGGTTTATAAGATGATGTAATAGATTGTGGGATTTTATTTGGAATGATTTTGGGTGATCCAAATTGATTTAATGGTGTGAGTATGTGGGATGGTTGGGAACCATTTTGTTGTGGAAGAGGAGGGGCATTCTCATAAATTTTGGAAAAGGAAATTCCCCCACTTTTTTACGATGAAAAGTGGATCCCATATGGGTCTCTATTACAAAAAAGTGAGGATATAGTCTAAATATATCTATACAATTTGTTTTTGAAACGTTTTTAGGAAATTTTGGATCTTATGACTAAGTTTTAGTCTGTTCTTAATAAATTTTTCTCTTCATCATTCTAAATAATTTTAATCACATTCACTAATATTTTTGGTCAAAAAATATATATTTGTTTTGTAAGAAATTATAAATTATTTTCTCTTAAAATATGGAAATTATTTTTAAAAATTCTATTCATATAATTGGTAGAAATTAATTTAAAATTAATCCCATATAGGGGATGATAATGTGAGATTTAATTTAAATATTTTCAACATGTTACTAAGTTTATATATCCAATTTCTTTGTGAAATTTATTAAAAAGAATAAAATTGAATTAATTTATAGATTATTAAATTAATGTGTCTTTAAAACCAATTAAAAATATAATTAGTACTTATTAATGAATTAAGTGATAATGAAGCATTTACATAAAATTTAAAATATTTCAATATTCATCAAAAAATAAAACTTTACTGAAAAATATAAAAATATCACACTAATATAATTTTAATTTTCTGATTTCAAATATTAAATTTGGTTGAAATAAAATTTTTATTAAATTTACAAAATTTATATTTCAAATAGGTTCTCCATTAATATACAATAAAATTTATTTTATAAAAATATAGTTTTTATGGGTAAAATTTGTTTTCTTAAATTATGCGTATCAAATATATTAAATGAATTTAAAAATATTATATTTGTTATAAATAATATAAATTTAATTAATATAAATCACTAATTATAATTAATTTAATTTATTATGATAAAATAGCTTTTGGAGGATAAAATTTTTTTCTATAAAAACATTCTCTTTATATTCAATTAGATCGTATATTCATTTATAAATAATTTGTAACCAATTCAATAATTTTATATTTTTGTAAACCATATATTTTCAAAATTTAGTTAGTATTATTCATAACCACTAATTTAAATTTTAGGTTATACCTTATTAAAATACATAATATTAGTAGTATTCAGTAAAACTAGGTCTTTCATGTAGCACAAACTATCAACGAAGGTCCTTGTTGTGTCTTACATTAGGTAACTCATATTTTCATTGATTTGGATCTATATAATAGATGGGATTTATTTAGAATTGTAAAATATTATAAATAATTATCATATTGCATTCCCTTATGTACTCGGTGTTGTGTTTCATACATGCAATTGAATTAAATGTTCTTACATTAGAATTCCATGGCATTATATGTCACGACCCGTCCCCCGGGGCCCGTGCGGTGACTACACCAATCCCAACTCTTTTAGGCCAGGGGCTGGTGACTAGCACCAATGGTGTAATTTCCTTAACTGGTTAGGCATTGTCTTTATAACTCTAAACACAGACAACAGAGTACAAGCTGGAAGAAAACACTAAGCAAAACCATATACAAAAGGAGTGTTGAAAAGTAGAAGGGCACGGGAATACAAGCCCAACTGTAAAGTACAAGTATAACTAAAAATGGACAATATAGCTGAAAGATGAAAAGCATCTCTTGGATCGTCCACCACGAATCCTACCTAAAGGGTATGTACATATATCCTCCCCATCACTCCACGTCTGTCAGTCTCCTCTGGGTATGGACTTATCATGAGATCCACCTCCGGGTGTCATCCAGTCCAAGTACACTCAACCTCGGTCAGCACTATTCACCATCTGCATCCAACATAATGAGGTGTGGGCATAGCCCGTGCATGGGTGAGTATGACAATACTCAGTAGGGACACTAAGACCCTCAATGTCTCACAAAACCATCAAGGATAAACCAATAAGTATGAAATAAATAGATAACCTTACATAAGAATATGCCCATACATATACCTATGTTATTAAGTAATCCATCTCAGTCATGAGGTAAACACAAATGTTACTGACTCAGCTCACAAAGGTATACAAATTTTGATGAGAGTTAGTGATGATTATATGTAATCACTAAATAATAAATTCTGTTGAACCCAAATAGGATCTAGGAATAGAAATCAAAAATGTCGAACCAACATAGGATCCATGAACAGTCGTCAGTGCTATCGAACCCACACAGGATCCAGTAATAGTGTCCTGAACTGTTGAACCCAGACAGGATACATGAAAAGTAGTTAGAGCCGTCGAACCCACACGGGATCTAGGAACAGCAGCCCGAACTGTCAAACCCACAAAAGATCCAGGAACAATACTTAGAGTTGTCGAACCCACACAGGATCCAGGAACATCAGCCAGAAATGTCAACCCACACAACATCCAGGAATTGTAGTCAGAGATGTCGAACCCACACAGGATCCAGTAATAGCGGCCAGAACTGTCAAACCCACACAAGATCTGGGAACAATAGTCAGAGCTGTCGAACCCACATAGGATCTAGGATAACTACCAGAACTTCAGAACCCACACAGGATCTAGGAACAGTAGTTAGAGCTGTTAAACCCACATAGGATCCAAGAACAGCAGCTAGAACTGTCGAACCCACACAAGATCCAGGAACAATAGTCAAAGCTGTCGAACCCACATAGGATCCATGAACAGTGGGTATGACTGTTGAACCCACACAGGATCCCGGAATAGTAGTCAGAGATCATCCAGTCACAAGGTTTCCACACAAAGCATTCTTGATTCTGGGAGGGTCCGCTTCTCAAGCCATGTGTCGATATGTCAACTGCCAAAAAGTCCCACTAAGAAGTAACTCAAAGATCTGTCATGACATAGGGGTCTAATCGCACCAGACGGTGTGTCAATCGGATGCACGGTCAATGAGTTATTAGTATTTTATTCCTGGGGGCCCAGTTGGACTCATACTGGATCCAACCTGATAGTATCTCGACTATACTCCAAACACTAATGGGGTATACACAATGGGACCGTCGTGCTCCTATAAAACCATCGCCACTGACGGCTCGTCAAACTGATGTCTAGTGCCAAATATATGGCCAAAGAATGTAAAGCGTCAGTAGTGGGCCCCGGTCCGGTCATACCAATTTGGACCGACCTGACCAGACATAGTCCTGGCCGACCCGGTTCGGGTTGTCTCGTGCTGACCCGATGGGTCCATCCTAGCCTGTTGGGCAGTCTGGCCCGTTGTGTTTGGCTCGGCCCTCTAGGTCCTGCCCAGCAGGCCGCGAGGGCGATCTGGCCCGGGCCCTGGGCCGGTTTGGCCCAGAGCGCCAGGAGGGAACTGTCGGGCCAGTGCGGCCAGGGCAACACAAAGGGGCCGTGGGAGGAGGACTCGGTCGGGAGGCCGTGTGGGGGCCGAAATGTTGGCTCGAGTGGGAGTTCGTGTGGGGGCCGAGATGCCGGCTCTACCGGGTGGCCATGAGGTGGATGACTCGAAGGGGTGCGCAGGGTGCACAGAGGCTGGATGCATGCCAAGGGACGCACGCGGGGTGTGCACAGAGGCCAGCAGGCAGGCCGGTGGCCGGGAGGCGGCCGAGCTGGCGGGTTCAGCACGGCCCAAGCAGGTGCAGGCCGGTGACGTTTGGTCGTGGAGTGCGTGACCAGGTTGGCCGGTGGTGTTCTGCCGGGAGCACGAGAGCACTGCAGGGGTGGCGCAGTTCACAGAGGCCGCGAGTAGTGTAGATTTTTCAGTTGTTGCTTTCATCGTTCTATCGCCTCATCACCATGCTGAAGTTCTTTATTAAGAAGATCGGTGGGGGTTCGGTCCATGTTGGTTTGTCCCGCACCCTCTATATTTAGGGTGGTATCAATTGATTCATCAAATAAGTATGATAAACAACAATTATTTTACAATCTCTGCATGGATTCCTTTTCCAACAGAATATGATAAAAGAAAATGGATAATATGCAAATAAAACCACCAATATTTGATTGTCGGTCATTAATGTTGATGTCACGGTAAGAAGACTAAGGAGTTCATCGTTTGTTGCATCTACCGCACGCTTCCAATCCCATGTCGCATCAACTATGGAAGACGCTCCACGTCGGTAGGTGTCTAGGAAAAAAGACGAATAAGGATCAGCGTTGGTGTTCTTCTCTGGAAGAACGTGTTCTTCATTTTTCGTTCTTTGTGGGGAGATTTCTAATCCTCTCAAGCTCTCGTCTTCCCAAACATCCACCCAAATTCCAAAGATGTGCCTACTAATAAATTTGAGTATCTATTAATTCATTATAATGAAATAAAAAATAATGAATTAATTACATGTCAGCAGAAAATTAATTTGAAGGGATGGGACAAATTAATTTAATGGGAGTTAAAGAGTCTTCCCTGTATTAATGTTGAGCATGCGAGTTTCTACACCTTAATGGAGAGTTTCAAGGTGTTAAAATCTCATATTGTCCCCAAAAAAATTAACATGAAGACGAGGTTAGGTTCAGGTGGTCCCCACCTTTACAACCTCTCATGGGAGGTTAAGGTGGGGCGGTCCCCACCTCTAAACTCCACATGGAGGTTATAACAAATAAAATAAAATAATACATGTACTTATTTTGTTTTATCATTCCATGTAAAACCCCATAACTATCTTTTATTACCTACCATCTGCCGTTAAGGTGAAAGAATTCATAAGAGAATACCGGTGTTATGAGTTCAACGGTGCCCTCAGATTTCAATTCCATGCATCGGATCAGGTGTTATAAAAACCCACTCGTATGTTTACTGAATGTACCCAAACAAAACATCATAAATTGATTCTAGACTCACTGGGCCTCGAAATCAAGCGCCTTCAATATTCATGGACATGAAATATTCCAATGTATTTAAAAAATATTTTCTACGGAATTTTTGGGTTTTTACATTCTCCCCACCTTAGGGATTTACGTCCCCATAAGATACACCTCGAACTATGGGAACAAGTGGGGGTTTTGAGAACTCATCTGATCCTCTCGCTCAAAGTGATCTCCTAGAGGTTCCCGTGATGCCAGCGAACGTGCACGAGTGGTATCGACCATCCACGTAGGACCCTCTCATATCGATCATAAATCTCCACTAGAACCTCCATAAAAGTCACACCATCGTCGACGTCCAACTCTCCTTGGTTTGTGATGTGAGAAGGGTCCTGCACGTATCACCTCAGTTGGGATATGAGGAAGATGTCATTCACCTGGTGAAACTGAGGTGGAAGAGCTGAGTGGTAATCCACCTCGCTAACTCTGGTGAGAACCTGGAATGTTCTAATGAACCTCGGAGATAAATTTCCACCTCAACCAAATCTCTGTAAACCTCATCGGGGTGAGACCCGTAAAAGGATGTGGTCACCATCCTTGAACTCCAGAGGTCTCCTTCTATTATCATCATATGACTTTTGCCTGCTCTGTGCAGTCTTCATCTACTCTTGGATGATTTGTACCTTCTCTTGGGTAGACTATACCATCTTCTATCCCACCAGTGCTGACTCCCCTAGGTCTATCCAGCACAAGGGTGATCTGCAAGGTCGCTCGTATAATGCCTCAAAAGGTGTCATCCCAATGTTGGAGTGATAGCTGTTGTTGTAGGAAAACTCCACCATAGATAAGTGATCCTCCCATCTGAGACCAATGTCGGGGAAACACGCACACAACATGTACATGAGGGTCTAAATGGTTCGCTCATTCATACCATCCATCTGAGTATGGAAGGAAGTGCTTAGACGAAGTTGCATTCTGAAATCCTCCAGCAACCCCTTCCATATCCCGAAAGTAAATCGTGCATCACAATCAGAGATGATAGAAGAAAGTACATCATGTAGTAACACAATATCTTTCACATAGAGGTGTTCCTAGCACTCTGCTGATCCTTGATCTCTGATTGATAGAAAGTGGGACAACTCGGTGAGTCAGTCGACGATCACCCAAATCGAGTCATAACCCTTGGATGTGCGTGGAAGACCAATCACAAAGTCCATGGATATACCATAACACTTCCAATCTGGGACCACTAAAGGCTGAACTGATCCTACTGGTACCTAGTACTCCACATTAACTTGCTAACAAGTGAGGCATCGAGAGAAAAACTCTGCTACTGCCTTCTTCACACCTAGCCACTAGTGCTGTTGTCAAAATTCATGGTACATATTCTCCACTCATTGATGTACCACTAGAGGGGATGTGTATAACCTCCTAAACACTTCCTCCTGAAGTGACACTGGAACTAAAGTGTATCCCTTGAAAAGTATGACGTTCTCCCCACCTTCAAGAAATCCATCAGGTGCCTTCCCTGTGGATATCTGAGCACGTCGTGTCTCACAGTCAGCGTCTCCACGTTGTGCCTCCCGGACTCACTGAAGAAGTAGAGGACTGACTATAAGATACTGAAGGAAATCTCCTCCATATCAGTCCACAAAGGGTATCTATAAATCAACTAGCTACTCTGTCACCTCACCTAGCAGTTTTATATTGTAACTCATATATAGTGCATCTACTACAACATTCCCCTTCATAGGAGTATAGACTATCTCTAAGTCAAAGTCCTGGAGGAACTCAAGCCGTCACCTCTGTCTCAACATCAGGTCCTTCTAAAAGAAGATATACTTGAGAAACTGGTGGTCAGAGTAGACTATGAAATGCTTTCCCATTAGATAGTTTCACCACATATTCATGGCAAAGAACTCTGCTACTAACTCTAGGTCACGGTTAGTGTAGTTATGATTGTGTTGTCTCAGCAGCTGAGAACCATATGGGATCACTGCTCACTCATTAATCAGGACACACTTGAGTGTGGTCACTGATGCGTTGTAGTAGACTACATAACTTATGCCTTCCTCTGGAAGCCTAAAAATGGGGGAAATAGTTTCGCTCGGCCTCACCTCCCATCTTCCTTCTTGGCTAACAAAATCAGGGCTGCCTAAAGAGAAACACTAGGCTAGATGAATACCTTCACCTGCAAGTCCTCTAGCTTTTCCCGCAGCTTGCGAAGCTCTAGGAGAGGCATCCGATATGCTGGTGTAGATATCAGTGCCCTCATGGGGTACAGTTCAATGTAAAATTCCACTTCTCTATGAGAAGGTAGACCTAATACATCATCAGGTAAAACATTCATGAACTGTTCAACCACTACAGGGTAAGTCAGACTCTCCACATCTACAACTCCATGGGTAAGGCAAGCCAATTGTTGAGTGATCGGTTGCACCATCCTTCGAGTGAGTCCATCATGTGCTACAAAGGCTCCCTTACCACCAGGGAAGGTGAACCTGGTCCCATCCATGCAGACACACCACACTTTTTGCCTAATACAGTCGATCTGAGCATGGACTGCAGATAACCAGTCCTTACCCAAGATGACGTCATAGGGCCTCGACGCCACTACGAGGATATCTCATCCGAATCTCTTGCATCCTAGACTAATCTCACACTAACTTCACTAGTGAGTAATTATGGAGTCTTCTCATGTAGGAGTCTCTAGGAAAAAGGATCTTGTCAACGGCTCCATCAGAAACTCTGAGTTATGAATAAGGTAGTGGAAATGAATAATTGACTAGAACCTGTGTCTATCAGAACTACAGTTATGGTGTAGTAGACACAGATCATACCTCAAATCATCTACGGAGCTCCGTGATCATAAGCCTCTGCTGCTTGGAGCTATGCACTCCCATGTCCACCTGCTCTCTATGGTCGGGGTGGACCTCATGTTGGTGGTGGCGGTAACACCTCGAAACATCTCCCATCGCCAGCTGCACGGCCAACTCTTCTTCCATGAATTCTTGATCCGTACGAACTACCTTGGTTGACTCTCTATCTCTACCTCGGAGGTCCCTCAACTATATTTTGATCATCCATACGTCAGGTCAGACATCATGATCCATGTGTCCATGCCCTCTACTTGAGTAACACTGCCCACTCCTCGAATGATTGGCTCTTTCTTGTGTGACTTGCACAACCAAACCCCAGTCCTAAGGTCATCCACATGATTGTGTAGTATGCTTGGACCTCATCGACATCTACCTAATTCCAGCTACAGAAGACTCCAATATGTGACGCCTAGTGGCAGGTCTCGCTGCTGGTGACTTCTCATCAAGGAAACTTTCCAATAAGAGGGCTCTCCCCAACACCCCCTCATGCGTCGGGATGTTGAGGGGGATCATTGAAGCCTTGATCTCTCTCCTGATCCCCTGCTAGATGGTCTGAGCCCTGAATAATGGGTATAGTACCATATCTGTAGAATAGAGAGAATGGTTGGTGAACCTTGCTGAGTTCAGTACACCCGTCATGCTACCCTTCTGTAGATGAAGTAGCTCATGTATCCGCACTGCACATAGGGTGACTGGGACAAACTCCGCCCGAAACATGCTCTCGAAGTCTGCCCAGAGAAGTGTCGCCTCATCATTCACCTAGAGGATCATGCTCCACCATCTACCAGATACTTCCTAAAAGATTCTCGCGACAAGGATCATCATATGGTCTGATGGTGTCCCTACCAATATGGAGACTCTCACTATAGTCGCGATCCAATCCTCAGCTGCATGCGGGTCCATCATTCCCCTGTACATGGGTGGACTCTAGTGCTAGAACTCATGTAATGCGCTCAGGTAGTGTGCACTCTTTACTGCTGGGGCTGTTGGCATCGGTGGCCCAACGGGTAGTGGTACTGCTGGTGCCTCCGCTGTGATAGGGCCCTACACTAAGGCCTCATCGCTCGGTGAGCTGATATCTCGTATAACATTCAGAACCATGGATGGATGTATGTGTGGAGGCATCCTCTAATGAAACTGGTGCTCCATGGTCAATAAGTTATACCTGGTGAGCTGACTCAATGAGATCACTACGAAATCTCTTGAATCACACACGTAATTAGTGTTTTCATGCACTGATTCAGAAATTAGAAGTCAGGGTCTTGGTGAATGGATACGTCGGCCGCCACACCAACACTGGACTTCCTAAACTAAAAACCACACTCACTACATCTATCACTATTTCTTTATAGAAAAGATCAGAGTCAAAACTTATGATGTATAACTGACTCCTATGATTCTAATTAGTCATGACTCGTCCCCCGAGGCCTGTTCCATGACTACCCCAAGCCTGCCTTCCATAGGACAGGGGCTGGCGACTAGAACCAAAGTCATAATTCCCTAAACTGGGAAGGCATGGCCTTTATAACTGTAATAAAAAACAAAAGAGTACAAGATATAATCAAAACACTAATAAAAAATGTATAAAAAATTATTACTGATAAGTAAAAGGGGAAAGAAATACAATCCCAACTGTAATGTACATGTACAACTAAAAAAATGAAAAAATTGCCGAAAGATGAAAAGCATCACCTAGATCGTTCACCACAGATCCTAACTGAAGGGTATGTAAATATAGCCTCCTCATCACTCCACATCCATCAGTCTTTTTTGGGTACTGACTCGTCATGGGATCCACCTCCGGGCGCCATCCTGTCCTAGTACACTCTGCCTCGATCAGCATTCTTTTCGTATGCATCCAACACAATGAGGTGCGGGTAAAGCCTGTGCAGTGGTGAGTACGACGATACTCAAAAGGAACATCGAGACCCTCAAGGTCTCATAGAACCAACAAGGTTAAACCAAAAAGTATGAAATCAACAGATAACCATACTTAGGTATATGCCCATACGTATACCTATGTTATTAAGTAATCTATCTCAATCATGTGGAAGAAAATAAGTTACTGACACAACTCACACATGTATACATATTTTGTAGAGAGTTAGTGATGATTAGATGTAATCACTAAATCAACTATTCTACTGAATCCACATAGGATCAAGGAACAGAAATCAGACCTGTCGAACCCACACAGGATCCAGGAACAGTCGTCAGTGCTGTCGAACACACACAAGATCCAGGAACAGCAGACAGAACTATGGAACCCACATAGGATCCAGAAATAGTAGTTAGATCTATTGAACCAACACCTGATCTAGGAACAGTGGATAGAACTATCAAACCCACACAGGATCCAAGAAAAACAGTCAGAGCTATCCAACCACATAGGATCCATAAACAATGACCAGAACTGTCGAACCCACAGAGGATCCAGGAACAATAGTCAAAGTTGTCGAACCCACACATGATCCCGGAATAGGGGATAGAACTGTCGAACCCACACAGTATCCTGGAATAGTAGCCAGAGCTATCAAACCCACATAGGATCTAAGAATAGTGGCCAGAACTATCGAACCCTCAAAAGATCCAGGAAAAGTAGTTAGAGCTGTCGAACCAACACAGGATCCAGGAAAAATGGCCAGAAATGTTGAACATACATAGGATCCAAAAATAGTAGTCAGAGACGTCGAACCCACACAAGATCTAGGAACACCGACCAGAACTATTGAACCCACACTGGATCCTGTAACAGTAGTCATAGAAGAGCCAACCACATGGTTTCCACATGATGCACGCTTGATTCCGGGAGGGACTACTCCTCAATCCATGTGTTGATATTTCAACTACCACAAAGTCCCACAAATAAGTAACTCAATGGTCTGCCACTTCATAGGGGTATCATCGCAATATATGGCGTGTCAATTGGACTCCCGGTGTATGAGTTATTAGTCTTTTAGGCCCGCTGGCCCACTTGGATTCGTGCTTGATCCAACCTGACCGTATCTCCATGATACCCTAAACTACAGTGGGGTATACACAAATGGAACAACGCACCCCAAGATAACCAGCACCACTGATGCTTCGTCAAGTGGAGGTCCGGTGCCAATGATATGGCCAAAGAATGTATTGGGTCAGTAGTGGGCCCACATCCAGTCTGACCCAGTCGGATCGAACCGACCCCACTTAGTCTGGGTCGACCCGGATCGGGTCATCTCATGCTAACCCGATGGGTCCAGCTTGGTCCGTTGGGCAGTCCGACCTATTGGGTTTGGCTCGGCCCGCGGGGCCATCCCAACAGGCCGCAAGGGCGGTCCGGCCCGAGTTTAGCGACGGTTTGGCCAAGAGCACCGCGATGGCATGACCCGACGTGGCTCCTCCCAGAGTGCGCGGCTGAGCCAGTTTGGCTAGGGAACCACGACGGAGGCAGCGAGATGCCATCTTGGTTGGGAGTCCATGAGGGGGCTTGGACACCAGCTCGTTCCGGAGGCCACGAGGGGGTCGGGTTGCTGGCTCGGCCAAGTGGTCGCAAAGGGGCCGGCTTGTGGAGGCGCGCGGGGTGCATAGATGTTGGAAGGAGGGCCAAAGAAGGCGTGCAGGGTGTGTGGGGAGGCCAACTTGTGGTCTAGTTCGAGGAGGCGGTCGTGGCGTGCGCTGAGGCTGGAAGGCGGGCCGACAGCATTCAGTCGGGTAGGGCACGGGCAGGCGGGCCGACGGCTAGGCGGGCCGGTTCGGCGCAGCTCGGGCCGACACAAGCCGGGGGCATTTGGCTGGGTATGGCATGGCTTAGCGGGCCGGCGCGGGATGACGGAGTTCGGTCGGGAGCACCGGAGCACTGTGGGGGCGGCACAGTTCACGGAGTCCATGAGCAGTGTGACCATTGTCGTCCTCACCTTCTTCGTTCTGTCGCCTCATCACCATGATGAAGTTCATCATAAACAAGATCGATGGAGGGGTCGGGCCATGTTGGTTTGGCCTGCACCCTACGTGTTTAGGGTGGTATCAATTGGTTCATCAATGAAGTACACTGAACAAAAATTACTTTACAATCAATGCATCAATTCCATTTTGAACTGAAGATGAGAAAATAAAATGGATAATACAAAAATAAACCCCTACCTTTGATTGTCGATCATCAACGTTGAAGTCGAAGGAAGAAGACGAAGGAGTTCGTCGTTCATTTCATCCACTGGACATTTCCAATCCCAAGTTGTGTTGGATGTGAAAGACGATCCACGTCGGTAGGTGTCTGGGAAAGAAGTCGAAGAAGGATTGTTGCTGGCGTTATTCGTTGAAAGAACACATTCTTCGTTGGGAGAATTCTAATCCGCCCGAGCTCTACTCTTCCCAAACATCCACCCAAATGACAAAGATGTGCTAGATAATAGATTTGAGTATCTATTAATTCATTGGAAAGAATTCAAAAATAATGAATTAATTACTTGGATCCACCAAATTATTGTGAAGGGTTGGCCCAATTTAATTAAAGGGATGTTGTGGGCCCAACACTCATAACCTCTCATAGGAGGTTAATGTATGGAGGTCCCCACCTCCAACCTCCACATGGTGGTTATAACAAATAAAATAAAAATAAGACATGAAATTATTTTATTTTATCATTCCACGTAAAACCTAACAACAATCTTCTATTCGTGACCATATACTGTCGAGGTGAAAGCCTTATTAAGCGAATACTGGCGCTGTGAGTTCAACGGTGCCCTCCGATTTCTATTCCGAGCACCAGTTCAAAAGTTATAAAATATTGCTCGTACATTTTCTGAATGTACTCGAAAAAAACTTTAGAAATTGATTAGATGACACCAGGCCTCGGAATCAAGTACCGTCAATTTTCACAAACTCATAAAATTCCCATTTATTTGAACCAATTTACATGAAATTTATGGGCCTTTAAATTATATTCTCCCCACCTTAATTTAATTGCATCCCCATAATGAAAAACACAACCTTGGTAATAAATTGTTTTATATTTCCTATTTCTAAATCTCAAACCTTAATAAGGGTTTATAAATCATCCTCCATAAAAGAGAGTGTGGAATGTACAATGGTCTTAAGAACTATCATATAATTATATCTATAATTATGATAACATTATCAAAAAGTGGAGACATGTACATGGAGGAAAAGCGTAAATATTTACAGGTTGTGATTGAGGTCATCAATAAAAAAACATGTGAATGATATATTGAATATTACGGGTCTCAAAGTCATTAATATATGATTATTTTAAATTCTATTGGTTCAACAAAAATTCTGGTATTAGGATAACATTTTATTGTAAGATACCTTTCCAAAAGCTGAAAAATTCTGTTAGTACTTATGAATATAAAGAAATATACTTACATTACACATTTATATAAAAATAATTTTCATACTATGTTTTTAATCTGATAAATTTATAATTTATTAATTACATTATGAAGAAGATATTTGAAAATTATATTTGATTCCTAAATCGCAAAAATTTACATTTTTTGGATTAAAAGACCTATAAAATAGTGACATGTATAACATTTTTTTTATTCTCCAAAAATGGTTGCAGCATTAGTATCTAGAAAATCAAGAAACTACTGGTTTATCATAAACATTTATTAAATAAATTTCCCAAAAAATAGTGATATATTAACAAGGACATTGTGTATGTCAATGTTTTTTGTTAAACCCTTTTCATCCTTCGGTCATGGGTTCATGTCTTGTAACCTTGTCGGATTTGATGGGTTTTCACCCCGCACACAATTTTTCCTTTTCTAAAACCATACAAATATAATTTTCTAAAATAAATAGGATGGAATTCCATGAAATAAGGTTAATCATTAAATATAATTATTGCTAAATTTTTCAATACTAAATGAATACATAAATACTTCATCCGCATTATTTTAACATAGTTTTTTTCTTTATCTAAGGTTTATCCATAATTTCATTTGGTGAAATTAGTAATCATTAAATCTGATCTTAAATATAATATAACTTATATTTGAACTAGTCTATACTTTTTTATTGTATATTAAAATCATTTATAATGGTTTGTAAATAAAATTTGAATTATCCAAAGCACATCCCTTAGAGTGTCAAAACATGACGGTAGTAATTCTCATTATCATGTACCATGTTACATAGGATTTTGGCGTGGTGACCCTTCTTAGAGTTGTTAAACCAAGGTATATATTTTCTAAAACCACATCCACCTATTGTATCTATATAGGGATGTATTTCTAGTAAGACTTACATAATATCTTCTTTACCGATATTCTAGGATGTTCTTTTATACTTATCTACAATGTATACATTAATAATCTATTATCTAATTAATGATCCCCTAAATCTTGTTCAAAAAGTTGCTACTATACATTAGTGATACAAACTATAAAACCTTGACACTATAAGCCTGAAACATGTGTCATGATACCATTAAGTTAGGATAATATAAAAGTAAACTGCATCCGAAATGACCAAACAATTTAGTTTTCTTGGTAAACCAGATACATATATGAGTCTTGTTGTATAACTAAAATCACTAAACCAAATTTTATTATTTCAAGAGTAATAAATTTATTACCTCTAGTATATTATTACATATCTCTATTACTAAAATCTAGGGAATCCTAGGGAAATGAAACATAATAATGTTGAGATCAAATCCTCATTAAGGGAAATGTACATGGAAATAAATAATGAATCAATGATAATATTCAACATGGGATGATAATAACTGAAAAAACATTCCATGAAATCAACAAACTAATAATTAAGTGAAAAAACTATATGGAAAGGAATATACCTAGAAACAAAATCCATTAAAATAATTGGACAAGGAATAATCCATATTCCCCGGTAAGGAACTGAAAACACATGCCATTTTAATCAATAAACTAAGAATGAAAAGCATCTATAGATGTGTCGATAAAAAATATCATGGATAAAAAATAATGAATCTAAATAAAGGAAAGGCTAAATTATTATACATCACGTACCTGGCACGCAAACCACTACCATTAAGACTTTTCACAAGATGGTTCAATTCTATTAGTATAACCCATCTATTCTTCAGGGAAGCAATCTTGTATGGTTTCCCTCTATCTAATTTCAACTTATTAGACTATTAATGCTTTGAAGGTCTTACATTAACAATCTATGCTCCCATTTCTTGTATATTTTATCATTCTTCATATATCAAATAATAGATTAAATTAATAGAAAATGTAACATACCATTAAAATATAAACATTGATTAAAATATGTAGATTTCTCAAAATTTTCCTTTTGGATGCTAAGTAAAAATAAGGGTTATTATCATTTATTAATGGAAATAACATTAAATTATCATTAAAATATTCACGAGGAGAATAATATTTAGATATTAAAAAGTGTAACATAGATATTTGTAATATTTGAATCATAATAAAAATTAATTAGAAACATTAAATGAAACATATAATATCATGATAATAAGGATACTGATGATAAAACCTTAGAAAAGGTAGTATATACACCATATAAATGATAAGGATAATTAAATGAATTAAATGAACATATGAAATTAAATATTTATAGTGGAAGAAAATGGAATCAAGGTAGTGAATGTAAATTCTATACTGATCCAAATCAATCATAAACCATCCATATGAAGAATAAGTGGGGTTTTAATTCTATATATCCCAAGTTGATTAAATCAAATATATTTTTTTTAGTGATAAACAGAAATAATATAAAAAAATTATTTAAAAACATTTTTGAGAAAATATTTTTTTTGAAATATATTCGGAATATATTATTATTTGAAATTCACTTTCAAAAATAACTTCTTTGAAAATTAACCTTTTAAAAATGAACAGTAAGATTTTAATAAATTATAATGGGTAAATCCATACATGTTATACAATGTAAAAAGAACATTACCTTTTTACCATAAAAAGGTTAGAAAAAATCCTTATTTGGAAAGAGACCTGAAGATTCATTAGAAAAAAATATAAAAAAATTGTAAAAAAATATTTAATAAATCATTTTTCTATGCTCAAAAAATTTTCGAAAACAATTTTAGGAAAATGTGTTTTTAGAAGAAAACAGGTTCTCTGACCAAATAGAAAAATGAATCTATGTTTTCTTAAAAACATTTTATAATACATTTTTACATGTAAATATTGGAAAATTGGTACTAATACAAGATAAATATAATGAATAATTGGAGTTAATTAAAATTTATGGGAATATTAGACAATGATGAAATAATTTATTGTGATCAAAATTTATGTGTAAATAATCCCGAACAAAATGAGATTGTAATGTAAACCCTTGAAAAGAACATAACATTGATGTTAGAGTCAATAAATTAATAGATTCTGTGTATCAAAATTAAATCGAAAAAAGTTAATTTTAAATATATAAATATATATGAAAAATTAATTATATATATAATCATGGAATATTAAGGGAAATAAATAAGTTTTATAAGCTAATGAAAATAAATTGGGTTATTAAATTTCATTACCACTTGGTAATTTTTAATTTGAAATTAAATTTGATGAAATAAATAAAATTGAATCTAAATAAACCTTGATGATAAAATAATTAATTATATATTATATTAAAATTGTAAGTAGATACACCACACAAATGAAATAACAGGTGATTATTATGTGTGCCTTAGGAAAGTAAAAGTGCGACAAGAGTCTCTTACCGCAAGTTTCATTTTGGGAGAACATCCTAAAATTACTGTATAATGGTTTTAGAAATTTTATTAAATTTATTAAAAGACAAATTATTATTTATGATAACATATATGTTCTACTTATGTTATCTCATTACCCATAATTTAACAATCATTCTTTATTTTCACTATTTTTTGTGTTATTTTCCAAATCATCCGAGTTTTTTTGACTTGTTACTTATTTTACTATTAATTAGACCATGGATTCATAATCTATAGAATATTAATACTTATTTAAATATCATCAATATTTGGTGTATATTTATTTATTACATTCCATAATATTTAGAGATAATAACTGAAATTCATTGTTCATGGAGACTGTAGGTTGTACGAATGTAAGAATATTACAATCATTTATTTTTCATATTAAAAAAAAGATATTAATTGATACATATATTATAATTAAATTATCATATATATTTAATAAAAATTACATAGGTTTATTAAAACCATATTTTATCCATTCCATGTGTATTGTGAATGAATCACATCACTTTGAGGACGCAGTAGTCCACACATCACAAGACGATGTTATCATATCACCAAAAAATGAAATGAATAAATGTATTTATTATATAAAAATTACATAACTACAGATAAATTATATATACTATAGATATCATATATAGGTATATTTTCCATCCTAATTCTAACCATGAATGGTGGTAAAGGAAAAAATGGAGATCATTTTGTGAGGTTTTAATTTTTTATACACATAAATGGTATGTTCATTACCCATTAAGTGGATGTGTCTATAAGTGAATGTTTAACCAAAATAAATACAACATTTAAGTATATTTTGAATAGTATTTTTATTATATTATAGTGAAATGAGAATATTTTGGGTGTGTAGAATAAAAATAATCAAAAAGAGCTTGAGGAAGGGCGTTGCCTCTTAATTGGGTAACTCATTTTGGTTTTCACAAAAGGGATTAATTTGATGGATTTTTTCCCACTGTGAAAATAATAGGTTCATCAGAGTGATCATGGGAGGATATTTTATAAGATTTTTTGTGTTAAAAATGTCTTCAATGGTGTGTAGAAGTTGGAGGGTTGAGTACCTTTTTATAGTCAAGGATTGTCATTCATGTAAATTTTTTCAATGGGAATTTGACCCATGTTTTTTCATGGATAATTAGATAATTTAATGTTCCCAGTTGGATACAACAGATTATAGGTTCCAAATATTTACATAAAATTGGTTTTGGATAAGTTTTTAGGTAATTTGGGTCTTAATATTATGGTTTAGTCATTTATTAAGTTCATTGTTTTCTTAATATTTGTAATTAATTTTAATAACATTCAATAATATTATTGGTAAAAAAAACAGAGCTGATATTATTAGAAATTATAAATTATTTGTTGAATTTGTTAATTTAAAATTAATCCCGATTACAGGACGATAATGTGAGTTTAAATGTAAAAATGTTCAAATGATTATTTTGTTTTTATATGAAATTTTGAAGTGTAATTGTTTAGATTTACCTAAATTGGAGTAATTTATATATAATTGACATAATTTAACTTTGAAATCAATTTTAATTATAATTTATCCTGATTAATAAATTAGATTAAAAAGGCATTTTGATTTAAAATTCATTATTTCTCAGTATTAATCAAAAAAAGAAATTTCACAGAAAAATACAAAAACTTTAACCTAAACTAATTTTAATGATACTATATCTAAGATTAAATTTATTCTGAAATATAATATTTATAAATGTTTACAAATATATATTTGAAATTTTTACCATTAAAAGACTTAAAATTTATTTTATACAAATATCGGTTCTTATGTGTAAACTTTATTTTTCAAATTATGCAGATAAAATATATTAAATGAATGTTAAAATATTTTATGAGATATTTAACATAAAAATTTAATTAATTGATTCAAATTAAATAAATAAATTTTATTTATTATTGTTAAATAGATTTTGGATCATACAAGTAGTTTTCTATAAAAACACTACCATTAAATTCAATTGGTTCTTATATCCATTTATAATTAATTTATAACAAAGGAATTAATATTTTTTTTCATTAAACCATATATTTTTGTAATTAATTTACTAATATTCATAACTAATAAAATAATTTCAAGTTTATATCTTATTATATTAAATTATATTCATAGTATTCGATAAAACTTTGATTGGTGTGTATCATAATCTGTGAGAATTTTTTTGTTGCGTATAACATGAGTTAACTCATTTTTTCATGAATTGAATTCTATATCATAGAAATAATATATTTAGAATAATAAATATATTATAATGGCTAAGGATATTATATCCCATTTCATGCTTGTTGTTTCATGTCACCGAATCTACTAAATAAAACGTTATTACTTTATAATTTTGAGGCATTATATGTTAATTCATAGTTGGATGTTGTAATGATTCAGTTATTTTTAATTAATGTAATATTTATTTATACTATTATTTTGACTGCCATATTATTTTTAACACGAAGAAATATTATTATCATTATACTCATCGCACCCCCACTGCTAGTCGATTACCGTTCGTATACATGGAGGTGTAGTTGAGGTCCCATAACCAACCTAATGTGTCCACGTGAGAGTGTTCTATATGGAGGGAAATTATAGAAAATTTTAGAAACAATTTTTTGGAATATTTTGACATATTACATTTAAAATCGATATTAATTATAACAAATAATAACTTTTGTGTCATAAATTACTAAAATTTTTATTATATTATAGATTAATTAAAATAAATATGTTATCTTACTATAATTGAATCTGAGAGGTTACGCTTTCAATTTCTAATTCCATTATACAATTATGAATTAACCAATTCTTTATTGCCTCTTTTCGAATAAGTCATATCTTCTAGACCAAATTATTATTACCATAAATTACTAATTCCTTACATTTCACTCAGTATCCATGCTCCAAATACCTGAATTCCTAATCACAGAGTAGGCTAATTAACCAAATATCATCTTTATTTATCCCAATTATCCATGTATTACTATAACTCACTATGATATGAAAATTTAATATGTAGTCCAATTTTTACCAAAATAATTGTTTTACATGACAAATATATGATTCCATAAATTCCATGATCTAGAAAAATTCCTCAAATTCACTTCACTGGAGTGAGAATCACAATATGAATAATATATAATAGTAATATTAAATATTTTTATAATGTTTCCATACATATGACCCCTAATAGATAATATTTTACATTCAAATTGGATAGCCATGAATTTTGCATCCATGAAGAATTTCCATTTAGTAGACCTTACATAAAAAGTATCATTAATCTGGAATATAATTAAGTAATATGATGTAACACTATTCTAATCTCCAAATTATTTCTTATAATGATGTATCTGATGAGCATTCACTTTACATCAATAAAACAATTATATCCATTTGAAGAAATTATATACTAATACATTACTACATGTCGATACTAAGAAAATATTTTATTCTGGGAAATATTTATCCAAATAATTCCCATACCCTTCATTTTTTACTAATATTTAATACCCAAATACTTTGGACCTCTTTGTATTCCTATAACTTATTTCCAAAACCTCATTTTATTTTATATTTATTTAAATTTATGAAATATGATACTTGTAATTTTCTATTCCAAATTATCATCAAATATTTTTATATTAATTGAATCATTAATTAATTTTCATGCATAAATATTTACCCAAAATATATGTTAAAACTATAAAATAAATAAGTACTATGCATCAAAAAATTTATGTTTTTCGTAAAAATGTTAGCAACAATATCATTTAATATACCTAAGTCCTTATGTAAGCTTCTCGATTAATGATAATCGATCCCACAATTATTACTTCTAATTTAAGTCTACCAACCACACCCCATAATCATAGAACTTGTTTATACTAACATTATGTTTTATTGATTACAAGGAATAAAAATGCAATGGACTGATCATTTTACTAGTCTTTGTAAACAAGATATATAAATTATTATTATATTAAAAATGTATAAACTAATTACAAGAAATTTTTTTTACTCCAAGATAACATCAAGGACAATAACGTTATTCCATCTATATTATCCTTTCATACCATTCTAAGAACACATCTTGGAATATAAGGGAAATGAAACATTATAAGGGAGAGATCAAATTCCAATTAATGGTTTTGTATTGAGGAGTATTAATAAATCAATATGAATAAATCAACATAGAAATATAAATAACTAAACACGCCTGGAAAGTAATAAATAAGATGAAAATTAATTGAATAACCCATAAGGAAATGTAATTTAATAACACACGTTATTAATAAAAATATATCCAGAAAAATGAATATGGTATGGTAAAAAGTTGAATCTCATTAAATTTAATCAATGACCAAAAAATGAAATTCATACACAGATATTCCAATACAAAATCCCATCAATAAATATTAAATTAATTCTCAATAATTGAATGTATAAATAATTGGATTACAATTTTCCTAAGAACATGTGACCATTAACGTTAATACCTTTCAAATGATGATGTATAACATAATTGATACAAACCAATTTGGCTTGTTCAACCATAACTCTTCTATTAAGACATTTTAAAAGAATGTTTATAACATTCTAGTTACGCTCAAGAAGGTATTTCCCAACTTAATTTCATCCCATTAGACTAACTATGAATCGAGGGGAATTTATTAATTAGTCCCCAACCCATAAGGATTACCTTAAATGGTCCCAAACCCGTGTCTTAAATATACATATAATTCCCTGTATTAAGTAAAATATATCACCTTTCAGATATACATATATATAAACTAAGATAGATGTATAAAAATTTCCTAAAATAATTAAATAACATTCAAATATAAACACTATATGATAAATGGAATTCTGTTTAGGCAATGAACATATCCATGATAAATGAAATGGATAATTAGGGGAAACTAAATGTTAAATGATCAAAATAAATTGAATATTTAAAGGGAACTAAAAGGAAACAAGGAACTGATCTTTAACACTATTTATGGACAATTAAACCATAAACCTTCTAGAGGAATATTAATTACAGTATTAAAAAAATCATAACCCATGTTGAAAAAAATAAAGGGTTTCTTTTATTGATAAATTAATATATTATAAAAAGATCTTTTAAATATATTGTTGAGAAAAAAACACTTTTGTTTTGAAAAAACTGTTAAAAATATTTTCATTGAAAATAACATTCATAGAATTTTTTTTAAAAAAATTAAACTTTTAAGTATAGAATGTAAAATTTAAAGAATTCACTCTGGGTAAATACATACAAGTTGTACAGGTTAAAAAGAAAACGTCTCTTGCAAAGTAAATGGTTAGAATAAATGACATGTTTGGTAAGTGATAAGAATATCCATTGTAAAACAATATTAAAAGGAAAAAGTTAAAAATTTATTAATAAAATAATTTTGAAAAGGTCAAAATCATATTTTATAAAATTTTAATAAGAAAATATTTTTTAAAGAAAGGTGGTTCTCCTAAAATGGGAGAAATGAAGTCGGGTTTTCGTAAAAACATTTTAAAAAACATCTTAAGTACAAAGGAGTGGAAAAAGGTACTATTACTTGAAAATGGACATGAATAAATAAGGGAGAGAAAAATAAATGCTATTATAAAAATGTTTATATATTTTCCTCAAATCTAAAAACCATTTGAAGATCATTAAAATTAATCTTAAGGAAAATAATCTGTAAACATTCCAAAGTGTCCCACACCACTTTGAAACATATAAAATCAAAATCCTCATGATGTAATAAAAATAAAGTAATGTTTTAAATACTATGAAGTCAAAATAAATCATGATATAATATATAATAATGAACATTAGATACAAAATAAAAAATAATTAAGTGTTGTGTATGACATTTATCACATAGATGTAAAAAAAGTGAGATACAAATCTCTTATAATGAGTCTGACATGTATCATGTGACTTCATATTCATGAATAATACAATTATTCTAATTATTAACTTTAATAATAAATTTTTTATTTTTTATAATTAATTTTCTTTTTCTTATTAGTATTTTTATACAACTACATAAAAAACAATGTTTACATCAGTTGGTATGACCCAATTCGGTTTATATGTCAAAAGCAACATTGGTTGGTCAACTATAGTCAATGGGGTCATTATATAACATCTAGAGAATATTGATCATGAAATAATTATTATATAAATAGAAAAATAATATATTTGAAAATAGTAATTATATATAGTTATGAAAAATCAATTAACATTACAATCATACAGACGGTAGGCCGTACATATATAGGAGTAACATTATATTTTTTCAATAATCGTTATAGAAAGATGTAAAGTAGAATTAGATAAATAAATATTTATAATTATATAATAAATAAAATATTATTAAATAATATTAAATTATATATATATAATTATCCTTATGTAAATTTAATCACATCACGTCGAGGAGGTTGTAGTTCATATATCCACGAATGACATTATCTCTTTTTATGTGTTTGAACGAGTAATAAAGAAAATTATATATATTATATTATTATATGGTATTTATTCAATTAATATAATATATATGTCTTATATGTAACACATTTTTAATAAAAATAATCCCTTTTATAGTCCATATATTATTTGATCAAATTACATTTCTTTTCAGATGTGGTAGTCCACACTTCTACACAAGGTGTTTTCATTCTCCCACAAAATTAAAAGTATAATGTTATATATTATAAAAAAAATTTATTAAAAAATATATATTAAATTTAATTTATAAAATATCTAAATAGTGGTTTCATCTTAATTTCCACCATGATAGTTGGTAAAGGATGAATATACAATCATAATTTCATGATGCGGTAGTTCTCCATTTACATAAAAAATATTTTCATTCCCCGTTAGATGGGAGTGAATATTAGTATCGAAATTAACCATAATAAAATATCATCATAATATATATAGGATACATATTTTTATATAATCATTGACTAATATGAGTTTAGAGGGTGAATAGTGGAAATAAAACTAAAGAGAATAAGGAAAGATTTTACTTATTAACTGTGTAACTCGTTTTTCTTATCATAAAATGGATTAAATGGTAATATTTAATAAAAATGGGTTGATGATATGATATCATTATTTATTTTTACATTCTATTTGGGAATATCATGGTCGATCCAATGTGGATTCAGATGTCTGAGGAAGTGGGGGAGAGGAGGCATTTTTATATTGGAGGAGGGATAATCCTATAATATTGTGAAAAATGAATTACATTCATGTTTTCACATTTAAAGTGGCTATAATAATGGTAAAATATCTATAAAGGTTGTTATAGGGTCTAAATATTTTATTCCAATGTCTCTGGGACTATTGTATAGGTCAATTGTGCAATTAATATTATGTTTTAGTCCCTTATTAAGATTCATTTTACCTTAACTATTCTAATTATTTTCAAAAAATTTCACTAATATTTTTGGTAAAAAAATGTTAATATTTTTATACAATATAAATTATTATGATTCAAAATATAAAATAAATTTTTCCAAATGTAAATAAAATTATTGGAGGAAATTAGATTAAATTTAATCCCACAGACGGAGCAAGAATGTAGGTTTTTAAAGTAAAAATTCATGAACATTTGTTATGTTTTTATAGTCAATTTAATTGTAAAATTTATTAAAATGAATTAAATTGGATTAATTGATAAAATTATGATCTAATTAATCTTTAGAAAACATTTTATATATAATTAAACTGCAAAATTAAATCTAATGAAAATAGGTTTTAAACTAAAATCAAATATTTTTCATTATTTATTAATAAATAAATCTTCACAAGAAAATATAAAAAATTCACCATAACATTTTTTTGTTTAATTACAAAATATAATGTTTAATATTACATATAAATCCAAAAAAAAATCCAAAAATTTAATTTAAAATAAATTCTCCACTAAAAAGCATTAAAAATCCCTTAATAAAAATATAGTGTTTTATACGCTAAATTGGATTTGTTATAATATTATATATATCATATATATATGATGAATATATTAAATAATTTATTGAATATATATATATATATATTAAATTAATAATATTGTATAATTTTATTTAGTTTAATTTATTAGGATAAATTAGTTTTTTGAGCATTTAATTGTTTTTGATAAAATATTCCATTTATTCAAAATTGGATATTATATTCATTTATATTAATATGTATGCAATTAATTCATATTATATTTATTAAAGCCATATATTTTCATTTTTTCGTTAATACTACTCATAATCATGTCTTTAAAACTATTTATATTATATAATAATATATTAATAATATATTATTGGTCGGTAAAAATCAGTCTTGTGTGTAATATAATCTATTCAAGATACTCGTTATGTTATGTGATGAACACTAAATCAGTGTCACCTACATTTAATTATAAAAAATACATTGAATTTATTTAATTTATTAAATATATAATAAATACATAGAATATTATATTCCATTATACGCTTGGTGTTGCATTTCATACAGGCTATCAAATAAAATATTCCTACTCTAGAATAAATTGCTTCCTCACAATTTAAACACAATATTTGTGATATAATTTTTGATATTTAATATATTTAAAATCACAAATCATGATAAGGGTTTGTAAAACAACCTTTAGAAAATAGAGAATTATAAGTACAAATTCCACATGGACTACCATGTAACTAGGTCTCCAGGTAATATAACATTAGTGGAATGTATAGATAAATAATTAGAGAAAATAAAATATATTTATAAGGATTTATTTAGTTAATCAATAAAAAACATGTTAATAGTAAATAGAATGTTTAAGGCCACAATTCCATATATTTATGATGATTAATAAGGCCATCAATTGAATGAAAATAAATGTATTACGAAAATATTTTTTATTGATGGAACTTCTCCTAATGTTAAAGACTTTTTATACTACACATGTATACATACATAATATATTTCAATATAGGTAATTTCAAATTTTGATTATGATTTCATAAAATTTCAAATACATTGAAAAATTACTTATGATGCATGAAGCCCTGAAATACCTTTATAAATGTTAGTAAGGCCAATAAAAGAGTGAAAAGTCCAAATATTTATACCTAAATATTCTCCAATACAAATATTGTTAGGAAATTAATCTAAAAAACATAAAAGTGAATCTAATATCATATTAGTAATATTATTTTTACAAAAAATTTAACTATATATATTTTCATACTAACTTGGATATTACATAAGTCAATGGTTGGCGTGAAACTGTTATCATATTTCTGTTATGGGTTTAAGTCTCATGGTCATTCTAGGAATGACTGGTTGTCACCCGGCATAAATTTTTCCCTTTTCTAAAACCATGTTGAAAAACATACAAAAATAAAACTGACAGACATCGTTGAAAAAAGGTTAATCACTAAATAGACTTTTAACAATGGTTTTAAAGAAAAACCTAATACATTAATACTTTATCCTATTATTTTCAGATAGGCCCTTCCTTGGTCTAGAGTATATCATATAAAAAAGGGAATTTAATTGGGTAATGTCAATGTTCCCCAAATTTATGGTAATAGACTATAAAAGATTCATGTGGCTGAGTTTCATTTCCTTCTATACCACTCTTTAATTTTCCTCAGTTATTATTTGAATTATGTCTTTATTTTCCACTCATAAAACATTTACTCTTTCCACTGACACTCTATCCAGGGTTTATCCTTCCACATATAATGCATAATATAAATTGAGACTTATTCTCTCCATGGTCTCCATCATATTATCTCTTAGAAACCATCATCCTTCTCTAATATAGTGTGTTTGAGGGTTGGTTTAGGTGTATTTTGTTAATCATATTTTTGGAAAAATGATTTTTCATAAAAACAATATCATTCAATCCTATTAAATCATCATTTGGTTTCCCATTATAACTACCATGTCCTTCATCTTAAATGTTATGATGAATACTTTGGGTACCAACAATTGACTATAAATATAAATCATATATTGGGTAGTAATAATTATTGAAAAACTTATAATCATTTATAAGATATCTAAATCATGACACCTTATCTTCAATATAAAACACATTATATTTAACCTAAGTTATTCATTGTCCAAATATATGATAATTTGTATTAAAGAATATTTTATTTATCTTAATTATATCCCTCGGTAGTGTCAAATAATGTGTGAAGTAAGGATCGTTGTCACGAACCAGATTAAACTGGGGAAATAAGGACACATATTATTAGAGTTTTTACTCCTACATACATATGTTCCAGAACAAATTCCACTTGTATTATTTAGAATGGGATTTATTCCAACAAATACCCACAAAATATCTACTCTAACAAATTTCTTGGTTGTTATTCTATATCTATCCATTCATTAAAACATAGGGTTATGTTATCTACTCTATATTTTCCTACATCTTGTTCCCAACATTGCTACTAAAATTCCTTAGATACCCTATAGTGACATAATCCTAGAAATCATGGATCAGGAGTCTAATACAATCACATTGGAATGATTAAAAACAATAAAATCCTAAAGGACCGATAATATAATTAGTCTTGTAAACCAAATATATAAATGAGTCATGTATTACAAATTAATATTCTAATAAAAATAGAATTTTTTTTCTAAATATTATAACACTGGGGATAATTACTTTATTCCATATACTGTATCATTGCATTTATTTCTTAGAATACTTCATGGAATCCCGGGGAAAGAAATCAAAAAATGCTTGTGCTCAAATTCATAGTAAGGTTGATGTATAAAGGATGAAATATTGAATCAATAGGAATAAATCAACATTGTATAGTAAACAACTAAACAGACATTCCAAGTAATCAATATGATGAAAATAAGTGAATAAATAATAAGGAAAACTAATTGATGAACACATTCTATTCAAATAACTAGATAATGAAAAATTAACATGGAATGTTAAGAAGGTGAAACAAATGTCATTTATTCAATCTACTATGATAGAAATGTATACATAGATATATCAATGAAAAATAATATGGATAAATAATAAATGAATTATAAAAAATTAAAATTCTTAATTATTGAAAACCATTTTTCATAGGTACATGGAACCAATATCATCAAGATATTTCACAAGATGATTTAAAACATACTAGTTACAATCCTATTTGGTTATTCCAACCTTAACTCTAATATCAGGACACATTACATAAAATTTTATAACATACTAGTTAAAAATGTGAGGGGTTTTTCAACATATTTAAATCCCATCGAATATTGATACATCTCGGGGATTTTATTAACTAGTAAAAATCCCATAGGGCTTACCACAACAGTTCCAAATCCATGTCTTACCTATCCAAATCATTCCTCATATCAAATAAAAAATATGAATTATAAAATATCTATATTTATTATATAATATTGATCTATCAATATTATAAAATGTAATAAAATAAATTTAAAATAAAACATGATATAGAAAATTGTATATAGTGTTTGAAATTAACATATCCATGATAAATGATATGGATAAATACAGGAAATTTAATGTCAACTGATTATAGAAAATGGAATACTTCAAGAGGGATAAAATGAATCAAGGAAGTTAATGTTAATATAATCCAGGGAAAAAATGCATCAACCAACCAAATTATTGTTAATGACAAAATCAATAAAACATACCCTAGGTTGAGTAAAATAAATGGTTTTTTTCACTAAGAATAAAAATATTATAAAACTAACATTTTAAAAACATAATTTAATAAAATACTCTTTTGTTTTGACAAAATTTTGAATAATATTTATATTTTAAAAAAATGGAATCATTTTTTTAAAAACTAACCTTTTAAACATGTAAAAAAATCATTTATGAAATTTCGGTGGGTAAACATGTACAAGATATATGTGGAAAAAAGAACATTCATTTTTCATGGTAAAAGTTTATAAAAAATTCCTTGTATTGAATGTGAAAAAAAATTCCATTGAAATAAGATGAAAAGACAAAAATGGAAAAGAATTTACAAAATAAATCTGGAACGGTTCAAAAATTTTGTTTTTGTAATAAAACATTGTTTTTAGAATAAAATAGGTTCTCTGACTAATAAGTGAAATGAAGTCAGGTTTTCATAAAAACATTTTCTATAACATTATAAGTACTAAAGAGTAGAAAAATATTAATATCTCATGAAAAGGGTCATGAATAACTATATGAGAGGAAAATTATAGGTTTTATAAGAAAATTTCATATAGTTTCAGCAAATGGACTTTCTATTAGAAGATTATTAAAATTATTCTTAAGGAAAATAATCTTTAATCAATCCAAAGTGTCCTATACCACATTGACAGATTTTAAATAAAAATCCTCAAAAAAGAATAAAATAAAATAAATATTTTAAATAAAATGAATATAAAGATATCATGATATAATATATAAAAATTAATAGTATATACATGACAAAAAAATAATTATATGGTGAACATGTTGTTTATCTCATAAATGAAAAAAGTGAGATGAAAATCCCTTAACTAGTGTCAGACTTGTCTCGTGTATCTTAATATTCCTAAATAACATACTTGTACAGGACCGAAGATTGACGTACATGGACATTACATTACTTATGTGGAATACATAGTACATAAAAAAACACACACACAAGGATCGTAATAGTTTAGTGTCTTTGTAAACATGGAACGTAATCTTCTAATCATGGTGAAAGATCGTCAACATCTCCCATAAAGATCTTCCCTTTTTTTACCTAAATCCTTTTTTTTATATCATGGGGAAAGGAAAACATAAAAGGGTGATCTCAAATGCTCAGTTAGGGTAAAAAAAAGAAAAATTAATCACATCATATTCATATAAACATAACATTTTGGAAATCTTAACCTGCAAGAGAGATCATAATATCATAACATGGGATAAATCATAGTAGTGAAATGAAATCCAAATAATCATAATTTATAACATGAAACATTGTGGCATACACACATAATCATAGAGAATCATTTATTATTAGTCAAGACTCATTTCCAAGACTATCTTAGTGGACAAAGTCCATTTCTGAACCGAGTTACCCTCGTTTCTGTCCTGCTTCACTGAACCGGTATAACCTGCCGTTCCATTCATGTCTATCTCATGAGATATAAAATCTTTACCCAGTGCATTGGAGGGAGATATAGGTCCCACCCATCTCATAATGATACCATTATTATGTGTGCCAAAAAATCATAAATCATATATCATTGTATAACCCATGTAATAAAAATGGGAATCTTAAATATTGTGACATCATAAAACAATTCATATAAGATAAAGGAATTCATAAATATAATTCCATCACGACATAATAAAATCAATTTAATAATATGGATAGAAACAGATCCCTTAATTATCTTAGATGGAAACTAATTTTGATAAAACACTTGGACTCCATTCTTGAGGAAAATATCCTTTCTACTTCAAAAACATTTTTCCTTTCTTAACATGTCATACAATTTTAAACTAAAAGAAGTTGTTTAAATCAAAACATGAAAACTTTTAAAGGAAGCTTCTTGGAAATAATGTTTTAAAAATCCATTCATTCCGTATAAGTTAAAAAAACATTCTTCACTTACTTTTGTCAGAAAAGTCAAAAAGTGCCTCGTACGAAAAACGACAAAAGATTCCTTTCATATCTTTTACTAAAAACTCACCAAAGGGTAAAATAGGTTTTAAACAATTGTAGGTGAATGGAAATAATATTACATATTGAATAAACATGTATGTGGATGATAAAATACACCCTAGTAAATACTAAAGTATAAACAACCTCGAATAAAAATGAGATTGTGATATTTCCCTTACCTTATGTCCGATATGCTTTGTATGTATCCGAACCTCCTCTTTTTGACGCGCCTTCACTTAACCTCCACATAAAGAACTAAGGATGGTCTTTGAAGAAGACCAGGACCTCTAGGATGATACTAGGGATGTGGATAAGAGATTTTGGCAGGGGTTTTCTGAGCATGAATGCTCAAATTGGTGTGAGGAGGAGAGGGAGGAGGTGCCCTTTTATAAGGGAGGAGAGGGGAACCTTAGGAAAATCTCAAAATATTATTTTATATTAAGGTAAAATTCGGTTTATAATGGTTAAAAAGGGTCATATTTAGAAGATAATGTGGGCATGGGTCTAAATACTCTCATCTAATAGGATTTAGACAAGTTTAGGTTATTATTTTAACCTTATCAATTAGATTTAACTCTAAGTTAAATAATTAAACTTTTACAGTTTCTTTTTGTTTTCTTACACTATATGGTTAATAAACTTACCATAACAAGCCAAAAGAAACCCAAGTTGTTTATTATTAATATATATATCCTTATCTAAGTCATTTGGCCGAAACTTATATTTTAAGGAATTAAATAACAATTAATAATATAATATTTGTTTTAAAAACTAATTTATGTCAATTTTGACACTATTTGGTACATGATTTTTATGAAATTCATAACATAATGATAAGTTCTAAGAAAGTTAATTAAATAAACAATAACATGTCATATTAACCTATAAAATTAGTGTATGTCATTAAAAGTTTCAAATTACATTTATTTGGGCATTTATAACATCAATTATGTCAATATTTCATTAATAAGACAATTACTCGATCATCTTTGTGTCATACTAAATGATATTTATTTAATCCCTAAGAAATCTAAATAAATTCCTATGATGTAGATAATTGTATTAGCTTTCTGGAGACTATTCATGTTCTAAGTTTCATGATTTTTATCACTAAATTAAAATTATTATACTTATAAGATTTAAGAAAGTGACATGTTGTCACATTCTTTGGTTTTAATAATACATAAATTATTTTCATGGAAAAAAGTCCATAAAATGAATCTAATCCGACCCTGAGGTGATATGGGTCGACTTTTAGTCATCAAATAGGATTTTTAAATGTGTTAGGGTAATTTTATAATATTATATTTACCCTCAATTACCCGATTTACCTTTAACTATATTTAAATAAAATTTACCGTAGTTACTATTCATAATTCCGAAAAATAAAAAGTATCTTATAAACATAATTTGGATCCACTGATTCCAAATATGGAATCCATTTTTCCAAATTCAATACACAAAAGTTTCAGAAATTGAATTAAAATTAATCCCGTTGCCGAAAGAAAATGGGGTTTTCTTTAAAACATTGGAAAAGATTGAATTGATTTAACCTACGAAATCAAGGTAAAATCAATGCTAATGACATAAATTATATTAAATGGTAAAAATATATTCTATTTATACTTTAAAACCATTCAATATTATAATTTAACCACACAATATATTACGATGAAAAAAGTTGTTTTTAATTAAAATATAGCATGTTTTTACTATTCATTAAAATATGAAAGTTATCGGAAAATTATCAAAACTTTATCTAATGTAAATTATTATATCCTGATTCAAAAAAAGAATTTTATTTTGTCATATTGAACTTATAAACATGTCAAAAACAAGATTTAAAGTGGGTGCTCCATCAAAAGTTGGCAAAACTGCATTTTTTGAAAAATAATTATTTTACCCGAAAAATTTATTTTGTTCTTATACCATGTTCTAGAAATGTGTAAGATGAATAATAATGTTATAAAATTCAAAATGTAGTTAAAAATATTCATAATGTCTAGTTCATAATAATAATATTATAATAATATATCGTTGTTTAGTAAAACCCGGTATTGCGTACAACACATGCTATCGAGGAAGGTTGTGATTGCATGTAATGCAAGCCAAGTTAGGGTTGCGTGATGTACAAGAATACTTAGTTGTTTCATATAACATAAACCTACCATATTTCATTTATACGTTGAATATATATATATATATATATATATATATAACTATTATCAAAATTGTGTGTAAAATGATCCAAGAATAGTGTTGCGTATACTGCAAGCTAATACAGTGTTGCGTATAGCGCAAGGTAATCTTGGTGTAGCATAAAACACGTGAAATTAATGAAATTAAAAGAATATTTTTAATAAAATCTCGGGGTGTTACATTCTACCCCCCTTAAAATGAATTTCCCCCTCGAAATTTGTCGGGGTTATAAATGGTTTTCTATTCGAAAGTTTCTTTAATAGAAACCCACATCATAAAAAGGAATACCAAAAACAATCATTAAAAACAAAGTATGAAATGTAACGGTTACCCAAATAAGCTAATCACAGGGTTTCCTCATAGGTGAAAATATGGATATGGAAGAGGAATCTAACCATCATGTTCTGATGGAGTGTGGTAGAGAACATGGCTATGAAAAATCCAACAATCACAAAGCCATAGATTTGTGATTATCTAAGGTATCATCTGATTCAGCGGATATAAGGGCAGTAGGACAAAAATTTTGGGTTTTCAAGATCATTTCCCTAAGGTTGATGAAATTTGAATTAGAAGAAATACTTTCATGATTTTGGTATAGTCTAACCGTTTGTCATTCTTTGGACAATTTCCATTTCATCTCTTAAAGAAATGAAGTTGAATTTGTCATTCATGATGTGTTAGTAGATCATGTGATATAATGATGGGTCATTCCATCTATCTCAAACAAAAGGATAGAAAAGTTATAAAAAAATACATAAGTACATCTATTGTGATATTAATCATATTTGGTTCCTAAAATGAACTTATACATCATATATCATACCTCTTAATAATAAAATCTAGTTTCTAATAACCAGGGACTTCCTGTAGGCCAGTGGTAGGTGATAAAGGCCAGTCGCACTTCGGTTGTGGGTTCGATTCCTATGACCTTGTCCGACGCGATGGGCTGTCGCCCATCCTGTAGTGTTTCCTTTTTCTATAACTATATTACTATAACATCCCATCAATAATATCGAAAAAACGTCTATCCTTAAACAATACTAAATTATGTCCAACATAATCCATTCCAATCTTTAGGCTTATCCATAATACTTCAGTCCACTCTCATAATATAGTGAAAACGATTACCAGAGATTTAATATCACCGTTGATCCCCATATATCATAAGATATGTCTTGTTGGTCACATTCTAAACATTCAAAGGCCTTAATCATGTATTCTCTTAAATACCCATAGAACCATAGTACAAACATGAATGTAGTTAAAAGTTTACACTTTACACAAACCAAAATCCTCAAAATTCTATATAATCAAACCATGATATCACTTAGTCCTTATATCAACCATGAGCTCATGAATACTATAAAACATATTAGATTCTCTTTATCCCTTCATTAGGTGAATATCATCTGCTTTCCAAAAATATTTCAATCACTTTTCATGGTTACCGATGCCATAAAATTATTGAAAACCACAATAGACCAAAACATAAATATTTTAATATTCCACGATACTATATACAACATTATTCTGGAATCCCATTACATAAACACTTTATCATTCCACCACATCGTTTTCATATTCAACATTGCTAATGGTGATCACATGTGACTTCCCTTTATCCTTTGACTTAAGTGGTTTCTCATGTCGATCATCACTAACCGTTGGATTAGGGCATTTATTAGCATAATTCCCCATTTCCTTGCACTTGAAGCATTGAAGTGTTGTTGGTGCATTCTCTGTAGTCTTTTCTTTATTTACATCATTAGAAACCCTTTTTCCATTACTTTGACACTCAGCTGCTTTATGGCCTTCTTTTCCACACTTAAAACATTTTATAGTCCCTTTAAGACAATCTCCACCATGCTTCTTTCCACACTTTGAGCATAAGGAAACATTCATCTTCTTTTCACCATTATTCTGAGATTGCTCCTTGAACTCCATCTTTCGTTTCTTGTCAAAACTATGAGATGGATACGTAACACCAACTTCCATTTCTACCTTGATAGCACAACGAACAATTTATTCATAGCTACTGAAGTATCATATAGCTAATTCCCTTCGAAGATTTGGTTTTAAGCCACTGAAGAATCGATCAACTTTACTTTCAGGTTGGATGATAAATCCAAATGCATACCTTGAAATCCTTGTAAAATTTCCTTCGTATATACCAACGGATTAATCATCCTTTTTCTTTAGTTCGAGAAACTCCTTCTCCATCTTTGTTCAAAGAATACGAGGGAAGTACTTATTGAAAAATATGTTCTTGAACTCATCCCATTCCATGGACTCAATTTCATCTCTTTTCCTCGTATTCTTGATAAGATTCCACCATTGATCAGCTTCACCTTCCAAATGATATACTACTAAGATGAATTTATCTTTTTCAGAACATTGAAGAACTGAAAATATCTTTTTAGTGGTACTGATCCATTGTTCAACAACAAGTGAATCAGAAGACCCACTGAAAGAAGGTGGACGTTGCCTCATGAAGGACTCAATATAATATTGTTCCCTTCTTTGCTCATTTGGAAGTCCAGAATGATTCATAGCTTGTGTAAGTATCGCAATAAGATTTTTCACTCCATCTCCCATAACATTTGTTTGTTCCGGAGGAAAATCATTGCATTGTCCATTGCATTGATCAACACGGTTCCTTCGGGTTCCAGCTATCGTCTAAACCCCAAAAAGAATAGTGTTAGAGGCAAAAATCATAATAAAGGCGGAGTAAATTCAATATATAAAATCTTTGTTTTAATCTAATATCGTTACCATAGTTCTAGGACTATATCCTATACGTATACTTATCCTTAGGTACATCCCTAGACATACCTTGGAAATATCTCTAGGGATCTCACTAACGTTTTCGCATCCAAGTTTCCAAAGGTTGACTAAACCTTTCCTCTGATACCAACTTTCTGACCCAAAGCATGACGTACATGGACATTACATTACTTTTGTGGAATACTTAGTACATAACAAAAACACACACACAATGATTGTAATAGTTTAGTGTCTTTGGAAACTCGGAACGTAATCTTCTAATCATGGTGAAGGATCGTCAACATCTCACATAAAGATCTTCCCTTTTTTTCTTACCTAAAACCTTTCTTTATATCACGGGGAAAAGAAAAACATAAAAGGGTGAGCTCGAATGCTCAGTAAGGGTAAACAAAAGAAAAATCAATCACATCATATTCATACGAACATAACATTTTGGAAATCATAACCTATAAGAGAGATCATAATATCATAACATGGGATAAATCATAGTAGTGAAATGAAATCCCAATAATCATAATTTAAAACATGAAACTTTGTGGCATAAAAAAATAATCATAGAGAATCATTTATTATTAGTCAAGACTTATTTCAAAGACTATCTTAGTGGACACAGTCCATTTCTGAACCGAGTTACCCTCGTTTCAGTCCTGCTTCACTGAACCGGTATAACTTACCGTTCAAGCCATGTCTATCTCATGAGATATAAAATAGTTACCCAATGCATTGGATGGAGATATAGGTCCCACCCATCTCATAATGATACCATTCTTATGTGTTCCACAAAATCATAAATCATACATCATTGCATAACCCATGTAATAAAAATGGGAAACTTAAATATTGTGACATCATAAAACAATTCATATAAGATAAAGGAATTCATAAATGTAATTCCATCACAACATAATAAAATCTATGTAATAATAGGGATAGAAACAGAACCCTTAATTATCTTAGATGCAAAATAATTTTGATAAAACACTTGAACTCCATTCTTGAGGAAAATATCCTTTCTACTTCAAAAATATTTTTCCTTTCTAAACATGTCATACAATTTTAAACTAAAAGAAGTTATTTAAATCAAAACATGAAAACTTTTAAAGGAAGCTTCTTGGAAATAATGTTTTAAAAATCCATTCATGCTGTATATGTTAAAAAAACATTCCTCTCGTACTTTTTTCAGAAAAGTCAAAAAGGGCCTCGTATGAAAAACGACAAAAGATTCCTTTCATATCTTTTACTAAAAACTCACCAAAGGGTAAATTTGGTTTTAAACAATTGTAAGTGAATGGAAATAATATTAGATATTGGGGAAACATGGATGTGTATGATAAAATACACCCCAGTAAATTCTAATGTATAAACAAACTCGGATAAAAATGAGATTGTGATATTTCCCTTACCTTATGTCTGATATGATGTGTACGTATCCGAACCTCCTCTTTTTGACGCGCCTTCACTTAACCTCCACTTAAAAAATGAAGGATGGTCTTTGAAGAAAACCAGGACCTCTAGTTTGATACTAGGGAAGTGGAGAAGAGATTTTGGAAGGGTTTTTTTGAGCTTGAATGCTAAAATTGGTGTGAGGAGGAGAGGGAGGAGGTACCCTTTTATAAGGGAGGAGAGGGGCACCTTAGGAAAATCTCAAAATATTATTTTTATATTAAGGAAAAATTCGGTATATAATGGTTCCAAAGAGTCTTATTTAGAAGATAAAGTGGTAATGGGTCGAACTACTCTCATCCATTAGGATTTAGACATGTTTAGGTTATTATTTTAACCTTATCAATTATATTTAACTCTAAGTTAAATAAGTTAACTTTTACCGTGTCTTTTTGTTTTCTTACACTATATGGTTAATAAACTTACCATAAAAAGACAAAAGAACACCAAGTTGTTTATTTTTAATATATATATCCTTATCTAAGTCATTTGGACAAACCTTATATTTTTAGGAATTAAATTACAATTAATAATATAATATTTGTTTTAAAAACTAATTTTTTTCAATTTTGACACTATTTGGTACATGATTTTTATGAAATTCATAACATAATTATAAGTTCAAAAAAAGTTACTTAAATAAACAATAACATGTCATATTAACCTATAAAATTAGTGTATGTCATAAAAAGTTTCAAATTACATTTATTTGGGTATTTATAACATCAATTATGTCAATATTTCATTAATAAGACAATTACTGCATCATCTTTGTTTCATACTAAATGATATTTATTTAATCCATAAAAATTATAAATAAATTCCTATGATGTAGATAATTGTATTATATTTCTGGATACTATTCATGTTCGAAGTTTCATGAAGTGTATCACTAAATTAAAATTATTCTACTTATAAGATTTAAGAAAGTGACATGTTGTCACATTCTTTGGTTTTAATAATACTTAAATTATTTTCATGGAAAAAAGTCTATAAAATGAATCTAAACCAACCCTGACGTGATATGGGTCTACTTTTAGTCATCCAATAGGATTTTGACATGTGTTAGGGTAATTTTATAATATTATATTTACCCTTAATTACCATATTTACCTTTAACTATGCTAAATAAAATTTACAGTAGTTACTATTCAGAATTCCCAAAAATATAATGTAGCTTATTAACATAATTTGGATCCACTGATTCCAAATATGGAATCTATTTTTCAAAATTCAATACAAAAAAGTTTCAGAAAATGAATTAAAATTAATCCCGTTGTCGAATGACAATGGGGTTTTCTTTAAAACATTGCAAAAGATTGAATTGATTTAACCAACGAATTCAAGGTAAAATCAATGCTAATGACATAAATTATATTAAATGGTAAAAATATATTCTATTTATACTTTAAAACAATTCAATATTATAATTTAACCACATAGGATATTACGATGAAAAAAGTTGTTTTTAATTAAAATATAGCGTGTTTTTACTATTCATTAAAATAAGAAAGTTATCGGAAAAATATCAAAACATTATCTAATGTAAATTTTTATATCCTAATTCAAAATAAGAATTTTATTTTGTCAGATTGAACTTATAAACATGTAAAAAACTATATTTAATGTAGGTGCGCCATCAAAAGGCGGCAAAACTGCATTTTTTGAAAAATTCTTATTTTACCTGAAAAATTTATTTTTTTCTTATACCAAGTTAAAGAAATGTGTAGGATGAATAATAATGTTATAAAATTCAAACATTAGTTAACAATATTCATAACGGCTAGTTCATAATAATAATATTATAATAATATATCGTTGTTTAGTAAAACGCGGTATTGCATACAACACATGTTATCGAGGAAGGTCGTGATTGCGTGTAATGCAAGCCATGTTAGGGTTGCGTGCTGTGCAAGAATCCTTCATTGTTTCATATAACATAAACCAACCATATTTCATTTATAAATTGAATATATATATATATATAACTATTATCAAAATTGTGTGTAAAACAATCCAAGAATAGTGTTGCGTATACTACAAGCTAATACGGTGTTGCGTATAGCGCAAGGTAATCTTGGTGTAGCATACAACACAAGACATTAATGAAATTAAAAGAAAATTTTTCATAAAATCTCAGGGTGTTACAATACTTATGAAATTTTTTAATTTCTCCACAACCAACTCATGTTTATCATTATTATTACTCCATTGATTACTATGTTTTATACCACTACTTAAATGATTATGTTTCCATCAGTTGTGTGGAAAAATTTGGTTTACATATGAAATACAGCATTGGTAGGGAAACTATAGTAAATGGGGTCATTATATAATATATATATATATATATAATATTAATCATTATATAATTTTCATATTTACACATAAAATATAAATTTAAAAACAATAATTTAATATTTCTATGAAAAATGAATCTCCATTATAATCATGGATATGGTTGGTCGTACGTACGCATGATTAACATTCTCATTTTCAAGGATTGTTTTGGAATGAAGGTATGTATAATTTTATGTTTCCAAAATTAAAATTATATAATAATTACCAATTTTTTTATTTAATTATAATTATGTATAAAATTATTCTAATTTAAAAGGAATCACATCATTTCGAGGTGGTGGTGGTCCACACATCCATGAATGATGCTATATTATTTTTGATATGTGAATGGGTAATGAAGAAAATGATATATTATATTTCCAAAAAGTTAATTTTTGAAATAATATCATATATTTTTTTGGGTTCACTTATTTATAATTAAAATAATCCTTTATAAATTCCATGTATCATGTAATTGAATAACATTCCATTTGGGACAAGACAGCCCACCCTTCCATAAATAGTGTAATCGTATTTACAAAAAATGGGAAGTATAAGGGGTTCTGTTCTAAAAGTTTTAAAGATTAATATAGAGATTATAAATATCATATATAATATATTCAAATATATGGTCCATCATAATCACCACCATTATAAAAATTAAAGGATGAACAACCAATCATTATTTTGTGAAGCAGTAGTTTGTCATTCAAAAAAAAACAGATATATTCATTACCCATTAGACAGGTGTGTGTGAACGTGTAGTTAGGACCCTTAAAATTAGATAAATCAAAATATATTTTAGATACTATTTTTTTTATATAATAATGCATTAATAATTTTTTAGTGGGACGACAATGGGAATACTGCTAAGGATCTTAATTAAAGATGTTACCTTTTATTAGGTAACTCTATTTGGTTTTCACCAAAGGGCTTACATAGATTGATTTATCACCTAGGGATGGATAATATGATGAGGTGAGGGATTTTTAGGATCTATTTTTTCAGATATTTTTTGATCCAATGCATATTGATATGTGTAAGGACTTGGGAGGAGATAAGGCCTTTTTTAAATGGAGGAGGAGTGGTACTCTTGTAATATTTTGACAATGGAATTCTAGAAACATTTCTCACCTTGATAGTATATCACATTATAATAAAATTTCGAGAAAAAGTGTGTATAGGGTCAAAATATGCCTATAACATGTCTCTTGGACAACTATATAGGTCATTTGGGCCCCTGTCATTTAGGTTTAGTCCTTTATTATTCATAATTTTACTTTAATTGTTATAATAAATTTTAATTAGTTTCACTGATCATCCTAGTAAAAAACCCATTTAAACTTATTAGAAATTATAAATTATGTTGATTAGAACTATGGAATCAATTTTTTTAAAATAAAATCATATAGTTGATTTAAATTAATTCAAATTCAATCCTTTAGATGGGGTGACAAGGCATGTTATTAATGTTGAAATGTTTAGATGTTTGGTAGATTTTTATAGTCAATTTCAAAGTGAAATTGATTACCATGACCTTAATTGTATTATATGGTAATAATATTATGTCATGGAACATGAAAACCAGTTTTTAATATAATTTAAACATATAATTAAATCAGATGAAAAAGTAGCTTTGAACTAAAATTCAGTATTTTAAAACTATTCATTAGAAAATAAAATATCAAAGAAAATATCAAAAAACCAAGAACACAAAAAATATATGTTTCCATATAAAATATGATTTTATTTTTTTACATATTTAATATATAAAATTTAAAATATTTGAATTCAAAATAGTTTCTCCATTAAAAGGTGATAAAAATTCCCTAATAAAAATATAGTATTTTATGCATAACATTATGTTTCTTATTATATTATGTTTACCAGATATATCGGGATGAAGGTAAATAATAATTTATTTAATAATATTTTTATATATATATATTACATTAGTATCACTCTATAATTGTAATTAATTAAATTTATTTGGATAAATTTCTTTGTGACCATAAAAATATTTTTCTCTAAAATATTCCATATATTTTCAATTGGATCATATATTCATTTCTTAATAATTTGTAACTAATGAAATCATATTATATTTTCTTAAGCCATAAATTTTCACATGTTAGTTAATATTATTCATAATATATATTTTATGACTTATTATATTCAATAATAATATATTAATAATGTCTTATTTTTTTCGTAAAACTCAATCATGTGTATAATAAATGATATTGGAGAGACTCATTGTGGTGTTAGAAATATGATAACTCAATGTCATGTGCATTAAAATTTATAAGATATATTGATTTTTTTAAAGTATTAAATATTTTTAAAATTTTGAGATATTATATTCCCTTACGTTCTAGGTGTTTCATGTCATAAGTTATATTGAATACAATGTTAAAACCTTAGATTTTTAGGGTGTTACATTATGTATTTAATTTTTCAAATTAAAGTAATTATAATACATAAATGTAAATAATATCCAAAATATAACTCTATCGTACCAAGATCCTCTTGACATAGTTATTCTTATATTTTTGGACATTATAAATGATCATGTTCATAGATCCATAATGGACACTCATCAAATCAATTATTTTACCTATAATGTTAACAAATTTAAAAAAATACAAATCAATATTACACATTAAATGAAATAAATAATTTCTATAAATATGAACTTATTTTATATAACCATACCTTATAGAAACAATATATCATATTTTAGTTTATTTTCATTATAAAATATTCCTAACAGATGGAGAAATTTTTTTCGATTAATTCATCAACGATCAACTACTTAATTATTAATTTTCTTCTTTTCACTGACTTTAAATAAAATTGAAACATTATTTACATTGGAATAAAACTAATAAAGATTACTTATATTTACACTAACTATAAACTTAATTCAACATTAAATAATAATATATGACTTTTAATTAATAATGGGATAGTACTATTTTCTTCATCCAGGAATATTGCTTGATTATTGGACATGAGATATTAATTAATTTGAATTAACATTAGATTATAAAAATATAATCTTTCCTACAAGGAATCACATAAACATGTAGTTCAATGATAAAACAACATCTCAATAAAATATAAACATTTATTTTTACTAAATCATATTAACATTATGACATATAATATATACTAAGATTGATCATGTTAGTTTGTATTTTACAGAGTAAATAAAGAAACATCACCCATCATCCATTAAAAAATTACTAACTCGTATAATTATAATAAAAAAATAACTATGCATACACTATTTATGGATTTATTTTACGAAACAAATATTCTATTTCAAATATTTGTAGTAAAAGCACTCTACTTGTTTCATAAACAAGGTTATATCATTAAATTACTCAATTATAATATCTTATTTAATATTTTAATTTATATATATATATATATATATATAGGTATAACAACTCAACCTAAACATACTTTACATAAAATTTAATATAAATTTTAAATTTTTTTAAAAAATATACCTCTTTTACAAATATTTTCAAGATGTCCTTTTATATTAAAATGCTCTAATTTCATTTAATTACTTATCCATTCTAATTATTATCAACAAAAAAATATCGAATCTAGAAAAAAGAAGATTTTATTTACATCTATATCTTGTTGAATAATTATTAATTATTTATTTTTAATTCCGTTATTTCATATTGAAAATTATGAATACCATTTAACAGTTTTTTAAATAAAAAATTTAATTATGTATTATAAAATTATACTTCATTTATTAGAAATAATATCTTATTTATTTTTTTTATTTAATTCACATATATTTGAATTTTAAAATACCCATATAGAATTATATTAATTTAATCATAACATATTAACCTATTTAATTTACCATTAAAACAATTAATAAAAAAATACAATTGAATGACTCATGACATGTTATATATTCAAAATGATTCATTATTTACCAACATTGATGAACTTTCATGACAATGTATCATTATCTACATAAACATGGCCTCTAAAATATATCATACTAGTAAATGTATTGGAAAGACAAAATTATTTAAAAAATCACTGAGACCCCAATTAAAATACAAATTCTTTGATAATAGAAAAATATTATATTTGTATGTAAATGAAAATTTAGTTTATTTGAGTTGATTTGGATACATTTTTTAGTGAATATAAAGATATACAAGTTACTAAAATATTTTAATAGAAAATATTTATTAATTTATTTTAATTAATATGGAACCATCTTCCATTTTTCAGTATACCAAAAATAAACCACGTTATTTAATAAAAAATACAATAAATGATACTTTTAGATATATAATTTTTCATTTTGAGTAATCACATATGTTTCACACATAAGAATATATAATAGTATAAAGATATACAATAATAAACCAAAAAATAATAATAAATTTTCAATTTTCATGAAAACTAGTACTCGTCTGTGCAATTTCATAGTGATATAGATTAAGGGGCTCTCTTTTAATAAGAGATAAATAATTATAAAAGTTGCAAAGAAACATTAATGTTGAATAAATTTTAATTAGACGTTAAAGGTGTATGATAATGGAATAGTACTACATATAATAAAAAACCCATTTCAAATAGTTGATAAAGAAAACGAATAGAGTTAAAGTATATGAATTTTAAAAAATTTAAGAAGAACATTGGAATTAATTTACATTTTAATTCAAAATAATTAAAATGTAGGAACTGAAACATTTTATTAAATATAAATCATAGATAAGATATAGGTTGAAATAATAATAATTAAAAATAATAAAAATGAAAATTTTGAAAATAAATGAAATAATAATAAAATTAATGAGTGGGATGTTCAGGAAAAAATAAGACCGAGTGAAACTATTCATCATGTATATTAAACAATATGGAAAAATGGCTATAGAGATCACAATGTGTAAATGCATGATTTTATAAAATGCATGCATACAATATAAACTGTTCGACAAAACCAATTGGATAATAAGATGTAAATATGAAATTATTTATTTACATAAAGATTAAATGCCAAATATGATAAGTAATATTTATTTTGTCTTCGATAAGCAATAAAAGTAATCAATTTTAGATTTTGTGAGAGGCCATGGTGGATGATTTTGTGATGGAACTTACAGTATCATGAATATCTCTTGAACATTGCAAATATTCCTCACATTTGTTTCCCTCCAATCATCTCAAAAATAGGTCCTCAAAAAGGTATGTTGTTCCTACAAAAACAAATTCCACTCCTCCGGTTTTTTCTCACTAATTCAACGTATATTTACACTCCATGGATAAATTAAAGGACTCTTGGATCCATCAGTTGGGATCAAAATGAAGAAAAGGTGATGATATATTAATCACAAGAGTATTGGCCACATGTTGGTGAAATCATTTTATAGAACATTAGATATGAATAGATTTATAAAGAGAGGTACATTCCAATTTGTCCCTTCTACAATCCTAAAACCACAGTCCACAAATTAGTCCAAATGTTGTTGAATTAAAATTAAAAAATGTCAAATGTAAAAAATTGTACATGAGTGTCATTTTATTGACACAAAATTATTGAAATAGAGATCTGATTGTCTTGAATTTTCATATTTAAATCAGTCGAATCCATGAGAATATTATTAAAAAATATGTAAAAATTATAGTTTTTATGATAGATAATAATGGAAGGTAGTTAAAAATATGATAAAATTACATCTTTAGTTATATATAATAATGAAAAATTATGAAAAATAAGAACATATATCATAAATTATAAATGAAAAAAAATGAAAAGGAAAAAACATGATGTAAAAATATACAAAAAGGATAAATTCTATACATTCATTTATCAACATAAAGGATAGATTTATGGATTACATATGGGTTGTGACATGGTTAAATAAGAACCAATGAACTTATACATATTTGGAGCTACTGAAATAATTGTCCATGATGTTGCAAACAGGTTTTTCCATAACTACCTTAACTACATAATTGTTATGCCAGATTAGCTCAATTACTGTTCCAAGTTGAAGGGGGTGTTAGTAGTGATGATCTGTATATTTTTTTAATCATTTCTACTGTAAAAGTAGGAGAAATAATGCTGGTGACATGGCGGAAAATAGGATCAGACATATTATATGGATACGAAGAGCGGTTAGTTTCCACATTTTTTGAGGGTGGAGAACTTTTTTGGTGACTTGGAATCATAGTTGGGTGACATGTATGAAGAAGTCACCTAGATTTAGTAAATTTAGTTGAAGTTGATTTCATAGGGGTTTTGAACCCATGCATTCTCATTTGAATTCTAGTATGAACCACTGGTGGAATTAATAGATATATGGTTCATCTTCAAATTTCAGTAAGGGTTTTATTCTCTTCACTCCACTAAAGAGTTTCTTTCATTCCCTTTTATCTTTATTGACCCCGTAGTCCCATCGTAAATCAATGGGGTGTGTATTCTGATTTCCATCCTAGAGTTCAAAAAATTATTGCATCTCATTAATCTCTTTGTAGTGGATCACATTTTCCATAATCAATATTTGGTGGTTTCCTTTGATATAATGGTCAATAGATTTTGGGGTTTGAATAATCTTGTGATTGGCGGGTTGTTGTCCTCAAGGCACATGATTCTACACCTGGAAGATGCCGACAGTCTAGATATCACATAGTTGAATGTGTAATAGAACATCGATGGAAACTAATTATCTCTATTAAGATAGATATGTAAGTTTTATTTAAGGAGAGACCCCTCTATTAAATCCATATGGGTTTCTGTTCTAGGTTTTCTACTCCCTTATCAGAAACCAACTATTTCAAAATTTCTAGAAAATCACGTGGTATTTTATAAATTGATAGTATATAATTATCTTGGCATCATCAAGTTTCCCCAAAAACCTGTGTCGAATTAGATATTTCAAATCAACCCATTGAAATAGTTTTCTTATTTTAGGAGTGGATCCATTGTGAATGTTTACAGGTAATTCAGATCCACAACATCAACCTCTAGTTGTATAAGGGACAACATAGTTTTTATATTTTTGGATGAAACTATGAAACCGTGAGTGTGAGTCTTGGATGCATCGAGGCAGTCTGTGAAGGAGAATCAACTTATCATATAGATTTTAAGGTGAAATATATTTGTGAAAAAACCATTTACTACAACATGTATATTGTGACATGATATCAAACAACTTCATTAACAAAAAATTACTACTGAACAAAATTTCAATAGAATTTTTATTTTCAAAAAACAAAATCAAATCAATATACATGTTAGTTTGTGGATAAATAGGGAAGAAACCTCAATGGATGAATAACCAATGATCATCATCATCCAGTCAATAGAACTCAGGTGGGTGAGATCAATCCTAGAAAGATTCGTCTGCAATAACCACTGATTAGTATCTTCCATTGAACAGGTTTTATTGGAATTCATTTATAATGATTTTAATACATAATGTCTTTATTATCTGTATACCATCAATCTGTAGGTTAGTATACTGATTCCATAATTAGTCCATGATCATTTATAAACAATACTTTTTTATCAATGAGGGTGTTAATTTGATATAAATAGTAAATGATCATGTCTCTCAGTAGGTTAGTATACTGATTTTGTTTGTTAGTATACTTATTCTGTTATCAGTTCTGGTTCACTGATAAATTGTACAGTTTTTGAAGTGAACATATACATGTTCAGTTTTCTAATTTAAAGTGTTCATTTGATAGAAATAGTACATGATCAATTCTATCAGTAGGTTAGTGTACTGATTTCTTAGGTTAGTATACTGATTCTATAATTAGTTCATGTTAACTTATAAATATTAATGTTTCTGAAGTGAACATGTACTATTTATGAAGTGAAAAAATTACTAACCTATGGAGATATGGAGAAACTAAACCGACCATATGTGAATATGTCATTGATGTCTTCATTCATATCTTGACTCACATGTTATAGACCTTCCTCTTCAGTAATTGTTAATAGACATAGCTTAAAATATAAGGTTTATATCACGTCAGTACCTTGACAAAAATTTGGTCCAAATATAGTCTAACATGAACTTCATTGAATGAGTTAGATTATGATAATGGAGATTATAAAAAATAATTTTAATAAAATAACACAGGCATAAATTCTAAAAGTACTGACCTCAACTATGTCGATGTGTTATTAAATACCAATAACGCTCAAAATTAACAATATCTTTACTCATCGTCTTACTCTATATTTTCAGGCACATAGAAGATTTGGGAATCAGAATCTCAAATAAAATAAAGAAGAGCACAACCATAGAATACGATTATATGCAAAAAAAAAAGTTACCAAAGATTAAAAAACATGTAGAAGTAATCATTAATCACAATCACCTATTGTAGAAAAACCTCAAAATAAAGCATTACACCTTTCAAACAAAATATTTTTCTTGTCATTCCAAGGTTTCTTCTAATGGAAAAAAGAAAAGAAGAATTGAACTGAAATATCAACTTTCCTTTTAATAAAAAATGTTTCTAATCCAAGTCATACTGAAAAGGTGAAGAGTGTGAGTTTATCCTCTTTAAGCATCCTGAAGAAATTAGTTCTTGATATTTAAAAAAGAATTCTAAACCATCAAGAGAAGAAATAAAATTCATTATCAAATAGATTTTTTGGAAGTAGTCAAAATATTTAATTTAGGATGAACTAGGATTTAATAAAGGCATGAATATTTAGATAAAAATATAACTAGATATAGAGAGAACATAAGAAAAATAATACAAAAGAGAAGCATCAGATGTAAGAAGAGGAAAAAGAAAAGGAGAATTATTATAGGAGGAAATATAATTAGTCCAGTTTCTATAGTTGATACCAAATAAAACCACCAATGAGGAACTCATTGAAACAATGATAGATTTTTAATACCTAGAACACCAAAACTGATTAGCTTGACATAGTTATCGCATGACAAAGATAACTAAAACTCATAGATGAATAGTATGATCATAGATAACAAAATATGACTTTAAAGATAAATATAGATACAAATAACACAATAGACCACAATAGATATAATTGATATATAATTAGTGAAAGATTTAATAAGTATATGATATTACATAGGAATAATTATTTTCTCGAATCAATAGAAATTCATATTATGGAGAACTGAGTATTCACTTGAGATACTAAGAACACTGATACAAAAATCTTGACAGAGTTAATAAACATATGAAATTACAGAGGATGAAATTTTTATATAAAGCAATATAAATTTAGAATATAGAAAACTGAGTATTCTCTTGATATGGTGTGAATAATATAATGTGACAAGTGAACCACATTATAGACAGTAAAGATAGCGTGTTCGTTAAAATAGAAAAGTTTAAACATCTGAAATAAATTGAAGCTCATGTTCAATGATCATGTGTTATTCCAAGGAATATCATATAAACCTGATATATGAAAATCAATGTACGAATATGATTATCTTTGGATGGAAATTATTTTAATCTGAATATTGCAGTACATAATTAAGGGGAATATTTTAGTGGCTCAAGAAAAAATTTCACATTTCAAAGAAAACCATGATCTAAATGTGGAATTGGAGTCATAATATCTTATTTTACAATGTGAATAGATTAATAGATTAATGTTCATTTATATGGATAACCGATCAAGAACTCACAGTTATTGGTAGGAATGGATCAAGGAGAGATTAAGGAACCATTCGCTGCACTTGTTTCTTGTATCATTCATACAAAATAATTTTAATTACTTAGTAATATTTGGATTTATTGAATTATCATATGGTGACCAAAAGGACTAACATATTAGTTTTAAAATGTCTATGAATATTAATTATGGTACAAATCTCTCTGATCTTAAAATAGATGAGCATCACTCAAATGGTGATGAGAGTAATACCTAATCTGGCTCTATTAATGCTCATGAGAATATTATTATATAATGTTATGTTTCCCTAACCCATTGTTATGAAAAATTACCAATGTTACAACATCACAAATGGGAATGGTCTTTCCCATCCCCTTGGTAGTGAGGATGTATACTCCCATTCTAGTTCACAATACAAAATATTTCGTACTCATTGTTTCCCCGATGTGGTGCTTTCAGTTTCCATTATGGGTCAGGTTCTCAAAGAGAATGATAATGATGGGTAGGTGAATTTTGTCTCACACTATTATAAACGTACGAACTTTATGGATCCAATTAAGTATTGTGGTGTATCACTCAACATCCATCAAAACTATGGGTTCATGTGAAATAAATTTAACGTGGAATGTGAAGAGTTAAATATTTCAAGAAAACCATAAAGATTAGAAACAACCAGCAGTTACCCCAACATTCCATTGAATCTATAATATAATAAATAATGTAGAATAATTCAGACTAACATCATCCCTTGGATCAACAAATAACCAAGAAACTGGTCAGTTTTCAGACAGTTTCCAAGAATATGTTGAAGAAAATCGCATTAGATTCGAGCATCTACTAATGTCACAACTTTGATCCAAAAAACTGTCCATAGACAACTATATTAAAAAAATAAAATCAAATATTCACATAAATATAAATAACAATATTAAGAAAATATACAATCCATGTTCAAATATATATTTAATAGCATTGAATAAACAAAGTGAAAATATAAATGGATAAATATTTGAATGATCATAGTGCACATACCCCTATAGATCTATGTTGAAATGTATACAATTTCACAATTTTTTAACATTCATAATAAAAAATACATATTATCATGAAAAATAAAATGATCTAATAATTGTATTGAATAAAAAAGGTAAGCATATCAATTTTATAAAATACAATGTAGTGTAAACAAAATCTCTTACTCCTGGTATTGAGTAGAATATATTAGTGAGAAAAAATACTGTGAAATTAGTTATACATAATAATGGAATAGTAAAGACCATCAATCATTTAATCAACATATGAATCAAATGGTTTACCATGAAAAAAATCATCATCTAAAAGAGTGAATCGTTGAATATGTAATTAATCTCATTACAACAAAATTAGTCAAAAAATTGTTATTATTTTCAAACATAACACGAAAAAGAAGACAACCAAATTGAACCCTAATTATTATAGAAGTGAAATGGCCTGAGTAATGTAGAAGCACAGATTTTGTTTTATGAATTTTTAGGTAATATCATACCTAAAGTGCGAAGATACTATGAGAGGGAATACCGTACTGGAAATAATTTCCACACCCAAGTAGTGAAATGATAGAAAAAATCAGACAATAAAATTTGAATAGGTAATTAATCTCATTCCTGTAAATCAATAATAAAAATTGTATTACTTTAAATTATAATATGAAAGATAAGAAATAAAAATTTTAACCCTAGGTATTATAATAGTGAAATGACATGAGTATTGTAGCAGAAAGGATTTTGGATCATGAATATGTATATAATATCATACATGAAGTGTGAATATGATTCGGGAGGGAATAACCTACTGGAAAACAAAATTCCAATCCCATGAAGTGGAATGATAGAAAAAATCCAGTAATAAAATTTAAATAGTTAATTAATATCATTCTTGGAAGATCATACACCAATTATTTTAAATATTTTCAAACATAACATGAAAAAGAAGACCACAAAATTTGAACCCTATGTATTATAGAAGTGAAATGAAATCATTAATTTAGTAGTAATAACTTTGGTTTATGAATATGAAAGTAATATCATTCCATAAGTGAAAAGAAGATGCAGGAGGGAATAATCTAATGGAAAACGAAATTCCAAACCCAAGAATCCTTGGAATAGCTGACTGAAATTACACGAAGGAGGTGGTTCGAAGGGATAGAATGATAGTCAATTGAAGAGGCTCTGAAGCAATTTAATGGAATAAGAACGATGCATAGAGGTATTATTCTAGAAAAGAGTAACCATCCATTCAGTGGACATGAACAAAATCGCGATCGAGATATAATTGAAAGGAAATCAGTACTGGGAAAATGTACATGATAGAGAGGTAAGGGGAAACTGTGGTAAGGATAAGATGGAGTTATATCACATCACACTGCAGGTAAAATGAGATAAAGATGATGAAGTCATCAAGGGTTTCCATGTAACCCTATGTCACGAAGAGGTGAAACCAGAGCGAGAGTGGGATAAAGAACATGGGGTAAAGTTCAGTTGAATCCAGGAGAAAGATCACCTTGGAGAAGAAGGATGATGGAGTGCAGCATAAACGGGAGAATGAACACTACTATGGATGAGTTTGAAGGGATTGTTTCTCATGATGAGGTGAAACCCGATCAAGAGCCATAAATGAAAAAATTCGGAGACTATAATGTATACTGGGAGAAGAAGGTGGTCAGAGAAAGAGGGCTACAAAGGACTGGTAGACTGGGAGAGGGAGGACAACTGAGGCGGACATTCAAGGAAGATCTATAATAAAATCAAGGGCATTGGGAGAGGGAGGAACAGAAATAATTAGATACCATATGGTGGTGCAATGTGGAGTTATGGAGGGGCGACACGTCAGGATGAAATGTTGTGGAAGAACATTGTTTCGACACATGGCAGATAGAAATAGAGGATTATTATATATAGTATATTTCATTTAGAAGTTAATAATATACATTTAAATTTATAATAATATAATGGAACAATAAATATAGAATATATAAAACAACAATAATAGGAAAATTTTGATCACTCTAGAACCCTATAATAATTAAACTTATAAGAAACACTACAAAAAAGATACAAAATATTTGGAATGAAATATTTATTTTTGAACATGAATAATATGAAATTGGTAGATAAATAATGAATAGTGGAAATATAAAGTATTTATAGAAGGTTGAAACACATATGCACTTTTCAAATATAATCATTGAAATAGTATCATGACCATTTTGAACAATGAAAAACAATTAGAATAACAACAAAACCAATAGAATAGTTAAATAACACATTTTATGTCATATGAAATAAAAATATATGACATTTATATAATAATATAATTAAATTATTTTTTAAATATAATAAAATATAAATTTGATATAAAGATTTCATAATTTTATTTTAGGAATATATATATATATATATTATTTTCATAAAATAAATTTTCTAAAATAAGAAATGAAATATATATTTATAAAAAGGTTTTATAAAAGTATAGTTGTTTGTTTTTAAATGGTAATATGATAAAATATAATTTTTCCAATGGTAATAAATTTAATTGAGTAATAAAAATTAGTTATATTTAATAAATAAATATTTTCTTTTAAAAATTAAATGTCTAATATTTAAAATTATTTTGAAAAAATGTCTATCATTTTATATCTATAACATAATATTATTTCTAAAAAAATATTTATCATATATTAATGAATGGATTTTTTTTGAGAATTTATAAGATGAAATGAATTAATTATAATTTGGTTAAGAATATTACATGTCCCTTTGGATGTTCACTCTTACAAAAAATCTAATATTCACTGTAGAATTTGTTTTAACTTTTTCCTTTTAATTACACCTAAAATATATTATATTAATTATAATATTATAAAATTAGTATTATTAATATAATTAAATTCTATTATATTAATCAAATATTTATTCTATAACCCCCTTTCATTCTTTTTTACAATTAAAATTTTGTTTATAATAAGGTCGTTTCACCACCTCCAATAAGAACATATTTAATTTTTCAAAAACATCATTACTGATTGTTGAAATATAAAATTAACATTAAATTGAGATAAATAATTATATTTTATATCTTTTTATATTCGGTAGGTGATAAATAGTTTTATGATCACAAGAAAACAAATAAATTCATCATAGTTAAAGAAACTGCCTAATTTGACTAACTGTATAATGATAACATTTATACCAAGTGCATCATCCCTATTATAGGACACATATGGATAGTTCAGAACATATAAATATTTGTAATGAAATAAAAATTATTTCTTTTAAATTTTACGATTATGGTTTCATTTGATAATAACATTTATAATTAAGGATAACATAGTGGGACCTTAGAATCATGTATCCAACATCCGTGAGATGAAGAATATAATCATAAAATCGTATTACAATGATTTTAAGAACAATAATGATTATATTTTGAATATTAATAATTTTTTTAGTAATAAGTAGTTAATATGTTTAATTTTATTATTAACAGGGATAGATAAATGTAATTAATGTGACAAGTACCCGAGGTAGAAGAACTAGAAAAATTCCTTAACTAATGTTAGGTTATGCATTTTCTTTTCTTTTTTTAATTCCCTCTCTTCTGTTCAAATTAACTTCTTCATTATCATTTATATGTGTTCCTTGTATATATATCTATTTTACTTTACCTTAATTTATTAGTATAATATGTGACCTTCATGTTAAATTCTAAATTCCTTATTTTAAGAAAACCTATTTAATATAACTTTTGTTTTTCTTTTCAATTTTAATGTATCACTCCATATAATTATTTTAACCCTCAATGTTATCTATAAACAAACATTTATGTTTAAAACCACTAACGATCATTCCTAGTTTTAATGAAATTATTATGCTCTTACCACCATTAAAGAGTCATTATCCTTTTGTATAAAACCACACTGAAAATGTTCATTTCCCAAATTACATATCTATTATTATTTTTGTTTTAATTTCAATGGAAAAAAATAATGAAATATAAATAACTATTAATTTATAAACATCTGAAAATTATTTAATCCATTATTTCATGGGAATATTTATAATATTATATTTGGTTTATTCGAACAAATGATTATAAAACCCATATCCATTTCATGTATTTTAAATTATGACATTTATTTTGAATTGAATTCATTGTGTGGGAAGCTTATTAATGAACATGATATCAATTCGATTGGTGGATCCAAAAAATTTCAACCACCCAATACATTGTGTACTTTTTTTCTTTTTTGATACAATTTTTGTTGTAAGAGTAGCAATACAAACACACTATTTTTTGATCTTGTAAGTGCACCATTACTAATTCTCATGATGTCTTGTTTTATGATTTTATTATATTCCTATAATCAAAATATCTTATTATGTCTTCTTCTCATTTCATGATTCCAATCTATTATATTTGAATCTCATCTTTTTATGTTTTTATAATATTCCACATATCTTTTATGTATTAATCTCCATCATGATTTACTATAATTATTCCATTTTAAGGGTTTATATCTCACTAATTTTTCTTATGAATGTCCCATGGAAACCTTTTTTAGTAAGAAAAATATCAAGAGAATCCTATGATCACATTTTAATATCCAATGTAAATATATTTATTTTATTTTTAATGTATTTTATTTATGTTCATAAACATTCAAATATAGTTAATATGATGATCCTTGGTTTGCGATTGATGGATATTAATGTTAAAGATTGTGTAATAATAGGTTAATGATATTAATGTTTGTATAGTTTTAATCAAAACAAGGCATAATTATATTATTGTACTATGACTGGAATACTTCAGTTAATAACCTTGGAATAAGATTATGTTTTTAGAAAACCTCCTATTTTTTTGTAATATATGGATCATGTTGTTTTTTTGCACTAAAATTTGTATCTAGATATAGGCTAGTGGATAAAATTTTAAATATTAATATACATAGGGTTAATAAACCATCATGTGGTTGGTTTGGTATTAACTCTATATTTTCTTGGTACACAATAAGTCACCTAAATGCACACTTCTTTTAATACACTTGATGGATATACATTGGTTAGATTATATTCTTTTTATAAACTATTATGAATTACCAAATATATTGATTTGGAATTTGATTATTTAATAACATTTACATACATCATTGTATATTGATATTAAATAACCTATATTGAATATATATAAATCATAAGATAGGGTATATAAAAAATTATGACTTATTATTTTAATGTTCAAAATCAATGTTTTATGTGCTTATTAATTTTAATGTAATAAGTCGTAATTTTTTATTGTATTTATTGACTTTAAATCAGTGTAATATTGAGATTATCCTAGGTGATGATAAATGTAATGATCAACCTAATGAGAAATATAACTTCATGGGAGTAGGAAATAAATAATTCTTAATATAATTTTCTCAATTCAGCCATGTTAGGGATAATAACATTAATTATGTGAGACATCCTGTTAAGTCAAAAGACTTCTTTTGACTTCTATATCATGTTTTGGAAATCACAAATGTATTCTATCATATGTTTATAAATTACAATTTTATTTTATCATGTTTGTCGTATCGTACGATGTTGATCGTACCGACCAAATCGTATTGTACTGACTCTGTCAATCGTATCGTATTGACTTTGTCAATCGTATCGTACTGACTCTGTCAATCATATCGTACTGACTCTGCTATTCAGATGATCATTATTTGTTTTGGTACTTTGTCAAAAACACTCTCTGCATTTGAATCGTACTCATGTTTTTCATTTCTATATATCTCTTGTCTTAACAAAACGATGTCGTTGAGTTAGTTACAAACTAATCAAAACGATGTCGTTCTTTCTGTTTCAATATGACCGTTGGAGGCAATATGACCGTTGGAACCCAAAGCCTATAAATAGGAGGTCATTTGAAGCTGAGAGAACAACGATAAACGAAGAGAACGAATGAAGAGACTCTGTGAACTACCAAGATTCTAGAGAGAGACACTGTGACTTATCTCATCTGCCTTGTGCGTCCGATCATCATATCGAGGGCTTTCATGTAATTGAAAGACATAGGTGCCGATTACCTGCAAAATCGAGGGATGCCGGGGATAGGCAGACAGACGTGCCGATCATCGTATCGAGGGCTGCCAGGGATAGGCAGAGAGACATGCCGATCATCGTATCGTGGGCTGCTGGGGATTGGCAGACAGACGTGCCGATCAACGTATTGAGGGCTCACCAAGGTATTGGTGAGACAGACCTTTTATCCTAGGTGAAAGGATAACCCTTCTCTTTGGGTCAAAAGAATTGTAATACTTTTACATTTCCGCTGTTACTTGTATTAGAAAGGGATTTGTATTGTTTCCTTTCTTTTTTACATTTTCAATTGTAATTGTTTCAATTACAATCATTCTATTACTTTTTGTATTGATTGATTCTATACGCTTTAAGGAAGAATCATTCATCTTTGTATTGCTCTGATTATTGTGTTCACCTTGAATACAATTGTTTTACTTTACATTAGTATTACATTACATCATACCTTTTATATTCAATACAATTGTGGGTGTTTATATTTGTATAAGTTTAAGATCATTTAAACTAATCTCTTTGTTGCAAAAACTCAAAGGTTTTTAAACCTACAATTCACACCCCTCTTGTATTGTTCCATTTAATAGATATATATATCTACTATTCGATCCAACAATTGGTATCAGAGGAGGTTTTCCACTGATTTGTATTACTAGCTTTACTTCTTATTACTATCATGAATACTTACTACACTAACGTGTGGAGTGGAAAAGTTGTTTTTGTTATATTAGATGGCAGGAATGAATATCGGATCAATAGATAATCTGAATCCTTCTAGACCACCAATCTTTGATGGGAATGATTATGAGTATTGGAGAGATCGTATGAAGACTTTCGTCATCAATACTGGTGTAGACAATTTTATTATGCTTACTGGGGGTTACAAAATTCCTGACAAAGAAGTTAGTACATTCACCAACCAAGAGAAGCAAGAATATCAACTGAATTACAAGGTATGCAATACTTTATTATGCTATATGACCAGGAATATATATAGTCAGATATCTTCATGTGAAGTAGCCAACTGTATTTGGAAGAAATTAGATGTCACTCATTTTGGTACATCCAAAGTTATAGAAAAAAGGAGAGCAATGCTTCGAGCAGAGTATCATGGATTTTTTTTCCTTATGGAGAGACAGTATGTAAAGTGCAACAAAGGTTTATGAGGATTGTCAACAACTTACAATCTATGGGAGAAAAAGGTCTTGATGATGAATCTCTTGTTGATAAGATTATAGATATTATGCCAAATAAATAGGAGTCGAAAAGGACAAAATTTGATGAAAATAGAAAAGTTTCCCAGATTACTCTTGATGAACTCTTTGGAACTCTTCTACATCATGAGACAAGAATGAAGAGAGATGCTGATTTTAATAAGAAGAAGAATGGGAATGGAAGTGTAGATTTTGCATCTAAAGCTAAAACACCTGAAAGACATACAAGGTATAAATCCAAGAAAGTTGTTATATCTGATTCAAGTGATTGTAATCTTTCGGATAATGAGTTAGCCAATCTTGCTCGAAGGATGAACAAGATTGTGGGAAAGAAAGATTTTCAATATAGATTCAAAAAGAAAGACAGGAAAGATAGGAAAGATTCAGAGGTAACTCGTTATGAATGCAAGAAAGCAGGACAAATAAGGCCTAATTGTCCTTTACTGAAGAGGAAAGATAGAAAAGAGAAACACTCTGAAAGAAACAAGAAAAGGTTTTTTAAGAAAAAGAAAGGCTTGAAAGAAAATGATACCTGGAGTACAAGTGGTAGTGATTCCTCAAATGATTCTTCAGAATATGAGACATCAGGACAAAGAAATATTGGACTTCTAGCCAGACTACCAATCGAAGATCATTGTCTCATGGCTAAGGTACATAATGCTGAAGCTGTTACAAATGTCTCTTTAAATGCAAATTATGTTGATAATAGATATTATGAATCTTCAAATGATGAACCCTCATCATCAGAAGATGATACTTTACCTTCATTTGAAGAAGTATCTAGATTTTCTAAGTTACTTGAAAATGAAAATTCTAAACTCAAAAAGAGATTTGAAAAAGCAAATTCTAGAATTTCTATTTTGAATAAAGAAGTATCAGATCTTTCTAATGATCATGATGAGAAAACTTCTGATTTTGAAAGTATTTTAAAAACACTTGAGAAAGTCAAATCTGATAAGGATAAACTTTCTAAGGATCTTGAAACTGTAATTTCAAAGAAAAATATTTTAGAGTCTAACTCTAGTTCAAAATAAAATGTTTTAGAAAATAAGAATTTGGTTTTAAAACTAAAGTCAGAGATTTTATCTTTGAAAAAGTGTTTGTCAAACTTTACTCATGGAAAATAAAACTTTGATAGGATGTATTCTCAAATTAGACCTTTGAGAAATCGTTCTGGTCTTGGTTATACTTATTCCAAACCTGTTTTTAGCAATAACTATTTTGTTCCTCAAAAAACCATTTTCTGTTCCAAGTGTCAATGTGGTGGACATTGGAGAAGAGATTGTTCTCTTAACAAAACTCAATCCTTAGGATTTCATAAAGCTCATTTTTCAAAACAAATGTGGATTCCTAAAATTCTTTTATCTAACCCTTCTGGATCCAAACAAGTTTGGATTCCGAAAATCTAATTGTTTATTTTCAGGAAAACAAGAAGTGTATCAATAAGAACATTTGGTACGTGGATAGTGTTTGTTCTCGACATATGACTGGAAACAAAGATTTCTTTGAAAAGGTTATCAAAACAAAAGGTGTAAAAGTTACCTTCAGAGATAATGCTCAACGAAAGATTGTCGGTATAGGTAATATCGTATTTCTTGGAAAAGTTCTTATTTCAAATGTTTTGTTTGTTAAAGGTCTTAGGAACAATCTCATCAGCATAAGTCAATTATGTGATGAAGGTTACCTTGTGAATTTTAGAAATGATAAGTGTCTAGTTCACAATTCCAAGGATGACACTCACTGACTATGGTTTGAGTTTCTCCAAAACTCATATTCTTTGTGATAATACAAGTTCCATAGCTCTTAGTAAAAACCCAGCACATCACTCTCGTGCAAAACACATAGATTTTAGGAATCACTTTCTTAGGGATCACACACAGAAAAGAGATATTATTTTACAATTCATCGGAACACAAGAACAACTTGCTGACATTTTTACAAAACCTTTACCTTCCGATAGATTTGAATTTATAAAACAGAAGCTAGGAATGATTACATTAAAACAATCATTCATATCTACTTCCTGTTTTAAATCTCTCTTAATAGTAAGAAACTCCTCGTAGAAAGGGGGAGGACATTTCTATCTATGTTTTTTTGTTTATTGTATGATCTTTAACTATTTACTCTCTTAATATGTATATTTCTGTTTTTCTGTTTATTGTATTGACAATTTCAGTTTTTCTGTTTATCGTATTGACAGTTTTATCGTTTCATTCATTTTTTTTCTGTTTATCGTATTGACAGTTTTATAGTATCATTTACTATCGACCGATGATAGTATTGAAATTCTTTTCCATAGTATCATTCAATAGTTTTTTATCGACCGATGATGATATTCAAATTCTTTTCCATCGTATCGACCGATGATGGTATTGAATTTCTTTTCCATCGTACCAATCAATCTTGGCATTGTATCGACCGATGATGGTATTGAATTTCTTTTCCATCGTACCAATCAATCTTGGTATTGTATCGACCGATGATGGTATTGAATTTCTTTTCCATCGTACCAATCAATCTTGGTATTGTATCGACCGATGATAGTATTGAAATTCTTTTCCATCGTATCATTCAATAGTTTTGAATCGACTGATGATAGTATTGAAATTCTTTTCCATCGTATCATTCAATAGTTTTGTATCGACCGATGATGGTATTGAGATTGTTTTCCATCATACTGTCAGTTCATGGTAACAAGATTATTTTCCATCGTACGGTCCGATCATAGTAATAACTTTGTTTTCCATCGGTATCATATTTTTCTCCTTACGATTGTATTTTCTTTTGATTCTTACCAAAACCAACAATAACCTTATGTTCTCCGACAGGTATCTTTTTCATTTTTTTTATTTTTTTTCTTTCTTTGTTTTAATCCTAACCATTGATCTGGTTTTCTCTAATCCTGACCGTAGAATATCAACGGTCACCCTTTTTCGACCGTAGAAGTTCAACGGTCATCTCTTTATCGCCTATAAATACGCCCCTCCCCTCCCCAAACCCACATTTGTTTTTCAGGATTTGAGGCGCAGCTCTGCTCCACTAGCTATATATCATCGTACGATCTTCTCAATCGGTATCACCTTTATGTCTCAATCCTCTGCTAACACTCCCGCCGAAATTTCTTCAAAGACTTTTACAGAGAAAGACTTTAACAGAGAAAGGTTAGTATCCCGAGACTTTTTCGATACGTACGATTCTACAATCAGGAGGATCATTTTGTTTCAAGGACGGGAACATCTGTGTGTTGAAAAGCCTGATATTCAAGATCCAGTTCTTTTTGATGAAGTTTTTCAGTTTTACAAAACCGTTTCTTTTGACAAAGATATGACTATAAACTTCGCTGTGTACGATAGAAAATTATCTATGTCTGTGAAACAGGCGGCACATTTTCTGAATGTTTCTATAGAAGGAGATTCTTTTTTTCCATCACACAAACTACCAGAGGAAGTTGGTACGTTTAATAGAGAAAATTCTGAAAAGTCTTTGTTTCTTATTAATGAGGAAAAGAGGAAAGTGTCTCATCTTTCACCGGACAATCGTTTTGTCACTTTATGGATGCAAGGTTTTCTTATCCCACGGAAAGGGGATAGAGAAACTCTTAAAGTTTCTGTTATATTCATGCTCAACTATCTTGTAAATATGAGAAAAGTAAATCTCATGGGGTAAATTTTTGAAACCATCAAGAATGTCAAGACATGAGGGATTAAGTCCCAGATGATTATGTATCCAGCCATCCTTACGAAGTTCATTTTTGAAAGTATGATGTTTTGTAACATTCCTTTGAAAGGAAAACCCATGGATTTGAGGCCATCTTGGATTAGTAAGAGTACGATGAAAACGCTTAATGTTTGTTTTGATTCAAATTCAAAACTTTTTGTCAGAGATGTAGAAGCTGAATTGGCTCAGAATCAATCGGCACCTATGCCATCCAAGGACATTCAATCCACCGGTGTTACTCAAAAGTCTGATCCGCAAACCAGTTCGAAGCCGAAGTAGAAGCCAAGGTACAGTAAGGAGGTTGTAGAAAAATGGAGAAAAGATAAGGAACAGAGAAAAGAAGGTGATCTGAAGTTTGGTCTTGACCCTGCTGAGGCTTTTACAGAAAGAATAAGGGTAGAAGAAACCCTTCAGGCTGAAAAGAAAAAGAAGGTTCTTTTGAAAAGGAAGGCTCCGGACTTTGATGTCTCTAAAGTCTTGAAAGCAGTTGAAGATGCTAGTGCTCAACTAACTGAAGAAGTTCACCAAGAGCCCATCGTACAGAGTCTTCCTGAGAAAGAAAAAGGAAAACATGTGATGGAAGAAATAGAAGAAGAAGAAGAAGGAGACTTTATTTTATAATTTCTTCAAAACTCAAAGAAGAGTAGAGAGGAATCGTTTCAATAGCCGAGTGAAGGTGTTCAACAAATCCTTCATGCCGATCAAGCACAATCTCCGGACAGAATGTCTTTTCAAGAAAGGAAAGGTAATCAATCTTCTCATTCTGATAAAGTTGTTGTCATTAGTGACAAAGTGGAAAAAGAAAGAAAATAGAAAGAAAAAGCGAAAGGGAAACAGCCAGTTGTTGACTCAAGAAAATCGTATGAACTACCATCGTATGATGAGGATACTGATTCAGAGCATACAATCTCTCTCAAGAAGGGTGATTACATTGTTCATGTTTTGAGAAGGGTGGAGAAAACCATTCCTTATTTCCTGAGGCTGGAAGGGAAGATTGATTTTATTACTGAAAATCAAAGGAAGAAGTTTGGCTCTGTAAAAGAATTTAGGAAGAAAGTTTTGTCAGTAGAAGCCGATTTGAAAGTTCTTTCAGAAAACTCGGTTCCTCATAAGAAGGCTTGCAATAAGATGACCAAGTGGTCGTACAAAACAGAGAGCTCAATCAATGATCATGAAACAGCTATTGAAGATATATGGAGGTTATCAAATGAGCTTGCAATTGCTTTCAACAAACTTGATAGAGAAACGGTTGAAAGGCTGAATCTTTTGTCTTCTCAAAGAGCCGATGTTCCTTCAGTGAAAGACTTGCAAGAAATAATGAATGTTTTCCAATCTGAATTCTCGAAGGTTTCATCTTTCAAAGATGAAATGGTTTTACTGAAGAATCAAAATTCTGTGTTATCCAAAGACAACAAGAATTTTCAAAATAGGATTGATACCCATGAAGAAGTAATCAGAGTCCAGGAGGAGACCATCAGAAATCAAGATCAGATTTTTGCGGATCAACAAGAGCTTCTCAAAACTCAGGGTGAATCAATTTCTGAAGACAAGAAGGAGATCAAGAAGATGAAAGCTGTTCTTCATGAGCTTATAAAGAAGGAGAAGGAAAGATAAAACAAATGATTGTTGTATTTGTTTCTTTTGGAACTTGTCTTTGTTTTGTAATAACTCTTATGATCTTTTTTTCTTTTATCCATTGTCTTGTATTGCTTCACTAACTCTTTCCGACAATTCAAGATTACTCCTTTCTTTTTGTAAATCACAAAGGGGGAGAATATTTACAAAGCAAACATTGTTTTACAAAGGGGGAGAATGCTTTACAATGCTCTTAAGGAAAATCTACGAATACAATCCTTATGAAAGTCCATACCTAAGGGGGAGTTAGTTGTATTCAATTTCTTATTTAGAAGAGTTTTCAATAACTCAGGGGGAGATAAGTATTTCTTGTTACATTTACTTTGTGTGTTGTGATTTCCAAAAAGGGGGAGATTGTTAAGTCAAAAGTCTTCTTTTGACTTCTATATCATGTTTTGGAAATCACAAATGTATTCAATCATATTTTTATAAATTACAATTTTCTTTTATCATGTTTGTCGTATCGTACGATGTTGATCGTACCGACAAAATCGTATTGTACTGACTCTGTCAATCGTATCGTATTGACTCTGTCAATCGTATCGTACTGAATCTTTCAATCGTATCGTACTGACTCTACTATTCAGATGATCATTATTTTTTTTGGTACTTTGTCAAAAACACTCTCTGCATTTGAATCGTACTCATGTTTTTCATTTCTATATATCTCTTTTCCTAACAAAACGATGTCGTTGAGTTAGTTACAAACTAATCAAAACGATGTCGTGCTTTCTGTTTCAATATGACCGTTGGAGGCAATATGACCATTGGAACCCAAAGCCTATAAATAAGAGGTCATTTAATGCTGAGAGAACAACGATGAACGAAGAGAACGAATGAAGAGACTCTGTGAACTACCAAGATTCTATAGAGAGACACTGTGACTTCTCTCATCTTCCTTGTGCGTCCGATCATCGTATCGATGGCTTTCAAGTAATTGAAAGACAGAGGTGCCGATTACCTGCAAAATCGAGGGCTGCCGGGGATAGGCAGACAGACGTGCCGATCATCGTATCGAGGGATGCCAGGGATAGGCAGACAGACGTGCCGATCATCGTATCGAGGGCTGCCGGGGATAGGAAGACAGACATGCCGATCATCGTATCGAGGGCTCACCAAGGTATTGGTGAGACAGACCTTTTATCCTAGGTGAAAGGATAACCCTTCTCTTTGGGTCAAAAGAATTGTAATACTTTTACATTTCCGTTGTTAGTTGTATTAGAAAGGGAATTGTATTGTTTCCTTTCTTCTTTACATTTTCAATTGTAATTGTTTCAATTACAATCATTCTATTACTTTTTGTATTGAATGATTCTATACGCTTTAAGGTAGAATCATTCATCTTTGTATTACTCTGATTATTTTATTCACCTTGAATACAATTTTTTTACTTTACATTAGTATTACATTACATCATACCTTTTATATTCAATACAATTGTGGGTGTTTATATCTGTATTAGTTTATGATCATTTAAACTAATCTCTTTGTTGCAAAAACTCAAAGGTTTTTAAACCTACAATTCACCCCCCCCCCTCTAGTATTGTTCCATTTAATAGACATATATATCTACTATTCGATCCAACACATCCATATTCTCATAAGATATAATAAGATATGTTTGAGTACATTATATATCAAGGTCCCCCAATTTTATTGGATAATTAAATCCATTAATTAAAAAATAATATATTAAAATTATTCATAAGGTATTTTCATTCTTTTGATGCTTCATATAATAAAAAATTATACTAGTTAGTTATTGCTTAGAGAGAAAAGTATATCATTGGTGGACACTAGTATGGAATATAATTCCTAAGGATAAAATATAACAAATATAGTAGGAATAAGTCGAATCAAGGGTTAGTGAAGTATTCAATAAAATATTTTTCGGAAGATATATATATTTCTTCACACACTCCATATTAAAATAGAGACCTAGTTTAATGGACCTAAGAAAAATATGGGAAAATCTATTGTCTCATTTGATGAAAACATGACAATGATTTAATGATAGCCCTATTCCTTTTTCTTTGACACAAAAAAAATTGTGTAATTATTCATTCATTGACTAAATTAGATGCGTTTAAAATTATTAGTTATTTGAGACTGTGATAATTATTAATAAATTATTTGTTCTTACCTTAATATTGTTATGTAGATTGGGGATTCACAATGATATCATGGGACTGGAGATAAGAAGAGATTAATAGAGATTAAATTTTGATGATCAATGTATAAATATCACAATGGGATGAAAATAAAGCTACTGACCTTCTATAAGTGTTATAATGGATATATAGAAAACATCCTCAGGGGAATATGGTGAGGTTCATGTGTGGAAAAAGGCTCATCAAGCTAATGAATTTCAATGGGAGATGAAGTGTCCAACAAATGTGATCGAATAAAAGATTGTTCTGATAAATCACCAAATTATGGTCTAATTCTTCCACTAAAAAGAACATATACACCATTGAAGAAAATTATTTAATCAATTTCCTCTCAGGGAAAACTAAAAATAAAAACCTCTATATATAAGATTATTATATAACTGAATTTTATACGGACCATAAAAATTATGTGGTGATTAGTAATTTAGTTATTTATTCAGGAATAGAAAAAATAATTTGATTATGGTTCTATAAATTATTTCTTATTATTACTTTTTAGTAGAAATATTCAAACACTACCTCAAAACAGAGAGACTGTGTTATTAGTGAAAAAGGAAGAGTGAAAATTATTTCATCACATGTACATCACATCATTACCAGTTAATATTTTTCACCGAAATCTCACAAAGAAATATCAAACTCCCTTTAGTGTAATTAGATAATATAACAAGCATGGTTTGTTGGTATTTATTAAGATTTCATGTTAACGTTTAGGATATGGAAATAAATTTTTATATCCTAAATCATCCTCTAATACTTTATAGATGTAAGATAGATGATATATCCCAATTGAAGACATCTTCTCACGAAAATATATTATTGAAATATTAGAAAAAAATTACATGGATAAAATGATAGATATAATGGTGATGATATCTTTTGAATAAATTCTATTATGAGGGAATATAATGACGTATTACCAAAATCATTTATATGAATTCCCCATGACTATGATGTTGATTTTTCAATTTAACCCATACCTAGAGCACTATCCATAACCAGGATTCCATATATAATATCATCCATTTTAATAAAATAACAGATTAATAAATTATATGATAATAATTATAGGGGTTTTATATTCCAATTTTCTTTACCATGGATGGCCCATACAAATTTATTTATAAGATTTTTGGGTTAAAACATATCTACATTGATTACCCTAAATTAAAAAATACAACATATTAAGAAAACCTATTCCATGGCATTGATTGATGACCTATTCAATTATCTATATTTTTTACAATACTAATTTACAATGGATCTTCATTCAGGATATCACTATCTAAATATTAAGAAGGATGAATTTACGAATACCACTATTCCAAGAAGGTATGGATACACTGAGTTTGTAATGATTCCATCTAGGCTCACTAATGTTCATTTAATATTTATGGAATTAATTAATATTGTTTTTAGAAAATATATCAAAAAATATATGGTAGTATCTTTTTATTATATTTTAATATAATTAATAATAAATGACAAACACAGAAATCATTTGATTACTATGCTAATGACATTATTAAATTATATGTTATATGCAAATAACATTAAATATGGGTTTTGAATAAAGAAAGAAGCATTATTGGGTCATGTAATCATCAGTAAGATGATATATGTTGTCTTTTAAAAGTCAAAGGATATTGATTAATTATCTAGACTAATATCTAAAATAGATATAATCAGTTTCCTTGGATTATATGGTCACTATAAATGATTTATGATATAATTACCATGATTTTCAATCTAGATAAACATGATATCATAAAACGTAGTGATGTTTGTATGGAATAATTAATTTGTTAATAGTTATAGGGAGTTAAAAAATCGTTAATCACTATATCAATAATCAAAATTATCACTATCAGTGTTGGTCTTTTTATCTATAGTTATTTCTCTAAGAAGGGATTGAGATTTTTATTCCTGAATAATGATAATGTGAGAATCTATTCCTCTCACAACATAAATATCCCTTAGAAGAACTATGTGACACATTATTTGTATTTATTTTTATTAATAATAACATTAATTTTTATAGGAATTATCCTCATGAATATATGTGTTACATAACTTAATATCACAAGTGGCTCAAGTTTATATTCACAAAATTGAGAATAATACTTTCCCATAGAGATGGTTAAAGTTGATCAGGGGCTATGATTTCTCAATATAATACATTACTAACAAGATGAATGAAGTGAAAAAATTATTAAATTATAAAATATTCTAATTCCATATTAATGAGGGGGATTGGTAGGTATTTCATATTCATATTAATGTAAATAATTCTAATGTGGATCTGAAATGAAGGAAAATAATCAAAGCTTTCATAAATGAATTTTCAAACATATATCATATAGATGATAAGGAATTATAAAAGGGGATATTTAAAGATACAAGAGAAGGTTTATTTTATAATAATGGTGCACTCATAGTGTTATACATTAATAAAGGAGATGGGATAATTCTATAATAACTTTTTGAACCATCAGTGATTTAGGTAATGAAGGTGTTATTGAATGATTCACATATTTTGACATTCCCTATATTCCGTGAGTTCATAAATATGTGAAGATATATCTGAGAGAATTATTATTAGTATAATATGAATAATTAGATCACAGATTATGAATCAATTTACCTGGTATGTCAGTAAGTGAATTTTTAAAGGAAAATGACTAAATAGATGATTCAATCCTTTCCCACTTCTATATGAGAATGAATGAAATCACAATAGAATATATCATTGATATTACAAAGAAATAAAATGGAAAAAAATCCCATATTGGTTTTTCTGGATCTTATGATAGAGATGAATCCATTCATTTCTATTATGGATGAATTATCACATGTTTAAATTTCATGAATATACATCTGAGAAGTGGTGAGACTACATGGAACACAACTATCAATTTTACATGATTGATATTTTTGGTTCACCGCAATCATCAAGAAAAGTTTTAAAAATGACATTAATACAAATTTAATTATTATTGTTGTCTAACATTTCTATCTTTATGATGAATATGAAAAAACTATACAAATAATTGAGGAAAAGTTGAGATAATTCTGTATAGAAATAAAACGTGACTCAGATCAATATATTCCTTGTACATGTTCTCACACAATAATAAATTTCATTCAATTATCCACATGGCCCCTCAAAAAGTATCTATATATATGGAAATTTAGGCTTAGAAAATATTTCCATGATGGTTTAAAATGTATAAAATTTATACTTCAATTGGTTTAAGAAATTAATGAAAAGGTTTAGGTCATTTAGTATACAAAAAATATCATATAGTCAATAAAGGTGTTATGTTGAAAACCTTCGATGAGATATAGAGTTCTATGTTTTTTATTATGTTATCCTATATATATCCCCATGGAAGGGAGTGATGGAGTTTTCCAATAATGGAATGATATGTTCTAGATACAATGTCTCATTTTAAATTCTCAAATACATTGGATTTATGACCCACCAACACACACTCCCAGTAAACCTACCTCAGGTGAATGACATGTTCCATGAATCCGTATTGAGGAAGTATATACAAAATCCCTCATATGTGAATAATATATTGGTGGTACAATTGTTTAATGACACTTATTATGAAGATAAAATTGTGATGATCTAGGATAACAGAAATACATATATATAAAATAAGAAAACTCACCTTTTCAAAGTACATGAGAAAACCCATGAGTATGAAAAAATCAATATATAAATCTAGATAAGAAATAAATAATATTTACCATCAGTATATTTAATCTTAGTGCATGAAATTATATTTTAAGGGTAAAATTTATCAATTATGGAGGAATATAAAGACCCAGACTTCTATATATGAAATTTTCTTATTTGCATAAACATATGTGTAATATTTATGTATTAAATACAGTGTAAACATATCAAAAAATATATAAAAATAAAAATAAAAAAATTACATTAATAAAAAAAATTATATTAAGAGTTTAATTAGATCTAATGGAAGTGATAATAATACAATGAGATAATAAGTACCGTCAAAGAAAATAACAAGAAAAAGGAAATTTGCATCACTTTTCTCAAAATAGAAATATTCAGAATTTTGATAAAAGTTATAAGAAATATAAAAATATTTGTACTGAAGTCCACATTTTAAATAATAATTATTATAACCTTGGGATAAATATAGTTTAAAAAATTGATGAAATATGAGGTATTTATTGATTTATGATAACCCAATTAATCATTAGGATAATTATTGTTAATATATTTCCATTGGAATAAAAAACTGACCATTATAAATAGTGAACGTACCATTAGAAATGAAACATAAACAATGAAATATTAAAATAATATGTAATGTATCTAATTAAATTCATATTATATGAAAACTTAATAAATTTTTTAGATATTATAAAATATATATTTTTTAATGAGAAAAAATAATTTTTTTAGGAAAATATATATGTTTTGTTTCATAAAATATGTTTTTGAAACATGAAATAAATTTTTATATTTATAAATTTGATTTACAAAACTATATTTCTTTTTTTTAAATGATGATTTTATTTTATAAATTTATAACTAATTCTTCCTAAGTTTCATATATTACATAATGTCAAATAAAGTATTGTTTTTCAATAAATTAAAATTTCAATTATAAATTTATTTTAAAATACAATGAAAAATATTTCAATAAAATGGATTTCATTTTTGAAACCAGCCTACTAAAATTACAGAACGATTTTTTTATGTTTATTAATATATGGTCAAATATAATATTTCAAATTATAATTTAAAAACCTAAATAATGACATATGGGATAATTTATATAACCATAATCTTGTCCACACATTCTCCAATTACATTTTATACTCACAAGAATCAATAATAATGATATTTATGAGCATAAATTATAAACTAAGGAAAATTATAGACAAATATACCCCAATTAGCCACTTATAAATACCAAAATCCCACACCAAATTGTACTCACTTTCAAAAAAATCATCATACCTAGTCATTACACAAATATATCCACAACACTGTCCCCATTTTCTATATGTTTTTGATCTCACAGGAAGTCCAAACTAGGGGGTCTTAATGTGTTTAAAAAGAGTTATCATCCTACAGAAGAGGTAATATTCTTAACCAAATTCTCATTATTTTTTTTCTTCTTATTATAACTCCTTAAATACATTCTATAAATGATAGTATAATAGCATAAATACTATAATTAATATAAAATGTTATTATATTAATTTAATTCACATTATCTAACCTAGAATCATTCTATTATATAATGTTTATATTGTTCATACGATGGTTGTTTTTGTGCTTCGAGGATGAACATATTACATTTTTCGCCACAGAATTAATGGATGGATTAAAATCAAATATTAGGGTAAAAATGATTTAAATAAATATATTCAACAAATTGTCATATTTTTATTTCATAAAGTGTTATAATATTAAATAAAACCAATTAATTTAATCATCATCTAAAAAACCAATTTATGAACTACTCATATAATGGTAAAACGCATACTAAATGATTGATCCCTATATCAGAAAACATATCTATATTCAATAACATTCAAGCCTCTTGAATGAAATAAAAATAATTTCATTAAAAATTTGGTGTTATGGTCTTAATACAAAATAAAATTAAAATTATGGATAAAATAATGCAACATTAGAACGGTTTAATGGAAATCAAAAAAATGATGAAAATCATAATATCATAATAAAAATATTATCATAAAAAATAAATGAAAATGTATTAATAAAAAATATATGAAATGGTTCTAAAATAAGTATTTAACATTTTTAGTTTTGTGATGCTTTGGATCTGCCATGCGGGACCTAGTGATCATTAACACATAATTTTTATACTTTCGTCATTAAAAATTTTAGATTCTAAAAAAAAACGATACAATTACAAATTATTTTAAAATATGTTTTTCATTAAATACATTCCAACGACCATTTAGGATTTGATCATAGATAATCAGGATTAAAAAATCACATGGTCTTTTTCCCAAACATAAGATTTTACCATTATGTCCCGAACTAATTAATCTATAATTATTCTTCAATATCTCTAAAATATTATTCCACACACACTTTCCTTATATATAAATCATCTGTTTTAATTTTATTGTTATCATATGGAATACAATAATAAAAAGAGGTCATCTCAGTTGAATATTAAGGGAAAATATATAGATAATGAAATCCTGAAATTATCACAGAAAACAAATAATAGAATGATTATGTAATCCATAAAACAACATGATTTACCAAAACTGAGAATATTATATATACATCAACAGAAAATAAAATAAATTGATCACAAGGATAAAAAAATGGCTCCTAATGGATGAAATTCAAATTGATATAAAAGTAAATCCATACCATAAGCTAAGATCTCATGATATTAGACATCATGGTCTTATAACCAAAGAAACATCTTATTCTTGGAATTAATACATCAAAATACCAAAAATAATTTTTCGCATGAGACCCACCAATTCACATGGGAGATATATAGAGTCATACCACTCCTACAACTTTTTTAAAACCATTGCATTCATGATATAATATAATGAAATAGTAAATCATAATAAAAATTTTAAATAATCATCTGTATTGGCATGACAACATACAAAACACTAAAACTTTCCCTAATTTATATCTATTCGAAACAATGATCATAACCTATATAGATAATAATAGTAAGTGGATAAAGATTATAGGGTCAATGTTTCAATTATTATTAATTTTAGAATAACAACATATAGAATAATAATACTTTTCCCCATTTCATTAAAATGGTTGACATGATCATAACCCATTTTGAAAAAGAAACAGAATTCTTAAACAACACAAAGTCATGTATCATTATTATGGAATAAGTTATTTTTTAAATATATCCCATGAATTGAGATTGATTTATAAAAACGAACTTATACCCAATGTACTAATGTATTGATAGATGGATGTTAGCAAAGATGAAAGCATCCTGCTAGAATAATGATTTCAAAAATATCACACAAGAATGGATCAAGAATTGTACTGCTTGATTTAATGAGTTCAAACCACAAAAATATAAATATATACTATAGGATAAATATTGAAAAAGGAACACCATGGTGGTAAATAAATTTAATATGATAATGAACAGGTATGTGAAAACATAAGATATATTTTAGATTATATTTTTAACATTATTGTAATACAATAATTTAGGGGGTTCATTAGAATATATTATCTAAAGACAAATGTGAAATAATTATAACAAATTTACTTTTAAAAATAATATAAAGAAATATATTTTCAAAAATAAGTTACTTTTTTAAAAAAATCCATGTAGCATATAGAACACATGGTATTGTAAGGGAAAACATTTTAAGACATATTAATGTACCATTTCTTAAAAATAAAACTAAAAAAAGATAAGTAAAACCCTATTTATATGAAAAAATATTTTCCCCAAAATGGATAATAAATACCAAATAAAAAATATTTCTGTGGAATAGTCTATGAATGGAATAAAAAATTCAATGATAAAACATTATAACTCAAGGAATGAGATTTTGGTTACCAATAATCCCTATGTGCCACATATCCTAAGAAGTAAGAAATATTTTTGAAATATTTAAGTGTTATAAATATATTTCCCATGAAAAAAATGATTGAATATCAAAGCAGTAGAAACATTTACCAAACATATATGAAATATTTTTCAAAGTATTATTATAACTCCATGAACAAAATTTGAGTTACAAAAAATCATCACCAAGAGGAAAAAATGGAATGAATATAAATTTTACGAATGAAATAAAATTTGGTGTTAAATATCTCATTAAATAAAAAATTATAAAAAAATACATCAATTGGATGTAAATACACCATACAAGAAAAACATGGTTCACAAAATATATCATGTCTCAAATAATTATAATTTGGACCAAGAATACCATTATGGCATAGAAAATTTCAAGCTAAAACCCACTAAAATATTGGGATTTTATTTGAACATAAAATACCATTATTAAAATATAATTCATGGAATGATATAAAAAATAGTCATTATATACCCAAAATAAATATAATTAATTTCACCAAACCAAACATATCTCAAAATGGGGAATTGGATACTAAAATATCATACGATATTATAAACTTTATAATAAAACATCATTGAATGAATTAGATTTTAATTTAATTTAAAATATAAATACTTATACATAAATAATGATATGATTTCAAAAATAGGCACTATATGAAGCACATAAATTAATTGAGATTCATAATAAAGAACAAGTCACCAAGAGAGAAATTTGATACAAAAAACCCTTATCATGATTCAAATTCATTCTATGAATGTGAATAACATCCTAAATAATAAAATTATTCTTCTTATATACCATATAATTAAACATATTCTTCTATAAAAAATTAAATACATACAACTTGTAACAATATTCTAATTATTTATTATATATTTTCTGAATATTTTTTCATGAAACTGTAACTAGTGTCTACATAATTTGGTGATTTTTTTGTGATCAAATACGATATTTTAATAATAATCTAAATACCTAATATAATCATTATAGAATAAAAAATCTAGTGATAGTATGTTTTTCATGTATGACTATATTACTACTTATATTACCATATTCATTATTGATAATGTTTGTTAGAGTTATTCATTTTTTTGGTTAAAGCATCTCAAACAAGAACACACTATGTATCAATGGGTGGGAATGATAAGATAAGTTTATTATATCATTATCATAAAATAAAAATGAAATTATTATTTTTTAAATGGTTTTTAATCATATTTTAATAGGGATTCATAAGGAAGGTTAATTAGTATGAAAAATGAAAAAAACATTACTTTGTGGAGGGGATTGTCCACACAACACACAGGTACTATTCTTTTATTTTTATATGTGTATATAAATTATTAAATAAAGTGTTATGAAGTTGGATACTAATGAATAATTATAATAATTAATCAAATATTATAATATTTCTATTTTTACTATAGGTTTGGAATATAAATCTTAAAAATAAATGGTTAGTAGTATGTAACACTCAATTCAGTACATTGAAATATCTTCTGAATATGTCCTTGTAAATTAAGGTCATAAGATAACATTTTGAGACTGGACACTTATGAACATAAAATTAATATATATAGGAATAGAAAAATAGATTAGTTTCATCGAGTAATTATAAGGATAATTGAAAATTGGAATGGTAGATGTTTCACCATTTTTTTAGTGAATAGAATGTCAGATTTGGATGTAACCATTAAATATTGGATAATGTAATGTTACTATTCAATAAAAAATGACACAAAAAATTAAGACAAATACAGGGGATGTTATTTTGGATCTAACCATAAAAAAATTCAGTTTTGATACGACATTGAGTTTTATATATACTTATCATTTATCTGTTTCTCTTTTACCATATTTTATGTTTACTTTGGAAATTAATTTTTAACCTTATTAAAAATATTAATGAAAAAATGATAATATTGATGTATTTAAATTATTTTAAAATTATTATTTAAAATTTATAATTCAATTTATCAAATTAAATATTCATTGTTTTGAAAAGATGAATTTTACATTACCATGTATCACGTGTAAAATACGTTTTAGAATTTTGTTTATGATTAAAATTTATGTTCTAGAAAAATATAATAAAATTAAAAATTAAAAATATATAAATTGGGTTATAAAAAAATTGAAGGTATGAGTATTTTATGTAAATCCAAAAAAATATCACCCTAAAATACATAATTAAAATAAACGATCGAAAATTGTTTTTATTAAGAAAACAATATAATTTTGTTCTAAAAATGGTTGAAATAAGATTTAAAAAGTCAAATAATATTTTAAAATTCATAATTATATTCCATAAATACATATTATATTATAATAAAAGGTTATTTAAACCTCTAAGACACACGTAAATAATGAGAATAGTATAATGATTATATTTTTCACAACAACTATATTTCTTGACTAAAAATTATTCTTTTCCAAAAAATAAAAAATACATACCATGTAAATTTCAATGTGATGAATTCAAGGATGAAATTTATTTCAAAAAATATATTCCAAATGTGGTAAATTAAATTCTTAAAATAAAATAGATAATATAAAGAAATCTACTTTTACTGAAGATAACTATTTTAAATATTTTCTCATATTTGTTATTTATATTCTAAAGATATTAAATTTTAAAGGATTACCTTATTAATGTTTGTTATATCTTTATAAATAATTTATTCTAATATGTTGTGGTTATTTTATTTTGGGTGTATCATGTAAAACATGATATCAACCAAAAATATATTTTATAAGGGTTAGAATTTTATGTCACTATATTCTCTGCACATAAAATAAATTGAGTAAATATATATCTAATTATTAATCAACGAATAATGTATTTGTGTGTGATATTGAAATATTAATCATTCTAGATATCACCTCTAATATCTAATCTACCTTATTTTATTAGGAAAGATTCAGTTACTTATATTTCCTCAAAAAACATTTAACCTTCATACAATTATATACTCTAGTATGTATATACCTTAATCATACATTCTATAAAATATTCCTTCCCCACAACCATCATAACCTATAAGTCAGTAAACCAAAAAATAAAAAAATTTATTTTCCCAGATATTACAACTATATTTTACACTAAAAATATATTTTCGACTTTTTCAAAAGTCCATACAATAGTATATTTATATCATAATCCCTGAAATGATATAAACATCCAAAAAATATCAGAGGTCACCTTTTCATTAAATCAATAATCAAATCCAAGGATATACATACCATAAAAATAACTTTTCTAAAAATAAATCAATTCCTTATTACCTCAATATCATGAATATATTATTCTACAAGATATAAGTACCTTAATCATGTGTTCTCCAACAGTTGTGCCAAAAAATATAGCGATTTAATTAATTCACTTTTCAATGTTATCGGTACCATTTAATTTATTTTTCCTCAATTTTAAAGATGATCTACTGAATAAAGGTCATTACTTGTTTAACATAATCCTCATAAATGTTTCAATACACAATGACGTCATTGGTAACTATCACAGACTAATTAAAATATATAATTTGATCAATAATTAATATATACATTGATATCAACCTCACTACTTTTGGTAAAATCATAAATCATACCCATTCCCTAATAACACTAATATTACAATATTATAAAACATTTATCTATACTACCTATGTATGTTATAAGATATAGTGATTTTTAGATACATATCTTTATCAAATTCAATCTATAATCAAATTTCAATAAATAATAAAACCAAATATAACATAAAAAATATGAATATTAAACAAGAAATAAAAGTTTTATTTCCTTATCACACATTTCACTTTTACCATATGATAAATTCATTTACCATACGACACTCTATTTTCAATTCTTGGTAATCCATAGTCATTTTATTATTAGGTTCTCTAACTTAATTAGTTAACATCTTATATATATCCTTCGTAATGTTATGTAAATATAATGTTATTAACCAAACAATATCCTGTTAAAGATTTAAATGGGCCGAATAGTTAGGAATATTTTTCATGTGTCATGATATGATTGAGATAATCGTAAAAACCCCCCTTTAGGGGTTATAACACCTCGTTACATCAGTTTTGGTGCATGAATCTTATTATAGTATCCACATAGGGAATTCATTTCTAGGTAAACCACATTCTAATGACTTTCCTATAAGTTCTATATTTTATCATATAGATTGACATATCATAGGGATTTTCTTTAATTTTCTATTTTACTAATCTGTAAATAAAATTTTCATTATTATGTTAACATTTAATCACATCATATACAAAATACATATCTATACAATTAAAAATATAATCAATATTAAATTATCATCCATTAAATTATCCTCAATAAAGAACATAATATTCAAAGTTATCTAAAATCACATTTTATACCATTTATGATAGATCAAGACCAATCTACTTTTCCATGTGCTCATAAACACATACTATACATATTGGATTCAATACAGACTATAGAATCTAAAAAAAATTATCCTATTATTACATGAGATAAAAAATATATTTCATTATATAAATTACTAAGTGTTTTTTGTTAAGAAATATATATAATTAAGAAAAAAATATAATTAACAAAGCCTATGTATTTTAATAAAGTATGGAATTTTTTCTATTTTGAATAAGGTTAATTATAAAATAATGAGTCTTCAATATCTTCAAAACAATTCTTACATGCTTTCTATATTACCTAAAATTTTACCTATACTACTTCTCTTTATAACCTGGGGAATATAAAAAAATTAAGGGGTGGGAATAAATAATTTATGAGTAAAAACATACAATTGAGGTAATCATGGCATACACATAGCATAAAATTACGTATGGAAAATTTAAACATCATGATTTCATAATAGAATCATATTGAGAGAATAATATATAAATATATTGGAATGAAAATAAAAACATAACATAGATAATAATAATTGGGTCATTCTTCCTGAAATTTATAATGTATAATAGATAATTAAATACCTTATGTTAATATATAATATTTTAATACATAATGATGTTTCCACTATGGAGATATATTATTCTAGTTTAGAATACACAAAAATAAAAAATGAAATATGTCTCACGATACATAAAAATGAATCAAAGAGATATATAATACTGGTACCCAAAAATACTTTTTTACGACCAATTCATTCATAATATAAGAAAATGAATAAAAAATAATAATCAGTTTTTCAAACAGTAATCTATACTTTATTTACATCCTATAAGACTTCAATATTTCATAATGTAAATAAAAGGGTTAACGTGATCATAATCCATCTAAAAAATGAAATTGAATGGTTTATCCACACATACACAACATGAAAATGATCATCTATATTATAATAACCACATGTGGAAGCAAGTATTTTTTCCCAATTTCAATAAAAGGGATTAAATGGGCTCAACAAATCAAGAGAAAAAAGGTTACTAATTAAAAAGACAAACTTAAAATATTTATATTTAATCTTATTGAAGGAATGATTTTATAATCCATATAGGTAAATAATAAAGATGCCTACAAAAGAATATATACCCATCAAAACATAGGGAAATTTGAAGGATTTTTACACGGATGAAAAACACAGTTGCAAAATAATTATTCAATCAGTATCACCCAAGAAGCAATCAAGAATTGATTTTTTTATACTATGAGTTAAAACCCATATAAATTAACCTATATATTAAGTAATAAATCATGATAACAACACCCCATTATTTTAAATATATTTAATAATATAATTTAAATTGCAGTGAGAATATAAAATAATTTTTAGAATGAATTTTTATCATTATTGTTAGAGATGAAATTATAGGTCACATTACAAAGTAATTTTTGAAATGGAAAAGTGATGGATTTTGAAAAAATTAAACATTATAAATATGAAAAAATAATGGATCCTTTGAAATGAAATAATTTATTTTCAATATAAATTTGGTTTGAAAAATATAACACATGGTTTTTAAAAGGAAACCATTTTAAAACGTATAAATATACATTTTATTAAAACAAAAATAATAATAAAATAGTAAAACATATTTTAAAAAATAATTTTACTAAAGGGGATTTTAAAGTACAATATAATTAAATATTATGGTTTAAGAACCCCTTCATGGAAAAATAAATTCAAATATAATACATTATTTCACAAATAAGGTAGTTTGAGTTACCAATAACCCATTTGATAAAAATTTCTATTGAAGTGAAGAATATATTTCATATGGTTTACATTATTGGAAATTATATCCCTAGAGAATGGTGATATAATTAAACAAAAAATAATAAATGTGAGTTATATACACAAATAATTTTAAATATGTTCAACATAATGATCAAAACTCAATAAATGAATAATGAGTTAAAAAATACTTACAATTGAAGAAAAAATAAAATCAATAGAAATTAAAATAAGGGAATATTACATAACATAGTATTACTCATTAAATAAAAAATACGATAAGAAATCCATGTGATGTAAAAAATCTATAAATGTAAAATATGGTGCATAAAACATATTATGTATAAAATAATTACAGATGAGATGGTGAAACCTCTTACAAAATTAGAAACAATATAATTAAAATCCATTTAATTAGTGGAAATGAAATTTAATCTAAAATAACATTATTAATATATATTTCATGATATGATATCCGAAGATCAAACTATATAATTCATATAATTGAAATTAGATGCATAATCTCAAAAATGACTTCTAAAGAGGTATTTGAGATAGACAAACCTTATGAAATAAAACATTCGAATATAATCCTATTAAAATGGTTTACATGTAATTAAATATAATATTTCCTGATAAAAATATATTTCATGATGTAACACCTCAAAAATTTACTATATACGTTACATGTACGACTACTATGATCTTTATTAACCATTAATTCATGATTTAATACGTACGATTACCCATAATATAAATCTAATGATCTACATGTTTATTGTATTTTTTAAATTTTTAAATTAATTAAACAATTAAAAAATGTAATACACAATCTTTATTTAAAACATACTTAACATGACTATATTATTCCATCGTACTTAAAACTGAATTGGCTAACCGAAAGACATCCTTATGGATGATTGAGCTATAATTCCCAATAAGGAATTAAACATGGAATAACATGATGAATTTAATAAATGTTATAAAATATTCATTTAAAAGTTTAATTAATGTTGTGATAATCATAAACATGAAAAATAAGATGTGATATAACATGGTTATCAAAAAGGAATCATGGGAAATGTGAAAAAACGTAAAACTCTACATCGTAAACATACATAAACAATATATTCAAAGTCATCACGATAAAAAAATATGTATTATAGACTATGTTAACACCTTAATCCCTTTCTTTATGTATCATTAGAAAAAAACATTACCCAATCCATTGAATCTCTATATAATTCTAGTCACACCCATCAGTTTCTTTTCATTCTCATGTATAAGTGTGCTACATGGATCATAATAGTTGTAAAAATTTTTCATTAAGTATTATTCCATAACCAATCAGTGTATAATATATTCATGTATGTCCTAAATAAAATAATTATTAGTTTATAAAGTTTAACACCGTTGATAAGAAATGGCTATAGGTATTAAGTGGATAATTGTTTTCGAAAGGAAAATCACATTGAAATTTCGGCAGTTTAATGAATTGTAATAACATTACTGAAAGTGGTTAATATATATGATAAGGGTATGTAATAATTTTAAAATAGTTTTTTTATAAGTGGATTTTGGATTAAAAACCCCTACATTAGTAAATGGAGATGAAAGGCATAATATGGGGAAGATACTAGAATAAATTTGAGAAAGATGAGATCCCTTACTAAATTTAGGCATGGTAATGACATAGGTTAATTCTATAATGGGATGGGAAAATCATATATAATTATTTTTAAACGATATGAATCATTATAAGTACATGAAAACATAACCAATTTAGAGTCCAAATGATACTTACAAATAAAGAGCATAAATGGAAATGAGGAGGGAGAAATTTATTACTAAATTTTATGTTTGGAAACAGGTGTACTTAATGGTTCATGGGAGGGATTAATGAATTATAAATTGGTAAAATGGAAAATTTCAATTAAAAGGATAGTAAATATATTTTAGGAAAACAGAACCAAATAACCAATATTGAATACTATGTGGGATAACAAAAAAGCGGTGTTTGAATAAAATAAACAGAGAAATACCTTACCTGGAGAGTGTTATTCCAAATGCTTCAGAGGAACTCATTGAGAGTTTGGGGGAACCTTGGTAGGACTCTAAATATGATAGGGTAGAGTATGTATGTACTCAATGGACTTTTATTGAAGTTAAAAGGGATATTTTGTGGCTTATATATGAAATGGGATGGGAATTGTTTATTATTTCTCGAACATAGGACTGGTACTCTATATTGTAAAGTAATCAAAACCAAAAACCTTTTCCTGGTTTTTGACTATGGCTTTGAAAAAAGGTGAGTGGTTTTAATTATTTTATTAGGCCATGGTCTGAACTTATTAAAATAATATTGTTACTTATGTGGATGTGAGTTATGTTTATAAAGAAATTATTTTAAAACCTAAAAATATAATATTGGAATTGGAGGATTTGTAAAGGCATTGCAAAATTAATCAAATAAATTTAATATTTATTTTTATGGAAAAATATATATGGTATTTTATATTATATGTATAATTTATTAAATAATTTTTCTCATCATGATTCCATAATATTGTTCTTATTTTAATATCGTATTGATTTTTTACACGAAAAATCGGTTGTCACATAAAGTTATGAAAAATTAACTATTCAATAATTATGAATTATTCTTCCAATGTTTTTATTTATTTTTTTGAAATAATTTTCTAAATATTTAAATTTTTATATTTAAAATAATAATCAACATTAAATGAGAAATGCTAGGTATTTTTTATAATAACAGTTTTCCTAACCATATGAAAATTATATTTGACTTCAAAAAATTATATGTTCATTTATATGTAATGAAAAATATTAATTAATGATATTTTATTAAAATAAATTTTATATTAAAAAACATTAATTCATTAAAGGAATCACTTAATTGAAATTTCATATGGCTAAAAAATATATTTTGTTTTTTATAGTATGAAAATATATTTTTTAACAAATTTATTACATAATAATTCATGAAGTAAAACATTATTGAACAAATATAAAAACTATTACATAGAAAATTAAATATTATTATTATTATTATTATGGTTAAATTTTTTTTAGAATTTTTTAATTTATTTTTCCTCTAATGAGCATATTTTGGTTATATAGTGTTAAAAATTTTTAAAAAATAACAATTCATATTATTTAAAAATTAAGTTGAACTTATTTACTAATCATAATTATGTTGATTCAAAACATGATATCCATTTTGTAAAAATCAGTTAATATATTTCGAATAATTTAAATTAATATAATACCTGGAAGCAAGATGTGAAGCGATTTCACAAAAAAATTATATTTTTAAGGAAAAGATGACTTCACGTCAACTATAAAACTAATAATATTAATTATATGTATTTAAATTCAGGAATATAGATCCAAAATATAAACATTTCATTTATATTTTTTATCATTAGGGGAAACTTTAGTTATCTAAAATGTAGAAACACCATGGATTTTAAAATATCTTAAAAAAATTGTGTTATCAATCCTAAAAAAAATGTATACTAAAATCTGGTATAAAGATGATTTAATTGTATTTAATAGAAATAAATATAACTAGATAATACTTTTTTACCACTAAATCAAATTAAAAATAATATTAGTACATCTATATTCATTATTTTATCAAAATAAATTACATGTTTCCATGAAAACAGTATTTTCCCCTATTCAATGAGAAATCAACATTTTCTAAAAAATACCAAATTTTTATCCTCACATTAATTTCAAATAACAATTTCAAAAAATAATTTTTTATTATCAAATAAATTTTGTAAATTTTTATGAAATATTTATATTAATTTATTAAAGAAATTAATCTGATTTTTAGGGAATACAAATTTTGAAGAATAAAAAATAATTTCCAAAAATCGATAGATTATTTACGAAGAATTTTTCTATATATTTTGGATATATATATAAATTACAAAAAGTAGTTAATAATATTATATAAAGAAATTAATTATAATTTTAAAACATTCATATTTAAATATTCATTGTTTTTTTGGGTTTAGTGTTGTGCATCACTAAAGCTATTAAACATTTTTTTCTCTTTTCAAAAATATTCAAATTAATTTAGTTCCTCATTTAATAAAATATGTCCTCGAATTTTAATTTTGATCTATGTATAAAATTTTTGAAACCTTAAAAGAATCATTATTGAAAACCCAAATCATAAAAAGGGTTAATAAAACATCCTCTTAATAAATATAGAGACATAGAGAGAGGGGGAATTACAAAGTTCATCACATATCTAAATTTCTAACTATGAGAAAATTAGAGGGAAGTAAAAATATAGACATTGAAGATAAAACTAACAACATGTAACTAATATAGTTCGACAGAGAATATGGTTAGGATTGATTCAATAACCTCAAACCATAAATCTATAATAGATAAAATGTCCATCAATTCATCACAAATGATAATAATTTGAAAAACTTTTTTATTAAAGATTATTTTCCTTGAGTTAAGGAATAAATTTATGATATATATTGGGGTTATAAGGAAATATTGTTTTTAATTCATCAATATTTCATCTAATAATCATTTTATACTATAATCTCTAATTTTATCTAAAAGATGACTACTTATGTTGGAAATGTTTTAATGCTCGAAGCACTATAATAATCCCCTAATAGATGAAAAAATACACTAAATAATAACAATCCATTACTAAAATTATAATCCATATAATAGAAAAATTATTAAATTAGGTATAGATATCTTCAGACTATTAAACACTAAAATGAAAATCCAATGACATTAAAGCGATAACTTATAAATGATATTTATTTCATAACATATAAATTTCTTGATTTCAATATACGTTATCCATGATCTAGTTCCTAAAATATACTCTTATAGGAATTTAGGTTCCCTTAATAATGGTTTCTAATGTGTCTATTAATTTACCCAAGCATATCACCAGGGTGTGTCACGCCCAGTGGGAATCAAGTCTGATTATCATCCATTAGATACGGGTTAGGATTAACTTAATATGGTGTTTATATGTTTTAAATATAAGGACCCAACTTTGAAAAGTTACTTAATATTGAACTTTACACATGTACATATATTATTACATGTTGATGATCTTTTAAGGTTTGGAGTTTTAATGAATTAACATATCTTACACACATGACATACCACATACATATAAAAGGATACTATTTAACCAGTATCTATTTTTTCAAAATAAAAAACATTAAAACTTAAAAGTATAATTTAATGAACAAAACTTCATATCAAAAATAATGACTCCCTTATTTCTATTACCTATATATATATCCTATGAAAAACATTTCCAAAACATGGTATGAGTACAATACTCAGTACGGGATATAAAGAAAGAAAGTGTTAGTCAAGTGATAATATAAAAACAAATAAATCCCATAATCATAAAAACTTATATGAATATAAACATCATGTAGATTTCTTGGGGCATATTTACAATATCACTATAAAATTAACCCTTACACATGGAATGACCTTTTGGAAAACTTCCATCTCTAGAGTACCAAATGCATTGGAGAGCTATAATGGGGATCACCCGTCATATCTTGAGCTATAATGGGATCAAAAAAACAAATATTGAGATATAATGGTCTCAACCCAGCATAAATAATGTCCAATGAAGATATCATGCAAATAAAGTATCTTGAAAATTAGAATAAACCTCTCATTACACATATATATATATAATACAATCGTTTTAAAATATAAAAATATTTCTAAAAGGATTTTAAAAATAAAGTTCCTTAAAATATAATTGGAATGAGAATTAAGAGAATTTAATGGATGAGTTTATACACTATAAATACACATTGTTAAACATAATATAACTAGAAAATAATCACAACACTAATATTAATACCATACTATGAATGTTGATGAAGGTCGACCCAAAGAATGGAAATTGGGATAAGAATTTTCATACCTTGAGTTCTTTTTACATAAAAGGGATTAAACCTCATATATAATAGTTAAAATAGTGATATTAATTTCTTCATAAAATATATTAATGTTTATAAAACATTATATTATCATTTTAAAACAACATTCGACATAGTTATTAGTAATATTTTGTTATTTACATTGTGTCACGAGAATTCTTTACTTGGTTTCCATGATCAGTTATTGATAGATATTCTTGTCGATTGGAAGTGAAACACAATAATTTAAATGGAATAGTATTTAAATATTTCTAGAAACATAAATTTTACAATTTATCATTTTTAATTTTTAAATGATGATTATACAAATGTTAAAAAATTATTGTTATTTGTTTAGTTCATTTTGGAGATTCTTCTACTATAATGAACTTATTTGTTTTATAAATTAATAGAATATGAATAAAATGAATCCCGAATCGTTTTTAAGAAATATTAAAAAAATTAAAATCTGTTTAAACCATATAAATGGTTTCATGACCATTCTTGAATAATGTTAATGAAATTGAAATCATATCGTCCACGATCTTTGTAAATCGACAGATCACATACAATGTTTTAATTTCTTGAATGAGTGGGAGAGGAGAATAATAATGATGAGGAATTTTACATGAACATTAGAACATTCAAAATATAAAATATTATAGTTCATTAATTACTATTGGATAAGATGTTGGGAAGAAACTATAATAAAATAAATTTAAATGAAAGGAAAACACATGAAAATGAAACGAGATTCTTACCCTTGATCTCTTCTCCTTGAGATCCTCCATAAGCCCTTTGGATTTGTCCTTTTGATGATAATAGAAGTCTAGGAAGTGGTCAAAATCCTTTGGAGGAGTATTGTGAAGAAATTAGGTAAGGCTCCAGGCATGAGAGTTGTAGGAGGAAGAGGATAATGAGGGTGGTATTTATAGTGTTGGAGAGAAGGCTTTATACATTATTTAAATCATTATTATAATATTTTTTCTCAAGACTATGAATAATAATAATTTATGTGACCCCAAATAGTAATAATGGCATGTGAGGAATAACTAAGTTGCCTTAAATCACTTATGATTTCATAAATAATTTGTTTAACTGATTAAATATACGGTATTTTACAGTATTTCACTATTCATAAAAATTTCTGAATTTTAGAAAAATCCCTAATATTCAACCTAAAAGTTTTCGATGTTTAGAATTCAAAAATGAACTCCATTTTTTTAAAATACTTTTATAGTTATTAATATTTTTATCTTTAAAAAAATTGTACTTAATTCTAAAATTAACAATTTTAATTATATAACTTCTTTTATACAACATTGAAAAATTAACCAACATATTATTTTCTTAAATCCTTAAGAAACTAAAATAATAATACAATTTAATAATAATTATGATCATATTACTATTTACATTACTATTTATAATGGTATGTTACTATTCAACAAAAAAATGTTTTGGTTCCATTAGACTCTAAATAACTTAATGAACACAATTGTAGATGATCGTTTTTCAAAATTCAAAACAAAAAAGAAAAAAAATTATTTTTAAATCCTAGTTATAAATATCTATAAAAAATAATTTTTCTTGAATTTCATTTATTTTTTTTAAAAACATTATGTTGTTAAATTATGTTCACTTTCTATAAATTGGATCCTCACAATTTTATTTACTCATTAAACACATGAAGGTACCTTTTCCCTCATATATTTTTCAGATTCCCATGTTTCTTCTTCATCCATGTGGTTTCTCTAAAAAACCTGTACCTGACGGATTAACTTATTCAGTAATACATGTTCTGATCGATCAAGAATATGAACTAGTTTCTCTTTATAAGAATGGTTCTCTTCTAGCTAGACTTCTTCTGAGCTCAAGACATGAGATTTATCTGGTAGATACTTCCTCAAAATGAAAATAATTTAAACATTATGTACCATAGATAAAATCGAAGGCAAATATACATGGTATAAAAATGGTCCAACATTATCCATGATATCAAAACAACCAATGAAGCACAAACATAACTTTCCTTTTGTACCAAAAAGCATAAAAAATTTACAGAATGATATTTTAAATAAAACATGGTCACCTACCTTGAAAAAGAAGTATATCTTTCTGTTATCTACATAATTTTTCTTCCTACTCTGACCTATCCTCATGTATTTCTGGACCATGTAAATTTTCTCAACCACTTCATCTATAAATTAAAGTCTCATAAACTTCCTTTCTTAGAATTCATCCCAAAATGATGGATTTTGACACCACATACCATAAAAGGACTCAAAAGGTTATATTTGTTAACTGGAATGAAAACAGTTATTATAAGAAAAATCTAGTAATGAAAGATATTGATCCAAACATCCCTTGAAGTACATTGAACAAGATAGAATCATATCCTGCAATGTATGAAACATTCCTTCTAACTACACATCTGATTGAGGATGAAAAGTTGTACTAAAATTTAATTCTGGGCCAAATGACTTTTGAAGCCCCATCCACAAGATAAAAGCGAACCTAGGATCCAAATAAGATACAATATAAAGAGAAACTCCATATATCCTCGTAATTTATTTGAAGTACTATCGTGAAAGATGATCCAATGATATTGTATCTCAAATTGAAATAAAATGATCAGATTTTTTCAATAGATCAACAATGACCAAAATCATATTGTTACCACGAGAAGTCTTGTGTAGTCCCACCACAAAGTCTATGGATATATTCTCCCATTTATATTGTAACACTATAAAAGACTAAAGCACCCCTTTGATAACTTATGCACTACATTAACATGTTGACATGTCAAAAATTTCATAGTAAATTCTATAGTATCCCTTTTCATTCCATCCCACCAGTAATACTCTCGAAGGTCCTTATACATCATAGTAATTCTAGGATGAAAAGAAAATAGAGAACTATGAGATTTAAATAAAAAAATATTTCTTTAACTAGGAATCACAAGTCCCACCCAACCTTTTTCCATATCTTAAAACACAATCGTTATCAAGTTTATATTCTGGAAACATACCAACTTTAACTGATTCAACCTTTTTCTACAGCTCACTGTCTTCATACTATGATTTATTATTTTTGTCTAATAATTATTGTTGAAATAAAAATTGAAACAAAACAGATGTATTTCCTTCACCGATAACATATAAGACAAAATTAATCAAATCATTAATTAAAGGATCAAGTTCCAAATGTAACATGGTTAATGTTGCATGATTATTTTGACTCATGGAATCTTCCATGTTGTTTGATTTTCCTAGATGGAAATTGATCATGAAATCAAAATCCATTATCAATACAATCCATCTTCTCTTCCTCATGTTTACTTCCATCTGATTGAATATATACTTCAGTCTTTGATGGTCAGTATATATTTTTGGTTGTCTACGTATAAATGATGCCTCCAAATTTTTAAATCAGAAACCACAACATCAAATTCCAAATCATGTGTGGGATAATTTAACTAATGAGGTTTTAATTGTATTAAATTATAAAAAAAATTCTAATCATCTTGCATCAGAACACAAACATTTCTCTTTAATGAAGAATCATTGAACATGAAAAACTCACCATTTTTGGAAGGCAAGGCCAAAACTAGAGAATTCTCCACTCTCTTGTTTAGTTCCTAAACACAAACCTCACGATCTATCTAATAAAAATTAACCCCTTTTTATTATAACTCAGTTAGTGGGCTAGATAACTGTGCAAAGTATATAAGAAACCATCGGTAATAACCTACTAATCCAAGAAAACTATGAATATTTATAACATTTTTTGACCTTGTCCATTCCTCAATAACTTTTTTTGGTATAATAAATTATTTTTCCATACTTCTTTAAAATGTTCTCAAGAAATGAAATCTGTTGCAACCCAAAAAAAATATGAATATTCCATAGAGTTTCTTTTCATTTTAGGTTTGAAAAACAACACTTAGAAGTTTGTCAAGCTTCTTATTTACTTCTAGTTAATACCATAATCTCATAAATAAACACGTATACAATATTATCCAAGAACTCATAAAATATTCTGTTCATAAGATCCATAAATACAACAGTTTCATTTGTTAACCTAAAAGGAATACCTAAAAATTTATAATGACCATATCTAGTACAGAACACAGTCTTAAAGTTGTTTATATCATTTACATTCAACTGATGGTACCCTGACCATAGGTCAACCTTCAAAAAATAATGTGATCCCTGGATCTGAGAAAACAAATCATCGATGTGAGGAAAAATATACTTTTTTTAACAGTAAGGTTATTAAAGGATCTATAATCAATTCAAAGTATCATTGAACCATTTTTTTGGAAAATATGACATGATCCCCCCATGGTGAAGTGATAGGTCACATGATTCCTATATCGAATAATTCATGAAAATTTATTTTCAATTCCATAAGTTATTTTTGGGAAATTCAATCTGGGGGTTTAGAAATTGTCTTAGCATTAAGAACTATGTCAATAGTAAACTAACCCATTTAATTAGAAATAACACCAGAGAAATCATCAGAAAAAAATCCATATTTAAATTTTCCACTAGTATATCATTAATATGAATAGTTCCCTTAGCTTCAAAAATATGAGAAATATAACTTAAGTTTCCATCCTTTATTAGTTTCTTGTCTTTCTGATATGTTATTAATGGTATGGGTTCATTCTTGTACACAAAATGAATTTATTTATAAAAAATTATTTTCCCTGCAATCTATATTAACATGATGAAAAGAAATACAGTCTATACCCTGAATAAAATCAAACACTAATAGAGAAAAAAAACAAGGTTTTTAGGTAATCTCTTTTAACAAGCAAGGATAAACAGATTCTTAGAATTTATTTTTTCCACAATATTTTCTCTAGGTGTTTTTACAATGAGATCTGGTTTCATTTCATATGGCTAATTCCCACTTTTTTCAAACCTTCATAGAAATGATGGAATGTGTATTCCATCAATCAAACAAAAAAATTTAGAAATCTAAAAAAATAACCAACGTACTTGATACCACCTCATTTGATGGCCCAATATATGCTAAATTGGTTGCAAATTATTTTACCAATCCCTTTGGTTTCCAATAGTGTTGTTTCCCTGCTTGAGTAACCAGCTTGAGAAAAAAATTAGCAAAATGACCCAATTCATTATAGTAAAAGAATCTCACCATAAACTTATTATTAATTTTTGGATAATTTTCCATGAACTCATCATACATGTGTGAAAAAATTTCACATCGGTAGCATTTCCATGAATTTACAAGACATTCACCCGGATTCCTTTTACCGCACTTTTCACAATAAGGGAAATTCATTTTCTTACCTCTGGACTTCTTTGATGCGTTCTTCCCCATTTACTTTCAACCTAACCACTTATTATTCTTGTCATCATGAGGCACATATGTGTAAAAAAACTCCATCTCAAATTTTTAAGCACAATGAAAAAACATCTCATTGTTTTTTATCTCTTGTGAAGCCAAATATCATCTGGAAATTAGTTTCAAACTATAGTAAATTATAATAATATTAATTTCAAAATATAGAGTTAAATATGTTATATACATTGATAGTCTTGTAAAAGGGTCATCATATATTGCCACAAAATCATCATCTTTCTGCTTAATTTTCATGAATTGTTTCCCCATTTTGAGTCAAATAGTTTTGGGAAGATATTTTTCCAGAAAAAGACTATTAAGATAATCCCATTCCAAACTCTCAAGTTCATCCCTTTATCACGTATTATTAACTAGAGAACACCATTGATCGGATTCACCTTTCAAACACACAAAGGATAGTATTAACTTTTGACATTCCCAACATCCCATGATATCTATTATCTTTTCTAGAGCATTGATCAATCCTTCATCTATCGCTGGATCAACAGTTCCACTGAATGCTGGAGGAAGTGGCCTCATAAAATGCTCCAGGAAAAGACAGGTTTCGTTTATATATATTTTGTTTTTATCAGTCATCGATAGAACCCCCATTTATTTCCTGAGTCACATTATATATTGCTGTCACAAAATGTTCGGTTACTATTACCACCACTTCGGGCTGCAAATTCAGACAAACATCAGCCTCATAGTGCATTCCTACTTCATCATACCTGTTTTTTCTTCGAAAAACCAATCAGTACAAAAAAAACTTGAATGATGAAAAATGGTAATCCTTAAATTCTATAACATTTCCAATTACCATAGTGTAATAATCTGTTATGGTACTCTTTAAATATTATCTCAATCCCTAATCACACTTAAACCATCTTCTGATACCAATTATATGGACCCCACCTTAGAACATTACATAATCTTGAATTTTACAGAAGACCATACATTATTACAAATTTTGGATATTTTCTTGTTTATAGTTTCAATGAATTAGTATATCTTACATACGTGACATACCACATTCATACAATAGGGTAATATTAAAACAATGTCCATTTTTTTAAATATAAAACATTAAAACATAAAACATAAAACATGATTTATTTAACAACACTCCATATCAAACATCACAAATCCATTATTTCTCTTACCCATCCATATATCCTGTGATTCTTAAAAAAACATGGGATGTGTATATAACATAGTAACTGGTATAAATAAAGTGTTAGTCAAGTGATAACATAAAAATCAATAAAACCGAAAATCATAAAAACTCATATGCATAGAAATATAATGTAGTTTACTTTAGATTTATTTACCATATTACACTTTCATTAACTCATAATCATGGGGTAACCTTTTGGTTAACTTCCATCTCTGGTGTAACCAAGGAACTGGATAGCTATAATGGGGCCCGCCAATCATATCTTTAGCTGTAATGGGCTCATCCCAAAATATCATGAGCTATAATGGGCATAAACCACTACAAATAATGTATAAGGAACATATCATGGTAATAATGTATTTTGAAAATCTGAAAAAACCACTAATTATATATATACATATATCTATAATACAATCCTTTTGAAATTTAAAGAGAGTTTTAAAAGGATTTCAAAAAGAGAGTCCCTTAATATATAATTGGAGTGAGAATTAATAGAATGGAATGGATATGTGAATATAGGGTAAATACACATGGGGAAACAAAATATAAAAAAATCATCAAACTAATAATATTAATACCACATAATGAATAAAGAATATGGTTAACCCAAAGAATGGGAATTGGGTTAAGAATTCCCTAACATAGGGTTTTTCTAACATGAAATTCATTTAAACCTCCATTATAATGTTTAAAAGAGTGTTATTAATATCTTAATGAAACATATTAATGTTTATAACACCTTATATGATCATTTTACAAAATCATTCAACACATTTATTAGTAATATTTTGTTATTTAAATTGTGTCGTGTGTGTTCTTTACATGGTTTCTATAATTGATTCGTAATGGATATTCGTGTTGATTGGAAATGAAACTCTAGAAATGGAATGGAATGGTATGTAAATATTTCCAGAACCATAAATTATACTATTTATTAATTTTTACTCTTAAATGAGGATGATTCATATGTTAAAACGTTATTGGTATTTGTTTAGGTCATTTTGGGGATTCGCCAATCATAATGAACTCATTTGTTTAATAAATTAATAAAATGTTTATAAAATGATTCAAGAACCATATATAAGATAAAATAAATAAATTATAATCTTTTTCTACCATATAAATGGTTTCACTTCCAATCATGAAAAATTAAATGAAGTTGAAATCACATCGTCCACAATGTCGGTAAATTGACACATCATAGACGGTGTTTTAATTTCATAAATGAGTGGGAGAGAAGAAGAAGAATGATGAGGAATTTTCCTTGAACATTAAAAAATCCAAAATAGAGAATATTATGGATATTTCATGAATATTGTATAAGAGGACTGGAATAGAGTATAATAAAAGAAAAGGAAATGAATGGAAAACCCATGAAAATGAAAGGAGATTTTACCCCTTGTTCTTTTCTCCTTGAGATCCTCTATAAGGCATTTGTGTTTGGCCTTTTGATGAGACCATCAGAACTAGGATGTGGAGAAGATACATTGGAGGAGTATTGGGTAGAACATAGGTAAGTCTCAAGGCTTGATATGTGTGGGAGGAAAAGAAGAATGAGGGTTGTATTTATAGTGGAGGAGAGGAGGTATTTCACATTATTGTAATCATTATTATAATTTTTTTCAATACTATAAATAATCACATTTCATTTCACCCAAAATAGTAATAACGGTATGTGAGTTCTAAAAAAGTGGTCTAAAATCACTTTTGATGTCATAAACAGTATATTTAATTGATAATTTTAATATATGGTATTTTTCCATATTTCACTATTCCTCAAAATTTGAGAATTTCATAAAAATACCCAAAATTCACTCTAACCATTTTTCAACGTGTATAATTAAAAAATGAACGCAATTTTTGGAAAATAATTTTCTAAATATTATTAATTTATTTTTTATATAAAATCATACATAATTCAAAAAGTAACAATTTTAATTCTATAACTGCATTAATATCACATTGAAAAATTAACCCAGATTCATTATCTTAAAGACTGAAGAAATTAAAATAATAATTCAATTTTCTATTCATTAGTGTAATATTAATATTCATTTTTTTATGTTACGATTCACCAAAAAAATAAGATGGTTCCATCAGACTGCAAATAACTTACTAATTGTAATTGTTGATGACCATGTTTTGAAATTAAAAACATTGAAGAAACAAAATTATGTTTTAAGTCTATTTATAAATATCTATTTAAAACAATGTTTCATGAATATCATTTATTTTTTTTAAATCCTTGGGGTCTTATATTATGTCTACGTAAATTTGTGCCAGAGCCACAAACACTTGTATTATCTGTACATGGGTTTATTTGTTTGAAAAACCACTTACTTTATACTTTTAAACAATTTAGGGATGTTTTATTATACATATTTTTATACATAAAGGATTATCTATAGTTTTATAATCCTAATCCAAAAAATAAAAAAACATTCCTTTAATACCAACAGTGACCACCTTCTCCTCATTAATGAAAAATTTATGATTTAATACATACGATTACAGATAATACAGTCAAGACGTTTAACAAATCTAGTGTATTTGGGAATTTGGTTCATTACATAAAAAATAATGGGGAATATGTCATATTTATTGAATACATGCTTATCATGATCATATTATTCCTTCACATATTAAATTTCATGGAAAAAACTTAGCACATATATAAGATTGGGGTGAGCTATAAATCCGACTAAGTGGATAAACATGGACTAACATGAAGAAGGTAATATATTATTGACAGTAATTTTATTAAATTGTAATAAAAGATGTTTGAATCATAAACATGATCAATGTGTAATGATATGGAATGATAATAATAATAATGGAAAAATATATGGGAAATGTGGTAACACCTTAAAAAACTACATTATACACATAGGTCTGGGATAACTACCAATACATCATGATAGAAAAAAAGTCACATGATGGATTATGTTCTCTCACTAATGAATTGTATGATGTATTATGCGAATAAAAAATATAAAACACATTATAGTTTAATATAATTTTGGTTGAAATTTTAACTATCATTTTATTATCAATCTTAAGTGTTCCAAATAGATCATAAAACACGGAAATATTTATCAACGCATTTTAGTCCATGATTGAGGAGTGATGAATAGATTCTTGTAAGTTAAAAAAAATTAATATAACTTAATATAGGTTTACATACTTTCCATGAAATGGGTATAGGTATTCACTACACAATTGGTCTAGCATGGAAAATCATTGTGATATTTCAGGGGAATATTGGGGGAATATAAATATTAATAGAAGGGATAAATGGATGTGAATGGGGTCTCTAATCAATAGAGAATCCTATGTAAAGTAATATTATATGGGATAACATATACATATATTTTGAAATGGGGATAAAAGGAATAATATAATGAATATACTTGAATAGCAAGGAGAAAACAAGGATCCCTTACTAAATTTATACTTAGTGACAACCTACGTAAATTCTTATATGAGAGTGTCCAAATGGTATCCAATTACTATATTGTCATTTTTTCCTTTAAATTTATTATTATAAGTATATGAAAACATCACTAATTTATATGTTAATGTCTTATTACAAATAATGTTCTTGAATAGAAATGAGGAGGGAGCAATTTCTTATTAAATTTTTGCAAGGTAACCGGTGTACATAAAGGTTCATAGAGGGATTAATGAGAGTGAAAGAGGTATAACAACACATTTTAAAATAAAATAACATATGAAGTTTTTAGGAAAACATACCCAAAAAACCTAAAATAGAAACTAAGGGACATAACATATAAGAGGCACTTCAATATAAAGAATATAGAAATCCATTACCTTGAGAGTGTGGTTCCAAGTTCCTAACAAGAGAAGCATAAGATCATGTAAAAAACATTAGAGGACTCCATAGATGGAGGTAGGAGTAAATACATTCTCAAAGGGTTTTTAGTAAAGATATATGGGATCTTGTGTGGGTTTAGATAGGAAAGGTGTAGATAATTCTTTATTATTTCTCAACCAAAGGTTTTGGACTCTATATAATTATGTAATCAAAACAAAAAACCGTGCACTATATTTTTACCTAATTTTCTTCCAAAGGGGAGTGGTTTTATTCACTTTATTAAGAAGAAAACTAAATATATTAAAATAATACCCTTTTTTGTGTGATAGTGAGTAATGTCTATAAAGTAATGATTTTAAAACCATAAAATATATTACAATGTATTAGAATTCATAAAGGCTTTATAATATTAAAAAAAATATAATCAATATTACTTTAAATATAAAAAGTATATTTCGTCAGGTATATACTTAATAGTATTTAATACTTAATTTTGTGTCATCATGTTGTCGTAATACACAACATTTATTTATACCGTATTTAATTTTTTTAAAAAAAATTGGTTGTTTCCAAAAATTCTGAAAAACTCCATGTTGGATAATCTCTATGTTTTGATTCAACAAATATTATTTATTTTATCCAAATAATTTTTTAATTATGTGAATTTTCACTTTAAAACAAATAATGCACATTTATTTAGAAATGATGGGTTTGTGAAAATAATAGTTTTTGATCCCTTATAAAAATTATATTTAATATCATAAAAATTTTATTTTTATTTATATTTAATAAATTTTATTTAATAATAATTTTTTATTAAAAAAAAATTTATTTAAAAAAAAATTTATTCAATAACAGGGATTTAGTTATTGAAATTCTATATTACTGTAAAATACAATTATTATTTTATCGTATTAAAATATAATTATTAAAAAATTTACTACTAAATCAATTATCATTTACAAAATATAAGAAATAAATATAATCACCCTTTTAATGAATGGAAAGAAATATTGATATTATTATATTTATTTGTTTCTCTTCTCTGTTAAATTATTTTTTACCCTTAATTAGCATATTTTCCCTTTTACCGTGGTAGTAAATATTTAGTAAAATTATTATTCATATTGTTCAAAAATATAGATGACCTTATAAAAATAAATTAAATATGGTGATTTTAAACATAGAATAATTTTTTCCAAAATAAATTAATAGAGGTATAATAACTGCATTTAAAATAAAATCCACATTTATGATGGGAATCAATTATACCAGAAAGAAATTTTTTAACGTAATGTTGATTTCTCATTAACTCTATAACTGGTAATATTAACTATAATAATTTTAATTAAAAATTATAGCTATAAAATATAAAAAATTAATCTATATCATTTATATTAATGTGTTACATTAATTAATAAAAACTAAGAAACATTATTCATTTAAAAATTTTGCTCATAAATTTTTGTTTTCAATCTTGAAAATATATTTATACTAAAAAACATTATAATGATTATTTAAAGGTAACTAATTGTGTTAAATATAAATAAATAATTTATTTTTCTTTAAAATGAAATCTATATAATATTGGCACATTTATATTACTTGGTTAATTAAAATAAATGAAAATTATCAAAAAGAATGATATTTTTCAATATCCACTAAAAAATAAATTTTTTCTTAAAAATAAAAATATTTCCCCCTATGTTAATTTTGATACAATAATATCAAAAATGTTGTTGTTATTATCAAATAATTTTTCTAAATATTTTATGGATATAATTATAGTATTTTTTCATAAAGAAATTGGAATAATTTTTGAAGAAATAATTTTTTGAAAAATGAAAATATTGTTCCAAAAATTCATTAATTATTTAACAAGAATTTATAAATATATTTAGGGTATAAATATATATTTTAGAAAGTATTAAATCCAACTTATATCCAAAAATTTAGTAAAAATGTAAAACCCATCATATTTAAATAATCATTGTTCTTTTGCATTTGGTGTTGTGTATCACATACGCTATCAAACATAGTTTCTCATGTAAAATCATGAGGAATTACAAAAGAAGTGGAATAAGGTGTATAATACCAAGCATGCCTTAAAGAGAGGACTGTGTGGAGAAAACCCATTACCTTATTACAAATTCATTCTGTGCATGTCCCAAACATCCTAAATAATCAAATTATATTTATTATATACCTTAACATGAACTATATTCTACAGTATGTTAATTTATTATGGACCATTTATTATTATATTCTATCTATTTATTATATAATTTTATACATATGATTGTATGAAAATTGACTGGTGTCTTCTTATTGTGGTGTTTTCAGCGATCAAGGTTGATTTTTGAATAAAAATTTAAATATATAATATAATTACTATAGAGAAAAAAATCATTAACATTTTATTAGAACTATTAATATTATTTTTTAATTTTCCATATATATACATGATATAGTTTTATAATAATATTCATTTAGGTGGTCAAACAAACCAAGACATGAACACAATAATCTCAAAAAGTGAGTATGGTTATGGATGTGTGTAATATACTTTTAAAAGAATAATAATACTATTTTTTATATTTATTACTTTGGAATCATATTTTTAATGGATTATATAAGGAATGAAAATTAATACAGAAAGCACAAAATGTTACATCATGGAGGTGGTAGTATATACAATGCATGATTAACATTATTTTGTTTTTATAAGTGGATATAAATAAATAAATAATGGTTTTAAATTAATAAAATTAAAAATAAATATAATTATGTTGTTGAGGATATTATATTTTAATGTTTAAGGTATTTTTTGGAATTGAAAATTTAAGAATAAATAGTACCAAGTTTCTAATAATCAATTTGGTACCATGAAATTTCTCTTAAAAGTATCCCTAGAAATAAAGATATATGGATAACTAATTAATAATAATGTATTATGAGAATATGATTGTATAATATTTAAAGTAAAATTTTTGTGTTTCAACCTTGAACTATAAGGACAAGTGTAACATTTATGTGTAGAAGTGTATCCTTTTTATAAGTGAAGAGAATTGGTGTTTTAGATGTTACCATAACATTTTCATTAGTTATTGTAATTATTCAATGTTTAATGGATCCAAAGTAGAAAATATTAAGGGGAAAGTTATTCTGGGTTTAAAATTACGAAATATAATATTATTTGGAAAAATTGAATGTCCTCTGTATATTTCGTTTAAATGTTATATGTTTCCCATAATTACTTTTTTCATGGTAATTAACATGTAGATTTCGCATGAAATTTTAATAAAAAACTTATATTGATCATTTTTACTAATTTAACCCTAATGATTTTAATTTATTTATTATATTTATAAAAAAAATCCAAGGTTATTAAATTTTAATATTAGGATTATTGCAAATATTTTGTAAAATAGTTTTTAGAAAAGTGTGTATTTTTTTACCAAAAACATTGTGTGAGGAATAGTTTCTGAATTTTTAATTTCTAATAAAAAAAATTATTTATAAAAAAATTAAAGGTTATGTCGATTTTATAGGAATCCAATACCCAATTTCAACATGAAAATACTGGAATCATGGAATGAACTGGATTTTTTTTATTAATCTAAATTTTGATACAATTAAACAAATATTGGACATAAGATTTATATGGTCAATAAATATATAAAAAATCCTAAATGTAATCATTAAAAAAATTATATTAATTTTTTTTATTCCTCTATGATATTCATACATAATAATAAAATAATAATAAATAAAATTTCATCAAAACAGTTTTTTAAACAAAAAACATTTCCATAAAAATCTAAAAAATTTATAATATGTATGTTTTGATGTGAGGGGTTAAAACAAATTTTATTTTTTAAGCGTCATATTGTAATATTTTTAAGTTATTTTTTTGAAATAAAATATATATTATAGAGAAAATTTTGTTTTATGAAAAAGAACTTTTCAAAATATACTCATATTAATTATTTATAATCTAAAGTTCATAACATTTAGTGGTTTACAATGTTAATGTTTAATATATCACTATTAGTAATTTTTTTCAAATTTATTGTTATTATTTTATGTTGGGTGTATCATGTAATGGAATTTATCAAAAATGAAATTGGGTTTATAGGGTTTATAATTTGGGGTTGTCACAAATTTGATTATTCATGTGATTATATAGATGTACTAAATGATTCTAGAACTCATAGTAAGGGATCATTCATTCAAACCTAATTAATTTTTTGTTTCAAATTCTCATTCTATTTTCCCATTTCCTTAAATCCTATTCTTATTTAATTATTTTATATTTTGTTTTTATGTTTCTTATATGTACAAAACGATTTCTTTACCTTTCTGTTTTTGTGAGAATAAATATTCTTCATGATACATTCTCAATTTATTAATTTAGGAAAACCGAGATTAATTAACATGTTACTTTATAGTTATTATTTGTGTACCACTCTATATATTTATTAACCACCTATGGTTCCAAAAAAACCTGTTTAGATAAAACTTTTTGGGTTCATTTATCTAGTTCAGGAAATTTTTATTCCCTTACCCTCTTTATACAATCTTTACCCTTTTCGTAAAACACTTTTTATGAGGATCAATTAAAAAAATTATTCTCCACTCTTGTTTATGTCTTCACATCGCATGAACTACATTTTAATGACCTCTTCTTCTTTACTCATTTATTAATTTCCATAAATTATTTAATCCATTATATAATTTTACTCATAATTATATTTTCTTCACTTATGCTCTAAAAATGACTATGTAAACCATTTCATTTTCATGGGTTGTTTATTATGCTTAAACCTTATGAATACTTTTGTTATGTGGAACACATATGAATATTCATGTTACAAAAGTGATGGGTTGGACTAAAAATATACAACCCCCTATTTTATTTGGTAATGTTCACTTTATATGATATATCATGTATGGTTCATAGGATGTTGGACTAGAACATATTTTTAGTCTTGAAGGTGATAATTTACATAGGTATATGATGCCTTGATTAGTATTGTACTCTAATTTTTATGATTCCAGGATATTCTAATATCATCTTCTAATTCATTTATAATATTCTATTATATATGATCCTAATCTTAATTTTGTTATCATGATATTCCCCTTATCTCATATGTATTAAATATAATGTGGATTTACATAGATTATTCTCTAAAATGGATCTGAATCTCACCCTTTTTCATATGTATACCACCATGTTATCCATGTCAGTGTAAAAAATAATAATAGAAACCTAATATAACATTATGAATATTACAACAAATATGATGTATATTATTTTCAAGTAGTTTATTTTACATATCTAATCATCCAAAGATAATAGACCTTTAGGTTTGTGGTTTTTATTTCATGGATCGTAATATTAAAAATCATTTCATAATATAGGAATGTGACCCGAGTTTCTATATAATAGTTCATATAAAACATAATATTCTAGAATTTTTATATTCAAATACATGAAGCATGTGACCCATTAATAACCCCAATATCAATGTTTTATAGTCAAAAAAACATATAAAATTCAAGAAGAAAATGTAAATATTCTGAATAAACTAACATAACCAGAATTACAAAAGAAACATGAGTTTTAACAATATTTTTTAATCATGTATATTTTTATATTATTTATCAAGTTCCAAACAATTATTATATCCAAATTATTAAGTAAAAAATAACTCAAATATCTACATGCATACATTCACAGAAAAACCAAAATCTCTCCTAAATACCGTGTTTTATGACAATGATAAGAGTAATTAATAAAAAATGTAGATGAATCATCACATAATATCAATAATGTCTCCTGATAAAAAAAATTCATAAATTTAGTCTATGGTAAATTGTATCTATAGGGAGAATATCTACCCTCAAACAACCTTTTTTGAAATTAAATAACGAATAAGAAAATTCTAGCATGGGGAAATAACCTCATATAAATCCATCCCAATCAGCCATTAATAAATATAATATCAATCAAAATACAAATAAAATAACCAAAATCACTCTCATGGCCTTAAATATGAAAAAAACATGAAAACCATTTCCTTTGGTTCAACCCCACAATGATTCAAGAATATATACACATAAAATAAATGAAAACCAATATGAGAAAAACCTTTATCCTACAAACCTATGTTAATAGAGAATATATCTATTTTACTCTAAATTCCCCCCATAAGACCACCCATGTATAAAAAAATCATACTTATGTATTTTTATGTAATGGAAAATTTCACATTATGTTTTAGATGAGGATTTAAATGTAAATGAGGTTATGTAATGAAAACTAGTAAGAATGACCTCTAGGACCTAAACACTAGCTATGATGTTAATATGTGTGAATGTGATTGTTTTATATGGTCATATATAATATCACACCAAATACAGTCATCATGAAATGTGAAATACAATAATTAATTTATTAATAGTAACATTATATATATAAACAATCAAGGTCTGTTTCCTATGTTATTAACAAGACAATGTGGTCTCTGACCAAGACACCACCAAGACACAACCTGAATGTTCTATAAAATATTAGTAACATAAATAAATATCCTACAGATAAAAATATTTTATATAATTTACTATTTATTTTATTAACTCAGTGTATCTTCATTGATAAGAAACCTATTGATTTATCAATCAATCTCCAGGAGAAACATTTCATCATGTTGATATAATGATCCCACATTAGTTTAACAAACATTTCCCAACCTCAATGGCCCTTGGATAATGATTTATATCATTATGAAAAAAATTTATCATATCAACAACACACCTAACAATTAATATATCTATATTATGACGAATAATCTATATCACATCAACCCATCAATACAACATTCATAAAAAAATTTCTCAAGATCTACGGTGCATGAGGGTCCTTTTCAGTAAAATCAAACCATCAATCCCTTATTAATAACATGCATTTATCTATCACCCGATTTCATTTGGTGAATAATATTTATCATATTAGGAAAAAATCAAATAACCTATCTATATATGGAATGAAATAAACAAACTCATTCTATGAGAAAATAATGATTTTTGACACTCAAATATTATTAAATATAATTACATGAATATTCAATGAATGTTTAAGGAGTTTTTGACTACAAATTTGGTCTAGATAACTATTTAGGACATATGTATATTCATTGTTAAACCCCTGTGTATGAACCCCACTACAACCAAATATATACACCCTATAAAATCATAATATGTGTTCCATATTGAAACTCGATGCATTCCCTCATGGTAACAACTATGAGTTCCATATACCATTTATGGGTGACCGTATAAGATGAAAAATGGCATATGAATTGGGGGGTGACATTAATATAAAATTAAACATTATCTCCAATTTTTGACACGTGGAATCATAGAAAGTATCCAAAAAAATGAATCCATGTTATATTCCCTCGAGAATTCCATGAAAACCTACACACGATTTTTCAAATCATAACCTTTTGGAATATAATAATAAATAAATAAATTTATTTCTAAAAGAGTCTCATATACTAAAACCTTGCAAAAGATATTGTTCCAAGTAACTATATTGGTTCAATGAGGGGGTCTGAATCTTTTAACATTGGTTTAATTTTTTTACCATGAATTAATTCAAAATAATCCTTCATCGCTTGTTAAGGTGACTGATCACTCTGATTAACTCATACATGTAGGATAATGAAATAAATATAAACACTAGATATATAAGGACCACCCATAAAAATGATATGGATAATTTATATAATGATCTAAACTGACATTAAAATATAGGATCTACTAGAATCATTATCCTAGAAACAAAAGGTCGTATATATCCTTTAAACATTATAAAGGAATAATCAATACAACTCTATCCGATCAGGACAGTCCCTAAACGTATCATAATCTTATATTTTTATGCAGATATTATAGTTTTCATCTAAATATTATCTTTAGATAATATGAATTTTCTCCCATAATTCTTCTTCCTAGGTAGAACTTATGTGACTTATTTCACCATTCATTATAAATAGTCACTACTATGATGATTACATGCTTAAACATAATTTTTTCTCATAATTATGTTCTTATTATTATTTTACATATACTATTTGAATGTGTTCTATTCTTATTATCTCCATCTATGAAAAGAATTTTGTAAAACAATCACTATTCTTTTTTTACTTTTGTACAACTAAATGTTTCTACAATACAACAAAAATATAATCCACTCTCTTTTTTCCACTTTATTTTACCATATAAAAAAAGAAAGAACCTATTATTCATTCTCAGAAATAGAAATAACATTAAAAATGTTTTTTGAATTCGAAATAAAAATTTAAATTCAAACAAATGACTTCCATCAACCACATATTAACTCATCATATATGATTTCAAACCATTTGATTATATTATAACTCATAGTTAGAATGGATATGTTTACCTAGATTTATAAGGTTGGTATTAAAGGATATTTAGTCATTCATAATGGAATTCCATAATATCCACATGAATCTAGAATTCTCTTTGAACTATGACTAGAACTATAGTAAGTTAGGACATATTTTAGTTTAACTATTGTGAGATACATTGAAAAAATTCTCAAAATAAAAGTACCATAGCATATTTTATGATTATAATTTCAGATAATAAAAATTTCATAGAACATAATATGTTTTTTGTAATAGAACTCTTTATTTAAGACTACCTATAAATTTCTTTCATCCAGGGAAACACCTCAATAATTTGGACACCTCCCAAAACGGCCTCCAAAGAAAAACCATGACATAGTGATACTTATTTTTATTCCTAGACACATATTATTCATCATATAACCACAATTTACTTCATAAAATAGTATAGGTAACTATTTCCAATTGTAAACCTATCCATACAAAAGGCCTTGTAAAATGCCCATTGAGCTAGTGATGTCCACATTTCATGCAATAACAAGTCATTTGGACCAACACTACATAGTATTCACTAAAATATGGTTCATTAATGACTCTTCATTATACCATGACTATATAGAATGCCAATTTTAGTTTAGTTTCACCATTTTTTCTTCACATATATTTCCACTCGTGTTTTAAAATACCCCCACGGTTTAGTGTTTCCACCTACAATTCAAGAAAAATAAAAATGAAAACCCATTTATTTCATAAACATTATTTCATAATTTATTATGTAATTATACATTACTAAAATTTTAAATGATTGGAAGGAATATTATCTTTATGTAATTAGACAAGTCGAACAATAACATCAAACATGGATATAATGATAATATTTAAAACTACACAACTTTCCTATAAATTCGACTGATCTTATAATACTACATGAGATAACATGTACATAAAAATTAGAAAGGGTTGAGATATAAATTCTATTATGGTAATAATAAAATCCTAGCATGAAGTTAATTAGTATATGTTAGTCAAAGGAATAACATAGTGACATAAAAAGGAAATAATAATAATCTTGAATATCGATGAATGATATAAGATGAAAACATCAAATATCTATAGGAATATGGTAACAACCTAACAAATGAACTCATAAGAATAGGTAAATGATAATCATAGAGTGATCATAACATAATGTTCTTAGAATAACCTCACATGCACTATACTTGGTGTCACGAGATAAAAAACATTACTCAATGCATTTGTGGACTATATAATTGGGGGCCCACTGGTCATATATATATTACGTACATAAATTTATGTTCCTCATATATCACACAAAATATGAACATATTTTATCACGATTTATCCCACGCTAATAGAGGGTGTTTTATATACATGGATGTCCCAAATCATTGATGGAAAGGTATAAATAGTTTAATACCCTTGAGTGGAAATTGGTATGGGTAATCACAACATAAATGTTTATCATAGAGAATTAAGAAATAATTGTCCTAGGATAATGGGGTTATATAAAGTTAAATGGTAGATATTAATGATAGTGATGCGGGGCCTATAATTACATTGGAATAACAAGTACAATAATGGATTTCTAAAAATATATTCAATATTAATTGTTTGAAATAAAAATTCATAATACAAAGAAACTACCTGAATAGTGATGAGGATGAAACAATGAATTACCATGAGAGTGTCACGACCCATCCCCCGGGGCCTGTTCCTTGACTACCCCAAGCCCGCCTTCCATTGGCCAGGGGCTGGTGACTAGCACTGAACGGCGTATTCCCTAAAACCAGGAAGGCATTGATTTTATATCCTGTAAACACACGCAACCAAGAACACATCATGATAAAAACATGAGTAACTAAATAGTAAATAGTGTGAGTACAGAAAGTAAAAAAGGGGCCAGAATACAAGCCCAACTTGAAAATAGAAGAAAACTGAAAGTACAAGTAAACTAAACACCTCATGTGAACACCAACACAGGATTCGAGTACATCTTCTGACCCACATGGACTCCTAGTACATCGTCAGACCCACATAGGATCCTAGTACATCATTAGACCCATACAGGATTCTAGTACCTCTTTAGACCCATGAAGGATCCTTTTCTCAAGTTACAGGTAGCTATAGGGTTCCATCACTACGATTACTTGCCTCTAGAGGAGTATTCTCCTCATGCTGTTGGTCGATACTCCAACTAACACGAAGTCTCATGAAGAATCATCCCAATGGACTTCCATGTAATAGGGGTCTCAATTCAACAGATGGTGCGTCAATCAAACGCCCTATCTGTAAGTTATTAGCCTTTTAGACATGAGGGTCTTGTTGGATTCGTGCATGATCCAGCCTGAATATACCCCAACTTTATCAAAATATCATGTGGTGTATACCTAAAGGACCATATCTGTCGACGGTTTTTGGCACTATAGACTCTTCATCAAACGGATGCCCGAAGCTCAATATATGGCTGGAAAAACGTATAGGGTTGAAAGTTGTCCAAGTCCGGTCCGACCTAGCCTGGGCCGACACGGTTTGGGCCGACCCGACCCAACTAGGTATGGGTCGACCTGATCCAACCTGTTTTTTGTCAACCCGGCCCATTATGGGTGGCCCGGTCCGCGTTGGGTGGCCCGTGATGCGTGGTGGCTGTGGTGCGGCCTGGTGGCCGTGGTACAGCTGGCGCCGCGGTGCACTAGGGCGGCTGCGGTGCGACAGGGCAGCGGGGCGTCCGTAGTGTGGTAGTCCACTGCAGATAGATGGATAGCCAGTCGTCCTCTCGGAGAAACGCGGTCGTGGGTCATTCCTTCGCCGGTGGCCGGCTCGGTTGGTTGTCCTCCCTTCGTTGTTGCGGCACTAGCCAAAGTTCTCTTTCGTTGGGCGGCACAGTCGTGCTTCCACCTTCATTGCAGCCGACGGTGTCTCAGCCACCATTTTCGTGACCCACATGTGTCCGTTTCCATTCTCCTCCATCGCGAAGAACACAACAAAACATCAATGGATTGCGGAGATGTCATGCCATGTTCATTTGTCCCACATCCTTGAATTAGGGTGATAGAAAGCGGCTCGATAAAACATGAATCACGAAGAACATCAAGAACATGTATGGGGAAAAATAAAACAACAACCCTACCTCGAATGTACGTTGATGTGTCACATTATGAAAATGGTGAAGGCGTAGAGGGTTCCAATGATCGTCTCCTCCACAATATGCTTTTGAGGCCTGGCTCATTTCCCGTCCTCTTTCTGTGATCTAAAGAACGTTCTTTGATAAAGAATGCATTCATCGTTTGGAGGATAAGTTCATCGTTGGAGATGAGATTCTCCAAGATCTTCCAAGATTCTCCCTTTTCCAACAATTTCCCTCCCGAAAAATTGAGAGTCTCTAAAATTTTAAATTAATTATGTCAATTTAAATTACACTGGCACAATTAATTGTTTTCACAATTAATTGTCTCGCATTGGCATAATAAAATTGGAGGAAGTCTAAGGGTTAACTCTTCATTAATGAGGTAGTTCAAAGGGTTTCTCAAATTAAGAGGGTTCGGGTGGTCCCCACCTTTAGGAATTTAAAATGGGGGTTTTGGGATCTGTGGTCCCCAACTCCATAACATTCACCTGGGAGGTTTCAAAAATAATAAAATATAAGTTTATTTTATTTTATTTATATTTCCACGAAATAGTGAAAAACTATATTTCACCCTCGACCTACTGCGGTCGAGGTAAAGTACTATTTATGTGGATACTGGTGCTGCGAGTTTCATGGTTCCCTCAGATGTCAGTTACTAGTAGTGGTTCAAAAGTTACAAAAAACCCGCCCAAATGTTTAATGAACGTACTGGAAGAAAAGTTCATAAATTCATTCCCGACACACCAGGCCTCGGAATCATAGGCCATAAATTTTCACAGACTCTTAAATTTCCCATATAATAAAATATATCATGGAATATAAGGGTCTTTACATTCTCCCCACCTCAGGGCTTTATGTCCTCATAAGCCACAACTCAAACTAAGGGAACAAGTGGGGGTACTAAGCACGTATCTGAGCCTCCGGCCCACATGTGCTCTCCTAGAGGTTCTCGTGCTACCAGCGAACATGCACCAGAGGTATTGACCACCCACGAAGGACCTGCTCCGTTCGATCCTCAATCTCTACCAGAACCACTGAAAATGTATCCCCTTCATCGATGTCCAGCTCGCCATGGTGGATGACATGGGTAGGATCATGAACATATCTCCTCATCTAGAATACGTGGAAGATTTCGTGAACCTGGTGCAACTAAGGGGGATGTGCTAAGTGGTAATCCACCTCTCCAACTCTACTAAGGACCTAGATAGGTAAAATGAACCTCAGAGATAAATTTCCGCCCCGGCCAAATCTCTACAAACCTCGTCGAGTTGAGACCCGTAGAAAAATGTGGTCGCCATACTCAAACTCCAGAGGTCTCTATCTCTTTTCGGCATAAGACTTATTCCTACTCTGTGGAGTCTTCATACACTCCATGATGATTTATACATTCTCTGTGGTAGCTCATACCATCTCTGATCCCACGAGTGCTGACTCCTCGGGTTAGTCCAGCACAAAGGTGATCTGCATGGCTGCCCGTATAACACCTCAAAAGGTGAAATACCAATTGTGGAGTGATAGATATTGTTGTATGAAAACTAAAAAAAGGAAATTGATCTTCCCAACTATTACCAATGATGAGGATGCAAGCAATAAGCATTTCCTCGAGGGTCTGCAAGGTCTGCTCAGTCTTCCCATCCGTCTGAGGATGGAAGGTGGTGGTCAAACGAAGCTACATCTCAAAAGCCTGATGCAACCCATTCCATAGATAGGAAATAAAATGTGCATCATTATTTGAGAAAATCATCGGGGGTAATTCATGTAGTCATACAATCTCCATCACAAAGTGGCATCCCATGCTCTTTACTGAACCCTGCTCTCTGATCAATCAGAATTAGACCGACTTGGTGGGTCGGTCGACGATCACCGAGATAGAATCATGACCTCTGGATACACGTGGATGTCCTGTCACAAAGTCCATGGATATCATGTCCCACTTGCACTATGGGACAATTAAAGGCTGAACAAAGCCAGTTGGTACCTAATGCTTCACCTTCACTTGTATACAAGTGAGGCACCGAGAGACAATCATTGCTACGTCATTCTTCATTCTCAGCCACCAGTGATGTTATCAGAGGTCCTAGTAAATCTTTGCCACTAATGGGTGTATCGATATAGGGGATGTGTGGAACTCCCCCAACACTTCCGCCAGAAGTAGCACTGGTACCATGGTTTGTCCTCTAAAGAGGATTACATGCTCCCCACCTTTAAAAAATCCTTCTGGTGCATGTCCTATAGATATCTGAGTACGTCGAGCCTCTCAGTTAGCGTCCCCATGCTATGCCTCCCTATCTCAATAAAGTAGTAGGGGAGTGACTATAAGAGACTGAATAAAAGCTGATTCATCTCGATCCACAAAGGATATCTGCAAAGAGGTCAGTTGCTCAGTCGCTTCACCTAACAACTGTATACCAGATCTCTTACTAAGTGCATATGCTACAACGTTCCCCTTCCCATGAGTATATAATATCTCAATGACATAGTCTTAGAGAAATATAGTAAAACGTCATTGTCTTACATTCAGGCCCTTCTGATAGATGATATACCTGAGACTTTGGTGATTGGAGTAGACTGTAAATTTCTCACCCATCAAGTAATGTCGCCACTTCTTCAAGGAGAAGACCACTACTGCTAACTCTAGGTCATGGGTAGCGTATTCTTTCTAATTTTTTCGTAGCTTTTGAGAACCATATGTGATCAATGCTCACTCATGCATCAGGACACATCTTTTCCAAGTACCTGATGCATCGCAGTAGGATATATACACTATTCCCTCCTCCGGTATCCTTAAGATGGGGGCACTAGTCAGCCTCTGCCTAATCTCATGAAAACACTGATGGAATCTCTCCGACCACAGAAAGTGTTTCCCCTTCTTCATCAATGCTGATAAAGGTGCTACAACTATGGAGAAATTTGTTAAAAATCATCGGTAGTATCCGAAAAAACCCATGAAACTTTGTACCTCTGTCACACTCCTGGGTGGCTCCCAAGAAAGTACACCTCAATCATCACTGGATATACTGCAACTCCAGCCTCCGAGATGACATGTCCAAGAAAATGATCCTCACAGATCTAGAACTGGAACTTTGAGAGATTACCATAAAGTGGGTTCTCTCGGAGTGTGTCAAGAAATATATGCAAATGATATGTAGGCTCCTCCTCAGTAGCTGAGTAGATCAGAATGTCTTCGATGAAGACTACTACAAAGTGATAAAGGTATGGCAGAAATATACTGTTCATGAGTCCCATGAACACTACTGGGGAATTGATTATGCCGAATGAAATGACCAAAAACACATAATGCCAGTACCAACATCTGAAAGTTGTCATTTGCACATCCTCATCTCACACTCTGAGCTGGTGGTAGCCTGATCTGAGGTCTAACATTGGGAACCATTCTACTCTCATCAGCTGATCAAAGAGGTCGTCAATCCTCATGAGTTGGTACATGTTCTTCACAGTCACCAGGTTCAGGCACCAATATTAAACAAAAATCCTCAAGCTCCCATCCTCCTTCTTGGTAAACAAAATCAGGGCTACCCAAATGGAAACTCTAGGCCGAATTAACCCTTTCCCTTGTACGTCCTCCAACTGTACTTTCACCTCACAAAGCTCTATGGGAGCCATGTTATATACTGGTGTAGATATCAGTGTCGTCCCAGGGCTCAAGTAAATGTAAAAATCCACCTCTCTCCATGGAGGTAGACCCAAAACATCATCAGGGAAGACATCTGCATACTTTTCCACCACTACAGGATAGATCAGACTCTCCACATAAACGGCTCTGAGGGTAAGGCTAGCCAACTGATGAGTGATCAGATGCAGTGTCCTCCAGATAAGTCCATCCTATGCTACAAAGGCTCCCTTATCTTCAGTGAAGGTAAACCTAGTCCCATCTGTGTGGAAACACCGCACTTTGTTCCTAATATAGTCAATCTGAACAAGGAATGTAGATAACTAGTCCATACCCAAAATGATGTTGTAAGGCCTCTACGCCGCTACTATGAGATCCAATCCAAATCTCTCACCTCCTAGAGTAAGCTCACACTACCGGCATTTGTGCGTTATTATTGAATCCACTCTCGTATGATTCTCTAGCAGTAAGGATCGATCCAATGGCTCCGTCGGAATCTCTGAGATCTAAATGTGGGATGTGGAAATAAAAGAATTACTGGTAGTTATGTCTATAAGTACTGCAGATAAGGTGGAGTAGACCCAAATCATACCACATATCCTCTTTGAAGCACCATGGTCATAGGCATCAGTTGTCTGGAGATGAGCTTGCCCATATCCACCTACTCCATGTGGTTGGGGTGGACGACCTGGTGGCGGTGGAGGTAACATCTCGAATCGACTCCCACTTCCAAATGCATGGCAAGATCCTCTTCCATGTCTGTCTTCTCCATGTGGACCTCATCAGTTGAACCTCTGTCTTTTCCTGGGAGGTCTCTCGATAGTCTTCTGATCATTCGTACAATGTGTCACACAGTCACAAGTCATGTGACCCTGCCCACCACATGTGAAACACTGCCTGCTCCTCGCATGACTGACTCTGTCTCCGGTGCCCCACACAACAGATCCTGAATCATGCAGTCGTACTCCTCTAGGTGTGGTCCTCTTGGACCTCGGTGAAATCTATCTAATTCCATCTACATAAGACTCCGCTACGTGACATCTGATGGTGGGTCTCACTGCTGGTGACTGCTCAGCAAGAAAAATCTCAACTAAGAGGGTTTTCTCAAACACCCCCACCTGCGTTGGGATGCTGAGAGAAATCATTAAAGGCCAGATTTCCTGCATGAGCCCCTTTTTTAATGTCTAGTCTCTAATGAATGTGTCTGGAACCATATCAGTGGAGTAGCGTGAGAGGTCATTGAACCTCACTGAGTACTGATCCACAATCATGCTGCCCTGCTGCAGATGAAGAATCTTCTGAATGCGCAATGCGCAAAGAGTCGCTGAGAAAAACTCTGACATAAACAGGCTCTCAAAGTCTACATAGATATGTGTCACCTCATTGTGAACCTGGAGCATCAAGCTCCACCATATTACTATTTCTGCCTAAAGAATACTAGCTCCAAGGAGCACCATGAGATCATATGGTGTCCCTACCAGTCGAAAGACTCTCACCACGGCCTCCATACAATAATCAGCCACTTGTGGCTCCATCTCTCTCCTAAACCTGGGTGGCCTCTGGTGCTAGAACTCATGCATCACGCTAAAGCGACATGCACCCTCTGCTGCTGGGGCTTCTGGCATCGGTGGCCCAATGGGTAATGGTAATATTGGAGCCTCAACTGGTGGCTCTACTGGAATATGGCCATGCATCGAGGCCTCAACGCTCGTTGGGATATCAGTACGTACTATATCTGGAACCCTAGCTGGTTGTGTACGTGGAGGCATCCAGAAAGAAACAGGTTCCCCACTTTTAATAAGTTATACCTGGGGAGCTGACTCAAAGAGATCACAGAGAAAAATCATCAAAACACCCACACAATCAGTATTTTCATGCACTTATTTAGTAATCATAAATCATGTTCCTTGTGTTTGGATACATCACCCGCCACACCAACAGAAGATTCCCTAAACTGATAACCACACTCATAACACTTAACACTATTTCTGTTAAAATTATTAGAGTACAATGTTCTACCATATAAATAACTCCTCTGATACCAATTTTTCATGACCCCTCCCCCAGGACCTATGCCATGAAAACCACTAGCACACCATCCATTGGCCATGGGATGGAGACTAGCACCAAATGAAGTATTCCCAAAAACTAGGAAGTCATTTTCTTTATTTCTGGTAAACATAGGCAACCAAACACATAGAAAGTTATAAACATGAGTAATTGAATAGTAAATACAGTGAGTACAGAAAGTAAAAAGTGGACAACAGACAATCCCAACAGGAATATTCAAGAAAAATGAATGTATAAGTAAACTGAACAGCTCCTGTGAACACCCGCCAAGGATCCTACCTAAAGGGTAGGTACAGATCTCGGACACTCGTCTCTACGGTATGCCTCGTCTAGGTCCTCCTATGAGCTACCTCCAGTCCTGGTACTGTCATCCTCAATTAGTGCTATACATCGTCTTCTTCAAACACAATAATGTGAGGGAATGACCTATGTAGGGGTGAGTATAATCATACTATGTATGGATCCCAAGACCCACATGGTCTCACAAAATCCCCATAGGATAAACTACAAAGCATGAAAACAACTGACAACCCCACTTAGGTATATACTCACACAAATACCACAGTTATCATGTATACCCATATCAAACATGAGGAAAACATAGAGTCAAAATCAAAATACGAAAGATAAACTATTCCACATAGGAATGAATACAACGATGGTAAGTTCCACAAAAGTATGCATCACAGAAGAAAACAACCAAGGTATTACCACGATGGAAAGTACCACAATCTTCAGACTCAGCTCACACCAAATATAACATATGTTCGGTAGTATGATGATTAGATATAACTATTGAGTCATCTTACTCCATTAAGAGGCAGAATCACGTAGGATCCTAAATCATCATCATACCCACAAAGGATCATAGTACATCATCAGACCCATATAGGATCCAAGTACTTCATCAGACCCACACTGGAACCTAGTACATCCTCACATCCTCACAGTATCCTAGTACCTTGTTAAACTCACACAGGATCCAAGTACAAGGTCAGACCCACATAGGATCCTAGTACTCTGTCAGACCCACACATGATCCTAGTATATAGTCAGACCCACACAGGTACCTAGTACCTCGTCAGACCCTCACATGATCCTATTACATCGTCAGAACCACACAGGATCCTAGTACTACATCAAACCCACGAAGGATCCTTTTCTCATCTTACAGCCAACTACAGGGTTCTTGCACTATGCTTTCTTATCTTTGGGAGAGCCTTCTTATCAAGATAATGGTCAATACTCTGTCTGCCACAATGTCTCATGAAGAGGTATCCCAATGGACCTCCATGTAATGGGTGTTTTAACACATAATAGGGTGCATCCATCGGATTCCCTATCTGTATGTTATTAGCATTTTAGTCCCGAGGGCCTGGTTGGATTCATTCTCAATCAAACTCGGTCATACCCTAACTTTATCCAAATCTCAATTTTGGTATACAAAAAGGACCATCCTGCTCCATGTTTTCTGTTACCAAAGATGGTTCGTCAAACGGATGTCTGAAGCTCAAGATATGGCCAAAAGAAAGTATAGGGTCAAAACTGGTCCTGGTCTGGTCTGATCTAGTCGGCCCGACTTGTTTTGGGTCAACCTGGCCCAACCTGCTGGGTCCAGCCTGGCCCGTGCTAGGTGGTTCGGCCCACACCGGTCGACCCGCAGTGCGGAGTGTCCCCACTGGTGCGGGATACCGTATGGAATAAGGGCAGCCGTGGTGCGGCAGGAATGCAGCGGAGCGGTGGTCTGACACGGTGGCCCGGATGGCCAGTTGTCCTCTCTACGTGGCGTAGTCGCGTGCTGCACCTTCGCTGACGGTTGGCTTGGATGATCGTTCTTCCTTAGCCGCCGTGACACTAGCCGTGTTTCTCTTCCATCGAGTAGCACGGTCATTCCATCTCTTTCATTGCTACTGGCAGTGTGTCGTCGTTTGTTTTTTTGCCTCACCGGTGTTTATTTCTATCCTCCTCCATTGCGATAAACACAAAAAAACATCCAATTATTTCGGAGAGGTCGGGCAACATTATTTTGGCCAGCACCCTCCGTATTTGGGTGATAGCAAGAGGCTCGATAAAACATGAATCACAAAGAACAACAAGAATGGGTAAGGGGAAAAATTCATACAACAACCCTACCTTAAAAGATCGTTGATGTGTCAAGAGATGAAAATGGTGAAGGTGAAGAAGGTGGAAACGATCATCACCTCAGCAACACACTTCCGAGGTCAGGCAGTGTGATGTCCTCTTTCTTGTCTCCAAATAATGTTTCATGATGGAGATTGCATTCTTCATTTGGAGGAGAGGTTCTTCATTAGAGAATTGCTTTCCAACCTCTCCCAAGCTACTCCCTTGTCCAAAAATGTCCAACCTTGAAAAATAAGAGGTGTGAACTTATTAAATTAAATCTATCAATTTAATTTATGTTGGAACAATTAATTGTACCACGCTGGCTTAATAAAATTGGGGGAATTTCATGGGTAAATTCTTCATTAATGATGGAGTTCAAGGGGTTTCTCCCATTAAGAGGGTTAAAGTGGTCCCTACCATTATGAATTCAAAATGGAGGTTTTAGGATTGGTGGTCCCCACCTCCATAACAATCACAAGGGAGATTTAAATAAAATAAAATAGAAGTTTATTTTATTTTATTTTTATTCCCATGAAAGGTTGAAAAACTATCTTTCACCCTCGACCTAATGTGATTTTGGTAAAGGTGTCCTTAAGTGAATACTGGTTCTGTGAGTTCAACGGTGTCCTCAGATTTCAAATCCAAGCCCCGGTTAAATAGATACAAAAAATCACTAACATGTTTAGTGAACGTACACAAAAAAAGTTCAAAAATTCATTTCGGGAACATTGGGCCATGGAATCACACGCCATCATTTTTTGCGGGATCTGAAAATTCTTATATAATAAAAAACAATACATGGAATTTCCAGGTTCTTACAGAGTGGGTTTATCCAAAACATTTTAAGAGAGCCTTGATATCCCAAAAACACCATAGAATACCATTATAGAGGTATGGTGAGAGTAAATTCTTGATAAATGTGTTCTGAGTAAAGAGAAATGGGTTGATGGGTGTGTAATTGTTGTAAAAGACAGTGTAATTATATATTAATTCTCAATGATATGTTTTTTACTGTATGTAATAAAATTATCAAAACCAAAAACCATCCAATGATTTATGCACATGGTTTATTATAAAATTGACTTGAGTCTAATAATTTATTTGGTTAAGAAAAAACACTATAAAATAATATCGTTCAATGTGTTGTAGATAGTATTGCATATAAATAATTTTTTTTAAAACCGTAAAATATAATATTGGTTTTGAATGATTTGTTACTATTTTGTAAAATTAGTCAAATATCATAAAACATTATTATTGTTAAGGTGAAATAAATTTTTTAGTCAATTAGAAATATAATTTTTATGATTACTCTTTTTGGTAGTTAAGATATCATATTAAATGTCATAAAATTATATAGTATTTAATTTTAACAAAAAAAAATTACTGTCTCTGAAAATTATTAGAAATTCAATATTGTATAATTTTAATATTATGATTAAAAATTTATTATTAATTTCAACAAAAACATTTATAAATAATATTATTTAAAAATTTAAATATAAATCCTTATTGAATAATAAAACTTTTTTCTGTAGAAACATCATTCAGAACCTTAAAAAATTACACGAGAAATCAAAAAGTTATAAAATAAATTATACTTAAATAAATTATATATAATAATTATATCTCATTTAAATTATATATACATAAAATTTCATGAAAATATCAAAATGTTTCTTTAATTGAATCCAAATATATCCAAAATATAAATATTTGATTTCTTCATATCAAAATATATTTTTTACTAAACTCCTTATATAATCATTTATATATAGTGAGAAAATGAAAAGGGATATATACAGTGATTATTTTATTAAAAATGTTATATTAAAATTCATATTAATATGATCTAAAAACATAAACCCTTATTAAAACATAATACTCCTTAAAGTATAGGTGTTCGATGGTACTAATTTTTTGAAATTGTTAATTGAAGATGGTCGTGGTGGTGAAATATATATACTTGAAATTCTCCCTTATAATAGATTCTATCATATTTCAGTTGTTGAACCTCTACTTGATATTGGTCAATGTAAAAATCAATTCATTCCATATCCCTTAGAAGCTCCAATAAATGATATTATAAGGGTACAATCCAACTAGTAACGTCTAAAACATCATCCTTCTATGTAAATTAGACATTATAATACCCCTTAAAATGTATTAATATTTTCGCTCACTTCAAAAAAAGAATATAATAATTTTTTATGATTCATATATTTCTTTTAATACCTATAGAAAAATAATATTTATAATATATAACAATACAAAATAAAAAATTAAATATAGTGTGTGTGTTTTCTATGACAAAATTACATATTAAGTCCATCATTCATTTTGATGTGAATTTTAATTATAATTTTTTTGACATTACATCCACCCCCATTTCGAATTTTCATCTTTGATGTTATATTTCATTAACTAGAATTGATTAGAGAACTTCTATTTCATTCCTTCCTCTACATCCCAGGATTCCTCCTCAAACTTGTTTCCCCTATAATACTTTGACTAGGTTAGTTTCCTAGTTTTTATATCATTGTCTCTATGATCTATAAATTTTACCAGTTGATCCACATATGAATGATAATTACCTAAATCCACCACCTCTCAATTCAGTACATGTTATAGGTCAAGTATACTCTTACTTAATAGTGAAACAAGAAACACATCATTTACTTAAGAATGGTTTGGTTAGATTTCTATTATAATGGTCAAACATTTTATGTGATCAATGATATCAAAGGGTTTGATGTATATAAAACTAATATTTATATTATTACCAATCCTTATTATTTTATCCCTTGGAGGTATATGAGGGAAAATCTTATCTCTTACTAAAAACAATAGGTCTCATTTAATTTTTCCTATAAATATTTTCTATAAAATATTTATGGATCTCAAAGTTCATCGAATGGTTCAAACCTTCTCTATCTTCTCAGGGATAAAATCAGTTCCCATCAGCTTCTACTCTCGAACATCATCTCGGTATGATGGAGTCTAAAACCTATTTCAAGACATAGCGACAAATGGTTCCATTGGAATTCTATAATTGATAAATTGTTCATATGAGAACTCAACCAAGGGATGGTTCTAATCCCAGCATCCCTTGAGATCTATTGAAAAAATATCAGGATTTCCACTATAGTATTATTGGTTATCTTAGACTGAATATAATTCTATGGGTGATAATGAGTAATAAAAATCATCTATTTATCCAATGATTTATGAATACTTCTCCAGTTACTCAAGTTAGACCTTAGATATCGATCAGTTATAGTGGATTATTTTACTCTGTTCATAGTTATAATTTCTCTAATATCTGTCCTAGCGAGTTGGACATAGTGAAAATCATCCTTGATATTAAAAATATATGTTTCCTTTGATAGGTGATTTACTACCACCCAAATGAAGTTATTTATATTATATTTCATACGGAGTCCTATGAAAAAAATCCATATTTAGTACTTCACATTTCAATACTAGTATGGAATATTATTTAAAAATACCCTATGACTTCTCTAATTTAGTCTTGATTTATTAGCATACCAATACTCAAGATATATATTCTTTAATCTCCCATTTCATTTTAACCCACCATGAGTTTTGATCAATATATATTAATATTAGTGATTTAGGTATAAATGGGGATGTAATATACTAAAATATTAATGATAATTACTATTTTTGATATTATACAAGATACACAACATTAAAATTAAACATACAACGAAATATTATTTTGGGAATATGACTATTATAACATCATTATTTTGTTCGATGTAATGAATAGTATTAATTGAATTATGATATATATCTATATATATAAAGGTTATAAGAAATATAAATTTATTGATTAATGGTTAGAAATCCAGAACTCAATTTGTTAAAAAAACATTTTATTTTTCAAAAATGAATTTCATTTAATTTTTGAAAGTAAAATTTATAATTAATTTTTTGAACTTTGATAAATATTTTTCCAAAAAATAAATGTCTTTTTTGAATCCATAAAATCAAAACACGTATTTATTTAATTTTTTTTATTTTTATTTAAAGAAGATTTTTCAAAAAATAAAGAAAAATACCAATTTTTACTGAAAACAATATATTACTCTAAAGTGTTGAAAAAGTAAAACAATATTTTTAATTGTTTTAATTTTTTTTTAAATCTTTTAAAACAATTCATTATTGTTTTTTAAATGCATTTTGTACAAGAATTTTTCAAAATAAAATATTTACAATGGATTTTTATTTGAACAATATGTTTTTATTATTTTTTGATTAATTTTAAATTTAACTCATAAACATATGTATATTATATTTTTAAAATTTTCTTCTAAATTAAGAACTAGTAGATAAAAATTTATTAAATTTGTTCCTTCATTTTTTGCTAATATAAATAGAAACATTTGTAGTTTTTGTCACCACAGTAAGGGGTAAAATGGGAAATTAATGTTCAAAATAAAATTATATGGATAATGAAATTAACAAAAAAATGTTCCATATTTTTATTCGATTAGTATATTTAATTAATTCTAATTCTATTGTTTAATATAGAATTTTACGGCCATTTGGATGAGATTATGGACTTTATAATATTTTATTTCATGAAAAGTCAATCATGTAATAATCTTGTTTTTAACTTCTAAAAAATGATTAAAATAGATTTATTAATAGTATATGTTGGAATATAAATATAATTTTCAAATATAAAATTTTACTATTCATATTGGCAATTTATTATTAATTCACAGTGAAGAAACAATTTGCTTAAATGCTTATACAACACTGGTATAGTAATTATTTTAATTGAATGAAAAATCAAATAATTGATATTGAAAATAATAAATGTATTATAATATGAGATAATTAATGTGATATATGAATTTTCTAGAAGAATATTATTTATTATGGATGTGTTAAAATAATTTTTTTTTGAATTTAATTATTATCTTGATATTTTTAATGTTAATGTAATGAATAGTTCCAAAAAATGACATTAATGATATATTATAATAAATAATAATTTATTATTTTCAACAAAATTAATAAAAATATTAAAATTTTTTAGTGGTCATAATATGTTCTTAATATCAAAATGGTAAATTTGAGGACAAGTTTTCTATTTATTGTAATTATCATGACCCTCAAAGTGTAAAACAACCGTGTGTCATGGTATGTTAATAAAGGGTTAACATGGGGTAAATACAAAAGATATGGATAAAAAACATAAATAACGTCTTATTTATATTTAATTATATTATTAAGATCAATAATTATTATATATTTGAAATAAATGAGTGGTGAGGAATTTTTAATTGATTATTAATTTATAATAAATATATATTTTAAAGAATTTTAATAGTTTCCCACCCCTATTTAATTAAAGGGATCCTATTTTTTACATTTCATCACACATAAATCCACATTTTTTAGACAATTAATACCCAAATACCTTAAAAGAATAACTAAGTCATTAGAGATTTATTATTTTGGGTATAATACAAATTATTGAGGTTATAAGATATTTTGAAAAGGAAGTTTCCCAAATAAGATTTATATTTTTCGACAACATGTTTTAGTTTAATATATTGTTTAAAATATTTCAAATATTATTTATAAATGATAATAAACAAAACTAATATATTTTATTTACTTATTTTTTATTTTTTTAATTGAAAAACTTATACCAATATCCTCTCCCATTCAATGGGACGGGGAACCATCATTTAAGTTTATAATAGTCTACCACCTCACGAACTGTTGTAATTTACATTCCACCACCATCACTAAATATGGGTTATAATGATGAAATTAATATTTATATATTTTATTAAAGACATAATTTTTATTATTAAAATATAATACATCATTTTTTATTATACATATCAATTCAATATAACATAATAATATTGTTTGATCATACGTGTGGACTACCACCTCTACAAAGTGATGTTATTAATTTTTATTCACTGCATGATAGGGATGATATTTTTAATTATAATAAAATGAGTAATAAGTTATTTATGAAAAAATATTATTCTATTAATATGAAATAGTACCTACCTTCCTTCCATAATGATTAATGATAAATAGAATTGTTAGTCTTGTGTAAATATGACTAATCATCTCAATGATTTAAACATAGACCATTTATCAAAACCATATTTAATTATATGATTTTTTAGTATTTTTAATGTATAATAATGATAATTAATTCATTATTATTTTTCATTATATTCTGAAATAATAACTACTTTTATTATAGTCAACCTACCAATATAAATTGTGATATATAAGCCAAATATTGAAAAAATGCTTAACGTTATTTTAAGTGATTAAGTGATTGTATAAAACAAAGAGTTAAATTAAATAAATGAATAAATAACATGAAAAATGTTCTTAAAAATTAAAAAAATATACATTGTTTTCTATTCAGTATGATAAAGAACAAACATGACAGGTCCGACTCAAGATAGTGGATTTTTTTACACACATTAATTTATGAAATACACATGGAATATTCTCAACTGGAATATTTTATATTGTGTATATACTTCCCTTGAATGTATTGTATGATGATTCCTGTGAATTTTATTGAGATTTATATATCCTTTTATATTTGACTGTTTTACGTGAAAGAAAATGTAAACTCATCCAAAACGGTTGTGGTTGTACTTCACAATCTCATCAATATTTGAAACTGTTTATGATTAAGTGTCCTGTGGGAAATATATATTTTCAATATCAATCTGGATAAAAATTTAAAAATGTTTCAATATTTTCCTATTATTGATTAAATTTATTTTTAAAAAATAAATGAATTTATTCAAAATGGTTTTAATGGAATATTTATATCATTTTATAAACAAGTTATAGTTTAACTTCTTTCAAAACTTTGTGAATGAGATGTTTTTTATGTTATACTGTTTAAATTCATTTTCTGGTAATCAAGAATAATATTTTATTTTTAGGATATTTTACATGTTTATGGGTTTCTTTTTAAATAAAATTTTTTCCTCCATACTACTGTTGTTTATTTCAAATAAGTTATATTAAAATGGAAAGGGTATATTCAACAATAAATATTACATGTGATATTTAAAAAAAATATTATATCTATCATGACATCATTTGATGATAGATAAGTTTTATTGGCGATGTTTTCCAATTATAACATAATTATTATATCTCTGAATAGTTTTTCAAATAATGACTAAATTTTTATGAAACCAATTTCATCCCATTGGTTCTAATATGAGAAATGTATTATTATTTTTTAGAAAAATTATATATTCATTTCATTATGTGATAGGTTTGAACTATATATTCTATCAATACATTGGGTAATTATTAATGCTATATTTTGTTAAATTTTATAATGAAGACTACCCTGCTCCAGAAAGAGGTTATACAATATGATATCCCAGGCCTGAAATTGGGTATATATGAGATTATAGAATTACTAATGTCTTTTAATTAGTGGTTATCTAAAGTCTAACATGTTATTCATGTCTTGTTAGATAACCTTAACAAAAGATTTTATATTCTTAGGTGCATGAAAAACTACATTTATTATGCTAAATATGGATTATATTCTTTGGTTTCTTCAGGATTCATGTCTTATAATCTATTAATATTTATTCCATTTATTATGATAAAGATATTTGATATGAAGTGTATAGGATTCACATGTCAATATAATGCACTTATTCCCTTTTTCTCATGTTCTGATTATTTGATTTTTATATCAATCATGTTTAACATTTTTGAGAATATTATCTTAACAATTAATATGTTTCCATTACCCAGGTTATGAAGGAATGTATTATGTATGATTTGACTAATAAGGGTTCTAAAAATGATGAAATATATAGGATATGATATTTGTATTTTTGATTTTTTTTGTTATGAATGTATGTTGCAAATATTTTTTCCTATTTATCTAAATCACAAAACCTAAATGGTCAATGGTTATATAAGTGATCCAATATTTCCTTTTTATTTTCTATGTGTTCTATGTGATAATATGTTATTATATTTATCGGATTTAAGGATTTAACTATATTTTTTTCCTAAGACTCAAGAATTGCATGTCATGGGAATTTGATGTTTTTATCAAAATGGGATTGAAGTAACTTTAGAGATTAGGTTGATTTCATGTTGGGATATCATAATATATTTGGATACAACCATGGGTTTGTAATTTTAAGGTGGATCATAAGTTCAAACTCTTGGAATACTCTTTTAAGGTTTTATGTTATGAAAAATTTAACTGACTAATGATATTTTGGGAAACATTTATTTCTGATATACATGTAACATTTAATATTAAAGTGTGAAAATATTATTTGAGGAAGGATTTAATTTTACTTTTTTTGGAAAATATTTAAATTCACTTATAAATTTTAGGGTTTATATGATCATTTATTTTGATATAACTATGGGGTTTTATATTTTTTTAGTTGCTAAATGAATTGTATGAGATGTCTTTTGAGGTTAAAACATTTCCTTAATATTGACTATTTTTTTTATTTTGATTATTTTTGTCAAATTTCATGGAATATTATAACTATTCAATTAAAATTTTTTTATAAAAAAACAACACAAAGGTCAAGCAACAAGCCATCACATCAATTTAGGGTTTAAGGCTTGAAACCATAGTGGACAGGTGGAAAGGGTGCATTGTCTACCTTTGAAATACATGATTTCATGGTTAGTATATATTTATAATTCTTTTTTTAAACTATAAAATGTATAAAAGATATGATTTTTTGGCATATATGTTTTATTTTATAGATTTCCATTTTATTGGATGTGATTTGATTATTATGTGTTTATATCATTTCTGAAAAAGATTAATACTTTGGGAAACTTCTTTGAGAAACATTAAAATAACATAATAGGTTTTTATTAAATAATAATGGTTGAATTATATTTTTGAGGAAAAAATCTTTTGAAGGTTTTTTGTGGTGAATAATGTTTTTATAGAAATTACGAGGAAATCATAGATATTATGTTATTATGAGAATTAAATTGTAACGTCACAGGTAAATAAATAATATGCCATTTTTATATTTATCCATATTTTTGAATAAAATATTAATATGACTTTAAAGGGGATTCTATGATCGATGGCGTACCCAACACACAACAACGAGTTTTTTGGGAATCTTACGTTGCACTCTAATAATAAAATAATATTATTATAAATGGTAGTTAATTCCTAGACATTGTAATTGCGGGAATGAACAGAACTGACTAAAAAATGATTATATATGTTTTTCAAATATTTTTACTCATTAAAATAAATGTTAGAGGATTAAAAATGCGAATGAATCCAATTTTAAGCGTAGACAGTCTAATATTCTTTAAAAGGTCGATTAACCGCCTTTTGATGGAGAACCTATTTTAAATCCACTTTTTGACAATTTTATGTGTAATATTTGACCAAATAAAATTCTTATTTAGAATTGGGACATCAAAGTTTACTTTGTTTAATTTTTTGGTATTTCTACGAAAAAGTTCAATTTTTAATGAATAGTGAAAAATGTTGTATTTTAATTCAAAACCACATTTTAATATAATTTAATTATATGATTAGATTATATTTTTAATTGGTTTTAAAGTTTAAATAGAATATATTTTTACCATTTAATCCAATGGTGGTCATTGTAATTAATATCACTTTAAGATTGGACACAAACGAGGGTCAATCTTTTGAAAGATATTGTTTCATAAAAACATGCTATTTATTTTAACAGTGGGATTTAATTATAAAAGTAATTAATGAAACTTTTATGTTATGAATTTTTTAAAATAGACATCATTTTTGAATTCGGAATATCAAATATATCTTAGGGTGAATTTTTGGTATTTTTCTGAAAATTTCCCATTTTTTATGAATAGTGAAACCATAAAGTGGTGGTTACAAAATTTGATTTTTCATTTAAATGGGACTTTACCACTTCTGTGATTTGAATTTCAAAAATACAAATTAAATTATTTTAATTTTTAAGTAAAATATGGTTTAATGGGATGAAAATGATTTTTGATGAAAAGTAACTTTTCAGTTTTATTAATTGCGATTAAAGGTTATTAGTGTGATTTAAGGTAAAAATGATATTATAATAAAATGAAAATATATTGAAATTTGTCCTAACCCTATTGGATGAGTTATGGATGACCAATACAACCCATGGGTCGATTTTAGGTACCCCATGGAGCCACTTGGGTTTGATAATGACATTAATGCCTTTTATTTAAAGTTAAAATAAAGATGTCACAAACATGATTTGTTTTACTAAAATAATTTTTACATGTAGTTATACAAGTCAGAATTTTGACTATAAATATTCACTGGAAAGATAAAAAGATTTCCTACATCATTGTAGTTTTTTTTAATTTTTAGACATTAAAAAATTTATATTCCTTATGACATCATGATGATGCAGCGATGACCTCATTATTTAACGATTTAAATAAAATGGGAAGATAATGTAAATTCTAAAACCTACACATGTCCAAAACCTATTGTATGGGTGGATTTAGAACCCTTAACACCTTATCCTAGAATTATATAAATGTGGGACCATTAAAATCCGAAAACCATTTGAAAAGAAAGTAACATTTTATACTTTACCAAGAGTGCCCATCCTCTGCTCTTATAAAAGGCCCCCACCTCTACCACCTTACCCACACCACTCAAGCCTTTGGTTCGGCCAAGATCTGATCATTTTGTCTCTACACATCCCTCTCCTAATCCTATAATCCTTAACTTAGGCAGTAAGCTCTTCAAGAGACCCTTTTGGTTCAAACCAAAGAGAGTTACCCAATTTTAAGGTAACGTCTTCACTTGTGCTCTTTTGTTTTATTTTGCTTCTCCAACCCCCTAAACTTATTTTATTGTTTTCCTCTGTAACAACTCCACTATCTACAATATATTAGGATTTTGTTATAATAATTATTCGAGCTACACTTACACACACCTCCATCTAATGGTTAAAGAACAAACTGTTTCTGTGGATGGCAAATTTCTGCCTCACGAAACGATGATTGTTCAACACTCATATAACACATTCAAAGGTGGCCATTAATATGTCACTATGTTTATATATGCTATCTAAAATTTTTATGTTTTACTTATGCTTCTGTATTTTTCATTTGTGGCATACCTTTATGGCTTCCATTATTGGTATACGCGATATCTTCATTTTAGGAAGTGCGGACTACCACCCCCTCAAAGTGATTTGATTCGTTAATGCCATATGTGGGATGTATAAAGGATAGATTTAAAGTTATTATATATGATTTTATACTGTAATTATAATATAACTTTATATTATTAATTTTTTCTTTCCATTAAAGTATGAGATAGAAATGAAAGTAGCGTTCATGCGTACGTACGTCTTACCATCTCCATGAACGGTGCATTTCATGTCTTATTCTCAAATGTAATATACTATTATAAGTATATATAATGGATATATATGATGTATGATACATCTAAAGGATAAATATAATTCCGGAATGAAAAATATACATATCTCTTATTTAGTTTTAATTCCATTAATATGACATAGAAATGAAAGTAGCGTTAATGCGTACGTACGTCTTACCGTCTCCATGAACGGTGAATTTCATTTCTTACCTCTAAATAATTATGTAATATTATAAATACATGTATATGCTGGATATATATTATATATATGATATCCAAATATTGAATATCATTATTGAGATAATGGATATTTGACTACGTGAACAACTTGTAATTATAAGAAGTTCACTTTTGACTTAAGTACCAAATAACGACAAAAACAACCGTTATTAACTTAAATGATTACATAATGTTTATAACATGTCAATAATTGATACAAAAGGAATAATGATCTTGAAAAAGGTACTCAAGAAAGTATAAATTAACTCATGTTTATTATTCAGGACGTTAAAGAACAATCGAGTCAAGTCGGACCTGAGATAAGGGATCCTACTCCTCTCTTTCTTTTTAAGCACACTCTTTTATGTCATTCCTTTTAAAAGATCATATTTCTTGTTATTGGGATGTTATTTTATATTACTCATACTGTAATATTAATGATCATATGATGAGAAACCATATTCTCTCTCATCAATCCATTTTGGATGTTTTGAGTGGCGCCGTTAGGCTGCCGAATTTTCGTAAGAGATCTAACCTCTCTATTTCTTTTTAAGTACTCTCCTTTATGTCACTTATTTTAAGCTCCTATTTGTTATGTTGGGGGATGTTCTTTTATATTCATATTTCTATAAACATTATGTTAATATGCTGAGATAACCTATTTGATCTCATCAATCCATTTTTGTATGTTTTATGTGGCGTCGTTAGGCTGCCAAGTTTTCGTAAGGGATTTTTCATCTCACATTTATTCCCATGAAATTTATGATACATTTGAAAAAGTTCCATTGAGTGGTGTATGTAATGCCCATTATTTTATTCATTGTGTAATATAATTTCATTTATGAGTATTTACATCAATGTTGTATTTTCCTTCTTTCTCGGGGTGTATGTTTCGAAAGATACCCATGTCGGTAAGGGAGCATTTCACCCTCCCCTTTTTAAAAGACTTCTTTTGTTATGTCTTTTAATTCACGTACTATTATTTTGGGATATTTTCTTCTATACCCTTATTTATTGAAATTATATTTCCATGTGATGAGATACCCTTTTTATCTCTCATCAACTCATTTTCTGAATTTTGTAGCAATGCCATTAGGCTATCAAATTTTTGCAAGGGATCTTCTTAACCGAAATTTGATTCTTTGGGATAAACTTATACTCCTTTAATATGTCGTTCTATGAATATGTGTGAATAACCTATGATTGTTTTAAACTTAATATCCACTTATATTTGGTGTATTCTTTTGTCACACATAATTATGTAATTGATTTGTCCTTAATATAAGGATACTGACCTTGTAAGGGACTTCGTCTCAATCACCTTTCATTGAGGCATTTTTCGTTATACACACTGTATTATTTTATATGGTGTATAAAACCCTTTGACTTTTTAATTTATTCAAAAGGAATCTTTTTATACGAAGTGTTTTACTAAATGAAAAAGGGGAATGTTTTTGTCGTACGTATGCGGCGACAACGACTTCTCCGCCTCCGTGACCATTATTTGAGATTCGGCTTCCTCTACAAGCCATTACCTTTTAATGAAAAAATTAATACCATGTTTTTATTTTCTTTTATTTTGATATTGAAAACGGTTTTATAATGGATTTGTTATATCAATATATTTAAGTGATATATTGTGATCAATGTGTGTAAATGTTTTCTTTCCATTTTATTTGTTTAATATCTTATGATTTATAATGGTACTTGGACATTATGACGGGTGGTGCAGTGAATACCAGGATGGGTGGTTAAGTTATAACCTCCAATGCATTGGGTATGGAAGTCGTCCGTATGGCTATTCCATTAAGTATATATGGAATTTGGCCGAATGGCTATTCCATTAAGTGATATGTGTGGAAGTCGACCTTATGGTCATTCCACTTAAGTATGTTTATGTCCCAAGTTACCTTTATATGTTATGTGATCTTTATATGGGTTTTATGGTAATCATTTGGTTACAGAAGGGTATATAATGAACTTTTATTCAGTGAAGAGTTTTTACTACTTCAAAAAGGTGAAAATTATTACTTTGATAAATTATACATGGTTTACTTGTTGTTTTGAAAAACTAACAGTTTTCATTCTTTGTGTATCCCTTACTGATCTTTTTATGCTCATCCCATGTTTTTGAAATGTTTTTCACAGGACTTAACATGGAATAGGGTCAAGGATGGGATCAAGGGAATGTAATGCAACCTAAAACATAGAACTGGACATGTTTCTTTTTAAGAGTTTTTATTTTATTGAAACTGAGTAAAAGTTTCTACTTTGTAATCTTTTGAGATGTAATAGTTATGTCCAAATTCTCTAAAACTCTAAACCTGAAAAGATCCTCGATGTGAATTATTCATTTAATTCAATATTAAGTAAGGTTTAAGGGTGGGACCTTATTGTTGGTATCAATGGTCGGTTTAGAAAACATTAGAGGTTAGGGTATTCTCTAAGCAGAAGTGACATTACCATAATGGTTAGGATTTCAGAAAGAGTCCTAGATTTAGATAAAGTGAATGAGTAAGTATATCTTAGTGTTTATCTTCCTCATTAGTACATGATGGTTTTGTTGATATACTCACACTGAAATTTCTGTTTATAGTGAATAGATGGATCTAGCAGGCACCAAAGTGACAATAGGATTGAATGAAACTGTGGTTGTTCTCTGATTAAGAGACTGGATGAAATGGGGGATTCAATGAGGAAACTCATGGTTGTTCTAAACCAACTATCAAGGAGTCATGATAAAACACTTGAACCTTGGTATGTTCTGTAATACATCATGTACAAGATGACCAATCGATGTGGATGTTCAGGTAATAATTATAAAGGTAAGCATTAGGGTTTATATGATCCTTACTTTTGAGTTAATTATGGGTTATTATATATTATGATGGAAAATGAAAGGCATGAGATAAAATAGGGGTTAAAATATGTAATGATTATTTTTGAAGATTTTATCTCGTTTTGGGGAATGTTTTAAGAATTATATAGTTTTGGAAAAAGGACAACACACAGACCATGTGACAACCCGTCGTGTTGGACAAAGGTGTGGGAATCGAACCCACAACCAAAGTGCAACTGGTACATATCGCCTACCACTGGACTACGTGATGTCCCTGGTTAGTTTGACTGATTCCTTTTAGTTAGATGATTTTATGAATTAATAGTAAGTTGATTTTGGGATATTGATGACCTATCATGGATGATATTTTATTAGGTTAATTACTTTTCAATACGAGACTTTAGGAGCAACTGATGTTGTTTGGAGATAAATTTTACAATTTATCTTGGAAGACTATGTGACTAAATCCTTCAAATATTTGGGTTTCAATCTTAGTTTGGTTTATATTGATGAATTTTATGGAAAATTTTTATCGAATGATCCTCATTGAACTTTGGGTTTAGTTGGAAAAATTTTGGAGATTAAGAATAGATTTTATTTTTATAAAGTATTATACTTTTTTGGATTATCTGATCTCATACTAACAATTTTGGTTTTGGATTTTGTCTAAAGACATGGGAAATATATATTTCTCTTTTGTGGATTAGGTGATTCTCAAGAAGTTGATTATAGTACTCTTAATGTGAACAAGTCATCCTAAATACTCGTCTTTTGGAGAAAATATGAGTTTGATTAAGGAATCGAGTAAAAGTTGAAAGTCTACGTGACAAGTAAGTATGTTTCATTATGATTTAGTTAAGCTCAAAAATAAATTCCTCAATGAAGAGTAACTTAAAACAAAAATGCTGTCTGTTAACTTTTCCTACTGGGGAATCAAATATCGTTTAACCCATCACAAGTTTGTGATTTTCTTGTGGTTAACTTTCTCCTAGACATATTTACTATCACTCTCCATCAGAACATGACCCTTTGTTTTTTCCTCCATGTCCATATTTTCATACTTGGAATCCTCGTATGGGTTATCTTGGGTGACCTTTGTACTTCTCTTTCTTTATTTTAAAGAGATTGTTTTACTGACTCTTGTTCCGATGTGGGATTTTCAATGAAGTTTTCAAGCCCAATTTTAAAATTGCGAGAACGCAATTCCCAAAAGGGGGGAAGGATGTAACACCCCAGGTAAATCAATAACATGACATTTTTATATTTATCCATATTTGTGAATAAAATATTAATATGACCTTAAAGGGGGCTCTATGCTCGATGGCGTACCCAACATGCAACAACGATTTTTTGGGGAATCTTACGTTGAAATCTAATAATAAAATAATATTATTTTAAATGGTAGTTAATGCCTAGCTGTTGTAATAGTGGGAATGAACAGAACTAACTAAAAAATGATTATATATGTTTGTCAAATATTTCTACTCTTTACAATAAATGTTAGAGGATTCAAAATGCGAATGAATCCAATTTTAAGCGTAGATAGTCTAATATTCTTTAAAAGGTAGATTAACCGCCTTATGATGGCGAACCTCTTTTAAATCCACTTTTTGACAATTTTATGTGTTATATTTTTCAAAATAAAATTCTTATATAGAATCGGGACATCAAAATTTACTTTGATTAAATTTTTGGTATTTTTCCGAGAAAGTTCAATTTTTAATGAATAGTGAAAAATGTTGTATTTTAATTCAAAACCACTTTTAAATCTAGTTTAATTATATGATTAGATTATATTTTTAATTTTTTATAAAGTGTAAATAGAATATATTTTGTCCATTTAATCCAATGGAGGTCATTGTAATTAATATCACTTTAAGATTGGACATAAACGAGTGTCAATCTTTTGAAAGATATTGTTTCATAAAAACGTGCTATTTGTTTTAACAGCGGGATTTAAATATAAAATTAATTAATGGAACTTCTATTTTATGAAATTGTTAAAATAGACATCATTTTTTAATTCGGAATATCAAATATAGCTTATGGTGAATTTTTGTTATTTTTCTGAAAATCTCCAATTTTTTATGAATAGTGAAACCACAAAGTGGTGGTTACAAAATTTGAATTTTTGTTTAAAGGAACTTTACCACTTCTATGATTTGAATTTCAAAAATCCAATTTAAATGATTTTAATTGTTAAGAGAAATGTGGTTCAATGGGATGAAAATTATTTTTGATGAAAAGTAACTTTTAAGTTTTATTAATCGCAATTAAAGGTAATTAGTGTGATTTAAGGTAAAAATGATATTATAATAAAATGAAAATATATTCACACTTGTCCTAACCCTATTGGATGAGTTATGGCCGAACAATACAACCCATGGGTATATTTTGGGTACCCCATGGAGCCACATGGATTTGATAATGACATTTATGCCTTTTATTTAATGTTAAAATAAAGATGTCAGAAACATGATTTGTTTTACTAAAACAGTTTTTACATGTTGTTATACACGTAATAATTTTGACTATAAATAGTCATTGGAAAAATAACAAGATTTCCTAAATCATAGTAGTTTTTTTATAATTTTTAAACATTAAATAAATTAAATTCTTTATGACATCATGATGATGCAGTGATGACCTTATTATTTAACGATTTAAATAAAATGGAAATATAATGTAAATTCTAAGACCTAAACATGTCCAAAACGTATTGTATGGATTTATTTCGAACCCTTATCACCTTATCCTTGAATTATATCAATTTGGGACCATTAAAATCAGAAAACCATTTGAAAATAAAGTAACATTTTATACTTTACCAAGAGTGCCCCTCCTCTCCTCTTATAAAAGGCCCCCACCTCTACCACCTTACCCACACCTCTCAAGCTTTTGGTTCGGCCAAGATCTGATAATGTGGTCTCTACACATCCCTCTTCTCTTCCTATAAGCCTTAGAATAGGAAGTAATCTCTTAAAGAAACTCTTTTAGTTCAAACCAAAGGGAGTTACCCAATTTTATGGTAACTTCTTCACTTGTGCTCTTTTGTTTTATATTCATTCTCTAACCCCCTAAACTCTTTATATTCTTTTCGTTTGTAACAACTACAGTATCTTCAATATACTAGGATTTTTTTATAAAAATTATTAGAGGTACACTTACACACACCTACATCTAATGGTTAAAGAACATACTGTTTCTGTGGATGGCGAATTTATGCCTCACGAAACGATGACTGTTCAACACTCATATAACACATTCAAAGGTGGCCATTAAGATGCCACTATTTTTATATATGCTATATAATATTTATATGTTTTACTTATGATTCTGTATTTTTCATTTGTGGCATACCTTTATGGCTTCCATTATGGGTATACGCGATATCTTCATTTTAGGAAGTGCGGACTACCACCCCCTCAAAGTGATTTGATTCGTTAATGCGATATGTGGGATGTATAAAGGATGGATTTAAAGTTATTATATATGATGTTATACTGGAATTATAATATAACTTTATATCATTATTGTTTTCTTTCCATTAAAGTATGAGATAGAAATGAAAGTAGCGTTAATGCGTACGTACGGCTTACCGTCTCCATGAACGGTGCATTTCATTTCTTACCTTCAAATGTAATATACTATTATAAGTACATATAATGGATATATATGATATATGATACATCTAAATTATGAATATAATTATGGAATTAGAAATATACATATCTCTTATTTAGTTTTAATTCCATTAATATGACATAGAAATGAAAGTAGCGTTCATGCGTACGTACGGCTTACCGTCTTCATGAACGGTGCATTTCATTTCGTACTTATAAATAATTATGTAATATTATAAATACATGTATATGATGGATATCATTGATATATATGATATCCAAATATTTAATATCATTATTGAGATAATGGATATTTGACTACATGAACAACTTGTAAATATAAGAAGTTCACTTTTGACTTAAGTACCAAATAACGACAAAACAACTGTTATTAACATAAATGACTAAATAATGTTTATAACATGTCAATAATTGATATAAAAGGAATAATTAACTTTAAAAAGGTTCATAAGAAAGTATAAATTAACTCAAGTTTATTATTCAGGACGTTAAAGAACGATCGAGTCAAGTCGGACCTGAGGTAAGGGATCCTACTCCTCTCTTTCTTTTTAAGTACGCTCTTTTATGTAATTCCTTTTAAAAGATAATATTTCTTGTTATTGGGATGTTATTTTATGTTACTCTTACTGTAAGTTTTATGTTCATATGTCGAGAGACCCTATTCTCTCTCATCAATCAATTTTGGATGTTTTGAGTGGCGCTGTTAGGCTGCCGAATATTCGTAAGAGATCTAACCTCTCTCTTTCTTTTTAAGTACTCTCCTTTATGTCACTTCTTTTAAGATCCTCTTTGTTATGTTGGGGGATGTTATTTTATATTACTCTTTCTATAAAAATTATGTTAATATGATGAGATACCCTGTTTGATCTCATCAATCCATTTTTGTATGTTTTATGTGGCGACGTTAGGCTGCCGAGTTTTCGTAAGGGATTTTTCATCTCACTTTTATTCTCATGAGATTTATGCTACATTTGCCACAATTTCATTTGAGTGGTGTATGTACTGTCCATTATTTTACTCATTGTGTAATATACTTACATTTCTGAGTATTTATAACAATGTATTATTGTCCTTCTTTCACGGGGTGTATGTTCTGAAAGATACCCATGTCGGTAAGGGAACCTTTCACCCTACTATTTTTAAAAGACTTCTTTTGTTATATCTTTTAATTCACATACTATCATGTAGGGATATTTTCTTCTATATCCTTATTGATTTAAATTTTATTTCCATGAGATGAGATACCCTTTTTATCCCTCATCAACTCATTTTCTAAATTTTGTAGCGATGCCATTAGGCTGTCAAATTTTTGCAAGGGAACTTATGAACCCAAATTTGATTCTTTGGGATAAACTTATACTCCTTGAATATGTAGTTCTATGAATATGTATGAATAACCTCTAATTGTTTTACACTTAATATCCACTTATATTTGGTGTATTTGTTTGTCAAACATAATTATGTAATTGATTTATCCTTAATCTAAGGATACCGACCTTGTAAGGGAATTCGTCTGAATCACCTTTCATTGAGACATTTTTCGTTTTATACACAAATTTCTTTTATACGATGTATAAAACAATTTGACTTTTACGTTTATTCAAAAGGATTCTTTTTATACGAAGCATTTTACTAAATGACAAAGGGGAATGTTTTTGTCGTACGTATGCGGTGACAACGACTTCTCCATCACCGTGACCATTATTTGATATTCGGCTTCCTCTACAATCCATTACCATTTAATGAAAAAATAAATAAAATGTTTTCATTTCATTTTATATTGATATTGAAAATGGTTTTTATAATGGATTTGTTATTTCAATATATTTAGGAGATATATTGTGATCAAAGTGTGGAAATTTTTTCTTTCCATTATATTTGTTTAATGTATTATGATTTTATAATGGTACTTGGACATTATGACGGGTGGTTCCGTGAAAACCAGGATGGGTGGTTACGTTATAACCTCTAATTCATTGGGTATGGAAGTCAGCCGTATGGCTATTTCATAAAGTATGTATGGAAGTTGGCCGAATGGCTATTCCATTAAGTGATATGTGTGGAAGTCGGCCTCATGGTCATTCCACTTAAGTATGTTTATTTCCAATGTTACCTTTATATGTTATGTAATCTTTATATGGGTTTTATGGTAATATTTTGGTTACAGAAGGGTAAGTAATGAACATTTATTCAGTGAAGAGTTTTTACTACGTCGAAAAGGTGAAAAATATCACTTCGATAAAGTATACATGGTTTACTTGTTGTTTTGAAAAACTAACAGTTTTCATTCTTTGTGTATCCCTTACTGCGGTTTTTATGCTCATCCCAAGTTTTTGAAATGTTTTTCACATGACTTAATGTGGAATAAGGTCAAGGATGGGATCAAGGGAAAGTCATGCAACCTAAAACATGGAACTGGACTTGTTTCTTTTTAAGAGTTTTTATCTTATGGAAACTTAGTAAAAGTTTCTACTTTGTAATCTTTTGAGATGTAATAGTTATGTCCTAATTTTCTAAAACTCTAAACCTGAAAAGATCCTCAATGTGAATTATTTTTTTAATTCAATATTAAGGTTTAAGGCCGGGGCCTTATATAAATTTTGTAATGAGACATAATATGTGATTGATTCTACTTAGAGATAAATATTAATCATATCTTGGGGGTTCTATGTGATCAAATCCTTCTGATATTTTTGGTCTAAATTTCATTCTTGAATAATTTTTGGAATTTTAAAAATAGTTATTTATTGAATGATCTCTATTGAAATTTTCGTATAACTAATGAATGTGGGATATTAACATAATTTTTAATTTTTTGAAGGATTTAATAATTTTGGGAAATATTTTATCTTTTTCTAACAATTTTGTTTTTTATTAATGTATATTGATTGTATTAATATCATTTTATTCTATTGGGTATTATGAGATTAACTATAAGTTGATTTTAGTGCTTTAGTAATGAAAACATTAATCATAAATACTCAATGTTTAGAGTGAAAAAAGGAGTTTGTGGTGAGGATTAATTAATGGATCAAATTATGATAATCAAGTATGTATGTTTGCTTATATTATTTTTTTTTGACTATTTAACTTTGTGAAAATTATTTTGATATAGGAAGTTATCCATTAAATTTTCTTACAATAAAATCAATGGTCGTTTAACCCATCAGAGATTAAAATTTATTTGATGGTTTACTCTCTCATGACCATTCTATATAACACTATATCTGTACATAGAAGTTATTTGTCTCTTCTATATGATGTTTTTAACATCCCACCATTATTTTCAAATTAGAAACCTAGTTATGTGTTATTCTAGAAGTCTACATTATTTTCATTTTCTCACTTTTTATATAGATGTTTTATTAACCATTGTCAGGGTGTGGTATTTCAATAAAGTATTTTTGAATGTCAAACCACTAATTAATGATATCGAGTTAAAAATTGTGGTGGTGAAATTTATTAATGGAAGGATAATATAATATACCATTATTTAAATAAGTTAATATTCAATATTATACAAGATTCATAGAATTTTACTTAAATGAACAATGAAATATTATTATTTAAATATGACCATTATAACAAAGCCATTAAATAAATGTGAATTAATTGTAGTAATGTAATTATTAAATATAAATAACTATATAATGGTTAAAATAAATTAACATGTTTTGAGTTATAGTTCGAAAAAAAACTCTAAATTTTTAAAAATACATTTTATTTTTCCAAATATATGTTTTCTTACAATATGAATATTAATGATTTTTATGGGAAAATATTATAGTTATTTTTTATATTTTATAATTTTTTTTTAAGAAATACTTATCAATTTTGAAATCATTATATAAAATTTTGATTATGGTGAAATATTTGTATTTTTTTGAAAATATTTATTTTTTAGTAAATATATAAAAATATTATTTTATTGGAAAACATTATTTTATTTTAAATTATTTACAATTTATTTTCCCAACCTAATGGGTATAGAGATACAACTACCTGAATCCCACCTCCATTGTTTCGGGGATGGGGACAAGTGCCAAAAGGAATAACTAGTATGGGAGACCTTTTCCTAGTGTACCAATACACACGATCCCAACCATATTAATAAAAATGTAAAGATGAATAACAATAAAAATACTACCATTGGAGAATACGATATGCATGTAAAACCTATCGGTAATGTGAGAGTATTATAGTGTAAACTCAAAAGGGGGAGAATACACTCTCATGTAGACATATGTTCCAAGATGAAAAACATGAAACGTAATGCCGAGAGAGCATGGCTATATATCTCCAATACTAGACCACCATATACAATAAAATGAACCAAGGTACCCCTATGCTCCACGATAATCACTACCGTCCTATATATTTTCTCCATAAGACACAAAACATGTATGAATGATCATGTACATGTGAGTATATACATACCCCCCCAAGGTAGAGGGAGATAAAATAAGAGACACGATAGAAGTATCCATCCAAACCAATCACAAGATTGAAATGAAATCCAATAAAAATGATATAGATATATATTCTCATTAAATATTATCAGAAGATTTAGAAATGGGCTATTCATCTCATAACCTATCCTAGAAATGGAGTCATTCATAATTTCCAAATCTCTATAAATTATTCCCAACATCTCATTAGTATGGTGGGTATAACCATCCATATCGACAAACAAATCATCACTATGTCACACATTCATGGGGACTAAATATCAAGTTTGAATAACCATGAACTTGTATAAAATATGGTTTCCAGTCTAGGTATAGATAGAGTACACATTCCCTATGACAAATGGATGGTTCCACTCTATAGATAGAGGAACAATTTTAGGCCCACAAAGTCGAATACCCTGAGAGTGGTGTGAATCAGGGTATGATAGGTTAAAACTACTAAACCTTCAGAAAATTTTCATAGCTAAAACCCACTATTTTCACTTTATCTAATAAAAATATATTAACAAAATTGAAATCATGAATAGAACATTGTTTTTTACTAGTTTTACCCTCAATGGGATACGTGCAAGTAGCATAAAACGAAAATCTTCCAATTTACCAAATCCTATAAGGATCACATAAATAATTACATGTTCGGGAAATATAACTTATATACCTAGGATCACTAACATTAAATGGTTCTTGGTTATCTCAGTGGTTTTCCAAGGGTTACTCATTGAGCCTCTTTCTCTGACTCACTGTCAGTGGAATGTATCACTTTCTTCCTATTCCTTTTCCCACTGCTCTTGGAAGGTATTCACTTGAAAATTATGGACTTGTTGGTTCATTCATAATATCTAATGAATACATCATAAACTATATATAAATTCTTTTTTAAGTTCCTCTTTCATACAGTGATATTTAAAACATTACCCTAGATATATTGGAAACTTCAACCTTCCTCAAAACCATGGGATTTCTTGTGCGAATCATTAACAAATTGCCCACAAAATTTGAGTTTTTGGTGTAGAAATCTAATATTACTCAGACTATCGTAGAAAAACAAATTGTGTGAAGTTTTTATTCTTTTACACAAAATAAATCATGCATGAAACTATATTACTACACAGAAATCCATTCTTATATGGTACTCCCCTTTCATTCAATTATTTTTCAATTCAGTTCCAAAGACATCACTAAATATTAATATCCTAAAATGAGGTGGGTAGCCACTTATATATAAATCCAGACGACCCTGCATGCAAGATCCTCACAATTATTTTTTTTCAAGTGTATATGACCAATTTTCTTCTAAGTAGTGAGGGTTCTGCTGTTATGGTAGAGGACCAATTTGCTTCTCAACATGATGGTTCCACTCAAATGGTAGGGGACTAATGCCCATTTCAGCGGGGGGGGGGGGGGGTCCACTCTAACATTAGAGGAACCATTCCCTTCCCAGCATGAGGGTTCCACTATAATGATAAAGGACTCATTCCATAACCAGAATGTTGTTTAAAGTATAATGATATATATATAGGGGATCTATTATCTTCCCTAGTAGGAGGGTAACAGTCTATATGTTGATAGACATATGGCCCATGTCCTCTCCCAATAGGAGGGTTCCACTGTAATAATCATGTTCATCCAATACCATTATCGATCAATACCTAAAGAATCATATAATTCAGAAAATATAATATAATATCTAAACATCAACTAAAAATTAAACAATTATATTATACATGAAAAAACACTAAGGATTTTCTACTCGTGGTCCAAAATATGTGTACAAAAAATAAGATATATGAGATATAATTTTCTTTAAAAAGAAGGTATATAATAATTAAGGGCCCACACATGTTACTTGTTCCAACTCTAATACCTATCTATTTCCATTACCACTACTTGGATCACTTCCCATGTCTAACTATATGTTATGTTTGTGGAATAAATATAATTCCTCAACTACCCGAGGTCAGTATCATGCTTCTAACCATTACTGTTCACCTTGGTTTGGCATATGCCTATGTATATTGGTTGTTCACAGGTCTGTGTACCCCCTGAGTGCATGCATGGACCCAAAAATTGGGACACAAGATTTGTGTTTGTCCCCTATCGAATGGGATATTTATATCACCCAATGTCCATATTCCCCTCAGCTAAGGGGCTAAAAACTATGTGTTCTAATTTATACATGACATATAGTCATATTTTTTCCCTATTTTGGATCTTTTATCTATGATCTAAAAATAGATTATCCATTTCCATTTAAACTTTAATCTCACATTATAATAAAATTTTAGACATATTATTTTCTATTTCATCCTTCTTATGGCTGGTAATAGTTATCTACTGATTTATTGTGGTTTGTATCACACCATGCATGCCTCCCGTCAAAGTTGTTTGGTCCCAGATCCCAGGTGCACAAGAATAATACCCCAAATCCCAAAAATTACATTAATCTATCATAAAAGTTATTATTTATTAATCACTCACTTATCTACCATGAATTCCGGTATCCATTCAATCTCGATCCAACTCGGTCATATTGAACTCAGATCCCATATGCCAATTAGTGATGATTGAAAAGAATAATAGCTTAAATGAACATAAACCCACGTTGAAACAATCAATGGACAATAATTCATAGCAAAATAGTAATTATATATGATACATGGGGTGAAAAATCATGGAACATTGGGAATTAATATGATAAATATATAAATCTGATATGTGGGTGCATGAAAAGGCCCAAAGGAATGCAAATCAAAGAATTGGAATGGATCCTGGTTTATAATTAAATCATAGGGGATAAAATAAAGATATGATGTTTACTATATCAATATTTCACCAATTTATGATGAATGAAACAAATATTGATGAAAAAGGAAGACCAATTGTGTTCATTGACCCACGGTTTTCCTGGATCCGGTTTTTGATCATCGCCCAATCTTGATCGACCAATGAATAACTGTGGCTCCTCCTCTCAGTTGTCCTTGTTTTATAAAATGTGTATTTTTAAATTCATTATAAAATTATATTGATATGGTAAATAATATAATATAATTATATTAAAATAATTAAATTAATTAATTTATGTAATTGAAACACACCTTCCAATTGTTGCATTATATGAACATCCCTTACAGACCAACATTAGGTCATTTTTAGGGAAACTGTCACATTATGAAGTCAACCATGTTCCCAAATTTTATTTTAGAGAATTTATTTTATTTTTTTCGCATTATTTTATTACAATTACATGTTCATGATATAAAATATATTTAATACTTTTATAAAATTATATCAAGGCACAATGGGCCTTGGAATCACACTGAATCTCATATTCTAGAACTGAATATAATGTACAGATATATTTCAATGTCTGAAAAGGAATAAATAGGGTCATTAAATTATTACCCCTTTAATATTTTAATCCAAAATTTAAAATAATAAGAAAAAATATGGTATATAGAGCCTGCATCTAGCTGTAACGTTTCTATGAACTCTATGGTATGCTCCCATGTTTCCACAATACACAAACCAATGGAATGGTTGGTCCATGTAAGATCATCTTCTATCAATCCTCAATTTTCAATGGTTTCTACATGAAAGTATCTACATCCCCAATTTTATACTCTCCCTATTCAATATAGTGGATGGGGTTGTGCACACATCTTCTCAGTTTTGACACATGGACGACATTGTGCACCCACTCAGATTGTGGGGGTAAGGTGGGGTGGTACGAAAATTTTCCAACACTCTGCATGATCTTGAAATGCCCGATGAACCTTATTGATATCTTGTGACCATTGTTGAGTCTCTTCAACCCTCCTCATGTGGAGACTCTTAGGAAAACTTGGTCTACGATATCAAGCTCAAAGGTCCTATAACGTCGATTTGTATACAATTTCTTCCAACTCAGAATTGTCTTCACGTATTCAAGAATTATTTGGACCTTCTCTGTCATCACCCTCACCATCTATGGTCCAACCATATATGCCACTCCAATATCATTCCAACATAAGGGTGACAGTTAATTTCTCTCATTAATTTCGTCAAAAGGTATCATACCAATTCTATAGTGGTATCTATTATTAAATCAAAACTCTATACAGGGAAAGTGATCCTCCCATCTGTGGTCGAATTCTAAGTTAACAAACCTTAAAATATTATTTGTAACCTAGATAGTACGCTTATTCTACAATTTTTTGTGGTGGTGGAAGGATTTAATCTTCCTTATCTAGGTCATGAATTCCTCATACAACACACTATCCAACATTGATGTAAACCTCAATTCACAGTCAGATATAATCATCGAGGGAACCCCATGAAGGTGAATAGTCTACCACCTGTACAACTACCCCAAAATACCCACTGAAATTTTCTCCCTATTATCATGTAATTATGTTAACTTTATGTTTCAACCATGTGTGACCCAAATGGAATCAAGGAACCTCAGTTAATATGCATTCACTATGGCAATTTCCATGAATATTCCATCTCATTTCCATTATTCCATCTCAAGAGGCTGCAAAAAACCTATAGAACATTGTTCCCATGCATTACATGCATACATGTGAGGAACTAAGAGATGATCTCTCATAGAATATGCATCATTAAAACCCACAAAAACTAACGTTGAAGGTATTTGTACCTAAACCCCACATTCGGATGTAATGAAAATAGATATTTTTTTAAATTCTCTCATCACATCCTCCAACATCATGACAGGGGCTACCATACTTCCTAGAATAGGGATGATGTAAATAAAACCTTTATAAAATCCATTTGGTGATTCTCATGAGGATATCTGGTCACATAAGATCTCAAAGTCAATTTATCCAAATTGGGACTCTCTCATACTCTAGAGGTGTGGTGTATTAAACACCATCGACTAAAGAAATGTTACACCCTCCTTATCAACCATGGTTAGTTTCAATGAATCCAACTACATTGAAACCTCCTAAAACAAAAGAGCCTAGGAAATCCTTATATATGAATATTAAACCACATTTTCTTTCCCATGAGTATATAATATCTCAAATTCATAGTCCTATAGGAAATTAAAGAAGTTACTTTGTCATAGGTTTAGGTCCCTAAGTATGAAGAGATACCTATTAATATAATGTTTTGAGTAAAAACAATGAAACCTTCCAAAAGATAGTGCCTCCAACTCTTCAGAACGAAGAATACCACTACCATATCTAGTTCATGAGTAAATTAGTTCTACTCATGGAGTCTCAATGGCCACAATCCATATGTTTTAACTTATAATCTCTATGTTGACACACCTCTGATCCATGTTCTATATGCATCATAATAGACTACATACTCTATTCCCTCATTTGGTAGTCTCAATACAAGAGAACTCATTAGCCTCAACCAAAACACCATGAAATATATCTATAACTATTTGATCAATGTAAAAATTTTCCCTTTTCATTTCATAGAGGTCAAAGGGGATTTAATCCTAGAGAAGTCTTTAAAAAATTTCATGTAGTACCTTTCCAATCCATAAAATCATAGCACATCTTACTTTCTCTTGGGTGGATCCCAAGAAAGTTCTACATTGATCATTGATGGGTCCACAAACAATCCATGATCTAATATGAAATTCTCTAGAAACTTACCATCATGGATCCAAAACCTGAACATGAATTCCTTACCATAAAGATGGTTCATACAATGAAAATCTAGGACAATACTCAAGTTCTCTATATGATGCTTTTCTAACACATAGTACATATGTATGTCACCAACAAAGACTTCCATTAATTAGTCCAATTATAAATGGGATATCTAGTTCATTAAATTGATAAACTCAATATGAATATTTTTCACAATGAAATGAATCACTATGAAAAAATATTTTCCATTGACACATAATAATTCTAGCTTCAAAATATTAGCCTTGAAAAATCTTAACTGGCAGTAGACCGACCTGTGGTCAATCTTTGTGAACCATCCCTTCACTCAAAACTGATCAAATAGGTCATAAATCCAAGATAAAGGGTAAATAATTATTTTCATTTCCTACAGCAGGAAATTATAATACACATAAATATGTAATATCTCATCCCACTTTTTCATGAAAAAAAATTGAACTAACAAAAGGGACACATTGGATCTAATATAACCCTTCTATCAGAGGTCCTATGATTATAACTACAGCTCTTGAATCTCAGTAGGATCCATTTCACATGACACAGAAGATATCATATTCATCTCAGGATATAGGTTGATGAAAAAATCCATGTAATTCAATATATGATTTCCCAATACATTTTTAGGGACGAATTCAATAAAATAATACACATATAGTGAAATAAAGATGCCAAAAGATCCCAATATACCAAGGGTTGAACATACCAACTGAAGAGTGATAGATTTTATCTTCCAGCAATGAAAAATCTCGTCACTATACCATATGATATCACTCACTCAGAAATAATAGCCTCATCCCATCAGTTTGAATGTATCTAAATCATCTATGGTGATAGTCTATTTTGGATTTAAGAGTGTAAAAAATCCATACACAAGATAACATCATAAGGTGTATTCATAATGGTCATAAGTTCCAATGAGAACCACCCTCTAGTAAGAGATAGATCATACATCTAGAAGACAAAATATATCAAATATGTGTCCCGTATAAGAACCTCAAGGCCAAGATGATGGGCCAAATCCTGAACCGGGAATTTCGTCTCTCAATATATGAGTACATAGATTAAGGAATGAATCACACCTCTTTCTACATTTACTAAACAAATAGTATAACAAAAACATATTTTACCCCTATTCATCTTGTCTTCCATAAGATCATATGCTTCCATAGACTACAAATATCCATAGCTTTAACTATTATCTCCCTGATATTGATATGGGATTTCTAGTATTACTGGAGAGAGTAGCTAATAACATCATCCCCTACCAAGATATACTTACCATAGAGCCCCACCTTCTTCTCTACCAACTCCTCCTCCCTATTGGCCACCATGGCCATGCATAGGAGAAACGATGTCATGGAACTTCCTCTTCCATGGAGGTTCATTCACTATATGCATTCTCTCTCAACACTTCAGGTTATGAAATAAAATTACTTGTGAACTCACAGAATACATTCATAATAGTACCCCACCTTGGAAAACCCTAGACCGATATGAAATCCATTTGAAACATGACAACATTTCAAAGTCTAATCATAAAATCGTCTCATGTGATGAGATCCTACTAGCTGGTTCCTGCTAGCTTCTATTGATTACTCATCCCCATGATGTTCACTTTCAGATCTAGTAGTGTGGTGTCCCTTTGACTAGAATCTTTCAGTTATCAACCCCTAGTATAATACTCCAATATATGTGTGAATTCATAGGGTACCACACTAGCACAAATGACACTACAAATACCCTATTCAATCTTTATCACATGAAAGTACCCATATCAAATAATTTTGACAAAATATCACAAAAGGTTCATAAACATCACAACACAATCAGAAACTATCATCCCTATATTAATAACCTTCACGAAAACCCTAATCCTAATTGATAACTATTACGAGGGGTATTAATCCTCACAAAATAACTGCTAGAATTTTGTCCATGAGAGTATCGACTGCTCATGAATCTTCATAAGTGTATTTCAGCAGCACCCACCTTCTCATTGAAAAATACTAGCTGGATATGTGAAAACATGATCTTTTAGTGTTATTTTAAGAAGGAAATCAAAGATCACATACTCTAGCCAATCCTATACTCCCTTGGGATCTTCCTCACTGAAGAACCACAGTAGAGACTGACAGAAGAAATTGTAGAGTGCGCTATGTACTGGGAAAAAATTCATCAATGTGTCCTGTTGATATGTATTATGTGTGATTTTATTATATATATTTCTAGATGAACACAAATCAATATGGTTGGTGTTTGAAAAACACATGTTTTTAAGGTGATGCAATTTCCCAGTGTTGCCAAATGTTTTGGCCTAAAAATCATGAGTTTCTGTTTGGAAGAGGAATGTTTTCCTCATAGGATTAAATGGAATGATGAACTAATAATTAAATAATAAAAACAATGGAACCACATACCTCAAAACATGGCCTTCATACCATTTCTAATAATGGTTCACAACTGCATTCCGGTCAGTGGGAACGATACTTGGAGTGATAGAAATTGTTTGTAGAAATGGTCTATGGTGAAGTGAGTGATGTCTGTGGAATGTGTGATGGTTCATATAATAAAATAAGATAATGATGTTGTATATGAAAAAAATATGTATGAAGATCATCCTGGAAAAATGGTTTGTGGAATGGTTGTGGCTTGCAGTAAGTGGATCAGTATGCGGTGGAGGCTGTACGGAATCAAAGATATGGTAAATCATTGATTAGTGAATTCTAGGGATATCTTTTCTTATATAAGGTTTAATAATCCCACCCATTAGATATGATATCGAGAATCATTAGATAACATCAGTTTGCTTTAGGAATTCGGTGAATTATGAAAGTGGTTTGCTGAAAGAAATTTTTCATAGGGTGAAGAAGTTTGTTGAATAGTTTGCAAAGAGCGTCCGAAAAAAGAAAATAGTTCATAGATAGAGGGTGGTTCAAAGAGGAAGAGGTATTCTATGGAAGGAGAATATTTCTCATATAGAGGATATAATGAAGAGACTATTTATGGAAGCAGTTTGTTGAGGAGGTACGTAGAGTTGGTACATAGAGGCAGTACACGATAGTGATGAAAGAGGAAGTCTGTTAATTGGGGGACTTTTGCGGAAGCAACTGTGTTATGAGGATGAGACATTATGCATAAGAAACCATCCACACAGTATTTGTGAGGATCAGGTTGATCATGGAACACTCAAGGAAGATTAATAATGCATCAAATCATTTTTTGAAAGTATTTTTTTGTATCTAAAAATACCTAGGAAGGTGGAATTTATCTATGGGTGAAAAATGAACTTCAATAGAGAATCTACCTACAGTTGAGAATGTGACATTCATTCACATAAAGGGACCAAAATTTCCATTAAATATGTTTAAACTACTGGTCTATAAACCGCGAGTGGATTCCTTTCCCAGAGTCGTGGGAAAAGGAAGTGGAATACAATGACCCTTTCCACCGGTAGTGAGATGGAGAATGATCCATAGAGAGTGCCCCATGGGAAAAAAAGTAATAAGACCCTAAACCTTGTAAACGAAATTATCATGGACATAATAGATCTAACAAGAACATTTTACTCCTTATTGGTTGGGAGCCTTAGTGAATTCGGTACATCGGCACACCACCATTCTATGTTCGTTGGACGTAGCCTAGTGAGGGTGAACCATGATAAAATTGACATGTCTCATGCATTATTTAAATTCTATCGATAATTTCCATTGAGAAATAGAGTGAGAATATTGTTGTTTAATGATGATATAATATCTAACAGGGAAGAAATTTCAACCTATCATACCCTGAATCACCCCCCTTAGGGTATTCAACCTAATGGACCTAACACTTATTCTATGACCATACTAAACATATAATATAGGTATTAGCTATTTATCAATAGGAAGGGGTAATTCTAACTGTCCTTCTAGATAATATATCTCACTAGAAGGACGTTAAAGAGAACAATCATCACTCATTGCGTCAACATCATTATCCAAAAATAGTATCATGATTGGATTTCATCATGGAGACATCATCAATATTTAATCATGATGTATCATGGTTATATGAGAATATAGATATAAATTTATTTGGAAGAGGAAGTGATGTCATGATTCTTAATCCTAAATAATTCATATACCAATTATTCCTACAACCAATGTCATTATATACCAAATTAACAAGTAGGTGTTCTGATTTCTAACGTATAGGATATGTTGGTCATAACACTAACACTGGGTTTCCTATAATAAAAGCCTCATTCAAGAAACCTTGATACCATCTCTATAAATCCCAACCAATTATATAAGGGAACTTATACAAAAAATACAATGGAATAACACAACTCTGATACCAATCTAACATGTCCCAAACTATCTGGGCTCGATCCACGACTACCCCAATCCCACCTAAATAGGACAATGTCTAGAAAAAAGCGATGGAAGGAATATGTAATATGGGAGGCCATTCTGTAGTGTAAATATATTCAATAAATGGAAAATAAGTATACATAGATTGATAGGAATAATTATAATAAAGGAATTATCTAGAGAATAAAATATGCAATTAAAAAATCTAGGTGAAGAGAGAGTACAACATCATAAACTCAATATTAGAAGGGTTAAAAATACATGCCCAACCAGAAAGAATTACCATCATTAAAAAATGGAATAACAATACTTAGAGAGCCCTTCTATTAATCTCTATAACCAGACCACCATACATGGCCAAATACACTAAGGTATCACTATGTTCATATGTAATATCTTCCAACTTCTCCACTGTCAGCATAAGACATGACTCATGTAGGAAAATCCTATGTATTTCTGATTATATAAATACCTAGTAGAACACCTTGAACGATTAGGGGATGAAATAAGATACAAAATTGAAGTATATATCTTAATTGTATAAAGAGATAAACAAAATCCAATAATAATGATTCACATATATATCCTCATAAAAGAAACCTAGATGTGAGTCAAAGAGGATATCTATCTCCCATCCCATCCAATGAAAGAAGTGTTCCATTAGTTAAAAAAGACTATATATGATTCCCATTATACCAAAAATCTACTAACAAGAATCATCAATATCAAGAAAAAGCCATGTAATATACTTTGTAGTTGAGGGGAGAAAATATCTATGTAGGGGAACCATACCCTAGTATAAAAGAAAGGTTCCATTTTTTGGATAGATATAGGACTTTTTACATTATTGAAATAAGGTTTCAACTTTATTGGTGGAGGAACCATGACCTGACTCTAGAGGGCAGTTCCATTATACTAGTAGAGGATCCATTCCCTACCCTATAGGAGGGCTCTACTCTAATAGTATAGGACCCAATCCCTACCAAGAGATAGGCTTTTACTCTATTGGTAGAGGACCCATACCCAACCTAGTATATATTTTATACTCTAAAAGTAGAGGATCCACTCCCATCTGAGTAGGAGGGTTCATATCTAGTGGTATAATGATAGAGGAAACATTACCTCTCCCAACATGTGGGTTCCACTCTAATTATTGATATACAAAGGAATCATTTTGTATCCATATATGATGGATCCACTCTTATAATCTTGTCTAATCGCTACCATCTTCGAGTGCCTACTAAATAAGGGTCACACCAAGAAAATCAAACATCATATCTTTAAATCCATTATGAATGAAAATATCATGTTTTTATTGGAATAAAACATAGGTTAGTATGCACACCTTCAAAAATCCATGACTAAATGAATGAGACATGAGAGTTATAAGTTTCATAAAAATTGTGGGTACATCTTGTGCAAGGAGACCCACATGACATGTCATCCCACTCTGATGCCTAGATAAGTCATTCTCTAATACAAATATCACATCCCATGTATCTCTAAAAGGAATGTGATGGGACTACATGACATGCCTCATTCACATGGTGTCATGCCCATGCTTTTGGCCATGTCTGTGTACAATGATCATGTTCATGTCCATGTACACTGGTTGTAAACTCTTTTCGTGCCTATGTATATGTACAATAATAGTACACAATTGTTTTCTAGTTCCTTATAAAAAATTTTCTGGGGTCCCACACAACATGTAATACAAATCTTACCCAAATACCCAAACATCTGAATCCAGGGGAAGCAATTTGTGTTCTATTAATACTACAAAGACTGTAGTAAATGTTTCCCCAGAAATCCATATCCACTATATACTATCCAAAAATAGATTATTTACTGATTATCCTCTTAAATATCACCTTAATATGAATGAGTAATCTTCCATTAATCGATTCTGGCTCTTAGGTGGCTAGAAAGAAGTATCTGATGATCTACAGTGGTCAGTTTCACACCCTCTCCTCCTTCTATGAAATTCATTTAGATCCATATCATACATGTATGGGAATGATCACCCAAATATTTAAAATCATTCTAACAAATCCTGTATTATTCTATCCATTCATCACACATGAGTCTTCCTTGAGTATGGGGTTTTATTACACTTCATCCTGCCTGGAAATGTTGAACTAAGACCCCATATGCCAATGGGTGAAGATTCCAATGAACTATGGGTAAGAGTGCATAAACCAAGGGTAAAATAATCATTATCTAAGAGTTTATGGGAAAAAATAAATTGGAAATATCTTCAGATAGAAATAATGGTACATTTTAAATTAATTGAATATATAAATAATTATGACACATAAATTCTGGAAATGGCTCAAAAATGAAGAACAAAGAAGAGGAATGATAATGCTCAGTCATTTAGTCATAAGGTAATAAATCCACATATGAAAAGAACTACCATGATATTGAATTGTTTGATAAAGAATAATGTTGCTATTAATGAATAAAGAAGATCTATTTCATTAATTTCAGCTCGGTTCACTGTGATCTAGTTGCTGATCTGTACACGATCGTGATCTACTAATGAAGAATGATGGATACTACTTCCAATTGTATAATGGTTATATTGATAAAACTATATATTCTTCCAAATATATTATTTATATAAGATATTTGATATGTTAATTTGAACTAAAATAATAAAAATAATTAATTAATTCAATTTCAACACACCCACACATAGTTTCTTTATCTAAATTTCTTGCACCAACTAACATTACATCATGCCTTGGAACTACTATAAATTTAGTGTATGAACATGATTTATAGCCATGGATATAGGTCCTAAAACATTTATATAGGTATTATCCATAGTTGTGGGATCCTTTTCTCTTATTGGAATGAAAATAGGGCCACTAATACAGCCCCAATTTCCATCATGGCATTAGACCTATACCCAAATTTTGTAACTCTAGCTCTATATCCAATACCACATATGAAACAATTACATTAGAAATAGAGATAGAGTTTCCACAATGTCACAAGATCTATAGGAACTATTTAAAACCATTTCTATATTCATCAATGGAATAACCTAAATCTATGGTTTCAAAATTTGTGTGTAGGCTAATAACCAAAGTTCAAACCGTGGAAACATCTCTAATGCCATGACTTTGAACCGTGGAAATAGCATACACAGTATAGATAAAAGAATAAATAATCATAGGATGAATGAAGCTTTTCAATGGTAATTTTATATTAATTTATAATGGTGATATATATTGATATTTTACATATAAAATCCATAAGTGAGATTAAATCAATGATAAAAATAACCCTCAATGATATAGAATTCATATCGACATGAACTATCCTATGCATTTAAAATATCTAAATGAACTATCCTATCCATTTCAACGACCCCATCAAAGAATAACATGAATTATTCCACCATTCACACCATCAATTTGGAAACTGTGGTTCCATATGGCCTTTTGGACAAAACCTATAATCCCTTGATGGATGTGTCCTTCAGATATTTCCCTCTTGGATGATGTTCCTATATTCACTCCACAACAATAAGAAAAAAATAAGGCATGAATTATTCATTTCATATCATATAATTCATCGAAACTGAAATTATTTAACTTAGTCACAGAAACATAGAGTTTGAGAGTTCTATAACAATAGAATAACTATCTAAATTCCCTAAAAAAAATTCACATTCGCTTCCGTTGGATGAAATATCTAATAGATAAGTCAATGGATGGTCAGATCCTACCCGATAACAAATCTAAGAACAGTGACCCAAATTTTTTTTATAATGCATGATTAAAATCCATATTGAACATACAAATCAGTTCTATCCATTGTTTTTTATAATGAACCAAAACAAATGGATGAGGTAAAATATGTTATTTACCACATCTAGAAGAATAAATCCAACTAAAAATAATTCTAGAAAAAGATTACCTGAATAATTATGGGAACCACATTGGGGTGGTGGTACCTATAGTCATCTAATGGTTGTGTCACCAAATATCCTTTAATGGATACATATTTCTCATCAACTTCATGGGAAAACTCATTAATCACATGATGCAGTTTAGTACCCATAGAATGTAAAAGATGTTATAGTGGTTCACTTTGTAAAAGTGTAACATGAGAATGAATGTTTATAGGAATTTTAATCTTTATTATATAACTAAAATGATTTGTTACAATACGTTCAATGAAGGTAGTGAATGTTATCTAAAAATACACATGCCAACCACCATTGGAAAATAAGAACATGAAATATTTTAACACTAAGTATATTCATTTACATATACAAATCATGATCATCATTTCCATGAAACATTCACTAGGATATCATATAAAATTGAATGTGTTTATTTTAGTATATTGTTATATTAAATTTTATCTTTTTCAATATTTACTAACATTAGGGTTATCTAGATTTATTAGCATTGTTTCACACATACAAACAATGAAAAAGTGGAACATGTTTTATGTATTATTTTAAAATTCATCCCCTCACTACTCTATTTTTTCTCTCCCCAATTCAATTCATCATTTAAGTTTAAATGTTTATTCTGAAAGAGAAATTTCACTTACTTTTTCTAACTACATACCATAAGTGATAAATTCAATAATCATTTTTCAACAAATGTTATCTAATGAATTGTGGGACTTACCCTGTGAAGATGAAAGATTATTTAATACACAATCATTACATTTTTTAGGTTTAAATGTAGACCCATTACACTAACATTTATATGGGAATAAGATAATTATAGTTAAAACATGAAATTGAATTTGTGTCAGTAATATTATATTAGAAAACTCAGGTACACCCATGTTTGGGGGAGACAGAGTGAGAAATAAATAATAAAGAGAATCATGAATGAAAGACAATATAAGCTTAAAAAACAATGAGAAATGAGAAACACACCATAATTAATAATAAATACCTACTAAAATTGATGAAACTAATTAAATAAAAATAAATCCAAATAATACATCTTAATTAATTTCAAAAATTGATGAATTTATTTTTTAACACATAATAATTAACGCTTAAAAATTCTGTGAAATATTTATAAATAATATAATCTATAGAAATTTAATGAATCCATAATTAAGAGAATATTTATGAATTTTAGGAATGAAAAAACATCAACTTTGGTAGATTAATCACCTATTTCAAAAAACTTTCATGAAATCTGCCTCAAGTGAATACATCAGGTAAATATTAAAATTAAAGAATGGGTTTTCCCAAGAATTGGTATATAGGAAATCCCAATTATAATCACTAAATTATCAGAAGATATTTGTAGAAAACATAAAATACCTTAAATTTTCCATGATGAACCCAAGTTGTAGTGTGGAATAATTAGGCTGGTTCATGAAAGCATAAAATTGCTTGAAAAATGATTATAGAAAAATAAAATAAATATGCACATAAACTACATAAATTAGTTTTTTCAGAACACATATTATTTATCAAGAATGGATAACTTATTAAAAAATAGTATATATTCATGAACATACCTACCTGAAATAATAGTTGTTATTCAAGGACATTTATTGGTGTAATAACATAATCACCCTCTTGAATATATACATGCTTAGATAGATCATAATAGTTGATAAAAAATAGGTCTACATGAATATATAACATAAAAATAGTAGTTTCCAAGAAAATATATACCACCTCCCATTTATCATATTAATTTATCAAGAACTGGTCTTCTTGAATATATAAATAACATAAAACTGTTGTTTTGCAACATGTGTTATTTAAATAAGTGGCAAAAAATGATTTTTCCAATGTAAAAAATTTCAACAAAACAACTTGTCAGAGGAGGAGGGTGGTATATTATGAGTATGTGTAATTGTAACACCCCATCTTTTTATGGATAAATTATTTTCGAATAAAATAAAATTTTCATTTATATCTCACAATGCACTATGTCAAACATTCCTTTCACACTAAAAAAAATAGACATATGTTACACGAAACACTGAGTTGGTGTATGATACCCACATCATTGAGTATAGATTTAGTTCACTTAATAAAAGAAATATGTTTTTATTATATTATAAGTAACACCATAGGAATATTTCACTACACAAAACACTGATTTGGCTTGCATTACACGCAAGAGCGGCCTTCCTCGATATCTTGTGTTGTACGCTATACTGAGTTTCACTAAAAAATGATATATTATTAAAATATTATTATTTAATGCGATATAAACTATCCATTATGAATATTATTAACCAAATTTTTAATTTTATATAACATTAAAATTCATATTATGTATTTTTTAGAACATGATATAAGAACAAATTCAATTCTTTGGATACAAGTAATAATTTTCAAACAAAAAATATGCATTTTTTCTTCTTTTTGAGGGATCACCAATTTCAAATATATTATTTTACTCATTTATATATTCTATATGAAATAATAAACATATTTTTGGAATCGGTACATCAAAATCTAACTTGGTTAAAATTTTGGTATTTTTCTGATAAAATTCATATTCCGATGAATAGTTAAAAATAATGAATTTTAATTCTAAACTTCATTCTTGTCTTATTTATTTATATAGTTAAATCATATATATAATTTCTTATAAAATTTAATTGGATTATTTTTTATCATTTAATCCAATTTTTTTCGTTGGAAGTAATCTCACACTTAAATTGTGAAAAAATACATCAAAATATTTTGATAAGTTTTTGCTTTTTAAAAACACGCTTTTTGGTTTTTGACAACATGAATTAATTTTAAATTAATTACTGCCAATTGTATATTTTGAAATATTAAAAATGGATTCCATAATTTTAATATGTGGGTCCAAATTATTTTAATAGGTTACTTTTATATATTCAGGTATTATGAATAGTGACTATAGTAGCTTGTATTTACCACAGTTAAAGATAAATTGGATAAATTAGGGTATCTAATAATATGATAAAGATTATAAAATTACCCTAACACCTACTAAAATCATATTGGATGAATTAATGTCAAAAACTATCACATATGGGCTATAATTGATTCATTTAATGTACTTTTTTCTATGAATGTTTTGTAATTATAATTAAGACAAAAGAAGGTGACAACATGTCCCTCCCATATATCTTATATGTAAAATAATTTTAATATAGTTATTAAAATGATAAAAAAAATAATAAAATATTCATAAGAAATATAATTAAATTATATACATAATTTGAAATTATTTATAATTTTTAGAGGTTAATAAATTACCATTAATGATGAAACAATAGTATTGTTGATGTTTTTTATTGATAGAAATATCAAATAAATGGTTTTAAAAATATCAAAATAAATATCATATGAACTAATTAATTTGATCCGATTTTTTTATAAGTGACTATGAAATCATAGGAGTGTATTAAATATTTTGGTTAGAATTTATCTTCTATTTTAATTTTATTAAATGTCAAATAATTAAATAGTGTCAAAATTGTAACTATTGATATTTTATGAAAATGAAATATTATTAAATTATTTAAAAATAATAAAAATAATTAAAAATTACATAGTGAGACTTATAATATATAAAATGTCATAAATTATCCAAATATGGACAATTTAAAACACATAAGTAAATATTTAAAACAATTTAATATTTAGAATATTATTACCACAAATAAAATTAAATAGATTAAATAAGGATAAATCAAAGTTATAAAATTGAAAATAAAAACAACACATGTATAAATTTTATTTTATGAAGGGATTTCGTCCAATAATAATCTTATATTAGAAATATTTGTGTGTGGGAGAATAATAACCAGAAAATGAGTTTATAATAAATCATCAATTGAAGACTTTATAAAGGTGACCCTCCCCTCTCTTATAAAAGGGAACCTCCCCTTTTCTTTTAATGACACCTTAAAACGCCTTTTTCCTGAGAAAAACCTTTGAAAATAACCTCCCAAAAAACCTCCCAGAGTTCTTGAGGCCAATCTTTTTTCATAAGGCCATCGTATGGAGTCTATTTGTGAATACCCAAAAGAGATACATAAAAAAGAAGAAGATGTTTTATCACCTCGTTCAAATTTCTATTCTTCTTATACTGTATTTTGTTATGTTTTTTGTTTATTTAATAAATAAATACAGTATATAATACATGATTATTTTTTATTATAATTCTATAAAACATTATATCTCTTTTTATCCATCCTTTTAATAACAATGTCACCATGTGTGCGTACATGCGTCTTACCGTCTCAATGTCATGGTGTAATATTTATTCAACAATACTTAATTTGGATGGTTATATTTAAGAGTATAAAATATATAAATGATGAATATATATTAATAATAAATATTTAAAATTCATAATCCATCCAATTATTTAGAATTTAACAATCAATTGAATGATATAATCGAGCATGCGTGCGTACTACTTACCGTATCCACGAAGCGATGAGATTTATTCTCAATATTAACAATCAAATAATGATTATAAAGTATATATAATATATAAGAATGAAATATAAAACATAATAATTATATTATATTTATGTATATATGTGTGTGTGTGTGTTTCATTTACTTGATTCTATTCAAGTCAATTAGGAAACATAAACTTCATTCATCCATACGTGCGACCTACCATCCGCTTAAATGGTGTATTATATTTCATTTATCTATCTATAATACATATATAATGAATATATATGATATATAAATCAATTTTTACATATAATAAATAATTAAATTATTATATAAGTAATAATATCATAAATGAAAAGTCAAAACACATATGAAAAATAAAACGATTTTTACCCACAACATCGCTTTAACAGGGAATTGATAAATTAATGGGTAATATAAATTCATAAGTGAATAATATTTTATGTATTAAATATTATTATGGGTTTTCTAGAATCTAATAATATGATTAAAACCACAATACATGAGTTTTAGACACATAAAAAAGAAATCGTCTCTAAGGTAAGCGATAATTATGCAATCTCATTATTTTTTATATTGTTTATACGTAACCATTTACTACGGTATATTAATCATCCAGATCCATGATTAATAAATATGTAATATTATTTTTGTACTAATACTAATTTTTAAAGTAAATTTTAACCATTAGTGAATTTTAATGAAATGGTATAGATGGAATCTTTCTTTCTTTTTCCATACGAGGTACTTTTTGACTTTTCCTGTAAGAGTAAGAGAAAAATGTTTTTTTAACTTATACTACATGAATAAATTTTTACTTATATATAATTAATTATTAACATGAAGAATCTTCTACAATATTTTAAGTTTATTTTTAACTAAAGTATTTTTTTAAAATAGAATGATATTTTCATAATAGAAATCATTTTTGTAGAAGAAATGATATTTTACGGAGGAATAAAGATCAAGTTTATTATAGAAATCATTTTACTTCTTAGGTGACAAAGGGTTATGTTTATATCCTTTTTATTATTTTATTTTATTATTTTAATGATGTAATTATTTTTTTGAAATCCATTTATATTATATGTATTGTGATATGATGGAATGATTTTTAAGAAACACATTTTCATTCCTGGGATTATGATATGGTGAATGTTTTTTGTTTTGTGGAATATTTGTGAATATTTTATTATGAGGTTGTTGGTACCTATATATTCATCTAATGAATTGGATAAATATTTATATCTCATGATATATACATGAATAGATAGTAATTAAATCTTGTTCATTAATACATGGCTCTAATGACAATTAAATCTAGTTCAGTAATACGTGGAAGGAACAACATATTAACCCAGTACGATAATGGAAATTTTCCACTACGATGGTCTTGGATACAATGCCTTAGATATATGGAAATATTATTTTGTGGTTATTTGTTTTTCCAAGAATTCCATGTTTTATCCCAATTCCGTCATTGTCAATTTTTCATTATGATCCATATCGTAGGTACGACTGAGATTTATTTCATGACTCAGGATTTTGTATTTTAGATTTATGTTCATGTTTATACATTGTTATGTTTATGGTTTTTCTTCCATGTTTACCCTTAATATGAATATTATCACACCATTTTTTTATGTTTTCTTTACCCCAAGATATAAAGAAATTTTTTAGGCAGGAAAACTATAGGGTAAGATCTAGGTGGGTGATGATGAAGAACCATCGCAATGTTAAAAGATTATGTTCCATGTTTCCAAAGACTCTAAAAAACGGTCTATGGGAGTATTTTTGTGTCATGTATTATGTATTCGACAAAATAAAGAAAATATATAGTTATGTGAGGATTGGTTCATTACAGTTGGTATTAGAGTGAAGGTTTATTTAAGCTTTGGAAAAAAGGATGAAAAAACTATAGTGAGATCCCTATAGATATTTCTACGGTATGTCTAGGGATTTCCCTAAGGGTATGTCCAACTATTTTCAAGAGACCTAGAATTATGGTAACTATCATGAATAATCTAGGATTAAACCTATGATGTTAGAGAATGAAAATTCTCCCCCCTTTATTAAGTTGTTTTACTAGTACTATTTTTTCCTCTCACACTATTTTTGGGGTTTTAGACGATAGTAGGAACCCGAAGGAATCATGTTAATGATCAATGCATTTGGTAATGCAACTATTTTCCTCCTGATCAACCAAAATAAAAGGTAGAAGGAATGAAAAAAATTTGTGATGTAATTACACAAGATATGAATCATTCGGGACTCCCAAAATGACCTGAGAGTGGAATGATATTCTATTTAGTCTTTCATGTGGAAATGTACAACTACTTTCAGTGAGTATTCTGATCAACTTGTTTCTGAACAATAGATTAGTACCATTGAAAATATATTTTCCATCATTCTCTGTTTGGAAAATGGAAAATTCATTTGGGATGATTAACTTTTACGATGTGAAGCAGAACAAAGGTGGATTCTCATAAAAAATACAGGGCATGAACGTGAAATAGAATATATGGAATGTGATGAGTTCAATAACTAAATTTTCAATAAGTAAATCCCTCGTATTATACGAACAAATATAGAAAAGGATAATGATAAATCTTTAGGTATATATGATGAAAATGTAACAAGACTTGAAAGGTATGGTTCTGGTATTATCATTCAACCTGAAAGTAATATTGATTGATTCTTCAATATAATAAAACAATTTTTTTGAAGTGAATTACCTATAAGAGACATTAGTAGCTATGGATAAATTATGCATTGTTCTATCAAGGTAGAAATATAAGTTGGTGTAACATATCAATCTCATGGTTTTGAAAAGAAAAGATATATGGAGTACAAGGGAAAATATCAAAATAATGGTGAAAGTAAGATGAATGTTTTATTATGATAAATGTGTGGAAATAAGCATAGTAGAGATTTCCATAAAGGGACTAGAAAGTTTTTTCTGTCTGGAATAGAATATCATTGAGTAGTTGAGTGCCGAAGTGATTAGAAATTTTTTGACAGTGATGTACATTGTTAAAAGACTATAATTAATTCCCCACCCACACTTCCATGCTACATTTGCAAGGAAATGGGAATTTTTCTAACCAATTCCCAAATCCATGGGTTAATGATGATGATCGATGTCAGAAACCTCTTAAAGAAAATGGAAAACAAAAATCACATGTGATTATTATTGGTGATGTATAGTATGAAAAATAAGTGGTGTAATGATTATGTGATTATATAATGGGATTAAATAATAGTGATGTTGAATATATTTTATAGTATTATAGAATATTGGAATATCTATTTATTGGTCCATTGTGGTTTTCCATAAGTATATGGTACTATAAACCATGAAAAGTGATTAATTTCTTTTTGTAAAGCACATGATATATGAATAAGGATGGGATAAAGAGATAATGTTTTGTTTGATATTATTAATGACCTCAGGCTTGATATAAGGACAAAGTGATATCATTGTTTGAGTATATATAATTTTTTACTGTTATTGGTGTGTTGAAAGTGTTAATTTTGAAAAAATACATGTTTACACTATGTTTATATGGTGTTTCATATGATTAAATGATTAATGTATTAACATGTTTGGAATGTGACAACCAATAACGTCGTTATGAGAGTTTGGATATAAATGTTAAATTGATTTAGGTTACCTCATTCTAATGTTTATTATTCTTATTTTTTTGAAGTATTGTAATGTTATCCATGTATGGATAATATAAGTTATTTTCTAGATGATGTTTGTTAGATTAATGTATTATCTCACTATAGGTTGACATATGAATTCTTCACTACCTATTATCAAATTTTTTTTAGATAGATTGAATGACCCATCATTCTATCGAATAATATTCTAACATTTCATGAATCAAAAATTCAACTTCATTTATTTAAATAAAAGATGATGTGAAATTGTTCAAGGAATGACCAATGGTGAGATTGTACTGAAATTAGGTAAGTATTTCTTCTTATGTTATTCAACATTATGGAAAGGATATTGGAAATAGAAAATATTATCTTACTATATTCTTAACAGATGAATTAGATTGTCCCTTATATCATCACATATTTATGGATTTCTGGTTGTTACCTTTCTGAAACACTGTTCTCTATCACTACCCATCAAAATATAATTGTTATATTTATTATCTATTTCCATATTTTCACATCCCACCTATTTTATCCTATATTGGAACCCTATGATGAGTTATTTTTGGAAACTATTATGTTTAACATTCCTTTTTAAAATGAAGTTTTATAATTCTTTTTTATTATGCGGGTTTCCTTAAAAGCGACATTCATGTAGTAAACCTTTGATAACCCTAAAAAATTTTGAGGGTGGAATTCATTTTAAGTGGGTTATAATGTATCACACTGATTTTTTATGGACAATTTTTTCAAATGAATATTTTTTTTTCTCTTCCAATTCACTAAGTCAAACATTCATTTCACACTAAACTGACTTGTCATATGTTACATGCAACAATGAGTTGGCATACGATACACGCAACAATGATTATATATTTTGGTTAATTTATTATAGAACTATGTTTTGATTATGTTATAAAAACACCAATGAAATATTTCACCTCATGCAACACTTACTTGGCTTGAGTTACACGTAAGATCGACCTTCCTTGAAAGCATACATTATATACAATACTGAGTTTCAGTAATCCACAAAATATTATTAAAATATCATTAATTATTGGGATATAAACAATACATTATGAATTTTAAAAACCAAATTTTTAATTTTATATGACTTTAACATTCATATTATGAATTTTTAGAACACGATATAATAATAAATTCAATTTTTCAGATAACAAAAGTATTTTTCACAATAATTTCAGTTTTTCAACCTTTTGATGGTGCATCAATTTTAGACCTATTTTTTTTAAACTTTTATACATTGTATTTGAAAATATAAATGTCTTATTTGGAAGTGGGAAATAATAATTTAACATAGTAAATTTTTTCAACTTTTATGATAAAATTCATATTTTGATGAATAAAGAAAAATACTGCATTTTAATTTTAAAGTTCATTTTTCGTTTAATTGATTTATATAATTATATTATATTTTTAATTAGGTTGAAATTATAAATGTATAATTTTTTTATCATTTAGTCCATTTTTTTCGTTGTAAGTAATATTTCTTTTAAATTGGAAATAAATACATGATAATCTTTTGATATGTTTTTGCTTCCTTAGAACCCACCTTTTGGTTTTTGACAACAGTAAATAATTTTAAATTAATTTATAACCATTATATGTTTTGAATTATGAAAAATGGATTCCATATTTATAATCAGTGTTTCCAAAATATATTAATAGTTTACTTATATATTATTAGATATTATGAAATGTAACTACGATATTTTTTATGTACCACAATTAAAGGTAAATCTGCTCAATTAGGATGAATAAAAATATGAGAAAGATAATAAAATTTATATAAAACCTAAAATATCTTATTAGATGAATAAAAGTCTACAAATATCACCAATGGTTTCAGAATTGATTAATTAATAATAATTTTTTCCATTAAAATGATGTAATTATAATTAAAATGAAGGAAGGTGGCAACAAATCAATTTCATATATCTTATTTTTATAATAATATTAATATAGTGTTAAACATGATAAAATATAAAAAATATATAGTATTCATAAAAATAATGAAAATATCTAAATTATTGGAATTTATTAATAATTTTTAGAGATTAAATAATTACCATTAATGATGACACAATAGTGATGTAGAAATTATTTTATTGATAGAAATATAAAATAAATGGGTCTTAAGGTATTAAATTAAATATAGTATGAACTAATTAATGTTATAATAGTATATTATAGGATACTTTGAAGTGTTAGTAGTGTATTAATTATATTTTTTCGAATTTATCTTCTATGTTGATATTATTTAATGTCAAATAAATGAATAGTGTGAAAAATGATATTATTGAGATTTTATAAAAATAATATATTATTAAATTATTGGAAAATAAAAAAAATTAAAACAATAAAGATAAAATTATATGGTCTAAAATTTAATAAAGTATCCAATTATGGAAAAATGAAAATAATTATGGAAATATTTATAACCATTTAATATTTAGAATATAATTACCACCAATAAAATTAAATAGACTAAATAAAGGTAAATGAAAATTATAAGGTTTAAAATAAAATAAAAACAAGTCTAAATTTTATTGGTTGAGATTATTTTGACCCATAATCTTCTTATATTCAAAATAAATGAGTTTGGGAGCATTATAAATTGAAAATGAATTTATAATAAATTAATATTTCAAGACTTTCCAAAGATTACCCTCCCCTCTCTTAGAAAAAGGAACTTATACTTCTCTTTTAATCACACATCTCTCCCTTTTCCTCAGCCAAAACCTACCCAAATAACCTCACAACATTCATAACATACTCCTTGAATCCAAAATTTGGGCATAAATCCATCTTATAGAGTCCTTTTGTGCATACCAAATGAGATACCCAAAAAGAGGTAAATATTTTAACACCTGTTTCAAAATTCATTTCTTCTTATACTCCCTCTGATTATGTTGATTCCATATTAAAGAAATAAATCCATTTTATTTAACATGATTATATGTGATTATAATTACGGTGCATCTATATACCTCCTTTTGTCGATCCTACGAATAAAAATACCACCATGTGTGTGTGCGTATGGCTTACAGTCTCGACACTATAGTGTAGTTGTTATTCAACAATACATAATCTGTATGGGTATATTGATGAGTATAATGGATGTATATAATTAAAATAAAATAATATTTATTCATTACAATTCATATACCATCAAATTCCATATTATTTAACCATCAATGGAATGATATCATCGCCTGTGCATATGTACGGCTTACCGTCTCCACGATGCGATGAGACTCATTCTCTACATTAACCATTAAAGAATGATTATAAGTTATATATGAAAAATAATAATTAAATATATGAAATAATAAGGCTACTGTATTTATGTATATTTATATATATTTCATTTACTTTCTTCCATTAAATTTAATATCAAAACAGAAACAACGTTCATGCGTACGTACGGCCTACCGTATCCATGAATAGTGTATTCCATTTCATTTATCTATCTATAATGTATATTTACATACAGAATAAATATGATATATAAATAAATTTTTACATTATTTAAGTAATTAAATCAAGATCTAAGCAATAATATCAAGAATAAAAAGTCAAAACACTTCTGATAAATAAAACGATTTTTTACCCAAAACGTTGCTTTAATATAGAATTGATAAATTAATGGGTAACATAATGTCATAAGTGATTAATATTGGACAGAATAAATATAATTACAGTTATTTTAGAAGTTAATAATATGTTTAAACCCATTATACATAAGTTTTTGACATGTACAGTTGAAATCAGACCAAATGTAATGGATAATTCTTCAATCTCATTATTTTCTAAGATTGATTATATGTAAGAATTTACTGGGGTATATATATCATCCAAATACAAGTTACCTAAATATATATCATTATTTTTGTCATTATACTATTTTTTTATTTTTAATCAATGTTGAATTTCAATTTAATGTTATGTAAGGAATCTCTCTTTCTTCTTCCTTACAAGATACTTTTTTTCTTTTCGAGCAAGAGTACGTGAAGAGTGTTTTTTTAAACTTATACGACATGATTGATTTTTTACATCTTCATAATACCTTATTTATATAAATTTTAATCTAAAATATTTCATTATTATATTAAAATAAATTATTTAGATTTAAAATTCCACAACATTTTGAGAATAGAAAGGGTTTTTGCAAAAGAAATGATATTTTATTCAAAAATTAAGCTCATTTGTTTTCTCAAAATTATTTTCCATATAAGATTACACAGGGTTATGTTTATATAACTACTATTAATCTGATTTTATTTTTTTTATGATGATGTTATTTTTATGAAATCCATTTATATTATATGGATTATGTTATGATGTAATGATGTTTAAGAAACCCATTTCTTGTTCCTTGGATTATGCTATGTTGAATTGTTTATGTTTTGGGGAACAAGTGAAAATGATTTCATTATGAGATGTGTGGGACCTATATCTTATTACAAATAATTGGGTATACATTCATATCTTATGAGATAGACATGAATTTAATAAAAGGTAAATTAGGTTCAGTAATATAGGGATTGAACACCAATTAAATATGAATCAGTAATATATTGATGGAACGACATGTAAACGATAATCAGTAAAGGACTTTGTCCACTATTATTCTCATTGAAACAATACCTTGAATATAATATAAATAATATTATTTTCTTATTTTTTTCCACAATTCCTTGTTTTACTCAAATTATATAATGGTTATTTATTCTTTTATGATCCATACCTTATGTACTGCTAAGATTAATTTCATGACTAAAAAATTATATATTTAATCATTATGTTCATATTATTACATTATTATGTTTATTGTTTTTTATCAATGTTTAAAATTAATAATAATTTGAGATCACTCTTTTTTATGATTTATTTTCCCCAAGATATAAAGAATTTTAATGTAGGAAAACTACAGAGGTAGATCTTTATGGGATTTCATGAAGATATTTTACTAAGTTTGATGATTATGTTCCTTGTTTCCAAAGAAAATAAACTCATATAGTATTTGGGTGCCTTTTTGTGTCATGTATTATGTATTCTGAAAATGAAATTTAATGTCTATATACGTCATGCTTGGGTCGTTACAGTTTGAATCAGAGCAAAGGATTAGTTAACCTTTGGAAACTAGGATGCGAAAAAATTAGTGAGATCTATAGATATATTTCAAAGGAATATATTGGGATATCACTAATGGTATGTAAAACAACATACTACAATTTTTAATTATAGTAATAATCATTAACAATCTAGTATGGAACATATGATTTTAGTGATTGAATGTACTCCCCCTTGATTATGATATTTTCCTTGTATGGTTTTTTCCTCTCACTCAATTTTTTTGGGTTTTAGACAATGTCTAGAACCCGAAAAAACCATGTAAATAATAAATACAACAGGGAATTCAATTTTCCTCATGAATAACCATATTTTATGGGAGATAGAATGAAAATTTTTATTGTTATACATACACAAGAATTGAATCATTATGGACTTCTAAATGACCAGAGAAGGGTTAAACATTATATTGAGTCATTCAAGAGGAATCCTACCCCTTATGTAAGTTGGTATTCTGATCCAATTGTTTTTTTAACAATGGATCAGAACCATTGAAATGATATTTTCCATGCTTCGCTATTTGGAATAGGAAAAGTTTATATTGAATATTTATAATTTATAAGGTGATGGATACCAGTAGTGCAATACAATCAAGAAAACATGCATCAAGATGAAATTGAATCCATTCAATGGGAAGAGTTCAAGAACTTATTCCTAAATAAGTACATCCCTCGTATTATTAGAACAATAATGTAAAAGGTAGATGAGGAATATATTGGAACATACGATGAAACTTTTAAAATACATGGAAGGTATGCTTATGGATTTATCATTAAATATGAATGTGATGTTTATTGATTCATTAGTAGCATAAATCCATGTCTTTGATGGGAATTAGCTATAAGATACATTAGTAGATATGAATAAACTGTGTGTTGTTATATCAAGGTATAAATTAATGTATGTGTTATATATCAATATCATGGATTAAAAAATAAACTAAACATAGAGTTCATGGGAAAATCATAAAACATTGGTGAAAAGAATATTAATGTTTCGATATCCTCAATGTGTGTAAAGAAGCATGGTGCATATAGTCTAAAAGGAACAAGAAAATGTTTTATTTTTGGAAAATAAGTCCATCAAGAAGTAGAGTGCTGAAGTAATGGAAAAAATATGATAATGATGTGAATAGGAAAAATAATATAGATAATTCCCCACCCATACTTCAATGATACCAGTGAAATATAAGGTGGAATTATACGGACAAATTCCCAAATCCAATGGTTAATGATGATGACTGATGTCAACAACCTCTTAAGGCCAACGAAAAATGAAAATCACATTGGATAACTATTGATGATGTTTAGTATGACAAAAATGTGGTGGAATGATTTTCTGTTTATGAAATGGGATTTATAAATAGTGGTATTGAATCTCTTTTATAGTATTATAGAATATTAAAATGTCGGTATTTGTACATTTTGGTTTTCCATAAGTATATGGAAAAAGTAACTACGAAAAGTGATTAAAATATTTTTCTAAAGGACATTATATGTGAATAATTATGGTATAAATAGATAATGAGGCATTTGATAATATTAATGACATATGGAATGATATAAAAACAAATTGATATCTTGCTTTGATTATATAGGAATTTGGGTTTTTTTGGTTTGTGGAAGGAGTTAATTTTAACAGAATTCATGTTTTCACTAAGGTTCTATGATAATTCATATTATTATATTATTAAGGTATTAAATTGTTTCGAATGTTACAAACAAGAACTACCTTATGTGAACCAGGAGAAAATGTTATGAAATTTTAGTTCACCTTATTCTAATGTTTTATATTTTTCTATTTTTGGAAGGATTGTAATGTTATCCTTTTATGGATATTATAAGTTATTTTATATTTTAATTTTGTAATTATAATTTAATATCTCACTATTGGTGAACATATGCATAAATAAATTCATATTATAAATAGTTTTTTAGAAATATGGAATATCCTATCAGTATATCGCATGGTCTTCTAATGTTTCAAGAATGAAAAATTAATCATCATTTATTTAAAGAGGATATGAAGTGGAAATTATTTAAGGAATGACCAAAATTGAGATTTTACTGAAATAAAGTCAGTATTTCTTTTCATGTACCTTAAATTTAGGGAAAGGATATTGAAAACAAAAAATATTATATTTTTACCTTCTTATCTGATGAATCAGATGATCCCTTAAATCATCACAGATTTATGGATTTCTGGTTGTTAAATTTCTCTAACCCTTATCCCTATCACTATCCATCAAAACCTGATATTTATATTTCTCATCAATTTATATGTCTTCACTTTCCACCTATGTTCTCTTATATTAAAACCCTGTGATGATTTATGTTTGGTATCCATTATGTTTAACATTCATTTTTAAAATAAAGTTTTTATATTACGTTTTATGATGTGGGTTTCAATGAAACAATCATTCAAGTAGTAAACCATTTATAACCCCAGAGAATTTTTAGGGAGAAATTCATTTTAATGGTGGGTATAATTTAAAACCTCAATTTTTTATGGACAATATTTTTCTGAAAAAATTAATATTTTCATTTATAACTTTCAGTTCACTATGTCAAACATTCCCTTCAAACTAAACTGACTTGTTGTATGTTACCCACAATTTCGAGTTGGCGTAAGATACAAGCCACATTGAGTATATACTATGTTCATTTTATAAAAAAATATGGTAGTATTATGTTATATGAAACACCATAGTAAGCATTCACTACACGAAACACTGACTTGGCTTGTGTTACATGCAAGAGCGCTCTTCCTCAATAGCTTGAATTGTATGCCATACCGAGTTTTAAAAAACAATAATATAATATTAAAATATTATTATTTAATGAGATATAAATTAGATGTTATGAAACCACATTTTTAATTTCCTATAACATTTAAATTCATCTTATGTATTTTTTTAGAACATGATATTAGAACAAATTCAAATTTTCAGATAAAAGAAATATTTGTTTCAAAAAAATGTTGTTTTTCAGCCTTATGGTTGCACACCAATTTTAAACATAGTTTTAACACATTTATATATTATATTTGGAATCCTAAACGTCTCATTTGGAAGTGGGAGATCAAGATATATCTTGTTTAAAATTTTGGTATTTTTTTGACAAAATTTATATTTTGATTTATAGTGAAAAATACATTATTTTAATTCAAAACTGAATTTTCATCTTAATTATTTATATTGTAATATTACGTTTTTTATTAGTTTGAAAGTGTAATTGGATTATTTTTTATCATTTAATACAATTTTGTCATTTTAAGTAATTTCAAATTTAAATTGGAAAAACATACATGACAATATTTTAATATGTTTTAACTTATTAAAACCCCGCTTTTTGGTTTTTGACAATGAGAATTAATTTTAAATTAATTTCTTATAGTTATGTGTTTTTAATTATAAAAATTGGAATCAATATTTGGAATTATTGTTTCAAAATTATGTTCATAGGTTTCTTTTTTTGGATATTATGAATAATAACTATGGTAATTTTTATTTACCATAGTTAAAGGTAAATTTCGGAAATTATGGTAACTAATAATATGATAATGATAATAAAATTACCCTAACACCTTCTAAAATCATATTGAATTATTTGAAGCGGACCAATATAACATATGGCTCCGAATTTATTCATTTAATATACTTTTTCCATGAAATTGATGTAATTATTATTAAAAAAAGAAGGTGACAACTTTTCACTCCCATATATCATATAAGTATAATAATTTTAATATAGCAATAAATATAATAAAACATCTAACATAAATAATCTCTATAAATCTAATGAAATTTTCTACATCATGTGAATTTATATATAATTATTAAAGATTAAAAAATTACCATTAATGATGGAACAATAAAGATATAAAATTTATTTTATTGTTATAAATATCAAATAAATGGTATTAAAAATATGAAAATAAATATCATATTAACTAATTAATGTGGTAAAATAATTTTATAGGTGGTTATGACATTTTTGGAGTGTATTAAATATTTTTTTTAATTTATATTCTATCTGTACATTATTTAAAATCAAATAAATGTATTCATTAAAAATTGACACTATTGATATTTTATAAAAATAACAAATTAATAAATTATTTAATAACCACAATAATATTTAAAAATTAAAATGGAAAATTTATATAGTATAAAATTTTATAATGTATCCAATTATGGATAGTTGAAATCACATATGTTAATATTTAGAATATTATTAAAAGAAATAAAAAGAAATAGATTAAATAAAGATAAATCAAAATGATATGGTTTAAAATAAAATTGAAACATGATTAAATTTTATTGGTATAGATTAATTCTACCCATACCCATATTATATTCTAAATAATTGAGATTGGGAGCATTATAAAGAGAAAATGAATTTATAATTAATTAATATATCAAGATTTTCCAATGATTCTCCTCCTCTCTCTTATAATAGGGCTCCTCTTCTTATCTTTTAATCACACATCCATATCCCTTTTTCTCTTACAACCCCTTCCAATCACCTATCAATATCCCTATATTACTCCTAGAGGAATTTTTTTTGTCATAAATCCATATTATGGAGTCCTTTTGTGCATACCAAAAAGAGATACCCGAAAAAGAGGAAGTTGCTTTATCACCTCTTTCAAAATTATTTTCTTCATATACTTCCTCTTATTATGTTGTTTCCATAATAAAGAAATAAATATAGAATATTCTAAATTTTAATATGTCATTATAATTATTGGGAAACCTTATACCTCTTTTTATTCATCATACGAATAACAATATCACCATGTGTGTGTACGTACGTCTTACTGTCTCCATGCTGTGGTATAATTTTTATTCAACAATACATAATATGTATGGGTATATTAATGAGTATAATGTATTTAAAAAATGAATAAAAAATAATATATATTCTATTCAATTAATATAACATCCAATTCCATCATATTTAACCATCAACATAATGATATCATCGCTCGTGTGTGTGTATGGCTTACCTTATCCAAAACACAATGAGATTAAATCTCCACATTAATAATTAAATAATTATTATAAGTTATATATAATAAATAATAATAAAATATAAGACATAATAATTCTACTTGATTTATGTATATATATGTGTGGGTAATTTACTTTCTTCCATTCAAATCAATAAGGAAACAGAAACAATATTCATGCATACGTGTAGCCTACCATCTCCATGAACAATGTATTCCATTTCATTTATATGTCTATTATATATATACTGCATTTATTAGATATATAAAACTTTTTTTACATTTTTGTTGTAATTAAATCAGGATTTAAGTAATAATATCGTGAATAACAAGTCAAACCATGTATGATAAATAAAAATAGTTTTACCCAAAATGTTTCTTAAACATGGAATTGATAAATGAACAGGTAATATAAAGTCTTAAGTGAATTATATATGATGTCATAAATATTATTATTCATCTTTAAGAAGTTAATAATATTTTTAAACCAATAATACAAGAGTTTTTGACACATATAGAATAAATCAGACCTATGTTAAGGGATAATTTCATAATATCATTGTTTTCAGAGATTATTTATACATAATAATTTTATGATGTATATTTATTATCCACCTCCATGTTTCCTAAATATATAATATTATTTATGTCCATCTTCTATTATTTATATTTAATTTTACCCATTTGTTATTTTTTATTTAATGGTATAGTAGGAATCATTCTTTCATTTTCCATATGAGGTACTTTTTGGATTTTCCGGAAAGAGTATGAGAAAAATGTTATTTTAAATTATGTGAAATTAATAGGTATTTACATATTCATAATTCCTTATTTCTATGAATATTCCTGTACAATATTCTATGTTTTTATTCTAAAAGTAATTTTCTTTTGAAATTGGATGGTGTTTTGAGAATAGAAAATGTTTTTGTATAAGAAAAGATATTTTCCACAAGAATTATTCTCAAGTATTTTATCAAAATTATTTTTTATCAAAGATTAAATAAGGTTATGTTTCTACTGCTATTATTGATATGATTTTATCATGTTTTTATGGAATTAATTTTATGAAATCTATTTATATTATATGGATTATGTTCTGATAGAATGATGTTTAAGAAACCCATTTGATGTACCTTGGATTATGCTATGGTGATAGGTTTATGTTTTGGGGAACATGTGAGAATGAATTCATTATGAAATGGGTGGGAAAAATATATCCCTCAAATTCATTAGATACTGATTTATATCTAATGAGATAAACATGACTATAATGAAAAGTAAATCTAGTTTCATAGTATTGGTTTGGAACAACAATTAAATTTTGTTCACTAATACCTGAACCGAAGGGATTTTATACCTGGTTCAGTAATAGAATTTTTCCACAGTCATGGTTTTGTAAATAATTCCATAGCTGTTATGGAAATCATATTATGTGTTTATTTATTTTCCACAATTCCATGTTTTACGCCAATGATATCATGTTTATTTTTCTTTTATGATACGTACAATAGTTACTAACAATATTTATTTCATTAATCAATATTTTTATATTTATAAATTATGTTAATGTTTTTACATGCTTATTATTATGGTTTTTTCTCCATGATTAACTTAACAGTGCATTTAAGCTAACCATTTTTTATGTTTTCTTTTCCCCAGGATATAATGAATGGTTTAACGTATAAAAACTAAAGGAAAAGATCTTTATGGGAGTTGTTGATGACCATTAAATATGTTAAAAGATTATGTTTATATTTTCCAAAAACACTAAACTAATACTATCTTTGGGTGTCTTTTCCTCTCATGTATTAAGTATTCCCCAAGGGAAATGTAATCTCTATGTACATCATGTTTGGGTCATTACCATAACATTCAACAAATTGATTGGTATCATATGAGGTATCTAGTAATAGGTCTAATATAGAAACATATATCAGCCTAATAATCATGGAAATATGGATAACATCTCTCAGTATTTTAATTAAAGTATGTTATATGTTATTCCATATATAGATAATCAATTTAGAGTGTAGTAGTATTCCTTGACTATGGGATGTATGAGTAAATATCTATTTATGTTTAAGATATGTGATTTTTAGGATTCATATTCATGTGGAAAAAGGGTTAGTAGTCTTGGTCTATGAATAGAAAAAGTTTTTATCTATAATGGGGATTATTATCCTTAAATTAAACCACTATATTTTATACATATTTCTCCTCTGGGTTTTTCAGAATTTAATTAAAAAAGTAATTTTTTTATTGTTTTTTATGCATTACATGTTCTTTTATTCATGCCCATTGTATAATCCTAATTAGGGTGATCCATGAAAATTGTTTTTCCCCATATTTACGACTTTTAGACATCATATTAGTTTTGTGGGATTTTATGTTTTCTATTAATCATAGATCAATATCAATCTTTAATATTCATTTCAGAAATATTTTGATACAATAATTGTCATCACCTTTTGTGAAAAACCCATATAAACTATATAAAATTTCAATATATATATCATAATAGAAAATCACAGTTATATGATAAAATTCAATATATAAAAAAATTTACATCTGAAATAAGCTTCAATATCAGTGTCACTTGAACCATCATGACCCATAGCAACAAGTGTAATCCCGATTAATGTTATCCCATGAATTCACATAGAAGATACCATATGAATATATATGGAAAATGTAAAAATTAAGATAAATCCCCTATTATGAAAAACTACATACGGATCCCCAAGACTGAATATATGAATAAATTCTTGGTTATAAGTAAAAGAGAATAAAAATGTTTAAATTTTTACTATAGTAGTTAACAATGGATAATACATGAAAGTTTTGTATATGAAGTTATGAATAATAATAAGTGAATTTGGAATAGAAAGTGGAAGATATACCTTAATATATTGAAAATCCAAAATATATCATGTTTGGAGAATACAGTGGTGTAAAATATAACCAATTTTATTTAATGTAACACATATACCATAAATAATTTTAATTTTTTTTATTACATCTTGAGGCTCATATGTATTTAATGTTTACCATTTAACAATAATAAAAATAATTTATGGTTAGATGACTTCTTTTACACAATTTTTGATAATATATGAAATATATATTATATGGAAGTAACATGGGAATTGAAATTAATGTATTCTATATTTGTAATGATTTGATAAAGAGTACAATTCAATTATGATATTCAACATTGTAAATGTATAACATCTTATGAAATTATGAAACTAAAAATAATTTACAAATTAGATTGTAAATAGTAAAATGAACATCAAATTTATTTATGTTTGTTATTAGAATCCTCCCATGATACAAGAAAATACCAATATGAGTACATTATTATGTTAAATATGAATTTTTTTGAATTAATAATAAATATACAAATAACATTAGAACAATTTTAATATGAAAATATATAATCGTTTAATAGAATTGGGTATCTATATGAAATCAAAAAAAAAATTAACAACAATAATTAAATAATTTCAATAATGAGAAAATAATATATATATTTCTGAGTAGAAACAAAAGATAAGTTCAAATAGAATTACTACTAAAAATGGATACACTTATATATCAATATCATGTGAGGACAAAAAAGGAATTGAATATTGAACCAAATTATAGTCATCCTCTGTCTATTTTTTGTGGAATTATTATCAAAATATTAACCTGTATATAGTAAAAAGTAATATAATAATATGAGAGAATTAATTAGAAGGAAATAACTAGAAACATTGCCATAAAAAATATAAACATGAAATGTATCAATGATGAGAATCATTATATGTTGCAGTCATTGAGAGAAAAATGTAATCATAGATTTATGATTGAAAAAAAATAATATTAGGAATGTCAAATGACTTATAGTGTAGTGATTGTAGTGGATCATATTGTATATAAATCCTATAGAATCCTAGTTGGGGAAATTTATTCTGGATTTTTCTATGACCCTCCCAAATGAAAAAGGTAAAACCTTCCCTAGGGGTCGAATTAGTGGTGAACCAGATAAGGGGGTATGGAGGCTGCCTATGAAAATCTTTGACAGTGAGGTGATGTGTCTACATTCAGTGGTAGTGTCAGGGCAGGAGGGTTGCGGAGAGGATACCTCACAATATCATTTCATGGTAGTATGGTGTGGGGTCATGAGGGGAAGCTTCATGAGGGGAAGCATTGGGTGGAGTGGTTTGGGGAGAAGATATCTCATGTAGTAAGAGTGGTGTATAGAGGAGAGGGTTGGGATACGAGAGATATTGGGGGAAGAGGGATGCACAAAAGATAGGGTATAGTGGGAGGGGTGAGGGAGTATGAATCCGACTTAATCAACCCTATTTATAATATACTTAGAATATAGTGGCATCAAATAGCCATATAACCATATTTTTAATTAAACTAGGTCTATAAATTATGTTATATCCACAGACCTAAAATACCATGGATATAGGTTCATGGATATAAATTTTTTTTCTAGTAGTGAAATCTATAGTCATTCTTGGGAGTTAATAATTTCATATCAATTTGTAAACAAAATAAATTGAAAAGTATACATACTATATTATCTATATAATTCATCATACACCTCAAATAATTTCAATATTACACAATTAGAACATAAAAATATGTAATACATGTACAACACAGTATGGTCTCTAAAATCGTAAACAAGAATTAAGTGAAAAATAACATAGTTTATAAAACATAATTCTTTTATAGATAAATTAGAGATAAGAGAAACCACTTCTATGTTTTGTTGGATGAATGTTTCCTTAGTTTTATTAAATCCTATCCAAAAAAATTCTAACTATTGAATAGGTAGTAATTATAAGGACCCATCCTTAAACCTTACATAATATGGAATAAAATGAATAATTTACATTGAGGATCTTTTTAGGTTTATAGTTTTAGGTAATTAGGACATAACTATTACATCTCAAAAGATTACAATGTAGACACTTCTACTAAGTTTCCATAAAATAAAAACTCTCAAAAAGAAACATGTCTAGTTCCATGTTTTATATAGCATGAATTTCCCTTGATCCCATCCTTGACACTATTCCACATTAAGTCCTGTGAAAAACATTTCAAAAAAACTTGGGGTGAGCATAAAAAGCTCAGTAAGGGAAACACAAAGAATAAAAACTGTTAGTTTTTCAAAACAAAAATTAAACCATGTCTACTTTATCAAAGTAATAGTTTTCGCCGTTATGAAGTAGTAAAAACTCTTCACTGAATAAAAGATCAATACTTACCCTTTGTAACCAAAATATTACCATAAAACCCATATAAAGAACACATAACATATAAAGGTATCTTGTTAAATAAACATACTTAAATGGAATAACCATACAGCCGACTTCCACACATATCACTTAATGGAATAGTCATACGGCCGACTTCCATACACAATACATTAGAGGTTATAATGTAAACACCTGTCCTGGTATTCACAGCACCACCCGTCATATGGTTTATCACGTAACCACCCTTCAGATTTCTAGGTACCATTATAAAATCATAAGACATAAAACAAATATATTGGAAAGAAAAAATTCCCACACTTTGATCACAATATATCATTTAAATATATTGACATATCAAATCCATTATAAAAACCATTTTCAATACCAAAATACATAAAAGTGTATATGGTATTTATTTTATTTTAAAAAACATTACATATTTTTGTGGAAGCCAAAGACCAAATAATACTCGCAGTGGCGGAAAATTTCATTGTCACTGCATACGTTAAAAAAACATTCCTTTTTGTCATTTAGTAAAACGCTTCGTAGAAAAAGATTCCTTTTGTATAAAAGTAAATGTCAATGGGGTTTATACACCGTATAAAAGATAGTTGTGTATAAAATGAAATATGCCTCAATGAAAAATGATTGAGACGAAGTCCCCTACCTCAGGTCCGACTTGACTCGATCATTCTTTAACGTCCTTAATAATAAACATGAGTTAATTTTACTAGCTTAAGAACCTTTTTCAAGTTCATTATTCCTTTTATATCACTTATTACCAAGTCATGAACACTATGTAATTATTTAAGTTAATAATGGTCGTTTTAACGATCTTTGGTACTTGAGTAAAAAATATGCTCTTTATAATTACAAGTTGTTCATGTATCCAGTATATCCAGAGTTATAATAATGATTTATATATCATATATATATCATATATATCCAGTATATACATGAAGTTATAATATTACATAATCATTTAGAGGTAAGAAATGAAATGCACCATTCATGGAGACGGTAAGTTGTACATACGCATGAATGCTACTTCCATTTCTATTTCATATTTAATGGAATTAAAACATAATGATACATAATAGTATTATAATTCCAGTATTGTATCATATGTAATATCATTAAATCTATCCTTTATACGTACCACATATGGTATTAACGAATCACATTACTTTGAGGGGGTAGTAGTCCACACTTCCTAAAATGAAGATATCGCGTTTAAAAATAATGGAAACCATAAAGGTATGCCATAAATGAAAAATACAGAAGATTAAGTAAAACATAAACATATTATATATCATATATAAATATAGTGACATCTTAATGGCCTCCTTTGAAGGTGTTATATGAGTGTTGAACAATCATCGTTCCATGAGGAAAAAATACGCCATCCACAAAAATAGTATGTTCTTTAACCATTAGATGTAGGTGTGTGTAAGTGTAGCTCTAATACTTATTATAACAACATACTAGTATATTTATGATACTGGTGTTGTTACAAAAGAAAGGAATGAAAATAGTTTAGGGGGTTGGAGAAGAAAAATAACACATAAGAACACAACAGAAAACACTCCCTAAAAAACAGATAACTCTTTTTGATTTGAGCTCAAAGGCTTCCTTGGGAAGACTTCTGCCCAACGTGAGGCCTCAAGGAGTAAGCGAGGAATGTTTAGAGACAAAAAGATAAGAGCTTGGCCGAACCAAAGTCTTGAGAGGTGTGGGTATGGAGGTAGAGGTGGGGTCCTTTTATAAGAGGAGAAGAGGGGCACTCTTGGAAAGTTAAGAAAAGATACTTTATTATAAAATTATTTTCAGATACAAAGGGTACCAAAATTATATATTTTGACGATAAGGTGATAAGAGTTAGAAATCAACCCATCCAATAGGTTTTTGACATGTGTAGGTCTTAGATTTTACATTATCATTTCATTTTTTTTAAATCGTTAAATAATGAGGTAATCGTTGCATCATCATGGTATCATAAATAATTTAATTTATTTAATGTATAAAAATTATAAAACAAATATCATGATGTAGGAAATCTTTTTGGATTTATAATTAATATTAATAGTCAAAAATATGACTTGTATATCCCCATTTATAATTTTTTTTAGTAAACAATTCATGTTTGAGACATTATAATTTTAACATTAAATAAAAAGTGTTTAATTTCATTTTCCTACCAAAGTGGATCCATGGGGTCCCCAAGTTGACCCATGGATTTTCTTGGATGGCCATGACACATCCAATAAGGGTAGGACATGTGTAATGTTCATTTCATATTATTAAAACATTATTTTTACCTTAAACTACAGTAATTACCTCTAATCGAGATTAATAAACTTAAAAGTTACTATTTACCATAAAATTATTTTAATCCCATTGAACCGCATTTTACTTATTAATGACAACCATGTATGTTGGATTTTTGAAATTCAAAAAACAGAGGTGGTAAATTTTTATTTAAACAAAAGATCAGTTTTTTTAAGTACCACTTAATGGTTTCACTATTCATAAAAAATTGATGTTTTTCAGAAAAATACCAAAACATCACCCTAAGATATATTTGATATTCTGAATTCAAAAATGAAGTCTATTTTACAAAATTCTAAACATATAAGTTGCATTAATTAATTTAATATTTAGTTCCCACTGTCAGAGCAAAGAGCGTGTTTTTATGAAACAATAAGTATCAAAAGATTGACACTAGTTTAAGTCTGATTTCAAAGTGAAATTAATTCCAATAACCAATATTGGATTAAATGGTAAAAATATATTCTAATTTAACTTTAAAACCAATTCAAACGATAATATATTCATATAAATAAATTAGATTAAAAAGAGGTTTTAAATTAAAATACATCATTTTTCACTATTCATTTAAAAATGAACTTTATCGGAAAAATTCCAAAAATTTACACAAAGTAAATTTTGATGTCCCGATTCTAAAAAATAATTTTATTTGGTCCAATAGAATGTATAAGAGTGACCAAAAATATATTTAATGAAGTTTCTCCATCAAAAGGTGATAAGTGGACCTTTTGTGAATATTAGAGTATCTATGCCTAAAATTGAATTCTTTTCCTATTTTAAGCCTTCATCCATTATTGGATAAATGTAAAAACATTTATCAAACATATATAATCATATTTTAGTTATTTCTATTCATTCCCGCCAATACAACAGCTACGTGTTAACTACCATTTAAAATAATTTTATTTTATTACTAATGTGAAACGTAAGATTTCAAAGAAACTCTTTGTTGCGTATCGGGTACGCTATCGAGCATAGAAACCCCTTTAAAGTAAAATTAATATTTAATTCTCAAGTATTAGTAAATATTAAAATGTATTATTCTTTATTTACCCTGGATGTTACATCCTTCCCCCCTTTTGAGAATTGTGTCCTCACAATTTTATTCACTTATCAAAATAAGGGGGTGTATTTATCCCTGATAGAATTTTCAGATTCCCACATTGCCTCTTCATCCATATGGTTTTTCCACAAAACCATTACCTGGTAAATTACCTTATTTCACAACACATGCTCTCTTCGGTCAAGAATCTGGACTGGTTGATTTTCATAAGAGAGATTCTCTTCCAACTAAACTACCTCTGGGCTCAAAACATGAGATAAATCTGGCATATACTTTCTCAACATCGAAACATGAAAAACATTGTGTACCTGAGATAAACTCAGAGGTAAAACCACTCGATAAGCAACTGATCCAACTTTCTCTAGAATTTCATACGGTCCAATGAACCTTGGACTCAGCTTTCCTTTCTTAACAAATCACATCACACTTTTCCATGGTGAAACTTTGAGAAAAACATGACCACCTACCTCGAAAGATAGATCCTTCCTCCTATTATCCGCATAACTCTTCTACCTGCTCTGAGATATTCTCATGTGTTTCTGAATCAACTGAAATTTTTATGCCATCTATTCTACCAATTCTGGTCCCATCAGCTTCCTTTCACCCACTTCATCCCAAAAAGCTGAAGATTGACATCGCTTCCCATATAATGCCACAAATGGTGCCATATGTATACTGGAATGAAAACTGTTATTATAATAAACTCAACCAAAGAAGGATGTTGGTCCCAACTTCCCTGATAATTCATCGAACAAGAACATAGCATATCCTCTAATGTCTGAATTGTTCATTCTGACTACCCATCTAATTGCGGATGAAAATCTGTACTAAAATTTAATTCAGTACCCAACGACTTCTGAAGGCCCTTCCAAAAGTTAGAAGTAAACCTGGGATCACAGTCAGATACAATGGAGAGAGGTACTCTATTTAACCGGACTATCTCTTTAAGATACAAATGGGAAAGTTGATCTAGGAAAAAATTATCTCGTATGGAAAGGAAATGAGCAGATTTATTCAAGCCATCAACAATAACCCAGATTGCATTATTACCTCGAGGTGTCTTCGGTAATCCCACAACGAAGTCCGTGGATATATTCTCCCATTCCCACCCTGGTACTGGTAAAGGATGAAGCATCCCTTTTGGTAACTTCCGTTCTACTTTAACCTATTGACAAGTCAAACACATTACAGTAAAATCGTCAATATCCCTTTTCATTCCGTCCCACGAGTAATACTCTTCAAGATCACTATACATCTTATTACTGCGAGGATGGACTAAAAATAGAGAACTATGAGATTCACATAACAAATCTCTCTTCAACTGTGAATCACAAGGCATACACAATCTCTTTCCAAATCTAAAAAAATCATTATCAATGATGAATTTAGGGAACTTACCCTTCTAAACCAGCTCTACCTTTTTCTACAACTCGCTGTCTTGCTACTATGCTTGCTTAATTCTGTCTGATAGAGAAGATTTCACTGATACCTGAAACAAAACAGAAGGAAATCTTGCACCAAAAACATCTATGAAAAAATTCATCAAATCATTAACCAAAGGATCACGTTGAAAATGTAGCATGGTTAATGAAGTATTACTTTTTCGACTCAAAGCATCATCCACTTTATTTTCTTTTCCTAGATGGTAATGAATTGTACAATCATAATCCTTGATTAATTCTATCCATCTCCTCTGTCTCATGTTCAATTCTTTCTGAGTGAATATATACTTTAATCTTTTCTGATCAGTATATATTTCACACATTACTCCATACAAATGATGCCTCCAAATTTTTAAATCAAAAACAAAATCAGCTAATTCTCAATCATTTTTATGGTAATTTACCTCATGTGTTTTCAACTAAAGTCAAGCATAAGAAATTACCTGATCATTTTTCATAAGGACACAACCATGTCCTTTCAATGAAGGATCACTGTAGATAACAAACTCACCATTCCTGGAAGGAAGTTCCAAAACTGGAGCATTCACCAATCTTTTTTTCAACTCTTGAAAACAGTCATCACATTCTTTCGTCCAGATAAACTTAACACGCTTCCAAGTTAGCATAGTCATTGGACTAGATAATCGTGAAAATATTTGAACAAACCATCGGTAGTAACCTGCCAAACCAAGAAAACTATGGATCTCGGTTACATTTGTGGGTCTCGGCCATTCTTCAACAACTTTTTTTAGCAGGATCAATAGTTATTCCATCTTTTGAAACAATGTGACCCAGGAAAGAAATTTGTTGTAACCAAAACTCACACATGCTAAATTTTCCATACAGTTTCTTTTCTTTTAAGGTTTCAAGATAACCCTTAAATGACATTCATGCTCTTCTTTACATTTATAAAACACCAAAATATCATCAATGAAAACAACCACAAACTTATCCAAGAACTCATGGAAAATTATTTTCATAAGGTCCATGAATACAATAGGTGCATTAGTTAACCCAAATGTCATAACTATAGATTCATAATGGCTATATCTAGTACGGAACGCAGTATTCGGAACATCAGCTTATTTTACTTTCAACTGATCGAACCCCGACCTCAAGTCAATCTTCGAAAAATACTGAGCTCCCTAGATCTGATCAAACAAATCATCAATATGAGGAAAAGGATACTTGTTCTTAACAGTAATGTTATTCAAGGTTATATAATCAATGCAAAGTATCATTGAACCATCATTCTTTTTAACAAACAAGGGAAGAGGACCCCATGGTGATGTGATAGATCGAATTAAACCTTTATCTAATAACTCCTGCAATTGCTTCATTAACACTAAATGTTCAAATTAATCCATTCGATAAGGGGGTTTTGAAGTTGGTTTAGAATCAGGAACTAAGTCAACAATAAATTCAACATCCCGATCATGAATAATACTATGAAACTCATCAGAAAAAACATCAAGATACTCATTTACCACTGGCACATCATTAATCTGAACAGTTCCTTTATTTTCAACAATATGTTCATGGTAACATTGATTTCCATCTTTTACTAGTTTCTCAACTTCCTGATATGTTTTCAAAATCAAGGGTTCATTCTTGTTCACAAACTGAAAATATTTTTGAAAAGAAACAATTTTAGCTCTGCAGTCAATCTTAGCATGATAAAAAGAAAGCCAATCCATGACCAAAATAAAATAAAACTCTACTAGAGGTAAAAAAAAAAGGTTTTCTGGTGGATACTTTCCGCACACAAGGATAGGAAGGTTCATATAATTCCTTTTTGTCTCAACATTCCATCGAGGTGTTTTTACCATATGTTCATGATTCATATCTTGAGATGGAATTTCCAATTTACTAGAAATCTTCTCAGAAATGAATGAATGTTTAGACACTGAATCAAACAACACATTGGCATAATCTGAACAAACAAACAGTGTACCTAATACTACTTCATTCGACGGCCCAAAATCTACTGAAGTAGTTTCAAAGGATTTCACCACCCCTTTATGCTTGTAGTTTGGTTGCTTTCCCCCAGTTGAGTTCATCATTAGACACTCATTTGCATAATGACCCATTTCATTACACTTAAAACCTCTTACTACTAGATTTTCATTGCCTGCTTGATCATCTTTGGTATAGTTACGAGAAATATGACCTTACTTACCACACCAAAAGCACTTTCTAGACTTGGATAAACATTCTACATGATTCATTTTACCACACTTCTCATAGGATGGATATTTGGTTTTCTTAACTCCTTGTTTCATTAATGAATTATTCCCCTTTCCCTGCCAACTGGTCCTCTTATTCTGTTGTTTTTCAAAGAACACCTGATCATCGACAAACTCCATTTCCACCTTCTCCGCACATCGAACAAGTTTTTCAAAACTTTTGATCTCACGAGAAGCTAAATACTATCGATACTTTGGCTTTAACCCTGAGTAAAAATGGATTATTTTACTATCAAGATCTCATATGAAGTTTCGGGAACACCTTTCCAATCGAGTGAACTTTGCTTCATAAGCAGCCACTGATTCATCCTCCTAACTCAATTCTAGAAATTGTTTTCCATCCTAAGACGAACCACCTTAGGAAAATATTTCTCAAGAAACATACCTTTTAATTCATCCCAGTGAAGATCATCAATCTCATCAGTATCCCTGATATTTTTCACCATCGACCACCACTGATCAGCTTCACCTTTAAAACGTTAAACCACAAGACTATCCTTTTGATGTTCTGAACACCCCATGACATCAAAAATCTTCTCCAGTGCTCTAATCCACCCTTCGGCTAGCACTTGGTCAGATGATCCTCTGAATGATGGGGGATTTTTCCTCATGAAATGTTCCACCACTGACATGTTCCTCTGTGGTTGAGCTGGCTGATCTCGTGCATGGATGCCACCACCATTTATAGCCTGATTCAACTGTGCCATCACTACAACAAACTGTTCAGTTCCAATTCCCACCATCTCAGGTTGCTGATTTGGATGGTTGTCTTCCTCCTAATGTCATCCCAACATAGCCGCTTTGTTTCCTCTGCGGAAAACCATTCTGAACACAGAAATATCTTAGGTGAAACAATATGGTAATCTTTAAATGCAATATCATTTCAGTCATACCATAAATTAATTTATAATTTAACAATTTTATAACTCTTAAAGTTGTCTAAACCGACCTTTGATACCAACTATAAGGCCCCAGCATTAAACCTTACATAATATTTAATTAAATGAATAATTCACATTGAGGATCTTTTCAGGTTTAGATTTTTAGGGAATTAGGACATAACTATAACATCTCAAAATATTACAAAGTAGACACTTCTACAATGTTTCCATAAAATAAAAACTCTCAAAAAGAAACATGTCTAGTTCCATGTTTTATATAGAATGACTTTCCTTGATCCCATCCTTGACACTATTCCACATTAAGTCCTGTGAAAAACATTTCAAAAAAAACTTGGGGTGATTATAAAAAGCTCATTAAGGGAAACACAAAGAATGAAAACTGTTAGTTTTTCAAAACAACAAGTAAACCAAGTCTACTTTATCAAAGTAATACTTTTCACCTTTATGAAGTTCTAAAAACTCGTCACTGAATAAAAGATCAATACATACCCTTTTGTAACCAAAAGATTATCATAAAACCCATATAAAGAACTCATTACATTTAAAGGTAACTTGGGACATAAACATACTTAAATGGAATAACCATACGGTTGACTTCCACACATATCACTTAATAGAATAGCCATACGGCCGACTTCCATACCCAATTCATTAGAGGTTATAACGTAACCACCCGTCTTAGTATTCACGGCACCACCCGTCATATGGTTTATCACATAACCACCCGTCAAATGTCCAAGTACCATTATAAAATCATATGATATAAAACGAATATAATGGAAATAAAAGATTCCCACACATTGATCACAATATATCACTTAAATATATTGAAATAACAATTAAATTATAAAAACTATTTTCAATACCAAAATACATAAAAGAGTATATGGTATTTATTTCATTTTAAAAAACATTCCTTTTTGACGTTTAGTAAAACACTTCATAGAAAAATATTCCTTTTATATAAAAGTAAAAGTAAAAGGGGTTTCTACACCGTATAAAAGATAGTTGTGTATAAAACGAAATATGCCTCAATTAAAGGAGATTGAGATGAAGTCCCTTACCATGGGTCCGACTTGACTCGATTGTTCTTTAACGTCCTGAATAATAAACTTGAGTTAATTTATACTTGATTAAGAACCATTTTCAAGTTCATTATTCCATTTATATAACTTATTACCATGTCATGAACACTATGTAATTATTTAAGTTAATAACGGTCGTTTTAACGATCATTGGTACTTGAGTCAAAAATATTCTCTCTATAATTACAAGTTTTTCATGTCTCCAATATATCCAGAGTTATACTCATGATTTATATATCATATATATCATATATATCCAGTATATACATGTAGTTATAATATTACATAATCATTTAGAAGTAAGAAATGAAATGCACCATTCATGGAGATGGTAAGCCATACGTACGCATTAACGCTACTTCCATTTCTATTTCATATTTAATGGAATTAAAAAATAATGATACATAATAGTATTATAATTTCAGTATTTTATAATATATAATATCATTCAATCTATCCTTTATATGTACCACATATTGTATTAACGAATCAAATCACTTTGAGGGGGCGGTAGTCCGCACTTCCTAAAATGAAAATATCGCGTTTAACCATAATGGAAACCATAAAGGTATGCCATAAATGAAAAATACAGAAGCATAAGTAAAACATAAACATATTATATATCATATATAAATATAGTGACATCTTAATGTCCACCTTTGAAGGTGTTATATGAGTGTTGAACAATCATCGTTTCGTGGGGAAAAAATTCGCCATGCACAGAAACAGTGTGTTATTTAACCATTATATGTAGGTGTGTGTAAGTGTAGCTCAAATACTTCATAGAAAAACTTCATAGTATATTGAAGATACTTATTATGTTATAAAAGAAAGGAATGAAAAGAGTTTAGGGGGTTGGAGAAGTGAAATAAAACATAAGAACACAAGAGAAAACACTACCTAAAAACAGGTAACTCTTCTTGATTAGAGCTCAAAGGCATCCTTGAGAAGACTTGTGCCCAAAGTGAGGCCTTGAGGAGTAATAGAGGAACGTGGAGAGACAAAAAGATAAGATCTTGGCCGAACCAAAGGCTTGAGAGGTGTGGGTAAGGAGGTAGAGGTGGGGTGCCTTTTATAAGAGGAGAGGAGGGGCACTCTTGGAATGTTAAGGAAAGATACATTATTATAAAATGATTTTCGGATAAATAGGGTCCCACAATTATATATTTCAAGGATAAGGTGATAAGAGTTCGAAATAAACCCATAAAATAAGTTTTTGACCTGTTTAGGTCTTAGATTTTACATTATCTTTTTATTTTTTTTAAATCGTTAAATAATGAGGTAATCGCTACATCATCAAGGTATCATAAATAATTTAATTTATTTAATATATAAAAATTATAAAAAAAAATATCATGATGTAGGAAATTATTTTAGATTTATAATTAACATTCATAGTCAAAAATATGACTTGTATAACCCCATTTAAATTTTTTTTAGTAAAACAACTCATGTTTGTGACATTTTAATTTTAACATTAAATAAAAAGTTTTTAATGCCATTTTCCTAACAATGTGGCTCCAGGGGGTCCCCAAGTCTACCCATGTATTTTATTGGTCGACCATGACACATCCAATAAGGTTAAGACATGTTTCAAGTACATTTCATATTATTAAAACATTATTTTTACCTTAAACTTCACTAATTACCACTAATCGCGATTAATAAACATAAAACTTACTATTCACCAAAAAATTATTTTAATCCAATTGAACCAAATTTAACTTCTTAATGACTACCATGTATGTCAGATTTTTTTAAATTTAAAACACAGAGGTTGTAAAATTTCATTTAAACTAAAAATCAGTTTTTTATGTACCACTTAGTGGTTTCACTATTCTTCAAAAATTGATGTTTTTCAGAAATATACCAAAACTTAACCCTAAGCTATATTTGATATTAAGAATTCAATAATGAAGTATATTTTACAAAATTCAAAACATATAAGTTGAATTAATTAATTTAATATTTAATTCCCACTGTCAGAGCAAAGAGCGTGTTTTTATAAAACAATAAGTATCAAAAGATTGACACTAGTTTAAGTGCGATTTCAAAGTGAAATTAATTACAACGACCACTATTGGATTAAATGGTAAAAATATATTCTAATTTCACATTAAAACCAATTCAAACAAAAATATAATAATATAAATAAATTAGAATAAAAAGAGGTTTTGAATTAAAATACAACATTTTCACTATTCAATAAAAAATGAACTTTATCAGAAAAATACCAAAAATTTACACAAATTAATTTTTGATGTCCTGATTTTAAAAAAGAATTTTATTTGGTCCAATAGAGTGTATAAGAGTGACCAAAACTATATTTAAATAAGGTTCGCCATCAAAAGGTGATAAGTGGACCATTAGTGAATATTAGAGTATCTATGCCTAAAATTGAATTCTTTTCTTATTTTAAGCCTTTATCCATTATTGGATAAATTTAAAAACCTTTAACAAACATATATAAACATATTTAATTATTTCTATTCATTCCCGCCAATAAAACAGCTATGTGTTAGCTACCATTTAAAATAATATTATTTTATTACTAATGTGTAATGTAAGATTTCAAAGAAACTCTTTGTTGCGTATCGGGTACGCTATCGAACATAGAAACCCCTTTAAAGTAAAATTAATATTCAATTTTCAAATATAAATAAATATGAAAATGTATTATTCTTTATTTACCTGGGATGTTACAGTAATCATGGTGTATTAATATAATTCTCTATAACAGACTATGTATAATATTTTTTTAATGAAAATAGTTACCCAAAAACCTTGATGTAAATAGTTAATGGTGGTGTAATTGATGAATTTAGAATAACCATTTTAATATTATATTCATTTAAAATTGTGTTTCTATACAAAGATTTTAATTCAGGGAGAAAACATATTCAATTTAAAATTTTATCAATAGTTTTACATTCATCCACATACTTTTAGAAAATGTAGTCTAAAAAATATATCATAAAGGACATGGTCTAATAAAATCATGTTATAAAAAAGTTTTTACACAAGATCAATAATATCTATAGAAAATAATGAAAAAGTTACAAGTGAATGTTTTAAATACAAGATATCTTGTTTTATTTTATACCCAATTAGTAAAACCAATTAATTTTTAGAATCACATCATTCCATTCTAATTGAAATAAACTCATCCATTATTTCATCACTAATGAAACTCTTAACATATTAAAGGTATGGATGGTTATAAATCATGTTATAATAATTTAGAGGTAATGATTCCCTCAATAATATAAGTTAATTATAAAATATTGTATGTGACTATTTTAAATTCAGTCACACTATTCATTTTTTTCTCAAAATACATCACTATGGTTTTAAATTACATAATAGTTATATTTTTATATAGGTTCAAGAGGAAAACTTTTAGGTTAAGTGTAATGTTCTAACCACCTCTTAATGTTTATCTATTAATCAAGAGGAATTAAATTCTACATAATTCTAGAAACAAATAAAATTCTTTTCTAGCAATCATGAAATTTCAAAAAAATTATTAATTCCATGAAACACACATAAGACATGAATAATGTTTTTTATTTCACTAATTTCATTAAAAATAATTAATAATAATTTTTAGTCATTTCTAATTTTTTAAACCAATAAAAATTTTATTCACCCTATATTTTGTAATTCATCATGGGGAAATGAAAGGAAAAAATTTTAACCGCCATGAATTTATAAACATGTTAGAGGTAATATAAATATTAAAATGTTCCAAAAGAAGTCCTCAAATCATATATTATAATTAATCAATTTATCATAAAGCATTTAAATCTATATTTAAACATAAATGATGTGATTAAATATTTATTCATAAGAATGAAAAGGGTTTATTTGAATAGAAAATATTCAAATTTATAACTTATGTATTTCTAATAAACAATTATTTCACTTTGTTAGTAAATATAAATAATTTGACTTATTAGTTAAAAAATGTTAAATGAACCAAAATCATTTTTTATTCAATTTCATATAGATTGGAAGGAACTATCAATTAATTAACATCAACGATTCTTCTCTTGTGTTGTAATGGAATAAAATCAACCCCTAAAAACAACTAAACACATCCAACAATTATTTACAATCATTTATAATTGAAACCATAATAACCACATTTAAAACCTTACAAAGACCTATCTGTAACCTTGGTAGAACACCAAAATAATTAGATCATAATGTTTCTAAAAATTACTAATAATAACTATCAACATTTTGTATCTCATGATATAGAAATTTACATTTTTAAGTGTAAAATAGAAAAAGTACGGTGTATTGAATACAATAGCCCAATTTAAGAGCCTATTATAAAGAAATGATAAAATATTGTTAGTATTTATATGAAATATATGAAGCTATGTCATATAATTTTATAATTTTATTTATATTATATACAAGAATTTATAATTTTTTAGATGGTGTCTATGAAAGGAAATAATTAAATTTTTAGCTCATAGCGTGATAGAAATAATTCTCACATCCAAACCTCTAATCTAATTCGAATACGCCATTGAACAAAAATTTAAATACATTTAATTGAGAAAGAAATAAATATTAATCAGTTCATTGATATATGAGAAACATATTTCATAATATCTTAAAGTTAGTAAACATGTCTAATAATATCAACATAAATGGGTATCATATAACAAAGAAATTATAAATTTTATATCCAAAAAAATCATATAGTGTATATCTGAAATGATTAACAAAAAAATAATTACCATATATGAATAAAATATTGAAGTGAAGGAATAGATTTTATAATTTTCATGTTGAGGTATTCATATGGATGGTGATTAGAAGAAAACAAACATCATTAGGCCTATCACACCTTAAAGATTCTATTGTGAAATGAAATTGAAAAATATGGAATCTATTAAATGTATAGTTGAAAAATTGAGGTAAATAATATATTTTACTCTACGAAAGAATCAATATTTAATTTAATAGTTGATAAATTTTAAGGAATTATAAAAAATTAAAGGATTTTGGTCGAAAAAATTTAATATGATTTTGTAAAATTCTCCCCCTTGCTTTATTGAAATCTATCAATGTCTCTATTTTTCATCCTTTCTACAAAATGATCATGTAATGATGCAAGAAAAACATACATAACATATTTAGAAAGAAAATCAATCATGCATATTCTTATTCAAAACTCATAAACGGTTACCTTTTTCTTAAAATCAATTAATGGTTTTTAAAATAAATAATAATTATAATAGTTTTATATCCACTATTATACCAATTTTTTTCCCATTGGATATATTTTAGTGTTGGTTAAATATAAGGATCTATAAGTTCAAGGGAAATTCTTTGTAAACATAATTTTTAGAACAAAAATGGCATGGTGAGTAATTTTTTTAATTTAAAAAATCAATTCCATATAAAAAATAATAATTAGTGGAACTATAGTTCAGAATAATTATTTAATTTTAGTTATATTATAAATATTTTCTAGGGGAAAATGTTTCCAAACCAACAATGATTAAATTCATTAAAATAGAAATTTATGAGTTACCATTTTGTTGTTCGAATCCTTAAATTTTTAATCTCTTTATGATGTGTTACAAAATAATTTTCAGATGCTAAATTTTGAGAAATATTTATATCAAATGACCATATCGAGTGATCAGATAGCAGCACTAACCAAGATTATGAATGCACATAAGAACCCCCAGCATTAGATTCCTGAGATATGTCATTATCTATACTATTTCACTTAAAATTTTCAGAAAACGTTATACCAATATAAAGGACTAATAATGGACTTGAAAACATCTAGAACACAAATATTAATATTAGCATAATGAATCCCAAAATAATGAAACAATTAGTAATAAAATGGAATTCAATTAAATCATTAAAAAAATTATTTCATATATACTATACACATATAGTTAATGACTATAAGTTAGATTAACGTTACCCATAGAAACCTATATGATCATTTAGTCAAATAAATAATGAAAACTAATCCGACTCAGAGGAGTTAAAACAAATAAATACCAAGTTAGTTAGGAAAATTTACATTTTCAAATAAGTCTTTCTAAAACTAAGAGATTATTTAATAAACCGGCAAAAAAATTGATTTCAATGTAATGGTTTTGGAAAGAATGTTATATTAAATATTTTATAATGAATAATAAATTGTGGTGTAGCGGTGAATAATATCCTTTATAGAGACCTAACCATCACCCTACCCAATAAGACAACATTAATAAAAAAACATTTTCTATAGATTAACATTACCAAAAAGGCAATGTTAAATTTAAAAATTATCAATAAAAATTATATGAAATTTAAAACAATTTTCACTATATACATCAATTAACACCACTAACCCTCTATTGAGGAAACACTCTACCACACTCTTCCCACCAAGAAATATACTAGATGCCACCCATAGAAGTCTCCAGTTGTTGTTTCTTCATATAATGTAATTAAATTGATGTGAAAAATGTACCCAACCGAATGATTCAACTAGAAATCAATGAATTTCTTATTGGACGAACATTGATTTAACACAGTTTTTTTTCAACATAAAAAAAATTAAAAAATCTGTCAATCATTCTTTGTAATGGGAAAACATAGTAAAAATATCCAATTATGTGGTCAGAAAGGTATAACTAAAATTATGAAAAGTAAATTTTTTTATACATTGGACCACCAAAGAAGTCAACATTTTATTTGTAAATTATACCAGAGGTAGTATATTTTTTATAATTTTATGGTTTAAGGATTAGAATAATAAAGTATACATTGAATTACTATATTAATAAGATAATTTATTCTTAGATGATGATATGATAATATGTTTTTATTACATATTATTGATTTTATTGTTAATTATTTATTACACATAAATGATATTTATTGATAAAATTATTATGCATTGATTATTAAAAATGTTATTATTTATTAATTTTGATATATATTATATAAAATATTATAAATTAATTTGGATAGTTTAATTACAATATGGCCATAAATCCTTGAACAAATATCATCATTTTTCTTTAATGAAAGGGTTATATTCTAAAGATCTGCTAAAATAAAATCAAGGAACCATAATCAATACACTCATACCAATGGTTCAAGAGGGCAGGAGAACTTTAAAACTAATAAGACACACAATCATAGATAATTAATAAAAAAATACACATAAAGAAATATAATGTACTAAAAAGGAATGGATTCCAAAAAAATAGTAAGATAAAATTCAATAAAGGAGACAGTGAAAGATGAGTCTAGTAAACCAACACATTTATTTAAGGAATGAGATGCTAGAGAAGAGGGTGCAGTCATGGGAGTCAATAGATAGAGTCAATAAGGATATCTGGGATGGTTTATAGGTTAAGGAAATAGATAATGATATTTTAGTTATATTAAAACTATTTTATGTTGGAAAATATTTTTTTGGGGAAAGATATTGTAATCAAATTACAATGACTCGATAAAATCACATCCCAACAAAAATGTTATCATAAATTCCTAGTTACTATACATGGAACTGTAATGTCATTACATAAAAAAAGATAAAGAAAAAAGAAAAAACATTTTTAATTAAAAGGAAGATAATTTAAAATGTGAACATTAAATAACTCAAATCCACATAAGAGATTGATTAATGAAAAAAAATTTCAAATTCAATATGATGATAAATAAAAAATGGTAATCAATAATCCAAGAGACCGTATCAAAAAATGAAAAATTATATCAATGTTTTCTCATTTTCATTCATTGATGACTTATAGAGGAACAATATATATTCATTCTAAAAAATTTATGTATTTATTAGAGGTGAGTGGGAAAAAAGAAAAAAAACATAAGATGGAATGAGATGCGTAGATGAGGGAAACAAGATTCAAAAACAAGACACATGCAAAGGTTACAAGTTTTCATCTTGATTAATATGCATGGAAACGAACCTACAAGAAAGGTAATAATCAGTTTTGTAAAATTGATGAAAAAATTAAATAACATAGGTGCGTAAGTGTATTAAGAACATGTGACATGATGATCATCTAGATGTGGATTGACTTTGTTGGATGTCCATTGTAGGGGGTGTAAAGGCCACCTATGATGAGGGTCAGCAGGGAGGTCGGTGGCTGCATTGATGGCATGACTGAGGAGAAGGTGGGGTGGTCGTATCAAGGAAGGTTTTTTGGTATCTGGTGTGGCCTATTTTTATTAACATTTTTAGCTGAGGTTATCCCGTGAAGTTAGTGAATAAATGCGAGTAGGGTCGGAATGATGAGAGTTGTGTGAGTTTATAAGAGGCAAGCCTCACATGTAGGAGGAGATCTGCTCAGGTTCAATAAAAATACTATGTAAAGGTATAAAAATCAATATGTTTCTAAAAATCAACATATAGCCATGTTTTTAATTAATCCCTCGTAATAAATTAAGCTATATCCATTGATTTATAAAACTATGGATACATGTCTGTATCTATAGATCATTTTTCTAGTAGTGTGGGTAAACCTCGCATACCTTATTAAACCATGATATCAGATTTTTAATATGAGAATATGTTTATTATTTATCCCTTTATTTTAGAAGTAATGTTTATGTGTGATATAAAATATATAATTTTTTAAAATTAACTACAGTCACACAGGGCCAAAGAGTTAGGCAATGTCTCAGTGCCTAGCTCTGAAATTATTTCCTGATATATTTGAAAGTATTACAGGTAAAAAATAGTGTTTATATATAATATATAACATTATATTTTTTATTGTTTTTAAAATTAAATTGTTAATTAAAAATATTTATATTATTTTTTATGAATCAAATACTTTAATTGAGCTTTATAACTTTTAATATTTTAAGTGGGAATTTTATGAAAAGAATTATTTTTTGTTTCATTCTTTTGGAATAATTTGAAATTAAATTCTTCACTTATATCAATTTAAATTTGAGATATCAATTACATATTTTGAATGTAGAAGTATAAATTTGGTAAATTGGTCACAACATATTTTGTAAATGTGCATAGTATCCTTAGTAATTTTTGTTGCCGCAATTATGGTTACATCCTGTAATTAATGTTAAAAATAAATTTATAAGGAAAATAAAAATTCCCTAAATCCTTCCACAAATTTATTTTCAGAGCCCATATCGTGTATAATCATTTAAAACTCAGTTACATGAAAGTTTATGGGAAATTTAATAAGATTATATATTTTATTATGTTATATTTAAAGAAAAGTCAAAGATGTCTCACTCTTTTTTTATAACTATAATAGTTTCAAAATGATTTTATTTAGAGTATATGTTCAAATATAAAAATAAATTTAAAAATAAAATATTTTTCTTCATCATGGTTATTTATTTTGAAATTTTTATCTAAAAAATAATTACTTTAAATGCATTGAAAATTTTGAGATAATAATTATTTAATAAATGAAAATATAAAATTAATGATGATAAAAATATTTAATGTATTATAATTTGATATACGTATTTTGATACATTAATTTTAAAGATTAAAATGGCATGTTCTTTATTTTTTTAGTTATATTTATCAAATTAGAAGTGTTATGTTGATATTATTATAGTCAATGTGATGATTTTTTTTAAAATTTGACATTATTCATATATTCTAATAATCAACAATTATTTAATTTAGATAAAATTATTAAAAATGATATTTTTCTAAAATTGATTTGGTTATTATTGGTAATATCATCCATGGTCTATTCATGAGGAAATTTTACATTTATCGTAATTATAATGACCCTTAAAAAGTAAAAAAACCTAATTGTCATGGTAAGATTAAATACGTTTAATGATGGGTTAAAACCAAAAGATAAGGATAAAGGCATATTCAAAATATATAAAATTTTCATTGGATTAGATTATATAGACCCTAAAATTTAATATATTAAAAATAAAATATATTTTGTACTTTTTTAAAGGAATTCTAATTTATATTATTTTAATATTGTGATAATTTCCAAGGGAGACCCTCCCCTATCTTATAAAATGGAACATCTTATTTTCATTTATTATCAATTTAAAACCAATTTGATTTTGTCCGAACATACCCAGTTTCTTTAAAAAATACATACTCACATTATATATGTATTATTTTTTGAATAATACCAATATTTTATTTCTTAAGGTGTTATGAAAAATAGATTTCCCAAAGAAGAGGCATAGTTTTCAAACACATGTTTTTTATATCTTCTTCCAATTCCTTTAAATAATAATCAACCAAGATAAAATAATAAAAAAGTATAATCCTTATAATAAGTTCTTATAATGTTAATTTATTAAAATATATTAGTCTACTTTTCCATCAAATGAGAAACGAAACCATAATTTGTGTGTATGGTGGATTACCATGTCACGAACCAATGTAATTACTTTTGCATAACCATACTCGTAGAATAGTCATAATGATGGAATTAATATTTATATATATATATATATATATATATTATATTAACTATTTATTTATTATTATTAAACATTAATATTTAATTTACCTTTATATGTTTCCATTCACTAAAAAATGACAACATCATTTGTGCGTACATGTGGACTACCACCTCTACAAAGTGATGTGTTTTGATTTTCAAAACCACATCACATAGATGATACATATTAGTATATATAAAGTATTAATATTATATTTATGATATTTTTATTATTATATGAAGTGAAAATAATACATAAACTCTTTATATAATGATCATTAAAAAAATAATCATTACTTGTGTCTACGTACAACCAACCATATCTTTGACCGTAACAAAGATCATTTATCATAACCACATTTAATGAATTGTTTTAAAATTATAATTCATGTGTCAAAATTATAATTATTTCTTGTTTATATTTGAGATATGATGGAATAATGACCTTTTTGACAATATTTAACATACCAATGGCATTTCGGATATACGATTCAAATATCATCAAAACACCTAATGTGAATTTAAGTGATTCTGTAATTGTATATAAAATGGTATTAATGGAAATAAACGAGTAATGAAATTTAAATAGTTTCTTAAACAAGTGATGAAATTAACATAATATTTTTATTCACAATGATAAAGAACCTACATGATATTCTAGACTCAATGTATGATATTTTCACCATACAGTTTATTTGAGACACTAATCATATTACCCTCTAGTTTATATAATGTTGTGTAAAGATATGAAATGAATGTATTTTTTGATGATTCTTATTATTAATATGGGTATTTACATATCCACCTTTGGTTATTAATTTCACTAGGCTGGTAATTAAAATATTACCAATGAGGTAAGGGTTTTCTTTCACAATATCATTAATATTATAGACTGTTTATCATTTAGTCTCCACTATAAAATATTTCTATTAAATATCAATGTTTTTAACTTTTTAAATGTTTTAATATTATTTTATTTTATTTTATGTAATTTTTAGCCATTGATTTCTTTAAATGAAATGTTTTGAATGGATCATTCTTATCATTTTTATGAACGAGGAACATTTTATCCCTCTTATACAACTATTGAAAATGAATATTTTTTACATTAAATTGCATAAAAATAATTTCAATTGATCAAGAATACTTTTTTTTGAAGATTAATTTGTATTTTTACAGGTTTATTTTTACACTAAATATTTTCCATCATAATTTTCCAGTTTTTTTTTATAAAAAGTGATTTTAAAATGGAAAGGTCATTTTCAAAAGGAAATTTTCCATGTGATAATTCAAAATAATATTACACTTATACATAAATCCTTTTATTTTACCAAATATTTATTATGTACATGATCCTGTGATAATATATTTATTATTTATCAAGACTATTTATGAATGTGATGACATAATTTTTTTGAAAACAATTTCTCATCATGTGTTCGAATTTACTGAATGTTTTATGATATTGTGGCATAAATACATATGAATATAATTCTATGATGGGTGAGACCTATATCTCTATAAAACTAGTTGTGTAATGATTAATGTTAGATAATCTCAAAGGGTACATGGAAGGTTATTCCAATATAGAAAAAGGGTACTAATGAGGTTATTCCAAGGCCAAAAGAGGCTGCATAAGAGGTATTCTGAAGCCTAGAGTAGCGACTTAGGTGGTTATATCAAAAATAACATGTTATAAATGTATTTCTAGAGATCATTGAGATAATTATTTTTATTATTATGTGTAATCCACAACCCCATGTTTTTTTTATAAGATTCCATACATTCTTTGACTTTTTTATGATAATGTATTATGACCTATCATGATTCATTTGATGTCATAAAATTTTTATTGTTGATATGAAAAGGGTTGTTTTGATATTTTATCATCAAGTTATTATACCCTTACTTATAGTCAATTCCTGTGTGATTATTTATGTCTCCCTTTTTACCCTTACTAAGCATTTAATCTCACCCATTTTATATGTTTTCATACCTTGGTTATGGAGGAAGGTATTATGTTTGATATGACCAAGAAGGGTTTTAAAGGTGAATAAATATGTGGTAGATGATATAAATCTCTATGAAAATGTTATTTATAATTTAATGTAGTCAATAGATAGTTCAAATTCTATAAATCTATAAAAATAAAAGGTTATTAGTTATGTATGTGATATAATATTTTATTTTGATGTAAGATGTTTTGGATGGAAATAAAATGGGTGAAATTTATTGAAATAAACACTAAAAATTTATGGTTTATGTTTTTATACTAGATTTGAGAGTACGAGTGTTATTCTCCAACTAGGTAATGATGATTTTGGATCACCATATTAAAGATCCCTATTCATGTATTTTATGGGACACATATATAGGTTCTGAACTCTACACCTAAATCTTTAGAAAAGTTGACTTTTATAATAAACGATACTATACTATTTATATCATCATTATATTTTTGGGATTCTTTTATCCTCTTAAGAATGGATGGATGAGTTGTCATTTTGGTATGGACGGATGATTCTTTTAATCCCATGTGAATTTTATTCTTGTCCATGAGTATTTGATCCCTTTAAATCATCATCATTGATAGGGTAGTTTGGATTTATACTCATAGGATCTTCCACATTATTCATATTAATACTTTTTAAGTGGAAAAAAAATTCATTATCCATGATCATCGACAAGAACCTTCAGTAACACATTTTTATATTATTTGGTGTATGTTTATTTTTTAGCCCCTTATGACATGTATATATGTCATACTTCTCCCCATAGAGATAATGGTTCATGATATTCAATTTTAATATCAAAATAGCTAACTTCATATCATTGGTGGGGTTGATTTATCCATGAATATTTAATTGGTATGAGGTATAGGCTACACATAATATTTTTTTTAGAGTATAAAACCTAATCCATTTTTGGATTCATCTTTGTCGATCACAAATACTTTCCCACTTATAGGTATTGTGATAGTTGATGAAATGATAATACTCTTTATAAAATCTTTAATTATTTCTTAATATTCTGAATTCTAGAAAAACATTACCCCATGATGAGTAAGCTTGGTTAGTGGGTTTTAAAATTGTGGTATCTTCCAAATAAATTCATGATATTACCTAGATAATCAAATAAAAAGAAATATATTTTTTTCAATTATTGTTATAGTTCATCCTCTAATTGCCTATATATTTAAAGAGTGAATATATATACTTTTTCTAGTGATAAAATTCTACATTAACGTTACATTATCTTTTCAAAACTCATATTTACTATAAATCACATATATCATTTCCTTTAACAATGTCTTCAACTATACATTAATGTTCTCTTCATTTTCCTCCATTATTTTTTACTACTTAATAATATAATTTATAATGAATATCAAATTTTTATCATGGTAATCCACAATGAACATATTCATCAAGTCAATCAAGATATTGTGAATCATAAAATATCCAAATGGAGTCAATATAAACACTTATATCCCATAATGTGTATGAAAATTCATATTTGGGATATCCTCATTCTTCTTTGTTGCCTCATAAAATCCGAACCATGGATGCACTATTGATTTGTACTGGGATCCACATAGCTGATCAAACCTATCATTAATACAAAGTAAATGATACATATTCTTTGTCATGATCTTGTTTAGATTATGATAATCAATGATGCAGGGAACTAGAAAATACATTATCTTGAATAAAAGGACCATCATTCATCAAAGTGAAGCACTTGGGTATAAAACCCTTTATCTAGATTATATAATTGTTCATTATTAAGCTATTCATGTTCAAAAGTGTTTGTTCTTATAAATTCTTGTACATTGGAAATTTTCTAGGTATAATTTTGGATGAAAACTCAAACATTTTACAATATTAAATTAAAAAGAGGGGAACGCATTATAATATCATATTATAATGGCAATGCCATCATGTATTATATATTCCATAGTCCCAATCATTTGATCTAAATACATATTCTTAAAAGGTAATAGTATACATTATTGTGATTATGCTTAAAATATATATCCATCCACCTCTTTAAACGTTAAAGAAATTATATTTTATTTTAATAAATGGTGGGTGATTTACTTGTCTCAAAATTTTAGGTTGGCTATAGAAAAATAAATCCAATCTATATCGATAATTGAATAAAATTCTAATAATGGAATTACCAAATGGTTCACTAGGAAATACATTCAACAAATGGGTATAGAGTGATGTTATATTCATATAATGAAATAATTTCCCCATATTACATTTCTACTGACAAGAATACTTCTGTGTTTTGAGGTGGGTTTTTAATATTTATACTAAACTAGTTTGATATGATAGATTGTGTAAATATATTGTAACATGGGATATTTGAAATTCAAAATAAATTTATATATTTAGAATTCAATATTTTATTCAGTTTGTAATTATTTACGCCATCTAACATATACAAAGAAATGAAAATCATAAAAATATTAAACATATAATGGGGGAAAATGATAAATTTTGTGATAAATTACCATTTAATTATATTCTATAACCTATGAATTTTTATTTTGCTATTTATTTTTTCCACCAGTATTTTTAAAATGTTAAATTTTAAATACATTTTTATTCTGAGTATAATGGTTTATGTAAATAATATTATAAACCATAGAATATACTTCGGGAGTATCCAGTCATGTGTTCAAAAATAAGAATATTTTCTTTTCACTAGGTATAGTTTAAGATAATACCCAATTTTCCATTTCAGTGTTATTACAAAAAGGTATATCTATTGGGTACATGAATCCACTTGCCAATATCTAAAAATGGATTTGATTTCTTATAAAACCAAGAAATCAATATTTCACAAAACATTAGGAGTGTTTTCCTATGATTATTCATATCTCTAAATCTTTCATTATTTTTTTATTCATAATCCAATAAAATGAACTGCACCTCTCTCTAATACCAACTATGACAACCCATATCTTTTATATATAATGTTTAATGATTTATTAGAAAAATACACACATAATAAAATACCATAAGATAGTGACAATGAAGTATCTATGAAGTTAGATATACCCCATACTAAATTTAAATAAGAATAAAATGAAATTATATAAAACACAAAACCATTCCATTTAATTATATTGTTCATCTAATACAACAAGGTATAACATATATAAATAAATAAAATGGGGTGAGATGTAATGGAATGTTATAGAATAATAAAATAATAAAATTGTAACACCACGAGATTTTATGAAAAATATTCTTTTTAATTTCATTAATGTCTTTTGTTGTACCCTACACCAAAAGGAGCTTTTACAACACGCATCCTTGACTTACCTTGCATTACACGCAATCGCGACTTTCCTTGATAGCGTGTGTAGTATGAAATACCGAGTTTCACTAAAAAAACGATATGTTATTAAAATATTGTTAAAACTAGTTGTTATGAATAGTAATAACCACTTTTTTAAATTGGGTAATTTTTTTTTCAAAATGGACTTCATTTTTGGATTCGGAATATCGAAATTAACATAGGTTGAAATTTTTGGTACTTTTCGGATAACTTTCATTTTCTGATGAATAGTGAAAATTACTAAATTTTAATTAAAAATAACCTTTTTAATCGAAATAATTAATAGTGATAATTTATTAATTTTAGTGGATTTAAAGTATATTTAGAATATATTTTTACAATTTAATGTAATGTTGTTCATTTAATGTAATTTCACATTTAAACCAGACATAAATAAGTGTCAATCTTTTGATAGTTATTATCTTTTAAAAAGACGCTATTTGTTTTGACGATGAGAATTAATTTTTAAATTAGTTAATGTAACTGATATGCTTTGAATTCGATAAAATATACATCATTTATGAATTCATAATATCAAATATCTCTTAGGCCTAATTTTTTGTATTTTTCTGGAAACTTTCATTTTTTGATGAATAGTGAAACCACTAAGTTGTAGTTAAAAAAACTGAATGTTTCATAAAAACTAATTTTATCGCTTCTGTGAGTGGAATTTATAAAATCCTAGAGACATGGTTAATATTATGGACTAAAATGTGGTTCAATTAGATGAAAATATTTTTTGGTGGATAGTAACTTTTTAATTTTTTTACCATGGTTAAAAGTAAATAGGGTAATTAACGGTAAAAATGATATTATTATTACCCTAAAACATGTACTAATTCTATTGGATACGTGTAATTAGACCAAAAACAACCTTAGGAATAAAATATGACCATTTAGGCCCACTTGGATTAGATTATGACATTTATTATTAATTTATTTAAAGAAAGGTTAAAATAGTTAAAATCAAAGTTTAATAAGTAAATAATTTTTAATATAGGGTTATACATAAGATATATTCTACTAAAAATATTAATTTGAAATATAATAAGATTTAATACATAATTATATTTTAATTGTAATTTTTATACATTATATAATTTAATTTATTTATGACATAATGATGATGCAGTAATTATCTTATTAATGAAATATTGACATAATTGATGTTATAAATACCCAAATAAATATAATTTGAGACTTTATATAAATTAAAATAATTATATAGGTTAATATGAAATGTAAGTATTTATTTAATAAACTTTTTTCGAATTAATCATTCTGTTATTATTTTCACAAAAATCAATTACCAAATAGTGTCAAAATTGACATAAAATAGTTTTTTAAAAAAATATTATATTATTAATTGATATTTTATTCCTAAAAATATAATGTTCGGAAAAATGACTTAGTAAAGGTTATATATATTAATAATAAACAACTTTGGGTTCGTTTGTCTTGTTATAGTAAGTTTATTAACCTTATAGTGTAAGAACACAAAAAGCCACGGTAAAAGAAAAATTATTTAACTTAAAGTTAAATCTAAATGATAAGGTTAAAATAGGAAGATAAACATTTATAAATTATATTGGATGAGAGTATATCGACCCATCCCCACATTAGCATAGAAATAAATCAATTTGGAGCTATTTAAAACCCAATATGACTTTATAATAAAATAATATTTTTAGTTTTTCCAAAGGGGCCCCTCTCCTCCCTTATAAAAGGGCACCTTCTCCCTCTCTTCCTCACACCACTTTGAGCCATCAATCTCGGACAACCCCTGAAAAATTATCTTCTCCACTTCTCTAAAAACATCCTAGAGGACATGGTATTCTTAAAAGGCAAATTTTAGTGCTCTAAGAGGAGGACTCAAAGAGGCGCTTCAAAGAAGAGGTAATGTCCGTTACCGATTCTTTCAACTTTATTTCTTATTCCCCTTCTTCTTATTAGGTTGTTTCATTATGAAGTAATAACATCAGAATCAATCATATACTGATATGTTATTATAAGTATGAAACAACCATATTTCACCATCTATCCAACCTATGGAAAATGAAATCATCACGCGTGCATACGTACGGAATACCGTCTCCACGCCGTGGTGTAATATATTTTCCACCACCACCTTACTTGGATGGGTATAATGGTGTACATAATAACTATATATGATTATTGTAAAGTCATATTGATTCAGAAATAGTATACATATAGTCCAATACAATTCCACAATCATGAGAATGATATCATCGCTCGTGCGTACGAACGGACTATCGTCTCCACGACGCGAGGAGATTCATTCTCCACGTTAACCATTCATGAATGATTATAATGTATATATAATAAGTAATCATTAAATATATGAAATAATAATGAGACTGGATTTATGTGTATATATATTTATGTCATCTACTTAATTCCATTCAACTCAATAAGGAAACGAAAACAGCGTTCATGAGTATGTACGGCCAACCGTCTCCATGAATGGTGTATTTCATTCCATTTACTGATCTATTATATATATATATATTCTGAGTGTATATTATATATAAATCATGTTTTATATTCTTGAATTAAGTAATCATGATCTATGTAATCATATTAATAAATACATGTCAAAACACGGACAATAAATGAAACGATTTTACCCAAAACGTTCTTTAACATGGAATTTAAAAAAGAATGGGTAATATAAAGTCATAAGTGAACAATATATGATATCATAACAATGATTATGATTCTAGAATAAGTCAATGTCATTATTTAAATCATTATAAAGGAGGTTCGAACACTTACGAAGCAAATCAGACCTAAGGTAAGGGAAATATCACAATCTCATTTTTATCTGAGATTGTTTATACTTTGGTATTTACTGGGGTGTATTTTATCATCCACATCCATGTTTCCTCAATAAGGAATATTGACAACCTTCTACAATAGTTTATATCCAATTTTAACCTTCTGTGAGTTTTTAGTAAATGATATGAAATGAATCTTTTTTTGTTTTTCGTACGAGGTACTTTTTGGATTTTCCGACAAAAGTACAGGATGAATGTTTTTTAACTTATACGGCATGAATGGATTTTTTAAAACAATATTTACAAGAATCCTCCTTTACAAGTTTTCATGTTTATTTTTAATCAACTTCTTTTAGTTTAAAATTATATGACATGTTATGAAAGGAAAATGTTTTTGAAGTAGAAAGGATATTTTCATCAAGAATGGAGTTCATATTTTTCTATGAAAATTATTTTCCATCTATGATAATATAGGATTCTATTTCTATCCCTATTATTACATTGATTTGATTATGTTTTGATTGAATTATTTTTATGAATTCCTTTATCTTATATGAATTGTTTTATGATGTCACGATGTTTAAGAATCCCATTTTCATTACATGGGTTATGCTATGATGTATGTTTTATGATTTTGTGGCACACATAAGACTGGTATCATTATGAGATGGGTGGGACCTATATCTCCCTCCAATGCATTGAGTAAAGATTTTATATCTCATGAGATAGGCAAGGCTGGAACGGCAGGTTAAACCGATTCAGTGAAACAGGACTGAAACGAGGAATGAACTCAGTTTAGAAATGGACTTTTTCCACTAAGATAATCTTGGCAATGAGTCTTGACTAATAAGAAAAGATTATGTATGATTATGTGTGTGTGCCACATATTTTCATGTTTTAAGATATTATTATTGGGATTAGATTTCACTACTATGATTTATCCCATGTTATGATATAATGATCTCTTTTACAGGTTATGATTTCCAAAATGTTATGTTCTTATGAATATGATGCGATTGATATTTTTTTTGATTGCCCTTACTTAGCATTTGAGCTTACCCTTTTATGTTTTCTTTTCCCCAATATATAAAGAAAGGTTTCAGGTAAAAAAAAGGAAGATCTTCATGGGATATTTTGAAGATCTTTCACCACGATTAGAAGATTATATTCCGAGTTTCCAAAGACACTAAACTATTATGGTCCTTGTGTGTGTGTTTTTTTTATGTACTAAGTATTCTGCAAAATTAATGTAATGTCCATGTTTGTTAAGCTTCGGGTCTCTACAATAATTATTTAAATAAGTAAATGTGATTTAAAGTAATAACATGGTGATATACAAATGTGATAATCATAACTACTAACATTGAATCATGATATAAGATGAAAACACAAATGCATTATGGAAATGTGGAAACCGCCTGAAACCTAAAATCAAAAGAGTATTTCCATTTTAAACACAATGATATCAAATGATAGTGTACATAGGCTAACCAATCATACACCATACATGGTATCTCATAGGAAAAAAATACACAATGCATTGGAGAGATATTTAATTCAATCACCAATTGTCATAATCATATTATGTACATGAATTTACGATCCACATAGATCAAATAATATAAAAAACTATTTCATTATATTTAATTAAATTAATAAAGAGTTTTGATTTTAGAAATGTAATCCCTAAATCAACGAGGTATATTTACAACTTATTGAAAACCATTAATTATAAATGGGGATGGTTATTCACAATATTAATGTTTTTCATGGAAAATCATAAAATAAGTTTAGCAACATTAGAGGTGTACATTCATTATCATCGAATGTATTATTGATAGTGATATTTTTATGTCATTAATTTATAATCATAATTATAGAAATGTTATAAGTAAAAACAAATGTCAAGATAGAATAACTTGTAAAAATGAATTAGAATAAAGACTGTACTTGAATAAATAAGAAGATGAATAGAATCGTTACAATGAGAGGGTTCTTCTAAAATCTAGGGAGGACATAATTAATAACATAGTAACATAAAGAAAAATATTTAAATATTTATAGAGAGAAAAAATCATTGTAAAAATGTTTTTTGTGAATTGGAATGAGAAATTGGGTTATAATTTATAGTAAAAGAGACTAGATTTCTATTTTAATTCAAAAACATGTGTTTTTTAGTCGAAAATATCAAATAATTAAAAATTCATTTATATTTTTTTCAATTTTTTTCCAAATAGGTTTTATTTCAAATATTTTTTTTGGTTTATTATATAATTCTTAAAAGTAATACCATTCATTATGTGGAAGTGAGTCATGTTCATGAGAAATTACATTGAAAATCATAGAATATAATATAGGGTTTAGAGGATTCATTATAGGTTTGTATACTAAACAAAATAACTTATAAAAACATTATTTTAAATTGGAAATTTATTTTTGATAATTTATTACCATTATATAATTTATTACAATAGGTCTGGGATATTTTGATGTTATTAAACATACAATATATTTATAACATATTTATTTTTTACCCATACATTTAAAAAACTCATAAAATTTTGAGGAATTTAAAATTATATAATTTCTAGTTTATGATTTCAAAAATTATATTTAATTTATAATATATTTTTTATAAAAATAATCATTTAAACTTTTAAATAATAATCATTACCTTTTAAATACATACTAGTTTTTGTGGCAAAAGAAACATTAAGAACCATATTACAATTATATTTGACCTCATTAAATTAGATTTCCATTTATTTTAAAATAATAATTCCTAATAATTCTATTTAAATAAAATAATATTTATTTTATAATTATTGAATTTATCTAAAATATTGTTTAAATTAAAACTAAATATATCCCAAAAAGTCAATTTTGGTTTCTTCTTATCAGAATATATTTTTTATCAATATCATTATAATATATGGTATATATTTAATGTAACAATAAAAATATGTAAATATATTCAATATTTAATTTCAAATATAATATAAAAATTCATACTACTAGGTTCATCATCTGTAACCCATTATTACACTAGTGTACTCCCTAAGGGTAAGGTGTGCGATGGTAGTACATTCTTAGTGTGGTTCGACAAACATGGTTTGGTGGTGATATCTAAAATCCAAAAATTAACCAATTAATGTTTATTCACTAAGATTTTTCAAGGGAAAATACAAGTGATTCTACCTCCCTTGAATTCTCCAATAAATAGGATTCATATTGTACAATCCTACTAGTTGATTCCATTACTTATTTGTTTTGTTCCAATTAAATTTATCTTCACGTTTAGTATATAATAATTTTAATCATCACTATAAAATGACTATATTATTAATTTTTACGATCATTGGGGGAATTTTATGTGAACTACAGAAATTATGGCTATAGATTAAAAGGATCATTTGTTAATTTGGAAATGGAATTTTATATATAAATGTTAGGTTAATTTTAGTCAGACAAATATCTTGAACATCAATACATATTTTATTATATTTCAATCACTCTAAAAACAAATAATGAGTATAACAATAATTAAAAATTTGCATTACCTATGTTGTAAAATGGTTTATGTTTTGGAAATGACACAAAAATCATATCTACTTTGACTATTTCTACTATGTATTTATCAAAGGGATCAAAAATCAATAAGAAATTATTAATAATAATATAAATACAACTCTTGGTCTTATAAATCACTAATGTTTATATTTTTGGAAACCAAGAATCATAAATCACTTTCAAACTCAATTAACATAGTCTTAAATAATTATTTTATAATTTTAGGACTATGTTCCATAACTCACTATAGGGAATAAAATATTGAGTAATATTATACCCATATAAGTAAAACAATGTGACATATATTCTCTTAAACACAACACTAGATCCACATGATACCAAATGATCAATAAAAATATCTATGCACCTGAATCCATTTGAGGATGTAAACAAGGAATCAACTTCATAACATCTATTTTTCCAAAACCATATCAGATTTCATTTCAATAAACTATCCCCCAGACACATTTATAAAAATATACTATAGACATGATCACTAAAATAATATCCCAAAAAAATTATGTTTTAAAAATATTCTCTAAATTCATTATCAACCTAAATAAGAAATCAATCCCCATTATGTAGACACATATTAATGGATCAATACCCTATATAGACACCCATGTTTCTCTTTGGGAATATATTAAGGGATAACACGTAAAGGTATTTATGTTTTCATTTTTCATCCCCTTTTAAAATAATAATCCAAATAAAAACATGATAGGTGGGACTAAGTTTCATTATACCATATTCATTGAGGAATGAAAACTAAGATTTATTATTTCACCTTTATGTATTAGTATTACACTCCATCATTGATTGATAAACACCATGATCTTCCATGTTTTTCTTAACCGTAAATCTTATTATTGAGATTACACGTATTCTTCTCAACTTCCGAAAAATGAAATATTAAATTCCCTTTCTTGTTTTTATTTCTAATTTTTTCTTTTAAAAAAATTCGAAATTTTTTTCCAAATATTTAAGAACATTTTTCCTATATATTTATCTAAAAACTTATACTTATGATCACTCATTACAAAATTATTCAATAGTGGTCTTGTTTTTATACTCTTTTTGGTTTCAATGGCTTCCAAAATAATATCATAATATTTTTAGTTCTTACTGTGAAGAAACTTCTTCATTATTGATTAATTTATCATTTATATAATCTAATGAATTTTATCCAATTTTGTTTAATTATTTTATCAAATATTATCTTGAAACACTATGTAAAAATTTTAATTTTCTGACCACATATCACTTTCTTTTCATTTAATTAAAAAAATAATTTTTTGGACATATTGCTATTTTATTGAATAAAAAGATTTCTGAAATTAATTGTATAAAAGAGCTATATCCTACAAAATTGGTCTTTTACATCACTCTTAATGGATTATAATGATCTCACTATATACTAGAATTATCTCATCATATGAACATATCCTCTAAAAACTACAAATGACTATAAAAGACCAGCCTTTTTTAAACTGGGAATGTATTCGAAAAACACAATTTTTATAGATTCATCACATTTAAACCATATATACATTCATTTTATAACAACATATTTTTTCATAATCTAAAAGTTTTATTATTAATTGTATATATTTTCCCAAAAAAATTTACTTCACACACATTAGTATATTTTCATTTAAATAAAGGATTTCTAGAATAAAATATTTTCTAAATATTCTTCTCTTTCATTCATTTTATTACAGTTTATAGAATACGATGTAATTAAAACGTTTTTAAGGATCTAATGGTCTTAATTTGTCATATTTAGATATCATTAATGATTGGAACAATCCTTAAACCTCACTTCAGCCACAACATAATTCTCAATCCAAGAACACTCTCCCACATCCTATATAGAATTACAAAAAAAAAATCTAAAATGTCCTATTAGAGTATTCCTTCTTTAGAAACTCTAAATTGAAAGATTATAGTTAATTCACTTATAAAATACTATTATAATTCAAAAATTAAAATTTATTCTTATCCTTGGTGATTAATTCAATACTTCTTTGACAAAAAGGAGTAACTTTGCTTGTATGAACTAGGTTTTTGACACAAGTATGTATCCATTAAATTGTGGCCTTATTTTCTTTTATGGAACTAATCTAGATTCATAATGAGTCCAAAAAGGTATGAAGTATGTTTAGGGATTGTTTTAAGCCTTGTTTTATGGGTGAAAGGAAAATTAAAATAGTTAGAGTAAACTGTGTGGGGTATGGAACATGGTGAGTGTTAACCATGTGGGGCTGGATAGTGAGCAGTAAGAGTGTGCATAGTATTACCTAACCATGCAGTTTGGGCTGAAATGACGTGAAAAAACAATGAAAAAAAAATTAAAAATGTGAGTTTTATGATTTTTTCATGGTTTCTCTAACTATTCATCCTAACCATGTGGGTTCCCCCTTCATACAACTAATCATGAATGGATGGAATACAGTTTGGAAAACTGTGTGACTAAAAGATGGTAATTCCAAATTTGGGTGATTTTATGATTTGGACCTAAATTGTTTAATTAAATAATTCCAATATTTATATTTTTATTTATAGTGGATATCCCCTTAAAATCCCTCTCTTTTGAGCCCTTTTCAATCCTATGCTATGATTTGAGATCAAGCATCCTCCTTTAGTCCAATTGGATAATTTTTCATCTCATTGGATTAACGTCAGTAAGATCTTGATAAATTTTTAATCTTATGTAGTTGTTAATTGTACATATGATTCTATTTATATGTATGATCATATACAAAAATTGTATGTTATTGGTCTTTTCATCTAATCATTTCTAATCCAGGCCAAACTAGAGGTTAATACTAGATGAGGTGAGTCATACGGGTATGTGTTAGGTGGTTTATAACTCACTCCTCATGTTTCAACATTTATAAATTGTTTTCTGGGAATTATAATTTCATTGGGATTCATCTATATAATTACTATTAATTAATTATATTCATTATAACCATGTTATAAAAACTTTTATATAAATGTTAACCATCATTGGTGGTTATTTCCATAATGATGTCCAGCCCATGTGGGGTGGTTTTCGATAATTGAGTTTTAGTGATTGAATTGTGTGACAATGACACCATCTAGGTGTTACATATCTTGAAATTTCTAATGTTTAGCCTTATATATAAAATATTTATTAAATTTCAATGTATAATCCTATGTTTCTATCCACATAACCCGAAAAATGTAAATCCTACAACTAAATTAATAAATTATAAATGGTTTTGGAAAGTATATTGTCTATATATATGACTTGTTGTAGTTTATATTAAATTAATTTATAGTTTTTTATCATTTCTAGACCATAAATAACATGTTATAAATTATAAATGAGAGATCTTATTAATTAAATATGAAATGATTTAAAAGGTTTCATTTCCCTTGGCCTTGTCAGACTATTGAAATGAAGGGCTTGGCCATCTTGAACTTATGAAATGGTGTAAAAATTACATAGATTAATTGAATAGAGGAATAAATTTTATGTTTTTAAATTTTATATATAACTTGAAATCATTTTTATATGATTGTTCAGCCTCATGTAAGATGTTTGATTCTCGAGGGAATTCTTTGATCACTTGTGTATTCCATTCTGATTCATGGCTTCCAGTTTATTTGGTTGATACCCACTTTGGAACCCAATCCCTATCTATCATTATATACATATTATGACACTAAAGGATCCCTCAATTACTATTTCAATATGACATAAATACACTTTTGGATCCACCAGGACATCTTTGGACACGAGGTGCTCTGGTTACCTTGTTGGGCCTCTCCATAGTTTATACTGATTTATCTTTGATGTTATCCTTAAACACATTAAGATTACACCAATGTGGACTTACGTGGATGAATCTTCTTAGATGACACTCCTAACCCTCTTGCTAGGATGCAATTACTACTGATTTGGTAACACGTGAGTTCTAGTATTCCCTTGTTATTACCTTGGAACCTATTCAATATTAATATAGTCAAGAATTACTTTTTATTACTGCAATCCTATAGTAGTACTATATTATTAGTTTTTCTGCGCTAGTGTTTTCTCACATAACATTCATATATAAACTAGAAATTAATAAATTAATTAACTAGATACATGTTCATACACTATCTAAGGGTTGAAGTTGGTAGTTGGGTATTTACATTATAGTACTAATTTATTATTTAATATGCACGATTCTACACTATTTCAATTTTTATTAAACTAATATGATGTTATAGATAACATTGGTGGTGGCCTAATGAGATTAATATCACACCTTATCTATGCCCCATTGGTACTTAGGCAGTCTACATGTATCCAGTTGTTGAAAAGGGGTAGTGTACTTCTTCAGACATTTGATTTCTTGATTTCTTATGACAGAGCTTGTAGTAGATGACTGTGTTGGAGCTCAGGTTTCCATGGATTGTTTTTGGATTATTTTACGTAACTTTTTTATAGAATTTATTCCTGCTACATTGTATCAAAATTTTCCTACATTATAGATAGATGACATACCATCATCATCTTTTCTATGATTATATCAATTTCACCAATTTTATTATAATTTCTATGTGTTTATGTTGTGGATTATGTTTGATATTATGTTAGATCTTCTAGTTGTATCCTTTTATATTACATTAATATGAGGTGCTAAAATATTTTAATGGGGGAATAGTATCCCTGAGTACACACCGTAGGCTCTCTATGCTAGTATGAACCCTCTGGAATCTGGGGATATGAATTTAGGCCATCAGGACAACCGGTCAAAGGGAATCTCTATGTGGCATTAGAGTCCAAGATTTCAAAAAATGGTATCACAGTAGTTCTATACCTTCATAAATATATTAACAATGTATATTAGCGTTTAGAAAGACTTGTAACTTGGTTATAATTCATGCTTATGTGTCATGACCCCACGTTTGGGGTAAATGAAGCGTTTCCATAATTATAATTATTGTTTTATTTTTTCTTATTACTATTGATATCATTTTTCAATTGGGTGATGCACATGCTATGTGGTGTTGTTGATTATTATTATTTATGATTTATTCTATCCTTATCTCGATGATACAAGGGAGTGGGTAATTGATTCATGCATTATTATAGGCACCTATAATTCACATGTCGGCCTTATTATAATGACTTACAGGTGCATTTCAATACTGTAATTTTCCTGTTTTCATGTGACCACTATTTGAGGATTATTTGTATAAATATACTATGGTTTCTATTGGAAACACATAAGTGATTTATAGTTTCAATTCATGAGGTTTTTTGGTCCCTCATGGGTTGGGATAGGTAATTTACTAATTTGACCCATTAGATTAAAATAAGACGGGTAATGTTTTTTGTGATATTGACTATCATCCCTAATTCAATGGGAATGATGATCCATTTTAGATAAACCATGATATTTGAAAATTATAAAATGAATACATGATAATTGAATCATGACGTTTAAATGAAATGGTTTATAGTAAATGATGAGGCAATGTGTAGTTTACCCTTCATCTACTGGAACCTATAAAAATATACTTGAGCAATTACCAATACCTCGCATTCATTGTGGATTGATGGGGTAGTATTCTATGTGTAATTAGCCTATTATACCTTCCACATCCACATTATTTTCTATTTATATGTTTAAAATTTGTTCTGGGATGTGTGATTTGAATTTGTAGACCAATTCTTCCATGACGTCCTCATGACATGTCCAAGGAGGGTGGCAATAATCATGCTTTAAATATAGTGGGCCCTAAGCTACCAGTCTTACCTATAATAGTTACTCTTTAGTAACAACCTTATGTACTTGATTTGGGAACAATCTATCATGTATGAGATAGCCTCTTATGTCTAACATAGTCTATGAATGGTGATCAACATCCTTGACCTATGACGAATTATCTGACTCATGATTAATTACAGAAACATCTTTCTACCTTCACAGGGGTTGTCATTCTATAGGATGTTGTGTATTGGATAGGGGCTTCACATTCTAACATTGAGCACCTAGATAACCTTCAAGAGTATAGGTTCAATATTTATACTAACATGTTGTGTGATTCCGCCATGTTATGGTGGGATTTGTTTACTTACGATGCTTGACATCCGAGAATTTTATGGGCCAACATCCACACTTCTTTCTATAGCTAATTATTTCCTCTAATGTAGGGAAATAAAAAAGACATTGAGGTCAAGAATCTATAGCATATATATATGTCAGTTAATGACTATTTTTTGTGTTTAACTATGTTACAGTGTTATTAACCACTTCTATTGGGGATGATTTTTCTCATGGTAGATGCTTCATGCATGGGATTTATTATGCCATATGTACTAATGTTAAAGTATTCCTCATAACTACCTTATCGTAAATATTAAATCAGGTTATTATCATTGTTCACAACATTAGGTATGGTGACAGTACCAGACATAGAGGACTAGTGCTGAGGTAGGAAAGTTATTCTACTTGTAGAAAAAACATTCCATCGAGTATTTTAATCAGACTATTGGTATACATAGTACCCATACTAGTACATATATGGTGCTTCATAAGTGTGGATAACTAGGGAACCTGAAGCCTCAATGTTATAGAGAACCTATGGATTTTCAATCTTGTGGTCATGTGGGGAACCATTAGATATTCTTTTGTACCTTTCCATCATCTTCTGGGGGACGAGGATCCGCACCCGCTCCACCATTAGGGTAATGTTCTTCTATGACACATTAGGCATGGAGTTGGAGTAGCACCGACTATACTAGATAAGGAAGAGGTCGTGGAGATTGTAACCAAAATCCTTATCATAGAAAAGTCTAGTTTATCATATTTGATCATGGTAGTCCAACTATTTCAATGGGACATGAATTAGGATAGTTTTAGGAATTGCATCCAATACCCACCGATCATGTTGTAAGCCCATCTATAGTATGAGGTACTATTGTCATACCCTCTAGTATAGTGTCTTCTATATTCGATATTGGTTATTAATAGTTCTCATTCTCCATATCTTTAATGGAACGGATTGGATAAGAAATAAATTATTACAAAGGTGTAATGACCCTAGATATTACATTTGGTGTACAATTATAGGGAATACAAAAATTTAGGTATTTTCCCCATGAGGTAGGTAGTTATATATTCATGTGGTTCCACATTGTTCATGAGATGAAATGATTCGATGTAATTCTTGGGATGGATTGGTTGGTTCATTATCACACCATTGAAGAAAGCTATCACTAAAGGGTATCATTCACATCACCAAAGGAAGCATTTATCTATATAAGGCTGAGTTGGATTTCCATAATGGTAGAGAAACACTAGAACATCGTGGGCCAGGGGGAGTGACTTCCCAAATTGATAATATATTCATAGAGGACTCAGGTTTAAATCATATTTAATATCCTCTAGTAGTATATCATATAAAAGATGTCTTTCTTAATGATTATTATATCATTCCTCTTGGGAGAGACATAGATTTTTGGATTGAGCACATTTTAGGAGAAATTTTTATGTCCATTCCGCAGTATAATCTGACACCTACTGAGCTCCAGGAGCTCAAGAGGTAGTAAGATGATTACGAGGAAAAAGTTTTAAATGTCCCAATATACCTTCTTATGGGTCTCTAATGATTTTATCTAAGATTTATGATGAAACCAATCATCTATTCATGGATTATAGATAGTTAAAAAACATTACAGTTAATAACTGATATCCACAACCTCAAATAGATGCTCTATTTGACAAGAGTTTCGGAGCTGGGGTATTCTCTGTGATCAACATGATATCAGGCGATCATGAGGTGTGATTCAGTCCATTAGACAGAACATGTACACCGTTTCGATGTAGTTATGGTATATATGAATACCTTGTTATTCAATTTGGTCTTACAAATACACACACTTTTTTCATGGTTCTAATTAATAGAGTGTTCCACCCTTATATGAATTCCCATTTTGGCATATTTTTGTTAGACATCATAGTGCTTTTTCACACTTGAAGATATCATGATAAGAACCTCGAGACAGTTTTTGGGTACATTGAGAGTGAATTATATTTATGAAAATATTACTATATGACACTTTTGGATAAAAAATTTCACTTCTTATGTCATATAATCTCATATTCGAGAGCCTTTATTAACCCATAGGGGGTTAGTGTTGTGGTTTCCTAGGACCAGATCCATAACATGTTTTATATATGGAGATTCTTGAGGCTAGATGGCTACTATAGGCATTAAATACCAGGCTTATCACTTATTTCATCACCTCATATTAGTCTTACAAAGAGGGTTGTTAGGTTTCTTCAGTAAAAAGAGTGAGAGAAATCCATTTAAGAGATAAAATGGGGGCATGTATCAACACATATAATAATTATTCTATTTTCTAGAATAGTCCATATAATTTTATATGATGCATCAGGCATAATCCAAGGAGTAGTATTAATTCAAGAGGATAGATTCATTACGTATGGGTCTTGAATTTTTTGTCTTTATAAGAGAAATTACCTAATGCACAACCTTGAGATAATACAAGTTGTCCATGCCTTATGATTTTGGGGACATTATATGATGGGTGTGTGCTTTGTGGTGTATACAGACCACAAAGGACTCAAATATATCTTTACATAGTGTGAATTGAATCTTATAAAGTGAAAATTTGTTTAGTATCTTCTATTATTCAATTTTGATCATATCTATATGCATGGAAATGAAAATGATGAACACAATGTTCTTAGATTAAAAAATCAGGCACATTTCATATGGGATGCAAGTGATAAATGGAAATTTATAGCCTATTGTTTGAGTTGCATCTGAAGTTTCACGATAGTCATGAGTAGTATAATCCCTCGGCCTTTAGTGTTACCTCTTTTATACATAAGAATTTGAAGAGTGGGAAATTTTCAGTTCTTGAGTTATTGATACTCTGGGAGATTATTATAGGAGATGATATACCTTAGGAATTATCTATGGATATAGATTAAATCCTATGTATACATGGATGTGTCTACATTCATACAAGTATGAGAAAGGATTTGATTCACATGTACCATGGTTCTTAGTGTGAAATTAATCTAGGAGTCTCTATGATGTATTAATAAATATGATGCTAGTATTGGTGGCTTATGATAAAATGTTTTATGGAAGGATTTATCACTAGGTGTTCTAACTATCAGATGGCGAAGACGGAGAACTAGAGGCTTGTTTTTTTTAACCCACATCCAATACAAAAATAGAAATTTTCAGATGTATCCATGGACTTTGTAGTTAACATACAAAGGATCCCTATAAGTAGTAATGATGTATGGATTATCATTTGCAGACTGATGAATATATCCAAATTCATTCCAATCTATTAAACATTATCATTCGATGAGATGTGGAGATTTTATTTATGTGATATCATTCAACTATACAGGGTCCCCCATAATATCATTTTATATATGAATTCATGTATTACGCCACAGTTATAGTAGGGTTTACATAAGGATATGGGTACACAGTTGAATCAGATCATAGAATTTCACCCTCAAAATGATGGCCAAATAGAATAGAATATAAAAATTCATGATGAAAAGATCTAGGCATGAATCATTGATTTCAGCGGTTCTTGGTTGATCCATATCCCTCTCATATAATTATCATATAATAATATATTTTGGGTGACAATTCATATAGATCCTTTTTAGGCCTTATAAGGTAGGACATTCCATTCATCCATGTGCTATCTAGAGTCATGTGAGGAATCCATACTAGGTTTTCATCTAATTAATGATACTTTAGAGAAGGTTCAGCTGATTAGGGGGCATATGTCAACTACTTAGTCAGGTGAGAAATATTATGTTGATCATCATTGACAACCTTTTGAGTATGAGGTAACAAGTCTTGGATTCATACAGATATCACCCGGGCCAGTGAATAGATCATACATAGTAAAGGGAAGATGTCATCGTTCTTTGTCAGTCTATTTTAGATTACAGAGAGAGTATGGTTGTTAGCCTATTAGTTTCTATTACCTCAATAGTATGGTTACATTGATGATATCTTCCACTTTTCACAACTACACTGTTATCCTGTCAATATGTCCCAAATTATTATCCTCAGGAAGTTTAGTTAGATTTCTATGCTTCCACTAAGGATTATCCTAGATGTATCATCGACTAGATCATGAAGGCTCTCAGAGGTTGGTCTACGCCTCTATTATGGGTACTATGGAATCACAGTTGTGTAAAGGATGATATTATAAAGTGGGAGGCAGACATACATTTTCAAAGGACATAATTGTTCTTAGATATTGTGTTCTTCCCCTATAATGTGACCTCAATGATGAGTTCCTTTAAGGGAGGATGATTATAAGAACATAGTTTTTGTCTCAAGTATGGAACTTTTAAATTTGGGTTCAATTATCTATTATATACCTAATATGGGTTCTTAATGAGTTAAAAACGTTCTTGAGGGTTTCTGGGGCTTGTTTAGAACCTGGAGTATAGTTTTAATTGTGAAAATTCCATGTTTCATGGTTATAGTAAACCATGTGTGGAACCCCATATGGACCATTTTAACGTTGTAGTGATGAATATTGGGAAACCAGAGGGATCAATGTTTTCCCAAATCGTGATATTTGGGCTTCATAGACATGAAAAAATGTAAGAAAATTTATTGAGAAGATTAAAAGAGTTGGAACATGGTTTACCTAACCATTATGCCTAACGGTGTGGGTTCGGACCTTCTTAGATTTGTTCTTTTATGGATGGTGCATTTTTTTTCAAACCATTCTACCAAACTGGGTGATGGGAAATTTTGGGTAATTTTATGTTTTTCCTCTTAATGGATTAATTAAATAAAACCCTATATTCATTTTTCATTTATACAGTACAACCCCTTTGAATTTGTCTCTTTTCATCCCTTTTCAAGACAAATCTTGGATTTGAGATCAACAGTATACTCGGATTCCGATACGATCACTATTCGCCTCACTAAATCACCACTGGTACATTCATGACACATTTTTAATATTTCATTATTGTTATTTCTATCAATGACTCTTTTTAGATTCAAGATCATATGCCCCAATTTCTTGGAATTTATCCATTCCTTAAATCTCTTCTAATTTATACCAAACTAGAGGTTAATACTAGATGAGGAGAGTCATATGAGTACGAGGAAAGTGGTATATAACTCACTCCTCAAGATTTATTGTTTTATAAAAATCAATATGGGTGAACCAATTCCATTTGGAATAGTCTATTTAATTCATATTCATTTCTAATAATCATTAGATCCATATTATAAGACCCTATTTTTAATTGTTAATCATTATTTTTGATTTCGTCCAAAACTATGTCCACCACATGTAGGGTGATTTTCTATAATTGAGATTTAGTGACTTAATTGTGTTTTAGAACCATCATTTAGATGTGACTTTGTATTACCTTTATAATGGAAATAATTCCTTAATAAATATTTATTATATTGAAATGTAAAATCCCATGTTTGTTTCAACTTGACACGCCTAAGGTAAGTGATTCAATTTGATTATTAAATTGTAAATGGAATTAGAAACTATATTATATATATGACTAATACTAGTTAATTTAAATTAATTACATGTGGTTTCTCTTTCTTATACCTTACATGTCATGTTATTATAGTTAATGTGAATAGCCAGGTAATTAAATTTGAAATTACTTAAATGGTTACATGTCCCTTTGCTTAGTGGCACTAATGAATGGCAAGGATTGAACCTCCTGAAAATATTAAATGGTAGGACCAATTCATGGATTAATTGAATAAATGAATCAATTATAAGTTTATTAATCTTATATTGACCTTGAAATCATTTTTATAGGAGTGTTCAAACTATATTTAGATTTTGGATTTTCAAGGGAATTCATTGATCACTTGTAGATTCCATTTAGATTAAAATATTTTAGTTTCCATTGTTGATACCCACCATGTAACTTCATCATCATCTATTATTGGATGCCTATTATGACACCGTATGATCCCTTCATTGCTATTACATGATGCCTTCGATATAGTCCTTGGAACTATCATACATTATATAGACATGAGTATCCTTGGTTATATCCTTGGGCCTACCCATAGCTTATCCCAAATTACATTTGATGTTTTCCTTAGACAAAATTCAATTACAATATATTATAAAACCTAGTATGATACTCCTTGGATTACACTTATACTCCTAAAACCAGGATGTGGCTACTATTTTGTTGGTGCCCCTCGAACTCTATGTCTTCATGGGTGTTACCTTAGATTCTCTCAAAAAATAATAACATCAAGGATCCCTTTCTATACCATGGATCCTTTACTAATACAATCATATTAGTTTTTCAGCGATAGCTGTTACTCTCATGACATTCTTATTTAAACTAGAAATTAATTAATTCATGAAATTGATACATTTTTAAACACCATCCAATAGTAGAAGCGAGTAAATGGGTATTTAATGTACTACTTTAATTTTATATATTCGTTCATGAATACATTTTCAGTTTATATTACATGGAAAATGTGTTATAGAAACAATTCATGGTGGCCTAATGAGATTTATTTGACTCTTTATTAGGCACCTTTGGAACCTGGGTAAACTACAAGTGTGCAGGTGTTGACCAGGTGAAGCATACTTTTTCGGTCAATTGATTTCATTATTTCATATAACGGAACTAGAAGCTGATGACCAATATGGAGCTCAAGATTATTGGTATAGTTTTTTGGATTCCCTTTTGTTACTTTTTCATAAAATTTTATCTAAATTTATTATATCCATGTTTTTATTCATTGAAGATACAATACATATCATCATTATCTTTTTTTTTATTTATATTACTTTCATATGTTGTAATTATATTCATTTCTTCTTAAGATATTTGTTCTTTTTTACATTTATTATGCTACTTATCTCCTAATATATTATATTCATCTATTTTTCTACACTTAGGTAATGAGGTCATAGCCTTCCCACGAACACATCCCAGGACCTCACTACTAGTAAGAAGCCTCTTGAGTTCAATGATATGTTCTTGAGGCCATGTGGAAGACTATGTTCAGGGCACCTCTAAGTGGCATATGGGTCTCAGACATCACACTACTTCCATTAATATAAATTCAACATTATCTAATTTCACCATATTTTATACATTTATCAATTGATTATTTTATTCGTCCAACTTAATAAACATGAATAAACTCTTCTTCATCTCTACTTTTAGAATTTACTCCATTTTAGATTCATTTACCTGTTCATCACTTCTTTATGAAATATCATTCTTTTTTATGTCTATTTTGCTGTAACTCATTAACATACCTAAGAGAAATGATTTTATTCTCACCTCTATAAATTTTTTATTAACAACACTCACTTACCTAACCTTTTGACTAATCTTTTATAGTTTAGTATCTATACAATTAGGTATATAAAGTGTTTTTTCATGATAAAAACTCTAAAAATATACCTCTTATAAAATTCATTGAACTATTCCATAAAATATCATGAAACAATTCATCATCTTCTTCACATAAAATATCTTCCATAATTGGGTAATTTTTATTTAAATTTAAAATATGTCTAGAACATAAATAGTTCCATGTTCAATTACACCAAAATTTACTTTTAGTTCTTTTTAAACCCATTTAGAAGAGTAACATGAAATTTTCAAACATCATGTTAACAACATGATCAAAATTTATACATACAATTTCATCTTAATATTCGTTAGATTCCATGATTTTAATTGAGGAACATTATTTCTTTGTGGATTTAAAATATATTTCATTATCATTTGATCTTTTTATCTTCTAGTTGTAAGTAACACCCAATTATTATAATGCATGAACATTGAATTTGATAAAGTGTATCTCACACATCACCAAGAACATAACAGAATATAACACCAATAGTCTTTAAAATATATTTAATATTTTAAATAAAGAAAATAAATTAAATTTCTTAAAATTCATCGGATACTTAGTTACTGTGTGTCACACTCAATAATGAGTTTCTTTAATATATTGTGTTATGCGCAAGACCATGTTTTAGTGAAAAAAATATATTGTTAAAAACTTGTTATCTAATATAATAAGACATATCCTATCAAATATATTAGTATTTTTATAAATTTTTAAACAAATTGTTAATTTATATAGTGTTTATAAATATAAAATTAATTCGTTGGTCACAAATTAATTTGAAATTAATATAAGAACCAATTTAATAAAATTTAATGTTCTAATAGAAAACTATCTTTATTTCCACAAAGATGTTTTTGCCTAATAAATTTACTAAATTTAAATTAGAGGTGATATTAATTTAATATATATATTATATACTCAATGAAATATTTTTTATATTCATATGATAGATTCTATATAGATAAGATAAAGACAATCCCAACATTAAACAGAAATCACAGTATTTTTATTAAAGAACTTTTACCATGTTTTAATGGAGAACCTATTTTAAATCCAATTTGTGGAACTTTTATAAACATTAAATGTCAAAAAAACATCATTTTTGATATCTACACATAAAAATTAATTTAGGGACAATTTTTGGTATTTATCAATGCATATTTATTTTTTGATTAATAATTAAAAATTCTAAATTTTAATTAAAAAATGATTATTATTATAATTTATTTGTAAGATTATATTATATTTATAATAAAATAGTGTTTAATGAGATCAATTTTTTATCAATTAATCTATTTGAGGTCTTTGGAATAAATTTCATTTTTAAATTTGATATAAAAACATAGCAATAATTTCTGTGTTTTACATTAAAAATATATATTGTCATCTCGTCTGTAGAATTATTTTTAAATTAATGTATGAAAATTTTGTGATGATAATTCTTAAAATATGGTTCCATATTTTGAATCATTATAATTTATAATTTCAAAAAATTTCAACTTATTTTTTGACCTAAAATATTAGTGAATGTAATTAAAATTAATTACAATGATTAAGGTGAAAACAAGTATAACAATGGACTAAACCTTATGCTTAAGGTCCCAAATGACATTTAAACATGACCAAAATCCATATTATGGCCATATTTCTACCATATAATCCCTTATATCATCTTTTTCAATTAATGGATCATAATTCAATTATAAAAGTGATGGTGGAAACCCCTTCTCCCAAAATTACAAGAGTGCTACATCTCTTCCACGGTAAAACGGTCTCCTTTAATCTCACTTCATCACAACTCTCAAGAAAAATTTTGTTGAAAATTAAATTTCAAAATATATCCTTATAATCACTCCCCTAATCATATAATAATCCCTTTTAGAAAATATCCATACAAGGAATCCCTTTGGTACCAACCAAAAGAAGTTACCCAAATAAGACGTAACATCCTTTAAGATCATTAGTTTTATTTATTTATTTCCACTCATTAAATTTATATTATTCAATGATTTTATGATAAATTATATATTATAAAAATACCATTATTTATTCATGTTAATTTTTTGAACATAAATTACACACATTTCTCGCTAATAGCTAACAAACATACCGTTCTTTTTTACAGAAAACTACTGTCTCATGAAGTGAAGTTGTTTGTTTTTCATTTACAACCTTGCATTGTGAATATTATGATGGTGAAAACTTTTATATATTAAATATGTTATTATGATTGTATAATTATTTTTATTTAATTATTTTATAACACATACCATTATAATTTTCATTTTGTGTAAATACAATAACATTGTTTGTGGAAGTGTGGACTACAGCATCCTAAAAGAGATATGATTTTGTCATACCATATATGATAAAAATTAAGGATGATTTTTATAAAAAATTGTGACATATATGAAATTAATAGTATAATTGAGTTATAGTATATATGTATTTATCATTTACCGATCACTATTTTAATATGACAATGACATGAATGTAGTGTTCATGCGTACGTATGACCTACCGTCTCCATGAACTGCACATTTAATTATTATCTTCACATATTATAGATTATTATAAGTAAAAAATACATATGCTAATTAAATCAATTATTACCTTATATAGATGATGAAATTAGGATCTATGTAATAATAAAAACAAATGACATGTAAAAACATACAAATAAACTAGGAAATTTACAGCTAAATAGTAAAATTAATAAATGATTATTCTCAAATAGGTAATGATATATTATAAAAAGATATTAAATGATTAATTAAATATAATTATGGTTATATTATAAGATAGTAAAATGTTTTAAACTACTACATATGAGTTTAAATTTCACACATCGAAAAATAAAGGATAAGGTTATGGATTCTTTTCTCACATTGCATTCTATAAAAAATATACCATTATTCACAAATTACTTATTTTTACGGTGTATCTAATGACCATTTATTAATATTTTATAAATAATTATTATATTTTAATGTTATTAAAAGTATTATTTGAGATCATTTCATTCATAAGGAAAATAAGCTTCAAAAATTCAATGTGTCCCATACTATTTTGAAACATTTGAATTATAACCCCAATGAATGAAATGATCTCAAATCAAAATGGTATGGGACACATTGAATTTTTAAAGATTATTTTTCTTATGAATGTTTCAATAATAATTATAGTGTATTTCAATTCATCAATTTTTAAAAAAAAATTTAAAAATTGATGATTGGAAATACACTTTAATTATTATTGAAACATTCATAAGGAAAATAAGCTTTAGAAATTCAAAGTGTCCCATACCAATTTTATTTGAGATAATTTCATTCATTGGGATTATAATTCAAATGTATCAAATTGGAATGGGACACATTGAATTTCTAAAGCTTATTTTCCTTATGAATTTTTCAATAATAATTAAAATGTATTTGCATTCATCAATTTTAAGAAAAAAACTTTTTTTACATTTCCTTCTCTATGAAACTATTTAAAAATCGGTATATTTTATTCAATAAAGATATATTTTGATAAGGTATGCTATTTTGAAATTTAATTTATTATTTGATATATGGGGAATGTTTCGGACATGAAATACGTGGGTTTGGAACCATTTAAGGAAAGACTAAAAGGATGGGGATAAGTTAATTTGATCCCCAAAATGCATCATTAGTATCATTATATGAATTAGTTATCCAAATTATAATAGTTTAAATTAACTCATGATGGTAAAGGTATCATGTTCTTGGGAAAAATAATGTCTAGTAATTAAGAATTAATGTTATTGAGAAATAATTTACTATTATTATTATTAACCAGTGGATTATTATGTCAAAATATATGTGCATTCTTTCATTCTATATTTGTTTATGAAATGAAATTTGTATCAGTTTATTACCTTCCATTATGGATTATTCTTCATCTATTTTATTTGAATGTTTGGTATTATCTCTTATTTACCTTACTATGTTGATTTACAATAATTAATTCATTATTTTTCATCATTACATAACTTTAATATGAATTTTAGATCACCATTATTATGTTTAATTTCCCAAGGTTATGAAAAAGAAATATTTGAATAAGCATTCAAGGATGTCACTTTTTTTGTTGATAATGTTTAATTATCTATTTCAGAATGTAATATGGGTATCATGCATATAATATGGATATCCAAAACTATTATTTTATTCAATCCTTTGGTGTTAGATTCCATATATGCAAGATTATTTAATAAAATAAGGGGACGGATCTAGGCTTATGGGGTTGATGTGTTACTATTGTTATCAAAGGAAGTTCATCACCAATCGTGGAAACTAGATTTAGAAAAAAATGATTAAGGAATATTTCACTTAGATATATTTTGACAATAAAAATATAATAACATAATTAAAATTTGATAAGGTGGAGATTATATGGGTATTCCTAGAAATAAATCTTTCTCTAGATAGAAAATGTAGTTGTAGTTATACAACACATATGCATAAGAGTAACAAATTTGATAATATGTGGCTGGCTGAACATGGTGTAACATTTTACATGAAAATGGATATTACTGTAAACCTAGTTTTACATTCTCATGTGATATGATTATGTTAATTCAAACATTCTTTATAAACAATAATGAAAGATTTAAAAGTAAATATTTCCCAAATGAAACAATGTATTTGATTATGATATTACCGACACACAATAATTTTTTTCTTGTTAAGTATTTTTCTTGTTTTGAGGTTACACATAATGATATGATCTAAACTAGTGTTTGTGGTCATTTATAAAGCAGACACAGTAGAAGGAATGTGAACCACATCGATACACATGATCCAATGTGTAAGAAAGATCAAATATTTCATGGTATTAATCTCATATTTAGAAGGTTAATAGTCTCCCAAACATTATCAACATATAAATACTTAAAATCATATAATAATGATATTTGAAAAGAATTATACAAGTCCTATATCATTTATGTATAGCAAGGAAAGAATATGAGGACATGAAAAAATATGTATAAATGGAATTAGGGAAAAAAGTATTTTCCCACATGTGATAATTGTGGAAAGAAACAACCCAATACTTTCTACAAGGGAATGGATGTTTGATATATGTATGGTGAAAAATTCCACCATGCTCATAATTTAAATAAAATTAAATAAGACTCCAATGTGAAATGATTCCACTATAAGTAGGTGGGACACTATGAAAATAAATATCTTATGTATTAAAAGAATATGCCACAAAAGTGGATAATGAGACATGGTCATCATTATACTACTAACACAAAAAAAGATGAATGGTTAATGTGATTTTTTTGGGATTAAAGAATTATGTCATTTTTGTAATTTATCAGTGATGCACTACTTATAATAAATATGTAATATATAAATATTTTACTGTGGTATTTTTTTATCATGGATTTAATGGCTTGTTTTGATTGGTACTGGTATCCATTAAATGTGATTTTGTAGCAAGTTCATTTTTTTTGAAAAATGAATTATTAATTTAAATATAAGATGTAATGTGTTCCAAATTTTGAGGAAATATTTTTTGGATAACTAAATTATTGATTTGGATATGTGGTGACTGCCTCAGATCTAATTAATGATCTTTCTACCAAGTGGTTTATGATATTATCGACAGATATTACAACAATTTTGGATTTAATGTGTATATATAGTAATATCTGTTAGATTTAAAGAATAATGAATCATTATTGTTTTCAAAAAGGTTTTATGGTAATTAAACATATTACCATATTTCAAGAGAATACATGAAAAAGATGTTCACACATTCAGTATGTAATGATTAAAGAGCTATAACATATTTATTGAAAGAAAATAACAAGTTCATTTAGAGATTTACCAACCTCACATCCAAAGTCTTTGGTCATAATATCTTGGAAAATATAAAATCTTATAAAATAGTTTAAGATGATATTTGGATGAGTTTTTAGATATATATGTATTACTACATCCAACGATACAACTTGTGCTAATAGAAAATGTATAAATATTTCATGTCATTATCAAAATAAAATATGGTTTTTATAGGAACATATATTTTAAAATTTTCTTAGAGAGTGAAATAATTTATAAAATATTGGGAAAATGATCTTTAAACAAAAATGGCATCCCATTAAAATCATTTTTTATGATATAAATGATCATTATTAACACTTATGGTTTATGATTTTGTTGATAATATCTTTCATTAGATCATGTTATATATCACTCTCCATAAAAACATGATTGTTGGATTTTTATTATATATCCATGTTTTCAATTCCCAACTATTTTATCCTTCTAGGGAACCTATTTACGTGCCCATTGTACTTTCCTTCCTCTCTTATTAATAATATTTTATGTTAACCCTATTTAGGATTTGAGTTTTCGAACAATATTTTGTTTTGAAATATACAACCCTCAAGTACCATGATAATGTTTAAAAATTGAGGAAGCAATTCAATTATGGTGGGGATAATGTAACACCTAAAAATTCTCACAGAAGAACATTGTATTTAATTGGTTGTACTACATGAATCACTAAGAGCATAAAAGAATACAATACCAAATGAAATTAAAATATGTTTACAATTTTAAAAAAATTAAGTATATAATGTAACATGTAATGCATGTGATATTGAGTTATAATGCATTTTACACAACAATGACTTCGTTCAATGGCTTATATTACATGCAAGAATTAGTTTTACTGGACAATAATATATTATTTAATATAATAAGACATAAAATAGAAATAAAATTAGAAGTTATAAAATGGATAAGTATCATTTGAAGGTTTATGTTTTAAAGAAATATAAAATAAATTTATTTGTTAATAGTTAATTAGAAATTAATATAATAACCAATTGAATATAAAGTGAATTTATTTATAGAAAATTATTTCTATTGCCACAAAGTTGTATTATGAAAAAAATGAAATTAATTACAATAAGTTTATGATATTAATAACATATATATATATATATATTATTAAATCAAATATGTTTTAGATTCATATAATATATTCTAGACACATAACATAAAGACAAACCTGATATTAGACATAAATCCAATATTTTTATTTAGGCACATTTTCCACCTTTTATTGAAGAACCTGTTTTAAATGCAATTTTTAGAAAAAAATTCAACCATATATATAAAAATAATATTAATTTTTTGAATTGAAACATAAAAATTATCTAAGTGTAAATCTTTTATGTATTTATATGAGGTTTCATTTTTGATGAATAGTGACAAGTATTGAATTCTAATTCAAATATAATTTTTTAGTTAATATATTTATTAGGATAAACATTGTTTTTAAATGGGTTTAATGATTAGTAAGATAAGTTTTCTATCAATTGAATCAATTTAGTTCATTGGAATCAATTTCAATTTCTACTTGGATACAAACAAATAGTAATCTTTGTTGGGACCAAGTTGGATAGAGAAGGCAGTATGAAGAGTTAGCCTTTACAGAGTGTTGTATTTTTATGTCAAAGAAGATAAATCAATTCACTTTGTAAAAGGAACAGAAACCAGATGATGTATTTCTGGTTTTTATTTCACAAATATCATATCTTTTGAGAACTTGTGATATAAGCCTTATCAAGGATAGAGAGAGTAAATGAGTGTTTTTGGAAAAGGAAAGAAAGTGGAACGCAAGTCAAGAGTGGAACACCAGTATTGGCATGCAAGTATTGGTGTGCAAGTGTATGTGGCGCGCAAGTCAAATTTCAAGATCATCACATAAAAATTTGACAAAGTAAATAAAATGGCTCGCAAGTTAAAGAGTTGCATGCTAGTCAAAAAGTGGCGCCTGAGTTTATGTGGCGCGCAAATGTTGTGCACAGGTTTCAGTGGTGCGCAAGTGTGGAATGCAATTATTAGAGGCACGCAATTGTGTCACGCAAGTATTGGTGCACAAGTATTGGCATGCACATGAAAAGTGTCACACTAGTGATGGAAGGGAACACACATGATGGAGCGACGCACAAGTGATGGAGCGGCGTGCATGTAGGAATGACACACAAGTGTATGTAAGGCGCAAGTCACCAAAATGCCTATAAATATCCGACTAGCCTAATCATTTTTAAATTCTAAACACTTAATAGAATATTTTAGCTATAAGAGTGGAAGTAGTAGAGGGCGGTCTAATCACGCAAGTAGTAGAGGGTGGCGCGCAAGCTGAAGTGGTGTGCAAGCTGAGGGTTATTTATAAGGCGCGCAAGTAGGTTGTCGTGCATGTTTTTCTGCACAAGTTTTTTCGAGCATGTTTCTAGAGGCATGAAAGCAGGGAGGTGATTTCAAGAAGTAGGTTGTGTATAAGAAAAAGTTGGCACGCAAGTTGTGAGCTGTGATCAATAGTGGCGCACAAGTATTTAGTAGGCGCGCAAGAAGGTGGGGCGCAAGTAGTGAGGCACGCAAGTAGGGAGTGGAGCACAAGCTATTTACACCAAGAGGTTCTTACCATCTTCTGGGTAGTAAAGTGATGAATTGTTTTGAAATATTTGATTTTTGAAGTTCATTAAAAATAACAGAATCATTACATTACCCTATTTGTGCTAAGACAGAGCACACACACTATTGGATTGTTTTCAAAGTGCAACACTACTGTAAGGGTATATCCTACTCGTTGTATTCCACATCAAAGGAGTGTTTTCTAGTGGATTATGTGGTACTGGATTGTTTCAATACCATACCAAGGACATTGCTACTCTTGTTGAGTAGTGAACCTTGTAAATCATGTGTTCTTATGGTTGTGTGTGTTCTGCAAGGAAGAAACTATTTAATAAGAGGTGAAGGTTGTTTCAAAAATTGGGAAACATAAAAAGAAAAAGATATCACTCATTCTCCCCATCCCCCTCTCAGTGATATATGATCCGGACCGGTAACATCAATTGGTATTAGAGGGATAGGTTCCCTTCATTTATTCATTGTTGATGTGAATAAAGAGAAGTTGTGACGGAGAATCTGAATTGTGTGAACAGTAAGGGGATTCCAATTTTTTATGGAAAGAACTATAACATATGGAAGGACATAATGCTGACTTATCTTATGTCTCTTGGATATAAAGATCTTGAATCTACAACTGTTGGATTTCCTATTATTGATGACAGGGTTTCTCTTACTGTTGTCAATAAGAAGAACCTTGAGAATGATGGAAGAACTAAAACTGTGTTAATCTCATCTCTTTTTTAGAGTGAATTTTTAAGAGTGAGAGGTTTTGAAACAACCAAAGGAATCTAGGACAAACTGAAGAACATCTATGAAGGAAATACAAAAGTGAATAAGGCTTAACTACCAATCTGATAACTGAAGTATGAATATTAGAAAATGGGAGAATCTAAATCAGTTGGGGATTTCATTACTAGGATAAATGAGATTGTTAGTATAATCATATTTCTTGGTGAATCATTGGAGGATTCTAAAGTTGTCTAAAAGATCTTGAGAATTATTCCTGACAAGTTTGATGTTAATGTGTCTTCATTGGAAGATAGAGACCCTGAAACATTATCTTTGGATGTTTTTTATATCACTTTCATTACTTATGAGATGAGAAGATAGAAAACTATAAAGGGAAAAAGTTGATAGAGAAATGTCATTCAGGGATACAAAGAGAGAGAAGTCAAACAAGACTCTTATTGAAGATGATGCTGGTGAATCTGATTCTGAAGATGAGGTACGTAAAAATTTTGATGAAATTTTATCCTTGTTTACTAATAATGTGAAAAGAGGTATAGGGAAATAAAAGGGTAAACTTCTATTGAAATGTTTTGATTGTGGAGCCATTGGTTACTTTTCGGCTAACTGTTCTCATAAGAATAAAGAAGAAGACAGTGATGATGATAACAGAAGGCCAAGAAGGTTCTGGAAGAAACAAGCTGACAAAGATAAATATTTTTCAAAGGGGAAGCATAAAAATTCTTCAAATCAAAAATAAGAAGATTTTTATCTAAAAATGAAGATGAAGAAGACAGAGAATATGAATTTGAGAAATTATTTGCTGAAAAATCAAGAGATAATACCTTTATCGCTGTAGTAAATAATGAAGAGTACGAGAGAAACAGTTCAGAAGAAGAAGAAACTCGTCTTTAATATCATCTAAAAGAAGAGTTGAGAGAGTAATTTAAGAAGATCATAAGGCTTGAGAAGGAAAACAATAAGATGATAAATGAAAATTCCACATTAAAAAACCAATAAGGTTTTACTAATGAGAAAATCATGATGGAAAAAGAGATAGATGATCTGAAAAATTCTCTTCAAAATAAAAAGAATCATAATGATCATCATGAAGCAATGTTGAAGGAAAATTAAGAAGAGTTGGAACATTTCCAACATAAAAATTTTAAATCTAAAGAAATGAATATCAGTTTCAAAAATTATATCTCAGAATTTGGTGAATGTTCCAGTAAGAATGACCCAAACAAGGATCCACAAAAGTTACATTCAAAAGTAGATATGAAAAGCATAATTGTTTCTGATAACAACAAGGGTGGAAAGACCATGTATGTGATCAAAGTCATCAATGGTGAAAAATCAGAAGGGCATAAAAATCATAAGTCAAAAAAGACTTCAAATACTTTTAGTGCTGTTAAATCTGAAATGAGAGAGGGAGTTACAAATGAAAACATGAATTTTGATGGTCAACATTGTTATATTAAGAAGTTTGTTGAGAAACATGTTCACAAATTTGGTCAGTATAGAAGTTTCAGAGGCAAATTTTCATTCTATGGTTATTAATGGTGTTATTGTGGATTCAAACACATGGAAAATATGTTTTGGTTCAACCAAAAAAATAACAACTGTTACATAAGTTTTTAAAGACAATGATTGAGGGGGAGTGAATCCTTTGAAAATAGAAGGTCACCAAATAAATTTCAGAAGATATCTGGGAAGACTAGTGTGAATGTTGAGAATAGGTTCCAACCACTGGAAACTATTTGTGAAAGATGTGATCGACCTGGACATCATGCCAAGAGATGTATTACTATGCTACCAGAGCAACAAAATATTATTAATATTTATAAAAATCCAGAGTTTTTAAAAGCTAAAAGGGAAAGGTCTGATAAATCCGAAAAGAAATAGTGCATGGTTATCTGGCCAGAACACATTGACTTGGCTAGGAAATTGGAGGAAGTACAACAAAAGTGAAGGAAAATGAAGAACAAAAATATCTTGTTGTCAAAAATGCATTGAAGGATAAAAAAGTTGAATGTCCTTGTATTCTTGATAGTGGGTATTCTTCTCTTGTGACAAGAGACATAATGTTTCTGAAGAATACAAAAGAATTCAAAGAAGGAACTGTTACATTTGGAAATAATGAATCTCTGAGAATCAAAGGTGTTGGATCATCCATCATCAGAAATGAAAAAAAATGAAATATAAGAAAACATTATATGATTATGGGTTGAAACATAATCATATGATTGTTTCACAACTCTGTGATGAGTGAAAAATGTTATATTCAGAAAATATGGTTTTTTGTGTAATGTGAAAATAATTAAAATATAGTTACAGGAGGCCAACATACAAAAGGAAACTTGGTCCAAGTTGGCGATGTACAAAATTATTGTTATATGGGAATGGTGGATGAAAATCATATATGGAATAAAATGTTAGGACATATGTGTCAGATAAAAATGTCTAAGTTATCAACGTCAGACAATGTCTGAGATATTCCTTATTTATCAAGAATAAGAGATTGGGGCTGCACTATCTGTGGAAAAGGGAAGATTACAAACTCTTTTCATAAGAGAGTTGAAATTTGTTCAAAACAACCCATGGAACATATACATTCTAATATATGTGGACCAATGAGATTGAAATATCCAAATGGATATAATTACTTCATTACTTTCATTGATGACTTTACTAGCATTACTTGTGTTATGTACATGAGACATAAGTCAGATGCTCTGAAAATGTTTAAGAGTTTCAGGAGGAAAGCGGAAAAGTAATGTGAGTATTCAGTGAAGAAGATGAGAACTAATAATGGGGGTGAGTATAAAAACGAAGTGTTTAAATGTTACCATGAGAAACATGGAATTCAGAATGAGTTTAGTCACCACACACACCTTAATAAAAATGGGGTTTTTGAATGAATGAATCGATTTTTGGTGGAAATGGGGAGAAATATGCTACTTGAACATAGTCTTTCTCATTATTATTGGAGGCAAGCCATGATAAATGATGTTTATATTCAGAATTGCTGCTTCTAAAGTCCAAACTCATATATAACTTCATATGAAATGTTCTATGGAAAAAACTCCAAGCCTGAAGCATTAAGAGTATTTGGGAGTCCGTGCATTATAAATAAGAAAGGTGGAAACCATGGAATGTTTGAGCAAAGAGGAGATGATGGAATTTTTCATGGCTATTCACTAGAAGGAAGAGGATATAGATGTCTCAAAAAAGAAATAGGAAGAATTATTGATTCTTCATATGTAAAAGTTTTTGAAAATGTTGAGAAAGAAAAGCAGTCATATGTTGATGTGGAAGTTGAGCAGGATAATGAAGCTTTTGTTAATGATTCTGATAATGCAGAAGACTGTGTTTATCCTACCAACGGAGAGGAATCTGACTCATAAATCTCAAGTGATGAGGATGAAGTTCTAACAACTCATACTAAGTTGAGGAAACAAGTGGAGGCTCTTAATATTAATGGAGATAAACATCAAAGGGTTCAAACTAGAAGAACAACGAATGATATATCACATACTACTCTTTATTCGAAAGTTGAACTGAATGTTTTAAATGAAGCATTAGAGAAATTAGAATTGTTTCATGTAATTAATGAAGAGCTTGATAATATAGAGAAGAATGATATATGGGATCTTGTACCCAAGCCAGACAACAAGAACATTATTTGTATAGAGTGGGTTTTCCAGAACAACATGAATGAGCAAGGTAAAGTAATAAAAAAAAGTATGATTGGATTGAAAAGGATATTTAAAAATGGAAGGCATTGATTTTTATTAAACCATTACTCCAGTGGATGATTAGAAATAATTATAATATTTCTTTATATTGCTGCACAACGAGGTTACAAAATCATTCAAATGGATGTAAAATCTGCATTCTTGAATGGTGACCTTGACGAGGAAGATTACATTGATCAACCATGTGGATTTTTATTGGAAAGGATGGACGTTATGTTTGCAGGTTGAAAAAGGATTTTTATTTGAAAAAACTGGCTCTGAGAGCATGGTATTCTAAACTAGATACTTCTTTAAAGAAGATAAACATTAATAAAGTGAGAGTTGACGGTAATCTCTACATCAAGGAATGTCAGAAGTTTTTACTGATCATTATTGTTTATGTCGATGATATTATATTTTCTACAAATGATGAAAGATCATGTGAAAAATTTGATGAGAAGATGAATAATTTATTTGAGATGTCAATTGTGGGAGAAATGAATAACTTTCTTGGGATAAAATTTTCACAGAAGAAGAATCACATTTTTCTGTCTCAAAAAAAGTATGCTAAGGAACATCTGAAGAAGTTTTGCATGGAAAATTCGAAACCAGTTTCCACACCAATTTTAGTGGGAAAGAAGTGGTCTAAATATGGATAAGGAAAGGAAGTTTATTAGAAAGAGTTTCGAAAGATGATTGGAAGTATTTTGTATTTTACAACCTCAAGACCCGACATCGTCTCTACTGTCACTTTATATGCAAGATTTAAAAGTGCTCCCAAAAAATCACATTTGATTGCTGGAAAATGAATTATCTAATAAGTTAAAGGAACAAAAATTTTTGGAATCAGGTATTATGGCTAATGAAATATTGATCTATTTGGGTATTCTGATACTGATTGGGTAGGAAATGTTGATGATCGAAGATCCACATCTGGTGGAGTTTTATTTATGGGGAAAAGTTATGTTGGTTGGCATACCAAGAAATAGAATTCAGTAACACTTAGCACAGCTGAATACAAGTATGTTTCTACTACTCAAGCTACAACATAACTAATGTCGATGAAGACTCAGTCAGAAGATATACTTTTTTATGTAAAGCTACCATAGCTTTTTGTTTGTGATAATCAGAGTGCAATAAATCTTACAAGAAATCAGGTACAACATTCTTGTTAAAAAAACATTGATATAAAGTACCACTTCATCAAATAGAAAGTGGAGAAGAATTAATTAAGTCTAGAGTATGTTCCTATATCTGACCAAGTTGCTGATATATTCACCAAACCTTTATCGAAAGAACCATTTGCAAAATTGAGGATAAAAATGGATGACCAACCCCCTTCTCAAAAAATGTTAAGGTATGTGTTTCTATCCCCTCTCTCATCTTTCCTTTGGATAGTGTTATCAAGGGAGAGAATTGTTTCATAAATCTATCCTTATAGAGGCATGCATAAAGGGGGGGGGGGTTGTCGGTAAGCTGTGAATCTAGAATGTATGTGTGTGAACTATTCTGTCTGTTTGTTGGAGTGGTTGTAGGAAACGATTTTTTTGTATTCCAGGAATGTTGAAGAAGTGAAAATGATGAAGTAGAAGATTGAAATATGTTCTGAAATATGTTCTGAAGAAGGATGAGGAGATATGGTCATGAGATTTCCTAGTCACTTCCTTTGGACAACATGGTTTGGGATGTCAAAAATTCTTGATTCCTACAATGTGTTTGCTTACATATTCTTATAATTCTTGATAATTAATCCATTTAATAAGGTTACAAAGTTCAGTGATTTATGAATCTTGGTTGACAACAAAATACAAAGGGGGAGATTTTTGGGACCAAGTTGGATGGAGAAGGAAGTTTGAAGAGTTATCCATTGTAGAGTGTTGTATTTTGTTGACAAAAAGATAAATCAATTCACTTTGTAAAAGGAACAGAAACCAGATTGTTATATTCTGATTTGTGTTTCACAAATATCATATGTTTGTATAACTTGTGATACAATCATTATGAAGGATAGGGAGAGTAAATGAGTGTTTTTGGAAAAGGAAAGAAAGTGGCGCACAAATCAAGAGTTGCATGAAAGTATTGGCATGCAAGTGTAAGTGGCACGCAAGTCAAATTTCAAAATCATCACATCAAAATTTGACAAAGGAAATAAAATGGTGCCCAAGTTAAATATTGACACGCAAGTCAAAAAGTGGAGTGCAAGTATAAGTTGTGCGCAAGTGTGGTGCGAATGTATAAGTGGCGTGCATGTGTGGTGTGGAAGTATAAGAGGCGCACATGTGTATGTTGTGGGAAAGTTATATTCCAACATCATCATATCAAAATATGAAAAAGGAATGAAAGTGTCCCACTAGTGATGGAAGGGCGCACAAGTGATGGAGCGACACACAAGTGATGGAGCAGCGGTCAAGTAGGAATGGTGTGAAACTGTATGTGACACGCAAGTCACTAAAATGCCTATAAATATCCACCTAGACATCACATTTTTCAATTATCAACACTTACGAGAAAATTTGAGCTCTGAGCACACAAGTAGTAGAGGGTGCTCTGATTGCGGAAGTAACAGAGGGTGGTATGTAAGATGAAGTGGCAGGAAAGCTAAGGGTTATTTATAAGGCACACAAGTAGGGAACTGCTCAAGTTTTGCTGCAAAAGATTTTTCGTGCAAGTATTTTCGTGAAAGTTTCCAGAGGTGCACAAGCAAGGAGGTGCTTTCAATAAGTGTACTATGTATAATCCAAAGGTGGCACACATGTTTTGAGCTGTGCTCAATGGTGGCACGCAAGTATTGAGTCAGTGCAAAAGAAGGTGGCGTGCAAGCAGGGAGGTCCCCAAATATGGAGTGGCGCATAAGATGTTTTCACTAGGAGGTTATTACCATCTTCTGGGTAGGAAAGTGATGAATTGTTTTGAAATATTTGATTTGTGAATGTTCATTAAAAAGAACAGAATCATTACATTCCCCTATTTGTGAGAATAAAAAGAATACAAACTATTGGATTGTTTTCAAAGTGCTACATGAGTGTAAGGGTATATCCTACTCGTTGTATTCCACATAAAAGGATTGTTTTCTAGGGGATTGTGTGGTACATAATTGTTTTCGTACCGTACCAAGGACTTATCTACTCTTGTTGAGTAGTGAACCTTGTAAATATTCTGTTCATGTGGTTGTGTGTGTTCAACAGGGAAGAAACTCTTTAACAAGAGTCGAAGGTTGTTTAAAAAAGCAGGAAACATAAAAAGAAAAAGTTATCATTGATTCACCCCCCCCCTCTCAGTGATACTTGGATCCTGACTGGAAACTTCACAATTTTAAACGCTTTTACATTAAAAACCCGGATTATCGTCTTGTCTATATGAATAAATTTAAATTAATTTCTTCTAATTATGTGATTATAATTTGGGAAAATGGATTCCAATGTTTGAATCTAATTAATTAATTAATTTATAATGAGGTCATCATTGCTTCTTTTTACCAAAAATATTTTCCAAAATAATTATAATTAATTACAATGATTATGGTAAATTATGATTAATAATGGGCTAAACCATCAAAATAAGGGCCAAAATAACCTATATAGTTGTAAAAAATATATTTCATGGACATATAGAGTCCATTTACTCTATTTTATCAACTATGAATCATTATTAGATCCACATATAATGGAATAAACATGGGTGGAATTAATTTTTAATAAATTTACAAGATTGACCCTCCTCCACCACTATAAAAGGCCTCCTTTCCTCGAACTTCCTCACACCTATGAAGTAATTTTAGCACAAAAAATCTCTAAAAATATCTCCAATATCCCTCCTATCATTATATATTCTTCTATTTTGTTATAAATCCATCCATGGAAACCCTTATGTACATACCAAAAGATGTTACCAAATAAGAGGTAACATCCTTCCTTAAGCTCTTTAGTTTTGTTTTATTTTTTCAATTCATTATATTTTAATTATTCCATGCTTATATAAAAAACATGTATCCTAAACATATAAATATTTTTTACATTATGGTTTTAACCATAAATTACACCCACCTCCATCCAAGGTGTAACAAAATTACCATTCTTATGTATAGATAACTATTGTCTCATGAAGCGAAGTTGTTCATTTTTCCATTACCGCCATTGATGGTGGAAATTCTGATGAAAAATAATTTTATATATAATATACATGGTATTAATTTTTTCTATATGATTATTGAGTTATTTTATATCACATACCATTATACATTACATTTTGTGTAAATACGACAACATCATTTGTGAAAGTGTGGACTACTATATTCTCAAAGAGATGTGATTCATTCACACTATAAATGGATTGTGTTATGGATAATTTTAATAAAATAAAGTTACATATTGGAAATTATTATCTTAATAATGTTATAATATACATTTTTACCATTTACTTATCAATATTTTAAAATAATAAAAAATTAATGCATTATTAATGCATACGTATGACCTACCATATCCGTGAATGATGCATTTCATTAATTATCTATCAAAACTATGAATTATTATGAATACATAATATATATGATAATAAAATCTTGGTTAACATTCTGGAGATGATGAAATACTGATATATTAAAAAATAACTTCCAATAACAAGTTAAAACACATTCATCAAACAAAGAAATTTAAACTCAAAGTAGTGAAAATAATGAATGATTATTATAAAATTTGTAATTAGATATTATAAAAATAGAATTAATGATATAATAAAAATATTTATAGTTATAGTATAATTTAATAATATGTTTTATTCCACTATACATGAGAGTAAACACCACACAACATAAATAAATGATAACGTAAGGGATTCTTGTCCCACATTTCATTCAGTGAGGCATATTCAATTTTTCTCCGGTTACATATTGGTTATATTCTACCAGTATATAGATATTTATTTATTAAAACATTAAATATTTTATCTTAATGGCTTAAAAAGTTTCATTTTATGTCATTAGATTCATGGTAATTATGATTCAGATGTTTCAATGTGGTATAAAATACTTTGGAAGATTTAATAGTTTTTTTCCTCAATAATATTTTAATCATATTTGAAGGGAATTTCCATTAATCAAAATTAAAAACCCTTATTTTCACTTATCCGCCACTGATGAACTATTGATAAATTTATATCTTCTATTCGTTATTAATACATTTTGATAAGGAATATTTTTTCAATTTAATCTAGTATTTGATAAAAGAAGATTGTTTTGGACATGAAAGAAACTAGATGGGAACTATATAAGGAAATACATTTAGGGTTGGGAACCAGTTGATGTATGCCCCTTGATATATTAGTAGTCTTATGAGATGAATTAGTTGGCCAAATCAGGATAGTTTAAACTCTTACTTGATTATAAATGTATCATGTTCCTGGAAATCATGACAACTAATAAGTAATAATTTCTATTGTCTATAATTAGTGTATTATTATTATCCATTGTATTATTGGGTCAACATATGTATAGATGCATTTATTTCTCTATTTATTGATTAAATTTATTATGTGGTAGTTTCTTTCATTTCTATTTTGATTATGGACTATCTCTTTTATTTTAATGGAAGGTGTTATTAGTTATTTAACTTTTTGTTATATTTATTATCATAAATTAATCATTGATTCCACTTTACTTACCCTTAATCATCATTTAATCCCCAATTATTTTATTTATATTCCCTAAGTTTTGAAGTGAAATATATAAATAATAATTCAAGGATTTAGTTTATATCATTTTGTTATTTATCATATTTTATCATCTCTTTCAAAATGTAATATAGATATCTTGTATGTAATATACATTTTAAAAACTTATAAACTATTTTTTCCTTCAATATTTGATTCTTTTTAATCATGATAATGTAATAAAATAAGGCATCATATCTTGGATGATGAGGTTAGGGTGTGAAATTATATTACTTTCCCATCTCATATAAAAACCAATTTTATATGAATGTCATTCATTGAAAGTGTATCAATATCACAATCGTCAATAACCAATATTATATAATCATATTTGTTTGGTAGAATATGTGGTACCTTATTGACCAATATTTAATCATCAATAGTATTACTTAATCCTCTAATGGTTTTCAAAACCTTATTGAACCTTTTAAATAACACATTTATATATTATCATTCATAAATAAAAATATATTTACACATAAATAATAAAATCTAAAATTAATATATATTAACTTTTACTTTTCATTCATATATATTTTATATATTATCCAAAATTACTTTCACTATCTTGGTCACTATAACATTTAAAATCCACTTTTCTAATTGAATAGATTAATTAAAATTCCTTTCATGTCTAGTCAATACAAAATTCATCTTAGAATCATAATTCAATATTACTCATTATTCAACATGTGTTAACCCATCAATAAAAAAATTGGTAAAATTTGTATATAATACAAGAAATGTAAGGTGGAATTATTTTCTTTCTTAGCGCTATATTTTATTCCCATTAAAAATAGGAAATCCCTTGTTTTTCTCAAAATTAATACTTTCCAAAGTAAATATGAAAATCCAGATGACAACACAAAATTTAATGAAATTTTTTTATACAGAATCATCAATGCTTCTTCAATTTTAAAATAGAGAGTTAGTAAAATTAAAATAATGATAAAAAAATATTCAATGTAGTGAACTTTAAATTTATTGTCATTAGACCAGAACCTATGTTCCCTTCTACCAATTTATATTCCCCAGTATTCCATAAGTTCATGTTTACTAAGCGGGTTAATGAATGAATAATAGTTTGATTTCCATTTTAGGATTTATTTTGAAATAAAAATCCATCACTTATAAGATTGAGATATAACCGTATGTAAATTAAAAATAAATATGAATTTATAAAATATATTCTCTCAATAAAAAAGGTTCACCTTTAGAAATGATAATTCAAATTATTCTCATGAATCAGACTAACTCATGACTATATGTTCCACTATAATAATCCTATTGAATAATACAATCATGGTATATACTAATCCAATCAATTAATAATATTGAAAAATGATATATCTTGAACAATATATCAATAAAATGAACTACTTTATAGATTCTTTAGGAAAAATTATTATTCTCCTCTAATGATTACCTTATGGTAATATAGAAGTGAACCCAAAAATATTCATCAAAAAAATAATGGATACAACATCTTCTTTTTATCCTAACTAAAAGTGACAACTATGATGATTATACACAAAACCAGAAAGTGTTATCTTCTTTCCCTTTTTATTGTTATTTTATATTCATTGTGGTCATGTACTCTATTCATATTAACTTTTTCAAAGAATAGAATTCTATAAAAAAATATATATTCATTCCTTCTATAAGCTCAAAATATATTTAATATAACCCATAGCTTCATCCATTCTCTTTACCCTATGTTCTAATATACACTAAAAATAGAAGATCACATACTTTTTTATATTATATAGTATTAATAGACAAAGAAATGTTCAAATTTGAACTAAAAACTGAAATTTAAACAATCAACATCCTCTACAAATATATTATCTTCCCCACCTAATTTTACACCATTGTATTATAATATACATCTTTAGAAACCCTTATAAGGCTAGAAAGCATTATATATAAAGTATGAGAGTATCTTCAGTCATCAATGAAGTTGTAAAATAATATCCACATGAATATATAATTATATTCTTAATACATATGAAACCATATTTGTAAGATCATGTTACAATAATTTTTTTAAACTACTAGGAAAAAACTCTAAAAAAACTTAACACCATGAAATATTTAACCCATTAAATTTTAGTTCGGAAAAAATTTTTCCACACAAATTATTCCATGAAGAATATATCCCTATTTCCGAATTCCAAATTACTTCATTCTTCTATGAAAGCTCATAAATAATTCTCTAACTTCTAAAAAAGGTAACTAAAGATATACTATATATTATTGATCTCTTTTTTGATTCATATGCACCCATTCTTTATCATGAAACCAATATGACCATCATGAAATGGTCAAGATAGACATTTCACAGAGAAAAAAACCATACCAAATGAGTTTTGATCTAGTTGTCTCACCATTTCTTGATAATATATGTTATTCAAATAACAATAACAAAATATTCATTTCATTATGACATAGGTAGAGCATATTACATAGAAAAAGGATATAAAAAGAAACTTAATGTTGTTCACATGTCCATTTTGACTTCTCATATGATTTCCAAGCCTATAGTAAGATACCACAAAAGTGTAGTGATTCTACATGAAACTCATGAACCTTAAGATAACTTGATTCAATATCAAAAAAATATTTCATTATACTCCAATATAACAAAAAACATGGAATGAAAATCAATATAGGTAAAACATAGAATTACCTATGTCTGATTAGGATTTATATTTGGAAAACAAATGAGAACACACTAATAATTTCTAATTCGCCACATTCTAATAAATATTCAACCATGGGCTCACAAATATCATCTAATTTATTAATCTTCTTATATATACAATTAATGGTCTCAAAATTCTCACATATTTCATTTTTTAATCAAAAAAGATACATAAATCACTTTAAATATCAAATTAAATAGTAAATAATCATTATTCAAAAAATCATATGCTCCTTGAGTGAAGTTCTATAGGAATAAATAATATTTAGTATTATTATTATGTTATTAAAAAAATCAATCAACTTACTTTCTTCTCAACGGAACTATTAATCCAGTTGATTCTAATTATAAAACGAAATTATATTAGATATTGAAACCACTTGATAAAATAAACTAAGAATCTAATAAATACTATTTTAATAACAAAATTAAATAATTTTTCTATTAATAGATTGATACTTTGAATATTCTTATAACACGTTCATATATACATTCACACCAAAACATGTTAGGATTGTTCAAAAAATTTCATACAAAAAAATGTTATCCCTCAACAATTTCCCATTTTTAGAACCCTATTTAAATATTGGCTTCCCTTAAATAAGAAATATTTTTCCACTATTATAAATACTTAACAATGGATTAATACCCTGATATATTTGTCTCCTAATTTATCTATTTTTGAATATATTAATGGATTAATCATAAAAGGATTTAGTTTTCTTTTATCATAACTTTTATCAATAATAGTCTAAGGAAAATTATGATACATGGGCATAGGTTTCATCATTCTATAGTATTTTATGAGTTAAGGATATAATAATTGTACGACCTTTATTTAGTGGTATTCATCTCCCACTTAGACTAATATCCACCATTGACCAACCATGTTCTCCAGTAATTATTATATTATATTTGGAGTATATATATTCTTATTAACTTCGAAAAATGACATCATAACATTTTTATCTTCTTACATCACATGAATTGTTCAATTTTTGGAATACTAGCTCTATTTCACAAAATACGAGCACCTTTGTCATCGATCAACCTCTAATATCTTCTTCTTGATACCACTCATATAGCGATCTTCTTGAGAAGACCTATTTTTTCAACAATTTTTTATTCCAAAAATAGTTAAGGATTATCAATATATATTTTCTTCATTTCATATATCTTTTTCTTCACTATTTTGTTTCAATTTTCTATGATCTAAAATCCTTCATACTCCAACTATCAAATCATCTAAACTAATATAATCCCTAACAACCTTTTTGGAAATATGAAATTATTTATCATATCACTAGTATAGCTCATTCAAGAAATCCAATTAATAATTTAATATTAAACTTTTTACTATTCTAAGATCCCTATTAAACTATCTACATCTCATAATATTACCATAGCCTCAACAAAAAAAAAGTGTCTATAAAAGGATAAACTTTTTCTTTATCTTCTAATCTATCAAGTAGAATTAATTCTCTGAGATTAAATATTTTGTAATCCATATGATCCTCATTATAATGAACCAAAAATATTAGATTTAATACCCACATTCCTCTTCTTTTAGACATTTTCCATGATTTATTATCTCTAAAAAATAACATATTTTGATTTAAATTAAATCTTCCTAGAATAATGTTTTTAATTGGTTTTAATAATGTGTAATTATTCACTTATTTTATCCTATTTTGGGAATTTAATCTTATCTCCTAGGATCTCATGTAATTTATTTATAATTTTTTATGATCTATAAATAATAGAAAAATATTTATTTTTCACTCTAGTAACACTATACTTGTCTTTCCATGAAAATCTTCTCAATTAATTATTTGAATTAAGAAAATCATAACTCAAATTTTTGATACTACCTTCTTTTTCATCCCAAAAAACCTTGAGATATTTATGTGTTATCCTATGAAATCCTATTCCCATTAAACAATAAATATTTATTCTTCTCATTTTTTATAATATATCATTTTTTTTAATAAGGAGTAAATATAATCCATCAATATATATATATTATTATCCAGTTATATCTTATTTATTGTGTTATTTAATTCTCATTATATTTTTCAAACTCAACAACTGTTGAAAAAAATATTCATAATCTCATTATTTAACATTAATGTAAAGACCCAGAAATTTCAAGGAATTTTTTTTTCTTAATTTTCTTTGTAATTTTACAAGAACTCAGTTTCTGACGGCGCTTGATTCCGAGTCCTGGTGTACCCGGAATCAATTTCCGATGTTTAACTCGGGTACGTTCAGGGAACGAACGAGTGGGTTTTTCTAACTTTTGAACCGTTGCTCGAAATCGAATTCTGAGGGCACCAATGGATTCGTAGTGTCGGTAATTGCTTAAGAAGATCTTTTTCGGAGTTGCGTTTTCATGGGAGGAGTTGATAAAAATTTGTAGAACATAAAATAAAAATTGAGTTACAATTCTTTTTTCTTTAAAGTTGTTATATCTTTGGGTGGAAGTTAGAGAACTACCCATGAGAGGTTAAGAGGGTGGTGGGGACCACACGAGACCCTAACCCCCCTTGATCTTCCCATAACCCCCTAGACCTCCCATAACTCACCTCCCACTTTAATATTGTAACTCCACTTTAACTTAAGTGAATCCTCTCCTCCTCACCTCCCACATTAATTCATTCCACCTAAACATTAATTAATTTGACAACTCAAGATCAATTAATTAGGTGTGTTGGTTTTGAATTATTTAATTTTGAATTCATGGCATGGGTAAATAAAATAAGGTGGAGCCTTATTTTATTTTGGTTAGAAATGTTGTGTTAAGTGAAAGGGAAGAGAGAATTTGATTTTTTAAGAACTTTCTCCTCTGAAGAAAACCGCTTCATCACCATTGTTGAAGAACGTGATGAACACCGAAGCTTCGACAAATAACGTCGTCTCATCTTGCACCTTCTCTCCAAGTCGAAGGAAGCGAGACGCCACATTCTTAAGCTGCAGATCACTGACGATGTGCCTTCTCCTCTTCTTCCTCCACGTCAAGGGCGGAGACACCACCGTGGGGAAAGTCGCCATTGACGACGACTCACACTCCGACATCAACGGAATCAGCACCGATCTTCTGCGACGTCTGATCACTGCGATGCTTGCCTCTTCCGCGGCTCGATGACGTGTGATGTCTTTGCAAGGTAGGGGTTTGGTTTTCATGTCGTGAATAATTTTAGATGATTTTCCATATCAACGACCATCTATTATCAAAATAACGGAGGAGGTCGGACTGCATAAACAAGGTCGAACCTCCTCCCCTTTTATTTTGTTGGTTATCTACGTGGCTTGAAATGGAAACGACGTAGTGCCGTCGCATTGTGCAGGAATTTAGAAAATCATGACTAAGAAGCATGGAGCCATCTCACCGCACCTTTGAGGTCGAACGAATCCGCGGTCAAAGTCGGGCTGCGGCGAAGGGGCGCGGCACCTTCGCGCCGCGCCGAAAAGCCACCAAGACGACGCGTTTTGAAAGTTGAGTGCGGATCTACGGGTGACGATGAATCAGGCCGAAATGGCATTTGAAATCCTTCGCAGTAAAGATCGGGTCTCGGGAGGACTGTTGGCGAAGGCGTCAGGCGAAAAGGACCACATGAGTGGGTCCGGTGGTCCGCAGAAGGTGGCGAGGGTGCACCCGGTTGACAACCCGGGGGGTTTGTAACCCCCCGCACCCATCGCGTCGCGCCAGCGCGAGGCCAGCCAGCCGTGCAGGCCGTGCAGCCGGGCCGGGCCGCGCCTTTCCGGGATGGACCCGGACCCGGTTCGGGCCGACCCGGTTCGGCTGACCCAGGTGGGGGGTGGGGGGGGGGGGGTTGGGACGGGCCGGGCCGGGCCCAGACCCCCGTTTTCGGACCTCCGATCGACGCACCGTCAGTTGTGATGCAATATTTGGATCGAGACGGTCATTTCAGTATGTTACACTCAAAGTTTCGGGGAACTTTAGGTTTGTCCGGGTTGGTTCGGATACGAAACCAACCGGGCCCTCAGAGTGGAAACACTTATATCTTGAGTTCCGGACGTCCGATTGATGTGTCGTCAACTTTTTTGGTTTCCTCTTGATGAGATGGAACTTTTGGCTTACTCCGCTCGAGGTTTGGACACCGTCGGAGTGCGGTTGGGTTGGTTTGTTCACGAACCAAACCGGGCCCCTCGAATGAAAAAGCCAATAACTCACAGACCGAGCTTCTGATTGACCCGCCATATATTTCGTTGAATTCCTTCTGATTTGACAGAAATTTTGGCATACTTCTCCTGAGTTTTGGATGTAGTTGGAGTATGGCCGGATTGGATTGTACCTGAAATCCAACCGGGCCCCTGGAATGGAAAAGCTGATATCTTTCAGACCGTACGTCCGTTTAATGAACCTTCAGTAGAGTTGGTGATCACATTGTGAAACGGTCCCTATGGGTATAACCTATGAGAGTTCGGGGTACAGTTGATATACGGCCGGGTTGGTTTACACACGAAACCGATCGATCCCCTGGGACGAAAAGGCTAATAACTCATAGACCGGGCGTCCGATTGACGCGCCGTCTATTGCATTGAGACCCCTATGACGAGGCAGTACTTTGAGATACTTCATAGTGGGACTTTTGATACTTGGTGTATCGACCTGTAGCTCATGGAGAAGACCCTCCCAAAGATGAGCATACAGAGTACAAAGACCATGTAGCTGGCTGTGACCGATGACTGCTTGTCCGATTCGATTCGGAGTGACTAGAATAGCCCAGTGGGGACCACTACATTGTGAGGTGGTAGACCCATGGTGGAGGAGAACTACTGTGTGAGGTGGAAGACCTGCGGTACTTGACATGAGGTGTACCTCTGTAGGCTATGAGGGGGAGCACTACTGTGTGAGGTGGCAGACCCATGGCGGAGGAGCACTATTGTGTGAGGTGGTAGACCCGTAGTAATCGATAGGAGGAGTACCTCAGCAGTCTTAGGTTAATGAGCAGTACCTCGGTGTGGTGAAAGGACCATTATACACTCCAGATATGGGGCTCTTTAGTAGTTACGGTTTCGATAATGAATAATCCTAGTTTGAGCTATGTCTATGACCTTTGTGTTTACCTCTTGATTGAGATTGGTCACTTGATAACATAGGTATATGTTTGGGTATATACCTGGGTAGTGGTTATCCGTTGATTTCATAATCTTTGTGTTTCCTCATGATTGTTATGGGTTATTTGATAACTTAGGTATATGTATTGGAATATACCTAAGTAGAGGTTATCTCTTGATATCTTCTTTGTGGTTATCCTTGTTGGATTTAGTGAGACCTTGAGGGTCTTGGGGTCCCCACTGAGTATCGTTATACTCACCCCTGCACGGGCTATGCCCGCACCTCATTGTGTTGGTTGCAGACGATGGGCAGTGCTGACGGAGGCCGAGTGTTCAAGGACTGGACGGTACCCGGAGGTGGAATACACGATGAGTCAGTATCCGGAGGTGGACTTCACAGCGAGATGACACTCAGAGGAGGTTGACAAGCGAGAGCGTTGTGGAGGCTATCTGTACCTACCCTTCAGGTAGGATCCGTGGTGGATGATCTAGGACCCGCGCCATCTGTACCTACCCTTCAGTTAGTATCCGAGGAGGATGTCCCAGGAGCCACTTCCGTTCATCCAGCTGTTGCCTTTTTCGGTTGTACTCTTGTTCAGTTGTAGTTGTACTTTTAGTTGGGATTGTATTCTGTCCCATTTACTTTTCAGCACTTCTCTTTGTACTTAGTGTTTTACTTCCGCTTGTACTTTTTGGTGTTTTGTTTACTTTTATAAAGGCAATGCCTTACCAGTCATCGGGATTTACATCTTTGTTTCTAGTCACCAGCCCTTGTCCCTTGTAAGGCGGGCTTAGGGTAGTCACGACATGGGTCCCGAGGACGGGTCGTGACAAATTGGTATCAGAGGAGTCGGTTCTACCGCAAAACTTATAACTCTGGTATTATCTTTCTATGAACCAATAATGTTAAGGGTAATGTGTGTGCTCTTCAGTTCAGGGAGTCCAGTGTTGGTGCGGGCGACCGACGTATCCATACACCAAGACCCTGACAACTGATTTCCGACTATGTGCACGAAAACACTGATTGTGTGTGTGTTTCCATAAGTTTTTAAATGTCATCTCAAACCAGGTCAGCTCACCAGGTATAATCGTTTGACTGTTTCACGTTGTTTCTTTCAAGATGCCCCTTTATGGATGACCAGCTAGAGCCCAGAGGGATGTGCGTACTGACAGCCTACTGAGCGACGAGGCTTTAGAACAGGGCCCTCTTGCAGTTGAGGCACCAGTGGAGGCACCAGCGGTACTACCATAAATTGGGCCACTGGTGCCACCAGCCCCAGCAGTAGGCGATTCACGCCACATGAGCGCGTTGTACGAGTTCTAGCACAAGAGGCCACCCAGGTTCCAGGGAGAGACGGACCCGCAGGCAGATGAGGATTGGTTGGAGGCTGTGGTGAGAGTCTTCAGGCTAGTGGGGACGCCAGTAGACTTCATGGTGATCTTTGCTGCTAGCATCCTTTAGGTAGTAACAGGAAGGTTGTGGAGCCACTTGTTTCATTTTTGTGATGGGATGACCTTCACATGGAAGACGTCGAGACCTTATTCATGGTGGATTTTGTGCCAGTAGCTCTACACCCTGAGCGTGTACAGGAGCTTCTACCTTTGTCGTGGGGTTTTCGATCAATAGCCGAGTCATCTGTGGGCAGTAGACACATGATGTAGAGGTCCAAGAGGACCATACCAACGGGTGGGTGACCTTGGGTTATAGGATCAGTAGTGTGGGGCACCCGGGGTGGAGTCAGGGCCTGGCGTGCCAGAAACGGACAGTGTTTCTCCTACGGCAGGAAGGGTCACATGGCACGTGATTGTCCGACTCCTTGCACAGTCGATCCATAGGCGTTGGAGGAGCCACCGTGGCAGAAGCAGTGATGAGTGCTTGAGAAAAAGCCGAGCAATGGACAAGGCAGTAGAGCTCTAGGAGCAGGTGTACAGGAGCGAAACTAGTGGATACATCCCTTGTACTTCTAGTTCCATCTCGCTGTTGTATTCGTGTCTTTGTACTATGAGCTGCAATAATGAAAAGACATTTGTCTTTGTGATTCTTGCTTTCCTGTCCTTTTGTTTGGTTGATACTGAGTGGTCCTGGTTAAGACTGTTGAATTGACCCTCATATCTGAGATTTCTACTAGAGGAGACCCAGTGACCTCACACTGATGCCAACAGTGTGAATCGACCCTTGGAGGTGAGAGTGACAGTTGGATCTCTTGGTAGTTACATCGAGGCCTTACGACATCATCCATGGCATGAATGCATCATTCATGTCAGGATTGATTGTATTAGGCAATGGGAGTGGTTCGTCTAGGGGATGAGACTGAGTTTCTCTTTTCAGAAAAGGAGAAATTTTAGAAACTCTTTCAGATCGTAGGAAATGAAGGTACAGATCATCCAGGAGCAGATGAAGACTGCACAATGCAGTAAGAAATAGGAATCTGGCACCAGCATTAGAGACTCGGGCATGTTAAATGTTTCAAGAAGTGGAAGCTTTAAGGAGAGATGAGTCTACGAAGTAGTAGATGTGGAGGCAGAGCTAGGAGAGCAGCATGTGGTGGTGTACATTTTAACATACTACAACCACCCACCTTAGTTGTCCCCTCCAGGCTCAGGGAGCTGGAGGGAAGGGGAAGAGAGTAGCTGCTTGCGGTCAGGGAGAGTGACGTAATGGCTCTAAGAATGATTCAAGGGATAGTCTCTATCCACTACTAGCTGTTGTAGTAATAACCGTCGATATGAATCATTCCTTCCATCCAAAAATCTTGTCCCAGACCTAGAGATTTCGGTAAGCCGTAGACTTGACCCTCACATCTGGAGATACCATGGGAGAAGACTCGATAATCACACTTACGCCGACAGTGTGGTCAGAACCTCGAGGAGAGAGTTTCGGTTGGAATCTCTTGGTGGCAGCGTCGAGGCCATACGAAGTTGGTTTGAGTATGGACTGGGCAATCACAGTTCATACACAAATTGACGATAGTAGGAAAAAAAGTTGTGGTTTAACTACGACGTCGGAATGGGTTTTCCTTGGTCGGTGAAAAGGAAACCCCAGGTATTACAGGATAAACTCATGCAAAGGAGGGTGCGACCAATCACTCTTGAGTCAGTCAAACATACCCTCGTGGCAACAGTCGTTTTGAGTTCCAGTTCTAAATAGGAATTGGAGACCTCTAGATTTTGAGGATGACGATCACATCCTTATACGAGTCTCACCTCGACGAGGATTACAGATATGTGGCCAAGGAGGAAGGTTATCTCTGAGGTTCAGTGGAACATTACTAGGGCCTCAGGTGGGTAGGCGGTGTGGTTTTCCGCTTGACCCATCCACCTCAGTTTCACCAGGTTCACGACGACTTCCATGTATCTCAACTGAGGAGATACGTGTGTGATCCATCACATATCATCGACCATGGGGAGCTGGACGATGGCGATGGGGTGTATTTCATGGAGGTTCCAGTGGAGATCATGGATCGATAGGAGCGGGTCCTTCAAGGATGATCGATTCCTCGGGAGCACTTTCACTAGCAGTACGAGAACCTCCATGTAAGGAAATGGGAGCGGAAGGCTCAGATACGTGATCAGTACAACTTTTGTAACCCTTGTTTGTGTTAAATCATTACGAGGAAATAATTCCCTGAGGTGGGAGTAACGTAAAGTCCCAGAAATTTCAAGGAAATTTTTTTCATAATTTTCTTTCGAATTTTACAAGAAGGTAGTTTATGAAGGCGCCTGATTCCATGTCCAGGTGTTCCCAGAATCAATTTCCTAAGATTAGATCGAGTACGTTCAGTAAAAGAATGAGCGGGTTTTTCTAACTATTGAACCGGTGCTCGAAATCGAATTCTGAAGGCACCGATGGATTCACAGCGCCAGTAATTGCTTAAGAAGATCTTTTTTGGAGTTTCGTTTTCACGGGAGGAGTTGTTAAAAATTTGTGGAAGATAAAATAAAAATTGAGTTACAAATTTTTTTCTTTAAAGTACTTATATCCTTTGAGTGGAAGTTAGAGAACTATCCATGAGAGTTTAAGAGGGTGGTGGGGCCCACAAGAGACCATGACCCCCCTTGAACATCCCATAACCCCCTTGACCTCCCATAACTCACCCCCCACTTTAATATTGTAACTCCACTTTAACTTAAGTGACTCCTCTCCTCCTCACCTCCCATATTAATTCATCCCACCTAAACATTAATTAATTTGACAACTCAAGATCAATTTATTAAGTGTGTTGGTTTTGAAGTTGGTAATTTTGAATTCATGGTAAGGGTAAATAAAATAAGGTGGAGCCTTATTTTATTTTGGTTAGAAATGTAGTGTTAGGAGAATGGGAAGAGAGCATTAGAGTTATGAAGAACTTCCTCCTCCGAAGAAGAACGCTTCATCTCCTTTGTTGAAGAACGCGAAGAACACTGAAGATTCGACGAATAACGTCATCTCATCTTGCACCTTCTATCCACATCGAAGGAAGTGAGACGCCGCATTCTTCATCGGGCGATCACCGATGACATGCCTTCTCCTCTTCTTCCTCCGCATCAAGGGAGGAGACACCACCGTGGGGAACATCGCCATTGACGACGACTCACCCTCTGACGTCAATGGAATCAACACCGATCTTCTGCGACGTCCGATCACTGTGACTCTTGCCTCTTCCGCGGATCAATGACTTATGACGTATTTGCAAGGTAGGGGTTTGGTTTTCATGTCGTGAATAATTTTAGACGTTCTTCGATAACAACAGCCAACTGTTATCAAAATAACGGAGGAGGATGGACCACACAAACATGGACAAACATCCTCCCCTTTTGTTTTTATAGTTATCTACGTGGCTTGAAATGGAAGCGACACAGTGTCGTTGCACCATGTGGGAATTTAAGGAACACGACGAAGAAGCACGACGCCATCGCGCCGTGCCTTTGAGGTCGAACGAAACCGCGATCGAAGTCAGGATGCGGCAAACGGGTGCGGTGCCGTTGCGCCGTGCCAGAAAACCACGAAGACAGCGCATTTTGAACGTTGAGTGTGGATCGACGTGTGAAGATGCATCGGGCTGAAATGGAATTTGAATTCCTTCGTAGTAAAGATCGGGTCCCAGGAGGACTGTTGGCGAAGGCAGAAGGTGAAACCGACCACCGGAGTGCGTCCGGTGGTCCGCAGAAGGTGGCGGCGGCGCACCGCCGGAGAAAACCGTAGCAGCTGAGCCGCAGCGGTGGGACGTGAATAGGAATGGCCCAACCATTATGGGTTTTAGGCAGCGCGGCTTTAATCCGTGCCAGGTTGAAAACCGGGGGGGGGGTTTGTAACCCCACGCACCTGTCGTGCCGCACCAGCGCGAGGCCAGCTGGCTGCCCAGCCCAGGCCGGGCCGTGCAGCCGGGCCGAGCCGCGCCCATCTGGGCTGGACCCGGACCCGGTTCGGGTCAACCCTGTTCGGCCGATCCAGGGGGGGTTGGGCCGGGCCCAGACCCCCATTTTCAGACCTCTTCGGTCTTTCACCCATAACATGGGCTACAGACCTTCGATCGACGCTCCGTCAGTTGTGAAGCGATCCTTCGATCGAGATGGTCGTTTCGATATGTTACACTCAAGGTTTAAGAGAACTTTGGGTTCGGCCAGGATGGTTCGGATACGAAACCAACCGAGCCCTCAGAGTGGAAACACTTATATATTGAGTTCCGGACGTCCGATTGATGTGACATTGACTTTGTTGGTTTCCTCTTGATGAGACGGAACATTTGGATTACTCCTCTCGAGGTTTGGACGCCGTCGGAATGTGGTCGGGTTGGATCTCTCACGAAACCAATCAGGGCCCTGGAATGAAAAATCCAATAACTCAGAGACTGGGCGTCTGATTGATGCGTCGTCTGTCTCATTGAATTTCTCTTGATGAGACAAAACTTTTGGCATTCTTCTCCTTAGTTTTGGATGTAGTTGGACTATGACCGGGTTGGATTGTACCCGAAATCCAACTGGGCCCCTCGAACAGAAATGCTGATATCTTTCAGACCGGACATCCGTTTGACAAACTGTCAGGGGAGTTGGTGATAAAATCGAGAAACGGTCCCTATGGGTATACCCTATGAGAGTTCAGGGTACAGTTGAGATATGGCCGGGTTGGTTCGCACACGAAACCAACCAGGCCCCTGGGCCGAAAACACTAATAACTCACAGACCGGGCGTCCTATTGACGCGCAATCTGTTGCGTTGAGACCCCTATGACGAGGCGGTCTTTTGAGATACTTCTTCATGGGGCTTGTGATACTTAGTGTATCAACTTGTAGCTCATGGAGCAGACCCTCCCGGAGACGAGCATACCGAGTACGGAGACCGTGTAGCTTGCTGTGACTGATGACTGCTTGTTCGATTTGATTCAGAGTGACTAGCATATCCCAGTGGGGAGCACTACTTTTTGAGGTGGCAGGCCCATGGAAGAGGAGAACTACTGTGTGAGGTGGAAGACCCGCGGTACTATATAGGATGAGTACCTCTGTAGGCTACGAGGGGGAGCACTACTATGTGAGGTGGCAGACCCATGTTGGAGGAGCACTACTGTGTGAGGTGGAAGACCTGTGGTACTTGACAGGAGGAGTACGTCAACAGTCTTAGGATAGTGAGCAGTACCTCAGAGTCGTGATAGGACCACTGTACACTCCAGATATGGGGCTCATCAGTAGTTACAGTTTCGATAATGAAAAATCCTAGTTTGAGATGAGTCTATGAACTTTGTGTTTACCTCTTGATTGAGATGGGTCACTTGATAACTTAGGTATATGTATGGGAATATACCTGGGTAGTGGTTATCCATTGATTTCATAATCATTGTGTTTTCTCATGATTGAGATGGGTTACTTGATAACATAGTTATATGTATGGGCATATACCTGAGTAGAGTTTATCTGTTGAGATATTTATATGGTTATCATTGTTGGTTTTAGTGAGATCTTGAGGGTCTCGGGGTCCCTACTGAGTATCTTTATACTCACCCCTGCACGGGATATACCCGCACCTCGTTGTGTTGTTTGCAGACGACAGGAAGTGCTGACGGAGGCCAAGTGTTCGAGGACTGGACGGTACCCGGAGGTGGACTACACGACGAGTCAGTATCCAGGGGTGGAATTCACGGCAAGACGACACTCGGAGGAGGTTGACAAGTGAGAGAGATGTTGAGGCTATCTGTACCTACCCTTCAGGTAGGATCTATGGTGGACGATCCAGGAGATGCGCCATCTGTACCTACCCTTCAGGTTGGATCCGAGGAGGACATCCCAGGAGCCGCTTCCATTCTTCCAACTGTTGTCTTTTTCTGTTGTACTCTTGTTCAGTTGTAGTTGTACTTTTAGTTGGGTTTGTATTCTGGCCCATTTACTTTTCAGCACTTCCCTTTGTACTTAGTGTTTTACTTCTGCTTGTACTCTGTGAAGTTTTGCTTACTTTTATAATGGAAATGCCTTCCCAGTCATCAGGATTTATGTCTTTGGTGCTAGTGGCCAGCCCCTGGCCCTTGGAAGGCAGGCTTGGGGTAGTCACGACATGGGCCCCGAGGATGGGTCATGACAATTATCCCCATTTTAGATTTATGAACCTCTTCATCACAACATGATGAAACCTCTTATTTCATCAATTCATTTACACTACTTGACTTTTTGACATCCAAAAATAGTAATGAATGAATTATCACATCTACCAATTTAGGAACAACTAATATCACTACCTTTACATGTTTGTCGACCATTCATAGATAAATAAATATTCGTTTTGGAATATGAATATTTATTTCATTAGAAACATTGAGAATAATTTTTTTTAATTAATTGAAATATTTTTTAAAAATATACTATAGAAAATCTCTTCATCAACAATTTCATATTCCTCCATCATAGAATAATATATAGAAAATTTTAAAATTTCCCATAATGGGAACAAATCAATAGTAAATTACCATTTACTTTACATTTATCTCTTTGGGAAGCTCCTGACATATGAGACCCGAGTTTAAAAACCATACATCAATATATTTATCCAAATTTTATATTATGTCATATTTTAATCTTATTATGTTTCAACAACTACCAATGTAGAACATTTTTTTATCCTGAATTTGATTGATATTTATTCATAAGACATCTTTTAATCTGTTTGATACATTCATTTTTCATATTATATGTAATGGATACGCTATAAAAGTCAGCCATAGGAAATGTTTCAATGTCATGAAAATTGATACTGGAGAAATTGGAATCATTTATATTCGATAGGATATAGAATATTTTATTAACCAGCATTGAATCTTAATTATTCTCCCCAAAATCTAAATTTTTTATTACCAAATAACTTACATTTTTTAATAACTTATCACTATTTTAACCATAAATAATACACATATCATTATAACTCATTATATAAATAAGTAATTTATCCCTTTTTACATTGAGATTGATATTATTTATTTTATAATGAGTGTCCAAAATTTATTTCACTATCTTGAGCCCTAAAATAATTGAGAAATTATTTCTCGAGAAGAGAGGGTATATTGACAGTCCTTAAATTACAAAAAATCTCAATATTCTTCCAAGAATACAATTTCAAATATTCTTATTATTTAACATGTGTAAATCAATTAGAATATTAGGAAAATTCATACTGAATAAAATAATTCAGGGGAGAATTAATTCTTTGAAAATATTTTAATTCATCCTTTGGAATATTGGAACAACATTTCAAATAATTAATTAAATACTATAAAAAAATTTATATAAAAATCTACATTATAATTCCAAGTCCATTAAACACCTTCTATAAAGAAACAAAGATTATTATTTACTTCTCAAAGATTTGAGGAAAACAAAATACAAATACAATTGAAAAACTCATTAAATGTGGGGAAATTAAAAACAATCTTCATAGAGAACCTCATATATATGATTCTAATTGATGTTCCCAGTCATGGTATAGGTTCCAAGTTAAGTGTCTGTGGAGTGTAGGGTTAATCAGTGAATAATAATTTGATTATTATTTTTTTTCATTTAAATTCATAAAACATCACTTGATGAAGATAAATATATCAATATATAACTAATACAAAAAAAGGAATTTTATAAAAAGAAAGTTAATGTATAATTTTATCTAATATAATTGAGAAGGATAGTCTATGAAATTATCTAGACACACCCAGGATTATACAATTCACTAGATTCATTATCATAGACACAATAATGTTGTGTATATCAATTAATCATGATACAAGAATAACAAAAAAGAATTCTCTTGATATTTATAATGGAAAAATACAATGTGGTATTATATTATAGAATTTGACATTATCTTATTCCTCAAATAACTATGCCATGAAAATTTCATATTACTCACACACATTTTCATTACTAAAAAATGATATTTCACTTATTTATTTCTTCAGAAAAATAAATTATGGATTTAATAATTAATAAAAATTAAACTGAACTTTACCCTTTTCTCAACTCCACTTAATACTTCTTATTATACTTTCATAGAATATAATTATTATGTTCTCCTTTCATCCTTTGGTGTAAACTATCCAACAGAATAAAATATCATCCACTTCATCTTATGTTTCTCATTATTTCTTTAATACAACCAATAGTGTAATCAAATATTTTATTTTTATGTTCTAAAAAAATTCAAAAAATCAAATACCTATTATTTTTTTATCATTAATAGTATAAATATTAAATAACCAATTAAAAATTTTAATTAAATTAAATTTAAACAACCAAATTCTATTTACAATATCATAACATGTCACATATTATTTTAGGGTATTAGATTTAATTAAACCTCATAAAAACTCTTGAAAAGGATAAATTAATTTTGATATTGATTATAAGAGGATCTTGAGTCATCCACGAAGCCACACCATCAAATATATTCATTACATAATTTCCTTCTAACTGTGACTACTTCCTCACTCTATTAGAGCCCATTTTTGTCCATCATATGAATCACTTAGAAACCACTATTAATATTAAACTCGCAACGAAATATACTCAATAATGAACTTTACACATGCATTGTCTTCTTACACAATGAAATATTCCATGTTTCAAACCTCCCTATTTATGACTACCATGTAAGTTCCTTCTTCCACCAAAACTCATTGACAATTAATGAAATTATCCAAATAGTAACAAAAGATATAATAAGACATGGAGATCATCAGTTCTATTCGTCAACACCCATTCATCGTTATTACACAAAAATCTCCAAATCATATTATAGTTATCTGTTTCTTATAGGATAAAAATCAATCAATATTTTCTTGTAAAACACTTATTGATTCGAGGATCTCCACCTTTAATTCTGTACCAAGTACTTCATACCACCATGAAATTATATTTAATGCCTAAAATAATATATAATAAATATTATTCAGACCATGATTGTCTAAAAAATCATATTTATAATCATTTTTAAACATTTGACATCCTTGATGATCTCTACACCAATTGTGAAACACCACTATGGAGTGGTTATGTCATTAACAACTCTAGTATAATTAATAATCTTTTTTCGACAACATTAAATATTTCATGATCTTCTAATCACTCCAAAAACCTGGAATAAAAATATTATGATGAAAAAAATTCAATTACAAGAGTTTGAAGATGATTTATGTTTAAACAAAAAATAAATACACACCAATCATATCCAATTCATCTATTTGTACTACTTTATCAACCATAGACTCAAAAAATACATTAAAATTTGTACAAAAAACTATAAAAACAAGAATAAATCTCCAAAAAGACCACCTAAAAAATTACATCAAATTGACTTGGGATAAATACCCTTTTAGAGGAGATATAAAAAATTGAAAAAAATTATTGTTTCAAGGTCCCTACAATTTGTAAAATTTGTGCCTAAAACCTATGAAATAACATGGGTACCGCAGCCCCCCTTATTGTCTATGTCATAAGTGTATTTCAATTTCAACCAATTAGATCCATATAACTTGTTGAAAACTATTCATCTAGGTCCAACCCTCAAAAATAAAAGTTATGACAAGACTAAAATATAACATATCTGTATACAACCATTTATAATTTTTTATTTTATAAAACATGAAATAATTTATTGAATTAAATTATGAATCTATTATCTAGAATGATATATCATAATATTTTTAATCTATAAATATATATCATCAAGGTATAATTAATCCTATATTTCATTGATAACAAGGATGCACTATATCCATGAAACTAGTGTAATCTATACATGATAAGGATACCCATCATGGTTATCCACAATTTTAAATGTTTTTCATGAGTCCAATCATCATTCTAAAAATTTATTCCATAATTAAAACAAGATAAAAATGATCAAAAATTTATATTTATCTCCCAATATTCCTTCTCCAGACTCGTGAATCAGGATAATCCATAAAAGTTCTTTAATTTGAAAAACCCACACCAAACCATTTCTAGAGTCATCCAAATTTTGGTTCTAATTATACGAGTTTCAACAAAATGACCTGATAGTATTTGATTTATGACATAATGATGAAAACAATAATCTATGATACATGAACATAAAAGATAAACTATTTTCCCATATCACATGACCATAAAAGTTAGGAATTTCCTCATTATATTAGACAAAAATAAATGTGTATTTATTCTCTTTATTAGGATAAATAGGTTTCCCATATTACAGCTATGATACATCCCACAATGAAAATTATTCATCCTTGTATGAAAATAAATTCTATAGTTCCTTCTTATTTAATTTAATGCATAATTTATTTTTATATCTTCATCAAATGTAGTACATTGTTTTTTTCTTTTAAAGGATTCTTTGAAATGAATGGTTTTGGAAAATGATTTTTATAAAAGGGTGATTAATATTGTTTTTCTATAAATGAGTTCATGAATATCTGTAAGGGAGTACTAAACCATATAATAAAATCCTCTATTGTTGGATTCAACCTCATCTTCTCCATATTTCAATATGACTCACCTAAGGGCACTTACTATTTGGAAATACAAAAAGGATAAGAGTAAGAAACAATAATGGTTAACTAAATAATAATTATTTGCACATTAAATTGATTGGTTGATCATTCCTAACCACTTGTACTAATACACTAATAAATTAAATATTTTATCTTCCAAAAAATACAAATTAAATTCACCATGATAAGAATATGAGGGATTTCATTCACTTACAGGACATGGAGAAATTTCATAGCAGAAAGGATTACGTTGAAGAGATAATATATGGAACCAAAACATATTCCACATCAATAATTGTGAATTTATAATCCCTATGTCTCAAATAAATTTTAACACCTTACTAGTATCATTATTTGAAATAAAAAAAATCCATGATATGAGAATACATAAATAATGGGATAAATCATACATTGATCATGAAATATTCAAATTTTATGGAGATCAGGATATAAAGACTATCACATCAATGATGGTCTGAAAAGTGGTAGGTTCAATCCATTTCAAAAAAAAAACTACATTAATTGTCTTTCAATATAGGGATGAAACTCTCACTTTTATTAACTAGAAGTGGATATCGAGGAAGTCACATAAATAAATAAATTCCCAAGAATCATTTAGAGGGGATCCTCCTATAAAAATCCATTGTAATATCTACATTATCAATATCCATTCATAATATTAACATGAATGTTGGGATAAACCTAGTGATCTAATCTAGGGGTTCATGAATAATTACCCCTGGGGAAACCAACTACTGACATTTAAGAGTAGGTTCATACCCCTATACTATTATCATACCAACATATCTGCATTATATTCTAATGGTATCATGATGGTAATTTCAAATTTATATAGATAATAATACTATGTTGTCATTTGGATAATTGGTAGGAAAAACAACAACAAAATTTCATTTTGGGGGATAAAAATAACCCCTGGGAAGATCATCCACATATTGAAATGTTAAGAAGAATTGGTGGTCTTTCTCACAGTACTTGTTATGGAGACAATACATATAGGAACATAAACACAAAATATAGATGCATTCCCAATCATAATCACTAGAAACACTATAACTCTGGTGTAACTTCCCCTGATGAAACACATAAAAAAAACCATTGAAGGCCCTCCCCTAGTTCATTTTATGTAGGTCCCCAAGATAAAAATTTATTCTGATTGTTAATAGGATATTATATTACACAAAAAAGTAAAAAATAATAAATCCTAAATGTCATCCCTAGGTTACATATTATTAATATCCATCCAATGATAGAATATTTGGGTTAAATGGAAGTCATTCCCATACTAAAAAATAAAGAAATTATATCCCGAAAGGAACTCACAATATTATTCGAAACTATGTCCTCCCCATATTAATAATAAATAATTATAATCGTTTATTACCACCCCAAGATTCTCATTGCATAGGTCCTCTCCACAAAAATATGAAATATATCCATATATATTCTACTTATGGTTACAATAATATAAATTTTTTTCTAATGAAACATCCATTCAACACAGAGTTCCTACCTTAGTCAACAACCAATAAAACATTAACCATGAACGAATTACTTATATAAAACTACCTAAAAACTATAATTTTCAATTACACGGTCCTATCCATGAAGGTACTCCCATTGACAACACAATGTGTTAATACAAAGGTACACTCTATGCTGAGATTGTCACAAGGTTTCTCTATTGCATTAGGGTACCTAATAAATCAAATCCATCTATACTTGAGGTTAGAATACACCAATTATTATACCAAGGTGATGACTCACAAAACAGCTCAAGAATAAATTGTTATTCTCATAAAAGTAGATTTAGATACTCTCTCTAAAAAACATTATCAACGTAAACATTACCTACTAAACCAGTCACATATAATGTAGTGTGTCCTCCTAGAAAACAACAATAATTAATATTCCTTAATGAAAAACCTGGACTCATGAGTATGGAGTATATATATTTAGTTTTTTTAAATTAGATGAGTAAATCCATTTCCTTTATTAATGATTATTTTCCTGGATAATTCACCTCATCTATTGAAAAATAAATGATCACATTTACATAACATATGAAATTAGATAAGGAATGTCAAAATGATCCCTAATTATTTCCCCTACCAATGGATGTTTGGACATAACATCCATTAATGTTTATATTTAAATAAATACTTTAATGGATGGTTGATAATGGGTTTTTAACATTGGAAATACCAAGGAACCAGTAATATTATTATTATCTAGATCCAAGGCTGGAAGAGAATGAAACGAGTTTTAGAAAAAGTATGGAAAAAATAATGATGATATGATAAAATAAAATTTAATAAACCATTAACACAAAATCATAAGATTTTATATGATTTAAAAAATCATGGCTATAATTCCATTTTCATAAAAAGGGAAAACATTTTTTGTCCACAAAAAACTAATATCTGATACAATTATTTATAGTGTAGTAATTAACATAAATAAGAACCTAAATGGGTTCCCAATATAGTTCAAACTATTATTGATATTATGGCCCCATGATTAGGGGGATGGTAACTTCCCCACTTAGAAGAATTATCCATTGATTAAGAATCATAGAATGGAATTATCAATTTCATCTAATCATTGGACCAGTATGTTGGTCAGGAATAATTTTATGGTCTAGAACATCTAGATACCCATCATAGTGGAGTCCATGTAGGTAGAAAACAATATACATGGGGTGAACATAAGATTCTCAGTGTGTTACTTGTTGATGTTATACATGTCAATAATTATAATGAAAATGATATTTAATTGGATTACTAGAGAATCAATCCAATACTAGAATAATTGGAACTCATTCCACACCATTTTTTAGGTAGAACTATTAGAAAATATAAACGTACAAGGATATGATAAAATTTAATAAGAACAAGTTATACTAATCAACTAGAGATAATTATAACAAAAAATATATATATACAATTATCCCTATTTTCATATAAACATTGTATTCCTTAAAATCAAGAATTAAAATACGATAGTAAAGATAGAACATGGGAACAAATTTATGTTATGTTGAATAATCTACAAATAATATGATAATGAATTTATGTTCTATATTTACTCTATCTCTACAAATAAATCTTCTAGGATCTCATAAAGGCTTTAAGAAATCCCAAGGATGTCTTGTTTTATGTAACTATTTTTGAAATACAAAATGATGTTATAGAATATCTTTAATATCACATGGACATTTCCATCATAAAATAAGATCATGATTCAACCATATGAGAGGAAATAAAAAACTTATTTTTTTATAAAAAAACATAAGTATGTGTACATTCATTAAATAGTGGTACACAAGGGATTAGAAATAAATCATATTCATACCTATAACGTTTACCAATTGGGACATAAGCACACAAATAAATCTCTTTCAAAATTGAAGATCAAAGTTTATGATAAAAGTGAATAGAAACCCTTAATAAAATCATATTGAAAATAACATTATCAAAGGTCATTTATATATCATACATCATTTTGGTGTTTTAAGATACCACTATCATTTCCTTGTTGGGATGGAGATAACATTATTTTCATGAAATACTACCCTATTTATACAAATGGTTCTTGAAAAACATAGTTGGTGGAAATATTAATGTAATTTATGGTAAAAGATGCATTTTTCATTCATGTTAATATTAATATATAAATACACGGTACTATAATAGACAAGGGAAGATACTATGACTTGATTTTACAAACATATATTAGAACATAACATATTTGATTCTTCTCCCAAAATTTTTTTTATTACTTTTGTAAGGGTGTTTCAGACACCCTCTAAATTACATTAATGAAAAAATTAAATATTTAGAAAGATAATGGAATCTTATTTGTATAAAAAATATATTCTTATAAAATTATTTGTTTATTATGGATAATGAAATTTAATTTTCAATCCAAATCCATATATAAAATAAAAAATCATTATGGGAAAATTGGTAATTATTCATTGATTTGGGAATATCTATAAAAATAGATTACTAACTTACATATATTTAGCATAGAGGATTTTTTTATAAAAATAAATTACACCATTGATAAAAAAATAGAACTGATTGGGTACTTATACCTCTTTTCACATGGTATATAGAGAGTTATATCCACGTTATACTACATTATGTTAGTGTATCTATAACAGATATCATTTTTCATTTATATAACTATCCTGAGTGAAATAATTAGACCTATCAACAGGACTTGATGGTGGTTAAAGGTAATAACTTATAAATTCCTCAAATACTTTTTAAGAGGTTATTTTACCACTATTTTTAAGGTTATATAAGTGAATCTTGGAACTAAAAAAGATTAATAACTCACATTGATCATTATATATATGACTCCAAAATAAAATGAGAAATACGTTTAATTTCCAAAATTAAAACATTTATAATCGTGGCTATAAACTATAGAAAAAGAAAATACATCCATCCTATTATTATACTGTAGAGGCTGATATGAATAAATTTATTTATTAATGATTCATCCAAGAAGATCAATACCTTATATAGTTTAATATAATCAACCTATATTTAAAGAATAATATAAATTTTAGCATCCATATTGATTTTAGATATTTAAACCTACCTTACCAAAAACAATAACATCACTATTCAAATCATAAAACATCATATTTGATTTAAAACAAAATTTTAAGCATTATCATTCATGGAATGCTTCTATTAATAATACCAAATCATAATAGACTCTGGATATGTTGAGGCCACTATACATAGGGAACCCGAACTGGTACATTTATAAAAAAATTTCCTTTTAGGACTCAAATTATTTAGAGAATATAATCATATATAGATGCATCATATATTCCAAAATCCCTCTAAAAACCCATGTAATTATTTTATACTGACATGGTTGTGAAGTATCACTAGTAACTAGATCGTTTTACAACATTTGGGTAGTTTTATTGAAATTAAAGTCACATACCTTGAACAATAATCCCCTGACATTTCCATTCAAGGTAAAAACTTGAAATTTACACATATTTGTGCTCTTCCATCACATCACTAATGTGGATTATAAGAAAAGTAATTAAATAATATAAATACTGATTTTTATAACCATTATGATAAAGTAAGGCCATTCTTTTCTGACAACGTCATTTATGATATGTATAAAAAATATTTTTCCTTTGTAAAACATATATAAAAGGATAATACATTCAATGGGATGAACATTACCAAAATGATTTGAAAAACATCAAATAATATTTCTTACAAATTTTAGTTCTTGATTTCACTAATGGATATAAATCCCATTATCCATCATTTGGAATCTATAAAGTGTTTAATTTGTTTCATTTATTCTTAGAATAATGAACTATGTACTTAGAAAAATTCATTTCTATCTTGGTTAGAAAATTTTGGTAGATAATAGATTTTATAAAACTATAAAAAATAATTTCCCCTTTCTCAAATTTTTAGTTAATAATCATTTCCATTATCTATAGTGCCACATGGTTTACTTGATCTATCAGTTTATGAACTGACATACATACTTGGACAAACCCTATTGAATAGATGGTTAATGAGATGGATATTATCCTTTAGTAATTATATATGATTTTTTTCTTAATAGGTAGCTAATTGAAAATCCCTAAAAACTTTATGCTGATAAAAACATCCCCAGAAGAGTTTCCATTGGATACAAATCTATGGGAAAGTATTTTTTCACTATATCTAGAAAATCTCAAACATGAAATATTAATATCAACAACCTTTCATAATGTACAAAATTAAAAGGATGAAAGGGTCATGACTATGATAGTTCATTATATATATTTTTATATATCCATTAAATTATGAAGAAGGCCTATCATTGGGTCCTTATCAGATTATATTTTAATTTATAATGATGAAATCTAGTTAATGAAATTGGGGTTTCTTTAATTGGGAGTACACATGATAATTGTTCCTCATAGGGTCCATTTAGTATATATATATTTATTATTTTTTAATTATAAATAAAATAAATATATATATTGTGTATTTAAATAAAACAAAACTAAATAATTGAATTGTGAGTGTTACTAAAGAAGGGGTTGATCAAAGGGTTACCAATAAGGTTACTCCACTATTGTTTTAATTTATAATCTTAATCAAATCCACTATTTGAACCAATTTTATTCCTCAATCATTATTAGTTGTTTATATTATAGAACATTAATGTTCTCCAAAGTCCATTGTATCTCATCGGACCCCCAAATCCTCCAAGGTGTATGGTCTATGGAAACTGTAATCAAAGGATAAACATAACGCATTATATTAGATCCACCATGTTCTATTCATCCATAAACTCACTCAAATATTCCAAATAAATTATTTACCATTATTAGTTAGTCAGAGGAAATTTAATTATTTTTGAGATAGGTTGAACATATAATAGAAAATAAGGAACTACTTTTATATAACCACACATACCCATAGAACACTATTAATTGAATGAAATTATAGAGAGAATAAATTATAAAAATTAATGATCTCCCATGAACAGCCTATAGATGAAACTATAGATCAGTTCTACACCATTGTGGATTATAAAAAATTATGGGTAATGAGGGAACATATGATCAATGAAATGTATTGATATGGAAAATTTAAATATAGTATAATATGAATTGAAGTTGATAAAATTGAAAAAAACTATAATATGAACTCCATTTGGAAACCGTCTCCTAGGGTAATTTATTTCTTGTTTTGTGTAGTCCAATTTCCTTTTACTATTTATTTTCCATTAATATATATTTTGAGGATCTTCAATGATTCAATATTCAATGATTCTAGGTCCTTATGTTTTGGTATTGGATGATCCCCATGATATTCCAAAAAATAATTCAATGATTTTCTATGTTTTTTTAATGATTGGAAACATGTACTATTATGGATTGATAATTCTTGATATAAATAAATAAAAAAGGAAAAAATAATAAAAATTCATTTTTGGTTTAGGGTACTTATATAGTGTCTAGATATTGTATTGATTGATTCTAAAACTTCTATTGATCATATATCAGGTTATTTAATGTCCTTGAATAACAAAAAACGTTTTCTGACTTGTTTATTTCATGTAGATCATGTCTTGGGAGTAGTACTATAGTTTTTTCTTAGAAATTTATCATCATGTCTCACTGTATAAGGTTAATGGATTAGTTCGTGTATTATATGGATCCAATATATTAGAGGGGTTATGGTTTATAGACTGTATTTGGATTGAGGTTGGATTATTATTTTAAAAATAAAAAATAATTCACCCAGTATCCATGATAAATAAGAATGGTATGGATTTCAAATAGTTATACATCAAATATGTCGGTGCATTGATCATTTTTTATAAATTATTATGGTCACCTGGGGACTACATAGAATGATCTATGATTAAATTTTTAAGGATTCATGTTTATAAATTATTAGTGTCATATACTCTATGGAAATATAGTGTTGAAAATATTTTATTTTAATGTTATAAGAAATTATCACCGCTTGTGATAAACTTTTAGGTAAGGACAATGTGAGTCATAAAACAAATTGTGGGGATTATTTGAATTTTCATTACCATGTATTGAGATATAGTAATTTCATTTATAAATACAAAGATGAATTTATTTATTTAAATATATTTTTCCATTTATCATGGTAGAAAATTTTCTCATGTAATTCCTAACACATTTCATTAACATAAATAATCTAGGACTATCCCATATCAAAAATTGGACAGGAAGTTCCCTTAATTTATAAAACACATTCTGTACCTTCACATTGATCAGAACATCCCTATTCCACAAGTGCATTGCTATTGAGTAGATCTATTACTAATACACCTTCCCTCAGTTGTTCCCTTTGAGAGTATTTAAATTACCCTTATATTATCCTTTTAAATTTAAATTTTTAAATTTTTGATGTGTTATATAGCTTGAAAAACATTTTCCCATGGAACACATGCTTCACAAACCCTTATTTTCATCATTTATCCAAACTAAAAAACTATACAAAATTATTGTAGTTTTATTTCCAAATATATTCCTGAAGAAAAAAATTATATAAATCATAATATTTAGTCATTTTACTTTTGGATCAAATTTGTTATAATTTATTAACATTGATTTTATTACTTATTTTGAAAAATAATACATTGGATATTGAAAAATTGATTTCATAAAATAATTTATGGAAATAAGGATCTAAAAATGTACAGTTTTTATAACCATTTATCATTCCATAATGGTGAATCAACTATGTGATGGAGTATTAATTCCTACTTATAGTATTAGAACTGGGCATCCAGATTCCGTTCATTAAGTTGAACAATTATGCTAGATTAATTCCACCTACAATTTACATTAATAGTGATTATACCTTGTAGAAAGATGATTTGGTACATTTACTTGATTATATAAAGCAATTGATTTATCACTTTCCCTTAAATAGAATATTATCTAATTTTTTCCTTAGAATAATTATTAAAGGTATGTGGTGGATACTATTACTATGGATTTATCTTACCGAGATCAAGATGTGACATTATTCTAATTTAAATAATGAAGAGTTGTTTTCACATTTATTGACAATGAAAAAAATATGGAAATTATTAATGGTAATCTAGCATTAATTATATCTTTAACTCATTCATACAATATAAATTGAAACTAAAATTATATTATATAATAATTCATATAATAAAGGATTATTCTATACGAATGAATTAAGAAAGAAGAAATTCATGAAAGGGAAGTGAATTTCATCTTTTAGTGGTTAAATTTCCAAAAATATCCTCAATAAATTTGATTTTTCTGGGATTATTATTGAATTAATTAAATAATAATAGATTCATTACATTATATAGGATTTAAAAATTCATAATTTTGGTGTGAATTAGATAGGAACCAATATCATTATATCAAATGACCTACATACATCAAGAAATTCATGTAAGAGGAATGTGTGAAATTTACAAGGTGGTCTCGCAAATGTCAAATGAATCCGGGTCATATTTATTAACCCATGTATTTTATAAAAGATATTGAATAATATAGTTAAATTTCAATATGGGAAGAAAATTTTGTGAATATATACCACCGACAATCATTATGAAATTCAAATTCATCATCATGACGGCAAGATTCTTTTATAAGTGGGTATATTCTGATCCCTTAATTTAAATTAGTATGAAATCAAAGTATAATTTTTTTCTATTTTCATCACTATATTTGGAGTTTATCACACAAATATAACTGATAATGGTTTTGAATTCTATGCCTTTGAATTAATTTTTTTAGTGTTACATTTATTCTAATCATTCATTTTTTATCATACAACATCAAATAGACTAATAGAGGAATTAATAAATGCATTATCAAATTTCCTATATAAAATGGTCGAGAGGGAAAATAATTCATATCATGATAAACTCATAATTGAATTCTAGGATTACTAGACTCCCACGTATTCCCATACACATGACTCTCTAAATTTTCTAGTGTATGGGAATAGAATTGTATTTCCTATTCAAGTCTAATTTATATCACATTGAACAGCTATTTTTGAATGGTTAACCAAGGATGATCAATCAATGTTAATATTGGTTAATTGAAATAACCTTTTCGAATGTGGTAAGAATAATTACAAAATCATCACATTCATCAAAATCTTATAACAATGTAATTTAATTTCGTAGATCATTCATTTCAGAGGAATTACTTCTAGCTTTGAGAGAAACATTGATACTTAAAAAGAAATATGAGAACATATAATCCAAATTCGAAGGACCATGCAAAATTAACATGATCTACTCAACTATATAGTACCCATGTGATATAATAAATGTGGATTCTACTACACCTTCCAATAAAATGAGGTTTCCAAAAAAGTACATCTCAGAACATCATGTTAGGTATACAATGTCCTTCTTAAAAAACTCTAAACTACATATCACATGGTTCTAATTGTGTAAACATTAATTTCATGAAATAATTCATTTACCACATGACCATAAAATATATAGTAAACTTTCCAGACTATGTAGAATTATATTTTATGAACCTTGTTCAATTTCATATGATCTTATACTAATTGGATTTTTCCATCCTATATAATAGTGAACTACTTAGAGTTTTCCAACATAAATTTACATAAAATTATTTATGTTATACCTTCTGTATAAGTTCAAAAATTAGATATACCATTTCATTGGAACATGATCTATGTAATAATTTATAGCATAAGGTCTAATATATCACATTAGATTTTATCCATTTGTCCTATACTATGTTATAATCCCCCTTAATTAATATGTGTCTTGATTTTGGTTACCATATAATATATAGTGATGTTTAGATCTCCAATCCCATTCCCATCCATAAATTTTACATCAAAACCATTCCAAAAATTATTCAAACCTATTTTATCATTTGAATTCAAATCAATTTTAGCACATAGGATATATAATGGAATACCATATATTAGAACCTTTGGTATAACCATATAACCTCTTTTTCATTTCAATATAATTCATCCACACAGTCCATGTACATGTGTTTTCTAATTCATAATTTGAATTCTACAAAAAAAACTCTACTTGAAAAACATTACCATTTTCTAAAAATTCTATGTGGTACGATAATTTTATTTAAAATATACAAAAAGAAATATTGAAAACCAATAAAACATGAAATTATAACATCCCACCTAACTTTATAACCTCTCTAATATATCTTGTAAAAAATCATTAATGTCCTTGAATTAATCTATTCCAATGATAATTGATCATTGATTTATTATATAACATACTCCATACCTATCTTGGTTTTATTGGAATAAAAATTTCATTGGTATTAGTAATAAGGACATAAATTTAAAATATACACATTTTATGGTGTATTCACAATCCACACATATATGAACAACTTATATCATTCAATATATATATATATTTTTTCATAATAAATAATAAAAATTAATTATATTTTACCAAAAAATATTAAAATAGAATCAATCATTTCAATGTTTTAAACATTCATCCTCATTTTATTATTTTATAATAATTTAATAAACATTGAATTAGAATATTTTTATCAATTATCATATTTTATCCATTATCATCTAACTATAATTTATTCAAACATACTAAATTATGATTTACATCATCAAACAAACATGTACTAAAATATATGGAAATACCCTTGAATATAATACCATAAAAATAAATTACCCCTATTTACCCATATACTCTATTTTTATGTTCATTCTCACAATAATTAATTAATTATATTTTAGTTAAACTACTTTTTTTGGATGAAAATCCCCTGGTTTTTTAGTCCTCACTATTAGTTTTGAGATCTATGACTCAAAACTAAGAATGTAACAGACAATGATTTTATAAAGTATTTTTTATAATAAATTTAAATATTCAATGTATTTAATTAGAAGACTAATTAAGGTTATATTATGTTTCATGCAACTATATTTATATCCTCCATTACATGCAGTACCAAATTCTAATAAAACACGACATTCTATTAAATTTTTATTATTTAATATGATAGGTATCACATAGTTGTTCGAATTATGTGTATGATTATTTTTAACTAAATTATGAAAACATATGGTTTATTCAAGAATATAATGTTAATTAGTTTGTTTCTAATTAATTATTAATGGATTTTTTTGAAAATAATTGAAATTATTGTTCTGAATACTATTTTTATGCGCTCAACAGTGTTTTACTTATATAAATTTGAAAAATAAATTGTGGTAAATAATATTAATGAAATATATAAAATATATATTCGTTAATATTTTTTTCATTAATATAATGTGTTTTCAAGAACTGATATAGGAATCAATCCAAATTTAATACTAAGAATGGTGACTTTCTAAAAATACGTTTTGCCACATTTTGCACATATATCTTTAATATTAATTTTTTCCAATTATAGAAAATGTATTTGAAGAAATTGAAATAATTTTTTAAATAGTGATAAAAAAAATTATATTGGATTGAATTTTTTAATTTTATGAAAAATTATTTTCTCAGTGAGTTGTAAAAATACTGGGTTTTATAAAAATCATCAATTTCATTTAAAATATTTATGAGATAAATTTTGATTTTATATAGTTTAAATGTAAAATTATTAAATATATATATATATATATATTAACATTATTTAGTACATAGGATTTAATTTCATATTTAATTTTTATGTTAATACATTTTAAACTTATGGAAATATGTATATTGGGAACATATTTTTTATTGCATCTATGGAATTATTTTTAAATTAAATTTTTACACATATGTGAATGGAATTATGAAAAAATGGATTATATATTCTTAATTATAATTATCAATACTATATAATAATTTCAAAAAAAAAATTTACCCTAATGAATAATAAAAACAATAAAAAATAATTACCCTAGTTAAGGTTAAAATGGTTATACTGTAGAGTTAGACTAAAAATATAATTTGTAAAATGACCAATTAATTTATCCAAAACAAATATTATGACTATATTTATAACATAAAAACATTATGGTTCTATAATGACACATTTTCTTCCTTCCTCATGTAAAAAATAGGGACACACTTTATTCTTTTCAATAAATTCCATATGTGTCCTCTCCCCCAATTATAAGTTTCCACCCATCACACCTCCTTCTGATAATTACAAAAAAGCTGGTTCATAAAATAAACGAAAAAATAATCTTCATAAATCACTACATAAATCCTTGATTCAATGGTTTGATCATAAATCCAATCTAGGAAATATTTTGGTTCAACCTAATGTAGTTTTCTGAAGAAGAGGTAATGTTTTTAACTATCAGTTTTTGTTATACTTCTTATTCAAAATATATAAAATATTTTAATAATATCATGGAATAAAAAAGTTTATAAAATATAATAAATATATTTTTAGGTAAATTTAATAATCCTTATGCATCTCAAACTCCATTAAATGGGATACGAAAATGTTGATCCGGTGTACTGTGAACTACCCCCCCCCCATGAGACGATGTAATCAATTTTCCCTCCCCAACATTCAAGGATAGATATTATTATAGATATAATATGTGTATATATATATATGATATTTTAGAAACAATTATACTTTTAAAATTATTATCACATTTAAATTAGTACATTCCATTCCATGTGGGTTACGACAACGTCGCTTGTCTGTACGGTGAACAAAGGCCTCATAAAGAGATGCGATTTGGTTTTCTATAACACAATAAATAAAAGTTAAAAGGTTAATTTTTATTAATATATTTGGTAATTATTTCAAAAAATAATAATTATATAACTATAATACCATGTTTAAATTCTTACTATCTAATCAGTTTGAAATGAATATCATTGCGCATACGTACGTGTGGACTAATGCCTCCACGTACCGATGTGAAACATTTTTAAATTATATTTTACAATTATGGTAATAAGTAAGTAATTATTTCATATAGAAGATATATAATACGTGAAAATAATTTATTAAATTTAATATAATATTTTTATATGTTTCTTTTCATCCCTCAAGGGAATGGAAGTAATGTTCATACATACATACATAATAATGTCTTTGTGAATAGTTTATTTTATTTAAAATCTCTAATTTAATTGATTAATGTAAATAAATAAATAATTAATATATATGATATTTATATCATTAATAATTTCTTCTTATTTTCTAACCATTATTTATTTAAGAGTACCGAAAATTAAAAATTAAAACATTCATGAAAAAAAATATGTTATTACTCAAAATGTTATTTTCTTCGGGAAATACAAAGGTAATAGAACATCATAAGTAATAATATATTTTATTAGATATACTTATAATTATTGATATGTAATTTAATTATAATAATCCTATATTTTTTATATTGGAGGATCCAATGTGTTTTTAAAAAGTCAACACATAATGTAATGGATTTCCACCTCACTTTTATTTTCTGTGATACAAAATATATATTCACCACATGTTTCATTTATGTGGGTTTTATACTAAAAATGAATGAATTTTATGATTATTTTATTTAATATAATGGTTATTTACTTTTACATTTTATGATATCTATTTTTGGTGGTTTTCGGTTCAAAAATTACTATAACGGTAATGAAGTTTTATCTCAACTTGTATTCTTTGAGAAATACATTATGTTATGAACCTGTATTATTTTATAAGGTGTATATAAAAAATAATTAACATGATATACCAAGAATATAATTATACTATTGATATTTAACCTCCATTTTGATTTTATTATTTAATAGGTCTTATGATTCAAAATATTCCAAAGTGGTACGGTTTTGATGTCATGAACTCATTTTCCATTGGGATTGTTTATGAATATGATTTTAATGATGAAATATTATAGATAATATATAAATAAACTAATTAGTATTCACCTATATTATTTATGTCATTATAATATAGTTCTTCTCATCATTTTACTCTCTTTATGCACTTATGATTCTGAAAAAATGTTTTTAAAGTTAACAAACTTCATTTTTCTCTTTGGTCAAAACTGCTTTTTTCATACATATACATATTTTATAAAAAAATATTCGTAATTTATTAAGTATAGTATATAATTTTTCACAATTATTTTTAGCTGTATTTATTTTATACAAAAATATACAATTAACCTTCATTTCATTTTCAATAAGGCATGATTTTTATTTTAAAAGTATTTTCCAGTGTACAATGTATATTTTCTTCACAAAATGTTTTAATTGGGTTTTGTAGATTCTTTTATAATCAGGTAAAATAATTTCCAATATTTATTTTATAATTTTTTTTAGATTTAATAAAGTCATTTTCAAGGAAATTTTATTTTCCTCTTCTATTCATCCAAGTTACTTTTATTTAAAAATAAATATAAATCTTTGTTAATATCCATTGATGTAACTTATACTTTACTAGAGACATAATAAAAGGACATCATTATTAATATTTACCTAAATGGATTATGTTTATGATGATACTATTTTTTTATGGGTCAGTACTTTTTATATAAGATATAATATTATTATATGATGAAATATTTCAAAAAACCATTTCTTTTCATGGGTGATGATGTAATGAATTTTTTGTGTCTTATGTAAAATATATGTATGATTTTAATTATTTGAAGAGTGGGATATACATTTCTCCATCCAATTAATTGTCTAATGATTCATGTTATATGAGTTTATAGTCTACATGGGAGGATATCCTAATCCTAAAAATGGGGTTCATATTTGGTTATCCAAATCCCGAAGAAAGTGAATAGTTGGTTATCCCAGTACTACCATTTTTCCATTTCATTAGTCAAAATAATTGTTATAATATTTTATCTGATTATGTATAATTCATAAATATATGTAGTATTATATTATTATAATCTCATATCTCATTTTATTTCATTCCATTATGATTCAAGTCTTATGAACTACCAATTATTATTCGTTGACTAACATTTATGATGTATGAAATAAAAGTCATGTTTTCAATTAATATTATCATGTTATCAAACCCGTATGATCATGTTATATTGATATATCCCTTATAAACCCTTACTAATCTTTTGTGATCACCATTTGTTTTTATCCATTCCTTGGGATATGAATAAATTTATTATGTCTGATATGACTAAGAAGGGTGATAGTTATATAGAGCATAATGGTAGATGACATAGCTCACATATAGACTAGTTGATTATGGTTCAATTATTATAAAGGCCAAGGGCCTAATTGATTCTGGTGTGGATTGTTATTCTAAGTATTGAATATTTATATATTAATCTATTTTATCCCTATATGAGATGTTTGGGTCTCTGTAATGAGCCACTCTTTAACCAAATAAATAAAACCCTAAACTCAAGACATCTAATATTCGCTAATAAGTATGAACTAGTAGAAAACATTAATTATCCACCATATATTAGGTTTTTTACATTATGTATGGGTTTATTATTTACATTGGGTAGTCTATTACATATTATTATATATTATATATCATACAATGGTCAATGTTATATGAATATAAACAATAACCACACTATTGTTCAATCTATACACCCTTAAACTAAGATCAACCATTAAAAAAAACATGTACAACCTTCAAACTAATCCCCTTTTACTATAATTGGTATGAACATAAAATATAGAAATTACACATTAGTATAACAATGTACACCGTAAAATATTAACAAATAGTAACATTACTAATGAGGTTAAAACCCACGAATGGGTGTCCTTAGAAAAAAATATTGTTTTCTCAAAATTCATTTCCTATCATGGATTAGGTAAATGTTAGTGAATGAAAGGATATTAGGCTAAAAAATGTTAAATAAAATATATGAAAAGGGAAACAAGAGAAAAATATAATTTCTACTACAACAACATGATCTTTTATAATTAAATTGTTTTTTGAAGAAATAAATTCATCATCAAGGAATTTATTTATAGAAAACAGATGAAGTTACTTTGGTTATTTCAGGTTAATATATTTGATATTATTTAAAATATCTATAAAAAAAATTGAAAATATATGCACTTTTTAGATACTATTATGATTATTATACTAATTTTTTCTGCTAAATTCTAATCGATACTGATGGAAGAAGTGGTGGATTTGACCAGTTGGATTGTACAATATGAATCCCATTTATCAAAGATTCTAAAGAAGATAAAATCACTGAGATTTTCCCTTTTCCAATCCCAAACAGATATTTGAAAAATAAATAATTAATGAATCTTTTTATGGGATAATATTAAGCTTATTGATATCATCACCCAAACCACGTATGTTAAACCGACCAGGCAAATATCTATATCTGAAATATAACACATAGGGGATTAGATTATGCGATAAGTACCTATGTATCATGACCCCAACAGTAAGAATTTGTATAATTTTTTAAAATAAATCAATTTATATATTTATTATTTTTTAATATTTATTTTTAAATGATTAAATAATTAGTATGATTAAAATTATATTTTGATAAAATGAAACATAAATTATATTTTTTAGAAATATATACTTTCGATAAAGACACAATATTTAATGAATTCAATAGTATTTTAAATTAATTATATTTTTATAAAATATTTCTATTATATAATTTTTAATAAATAAAATTGAGAATATAAATTTATGAAGTCAAAAAATAAATTTTTTCAGGGTCATAAAATGGTTATTGTCAGAACCTAATTATTTTAAAATAAAAGTTGATTTTTCACTATAAGTGAAAATTATCAAATTTATATTATTATTTAGACAAAATAATCATAATTTCATGAATCATTATGCTAAAATTATCCAAGTATTTTTTTATAATTTTTATGGTAGTGGAATTTTTGGGGGAAAACTATTGAAAAAATTTATTGTGTCTTTTATGACATAATTATTAACCAAAAGTTATCTAATATATTCCATATAAGGTTTCCAAGACCAAATATTTACATTTCCTTAAAAATAATGTGTTTTTTATGTAATTTTATTAATTTATTAAACCCTTAAAAAGTCCTCAAATCCCAATACTGTATTTTAAGGTTTCAAACTCGATTCTTAATAGACATGACTCACTTTCAAATCACCAAGATTTTTAATTTAATTATTTATGTTATTAACCTTGTAAAAAAATTAAAACCACTCATCATTGGTAGAAAATATGGTAAAAAACATGTTATTATTTTCACCATTAATTAATTTATCATATAATATCCAAAACCAATGTTTGGATATTAATAAATAATTATCATCTATTTTTATATATAACCCCACCTAATATCTATTTACTGATACCAAAAAACCATTTCATAGTGGAATTAGTCTTAATTTACCTCTCTATATTCCCCCAAATGTTCTCAAATATCTTATGAAACTCCTCGTATGCTTTTAGATGCATCCACTCATTTATTGAGACCATCTCCTTCTCTTCTTCAATACAGAACATTATTTATATTATGCCACTTAATTTACAACTTATCATTTTGGGATATGTTATTATAATAAAATTGTCCATTTTCATGATGTCAATGTGATTAAAGACACACATCACTATCATTAATCCCTTCAATGAATCTTTATGAATCCTCATTTTGCTGAAAAAATTGTCGTGCGATTTTTTCATGCGATTTATTAGTGTAGTGAATACCCATATGATCTTTAGTCAATTTTATATAAATAAATTTTCCTATCCTTCATTAATTGGAATATTCCATGTATATAACCCAAAATAATTAATCCTTGAAATAAATTTGATGAAATATGTTCCTATGTTTATTGATCAATTTGATACACATATGCATATATAAGATACGAATGTGATGGGTGGGTCCATAATTAAATATACCTCTATTGCATTGTGTAATGTTTTAATATGCTGAGATTCCATGTATGGTGCATGAGAGGTTATCTTAAAATGATTATGTTATTATTTATTAGTGTTAATCCTTGACTTTTGTTTAGGATGTCATGTTTTAGTTTCTTTCAAAATTCTTATGTTCCTATTATGCTACCATTTTATATCGAGGATCATCATTAATGATTATGATTCACACCTCACTTATGTTACCTAGAAAATATTCTTGGATAAAATGTACTGATTTACCTTATGTGATTATTTGTGTATTCCTTTATTCAGATTTATAGATCACCCCTTTATTATGTAGTCGTAAAGTTATCTCATGAAATTTTAGAAGATCTAGATAAAATAAGGTCAATTTTTAGAGTTTTCATTATAGAAGTTATATTTTTCTTTGAATTTTGTATGTTACGTACCTAATTTAACAAATAAACATGGCTTTATGATCATTTTATATTCTATAATTATTTTCTTGAAGTAATAAAACATTTAATAATGTTTATTAAATATATGGGTTTTCATATTTTGTATTATAGGAATATCTAGTTATTTTAGGGATTAGGATTAGAAAAATCCATTTAAATACATAAGGATGATATTTAACATATAAAAAATTAATAAATTTTTGTAATTTATATCCTAAGTGGTCTCTAATTTTTTTGTTTGGATACTAAATGTGATTGGGGATCTGGGATAGAGGTACTCAATGGAACTAACCCCTATATAAGAGTATTGATATGGAATCGATGATAAACGAGTGCATGAAAATGGACCATACAACACAATTAATTTCAAAATAATGGGGATATTCTTTTTAAAATTAAAAATATCAATACAAACCATTATTATGGTAAACAATTTCCATAATAGTTTATATCAAAAAATATATTATCGATAACCTAGATTCAACCCAATAGTTTCATAGTACAAATAATATATTCCAAATACATGTTATCCCTAAAATATTCACTATTTCTCATTTAGGTGTTTAAAATTATAAAAATACTCATCCCTAGTTTCCACATGTGTTTAGTCAGAGGTCAAATATAAGAGAAACTGGGATAGTATTCAATGTGTAGTGAAATTTGATGACTTCCCAAATGAAATGCATTAAACGATGGTAGTAGGATCACTAATGTTATGATTATAATTTCCTGTGTAATTGTTGTTTCTAACAAAAATATGAATCAACGGGAACACACTAATCTCCATAAGAATGAGAACAATTCAATTGAGACCATGATTTTATAAGAACTATCAAATTTATGTAGATATTATAATTTATTAATTGTGGTCAAATAGATAAAATTCATTTAAAATATATTCTCTATCCTTCAATGCTCTAAGAAATAGAATTTCATGTTGGATGTTTGTTATGTGTAGGGAGATTCTAATTAATAGTGTATGTTGGTAAAAACTAAAATTCCCATGGAAGATATCAAAGTGATGGATTAAAAGGAATTCCATAAAATTAAATTCAATAAATTCTTTCCTCACACTCATTGAATTAAAATTAAGAAAAAGATCCTTAGATTGATGAAAAATGGATGAAACATCAATTAGGTAGTATTTAGAAAACACAAAAAAAAACATGCATGATACACCTCTATACTTTTTATTACCATTTAATGAAAATTTTTCTACTTCTTTGGTCTACTAAATCTACATATATGAAGAGAAATATCCATTTAAAAAATATAAAAATATACAAAACTTTGTATGATGTTTCCTTAATGTCAAAATGGTGATCAACAAATCTTAAGGTCCACATTGGGATAATTAGTGGAAAATATAATATAATTATACTAGTACAATGTAGAAATCAAAAGGTGGAAATAAACTATAACATCTCACTTCTTCAATGTGTGGGAAGAAGCTTCCATGGAAATATATGAGGGAGATGAAAAAATTATTTAGAATCTCGAAGGAAGGGAAACACGAAAATGATTTTCATTGGGAGAAGACTTCCAATGTGATATAATAATGAATTCATCAATTAAACCCTCAAACTATTATAAAACATTTATATAATAATTAATAATGACATTAGGTGAATCAATTACCTAAACTAGTGGTTTTTTATGAATAATAACACTAAAAACCTCTAAGGCCTAGGGAGAAAGGGTGAAATTATTCCTTATCAAATACTAGGTTGGGTCCCTAAAAAAGTGGTGATAGTTTTTATAATTATTCATTAAAGAATAAAAAATGTACCTTTTTATTTTTCCTTTATGAATTTGTTCAATTCACACAAGTTTAATAGACCTATTTAAATCAACCTAAAAACTTAAAAGTTGAGTTTCCATAAAAGACTGAGAATTGGTCAATTGTTTTATGCTATGAATATAACTCATCCCCTATCAAAAATTTTAAGAAAATTTCAAGGAAAACCTGTAGGATCTAAATATGATGTATTTTCTCAATTACAAGAGGGGGGTGAATTGTCTGCTTTAAAATTCCATTTAAACAATTAATGTTGGTAGAAAACATTCATTTTTAACCTTAAGGAAAAATATTTTCTTAACAAGGTTAAATAAGATAAATCCACAAGACCTCTTAGTTCAAAAAACTTGATAGGTTCTAAAAATATAGTTCTGGGAATAAAACTAAATAAAAGTTTACAAGGAAAATATTCTTCCTTAAATAATATAGATTATTTTTAATCTGAGTATAAAAAAGTACAAGAAAGTATAGGATAGTTATAAATTCTTTATAAATCAAAATGAAGTGGAAATAAACCTGAAACAAGACAAGTAACAAGTATGAAATCCTCTATCCAAAAGAGTAGGGAATCTAACATCCTTGGATAAAGGTCCCCAGATTTATACTTTCAATAAAGTATAGGTTACCCACTCTAGGGTAATCCACTAAAAGGAATATTGGAATCTGTATTTCTATCCTTGAAAGCCCTCGAACATCAATGTTGACGGCACCTCTATCTTCCTTATCATGGAAGTCCTCAAATTTTTAGGTAGTCGCCACCTCTATCATCCTATCCCCAGAAGCCCTCGATTGTACACAACAACAATCTGAGTCATATGAAGCAATCTGAACAAGATGTTCATTACGCACAATGCATGAGAGTATCTCTCTCTATAAATCACATTAATATCATCTGGTCTCTAGAGTTATGAACTTCATTAAAAAGATATGAGCTCATTCAAATGAGCTCCTTTTTATAGGCACCTCTCCAATGGTCGGCTCCCTCCTCCAACGGTCATATTTTTATTGGAATCTTGAAGGGACCTATACACATGTCACGCAAACAAATGTTAGTTAGAAATATATTGTATGACGTCGTTTCATTACTATAACAAGGTTAAAATAATATTGTTGATTAAAAAAATCTATTTTTTTGAGGATATAGAAAATAAAAGATTTGAATCTAAACAAAAAATTATTCGCTTTCTAGAATATATGGATATATAGATTCTGTTATCCAAATAATTCAGAACATGAATTCTATAGAATTTGGAACCTGAATTCTGTAGAATTTAGAGTCTGAATTCAGAAGAATTTGGAGTATTAATTCTGAAGAACATGAAGTATGAAATCTGAGGAATTCTATATATGAATTTCAAAGAACTCGAAGCCTTTATTTTAGAGAATTCGAAGTCAGAATTTCATAGAACATAGAGTCTGAATTTCATAGATTTCGAAGTCTGAATTTCAGAGATTTCAGAACCTGAATTTTAAAGAATTTGGAACCTGAATTCTAATGATGAAAACCAAATACTCTATATCTAAGTATTTATAGAATTTATAGGTTTTAGATGTGAAACCGAATGTTGTTCACTTAGGAATAATAAGAGTTATATTTAGAGAAACTAAAATATGAACAATGAAAAATAGGTAAGGTTGAATTTTCCTTGGGGACGAAAGATTTTCATTATTAAGATAAATCATAGAGAAATGAAATATTCCTTGAGATAATGTGTTTGTGAATTTCAAAAAATAGAGGAATGGAAAATTCATAGGGAATCCTTATTGTCCCAATAATCTACCCCTTTTTTGAAAGCACAATCAACCTTACAAAAAATAATATAAGGACATAATTAATTTTCTGGTCTTGTAAATAAAAACATATCTTTATTTACTTATGAATCAAAGTGAATATGACTAACTCCCCCTTAATCTTTGAAGTCCCTAAGAATCGTATTCTTGATTTTTTGAATGACATTTTACATTTTTTTACATTTGAAAATCATCATGTTAAAATACTCCACCGTACTTAGGGAAGTTTCTTCATTACTTAGTAATCTTTTTGAAATTCTTTTCTGCCCCTTTTTGATTTACAAAAAGGAATAAACAGAATGGAAAAGAAAACTCTACCTAAAATATTATTACTAAATAACCAAATAAATATGTGGAGAAAAACGAAAATTTCATTAACATTGAATGAATTTGAATAATAAAAAATATAAAAAAAGATCATATTTGGAAAATATTATCTTTATTTACTCTTCGGCATTAGGTTCTGCATAATATTTTTCAACATCTTTAACTCCTTGTGATCGTCCACTGCATGCTTGAGAAACTGATCATGATCTTCACTATTCTTCTCTAAGGATTTTTTATTTTCATCTGAATACTTAAGAGTATCTGCCTGAGCCTTCAAAACTTCTTCCTACTTAGAAATCTTCTCTTCAATCAAAATTCTAAGATCCGTTTATCTCTTCCATTTCATGGCCACTGAATTAAGCTTCCCATTAAAATCCTTAATTTACTACTTATGAGAAGATTGTTTGAGACTTAGCTTCTCTTCAAAATTAATGGTAAGATCATTAAGCATGATATCTTCAGTGCAAAATGAATCCTTGAAATTTTCATTAAATTTATCAAATATTTCCATTTCTTCAATTTTATTCTTTAACCGCCTTTTAATCTTCTTACAAGATCTTTCATGAGCCTCAAAACCAATGAGAAAAAAATTTAAATCTGCCTCGATACTGAAACATTTATCCATCACCATGGAAATTGAATCCGATTTCTAATTAAATGAATGCTAAAGCATCTCGAATATTGAGTCTATACTTGGGAATAAAGGAATAGTACTAACCATCTTCTTTAAAGACTGAACAACAAAATCATGTCCAAGAGAAGACGATTATGAATCTGAGAGTTTGGGTTGTGACCATTCTTTCTCAATCTCATCATCTTTACTCTTCTATGAAGCACCAAAATATTTTTTCTTCACTACAAATTTACATGGTGTATCAAGTACCTCCTATTTTCTCTTATCAGCAATCAGAATTATTTCTTATTGTTTATGTGATTTATGATCACTATCTGATAGATGAACAATATTATCATCATCTAATTATTCTTCTCATCTCCTGCCTCAACAACCCCTAGGTGAATTAAATCATGATTTTTTCTCTCTTCTTTAGATATTTTATTGACTTCATCTTAAAACTTCTCAACTTTTACTAGTGTAGCAAGTTTTGAAGACTTGACTTCAAATGTTTAGATTGAGAGCTTCTCAAAAGGACTCTCCGTCTCATGATATTCTTCCACTTTCTTTATAAAATCATCAAAATCAACAATTCCTTATTATTATTATTATTGTTATTCTTCTTCTTCTTTATCATCATCATCTACAACTAATTTTTTTCTAGATGAGGTTCCCGAATTACAAACTTCTTTCTCGGAGGTTTTGGAAGTTTTTCTATAAAAAATATTTTGGTACCTGAATTTTCTCAGAAACATTATCAACATCCTTAAGAAGAGATTTTACTATCTCATCCGCAAACATCTTTTTCTTTTTCTTCATTTCTTTTTTTTTGGTTCTAAAGATCTTCAACAGCCTTTATCTTCATGTCTTTTTCCTAAGCAAGATCCAAAAAAAACTATTCTACCCTTCTGTCATGTTTTTCATATATTCTCTCCACTTAGCCACAACCTCATCAAGATAAGTCATTCGCTTCATTGGATTTGGAGGTGCTGACTGAGTTTACTTATCCACTAAAGATTTTACTTTCTCTTTTGGTTTCATGGCATTCCTCTACCATCAACCTTTTATAGATGTTTCAGCTACATCCAGCTTCTTTGAAAGTGATTTACTCCTCCTTCCGAAAAATCATTGAAAACATTAGTTTGACTATTAAATCCAATTTTCATTATCCTTAAGGTATCATCGCTCAAACAAATCACTTGGTAATTTCTTGTCTTGGAACTGCATTGGATTTTGAAATACTGAATGAAAAGCACAATGATATTTGAATGAATTACTGGATACAAGATAATATGAGACTTCATATTTCCATTAATGATATTCTCAATCGTTACTAAGATATAATTATGAAAATCTATCTTCTTGTGGTTGACCATGAAATCCAATATATATATATATATATCACTTTTTATCATGGTAACCTTATCCCCTTTCTTTGGAAATATACAAATGTGAACCCATAATTGAAGAATCCACAAATTTGTAGAGATATGAACAATCATTAGAGCCTCCACTCTTTTCAAGAAAATGCACTCTATTGTCTTTTCATTATCAAAAGATCCTAATAGATCAGGTAATTTGTGAGTACAAAACTCTACTTCCCCTTCATAAGGAATACTAATTAGACTCGCATCATTGATGTATGAAAGTCAGTAGGTCTTTCCATAACACTTGATAGAAAATTTATCTTTCCCTTATTCACTATAAAAGATAACTGTTTCACAGAATTCTACCATCAACTCTGGATATACCGGATCCTGTTCCATTGGTTTCGACATGAAAAAACACTCCCAACCATTCTGTTAGATATTCTTAGATATAATAAAGTCGTACTAAGAAAAAAAATCAGATTAACTAACATTTCTCTATATATATTCCATTCAGAGATTTGCATGATAGTCGACATTTTTTTTCTGAGGGGAGGCTTTAGCAGACATTCAGAACTGAGGAAACTTTAATAAATCAGAACAACCTTAAAATACAAGGGTAGAGATTTAGCACGAGAATAATTGGGATTAGATGTGGGATATACAATAGGGGGTCCATTATATTGGTATTTGAGGTGAAAATCATCTTCTAATCTTGATCCAATGGTCAAAAAACTTTTCATCAGATCTGACGGTTGAGAAGATGACTGAAGAAAGAATTTTGATAGGTTCTGATCTTTTGAGTTTTTAAAGAAAACATTTGGATTTATGGAAAAAGAGAATCTGAAAAAAATGGAAATACCATCAAGTAAAAAAGATTATTACAAAAACTTTTGAATGGAAATATACCTTTAGGTTACTAGGAAAACTATTCATAATGAGGAAAATTCGTATGGACGAAATTTAGATTCCAAAAAATACTACAAAAAAATGACATCGAAAATTTGAGATTACAAAAAAAATTAGACTGTGAAATGTTTTAGATTAAGAAAAAATTTATATTTCAAAAAAAATTAGATTATGAAAAAATTTAGATTACTAAAAAATTTAGACTATGAAAAATTTTAGACTACAAAAAATATTAGATTATGAAAAATTTTAGATTACGAATAATTTTACACTAAGAAAAATTTGAGATTATGAAAAATTTTAGATTACGAAAAATTTTAGAGTACAAAAAATTTTAGATTATGAATAAATTTAGATTATGAAAACCTCTTGATTACGAAAAAAATTTAAAATATGAAAAATTATAGATTTCAAAAAAATTATTCTTACGAATAAATTTACATTATGAAAAATTTTAGATTACGAAAAATATTGGATTACAAAAAATATTAGACTACAAAAAATTTTAGACTACGAAATTTTTTACGCCCCTATGAAAAGGAGTTTCTTACTGTTGGAGACAAGATTCAAAAATAATTTAACAAGAAAAATTACCTTAAATTTTTCATTCCTAACTTCTATTTAATTTTTTAAAATATATTGGATGGTAATGATTTTGTTAAATTATCATCAAGTTAATCGTGGGTTTTTATAAATTTAAGAATGATATCTCCTTTTGTGTGTGATCCCTAAAAAAGATGTCAAATATATATGTGTTTTTTATGAGAGTGATGTGTAGGGTTACTACTTAGGGTAATGGAACAAGAATTATCACAAAAAATTGTATTTTGGTAAAACTCATTCCATAGTCAGTGTGTGTGTGTTTCATCCACAACACGTGGGTTCCAACTGCTACATATTCAGCTTCAATAGTGGAAAGTGCTACTGAGTGTTTCTTTTCACATGACCAAGAAACTAATGTATCTCCTATGAAATGAAAAGTTCCAGATCTACTTTTTCTATCCATTCTATATCCACCAATGATAGAAACCGAAAATATTTGTAGAAAAAAATCATTTCCAGAAGTATAAAAGAGTCTTAAATCCATGGTACCCTTTAAGTAGTGAAAAATTATTTTCACTACAGTTAAATGAGATTCATTATGATTATATTGATATACTGTACATAATCATATAGAAACCATTAATCTTCGATAACTGGGTATCATGTATAGAGAGTTTCCTGTCATACCTCTAATTAATGTTTGATCCACTGGTTTTCTAGCTTCATCAAGATCAAATGAATTTGATGTACAAATGGGAGTAATAATACTATTAGTGTTGTCATAACCATAATTTTTGAGAAGATTTTTTATACACTCTATTTGAGATATATATGTTGCTTCTGGTTTTTAATAAATTTGAAAACCTAGGTAAAAATTGATCTCACCCATCATACTCATTTCAAACTCACATTTCATTAGATCCACAAAGGAATCGGCTAAAGATTGATGAGGTGAACCAAGTATAATGTCATCAATATAAATTTGAACAACCAAACCATTTTTATTCTCTTTCATTATAAAAATGGTTTGGATCTTCAATTTTTTTAATGTAATTGTATTTTAATAAAAATCTTGTAAGTCTATCATACCAGGATCTAGGAGCATGTTTATGTAAATAAAAATCATTGGTAAGTTTGAAAACATGTTATGGATGTTTTGTATTTCATAATATTGTGGTTTTACAAAAAAAATTCTTGAATATAAAAATTAAGGAAAGAACATTTAAAATCCATTTGAAATAGATTTAAATTAACGAATGCTACAATGGAAAGTAAAATATGAATAGATTCAAGTCTAGCTATAGGAGCATTTATTTCTTCATAGTATATTCCATCTTGTTGATTATAGCCTTTAGAAACTAACCTAGCCTTATTTATTATAATGACTCCATATTCATCACACTTATTTATAAAGACCCCTTTAACTCCAATAACAGAAGTTTCCTTAGGCCTTTCAAATAATGATAAAAAATTATACTATTTGAATTCATTTAGCTCATCTTGCATGGATTTAATCCAGTCATCCTCAAATAATGCTTCATCGGTGATTTTTTGTTTCTAATTGGGACTGCAATGCTAGATGATTAACATAATTTCTTATGGAAAGTCTTGTAATTAAAGGTTGATTTACATCACCAATGATACCATTACTAGGACGATTCTTAAGAAATAACTGATTTGGGTTTTTTAAAACCTATCCATCCAAATAGTGTAAGAAATATTCTGGGGTAAATGTCTCAGAAACATTTTCATTTAAATTTTCCTTTTCAGAAGGATATTCTATCAAGAATTGATAATAATTATTTGAAAACACATAAGAGGACTTAGATTTCAGTTGGTTAAAAATAAAGGGATTATTTTCATCAAATTTGACATGCACTATTTCTTCAACAGTACATGTTTTTTTATTAAAAACTCTATAATCCTTAGAAATTGTGGAGTAGCCTAAAAAAATTCCTTCATCAGATTTGGATGTGATTTTTGGTAAATTATCTTTAGGAATAAAATTGAATATGTTGCATCCAAAAACATTGAAATAGGGAAGCTTAGGTTTTCTACCATTACATAACTCACAAGGGGCTTTGTTAAGAAAATGTATAATAAAAATTCTATTTATAGTATAATAATAAATACTTATAGATTCAGCCCAAAATTTTTTGGCTATCCAATATTCACTCAACATGGTTCTAGTTATCTCTTGAAGAATTAGATTTCTTATTTCAACAATAGCATTCTTTTGAAGAGTTTTAGGTGTTGAGAAGTTAAGTGTAATTCCTTTTTTCTACAAAAACTTACAAAATCATAATTTTAAAATTCTCTTTCATGATCACTATGAATGGTTATCAATGAAAGGTTTTTATAATTTTTAACTTGGGATCTAAAACATTTGGAATAAGAAAAGATATAGATTTCATTGATATAAAATGGACCAATGTAAATATAGTGTAATCATCAACTAAGACAAATACATAATATTTTCTTCCAATGCTTCCAGTTTATATTGGGAAAAAAAGATCCTTATGAACCAACTATAATTCATCAGATGTTGATACTTCACAGATTGATTTAAAACATGATTTTTATTTCTTTACATATTAAAAAGGATCACAAACTTTTGAGGAATCATATTTATGATCTGGTAGATCATTAACAAGTATTTTCTTAGAGACTATACATAGTTTCCTAAGGTTATAGTGTCCTAGTATTCTATGCAATAACTAGGAATTATCGTCCATTTCACTAAGATAGGGAAGATCTTAGATCCTAAGGTCTATTATATTTTTTTGTGTATACATTCTTTTACCTATGGTACAAAATAATGAACTCTTCTTCGTAATTCTATACTATTCAATTGTCATTCCTAAAATTCACAAGGTAACCTATATCACATAATTTACATATGCTAATGAGGTTGTGCTTATGATCTTTTTCAAATAAAACATTATAAATCATTGTTTTTCAAATAAGAACAATGTTACTTATACCAATAATTTCTCCCCGAGAAATATCTCCAAAATTTACTTCTCCTAATTTCATCTTGATAATATTTTCAAAGAAGTTTTTGTTACTAGTCATATTCTGGGAACATCCACTATCCATGTACCATGTATTTTTGTTGGTACATTCTTTATTTTCCTAAAAATAAGAGTGTTTGTGTTTCAGAACCCAAACATTCTTTGATTAGGAAATTTCAGAAAGCAAAATCATAGGTATCACCCTTTTCATAGAAAAGTTAGATTTATGAAAGCCTAATGACATTTCTTTTTAGGGGACAAGTTTTTTCCTAATGTCTACCACACTGAAATTTAGTACAGAATGTAGCACATTGACGAAAAAATACATATTACTGAAAACTGGTTTAGAATGAGTGTAAGAAAAACCGGAACTATTTCTTAAATGTAAAATTTTGGAATACATTTTATCAATTTTTTACTTACATGTTGTAAAGTTTGACTAACACTTCCTCATGGGAAATACTTCATACTCTAGTTTAATAACCATGTTTTTATCATAAAACATACGTTTTAAAACTAGAGTTTGTCTCTAAAATGTTTTCCTTAGAAAATACATCTTCAAGATCCTTAGAATGTTTGTCCTTCTCATAATTAACTTAATCAATGTTTTTTGGAAATAAATTAAAATTCAAAAATTTTCCTATCATAATCTATAGAAGGATCTGATATTTCTTATGTAAGAATAGTATTTATAGAATTGTCTTTATCATGTTTTTTCTTGATTTTACAATTTCCATTCTCATGGAGTTTAGAAAATCTAGAACCTTATTTATAAGTAGGGAATGTTTTATCTTCATCATAATAAGACTCTTCATATAAGGAGTTATAGTATTTATAATTACTATAATTTTCATTCAAATATATATTTGTGACAGATTCAGCATTGTGCACCTCAGCCATTAGACAATAATTTTCAATGGGTAGCTTGGATAGTAGACCACGATTCTTCTAACATGAAGATTCGTACATTGAGGATTCATCAAAAGACTTACCACCACTAGCACACTAAGTGTCATTGAATTTTATAACATTCATAGCTTTAGCCTTGTAATACATATATCTATTTCTCTCAAAATTCTTTTCCTTTTGATTTTTTTTTCTTAATCATAGGACAATGTAGCCTTATTTTCCATGCTATATTGCATTCATAGCAAGTGAATTCTAAGTATTTCTTGTCTTTTCTTTGTTTATTCTTAAATCTATAATAAAAGTCTTTCTTCCCAATAATCTTGTTCATCCTTCAAGCAAGATTATGTAGTTTATTCTCAAAATGTTCACTTTCACTGGATTCTGATAAAATAGTGACATTCTTAGATTTGGATCTTGAAAACCATCTATGAGTCTTTTCATTAGATGTAGTAAAGGCTACACTTCTATTTCAATTTTTCATCATAATCATATCATCGTATATCTTCATTATTGTCTCATATTGAATAAGAGTTCAAAAAATATCATCATGATTAATTTGAGACACTTTCCTATTCATATCAATATCTATTATCTTGGATTCCAACTAACTGGGCATGATATCTATAATCCTTTCAAAAAGATCATCATCATCAAGACCTTTATCACCCATAGATTGTAAACTATTAATGACATTCATACAAATTTATTTCACATTGCATACTAGTTCTTTATAAGGAAAAAATGCATGATATTCAGCTATTTGTATTGATCTTCTAGTTTCAATATCATTGGATGTACCCAAATGAGTTACTTCAAATTTATTCCAATTATAATTAACAGCTCCACAAGGTGAAATTTGACTATATATATTCATGTTCATGAAACATAATAAGTTATTGCGTACCTTATATTTTAGTTGATATTCAAACATTTCATAATTAATATATGTTCATACTTCTTCATCATGAATCTTGTATTCTCTAGTAAGCATAACATTGTTTTCCACTCTAGAATTAATAAAAAAAAGTCATCATATGATCACACAAATATTCATAATCATTCCCATAAAAAATATATGGTCTAGTGGGATTTATATTGTCAATAGAACCAAAATTCATTCCTACCATCTTAAGAGAAAATATATTCCAGAAAAACATTGTTAATAATAAATGTTTGTAAGCAAGGAAAAAATAAATTCCTATGAAAGTAAAATATTATGAAAAATTAATAATTGAGCAATAAAACTTATATGTGAATATAAGTATTTCAGAGGCCTCCTCTTATACTAATTGTAGGATCGAAATATGATGTAGATGCTCAATTGCAAGAGGGGGTGAATTGTATGCTTTAAAAATTACTTTGGAACATTTAAAGATTGTAAAGAACTTTTGTTTTTAACCATAATGAAAAAAAATTATGTTTGACATGGTTAGAGAAGATAAATTCACAAGACCTCTTAGTTCTACAAACTTTTAGGTTCCAAAATATTGTTAGAGAAATGGAACATAATAAAGTATTTCAAGGAAAATATTGTACCTTAAATCACATAGAGTCTTACTAATCTTAGTATACAAAAGTAAAATAAAGAAAATAATAGTTGTACGTTCCTTGTTAATCAATATACAGTGGAAGTAAACTTGAAACAAAATAAGTAACAAGTATGAAATATTTTATCTCAAAGAGTAGGGTAGCTAAAAGCCATGAATAATGGTCTCTTGATTTATAATTTCAAGAATGTTTGTCTTACCCAAAATAGGGTAATCCCTCGACCGGAATATCAGAATCTCTCTTGTTATCCCCGCAAGCCCTCAAACATCAAAGTAGTCAGCACCTCTGTCTTCTTTATCAAGGAAGTCCTAGAACATTAAGGTAGTCGAAACCTATGTCTTCCTATCCTTGAAAGCCATCGGTTGTACACAATAATAATAGGAGTCACACAAAAAAATCTAAACAAGATGTTCAATATGCAAAAATCCTAAGAGTATCTCTCTTTAGAAATCACTTCAATAGCATGTGGTCTCTAGAGTTTTGAACTTCATTCAAAAGTTATGAGCTCGTTCAAATGAGCTCCTATTTATAGGAACTTCCCCAATGGTCGTCTCCCTCTTCCAATGGTCATATTTTTCATTGAATCTCGGAGGGACCTGTACTTGTGTCACTTAAACAACGATTATTTAGAAACAAAATATACGATATCATTTCATAAATATAACAAGGGTGATAAAAATATGGTTTCTTAATAAAATACATTTTCGGAGTATATGAAAAATAATAGTTTGCAGTTGAACGAAAAAATTAATTGGTGTCTAAAATACCTGGATATTTGGATTCTATTTTCCAAATAATTCAGATCCTAAATTCTATAGTATTCGCAGTATGAATTCTGAGGAATTCAGAGTCTAAATTCAATAGAATTTGGTGTCTGAATTCGGAGGATTTTAGAGTCTGAATTAAAGATAACATTGAGTCTATATTTTATAGAATTCGAAGTCTTATATTCAAAGAATTCACAGTCTGAATTTCAAATAATTTGATGTCTGAATTTTAGAGAATTTGGAACATGAATTCTGAGGAATTCGGAACCTGAATTCAGATCCTGAAAACTGAATACTCTATATCAATGTATTTATATAATTCTATGGTTTTAGATGTGAAACTATATTTTTCTCACTTAGGAATATAAAGAGTAATATTTAGAGAAACTAAAATATGAGAAATTAAAAATAATAAAGGATAAATTTTCCATGGGGATTAAAAATTATCTTTTTTAAGATAAATCTTAGAGAAAATGAGATTTTTCTTGAGAAAAAGTATTTGTGATTTTCAAAACATTGAGGAATGGAAAAGTCATAAGAAAACCTTATTGACTCAACAAAACCATGTTATAGTCCCATTATTTTAGTTATATTCAACTCTATGTAGTAATTATGTTTACATGTATAGATCCAACATTAATGACCGAGAGAAGGAAATCACACTATGTATCATTAATCACCCTCATATTCCATACCTGTGAAATGATGAGGATGAATCTTATTTTAAAAAAAAATATATATCATGGATATTATTTACCTCTGATCATTTGTGTCAAGATAAAATTATTTGGAATAAATAAAAGGTTATCACTGATGACATGACCACTGTTAGGGAATTTTCTTATGTGTTTCCAGAGGAATTACATGTTATTTCTACAAACAGTGAGGTATAGTTCTCAATTTATCACATACATAGAGGTTTTATGTTATCAAAGTGACTAATATAGTGTTTTTTTAAATTATATGATTAAAAAACAATTAAATTGGAATCTTACTAATGGTTTATACTCCCATGTTATTCATCATGGGGTAGAACATCCATTTTCATTAAGCAGAAAGATGGATCACTGGACCTCTACATAAAGTTTCTTGGGATCAACAAGATCATGGTAATGAAATAATATCCTATTTTATAGATATACTACTTCTTCAATTATCAATGTGGATCCCAATAATTCTCCAATGTAGATCTATAGATAGGATATTATCATATAGTGGTGATGAAGGAGGATATACCAAAGACTAATATTCATACAAGGTACAAGAAATACCAGTACATAGTGATTCCATTTGGACTCACAAATTCTATTGGACACTTCATGGACTTGAAAAACAATGTATTGATGTATTCCCATGAAAAAAATTAAAAATGTATTTGTAGATAGTATAATAATCTACTCCAAAATAAAATAGTAACATGAGGAGAATTGTTATTCTATATTGAAATATTGAATTATTATTACTCCAAAACCAAGGAGGAAATGAGGATAATTTATTCTATACTTAATTTTTTACAAAAGAAATCTTTATATGAAAAGTTAAATAAATTTTATTTTAGAATATATCATTTTATTTAATTAGGTCTTGTTATCACCATTAAATTTATATCTATGGATCCATAAAAAATAGTGGAAATTGAAGGATGGCATAGACCAATATCTGTGATAGAAATACATAGATATTATGGAATATTTGGGTATTATCATTGATTTTTGAGAAAGATATCCTGATTTTTAACCCTAATTACCATGATTAATCATAAGGGATTCATGTTTTCATGAACTAAAAATGGGACGATGTCATTGAATAGGTGATGAAGAAGTTAATCACTTCTCTTGTAGTAATATTTCTCACTAGTAGGGAAAGATTTCTGATATAAAGTGATTCATCCAAAAAGGAATTAGGTTTAATAATCATAAACTATAAAGAATAGATCTCCTATGACATTTACAAATTAATGTTTCGTAAGCTGAAATACTCTACACTTGATCAAAAAGTGGCAGCAATGATCTTCTCTTTGATGATTTTGAGTAATATTCAATATTGTTAAATTTTTGAAATATATACAGGACATAAAATCATATAATATATTTTTACACAAAATGGAGAACAATAATAAAAAATGTAGTGATCATATCTGATAACTGATAATGATTGTTTGATCCTTTACCATACTGGTAAATAGAACAAAGATAGACATTCTAAATGTTGAAAGGATCGCACAACCATATCCTAGATAGCAATTGTAAGGGATTAAATACTATTGTACATGGATTGGATTGATAAGAGAATAAAGAAGAATACTCATCCTACATTTTTTAAATAAAATCTCAACCATATATTCTAGATAGGATTAATGAGGCCTTGGTAGATGATCAGTTTCTATAGAAATAACATATTTAATATCCATCGCTTCATCTTTTCTGCAGATGTAGTTATAAGGTTTGGATGATGGATTGTTTTCACATAACTACAAGAACTAAATAGGGAACATTTGTCTGATGTGAATGGCTCCTCCTTCACTATTCATCCAAGAATAAATACGATATATTGATATTTGAATAAAAACAAATGTTTGGAAAATATAAAGAGGTTTATTTTAGAGTTTTTATATAGATGTTTAGCATTCCAACAATTCATTATTAGTCGATATAATTATACTGGTATGATTCAACAATATCCTATAGAGATTTATAAATAGTAGAACATTACCTTGGATTTTACTATAAGACTCCACGAGTCACCTTAGTGAAATAACTCCATAGGGGTAGTAGTCAATCGCCTTACCATGTTTTTGTGTTTCATATATATAAATAATGATTTACCTCTTGACCAACTCAAAACATATAAATATGGAAATTGGTATGATTATATGTATATTGAATCTATATTATATATCATTGAGGTTTGGTGTTTACCTCAAGGTTTTATAAAAGCATTTAGAAAACTTTGGAAATAAAACTATGCTTCTTCACTGCTTATCACCCTAAGGTGGATGGTTAATCTAAAAGAAATATTAAAACTATAGTTGATATTTGATAATCTTGTTTAATAAATTTAAAAGTATTTATGAACATTGACTTTCTCTTAGTTGAGTTTTTAGATAACAATAGTTTCCATTCTATCATTCAAAAGGAACCGTATGGGGATCATTATTGGAATAGGTGTCAGACTCCAAAATGATGGGAGGAAGCTAGAGAGTGGATGCTCGTGAGACTAAAATTACACGAGATATGGTAGATAATATTCAAAACAATCAACTCTATAAGAAATACATAGGAAACTCTAGAAACCCTATATAGAAAATCATTGAAGAGGCCAAGAGTTTTAGGAAATATATAAAGTGTTTCTATATATATCATGATTGAATAAATTCACCTGATTTGGCAAAAAATGAAATCTTAGTTCAAGATATATATACCTATTTGAGATATTTAATCTCTTAAGAGAGTGGCCTATTAACTATGACTCTCACCAAACCTATTCATTGTACGTAATGTGTTCCATGTATCCATTTTGTGGAAGTACATACCAAAACCCTCACATTTGCTTAATATATAGGTAAACCCATTTGAGAATGATATTTCATACAATTAGAATTTAGTAATGATATTTTATCTTAGATACAATGTTTTTTAAAACTAAAAAAATTACCTTGTCTATGTGTTGTAGAAGAACAACATGATTGAGGATGATATATTGGAACTGAAACAGGGAATGAAATATGAACTACCCTAATTTGTTTTATTATATGAAATGAATACTCTTGTGGGTGATACTTCTAAAGGGGGAATAATTTAATAAAATAAAATTTAATAATTGAAACTCACTTTTTGAATAACAAAATTCCTTATCAAGTAATTTATCTACAAAATCAATATCACTTACATTGGTCATTACCGACTTCTCAATGATATGTCCTTTTAAATAAAATAAATAATAAGTTTTGTTGATAATATTTCCATTGTATAGTTACCATTAAAATTGGTATATCAAAGTTTATTTTAATGACCGATTGACATACATTGAAGAAGCAATGACGATGATCAGTAGGATTGTACCATAAAAATCCCAATTTTTTTGGAGCTTCAAATAAATATAACAACACTCACCATTTCCCTAAAAAAAAGACCAAGATGATATTCATTGACTAAATAATGAAAAAAATATTTTATGGGAGAAGATATAGCTCATTTATATTACATCTAAAACTATTTAATTAATACCACCTAAAAGAAATCTCATCATCGCAAATCATACCCTTAAGGTATTTTTGGTGTAATAAAAGGCTATGTATCAAGACTATAAGAGTTTCTGTTTTTATATTTCCATTTTTAATAAAAATGATTATATTTATCACTATTTAATATTAATTTTGATATTATGGAAAAAAATTTGAAAATTCTATTTTGATATAATTAAAAATTTATATTTTTTCTAAATATATAGTTCATATTGAGATACACTTTTTAATTAGTTCAATAATTTTAACAATAAATTATATTTTAATAAAATATTTCAATTAAATAATATTTATTAAATATAAATGATAATATATTTTTATTAAGTTAAAAAAAATTTCATAGGGGTCAAAATATTTTCATTGTAAGAAACTATTTTTTTAATATTTTTTGATTTTTTATCTAAAAGTGTAAAATATAATATTTTTAAAAAAATATGAGAATGTAAAAATTAATTTCAAAATAATCATGGTGAGATTAGTTGTTGGTGAGTTTTTCATAATTTTCAGTGATAACAATTTTTTTTTGAAAAAATTCAAAATGGTGTAAATAGATAATGTTTATTATGACCTTATAATGTCCAAAATATATAAAATATATTCCTAAAAAGGTATCCACAACCATATATATTTCCCCATAAAAACTTTTTTTTTGTTATTTTATTGATTTTCTATACCCTTAATGAATCCTCAAAAACATATTATATATTTTAAAGTATTTTAATCAATTATTTATGAACGTGTCTTACTTCCACATCAGAAGGGAAATTATTTAAATGTGTTCTGTTATTAGCATTAAAAAATTATTAAAACCACACCACTTTGGTAAAAATATTGGGTAAATGTATAGAAATGTTTTTTGTTTTGATTACTCTGTCATATGTAGTCTAAAAACTATGTTTAGAAACAAATTTAGAATCATACCCACCTTTTCTATAAAAACCCATACAAACTCCCTTTTCTTTTCACTAAAAACACCTTAAGTATAACATTATATGGCATTTTCCTTATCTATTCTTTCCAACATTCCCACGTTCTCTATCAAGATTGTCCCATGTTTTTAGGGAAATCCTTTAATGGTAATGGATCCTCACTTTCTTATATTTATTCATGAACCCTCTTTATATTATGCCTTTAAATTTCTAATTTTTTATGTTTTTAATTGTTCTTACACATCCGTAATATTATTATTATTATTTCCATGTGATGATAGGATGCTTTCACTCTTATTAATAACATCAAGAAATTATTATATACACTCATCATGATGTAAAAATTATCCTGTATTTTTTCTATGCCAATCATTTATGCAGTGAAAATTGATCTAATTTACAGTAAATAGAGTTCTCTTATAGGTAAATATCCCTTATTTATTATGGAGTTACATATATATAATAATTGATCAATAATAATTGGATTCAATGTGAAAATATTTGATCTCATGTTGAATGTTATATGTGGAACACTTATGGATATATATGATAAGAATGTGACGAGTGGTCATGTGATTATATAACTATCCAGAGCAATGGGTAATTTTGTAGTCTCGTAATATTATCGGTATAGTACAAATATAATATCCTATGAAAAAAGTGTTATTTCTTTTATTGGTAGTTAATCATGAAATATGTTTATGATGTCATGTTTTATGTTTTTTTCCATATTATCATGTTTCCTTTATGATATCATGTTATAACATGCATCATTGTAAAATATTATGATTCAAAACCTTCTTATGTTACATTGATATACCTATTGGGCTACATGAACTTATTTACCTTAAACTATTATTTGATTATTCCCTTAATGTTCTTTATATATCATCCATTTATTATGTACATCCTTATGTTGTCCCATGATGTTATATAATATACAAGGGGAGTAATTTCATTTTTTAGTGTTTTAATTTATGACATCCAATTTTATTTTCATGTTTTTAATTCATGTACCTAATTTCCCTAATACTCGATGATTCAATTATTTTTGGTATTTCATATTCTGTACATTTATGTAATAAATCAAGATATAATGTAAATTAATTAAATGGTTTTCCATACATACATTCTATATTAATCACTCAAATGTCTTAAATAATGTTAAGGGAATAAAAAATAAAAAAAATACTATAGGAATATAATCATATAACTAAAAAATAAAAGCTATTATTCCATGATCTATTAATTTTTAAACAATTTAAATCCCTATATATCCCTCATATATATTGGTTTAGATAATTTTTCTAATAATAAGGGATATATAATTTAACAGTAACTAGAACTATTAATATAAATTATATCTCATAAAATTAAATATCTTTCGTGTATTCATTTTTTTCAACTATCACATACATTCAAATAAAAAATAACCAACCTTGTGGAACAGTGATTACACAAACCATACATATATAACCAACCTTAACCTATCCATGATAACAATTTATTATTAATTCTTGATTGATGAAACCTTTTCATAATTAAGTCATATTTTTAAAATCAAGATTTAATAGTATACCATCATCATTCAATAATTTAATCGATAAATTACATAGATGATACTCTTATATGATCTTTTATATTATCAGGATTCAATTAATTGTAAGGTAAATATCATAGAACCATAATTAATTCATGTTGTTTAGGTATCTATATTGATGAAATATCGTAGGATTAGATTATATAAGAAAATTAAAATAAATTATAATTAAATCATTTTATTTATTAATGAAATTTACAGAGGATTTTCAACATTTTAGAGTCTCACCAAACTACCAGCTAATGAAAAATAAAATATTTGAACACTGAAACAATTAAAATCCTACTCAATTTATTTCCAAAATTGAATTGGTATTTTATTTTAATTTTCAATAGATTAAGATGTTTGGTAAACTATATGTTTTTATCCTCTTCATGAGTAAGTATTGTCTTTGACATTATATATATATATCTGTATTCACTTTTTATCTATCTTCAATATGATTATTGTTCTCCACTAGGTATTCCAAAAAATATTAAATTATTAGCAGAGGATACATACTTAGACTATTCCTTTATCTGGTAAATTTTGTTGATTAACATCAATAATTATTAGATGACACTTTTAATGAAGAGTACTTCCTATATCTTTTCATGAAGATTTGTATACTCAAATGTATGTAGATCTAATTAAATTTAACCTTTTCTCTATCACATTAATTTACTTTCCATATTAATTACAAATTTGTGGATAATATGGTAATTAAACCCACTATGTCACAAATTAACGAAATTATCTTGAAAATTATGTAGTTATCTAGCTATCTCATCTAGAGGGGTTATTTAAATTGAAAATTAGATACTATCCCATTATTATTTCCATATTTTATAATGAAATGTAATTTATACATTTGATTCTATAATCTCTCACATGGTTGAAAATATATAATATATCATATCAATCAAATAAATATTATTTCAGCATTCCTTGAGTAGGATAACCTCTATGAAGTCATTTATTTAGTGGATTTTATTGATAATTATGATTATGTAATGTATTTTTATACCATTATTTATTTTTTATATTAGATCCTCAATAATAAATAAAATTTGTTATAGTTGAATAAATAATTTAATGATTATAAAATTTACTGTGGACACCCACATTCATTTACTACAGAAATCCTTATTCAGTAGCCACATTTTATATTATAAATGGTGTGGAATTTTATTGTGATGACTCTACCAAATGATATGCAAGAACTATTCTTAGTGGGTTAGTACAACCACATATACGGTAACTTCTTAATCAATGTATATTCCCAATTATAATTTTTTATGAGTTATGACCCTAAATTCATAAAAAACTATCCCTTTGTTTAATACATAATAATATAATGAAAATTAGTATTTTAATTAGAAAAATATTGAATAATAAATATAAATAAAAAACCGTAGGGGAAACATATAATTTTCAAATTCCATGAAAAAACATGGGAGTTAAATTAGGATTTATAATGGATTGTATTTGGTTCTCATTGTTAGAATACTTTTTACCTACACATCAATATCTAAATATTCTATTAAACATATCATAATATAATGATTATGTTCATCATAAAATTTCTTCAATGAATTTAACAACACACCTAGAATATTTTCCATTGATCAATATGGGAACTAACTATAGGAAGCAGTGATGTCCTCACCATTATAGGCATGGATCCGGCATGAGTCTCATCTTCCCTTACCTTGCTCTAGAAGATCCCAAAGACTCCAATTATATTTTTTCTTCAAATATTAGATAGTATTAATTAATATATTTAGTTTCATATTATGAAAGTGAATCCTCATTTGTAGTTTTATATCATTCCCCCATCGGTAGTATAATTAATTTTTCATGAGATGATTTCCCTACAATTTATCCATGCAGGGATGGAATTATAGATGACTCCAATTTCAAATTTTTATTCTTTATGAATACTATATTGGATATTGAAATCAAAGAAAAATATATTTTTAACATCTAAGAATGATATAATATTTAAAAGTGAAGACAAATTTATTTTTACAAAAAAATGTTTAGTAATAATGAATTAATCCATTTCAAAAATCGATTGTAATACGGTGAGATATTTTTCAACAGAAATATATTTATAATCTCCAAAATACGTTCAGTATATAGTGACCCACATTGTTTCCTTATCATCATCCATGTAGGGTACATAATATCATATTTTTGAAAATTTGGATACTACTATCATAATAATACATAATATTATTTCTCAAATAAAAAAATATATGAATTAAATTAGAGGAATAACTTTGTTTATCAGAATTCATGTGTCTAGAATGTTTTACAACTATCTGTAATATTATATAATAAAATAGTAGATATTAGGTTTGGTTTTAGACATAGATCCAGCTACGATGGGGTAACACCCTAACTAGTATTTTACTTCAATGTCTAGTTTCTCAACCTTATTCAGATATGTGATATCTTACAAAAAGTTCCTCAAATCATATACCATTCTAATGGGAACCAAATTATCATATACTAATGGGAAATTATTAGTGTCGTCACAAACCTGTTCTTTTTACAGAGAGAAAATTTAATCATTTTTTCATCAGAAGTATTTAAGGGAATATTTCTAAAGGGTTTCCATCAGGTATTTACTAGATCGATGAAATCATTCCACAATTTATTATATTCCTAATTTACTAAAACATTAATATCACTATAATAAATCATTATCCATACCTTCATGGTAATGGTATCTCATTTATCTGTTTCATGCACCAATGTCTCTATCTTCCATATAATTATGTAAAATATAAAATATATTTTGTAGAATCAATATTATATAGAGTATTTATACTCAAAATCTGTAGAAGGTTTATAATACATATTAGAGTTGTTTATAAATACTGTTGTATAATAACCACTTCCCAACCATCACATAAGTGATGGGTCTTAGAAAAAGTGTATTTTAGATGAATATATGTGTAATACTTCTCATGACTATAAGGATCAATATGCATAGTCTACTTAAAATTCCTAGATAGAATCGAAATATTCGACGGATAATCACCTTGTTGTGTTTAAGAATATTGAATCATCTTAGGATTTCTAAGCATTTTCTCTTCAATTGTATGTTTTAGAGAAGATTATGAGCACTAATAGACCAGATAGATGGATGTATAAATCATGGTGATTTATTTTATTTTATTTTCCTAGTATCCAAAATCAATTTTATGATTTCTAATGAACCAATGTAGAAAAATATCCATGAAAAATAAAATCCATTCCATAATCTAATGTTATCTTTTTTTGATGGTATTTTAATTTTTTTCATTGACATCCTCTTTAGTAATTATTAATAAAAACATCTAAGATTCTTGTTAAATTAATTTTTCATTCTAACCACCACATACTATGATAAAGAATACTATTAATGGAATATAATTGATCATAAAATTTACATGTTGTATAAATATCATAGTTGATGTCATAGTTCATCCTCTTTGATAATACATAAACTCATTTTGAAATTTTTCATGACTTATCCATGTAAAATTTAGTCCTATTATATACAATTTTAATATTATATAGGTTACCATAATGAATGAAATTAAACTCAAATTATTTCATAACTATAAAGATAGTTATTAAGATTATATGGTTCTATTTCCTCCAACAGTCCAAAAGATAATATAATTTAGTGATGTGATACACATTACCCAAAATATCAAGGTAGTGTAGAAAATATTATCCTAATTGTCAAACCCATATAGGACACATAGAATGGTTTAATTTCATATTTATCACTCAAAAATTCCATTTATGAAAACTACAATACATTTAATGAAATAGTTAATTTATAATGTCTGGGATAAGAAAAACTGAAAACAATATACCAAGAATAAACCTTATGGTTTCACGTACGAGTCATATAAAGGTTAATATATTTATTTTTTTAATTTATTTTATGTAAACCATGGTTCATAGTGTATACTCTCTCTATCTTCATAACCATATCCTTTCTTCTGGCTATGTAAATTTGGAAATTAATGAAATAGGAAACTAGAAACCATGTTTAAACATAACAATCTAATTTATACAAGGGTCATTTATCTAATAAAACAATAAATTTACTTAATATGAAACTACATCCCTTGACGTTCAGTGGTTATACATGATGAAATAAATGAGACATAGGAATGAATTAAAAAAATATAGAATCCCATCTCAAATCATCTATAAAAACTAAAACTTATTATATTAACTCATTAACGTTATTATTTGAGTAACAAATATCACCCTCTCATGATAGTCATAAGAGGATAAAAAAATATTAATACAAAAATCTATAAATAATAAGGTATCACCCTCAACCACATGTTAATAACATAATAGGTCTGGTCATCATCCGACATATGAGTTCCTTTCAAGTGTAGTGATATTTTTTTTATATTATTGGGATTAATCTCCCTTTTAATCTATTTATATCCCCTATATATTATCAATAGAAATATTTATGAAATTTCTCTAAAATACCACATGAATTTTCAACGTTGTTCCTGGGTTAAACCATTGACAATGTTGTGAGGAAAAAATGATTCTAAAATATCTCTATAACCATGATGTATTGAGTGTTTACCACAACTCATTTCAATAATGTTCATCACCTGAACAAATAAAATACACTACGAAACTCATCATCATGCCAAATATTCATTATATCCCAAGATACCCTTCATCAAAATTACATGTTAAAGTCCCCAAGAGTGTTTCATTTCTCATTTCATACATTTTATCATCTTGACATATTCTAAAGAAAATCAATGAGCACATCAATTCCATGAACATGGGTATTTTACATGAACCAACCTCAATTCCAAAACATAGGAAATACCACATTCACTTATATAGTAAGAAATCATGTTTTTTGAGTTTATCAAAAACTTATGTACTGAAAATTTCTATGCACATCACAGAAGATCCAATTTTAAAAAACATTTATATTTTATTCTTGTATCTTCACTACAATATGGTAAAATTTTCATAAGAGTTTCACCTGTATTTTCATCCGTCATCCAGTATCCCTCAACATTGATATCCATTAATGATATCTACCCTACCTAATATGGTGTTTTTGTTAACATGTACACTATTAATTCATCCTATTTATCACAACAACATGTTGCATGAACATTTCTGTAGTAATTTCTCCCTTCGGTTCATTTTTTCAAAATTCTATTTACATTTACATTGTTTTCAAATAAACCATATTTATCACTTGTTTCATACATTTATACATCCTTTACTATCATTATGAACTCACTTGCATCATCTATATATGAATTCATAGTTACCTTTACATGGATAGCTAGCCAAACCATTTTACCATTACTCTATATAATGGATTTTTACAGAATATCCAAGTAACATTTGTATGACTGTTTCATCCCCTACAAGACCCTTATATAGATATCTTGAACAATACCTTTTTTCAATTTTTTTATACCATCACAAAGCCAACACATTTACATAGTGAAATTCTCGAAAAATAATCACAAAAAAATTTTAATGAAAAATATTCAAACAAATGAGATATATATATTCATTTTCTAAAATTCACATAGAAAATTTATTACCCATAATAAAATAACATTGGGAAAATATTTAAATAATTAATTAAATTATATAAGTTAATTTTAAAAATAAATATTCATGAAATTTCTACATCACCCCCCCCCCCCCCCCGCACAATCACATTTACAATTCATGTACTAAAGTATATATTTGAACATAAAATAATACCAATGGTACAAATATGTATACTTCATGAAAGTGATTATAAATGGGAATGAAAGACCCAAAAATAACATTGAGAATATCAATCAAACTCTTTACTTTTCATGTTAACTAGCACAACCATGAATTTTAATTTTCTCCTTTTAAATTGGGAGAGATTCTCCTAGTATAAAATTAATTATAGAAATTTATTATTACAATTCTATAGACTTTTTAATTTACATAAATTTATATATTTTACTCTCTTTATTGAATGTAATAAAAAAATATTATTTCCGCAGGCCATAAATACATGATACATTTCATTGTCTTATATTTAATATCAAATATCCAGCCCAAATTTATCATATATAATCATGAGGACTAATATTTTAGGTTTTTATGCCTATGGGGATTTGGGTAGGTTGGTAAAAGATATAATAAAACAATTGTGGATCAGAAATAATTTAATTACACTGTATAGTGAATGATACGTAAATTAAACTCAATGATAATATCCTTTTTAAAGTGGAATAACCCATTTTCAATGAACACTATGTAAAAGGCCTAAAACAATAGCAAACAAGAATGATTCACTCTCTTTTTTGCTTTTCAACTTTTTTTTTCTTCAAATGTCTTTATTTGGAAAAATTCCACATCCCTCCCTCAGAACATTATGATCAAATTACAATGATTATATAAATATTAAATTCAATATAAATGTTAAATTAATAGTTATTTTCTATCAACTCAAATCATGACCAAATTTTTTGTAGATTTTTTTTATTTTCTTTCTATTTTATCTATTTTTCCTTATGTTTTTAATATTTTTAAGAGGGGTAATTAATATAAAATCATGAATATAATCATGAACCATAATAAAATACACCGAAAAAGTACATATATATTCCCCTGAATGAAACACATACCTTCAAATATGTAAAACCTCTCCTCTATACTTAATTAAATGAATATATTTTAAATAACTAAGAACATAGTCAAGAATGGTAAATTAGGCATGTAATATTAATGTTCCCTTACAATGGTCTTGAATTTATTGTAGTGTAATATAGCAATTTTAAATCCCATATAATCTCTCTAATTTATTATATTTAAAAATATAAATGTATTAATCATATTAATTGTGAAATTGTAATTTTATGGGATATACAAGACACAGTTCAAAATCAAAAAGAAAACTAAAACTATGTTTTTGACTACAAATATGCTTAGAAAATAATGGGAAGTGTTAGATATAGAATACCTAAAGGAATTGAAATATATGATAATGCATAATCAAAGATGGAATGGTTAATATAAAATTACCAATAAGAGATTTAGACAATCAATTAATTAAAAATTAAAAAAAAAATTCATCTTTATAAATTAAATTTTGTTCTTATACCATGTTTGTGCAATCCATAAACCAAATGATACTCTATGAATCCATTTCCCGTTTTAGTCAACAAATATTATAAAAATTGAAAAACAAAACCTATAATCATGGTTATCCTATGTATTTTTCTATCATAGATTAAAATTTAGAAACTCTATGTATATGGAACAATTTTCCACAATTAATTCTCGACACATAAATTAAAAAAATTCAAGTGATAAAAAAATTAAAATCATTAAAACACTACACCCCTTTAATGATTGGGCTCTACATTATTTTATTATTTAATCTACTAGAGTGTCGATCATCATAGGTATAAATAAAAAAATATGATAGTGAATGAACATGGTAAATAAAAAAATTTATAAAAAATAATAAGGGGTTAAAAACTAATTCCTAGTACATTAAAAAATTCAATTTGAGAATATAGTTCTTATGAAAATAATAAAAACTACATTTCGAGGATGAAAAAAATCAGTTTTCCAATAAAAATGAAAATTTTAAATGTCATTTTTCTTGAACTTTCCTAGTTAACACAATAATAAATGTATGGTGTATGGTTACACATCTTTAATTTTTCCAATTATGATTTTTTTTGCATTTAGGTTTCTTACATTAATAATCTTATTTATGAAAATAATATCAATTATTATAGCATAGTTTCCAACAATTGACCAACCTAGTATCTTAATAACAAATTCATGGTTCATATATACATGGTATGAATTTTAATTTTCATTAATTACTTCTCTTTTTGTAACAACCCATGATTTTTAAAATAAGAAATTTATATTTGATAGCAAAAAAGGAAATGAAACAATGATTTTATCTTTCATTTCATGGGACACTCAATTTATCTTATGATATATCCAACAATGAGGTTCATAAATGTCTTGTGTTACATGCAAAACTGTGTTTTACAGAACAACAATATAATATTGATATTATTAGTTAACATGATAGTTATCACATAGCCATTTAAAATGAGGGTATGAACACAACTAAATTAATTATGAAAATATGTTTCACACATGTACAAATAATTAATTATTTTTTTACCAAATTAATTAGTAAAATAAAAGAAAACCCTTTTTAAAGTAAATGGGTATCTTTAAAAAAAATATTTCAGTGGGATAAAGTTTGATTTACACCAATGATTTAAGAAATTACTATTATTTTAATATTTTGATTAAATCTATTTTTAATTTATTAAATATAATGTTTAAAATTAATCTTATGTGTTTTTTATAAAGTAGAAAAAAATTAATCAAATTTTACGCTTAAAAGCCTTTATTTTTCTGGGAATCTTTTTTATCCCCTTTTTATGGCACACTTGTTTTAAAAATGAGTTCTTACAATATTTATTTTTAAAATAAACTGAATTTTTTAAATATTAATTCAATATTTATATTTGGTTGAATTTGTTTTATTTTTCAAAAAACATTAAAAAATTTATGAATAATGATAAATACATAATTTTAATTAAAAATTGTATTTTCACATAAATTATTTACAAAGTAAAATTATTTTTTTAATCTGTTAAAAAAAGTAGTTAAATTTTATATCATTAAATCCAATTTAGTTCATTTTATACTTTTTAATTTTAAATATATATACAAAAATTTATTAAACATTTAAATATTTTCTCTTCACAAATTTGTTTTCTCATCACGTCAACATGATTTATTTTAAGTTATGTTCTACCATGTCTGTAGAGACCCACACTTTTAGTACATGAAAATTTCATTACATTTGCAGAATACTTAATAAATTATAAAAAAATAACACCCAATGACCGTAATAGTTTATTGTATTTGGAAAATCAGAACATAATCTTCTAATCATGGTGAAATATCTTCAACATCTCCCATAAATATCACTCCCTTTTGTTTTCATACCTAAATACATTCTTTATATCCTGGGGAAAATAAAACATAAAAAGGGTGAGCTCAACTGATCAGTAAGGGTAATAATGGAGAAAATAAAACAAACCATATACATTTTAACTTTTAAATATGACCATAAAGTTTAAACATCAAAATCTTGAGCAATGACATAAAACAGGGTAGTACGTAAGGCATACATTATAATAGAACATCAATCCTAATAAAATAACATGAGAATAAAACATGTAATTGTGGAAACCATTAAGCAAATGTAATGATTTACATAGTATCCAAGGAATTGTTTCAAAGACCATCATAGTGGACAAAGTCCATTACTGAATTATGTTTACTTGTCGTTCCAGCCCTGTATTTCTCAACCGGATTCACATTCCATTCCCTCCATGTCTATCTCATGAGATATAAATCTTTACCTAATTCATTGGAGGGAGATATAGGTCCCACCCATCTCATAATGAAATAATTCAAACTTGTGCCACAAAAATAAACATAAATCATTCCTCATAACCCAAAAAATAAAATGGGTTTCAAAAACAACATCCCATCATAACGTAATCCATATAAAACCAATGGATATTATTTCATCATAAGAATAATCAAACCATGGAAATAATATATACATTATAATTGAAACATAATCATACTAAATAAAGTCATCTTAGATGAAAAATAGTTTTGATAAAACACTTGAAATTAATTCTTGAGGAAAATATCATTTATTCTTCAAAATAATTTTCTTTTCTCAAATTGCCATTAAATTTAAACAAAATGATTTTTTTTAAATAATAATTAATATTTTTGAGGAAGCTTCATGAAAATTAGGTTTTATGAAATCGTAAAAATTAGTTCATTCCGTATAAGATAAAGAAAACATTTTCCTCGTAGTTTTGCCGGAAAAGTCAAAAAGTTCTCACATGGTAAACAAATTAAAGATTCCTACCATAACACAATATAAAATTCAAATAGGGGTAAAAATGACTTTAAAAACACACGAAATAATAATAAAAACTTTATGGAAAACATGTTTTATGGACATGGATGAAAAATATAACCCCAGTAAATACTTATGTATAAGAAATCTCAGATAAAAATGAGATTTGTAAAAATTATCTCTTACCTTAGTTCCAATTTCATTTGTAAGTGTCCCAAACTACTTTATAGTGGGTTTAAACATATTAATAACTTGTAATAGAACTATAATAATATTTATGATATCATATTTGATTCACTTATGAATTTATATTACCTGTTCTATTGTCAATTTCATGTTGAAGTAGTGTTTTGGGTAAAATCGTTTCATTTATCATACGTGTTTAGACTTGTTTTTCTTGATATTATTATATATTATATCAGGATTTACTTACTTATAGATTGTAAAAAATTATTTATATGTCATATATATTCAGTATATATATATATATATATATAAAATAGATAGATAAATGAAATGAAACACACCGTTCATGGAGACCGTAGGCCATACGTACGCATGAACGTTTTTTTCCTTTCCTAATTGACATGAACGGATGTACGTAGATGACATATATAAATATACATAAATAAAGTATCATTATTATGTCATATATATCATTATTATTCATTATATATACATTATAATCATTCTTTAATGGTTAAATGGAGAATGAATCTCATCGTGTCGTGGAAACGGTAATCTGTACGTATGCACGAGCGATGATATCGTTCCCATAATTATTGAGTGGAATTGGAGTGGATGATATAATATATCAGAATATTTAAGACGTTATAATAACCGTATATTGTTATTCTTTACACCTTTATACTTATCCAAGTATGGTGGTGGTGGGAAAATAGATTACACCACGGCGTGGAGATGGTATTCGATACGTACGCACGTGAGGGGATTTCAATTTCTATAGGATGGATAGAAGTTTAAATGGGTTTGTTTCATATTTATAATAACATATCAGTATATTAGTTATACTGATTTTATTACTTTATAATGAAACAAATAAAGGAGAGGAAGTAGAAGAATAATGAAACTTGAAATAATCGGTCGAAGAGATTGCCTCTTCTTCGACGCACCTCCGTGTAACCTCCTCTTATGTCACTAAATTTGGTCTTTGAAGAATCCCATGACCTCTATTAGGTTTCTATGGAAGTGAATAAGTGAAATTTGCAGGGGTTGGCCGAGAATGAAGGCTCAAAGTGGTGTGAGGAGGAGAGGGAGGAGGTTCTATGTTAAATGAGAGGAGATGGGAACTTTTGGAAACTTCTAAACTATTAATATATAATAAACCAAAAACCCACATAAAATCATCAAAAAATGACTCAAATTCAAATATTATATGATATAGTGTTGTAATCTCATCAATGAATAAAATTTAGACATGTTGAAAAATTAGTTTAAACCTTATCAAATTGATATATCCTTATTTAATCTATTTAATTTTATTTGTGGTAATGATATTCTAAATTTGAAATGGTTATAAGTACTTAATTAGGTTTTGTTAATTATAAATAATTTGATAATTTATTACATGTTAGATTAAATAATTTTTAATTTTTAATTTTCATTTATTTTTGAGATTTTTAAACAATTTAATAATATAAAATATCCATAATGTCAATTTTGAATCAATTAATTTATTTGAATTTAAATAAACTACAAAGAGAATATATTTTCAAAAAAAACTATTTAATATATTACTAAAATTTCATATTCATCTAGAAAATTTGTTTAGAAAATTAATTAGTTCATATAATATTTATTTAATACTTTTATCATCATTTATTTGATATTTCTCTTAAAAAAGTAATTAATACAACATTCTCGTATAATTGTTTAATATACTTATTTTTTGTATAAAAATTAAAAATAAATAACTATTAGGAATATAAATATATTATATTTATTAATAATACTTTTAGTCCAACTTATCTTTTAAACAACAAATTTTTAAAAAAATTTCTTTATTAAAGTATGAAGGTGACAACTTTAACCTCATTTAAAATAATATAATATAAATGTCTTAATATGTTTTATAAGGCTCCAAATGTTCCATAATTATACAATTGGATCCTTAGGGTATTTATATACTCTACTAATAAGGTTTTTCCATGTTTACGGTCCTTTTTATGGGTATTATTATTGAAATAAAAACAATATTATTGATTTTTTACTAAATAAATACTTTTTGCATCATTAATGTATAAGATGTTAAGGTAATTAAATATCTCATAAAAAATTACAAATAAATTAGTATAACAAAGAAAAAAATTAGCTTTCAAATGAGTATTTATAATTGAATTTATATTTTGTATAACCTTATATTAAAAATACATTTATTATTAATGTTTGAGTGAGACATATTTCACTTTCTTTAAAATAAAATAAATTAATGGTCTTAATCACATCCAAGTGGGTTCCAATGGATTTTATTTTGACCCAAATATTCCTTATTATGAAATATAATCATCAAATTATATTAATACAACTGTTAGAGTAATTTTATAATATTACATTTATCCTTAATTACCCGATTTATCTTTAACTACGGTAAATAAAATTTACCCTAGTTACTATTCATAGTGCCCAAAAATAAAGAGTTTCCTATTAAGATAATTTGGACCTACTAATTCCAAATATGGAATCCATTTTTCAAAATTCAAATCACTGAATTTGCAGAAATTAATTTAAAATTAATCCCCTTATTAAGAAAACGTGTTTTAAAAGTTATAACATTGCAAAAGATTGAAATGATTTTACATATTAATTCAATGTAAAATAAATTCTAATGACATAAATTAAATTAAATGATAAAAATATATTTTATTTATACTTTAAAATCATTAAATATTATAACTTTAACCATATAAATTATTACGATGAAAAAAGTTGTTTTTATTTAAAATATTGCGTGTTTTTACTATTCCTTAAAATATAAATGTTATCAGAATAATATGAAAAATTTATCCAAAGTAAAATTTTATATCCTGATTCCAAATAAGAATTTCATTTTTTTCAAATTTTACTTATAAACATGTCAAAAACTAGATTTAAAGTGGGTGTGCCATCAAAACGCGACAAAACTGCATTTTTTTAAAATACTTATTTTAACCAAAAAAATTATTTTGTTCTTATACCATGTTCAAGTAAATGTGTATGATGAATAATAATGTTTTAAAATTAAAAATATATTTAATACTATTCATAATTTCTAGTTTATAATAATATTATAACAATATATCGTTGTTTAGTGAAACCCGGTATTGCGTACTACAGAGGTTATCGAGGAAGGTCGTGATTGCATGTAATGCAAGCCAAGTCAGGGCTGCGTGTAGTGAAAGATCCATTTGGTGTTTATTATAACATAATCTAAACTAATTTAATTTATAAATTAAAAAAATATATACTCAATGTTGTGTAGAATAATTTCTACAAAAGGAACTTGAAATTGTGTGTAACAAGAGTCAAGAATAGTGTTGTGTATACTGCAAGCTAATACGATGTTGCGTATAGTACAATATAATCATGGTTTAGTGTACAACACAAGATATCAATGAAATTAAAAGAATATTTTTCATAAAATCTTTAGGTGTTTCATTCTACCCCCCTTAAAATGAATTTCACCCTCGAAATTCATTGGGTTTATAAATGGTTTACTACATGAAAGTTTCATTAATAGAAACCCACATCGTAAAAAGGAATACCAAAACATAACTATAAAAACTAAATAATGAAATGTAACTTTTACCCAAATTAACACATCATTGGGTTTCCACATAGGAGAGAAAATGTGAAAATATGGATATGTAAGAGAAATCTAACCATCATGTTCTGATGGAGTGTGGTACAGAACATGGCTATGAAAAATCCAACAATCACAAATCCATAAATTTTTGATGATCTAAGGTACCATTTGATTCATCAAATATGAGGCCAATAGGACAACATTTTTGGATTTCAAGATCATTTCCCTAATGTTGAAGAATTTGTGAATTAAAATAAATAATTACTTGATTTTGGTACAATCTCACCGTTTCTCGTGCCTTAAAATATTTCAAATTGATCTCCTAATGAAATGAATTTTAATTTATCTTTCGTGATGTGTTAACAGATCATGTGATAAAATGATAGTTCATTACATCTTTCTCAAACATATGGTCAGAAAAAGTTATATACATAAGTCCATCTATGGAGAGATTAATCGTATATGGTTCCAAAAATGGACTTATACATCATCTATCATACCACTAAAAATTATTTCTATTAAACAGGGACATCCTGTAGGCCAGTGGTAGGTGATAATGGACTATCGCACTTCGGTTGTGGGTTCGATTCCTATAACCTTGTCTGACACGACAGGTTGTCGGCCGTCTGGCAGGTTGTCCTTTTTCTACACTATTATAACTTCACAGAAATAAAATCGAAAAATGTTATATCATTAAACTATATTATCTTATGTCCAACAAAATCCATTTCAAATCTTTAGACTTATCCAAAATACATCTATCCATGATCATAGTATAAAGAAAATGATTACTAGAAATGTGAACAACCAAGCATGTAAATACCAACATTTATCCCCCGTATATCGTAAGAGATATCTTGTTGGTCACATTCCAAAAATGTGAATACCTTAATAATGTATTCTATTGAAACATGAATTACCATATAATCTTTTTCAAAACATGAATTCTATCAAAAGTCAACTCTTTCCACATACAAAAATCCCAGAATTTTATATACTCAAACCATGATATCACTTTTTCCTTATATCAGTCATGAGACCATTGATACTATCAAAAATTTCATTTTCTCTTTATCCCTCCATTATGCGCATATCATCTACATTCCAAAAAAATTTAAATCACTTTTCATGGTTACCAGTACCATATAATTATTGCAAACCACAACAAACCAACAAATGGATCTTCCAATATTCCATGATACTATAAATGAGATTTCACAACCTTATTTTGGAATCCAATTAAATAAACACTTAATCATTGCAGCACATCATTTTCATACTCAACATCACCAATAGTGATCACATGTGACTTCCCTTTGTCCTTTTTCTTTAAGTGGTTTTTGATGTCGATCATCATTAACCCTTTGATTGGGGCGTTGGTTAGCATAATGCCCCATTTCCTTGAACTTGTAGCATTGAAGTGTTGGTGGTGCGTTCGTTGAGATAATCTCCACCATCTACAGTCAGCTACTCAATAGACTTATTTTCCACACCTAAAAATTTTTCCAGTCCCTTTAAGACAATCTCCACCATTCTTCTTTCCACACATTGAGCACAACAAAACATGAATCTTATTTTCACCATTTTTTTAAGATTTTTCCTTGAACTCTATCTTTAATTTCTTGTAAAAACCATGAGATAGATATGTTACACCAACTTCCAGTTCTACCTTGATAACAAAATACACAATTTCTTCATAGCTACTGATGTCTCTTATCGCTAATTCCCTTCGAAGACATGGTTTTATTCCACTGAAGAATCGACCAACTTTACGTTCTGGTTGGATGATAAATCTAGATGCATACCTTGCAAACCCTGTCAAATTCACTTCGTATATTCTAACAGATTCATTATCATTTTTATTAAGCTCAAGGAACTCCTTTCCATATTTTTTCGATGAATACAAGGGATGTACTTATTGAAAAACAAGTTCATGAACTCATCCCATTCCATGGATTTAATTTCATTTTGGGGCCTTGAGTTCTGAATTAGAGTCCACTACTAGTCTACTACACCTTCTAAATGGTAAAAAACCAAAATAAATTGTTCATATTCTGAATAATGAAGTATGTAAAATATCATTTCAATGTTACTGATCCATTATTCAGTAATAATTGGATCAGAAGACCCATTGAATGAAGGTGGGCATCGCCTCATGAAGGGCACAATAGAATATTGTTCCCTTCATTTCTCATTTGAATGTCCAGAATGATTCATTTCTTGTTTAAGTATAGTAATAAGATTTTTCACTCCATCTCCCATAGCATTTGTTTTTTAAGGAGGACAGTCATTGCATCGTCCATTACATTGATCAACATAGTTCCTTCGAGTTCCAGCCATCGTCTAAAACCCAAAAAGAATAGTGTGAGAGGGAAAAATCATTCTAGGAAAATAACTTATGAAAGGGGGAGTACCTTCAATATCTAAAATCATTGGTTTAATTATAATACTGTTACCATAATTCTAGGACTATAAAATATACTTATACATAACCTTAGGGACATCCCATGACATACCATATAAATATATCTAGGGATCTCACTAAAGTGTTCACATCCTAGTTTCCAAATATTAACTAAACCTTTCCTTTGATACCAACTATAGAGACCCACACTTGACATACATGGAAATTAATTACTTTTTCAGAATACTTAACACATAATAAAACACACCAAAGGATCGTAATAGTCTAGTGTCTTTGGAAACTCGAAACATAATCTTCTAATCATGTCGAATGATCTTCAGCATCTCCCATAAGTTTCTTTCCCTTTTTTTCTTACCTAAAACCTTTTTTTATATCCTGGGGAAAATAAAACATAAAACAGGTGAGCTCAAATGCTGAGTAAGGGTAATCATGGAGAAAATAAAACAAACCATATACATTTGAACTTAAAAACCTGACCATAATGTTTAAACATCACAATCTTGAGCAACGACAGAGAACATGGTAATACGTAAGGCATAGATTATAATATAACATAAATCATGATAAAATAACATGGAAATAAAACATGTAATCATTGAAACCATTAATCACATGTTATGATTTCCATATTAGCCAAGACATTGTTGCCAAGACCATCATAGTGGACAAAGTCCATTACTGAATCGAGTTTACTTGTTGTTCCAACCCTGTTTTACAGAATCAGATTCACATTCCGTTCCAGCCATGTCTATCTCATGAGATATAAATTATTACACAATTAATTGGATGGAGATATAGTTCCCACCCATATCATAATTAAATCATTCTTACTTATTCCACAATAATAAACCTAAATCATTCATCCTAACCCAAAGAATAAAATGTGATTCATAAACATCATCCCATCATAACATTATCCATATAAAAAAATGGACATCATTTTATCATATTAATAATCAAACCATAGAAATAATAGATACATTATACTTGAAACATAATCATACTAAATAATTTCATCTTAGATGGAAAATAGTTTTGATAAAACATTTGAAATGAATTCTTGAGGAAAATATCCTTTCTTCTTCAAAATCATTTTATTCTCTCAATATACCATGAAGTTTTAAAAGAAAATGATTTTTTTGAAAATAATCATGAAATATTGTAGAGTAAGCATCATGAAAATTAGGCACTATGAAATCTTAAAAATCTTTTCATGTTGTATAAGTTAAAAAAACATCATTCTCGTACTTTGGCCAGAAAAGTCAAAATGTTCCTCGTATGAGAAACAAAAGCAAGATTCCTTCCATAACACAATGTAAAAGTCATTAAGGGGTAAACATGACATTAAACATACATTTAATAATATTAAACAGATTATGAAAAACATTTTTTATGGACATGGATGAAAAATATACCCCCAGTAAATACTTACGTATACGCAATCTCGGATTAAAATGAGATTTGAAAAAACTATACCTTAACTTATGTCCAATATCATCTATACATGTCTGAAAATATTGTATAGTGGGTTTAAACATATTATTAACTTGTAAAATATCCATAATAATATTTATTATATTATATATGATTCACTTATGACTTTATATTACCCATTCTTTTGTCAACTTCAAGTTAAAACGGCGTTTTGGGTAGAATCGTTTCATTTATCGTACATGTTTGGACTTGTTGATATCATATATATTCAGTGTATATATATATATAATAGATAGACAAATTAAATGAAACACACCGTTCATGGAGATGGTAGGCCGTACGTACGCATGAATGCTGTTTTCCTTCATTTTTGACTTGAATGGAAGTAAGTAAATTAAATATATATATATATATATTCATAAATCTAGTAGCATTATTATGTCATATATTTCATTATTATTCATTATATATACTTTATAATTATTCTTTAATGGTTAACATGGAGAATAAATCTCATTGCATCGTGGAGACGGTAATCCGTACGTACGCACGAGCGATGATATCGTTCCCATAATTATTGAGTGGAATTGGAGTGGATGATATAATATTCTAGAATCCTTTTGATGTTATAATAACCATATATAGTTATTTTTTACACCATTATACCCATCCATGTAATGTGGTGGTGGAAAAACAGATTACCCCATGGCGTGGAGACGATATTCTGTACGTACGCATGCGTGGTGAATTCATTTTCCGTAGGATGGATAAAAGGTGAAATGAGGTTGTTTAATATTTATAATAAAACATAAGTATATTATATATACTTATGTTATTACTTTATAGTGAAACAAATAAAGAATAAGCAGTAGAAGAATAAAGAAACTTCAAAGAATTGGTAGAAGAGATTACATCTTCTTCGACGTGCCTCCTCTTAACCTTTTCTTTGGGTACTACAGATGGTCTTTGACGAATACCAAGACCTCTAGTAGGTTTCTATGGAAGTGGATAATTGAAATGGTACAATTATTTCAGAGCATGAAGGCTCATATTGGTGTGAGGAGGAGAGGGAGGAGGTGCCCTTTTATAAGAGAGGATAGGGTCACTTTTGGAAACCTCTAAAATATTAATTTATAATAAACCCAAAACCCACATAAAATCCTAAAAAAATGACTCAAATCTGAATATTAGATGGTATAGGGTTTTAATCCCATCAACCAATAAAATTTATACACGTTGGCAAATTATTTTAATCCTTATCTACTTGATTTATCCTTATTTAATCTATTTAATTTTATTTATGGTAATACCATTCTAAATTATAAATAGTTATAAATACTTACTTATGTGTTGTTAATTAAACATAATTTGATAATTTATGACATGTTAGATCATATAAATTTTAATAATTAATTTATAAATTATTTTTGTGATTTTTAAACAATCTAATAATATAAAATATCAATAGTGTCAAATTTGACTGAATTCATTTATTTGGATTTAAATAAAATCCACAAGGAATATATTTTATAATAGAAATATTTAATATATTAATAACATGTCATATTCATCTAAAAAATTCGTGGATAACATTAATTAGTTCATATAATATTTATTTTAATACTTTTAACATCGTTTATTTGATATTTCACTTAATAAAATAATTAATACAACATTTTTGTATAATTATTTAATATAATTATTTTTTTATAATAATTAAAAATAAGAAACTATGATGAAGATAAATATAATAGATTTTATAATATTACTTTTCGTCGAATTTAGCTTCTAAAAAATTCAAATTTTTAAATTTTATCTGTATTAAAGTATGAAGGTGACAACTTTGACCTCATTTAATATAAAATAATATAAATGTCCTAATATATTTTATAAGGCTCTAAATGATCCATAATTAGACACTTGGATTCTTAGGGTATATATATACTCGAACAATAATTTTTGGTCTAGTTTCTGGTCCTTTTATTGGGTATTATTATTGTAATAAAAACTATATTATTTATTTTTTACTAAATAAATAATTTCTCCATTATTAATGTATATTCTATTAAAGTAATTAAATTTCACATAAAAATTACAAATAAATTACCATAACAAATAAAAACATCGTATCTTTAAAATGAGTATTTAAAATTTAATTTATATTCTGTATGACCTTATATTAAATATACTTTAATTATTAAAGTTTGAGTGAGACATATTTAACTTTCTTTAAAATAAAATTATTTAAAGGTCATAATCACATCCAAGTGGATTCCAATGGATTCAATTTCAACCCAAATAATCCTTAAAAAGAAATATAATCATCCAAATATATTATGAAAATTTTTAGGGTAATTTTACATTATTATATTTACCCTTAATTATCCGATTTACATATAACTATGGTAAATAAAATTTACCGTAGTTACTATTCATAGTGCCAAAAATAAAATATAGATTATTAACATAATTTGAACCTACTACTTCCAAATATGGAATCCATTTTTCCAATTTAAAATCACAGAATTTGTATAAAATAATTTAAAACTAATCCCGTTGTTAAGAAAACCTTTTTTAAAAGTTAAAAAATCGCTAAAGATTGAAATGATTTTACCTATGAATTAAATGTAAAATAAATGATAATGACATAAATTAAATGAAAAGGTAAAAATATATTCTATTGATACATTAAAACCATTAAGTATTATAATTTAACCATATAATTTAATACGATGAAAAAATTTGTTTTTAATTAAAATAAAGCGTGTGTTTAATATTCATTAAAATATGAAAGTTATCAGAATAATATGAAAAATTCGTCAAACGTAAATTTTTATATCATGATTCCAAATAAGAAATTTATTTTTTCAAATTGAACTTATAAAAATGTCAAAAACTAGATTTAATGTGGTTACGCCATCAAAAGGCGACAAAATTGTATTTTTTTTAAAATAATTATTATACCCGAATAATTTATATTGTTCTCATACCATGTTCTAGAAAATTTGTATGATGAAGAATAATGTTATAAAATTCAAAATGTATTTAATACTATTTATAATAGATAGTTAATAATAATATTATAACAATACATCATTGATTAGTGAAACCTAGTATTGCATACTACACACACTATCGAGGAAGGTTGCGATTGCGTGTAAAGTAAGCCAAATTAGGGCTGCATGTAGTGAAAGCTCTCTTTGGTGTTTCTTATAACATAATAAAAACTTATTTCATTTATACATTAAAAAATCTATACTTAATGTTACGTAGAATAATTTCTATAAAACGAACAAGAAATTGTGTGTATCATGAGCCAAGAATGGTGTTGTGTATACTAGAAGCTAATACAGAGTCGCATATAGTACACGCTAATCCTGGTGTAGGGTAAAACACAAGACGTCAATAAAATTAAAAGAATATTTTTCATAAAATCTCATGATGTAATAATATCTATGAGTTGAATTTGGAAAAATTGATTCCATATTTGTAATTATGATAATTTTTATTATCTAATGAGGTCATGTTGATTTTTTTAACAAATTTATTATTTAAAATAAATGAAATTAATTTTAGTGATTAAGAGAAACCGTGTTTACATATTTATTTTGCTTAGAATATTTGGGGTTAAAATTATATAACACATTGCTAAAACCTATTGAATTGAAATATTTGGAACCAAATGTCCTTATTTTGGAATTATATGTTTTATTTGGGTAGTTTTAAATCAATGTGACCCATATAATAATTTATATATATAAATTTGTTGAAAATTGTTCCTTTATATATTTTTTATTTTTACAATGCTTTGGGGATATAAAAAAATAAAAAAGTTTGCTAATAAATTTTAATTTTGAGTACAAACATTATATTATTATAAATATTATTTAAATTTAATCTTAATAGATATAATTACATTAAGTTTTTCTTAAAAAATTCAAGGATTATTTAGTTAATAATAAAATAAAAATACCAATACAAAAATATATTAAATGTAAAGTAAATAGAATAAATAATTATGATACATTACTTTTTAACATTACAATATTATGAAACAAATATTTAAAATTAATTGGTTTAAATTATATTATTTTCTTGATATATTTAAATTCAAATTAAATTAATAATGGCCAAATTTGAAAAAAAATTATTTTATAATAAATAGTAATTTATTAAATGGTATAAATTTACTGAAAATAATAAATTATACCAATTGATTTATATGTTTTAGTAAATATAAAATATGGTCCATTCAAAGACCAAATAATGTTTTATATAGAACATATTGAACCTTAAAAAGTTAAAAACATTTTTTTGGGCACGGTTAGGTCTAATGAAGTGTTTTTGCATGTTATATGCACTTCTTTAAACATAATTTACAACACATATGTGTTTTTTATTTTATAAATATGATTTAATATTTAAAAAATATTTTATTTATTTTCTAAAAAGTCCCACATTAATTTAGTACAAATGGATTAATTAGATTGTTTGGAAAACTAGTTACCTTGATAAAAACCAAAATTAAAAAAATAGAAAAATTAGGATTTAAGGATCATAATGCCTAAAAAATGTATTTTATTTGGGTTTTGAATGTGTTTATAGACTAAATAATCTATCACCAACATTATTATTTAATTTCTCTAGCACATTAGGTATGAGAGACCTCCCAATATTAAATACTTTTGTTTTTTAACAAGAATACCACTCCACCACAACTATAAAAGGAACACACTCTCACCACTTATTCAAACTTATAAAGACTTTTAAATCTTCCTTGACCTTCCAAAAACACCTAAAAAATTCTATCCAATAATATTATAATAATTAGTTTTTTCAAAAATCATCCTTTTATTTTTTAGTGAAAGCCTAGAGAGGAGACCCAATGAAGATGTAAGGTTCTTCTAAAAAGTGTTTTTTTATTTCCTTCTCGACATACTTAAATTATTTTTTAGGATGATTTTATAAAAAAGTAAAATAAATATACATATACGTTTCTATGTTAACATTATGACATACATCCACACACACATCCATAAACTGGGTTACGAAATTATCATTCGTTTTCATGAATGTCTATCGCCCCATAAACTGATGTTAGTTTTTCCATTATTAGCATTCAAGGATTGGAATAATGATTGAAATATTTTAATATATATATATATATATATTTGATTTTTTAATGTATTTATTATTATTTAATTTTTTTATAATTATTAACTTAATTATTTCTATTTTTTGAAACATGATAACATTCTTCCAGTGTATGACATAATAATGTCTTTCAAAGCAATGTGATTCATTCACACAGTACAAGGAATATATGAAGAATTATTTTTACAAACATATGTGATATATAACACATAAATATGGTACATTAATGATTATATATATATATAATTTTATTTTATTTATTTCAAAATGAAAAGAAAATATAAATAGTGTTCATTTGTTTGTATGGAAAACTATCACTATGAATGGTGTATTTCATTTCAAAACACTAAATTTTAATGGATTAATATAAATAGACATTATTAAACACAAATTTTTTTATGAGAAATATTATTTTTAATTTTATTGATGTCTTGTGTTGTATGATACACCATGATTAGCTTGCATGGTATGAAACACTTCATTAGCTTGTAGTATACAGAACACTATTCTTGGCTTGTGTTGCACGCAAGAGGGACCTTCCTCAATGGTGTGTGTTGTACGCAATACTGATCCCCACTAAACAATGATATGTTGTAAAAATAATATAATGAACTAGCCTTTATGAATATTATTAACCAATTTTTAAATTTGATAACATTATCATTAATTCTACACATATTCTAGAACATGGTGTGAGAAAAAAAATATTTTTTCGGATAAGAGAAGCATTTTTAAAAAAATAGAGTTTTGTCACCTTTTAATGGCGCACCAACTTTAAATAAATTTTTTGACAAGTTTATAAGTTAAATTTGACAAATTAACCTTATTTTTCTGAATCATGACATAAAAAATTACATTGGATGATTTTTTTGACATTATTCTGATAACCGTCATATTTGGATGAATATTAAAAATACGCTTATTTTTAATTCAAAAACATATTTTTCATCAAGATAAATTATATTTTTATATTTTAATATTGAATATTTTTAAAGTATAAATAGAATATATTTTTACCATTTAATATAATGTATGTCATTAACATTAATTTTACATTGAATTCATTGGTAAAACATTGTCAATCTTTTGAAATATTTTATCTTTTAAAACCTGTTTTCTCAACAGCGGGATTAATTTTAAATTAAATACTTCCACTTCTTTGTATTTAACATGGAAAATTTTATTCCATATTTGGAATTAGTAAGTTCAAATCATGTAAATATACTATCTTTTATTTTTAGGAATTATGAATAGTAACTACGGTTAAATTTTTTACCATAGTTAAAGGTAAATCGGGTAATTAAGGGTAAATATAATATTATAAAATTATCCTAAAACTTGATTAATATAATTTTATGAATAAATTTTTCCTTAAATCATACTTGGGTCTAAATGGAATCAACTGGAACCCAATTGGATGTGATTAAGACCTTTAATTTAATTTATTTAAAGAAAGTGAAAGATGTCTCACTGAAACATTAATAATTCAAGAATTTTTAATATATGTTTATACAAAATATAAATTCGATTATAAATACTCCTTTGAAAGGTAAATTTTTTTCTCTTTGTTATGGTAATTTATTTATAATTTTTAAGAAATATTTAATTACCTCAATAACTTATACATTAATGATGGAAAAATTATTTATTTAGTGAAAAATCAATAATATAGTTTTTATGCAAATAATAATACCCATTAAAAACCCAAAAACCTGACACAAACTCATTGTACATGTATATCTAGACTATAATAATCCAATGGTAGAATTGTGGGCCATTTGGAACCTTCTAAATGATATTATGACACATATATTATTTTATTTTAAATAATGTCAATGTTGTCATCTTCATAATTTAATAAATACAAAAATTTAGAAGTTGTGATTTTAATATGATATATTCATGTACAAGTATTCTTATGTAGGATATTAGATATATCTTATTCATGGTATTTTATTATTAATTTTCATGCAACAAATAAGTATATTAATTAATTATACAAAAATGTTGTAGTAATTATTTTATTAAGATGAATATCAAATAAATGGATTTAAAAATATTAAAATAAATGTAATATAAAGAAATTATTGTTCTCCATGACGTTTTTAGAAAAATATAACAAGTTATAAATATTATAAATATTTTGGTTCGAATATATCTTGTGTGTGGATTTAATTTAAATTCAATTAATTGAATAGTGTTAAAATTGACACTATTGATATTTTATAAAAATAACATATTATTAAATTGTTTAAAAATCAGAAATATATTTAAAAATTAAAAATTGAAATTTATATTGGCTAAAATGTAATAATGTATCTAATTATGTAAAATTAACGTAACATAATAATGTATTTATAACAATTTATAAATTATAATATTATTACCGCAAATAAAAAAAATTATTAAATACGGATAAATAAAAATGATAAGGTTTAAAATAAATTTAAAACATGTATAAAATTTATTGGTTTATGAGATTAAAACCCTATCTAATCCCATATTCTAATTTAGATATTTTTGCCGGTTTTTAAGTGGGGTTTGACATTATTAATAATTAATATTTTTGAGGACTCCAAAAGATCCCCTCTCTTTTCGAATAAAATGGAACCTCATCCCTATCTTCATCACACCATTATGAGAATTAAAACTTAGATAACACCTTACCTTACTATTATCCACAAATATAGTAACATTTTTTAGATTTTGGTCTTCTCAAAAGACCAACTCTAGTCCCGTAAGAGGAAGTTCAAAGGAGCTGCGTCGAAGAAGAGGTAATATGTTCTACTGATTCATTCAAGTTTCTTTTTTCATATAATTACTCTTCTTTGGTTTTTTCAATATAAAGTAATAACATAAGTATAAATAATATAATGATATGTTATTATAAATATTAAATAACCCTATTTCACCTTCTAACCATCCTACGAAAATATGAAATCACTGCACGTGCGTACGTACGGCTTACCATCTCCATTCTGTGGGGTAATATGTTTTTCCACCACCACCTTACATGGATGGGTATAATGTTGGAAATATTAAATATATATAATTATAAAAAAATAATAATAATTCTTATATATTATATCTTCCACTCCAATTCAATTCAATAATTATGGGAACGATATCACCGCACATGCGTACGTACGAATTACCGTCTTCACGATGCGATGAGATTCATTCTCCATGTTAACCATTCAAGAATGATTATAATTTATATAGATTAAGTAATAATAAAATATATGAAATATTAATGATACTTTATTTATGTATATAAATTTTTCATTTACTTCAATTCAATTTAATAAGGAAAATAAAATAGTCTTCATGCGTACGTACGGCCTACCGTCTCCATGAACGGTGTATTTAATTACATTTATCTATATATTATATATATATATACTATGAATATATATTATATATAAATCATGTTATACATTCTGGAATTAATTAATCATTATCTAATTAATCATATGATTAATCTCATGTCAAAACACGTACGATAAATGAAATGATTTCCACCAAAACGCTGCTTAAACATGGAATTGACAAATGAAAGGGTGACGTAAAGTCGTAAGTGCTTCATATATGATGTCATAAATATTATTATGGTTATTTTATAAGTTATTAATATGTTTAAACTCACTATACAGGAGTCTCGGAAACATATAGAAGAAATTGGACATATGGTAATGGATAATTATTCCAATATCATTCTTATCCGAGATTATTTATTCGTAAGTATTTACTAGGGTTATGTTTATCATCCATGTCCATGTTTTCTAAAAAACATTTCATAAAATGTTTAATATTCTTCCGTGTATGTTTAATGTTATTTTTACCCTTTTATGACCTTTACCACAAGGTATTGAAGGAATCTTTATTTTGTTTACCATACAATTTACTTTTGACTTTTCAAACAAAAGTATGAAGAGAATGTTTTTTAAGCTTATACGGCATGAAAAGATTTCTTACGGTTTAATAATGCCTTATTTTAATGAAGCTTCCAATACATTATTTCATGATTATTTTCCACAAAATTCCTTTTCTTTTAAAATTACATGGCATTTTTTGAAAAGAAAATGATTTTGAAGAGTAAAAATATTTTCCTTAAGATTTCATTTCAAGTGTTTTATCAGAACTATTTCCCATATAAGTGAAACTATTTAGAATGATTATGTTTCAAGTATAATGTATCTATTATTTATATGGATTGATTTTTCATATGATTAAATGATATCAATTTTCTTTATAAGGATTATTTTATAGTGGGATGATGTTTATGAAACCCATTATATTCATTGGGTTATGATGAATGATTTATGTTTATTTTGTGGAACACGTAAGATTGATTTCATTATGAGATGTGTGAGACCTATATCTCCCACAAATGCATTGGGTAATGATTTATATCTCATGAGATAGACATGGATAAAATGGTAGATAGAATCAGTTTCAGTAATACAGGGCTGGAACGGCTGGTAAACCTGGTTTAGTAACAGACTTTATCCACTATGATGGTCTTGGAATCAATGAATTGGCTACTATGGAAATAATATCATGTGCATAATGGTCTTCCACAATTATATGTTTTATTCCCATGATATTTTATCATTATTAATGTTCCTTTCTAATGTATTTCATATGTACTGCCACGATTTATGTCATTACTCATGTTTTATGTTAATGTTTTTAGGTTCAAATATTTATGTATTGTTTGATGTTATCCATGTTTAAACTTAATAGGAATTTTAGCTCACCCTTTTTATGATTTCACTTCCCCAAGATATAAATAAGGGTTTTAGATAAGAAAAAAAGGAGAAGAACTTTATGGGAGATGTTAAATATCTTTCACAAAGATTAGAAGTTTTAATCCGAGTTTCCAAAGACACTAAACTATTACAGTACTTTGGTGTTTGTATTTTTATTTAATAAGTACTCCGAAAAAGTAATGTAACATTCATGTATGTCAATATTGGCGTCTCTGCAGTTGGTATTATAGGAAAGGTTTTTCTAAACTTTAGAAACTAGGATGCGAAAACATTAGTGAGATCTATAGATATATTTCTAAGGTATGTCTAGCGATGTCCCTAAAAATATGTATATGTATAGCTTATTGTCCTAGAATTACAGTATCAATTTTTGAATTAATCCGAATGTGATAGATATTTAAGGTACTTCTCCTTTATAATTTTGTTTTCCTAGCATGATTTTTTCCTCTAACACTATTCTTTTTGGGTTTTAGATAATGGATGAAACCCGAAGGAACCTTGTTAATGATCAATGCTATAGGAAATGCACTGATTGAACATATGAACAATACAATGTTATGGGGGATGGAATGAAAAATATTATTGCTATACTTACAGAAGATATGAATCATTATGGACTTCCAAATGAGTAGAGAAGGGAACAACATTCTATTGAGCCCTTCATGAGGCAGCGTCCACCTTCTTTCTGTGGGTCTTCTGATCTAATTGTTGCTGAACAATGGATCAGTAACATTGAAAAGATATTTTCCATACTTCGTTATTCAGAACATCAAAAAGTTATTTTGGATTTTTACCATTTAGAAGGTGAAGCAGACCAGTGGTGGACTCTAATTAAGAATTCAAGGCTCCATGATGAAATTGAATCCATGGAATGATACTAGTTCAAGAACATGTTTTTCAGTAAGTACATCACTAATATTCTTCGAACCATGATGGAAAAAGAGTTCCTTGAGATTACAAAAAAAATATGAATCTATCAGTATATACGAGGTGAATTTGACAAGGCTTTCAAGGTATGCATCTGGCATTATCATCTACCCGAAAGTAGTGTTACTTGATTCTTCAATGGCTTAAAACAAAGACTTCGAATGGAATTAGCTATAATAGAATTCATTAGGTATGAATAAATTTTTCGTTTTCTATCAAGGAAGAACTAGATGTTGGTGTTACATATCCATCTCATGGTTTTGACAAGAAATGAAAGATGGAGTTCAAGGAAAAATCTCAAAACAATGGTGAAAGGAAGTTGAATATTTTTTATGCTCAAAGTGTGGAAAGAAGCATGGTGGAGACTATCATAAAGAGATTAGAAAAAATATTTAAGTGGGGAAAATAAGGTCATCGTGCATCTATGTGTCAAAGTAATGGGAAAATGGTATCTAATGATGTGAATAGGAAAAAAACTACAGAGAACGCACCACCAACACTTTAATTCTACAAGTGCAATGAAATAGGGAATTATGTTATCCAATGCCATATTTCAAGTGTTAATGATGATTAGCATCAATTAACTCTTCAGGAAAAGGACAATGGTAAGTCACATGCGATCAGTATTGGTGATTTTGAATATGAAAATGAAGTTTTGGAAGGATTAATTATATATGAAATGGGATTCCAAAATAGTGTTGTGGAATCTCATTTATAGTATTATGGAATATTGGAATATAAATGTATTGGTTTTCAATAATTGTATGGTACCCCTAACAATGAAAATTGATTGAAATATTTTTGGAAATAAGTTGATATGCACATAATAAAGGGATACAGAGAAAATAATATTTTTGATAGTATTAATGAGCTCATGACTGATATAAGGACAAATGGACATTGTGGTTTGAGTATATATAAATTTTGGGATTTTGGTATGTAGAAATAATTAAGTTCTGGCAGCATTCATGTTTTCACTAAGGTTCTAGGTTAATTAATGTTTCAAGAGAATACATGATAAAGGTATTCACATGTTTGTAATATGACCATCAAGATATATCTTATGATATTTGGGGGATAAATTATTGGTTTCACATGCTTGGTAGATGACATCTCTAGTAATCTGTTTCTTTATACTATGAGTTTGGACAGAAGTATTTATGATAAGACTAAAGGTTTGAATGGATTAAGTTATACATAAGATAATATTGTTTAAGGCTAGATCTTTTTGATATTATTTCTGAAATGTTATAATAGTATAGTTTTAAAAAAATTACAACCCGTAGGAAGGGCAAAAACCCGTCACATCGAACAAGGATGCGGGAATCGAACCCACAACTGAAGTGCGATAGGCCTTTATCACCGACCAATGGCCTATAGGAAGTCTCTGGTTTTTATAAATTATTTTCATTTTATTAAGTTGTATGATAGATGGAGTATAAGTTCATTTTAGGAGCCATATATGATTAATCTCACCATAGATGGAATTAAGTATATTTAATAACAACTGCTAACCTTTTTTTGATAGAGAAATATGGAATGACCAATCATTCTATCACATGATCTGCTAAAACTACAAGAATGACAAATTAAACCTCATTTCATTAAATAAGAGATGTAGTGGAAATTGATCATGGATTGACCAACAATGATATTACACTAAAATCAATTAAGTATTTTTCCTTATGAAAACATTCATCAACATTAGGTAAATGATCTTGAAAACCAAAAAATGTTTTCCTAGTACCCACATATCCGATAAATAAGATAACATCTTAGATAATCACAAATTTATAGCTGTGTGATTGCTGGATTTTTCAAATCCATGTTCTCTACCACTCTACATCAGAACATGATGGTTAGATTTCTCTTCCATATACAAATTTTCACATATGTTCTCCTATGTGGAAACCCAGTGATGAGTTAATTTGGGTAAACATTATGTTTCATACTTTATTTTTTTAAATTATATTTTATTATTCTTTTTTACAATGTGAGTTTCATTTAAATAAACTGTCAAGTAGTAAATTATTTATAACCCTAATGAATTTCGGGGTCGAAATTCATTTTTAGAGGGATAGAATTTGACACCCCAATATATTATGAGAAAGATTGTTTTTAATTTTATTAATGTCTTGTTTTGTTCACTACACCAACATTATCTTGTGCTATACGAAAACTTTATTAGATTATAGTATACACAACACTATTATTGGCTTGTGTTACACACAAGAGCGACCTTCCTCAATAGCATGTGTTGTATGCAATATCGAGCTTCACTAAAAAAAATATATTATTATAATAATATTATGAACTAAACATTATGAATAGTATTATCCACATATTAAATTTTATAACGTTATCATTCATCTTACACATATTCTAGAACATGGTATGAGAACAATATTAATTTTTCGGATAAAAGAAGTATTTAAAAAAAATGCTGATTGGTTTCCTTTTGATGGAACACCAATTTTAAATCTAATTTTTAACCAGTTTAAATGTTAAATATGAAAAATTGAACTTCTTCTTTTGAATCCGGACATAAAAATTTTCATTAGATAGAATTTTGACATTATTCTGATAACCATCATATTTTGATGAATAGTAAAAGTACAAAAATTTTAAATTAAAAAAAACATCATTCATTGAGATAAATTATATGGTTAAACTATAATATTTAATGATTTTAAAGTATAAATAGAATATATTTTTTACCATTTAGTGTAATTTATTTCATTATCATTAATTTTATATTGAATTCATAGGTAAAAACATTTCAATATTTTTCAATATTGTAAATTCTAAAACCCATTTTCTCCACAACAGGATTAATTTTAAATTAAATACTTCCACTTATGTGTATTGAATTTGAAAAATGGATTCAATATTTGGAATCATGAGTTCAAAATTATGTTAATATGCTACTTTTAATTAATAGGAATTAAGAATAGTAACTAGGGTAAATTTTATTTACAGTAGTTAAAGGTAAATTGGGTAATTAAGGGTAAATATAATATTATAAAATTACCCTAACAATTGTCTTAATATAATAGGATGATTATATTTTTTACTAAATCCTACTTGGGTATAAATGGATTCTGTTTGAACCCCCTTGGATGTGCTTAAGTCCTTTAATTTATTTTATTTAAGGAAGGTAAAATATGTATCACTAAAACATTATTAATTAAAGTATTTTTAATATAAGGTTATAAATAATATAAATTATATTATAAATAATCATTTGAAATATAAAATGTTTTTATTTGTCATTGAATTTTATTTGTAATTTTTAATAAATTTTTTATTTACTTAAATAGATTCTACATTAATGATGCATAAATTATTTATTTATTGAAAAATTAAAAATACAGTTTGGATTCAAATAATAATACCCATAAAATTCCCAAACACCAGACCAAAACATATTGGTCGTTTATATCTAAACCATAATAATTCAATGGTATAATTGTGGACTATTTAGAGCCATATAAAAGATATTATAACACTTATATTATTTTATTTTAACTAATGTCAAAGTTCCCACCTTCATAATTTAATAAATATAACAATTTAGATGTTATGATTTTAAGCTGATAAATTAGACTAAAAGTATTATTATTTAAGATATTATATTTATCTGCATCATAGTATTTTATTTTTAATTTTTATTCCACAAATATTTATATTAAATAATTATACAAAAATGTTGTAGTAATTATTTTATTAAGAGAGATATTAAATAAATGGTTTTAAAAATATTAAAATAAAGGTTATATAAACAAATTAATGTGATCCATGAATTTTATATATGGTTATGACAAGTTATGAATCTATTAAGTATTTTGGTTCGAATATATATTCTTTTTGGATTTAATTTAAATTCAAATAATTGAATAGTGTCAAAATTTACACTATTGATATTTTATAAAAATAACATATTATTAAATTGTTTAAAACACACAAAAATATTTAAAAATTACAAATTGAAATTTATATAGTCTAAAATGTAATAATTTATATATTTATTGAAAATTCACATAACATAAGTATGTATTACTAACATTTTAGAAATTATAATATTATTACAGCATATAAAATTAAATAGATTAAATAAAGATAAATCAAAACGATAAGTTTTAAAATAAACTTAAAACATGACTAAATTTTATTAGTTGATTATATTACAACCTTATCTCTTCTCATCTTAGAATTTATTGATTTTTGGAGGTTTTTATGTAGGGTTTGATTTTATTATTAATTAATGTTTTTGAAGTTTCCAAAAGTTCCCCTCTCTACTCTTATAAAAAGGCACCTCATCCTTCTCCTCCTCACACCATTTTTAGTTTTCAATCTCGGAAAACCCCTAACCATTACTCTTATTATAACGACCCATAATTTACATACATTGTTAATACTTCAAAATTGAAGCACACTTATTACAACATATGACAAAACCACAAAGGACCGTATAGGTATAGTGCCTTTAGAAATTGGGAAACATAAACAACTGGTTCATAAATCTTCTACAGTGCCTCCCATTTATTTCATCATGTTAGGGCCAATAGGGGCCTATATACCCTGAGAGGGGGGGGGGGGTGAATCAGGGTATGTATATTCTTTTTCAAAATACTTTCTGCCCCACTGGATCTTGACCTCTTTATTACAAGGGTCACTTTGTCTGCACTTGTGTGTATGTTATGATCAGTTAGTTTCTTCTTTATCATATGATGCTTCGAATGCAGTGTAGGGATGAGACCAGGCAGACACTGCGATTTAACTTGGTTCACCACTTAGGGCTACGTCCAAGGAGCATACGCCGACAAGTTGTCGGTTCGTACCAAATTCCACTAACTTCACTAGCTGTGGATTACAATGTTCGGGCTAGATCACTTCTATGCCCAGGCTCACTGCCTATACAAGGTTTAGGGTCAGCTCACTGCTTTCCCAAGGGTCACTCTCTATTTCTCTCTCTATGGCTCACTGTCGGTGGAGAGGATCACCTTCTTCCTCTTCCTAAGCTCACTTCTCTTGGAAGGAATCCACTCACAGTTTATAGACCTGTAGGTCTCTTCATTTGCATGAATGAATGCATCTTCTCTTGTATGTAGATGCTCTGTTGAAGTACAACTTTCACCCATAGATGAATATCTCTTTGCACCGAAGGTATCAGGCAAACTTCCAGCTTCCACACAGTCTGAAAATCACTGCGGGAACAAAACCTTACTTGGCGCGCAAGACAACCTCGGCGCGCAAGTATCGGCGCGCAAGTCACAACGGGCGCGCAAGTCCTCCTCTGACACTTGCGCGACACAAGCTTCCTCAACTCCAAACTTGCACGACTCTGATCCCTTTACGCCCAAACCACTATTGGCACGCAACTGCAAACCGGCGCGTAACTTCTAACACCGGCGCACAACTTCAACCACTGGCGCGCAAGTCCCACCTGCGCGACCACACACACCACTTGCGCGACCACCACACCTGCGTGACGGGAGCTCTCGTTTGAACTCCGGTGAGAAATGAGGAGGGGTGGTCCGGTATTTATAGGCAATCTGACCACCCTGCGCGACGGCGCGCAAGTCACCCGCGCGACCCAATCGCGGCGCGCAAGTCTTCTCTCCTTTTAGACACTTGCGCGACCAACTCCCAAACTTGCGCGAACCTATTTCCTTAGCCATATTTTTATCTTCTGATCTTGAAAAACATATGGCGCGCAAGTTTCCTATACTCCAAGTCCACGGCGCGCAAGTCCCTTTACCAAAAACACTTTTCTTCATTTGCCAATTTTCAGGCCCAAAAATTTGGCAAACACTGGAAAACGGCGTCACCTTGTATCTGTTCTTTTGTACCGCCTCCAGATCTTCCATTCCTTTTATCGACGTTCTTGAATCAAACATGGATCGTTGACCTCAGCTCTTGAACTCGACATTCCATCATGAAATCCTCTTTGTCAACAATCACAACGCAGATGTCCACTTTGTCAACAAACACAATCACCTCAAAAAGGCTTCAATGATACCTTGAGGGATTTTTGCCCAACACATCATAACTAGGGTCCCTTTTTAGCATATTCTACTTAATATCCATCTTCCTGACCTGGGGAAAAGAAAACATAAAAGGGTGATCTCAAATGCTCACCAAGGGAAAATAAAGGAAATAAAAAATCATATCATATCTTTTTGAAAATCATAACCTGCAAAAGAGATCATAATATCTTAACATGGAATAAATCATAGAAGTGAAAATGAGATCACCATATTCATAAGATGAAACTTGAAACTTTGTGGAATGCACACATAATCATGGAAAATCATTTCGTGTTAGTCATGACTCATTTCCAAGACTATCATAGCGGACAAAGTCCATTTCTGAACGGAGTTCACTCCTTGTTTCAGTCCTGTATCACTGAACCGAAATAACCTTCCGTTCCAGCCATGTCTATCTCATGAGATATAAATATTTACCCAATGCATTGGAGGGAGATATAGGTCCCACCCATCTTATAATGAATCCTTTCTTATGTGTTCCACATAATCATATACAATACATCAGAGCGTAACCCATGTAATAAAAATGGAATTCTTAAACAACATGACATTATAAAACAATTCATATAAGATAAAGGAATTCATAATAATATTTCCATCACAACATAATCAAATCCATGTAATAATATGGATAAAAACAGAACCCTTTGTTATCTTAGATGGAAAATAATTTTGATAAAACACTTGAACTCCATTCTTGAGGAAAATATCCTTTCTACTTTAAAATCACTTTTCCTTTCTTAACATGTCATAAAATTATAAACTAAAAGAAGTTGATTAAAAATAAAATTGAAAACTTGTAAAGGAATATTCCTGGAAATAATTTTTTAAAAATTCATTCATGCCGTATAAGTTAAAAAAAACATTCTTTGTACTTTTGTCAGAGAAGTCAAAAAGTACCTCGTACGAAAAATGACAAAAGATTCCTTTCATATTCTTTACCAAAAACTCACCAAAGGGTAAAATTGGATTTAAACTATTGTAATTGGATGGAAACAATATTACATATTGAGGGAACATGGATGTGGATGAAAAAATACACCCCAGTAAATGCCAAAGTAAAAACAATCTCGGATAAAAATGAGATTGTGATATTTTCCCTTACCTTAGGTCCGATTTGCATTGTACGTGTCTGAAGATCCTCTTCTTTGGAACGCCTCTTTGAATCCTCCACTTAAGGAACTAATATTGGTCTTTGAAGAAGACCAGGACCTCTAGGATTATTCTAGGGAAGTAGAGAGGATAAAATGGAAGGGGTTGGCCGAGCTTGAGTGCTCAAATTGGTGTGAGGAGGAGGGGGAGGAGGTGCCCTTTTATAAGGGAGGAGAGGGGCACCTTAGGAATATCTCAAAATATTATTTTATATTAAAATAAAAATCAGTTTATAATGGTTCCAAAGGGTCTTATTTCGAAGATAAAGTGGGGATGGGTCGAAATCCTATCAACCAATAGGATTTAGACAAGTTTAGGGTATTATTTTAACCTTATCAATTAGATTTAACTCTAAGTTAAATAATTTAACTTTTACAGTGTCTTTATGTTTTCTTTCACTATATGGTTAATACACTTACTATAACATGCCAAACGAACCCCAAATTGTTTATTATTAATATATATATCCTTATCTAAGTCATTTGGCCGAACCTTAGATTTTTAGGAATAAAATAACAATTAGTAATATAATATTTGATTTAAAAACTATTTTGTGTCAATTTTGACACTATTTGATATATGATTTTTGTGAAAGTCATAACAGAATTATATGATTGAACCAAGTTGATTAAATCAACACTAATATATCATAGTAACCTAGAAAATTAGTTTAATTCATAAAATGTCTCAAATTACATTTATTTGGGTATTTATAACATCAATTATGTCAATATTTCATTAATAAGATAATTACTGCATCATCTTTGTGTCATAATAAATGATAATTATTTAATCCCTAAAAATTCTAAATAAATTCCTATGATGTAGATAATTGTATTAGTTTTCTGGAGACTATTCATGTTCGAAGTTTCATGAAGTTTATCACTAGATTAAAATTATTATACTTATATAATTTAAGAAAGTGACATGTTGTCACATTCTTTGGTTTTAATAATAAATAAATTATTTTCATTGAAAAAATTTAATTAAATGAATATAATCCGACCCTTAGGTGATATGGGTCTACTTTTAGTCATCCAATAGGATTTTGACATTTTTTTAGGGTAATTTTAAAATATTATATTTACCCTTAATTACCCGATTTACCTTTAACTACGGTAAATAAAATTTACCATAGTTACTATTCATAATTCCCAAAAATAAAAAGTAGCTTATTAACATAATTTGTACCCACTGATTCCAAATATGGAATCCATTTTTCCAAATTCTATACACAAAAGATGCAGAAATTAAATTAAAATTAATCCCGTTGTCGAAAGAAAACAGGTTTTTCTTTAAAACATTGCAAAAGATTGAATTGATTTAACCTACGAATTCAAGGTAAAATCAATGCTAATGACTTACATTATATTAAATGGTAAAAATATATTATATTTATACTTTAAAACCATTCAATATTATCATTTAACCACATAAGATATTACAATGAAAAAAGTTGTTTTTAATTAAAATATAGCGTGTTTTTACTATTCATTAAAATATGAAAGTTATCGGAAAAATATCAAAACATTATCTAATGTAAATTTTTATATCCTGATTCAAATGAAGAATTTTATTTTGTCAAATTTAACATATAAACATGTCAAAAACTAGATTTAAAGTGGGTGCGCCATCAAAAGGTGGAAAAACTGCATTTTTTGAAAAATACTTATTTTACCCGAAAAAATTATTTTGTTCTTATACCATGTTCTAGAAATGTGTAAGATGAATAATAATGTTATAAAATTCAAAATTTAGTTAACAATATTCATAACGGCTAGTTCATAACAATATTATAATAATATATCGTTGTTTAGTAAAACTCGGTATTGCGTACAACGCAAGCTATCGAGGAAGGTCGCGATTGCGTGTAAAGTAAGCTAAGCACGTGTGTAGTGAAAGATTACTTTGATGATATATATAAAAAAAATATTACTCATAAAAATCTCGGGTGTTACACTTATCTACATCCTTAGTAAAATTTTTGTGATTATGGTCTTCTCAAATATCCAACTTTAATCCCTTAAGAGAATGTTCAAAGGAGGTGCGTCGAAGAAGAGGTAATCTCCTCTACAGATTCTTTCAAGTTTCTTTATTAGTATACTTACTCTTCATTTGTTGTTAGATTATAAATTAAAAACATCAGTATAAAAAATATAATGATATTTTATTACAAATATGAATCGACTCTATTTCAGATTCTATCCATCCTATGAAAAAACTAAATCACTGTGTGCGCGTACGTACGAATTACCGTCTCCACATCGTGGTGTAATATGTTTTTCCACCACCACCTTACCCGGATGGGTATAATTGTGGATATATGAAATATATATGATTATTATAACATAATAATATTTCTGAGATATTATATCATCACTCCAAATCCAAACAATAATTGTGGGAATGATATCATCTCTCGTGGGTATGTACGGATTATCGTCTCCACGATGCGATGAGATTTATTCTCCATGTTAACCAAACAAGAATGATTATAAAGTATATTTAATAAGTAATTAGGAAATATATGACATAAATATTCTAATGGATATATAAATATATATATATATATATGTCATTTACATCCATTCAATTTAATAAGGAAACCAAAATAGCGTTCATCCGTACATACGACCTACCATCTCCATGAATGGTGTATTTCATTACAATTATTAATATATTATATATATATATATCTATTCTAAATATATATTATATATAAAGTATTTTTTACATTCAGGATGTAAGTAATCATGATCTAAGTAATCGTATGAATAATTACAAGTCAAAACGCGTACGATAAATGAAAGGATTTTACCCAAAACGCGGCTTTAATATGGAATTGACAAATAAAAGGGTAATATAAAGTCATAAGTGAATCATATATGATATCATAAATATTATTAAGGTTCTATTATAAGTAAATAATATGTTTAAACCCACTATACAAGACTCTCATACACATACAAGAGTAATTGGAAATAAGGTAAGGGATAATTATTTCAATCTCATTCTTATCTAAGATTGATTATTCGTAAGTATTTACTGGGGTTATGTTTATCATCATTGTCCATGTTTTCTCAAAATGTTTTCATAAAATGTTTTCTATTAGTCCATGTTTTTGTAAAGTCATTTTTACCCTTTTATGACTTTTACCACAAGATATGGAAGGAATCATTCTTTTGTTTTCCATATGAGATACTTTTTGACTTTTCCAGAAAATGTATGGGGAGAATGTTTTTTTAACTTATACAGAATGAAAAGATTCTTATGGATTCATAATGCCACATTTTCAGGAAGCTTACTCTACATTATTTCATTATTATTTTCAAAAAAATACTTTTCATTTAAAATTTCAAGGCATTTTGTGAAAAAAAATGATTTTGAAGAGGAAAGGAAATTTTTTTCAAGAATTCATTTCATGTGTTTTATCAAAAATATTTCCCATCTAAGATAACATTATTTAGTATGATTATGTTACATGTATAATTTCTATATTATTTACACGGTATTATTTTTCTTATAAAGAAATGATATCCATTTTTTTATATGGATTATGTTATGATGACATGATGTTTATGAAACCCATTTTATTCATTGGGTTATGATGAATGATTTATGTTTATTTTGTGGCATACGTAAGAATTATTTCATTTGGAGATGGGTGGGTCCTATATATCCCTCCAATGCATTGGTAAATGATTTATATCTCATGAGATGGATATTTCTGGAGCGGTATGTAAAATATGGTTCAGTAATATAGGGCTGGAAAGGCTGGTAAACCCAGTTCAGTAATGGACTTTGTCCACTATGATGGTCTTGGCAGCAATGTATTGGCTACTATAGAAATCATATCATGTGCTTAATGGTTTTCCACAGTTACATGTTTTATTCTCATGAGATTTTATCCTTATGAATGTTATTTTTTGATCTATTCCTTATGAACTGCCATGATTTATGTCATTACTCATGTTTTATGTTCTGGTGTTTACATTCAAATGTTTATGGATTGTTTGATGTTCTAGATGTTTACCCTTACTGAGAATTTGTGCTCTCTCTTTTAATGGTTTATTTTCCCCAAGATATAAATAATGGTTTTAGGTAAGAAAACAAGGGGAAGAACTTTATGGGAGATGTTTAAGATCGTTCACCATGACTAGAAGACAATGTTCCTTGTTTCCAAAGACACTAAACTATTACGGTCTTTGGGTGTCTGTTTTTATTATGTATTAAGTATTTCATAAAAGTAATGTAACATTGATGTATATGATGATTTGGGTCTCTAAAGACATATATTGAATAAAAATTATATTTATATCATGGATTATATTCTGGAGATAATAAAATATTTATTGATTTCTATGGACCAAGAATACCAAGTCTGAACTTATATGAAAACAAAGTATTCATTACCAAAAATGAAATTTAAAATGAAATTATTAATAAATGAGTAAAAAAATGTCATAATATAGTCATATATTATATAAAAAATTAATAAATTTCTTTAATAAGTTAATAAAATGTTTAAATCTACTATACAATATATTAAAGCATGTTCAACCAAATGGATCATTGATGTAGGGGCTTTTCTCGTCACACAATTATTTTAATGATATATTCTATACTCCCCACATATTTTTTATGGTGTATATAATGATGATTAATTTACTGTATTATTATTATAATAAAATTTATGGGAATTTACATGTCAATATTAGAATCTCTTTTTAATGGAGTTTACAATTTGAATTTTACCAATGTGGTAAGTTTTTTTCAATTTTCTTTATTTGAGACCATTCTTTAGTTACAAACATATAATATTTTTTGATGGGTATATACTACCCCCATAACCTGTTATATAATGAAGATACTTATTTTAATGGTATTATATGTTTCATTTGAGGATATTCTATCATTGTTTTTATGATTAATGTTACCAATGTGGTAATAGTTTATGTCATTATATCACCATTTATTGAAATTGTTTGTGACTAAGTATGAAATGTTGAAATAATATGATCTAACTATAATTAATTGGCATGAATTATTTTCACCCCAGTTTATATCATGATAATTCATTTAGTTCTACTTAATTTCCTATCTTTATATACTGAAGAGTTTAAAATAATTTTTTTATTAAATATCATCTTTTTGATCGAAAACACTTTTTATCCCAAAACCATGGTTCCTAAAAATGATTGAAATATTTTTTTAAAAAGTTTTTTCAAATATTAAAGGATAAATTCCTAAATAGATTTTTTAATTGTTTTCAAAAATATTATTTTATATTATTTTATGTTTATTCTTAAATAAAATTATTTTCCAAATGTTTTATGTTTTAGACAGTGATTTTTAAAATAATAGGATATTTTTATCCAAAAGTGTATTTCAATTGGGTTTGAAATAGTTTTTCAATTTGTTTTATAATGGAATTATTTTATTCTTGAAATGGTACATGATAATTATATGAAATGGGTGATCTATATAAATAATATATGAATGGTTGATCCCTATTATAGTAAATGAGAAACAGGTTAGCCCGATATGGATTATATGAATGGTTGAACCCCATTATAGTTCACAGGTTTGGCCGATATATCATATATGAAGAGGGGTCCCCATATAGATCACCAATTCATTGAGTAATTATTATATTGTAAGTCTTATGTAGGGTCATTCAATTAAATGGGGTTGTAAACGGTATTATGAATATAACGCACTATGTTACCAAAATGGGTTTTAATTACCCATTATGGGTTTATAATGTTTCTCATGATCAAGATTGATTTGAAATGTCTCATGATTATTTATTCTAATAAAAATTAACTATTTTATTATTTTATATTTGATTATTCGATTATTGATTTTTATGATCTCTTTTATAGTCCTATCATACACTCTGATTTTGTCATCATACCTCTATGACCTTCTTATGTGCAATGATAACATTCAATTTCTAATGATTATGTTTTTCATCAATGAGAATTTAGACTCACCCTTATGATATTTCTGTTACTAATGAGTTATAGAATGATTTCAAAGAGTTCAATCAAGAAGGGATTTCATATAGATTATAGTGATGTATTAATGTGAAAATTAAAAGGTTAATTGTGAGAAATTGACTTTTAATGTCATGTGAATTTTTTATGTAGTATTATTCCCTTATTATCGAAACCCATAAACCAAAAATGTACCCAAGATTTTATGTGATCCTATTCTTTATTATTATGTTTTATGTTTTAGATGAAAAATTTACAAACAATTATTTACATCCAATCCATAAAAGTAATATTCAATATTTTAGCACCGAATCTGGGAGGGTGGGTCCATGACTATTATAGTTGGATCCACCACATCTTGACTCAAACTCAAAACATATACTATTCAATTTATTTTTTAAAATAAAATTTCTCCCGAACCCTAAAACCTCAAAACCATATAATTAATTCCAAACAAGACTTTCAAAACCAAAATTTCCATATTTTTTTCTTTCCATTCTTAAAATTTTGTTTAATACCACCATGTTTTGTTTAAACAGTTTTAAAATATAAATATATTCCATTTAAAAACCTAATTAAATGAATTTAACTATCTCTGTAGGATTGATCATGATCTTGAAACATGCTACATTTTAGTTAACTAACTACACGAATCAATGTTTCATAAATTTTTATTTATATTAGAACTGTAGGGAAATAACAAAACCATGATGACCTTTCATAATTCCATTAAATGTTTCCTTATTACCCTATATGTAAAAATAATGTAATAAATTTATAGAATTACTTTTTAGAGGCAGTAGTCCAAGTGTATGCCCGAGCAACGTTATCGTTTTCCAATAAATTATATGGTAAGAAAGTAAATGTGATATTATAATTAAAAAAGTTTAATTATTCCATAAATATAATATATGTATATATATATATATTAAATCCATATTTATATCCATATGTGAGAGTTGGTTTTGGATAACAAATTACATCTGTTCATAAGGCGGTATTCCTTTGTACACATGTCTGTTGATTTTATTTCCCATTTGATATAGGAGGAGATGGATATAGGTTATTAAATTAACAAAAAAAATCTCATTATATGTAATATATTTGTATTATAATTTCATTACATTTTTAGAATATTTTATTGATGTGGATAAAGAAATAAATTGAAACGCACTGTTAGGAACTATACCTATTCTTTTGATAACCTCTTGATGTTTATACAAAATGTATTCGTAGGGTGGTTTTATTATCAAAAAATGTTCTATATTTCATGGTGATGTATTTAAATGAGCTTATTTCTATTTATTTTCTAATCAAATTTCTTTTTTATTGTCAAGTGGAGAAGATAGTTGGTTCAATTAATTAATTGAGATGAGGGACACACTTTTAACTTTTGAATGGTTTATAATAATTTTAGGACACCTTATAGAAAAAAATTATTAAAAAATAGATCATTGGAAAATATTAGGTTATATAAGGTCTAAATATTTCAATAAAATGGTAATTATACCTTAGTTATGTCGTTTTAACCCTTGTATTTTTAGTTTACCCCTGGTAAATTGGTTTTAACAATAAACATGATAATTAATTTTTACAATTTTTATAGTTAATTTTGTAAAAAACATTAAATTGAAACTATTAAATAATATTATTTTTTCATATTCGAGATATGAAATCCATTTTAACAATTTCGACACACATATTTGGAAATTTTTAATTTAACATTAAACTCGCAGACATGACGAAAAAAATGTTTTCAAAAGAAAAAGTTTCTTAAATATATATTGTTTGTATATTAAAATTAAACATGAAATTTATTAAAATGATAATAATTTTATTATTAATAATAAAAATTAACTATTTTTACCTTTATATCATTTTAAAACAAGATATATCTTGGTAAATTCTTTAAATGAAAAAAAATTATTAACAAGAACCAATATTTTTTTATTATTCATCGAAAAATTAAAAATTTTAAAATATTCTAAAATTTTGAATCTTTGAAATTTTTTACTTGTTTTATTACAAATTAAATTTCATTTTTCAAAAACAAAATATTCATGTGTCTCTATTTAATTTTAAAATAATAGAACAAGACGTGATGAAACCATTTTAAGAAGATATTATTTTTAAGCATAAAAAGAGATTTATTCTTATCGCATTCCTATAAAAAACAGTAGTTAAATAATAAATATTTTTATTGAAAAAAATATATAAATTTAGAGAAAATAATTCAAAAAAATTTGTGATTTTATTTTTAAATATAAAATCCCAATGCTAAAAAAATTTATTTTTCAAAAAAAACATTCCTCTTAATTTAAAATGATTTTTAATATCATTTATAATCAATTGATAAAAAATGAATTTAATTCATACATGTGTCAACCATGTAAAATTAATAATTTAGTCATTTATATTCCTACCTTACAATGTTCATCTCATTAATTATGGTAAACTTTATTACAGTAGATTATAACTCGACGTTACATGTATTACACGATATTGATTGAATACATTTTTTTAGAAAATTTTATTTTATAAAATCATGAATTAAAAAATTCCAAATCACATAGAAATTAACTTCTCTATTTATATTATGTTAAATTGATACAATAATTCAGGATGCATCAGTGTTATCATATCTTTACGTCCCCACATAGCTTCCCCCAATTGGTGGTTTCACCAAAAAAAATTTACCTAGTGAGTGCACATGTTTCATAGAAATTTATATATATGCTCAATAATATCTATTCATTATTTCTCATAAAAAATATTTTTATCCAGTAGTAGGACCTATGGGTTTAGTAAAAGTGAAGTTCCACTCATTTACTTCCTTTGGAGAGACACACAGAACACATCATGGACATGATAGGTTGTTCGATGAGAGTTAAAAATGATAAGCTACCATCCCCACTCGATAATTAATATAAAAGGTGTCAATATACATAGAGATCATTTTTCCCTTATTTTTTAATCTCATAACCTTATTAAATGTTTAAATTAAAAAAAACCCTACTCATAAACATCAAACTCAGGATCACACTAAATATTTTCAATATAAATTTTCTATATACACTATGTTTTTTTCATGTGCGGATAAATGGATCTGAATTTATATTCCATTTCCATAGCAATCTCAGGTCTCAGTATCTTTCTTACTCAACTTCATTACTAAATGTTGAATTTATACCCTTATTTTTATATAAGGATTCATAAGGACCCATTTTAGTCATCAACATTAATATACTATAACATGAAAAGTCATCTAGAGTGAGATGTTGATTCAAAAATCATTTGAAATATATATAAAAAGATCATAACATATCCTCTAGGGTTTTTATTTTTTTTCTTTGACTGAATATCTATATTAGGATTATATGTTTTTCATAAACATAACCCTATATCTAGATCCTTTATAATAATTATCTTAAACATTGAGGTAAAAAATGGATCCAATCATGTGAAATAGAATGTGGTAGACCATGAAAAATTACTACTTAATTAATTTATTTCCTATTCATATAATCCTAGGATAAGTATTCTTTATGAAAATAGTGTTTTCGAATCAACTATAACCCAAATATCAGTATGCCCTTCAGATATTTTCGAGAGTCTAATTCCAAAATAAATTATGATGTTTTTCAATTTCTATTCTAGTATGGGTAATGGTTGTAACATCCCCTTATACATGTGTCTCTCATATATAAATTTCTAGCACAACAAGACATAAGATTGAACATATGTAATATCACTCTTAATTCCATCTAACCAGAAATAATTTTTCAGATCTCTATACATCTTTGTAATTCTATGATGAAAATTGAATGAATAACTATGTGATTATTGTAACAACCCCTTCTTTAAATTTGTAATGAAATAAATAATATATGGTTCACTTACATTATAATTACATCATAATCATGGTTAAACTCAGAAAAATTATTATCCTTAACCTTTATATATATATATCATCCTTTTTACCACTTTAAAATTCATATGGATAGATTGTTGAACAATTATTTGGGAGAGAGGTGATTTCTCCACTTATTTTTAGATTTAATGATCCAACCTTGACAAATATAGAAATAATGTATCTTTTTTGTCCTTATCATGGATAAGCTATCATAATCGTTTCGAATCTAAGCAATATCCACCTTATTTTCTATACCAGGGAGGTGATGCATCGACTCTTTATAATCCTTAATAATATCCAACCATCATATATGGAAGATATTAAACTAAATCTATGTGAATATATAATTTATAATTTTGTAATCATTTTATATATCAAATATTTTTCTATAAATATAATGACTTTATATCATTAATTCAAAAATACCACTACTAACTCCAAATCTTGACTTGGGTAATTTTTATCATGATACATCCTTTTTTATGAGGCATAAGATGTCACTATATCATTCATCATGAGAAAACATCTCAATTACTTTGTTAATGAATCACTGTAGACTTAATATCTTTATCTACATTATGTTAATGTAAGAATAGGTTCACTTTATAACCATTAATTCAAATTCATATATACCAAGGAACATGGATCCCCTCATAGATAACTTATTGAGTTGATTTGAAATCTATGTGAAATTTTCTAAAAATAACCAACAATTATCCAATCCAGCAAGGAAAAATCTAGCTCTCAATCATTATGGTTAGTCTTATCCAATGTTAAATGAATTTTTTCTTTGATGGATACATAGATATACCATTTTTTTAAATTATATAGAACAAAAATGGAACCTTATATATCCAAAATCACAATTGGTATATTATCCAAAAAACTTATCCTCTATTGAGGTCATAGGTTTATTATCATGTGATCTTCGTGATTTTTCATTCCTTTGAATATTTAATAATATCATCTATAAATAACAACACAAATAGATCAATGTAATATCTAAATACTATAATAATTAAATCCATTATGGTAGAAGGGGAATTAATAAGACCGAATAGCATCACTCTATATTTATAGTGTTCATGCCTTTAATGCAATGCCATATAGTGAATATAATCCTTCTTAACCCTTAATTGATGATATCCAAAATAGATTCGAATCTCCGAAACGTTCCATGATTCATGAATTTGATAATAAAATCACCAATAATGGATGACAGATGTTATTTCTTCATTCTTATTTAGTTTAGTTCTGTGAAAAAATGTCGATTCAGGTCATCCCATCAATCTTTTCAACAAAAACGTTTACACCCTAAGGTGACACAGTTTAATGAATTAATACCATTTATAGGTTCTCCTAGAGTTTCTCCTTATTACTACAACCACATATAGTCCATTTAATAGGGAGTTTTCAAAATAGGAATTGCACATATTTTTAATTCAATTGAGAAATCAACTTCATGATTCAGTGTAAGGCTATGAAACTATTCTGAAAATAACGCAATGAACAAATAAGAAATAGGTATATCATCGATTTTGATTTTATCCCAAACCATCTGAGATAAGCAACCCTTTTTAATAGAAACCAATTACCCTACAATAGTTGTGATTTCCATCTTAATTTCATATTTATCCTCATACTGATAAATTATCATAGGTATCCTTTAAATATCATACATGAATTCCATTCATGAAAAAATAATGTGGGATTAATGTAATGAATGTAAATACATGATTAAGATAAAATTCATTTTTACAAGATAGAGGAACAGAATATTTATAGGACACACATTCCCACATGTATCACCTAACAAGAAATCATAAAACTCTGATTTGATCATCATATCGTTAGGGATTTTCACTAATAATTAGACATCTAATATTTGAGCTAGTGTTTTGAGACACTTATAAATTTATTCATATATAAAATAGTGGAAATATACATATTCAATCAATACATTATTAATTCATGAATGTATGGTAAGTATACCTTTCACCACATCATTATCATACCCCAGATAAAAAAATTTGATTGTAGGAGATTTCCTCTATATCTGGGATTAATAGGATAATTAAATTTCTTATCAATATTTACCATTATATTATAGCGTTTGTTATTATAATGGTCAAACGTTATGAAATAAAAAAATTAGAGTGTGGGTCATTTTTTATATCTCTCTATTCATATAAATATCTAAATTTTTCCAATCAAATTAGAATTTATCCAAACGATGAATTTTTTTTTCAAACATAAATCATTTAATACTTCCCCTCAGACAACATCCTTAATGATTCCTCACTCACTTAGAGAATAATAGAAATATCATCATACATTCTCCATGGTTTTCAGAGTTTCCTTTGAATTAATTTTTTTCATATTAATAAAATGATATTAATGGGTAAATCCAACATATATTTCCTCATAAATATAAAATAGAACAGTTTCTTTACATAAACTGAAGTGCCTATGGATAACACCATTTAGTGACTTGGTTTTAGGCCACTAAAGAGTCTATCATCCTTACATTTAAGTTGGATGAAAATACCAAAAGCATACGCATAAAAACATGTCAAATTTTCCTCATAGTTACCAATAGTTTAATAATAATTATACTCTAATACAATGAATAAATTTTCAATTTAATATGAAGAATATAAGGAATTTACATTTAGAAAAACAATATTGAAATATCAACCCAATACATGGAGTAATGTTTTTCTTATTTCCTTGTATTCTTGAACAGAGTTTATTATTGATCTAGGAAACCTTAAAATTGATAGACAACCAATATTGTAATTTCATGATCCATTCAATAGAGGATGAAAAAAATCCTTTCAGGTGTACTGATTTGTTTTTCATATACTGTTGGATCAGCGTAAAAACTAAAATAAGTTTTATGTTTCATCATGAAAAACTCAACGAAACATTAATCCCTATATTTCGTGTTTTCAAATTTTTATATGATTCATATCTTGAAAAATTTGAGTGATAATAAAATGATGATTTTTCATTCCATCCCCCATAACATTTTTTTCATGGGAGGAAATCCATTTCATTATCGGTCACATTCATTATTAACATGGTTTATTCGGGTTTGAACTATTGACTAAATACAAAACGTATATTGTGACAAAAAATATTTTTAATGGGGTACCACATAATAAGAATAAATAATTTATCGGTTATCTAATTCATTGAAAATTATTTTCAATCTATGAATCTAAAGGTTTATCCTAGTTCATTAAATTTCAAAATCTATTCAAATCCTTCATTATTTTTCTAAAATATCTTCTCTTTTTTTAAAACATATTCCTAGGGATTGTCAAACCAGGTGTGCAGTAATACCTATTTTAATGCACCGAGTAATTATTGAGTCAAATACTAATAAAAAAATTTCATATTTGTGGCACCATAGTAATATTATTCTAAAGTCACTCTAAATTATAGAATACAAACATGGATGTAAATTATTTGAAACCACTCATTTTATCGGTCAACAACATTCTAGGATATTTTATTTTACTTTGACTTATTCCTATGGTTTTCACAAAATTATTCTAAGAAAATATTCAAAAAGATAACTAAACATTTCCCTAACACCTACTATATAAAACCAAACATTCTTTCATAAATATCATATCCAAATATATGAATATTCAATATATAACATAACTATCCACTACGGAATTTTATAGGTGTATTATATTTGGAAACGTGGATACATAAACCACAAGTTCACAACATAAATACATCATCTCCGACTATGTTATTGAAAACTAGAACCATTATTATATATAATATAAATATTAGCTTTCTTCATTACATGTGAAAATGAATCATATGAAATTTGGAGCTCAGATGCTTAGAATGTGTAAAAAGGGAGATATCAACATAATATGAGAAAAAACTAATGAAAAAAGGAGAATAAAATTTAAAATCCAAACCCTATATATAATATATGATAAAATGTAGTCATGGATTAAATCATTTTTGTTCATACTACATGAATCATAAATTACCCAAAGAACATAATCAATGAGAGAAAAACATTTTCATAAGTCATTGATTTGTAGAATATACATAAGAATAGAAAATCTTATTACATGGATACCCAAAAAGGAATTCATATAAAATCTATATTTAGATAAGAACCAATGTACATACTTTAGAAAACGGATTACCTACCATGTAACCTATTTTTGATTAGGATAAGCTCTCATATACCCCTTTTTAGGATTTGTATAGCCACTCATTTACCAACTTTTGGGCATTGGATAACCTCCCATTTACCCTCTTTGGTGCATGGGATAACTTCCCTTACACCCTATTTTGATCTCCTAGAAAATTAATCATTAGAAAATGTATTGAAGGGACATACAATTCTGGTCCCACCCATCACAGAATTAAAATATTATATATTTCTACCAAAAAATCATTCAATATTTTTTAACCCATGAAAAGAAAATAGGTTTCTTATATATATTATTATAACATATCTTATGAGAACGAAATGGTTTCTATATGAGTTATTCAACATAATGATAAACCAACTAGGTATAGGATATGAATGGTATCATTAGATAATATACTTATTAAATAAAAAAAAATATGAGATGTTTTTCATTAATAAATATAAATACTATAAATAGAACATTAAAATAATCTTGAGGAAATTACCATTTCCATTTTAAAATCCATTATTTAAAATCTAAAAAAATTTAAGATAAAATTAAATAAAATAATTTATATGAAAATTAATTTAGATAATGTTGAATGAATAATTTAATAATTTTCTATTCATGATGATGAAAAATTCTTTAAATTTTGTACAATTTTGAAGAAAACATACCTTTCAGTATTTTTTAAAATAGGCGAAAAAGTTTCTGGTTCATGAAATGACAAGAAATAACATGTTATATTATTTTTAAATTTAATGAATGGGTAAAAATTAATGAATTTGGATAATTTTAAAAAACACATTGAAAACATTTTTAGGAAACCTTGATAATGGGAAGAAATAGTATTTGACCAAAAATAAAAACAACGTTGGTTTTCTTTAAAACATAATTTCGGTCATGTGAGTATTTAAGCGGGGAATGAGTTTGAAAAATAAATAATAAATATATAACCATATAATAATAAAATTATTTTGTTTTAGGATATATAGTTCATAAAATATTATCACCATATCTTAATTGTAATAAATCCTAATAAATAATGAGATTGTAACATAAAAATATTACCAATTTGGTTACATTCTAATAAAAAACTGACAAGAGAAAAATAAATCGATATAAATATTCCAATAAAATTAATTTATTTATTAATAATAGAAATTCATGTTAATAATATAATCCACTTAAATTAATTTGGAAATTAATATAGAATGTGTCTCATGGAAGTAAAAGTTACAAGAAAATGTCTTACCTTAACTCTCGACATCCTTCATACACATTCAATCATAATTTAAAATAAATATATTATTATTGTAAATATATTAATAAATAATTCTCATATATATTTATCAATCCATATATTATTTAAATATGACCTTATATTTCCCATTTTTTAAATTTATTTATTTAAACAATTGTTCTGGGTGATAATATCTTCATTGTTCAAGTTTGTTTTGGTTCGATAGTTTTGGTATTTTTAATTTGTTTATTCATACATGATATCAATAATTTTAAAAATGAAAATATATCATATACACGTATATTTATATATTATATACATATTTAGAGTTATAAATAAAATCTAGATATAAGAAAATAAATTTCACCATTCATGGAGATGGTATGTCATAGGTATGCAGGAATATTGTTTTCAGTTTATTTATTTAGGAAATAAAAGAAATTTAATTATCAATTAATAATTATAGACTAATTTTTATATAATTTCTATTATATAAATATAATTAATTTGTCTGAATTTATTTCTCTGTCAATATAAAATAAAAAACACATCACTTTTTAGAGAGTGTAGGTCACACACACCCACAGGAAACGTTTCCATTTTCAATCAGATTGAAAGGTTATATTGTAGAGGTGATATTATAATTAAAAATGTATAATTAAGTTATAAATTTAATTATTATACTTTAAATCCATTAGTATATCCACTTGTGAGAGGCAGTAACAGAAAACGACTTACATCGATTTACGGTGTGGTAGCCCATCGTACACGTGATTGACAGTTTCGTTTAGAATTTAATAGAGGAGGATATATATATATATATGGTATTACATTAAAATAATAACATATATATGTATATGGAATATAATATTTTTATAATATCATAATATTTATATATGTTTTTAATGGGTTGGATGAAGAAATAAAATGAAAACACAATTTTAAGAACTATACCTCTTATTTGGAGAACCTACATAGATTTATACCTAAAGTCTTTCTATGATGGCTTCCTGAACAAATAAAAGGATTCTATGTCATTAGGATGGATTTAATGAAGTTATTATGGTAGGGAATTTTCTGATCAAAGTTTCTTATTAATTATGAATAGTAGTGGATAATGGTAACCATTTTTTAATTGAGGTGAGTTGAACACATGTAATCATTAAATGATTTATATTAATTCCTTCTCAATTTATTATACAAAAGGATACAAATTGGATCATTAATGAACCTTATAATATTCAATTTAAAAATATTTACTTAAAATAGTAATTAAGAATGTTTTTAGTTTATTTTAACTATTATATTTTTTACTTTAACCCTGATTAAACTGAGTTTGACCTTAATCATGGTAACTAGTTTTTACTATGTTTACTAATCAATACTAAAAAAATTATGTTATAATTGATAAATAATAATAATTATGATTATTATAAATATTTAATACATTTTAAAAAATTAAAATAAATGTATTGTCAAAATATAATTTAAAATTAAACTCATAAACATGACAAAAAAATGGGTTTCCAAAGAAAAAGTGTTCATAATTGTGAAAAGTTATTACATCCAAATTCAAATTGAAAGTGATTCCAATTACCTAAATTTCGTTAATATTATTATTATTTAACTAATTTTATTTTTAAATAATTTTTAAAAATATTAATCCTTGTAAATGTTGTAATTAAAATGGATGTTTTAAATAAATATCAGTATTTTCACTATTCATCGAAGAATTATTCTTACCAGAAAATTGTAAAAATTTCTTCTATGATGATTTTTAAATATTGATTTAGAAAATGAATTATATGTTTCAAAAAAAAATATAATACTTTAAAATTTTAATTTTAAAATAAGTACACAAAACCTGATGAATCGTTTTTCTATAAAAATACATTTTGAAAAAAAAAACTGTTTTTATTCATATCCAATGAGTACATTGAAATATTAGATCAATGATAAAATATTTTATTGAATGTATAATATAAAAAATTTGATTAAAATCAATAACTGTTAGTTACTAGTTGTAATTATTAAGATAAAAACATAATATACAAATAAAAAACATATTTCAAAACAATATTTCATTTACTTTCAAATGTTTTTTATTTTAAATTATAATAAATTTATAAACATTGAATTTATTTCATACAAATTTAAACCATATATTTTCAAAAGTTACTTAGTATTATTCATACAAGACAATTTAATTTCTAGGATATAATGGTATACGTTATTATGATTTGGTAAAAATCTATGTTGTGTGCAATACAAGCTATTTGTTAAAATAAATTTATTTTAAAAATTGATTTTATGAATATCATGGTTTTACTAATAGTCTATACTATAAATAGCCACATAAAAACTTTCCGCAAATCTTAAACAATCCTATTTTATAAAAACAACCAAATCTGAATGTAATATCACAAAAAAACAATAATAAAGTCACTTAATATTGTTGAGATCACAACTGTTATTTAATATTTTATAATGAAATTAATAAATCAAAAGATAACTTATCCACATCATTTTCAAACAAATATCTTCAAATAAAAAATTAAAATTAAAATAACACGGTTTATTAAAAATTTCCCACCATACCAGCTCTATTCCTTTAGATGGGTCTAATGTCACCAAACCACTTTTCCACACCCAAAACACTGATATAAAAAACAATTAATGTATTTTACCCATTTATATACATTAAATATAACCAATGGCACTCCCCACCATAGGAGTTCTCTTTTTAAAATAAATTCACAGTAAACAAAATTAAAACCAAGATGTTTTTAAACTCCATATATCTTATCAAGAAAATTTTTTCTCAAATTTATCATCATCCACTAACTTATTTTAAACAGTTTTATAATTACAAAAACCACATATTAGTTCAAATTACATTCTAACATTTCAATAAATAAAAAATATCCATTTAAATACTTTAATTACATACCACTAAAAAAATAATGTCACACAATTAATAAATTTCATAAATGAGAATATATATTTAACTCCAAAACATAAAATAATAAACAATTATTCAAAATAAATGAAGCTCAAATAAAAAAATCTTTCATTTAAAATAATTAAAACAAAATTATGTGCCAATAAAAAACAATAAATATATTTAGAATCTCTTTCATGTTCTTTTAATGATATAATGAATCCATCAATAGTAAATAAACATTAAAACACCATGATTTTTTATCCAAAAAAGGCCTTATTTTACAGAATACATCATAAATTCATACCATTATTCAATAAAAACTACATTACAAATCACTGAACTAAAAAATATTATTCCTAAATTCACATAAATTTTTAAAATAATAATAAATTCAATCCATTTAAATTCATACAATAAAATATCGGAAAATTCAAAAATATCATGATCTAAAAGTTTTTCACTAGAACAAACACCATTATCATAATATATCAATCATGAAGGTTTAAAAAGCATGTCTATAACCTAGGATATATCTTGTTTATAATGACGCAAAATTTCATTAATAAAAATTCCTCTCGATCCAATTAAATGTTTTATTATGTGATATGGTTATTTAAAATATGAAATTATTTGGTTTTAGGTTTTTGGATTTTAAAACACTTTCATGAATTTGGATCATTGATAATATATCCATTAAACAGTAATCACATGATTGGAATAAATATAGGGCCTTATCAAATCCCATTTACTCAGAAAAAGGAATCGATTGACTCATCCAGTATAATTACTCCATACTAGGACCATTTGTCTGAGCTCTGAAAGGATTTGGAATCATTGGGATTCACTCTTAACCAAGCCCATGATGTGATTCAACATGTTAAGATCAAACAAAACCTACAACGGGATAAGTGGATGTTGATAGAGATTACCATCCGAGCGATGTTATATAAGCCACCCCAAGAGTCTGTCACCATCACACACCTTATCCTTTGGTATTATGCGAGTGTTATAAGGGGTTACATAAGGAGAACCTAGTACTATGATTATGTACATTATTTTTGTTTAGAGAATATATTTTCATTTTATTATTGTTACATTGTAAATAGTTTTTTAAAAAAAAACAATAATTTTTAGTTAATTAAGAAATCTATTTAGATGGATTGATATATTTTTGAATTAAAAAAAATTCATAAAAAATTATTACAAAATTGAATTTTAGATAATATAATTGACTGTATAATTATTATGAATAATATTATGATTTTTATTAATCTTTTAAAGCTATTTTCATCAAAACGCGTAAATATTTGATAAATGTCGGTTTTTATATTAAATGAAAAAATTCACATATTTAGAAAACTATTTATATAAAATGAATATTATTTTTGGAATCATGATGTGCAAATAATCCAATTTTGAATTTTTTATAATTTTCTGAGACACACTAATTTTTGGGTAGAAATTAAATATCATGTAAATATATAATGTGTTTATGACATCATAATGACCCAATTGTGATGTAATAAAATACTATACACATTATTTTCTTCCAATATATGTTTTGAAAGTAAAATAATGTGATTTTATGTTCTTTTGATTTATTTTACAAAGCTCTAGTTGACACTTCATGACTTATAAAACATTTATTCTTTTTAAGTTGATTTCCTTCAGAGGGTGACTCACCGCCACATAAAAAAACCCTATTTTTTATTAAGAAATTCAGACATTTTCCATATAAAATAACATTTTATACTCCCCTTTGGAAAAAACCATGCTCAAAACTGTGGGTTGGATTGTGGTTTTGATTAGTTTAGTGTGCGGTGTCCCAAACCAAAATAATAATGAATTTCCTCTCCTTTCCTATATAAACACACCTAAGATCCCACTTACTATTCACTAAAATCATTTTATGTTCATCCAAACTCTTCCCTCATCTCCCTATAATTCTCTAAAGTCCCCCCAATCTCCCAATAAGTCCCTCTCTAACCCCCCCAAACCTTTGAGATCACACATCCATGTAAGAAATTAATTTATTTCTCATTTTATCCACGTTTCATAATACCGTTATGCCCTTTTATTTTCAATTATAAATGTTTGTATAAGATTTATCTCCTCCACCATGCTGCCCTATTTAATTTTTAATGATGTGATACCCATTTTCCCTGTCATTAATGCCTCACATGTTCACCTATGACCATGCCGAAATTCCATAAGAAATTTCTCTCTCCGCAGTGACACTCAAGCAATTATTTTGTATTATGAATCCGAATTCCATTAAATATGTTATGATATGTATATTTATGACCCCATTACTATTAATTTTATATACATATGATGAGACACCCTTTTCTCTCTCATAAACCTCTTTCAGGAAGTTTTATTCCACTCTATTATGCAGCTGAAAATGCACCCCCATTTTCCAAGTAAAAATCATTGTATAGTGATTAACATGATTGTTTATCTATCTAGGGTATTAACCATAATTCACATTTAATTATTGATAGAAGCGTTTCATGTCTTAATTTCACATTCAGTAACCATTAAATAAATTATGATGCTTAATAAACCATTGTTGTATGATCTTGTGGAACAAGTATGCATGAAATGAAATGTTTAAGAAGGGTGCACCCTTATAGAGCTCTGATGCATTCGTTAAATATTAGTATCGTGATACATCATGTGAAATTAGGATTTACTCATGATAAATAATGTTTAATGAGGTTTTACTCATGCTCCATGTTGAATGATCATTGGCTCATACTAATTACATGTTAAGTGGTATTTCCACATTTCCATGTTGTGATAATCATTCTTTATCATGACCGTATGTTCATGTTACTTTTATTCTCCGTTGATATGCATATTTCATAAAATGTATGGTATTATTCATTTTATTCCTTGTTTAATCCCATACTAGGATTTATATCTCACCCTTTTTTATGCAAGTCCTCAGGTTATCCCATGTAATGTTGAGCACGAGGGAATTTAGTGGTCATGTAAAGGAAGTTTTCAATAAATATATTCAATTTCATGTTTTAAGTTGTTATGTAATTTTTCTATTCCCCAAAGAAACTAGACCTCTCCATCATACATGTTGTATCAGGTGAAGAGTTTATGTAATAAATCATTTTTAAGTTTGTAATAAAGAAAAGGGTAGTTATAGTTGGTATCAGAGGATAGGTTTAGTAATTTTTGGGATTAGGATTAGAAAACTCTAGTGAAGCCTTATAGATAATACAATGTATAATAAATATGTCCCTAAATTTTGGTGAGTATATAGAAGTTCTTTATCAGGAAAATACATCCATTTCTGGATACGAGAAGGTAGAGGTGGCTCTAGAACAAATGTATTTAAGAGTGAAAACTCTGACAAGGAGTTTGGAGCTTGAACCAGGGTATCCTAGTACACAACAATAGGCCATGTTGCACTCTTTCTTACAACACACCCATGGGATATTCTTTGGTAAATTCAAAAGCCTATTATAAACCATTGTTAATGGAAGAAATGACCCTAAAAATAAATTTTGGGATGTATATCATGGTTAACATATATTGAAGCTTATATATTCATATGTTATGGAAATAAAAGTAATTTATAATTCATCGGTTTTTGTATTTGGATTACCCTTTACGTGTTACCCATAACTCTACTTTTATTCCCTCTAATAGAAAGTAATAGGAGGACTCGGGATAATAACTGATGTGAGGATTGATGTGATGTCTATTCTAATGAGATTCTGAATCGGATGGGAGTGGGAGTCATGAACATTATCATGATACACTCTCAGTTAACTAATTATTTTTGTTGAAACATTGGTCAAGAGAAATGTGTAATCGCCCCCGAAGAAAGTACAAGTCACAATCGAGAGCTTCATGTGACAACATCCTCCTGCTCCTAATGGATCATCGGACCCATCAATTGTCGAGCAATAGATCAACTCCATTGAGAAGACATTCTCCATCCGTCAATTTTCTGAACAACAGAAGGTTCTTCTAGGTACTTATCGTATAGAGGGTGATGCCGATCAATGGTGAAAATTGATCAAAAATATGAATCTTGAGGAGGATACTGAGGAGTTATAATGAAAGGATTTTAAGAATACGTTTTTTGACAAATATTTTACCCACACCCTCCATCTTAAGATGGAAATGGACATCCTTTCTCTCAAGAAAAAAGATGAAGAATACATTAGAGAATATGTGTAAACTTTCACAAGGATTTCACGATATACCTCCAGATTTTTAGTCACTCCTGAATGAAAGGTTAACCATTTATTTAGTGGGCTGAAGCCTAGCCTACATTTATCCATGGTCATCTTTGAATTTTATTGACATGAAAAAAATTTTAGATGTAACCTCAAAGTTGAAATGGTGATCTTATAATCCCAGGGGTATCATGGGGATAATAAGCATAAGGTGGACTTCAATTCTAATAGTTTGATCGATAAATCCAATAGTGATAATAATTTCAAGAACCCCACTTTCCAATGGTGTGGAAAAAAGCTCCCTAGAAATTGCATGAAGAGGACGGGGAAATGATTTAGGTGTGGAAGATAAGGGAACCTAGCCATTAACTAACGAAAATAGAAACACACGCCTTAGAAATCATATAGGAATTGTTTTTTCTACCCTGAACATGTTGTTCATTACTTCAACTGAAAAGAACCATGGCACCTGGAATATTAGTGCCCTATGACAAGGGTTTTCGGAGGGAACCAACAACCTCCAAGGACAAAAGGGAGATCATTTTTCATCATTACTGTCGAAGTTAACCCTGACAATGAAGTGGTGATTGGTTTTTTAGTTAGTCATTCGGGAATAGAGAACATACATTTTGATTCTGGTTCTACGCATTATTTTATATCCCAAAAGTTATGTAGAACAATCCCAACACCACCACAAATCATGGAAGTAAAAATTTCAGTGAGTATAGAAAATAGGGAAATCATTGTATCCCATGAATTTAACTCCTACCCTGTCATAATTTGTGGATTGAACTTATTGAAGAACATCATCATACACACTTCGGTGGAGTTTGAAAAAATTATCAGGATGTACTGGTTTTCCTTATATAGAGCCAAAATAAATTTTCGTGAGAGGGAAATCACTCTCCATATAAAGAATCCACACCAGATTATATAAAAGTGAAAGGAGGAATATGAATCTTCTTTATCACCATCATCTCAAGAGTGGATATTAATTCCCATGGACAATGAATATATGGCTCAGATTATTGATTCTATGGAATAAACCATCCTTGAAGACATGTATATTGTGAGATAAATCGATGATGTGTTTCCCTATGAAATTTCTAGTCTTCCTTTTAGAGGAGATTTTGAATTCTTAATTGTCTTTATATCGAGGGAGTTTCCAATATCCAAGACTCCATATAGAATGGCTATTGCAGATCTTGAGAAGCTGAAGAAACAACTACAGGATAATCTTGATAAAGGGTTTATATGCCCATGTGATTCACCATGGGGTGCAGCAGTCCTCTTCGTCAAGAATAAATATGGGTCAATGGGCCTTTTTATTGATTATATTGTGATAAAAAATCATGATAAAGAACAAGTATCATCTTCCCCAAATTGATGACTTCTTCGATCAGCTATGTGGAGAAAAATACTTATACAAGGTGGATCTATGATAGGGATTTTACCAAGTAATGGTGAATAAGGAAGATATCCCCAAGACTACTTTTAGTACAAGGTACGGGCACTATGAATTCAAAGTAATGCATTCTAGAATCACGATCATTGACAGAATAAATAGAGTCTTTAGAGATTATCTCAAAATATTTGTGCTAGAATTTGTTGATGATATTGTATTATACTCCAAAACCAAGGTGGGGCATGTAAGAACTATACTAGAGACCTTGAAAAAGGATAATCTCTAGGAAATGTACATCAGATTTGAGTTCTGTTTGAATGAGGACTCATTCCTGGGTCATATCATCACAAGCAATGGGATATCTGTGGATACATCCAAGATAGCTGCAATTGAGGGATAGCTGAGGAAAACATCGGTAATTAATATCCGTATATTCTTTGGGTTATCTGGATATTATCGCTGATTTCTGATAAATTTCTCAGGATTGTCAAACCATCTTTCCAAGCTATCATGGAAGAGAGTTAGGTTTTTATGGATTGATGAATGTGAAGAGAGATTGATGGTGTTTAAAATGAGTCTTATCACTATTCCCATCAACAAATTACTTTGAAGTGGAGAACTTGTTGTTGTATTTTTTAATGCTCTAAAAAAGGGCATGGGTTGTGTGTTGATGCAGAATGAAAAATTCATTGCCTATGCTTCAAGGAAATTGAAAGTACATGTGAAAAAATATCCAATACATGGTCTGGATAAGGACGTAATGATATTATCTTTAAAATTTATGTAGCATTAACTCTTTAGGGAGAAGTTTAACATATATACGTACCACAAAATCATAAATTATATATTATCATAGAAATATTTGAATGTGTCAAGGAATATAGTTTGAGTTGATCAAAGACTATGACTGATAAATCCATTACCACCCTGAGAAAGCTACAAAGGTGGAAGATGCTCAATGTATAAAGGACCTAGTGATTCTATCACTTATGAGAATTGAAAAGGATCCAATATTCATAGACTTTATGAAGACAGACATGGGAATCATAAAGAAGGTAAAATCATCAATCCTTTCACAAATGGTTTATCAATTTACTCTTTTAGAAAGGTTAAAGGATTCTCAAAAGGATGAGGCGGTAATTTAGAAGAATGAAAAAAACAATAAGGAATTTTAAAATGCTATGATTTTAATGTCAATGATGAAGGAATTATGAGATTTGGGTCAAGACTAGGTTTTCCATGAAATCCGGAGTTAAATAAGGATGTTTTGGATGATGAACATAGTTTGAATTTCTCTATTCACCTAGGGATCACAAATACGTATCGAGGGCTTCGATAGAAATATTGGTGGGATAACTTGAATAAGAAGATCATTGAGTACACATCAATGTGTCTGGTGTGTTATAAAGTGATGGATAAGAGGCATAATTCTAAGGGGATAATGAAACCATAATCCTTCCAAGTATGGAAATGGGAGAACATAACCCTGGAATTTGTCATTGAAATTCCAAGACATCCAAAGGAAATAAAGTTATCTTGGTTGTTGTTGATCTTCTTACAAAGACTTTATAGTTCATTTCAATTTGGGAGGATTTCTCACTCGATCAACTAGCATGGATATACATAAGATATGTGGTAAGGTCTCATGGTGTACCACTATCGAATGTATCTGATTGATATCCAATATTCACCTCTAAATTTTGGAAGAGTCTTTAACATGCTTTGGATACTAAGATGATCTTGAGTATGGATCATCACCCTCAAAATTATGGCCAATAGAAGAGGACTATCCATACACTTTATGACATGTCGAGAGAATTATCAACGGACATCAAAGGAGGATGGGATCAACATATCCCTCTTGATGATTTCTCATACAACAACAGTTTCCACTAATGATTCTAGATGGATCATTACGAATCCATTTATGGGAAGAGGCAGGAACACCGTCATGTTGGGATGATGTTGGGAAGTGAAAACTCCTAGGTCCCGAGATGGTCGAAGAAATAGTGGATATGGTTAAGACCATCCAAAATCACATTATGAGTCGATAAAAGAGTTATCCTAATAATCGTTGACGAGACATAGAGATTTATGTTAGAGACATGGTATTCCTACACATATCCCTTTGAATGATATTTACATGATTTGAGAATAAGAAAAATCCCCATCCAAGGCAGATTGGCCATTTTGAGATCCTTGATCTCATTAGAGTAGTGTCCTGTCGACTAGAACTCCCAACAAACCTATTTCCAGTACATGATGTATTCCATGTATCACTCATGAGGATGTACATACCTGACCCATCCCATGTACTCAATCCAAAAGAGGTACCATTGAATTATGGCCTCTTATATGTAGAGAAGTCATTGAAGATCTTAGATCATAGGGAAGAAGTTCTATGAAATAAGACAATTCCCCTATTCAAGGTGTTATGCTAGAACCCCATGATTGAAGAGGAAAAGTGTTAATTATAGGATGTGATGAACCATAGTTTCCCACATGTTTTTAGGGTGGGAAAAAGAAAACTTTGAGCGTGAAGTTTCTTAATGGGAAAATTTTGTAATGACCCAGAAACTCATTAATAAATTTTTTTCTTGATCTAATTAAATGTCTTATTATGTGGAATAGTTATATAAAATATGTACATATTTGATTTTATGTTTTTAGATTTTAAAATTCCATCATGAATTGTGACCATTTCTAATATAGTCGTTAAACAGTGATCACATGATTAGTAAAAATGTAGGGCTTTAACAAATCCAATTTACTCAGACAAAGGAAGCGATGACCTCATCCAGTAGAATTTCTCTATATGAAGACCATTTTTCAGAGCTCAGAAAAGAGATGGATTCATTGGGTGTTTCTCATGAACAAGCCCAAGATGAGCTTCAACGCATTAAGCTGAAACAGAACCACCTACAGGATAATTGGAAGTTGATAGAGATTACCAACTGAGCGATGTTATTCGAGCCACCCCAAGAGTCTGTCACCATCACACAACCTACCCTTCGGTCTCATGTGGGTGTTATAATAGGTTATGTAATGATACCCATCATCATTTTTTTCTATATAATATACTTTCAGTTTGTTATTGTTACTTTTTAAATATTGTTTTAGTGAAAAAACAGTAGTTAATTAAGAAATTTATTTTAAAGAATTAATGTATTTTTGAATAAAATAATATTTTAATTAAATATTATAACTAAAGAACTTTTTATAAAATATAAATGACTATATAATTATTATGAATACGATTGTGATTTTAATTATGCATTGAAATCAATTTTCGTCAAAACACATGATTTTTCGATAAATGTAGGGTTATATTTTAAAAGTAAAAATTCATATATTAAGAAAATTATTTAGATAGATTGAATATTATTTTTGGAATCAGGACGTCTAAATTATCAAACGATGAAATTTTCATAATTTTTAGAGAAAGCCTAATTTTTGGGTAAAAATTAAAAACTTTTCAAATATATAATCTGTTTTATGATATCATATTGAACCAATAGTGTTGTAATAAAATATTATAAACCTTTTTTTGAAGAATATATGTTTTAATAATAAAATAATTTTTTTAGCTTTGTTTGATTTATTTTACAATGCTTCAGTGGACCCTTCATGGCATATAAATCATCTTGAATTTTTAAATTGATTTCATTGAGAGTGTGACTCACCTCCACCTAAGAAACCCTATTTTTTTATGATTTTCTTCCATTGGCCGTATAGAATCAAGTTTTTCAATCCCCTAGTTCTAAAACAATGGGAAAAACCATGTATTGATTTGAGATTTTGATTAGTTTAATGTTTGGTGTCCCAAACCTAAATAATAAAGAATTCTCTATCATTCCATATATAACCCCACCCGAGCTCTTATTTCCTCTTTAATCAAAGACTTTGGATTTAGTCCAACCTCTGACCTCCAATCTGTATAATCCTCCCAATGTACCCCAACCTCCCATGAAGCCTCTCTCAAACCCCTCCCAAGCCTTTGGGGTCACACTTCCATGTAAGGGAGTCCTTTGTTTCTCATTTTATCCATGTTTCATAATATTGTTATTAACTTTTATATTCAATTATTAATGTTTGGGAATGATTCTTCACCTCCAACATACATCCCTATTTTTGTTTTAAAGATGATAGACCACTTTTATCTATCATTAAAGCCTCCCATGTACACCTGTTATCATGCCAAAATTCCTTAAGGAATTTATATATCCTCATTTACATTCATGCAATTATTTTTTATTAAGAATCCATGTTCTATTACATATGTTAGTGCATGTATCTATATGAACCCTTTACAGTCCATTTTATGTAAATATCATGAGACACCATTTTCTCTCACATCAACCATTTTTATGTTGTCTTCTATTATGCCGTTATGCTACCGAAATTACACAGTTGTTTTCCAAACCAAAATCATTGTATAGTGAATACCATACCAATTTCTCAATAAATTGAATTAAAAATTATTGACATTATATTATTGATGTAAGAGTTTCATATATTAATTCCACATTACTTTACCGTGTAATAAATTATGATGTTTAAAGAATCTATGTTTTATGATCTTGTGGAACACATATGCATGAAATGAAATGTTTAAGAAGGGTCTGCCCTAATAGCGATCCAATGCATTGGGTAATTATTAGTATCATGATACCTTAAGTGAAATGAGGGTTTAGTCATGCTAATTCATGTTAAATTAGGGTTTACTCATACTCTATTTTTAATGATCCTTGGATAAGTTTAATACCCTATTAATTGTTGTTGCCACATTTCCTTATTGTGATAATCATGCATTATTATGCCTTTATGTTCAAGGTTCATTTATGCCCCATTGATACACCTATTTCCAACATTTTTTTGTATTCTTCATGTTAGGCCTTATTTAATCCATTAATGTGATTTATAACTCACCCTTTTCTTATGAATGTCCTCAAGTCATATCATGCAATGCTAAGTACCAGGGAATGTAGTGGTCATGTAAAAGAATTTTTCATTAAAGATGTCATGTTTCATGTTTTAAGTCATTATGTAATGTTCTTAATCCATAAAGACGCTAGAACGGTTGATTTTACATGTTGTATCAAGTAAAGAGTTTATGTAATAAATCATGTTTGTGTGTGTAATAAAGAGTGGTTATGTTATGTTGTTTCTATTTTATTTTCCATGATTCAACAATCATATCACCACATGAATTCATTAAAAATAATCACCAAAATTATAAACCTAAAAAAAATACTAATAAATTAAATTTAAAATGGAATTTTCATAATTGGAATAATAAATACATCAATAACATGTTAATAATTTTATTATACCATTCTATTTACAGAAATTAACAGTTACAACAACATTTTCCACAATAAAATTAATCACATTATTTCATCATTAATTATAGAAAGAGATTCATATCATGAAAATAAAATTATCATTATCCGAACAATATAAAATCTAACTCCTTCATTATTATAACATAAAAAACATATTTATTATCTGAAATAATTAAAAAACCAACCATGTAAACTAAAAATCTATCAAATTATACAATATCCCATCATTACTTCACATTATTCTTAATACAAATCATACATTCCATGAAATATCATTTAATCTAAAAAGATTATTTTTCACACATTTTCATATTTACATGAATCATTTACAATATTCTATATCACTATTCATTTTTAAATCATTACAAACACATTACACTATATTTCTTTAAAGGATTTATGAAAATCCCAAAACAAAATAAATAAAATTCTACACAATAAAATCATCATCTGATTTAACAAGGTTTTTATTTAATTATACATACCCTAGAAATCAATTTATTAACATTATATTAGAATATAACAAGAAATAATTGAACAATATTTCAACCAATCCAAAATACACACATGATTACATGTACAGTTTACCTCTTTAATAATTATAATTAAATGTATAGTTTTCCATGATTTTCTTCATTTTATAAACATTCAATTAAATAATAATATTTTTTAAGAAACAAATAAATAATTTTTTTATTAAAAATACGCCTTTTTATTTGACCAAATTATACATGTATTTAATTCACCACATCTGTTTAATCATTATATTCCACCTCTATATTTCAATAATAAATGTTTCCCTATGTTAATTGAAATTAAACACATGAACATCATTCATTAAATATTACATCAATGTTCCTCATCAATTCGTGATTTTATCCATTTATTAATTTCTGATGTTCTATATATTATATTTCTTTTTATTAAATAATTCATATTACCTTATCAGAGTGAAATAAATAGTGACAACAACATAAAAATGTAAAAAAATAATAATTTTAATCAATAAATTGATTATTAATATTCTATCCATGGAAGTAAAAAATGGATTATTAAAAAATCAATTATTAAAAAAATTATATATTTATTAAATTATCCGGGAAACAATATTTTTGGTTGAATGAGAGCCCTAGCAAATAGAAACGTCTCCCTTACTAAATATAATCACGATTACAAAATTCTAATAGAAAAATTTTTAAAATAAAAATTTTTCAAAAAAGGATGAATCTCATTAAGAACCCTTCTTCTCCATACGAACTTAGGAGTAGTGTCACATTTGTAAGAAATCCCATCAACTAGATTATTCACATCATGGTATGTATGTTTGATAAGATAATTCATGGACAAAATGAAATCTGTGAACATTCTCCATCATGAAGTAAATTTTAATGGCATGTGAATGATACTATTTTTTATAGATTGAACAACACTAGTGGAGTGGAATTCAAGCCAAAAATTTGGATATCTTTATATCTTTGTAAAATCAACCAATTTGTTGATAATTATAATTTCAAAATAATTTTTTTTGATACAACTATTAATATAAACTCATCAAGTTTTTTCACAAAAATAATTCCTTAAAATCCCTCCATTACCATAAGGACATGGAATTCCTCTTAATAAAACATCTATGATACATTTAATATTTCCCATGAAAAGTGGAATCCACTTGAATTATATGTTTGCAAAAGGATTTCTATAATTCCCTATAATACTGTAATCTTAAAGTATAGAAAAATCATGAATTGAATTATAACATTACTAATTTTGTCCATAATTTTAATATTTTTCAATAGAGAAAATATGGGCCGAAGATGAATGAATGTGGAAAGTATCATCCTAATGAATCATTTTATTCTAATGTATTCTAATATAATGAATAATTTCAAAGATAGACACGAGAAGGTGGTTATTTGGCTATTGGGAAAGAGAGATTGAAATATAATCAAGTAGGTGATCTTGAATATTATAGGTGATAGGAATACTAATTTCATATCAATCCGAAATTATGGTCTATTGGGAAGCAGCAATATCACATCCTAATAAGAGAAAATCAATTTCCAGTCTATGCTGATGATATATTGAAAATGTTAAAGAAATACTAATAATAAAACACAACAAAAAATCATCCATAGGTTTCCTATAATGAATGAGTCTCTAAGAAATAGAGAATTTGGGTCGTAAAATAATGCTTCTTCTAAAATTAATAGTCTAGTTGTTGGAATTCCCCTACATGGTCTCATGATAAAAAATATTTTTATTAAGGAAACCCATTAGAGAAAAGTTCCCAAACAAGTTTATCAACATCATTCATGAAATTATAGTTTCAAAAAAGATCCTTAACATGAATAAGATGCATACCCTGGGATATTTACAATTACACATTTATTGAATAACTTATGTCAAAAAAAGTATTGTTAATGGAAATATAATTGAAAATTTGCATACCTTTTCAATTATCCAGAAAAATATTTAATGATGAGTCCCTTCTAGGTAACCAGATATTATTAACAATGATTATGGAAAATGAGTTCTGAAGAGAAAGAAAAATAGAACAATATGGGAAATTTGAGTTCTAATATTTAATCCTACTAAAAAATATGGATCATAAAAATGAAACAAAATGAAAAATCTCATTGATAAGTCTCCACATGAAGTTAAACTAAATAGATTCATTGAATTTAAAAATATTTTTAATATCAATACCACCATAATTAATTTGTGTATAAAATTTAATCCAATGAATCATAACATATTTTCATTGATGAATTCATCCAATCCAAAAAATGGTTTTACTAGATGAATTAATACTCATAATAAGATCTTATGGCCATGATTAAACCCTAAAGGTATAAAAATTTGAGACAGTATTGCATTTAAAAATGATAACCCTCACATCAATTTATAGTGTCTTTATCTTCTAGGAATCCATTTTCATTTTGAATGGGATTAAATGTTGATATATATTACCCACAAGCAGTTTCCCCACACCATGAGAACACGAAGATAAATAAAATTAAACATTCCTTCTCTTATTAGTAAATAATCAATGATACAAACTTTTTTTTGTGGGAGAGGCATTTTTTCCAAAATATAAGAAATATTTATTCACAAATTTCTCATACCCTTACAGTATCTCATATTAAAGGTGGGTTTATTTAATATTATTGAAATTTATGTTGTCACCTTGATTGATAATAATGATTTTATCAATACATAATAAGTTTGTATGATTATTAGGGCTTCTTGAACTTTGAGGGATTTGAGAATATTATCATTTTCTATATTGGTATGTAGTCTAGTTGGGTAATATTCGTTAATAGAGAATATGAAGGTCAATATAGGATCACATTTCCTAAAACATATTCTACATGTAATTTATCCCTTATGAGATCCATTTATAAAAAATGATATATGTTATAACATAGGATAGTTTTTTTCTCATTTATAAAGATTCCATCATATCCAAAATTTCATAATACCATACCGATGATACCCCAGTCTAATGTATCAAAATTTACATTATCTTCAAGCTAGAAAATAATTTCACCCACTTAGGTTGGCTTCTTGAGAATAATTATGTATTAAAGAAAAGTAATAAAGAAATGTTGAAGAGTTATGTCTTTGTTAAAACCAAACTATTTTAGGGAAACAATTTTTTTTCAATACAATATAACTTATAAGAATGAATTTTAACATTGAATTTATAAATGGTGTTAAGAAGATCCACATGTATACAATGCTGGATATCATTTTTATTCACCAAAATGTTAATTAGTGCTTGAAATTTATCATTAATTTCATGTGTAAGCTATACACCCTTTAATAAATTAATAACAATATTAAAAACAGCAAAATGAATAATATCTCAATAATACTAAAAAAATAATTATCAAATCCATCAAATCTAGGAGATCTTCTTTAATTTAAAAAGAAAACATCATCCTTAACCTCAAATTCAAGGGGAATAGTTGTAAGATTTTATTTTTTCCCAACATTGATGAGTTTGTAAATAACATATTCTATAATATCAATACTATAATGGGATAATAAAAGGGTTTCATATTGACGAGAAAAAACATGGGCATCCAATTTCTGACATTAGTCAAGAATCACAACATTATCACCCAGAATAATTAGGGTTCAATTAATATTCTTGATTCTTTGATGTTAGTTAACAAAATTTGTTTTTATGACCTTACAAGTGTTTTTTGACTTTAAAAACATCAATTTTCATTCACATATTGAGTTTCAAAAGAGTATTGAGATCATGTATGATCACGTTCTCCAGATCATGACCTGCTGAAAAAATCGTCACTAGTGTCATACTCTAGAGTAATATAAATAAAATATTCAATATTAATGGAATTTTACTCTATATCAAATATGTTACCATGTCTCCAAATTTTAGATTTTTTCATAAGAACTATGTGATTATGAACCGAATATAAGGAATCATCCCTACAGTTTAAGGAGTTCCATGTGTCCCAAAGCACTTTTTTTAAATCAGTAAGCAACATAAGAGAATTATTAAATTTGAATCGGAAATGTGGTTTCATAAATATTGTAATATTATTTACCAAGATTAGATGGTGGTTGAAATTGATTCTTTCAAGATTATATCATGAAATAGAGACCATAATGTCATGGTCCACCTCATTAACAAAATCCAAATCTAGTCTATTGGCCACCACCTTACTTGGTTGATTAATATACCGAGAATATTTAGAACCTACTGTACTTAATTTTGGACATATATTATCCTCATTCTATTACCTACATTCTATGGATGAAATATTAGAACTAACCATGGCTAATTTCTCCTTTATGTTTAGAATAACATTTAAATCTCTAAAAAGAATCTAAGTATCATTCTTTAATATTCTTCGTTAAAATAAATTAAGTCAAATATTTTTTTTTTCTTGATATGAATTGTACGAAAAATTTAGATTAAAATGAGTTAATCCCAAAAAAATATAGATTAGTGTAATAATTTGTTATATAGAACTACTAAGAAAGAAACCATCCATTATAAAATGTAAAAAACCCCAAACCTATTTTACTTCATTATTAAAAGCATTAGTACAAACCATATTGAATTCCATCATGTCCGAAACATTTAACTTCTTAGAAAAAACCATATTGGGCTCAGAAAGTCAAAAAAGGATAGGATTGTTCCTATTAACCAAACTCTTAAGTGAGATATTTTTTGTAGGGTTGTCCAGGATCAGGAAATTTAAAAAAAATACTAATTTAAAGTTACATTTATAGTAATATCTCCCATTATTCATACACGTAGAGTTTTTTTCTTAATGATATTCTGATTTCAACATATTTTTTATCATCACTAAATTCCAAAATAAATTTCTTGGAATGATTTTCCATGTTTAAGAATCCCAAAACCATTTTTTTAGTAATGGATAAAAGACCATTGAACTTACACCCTATGTAAGACCCATGGAAATAGTGGATATAACATTTTCATTAGGCTTAAGACTGTCCAATTCATCTCACTTGTATGTATGATCAATAGATGTAGAAATATTATTCAATTTATCATAAAGTTGTGTATAATTCAAAAATAAACCATAACTACCTTTGAACTCATATATACATCTATCCCCTATAAGCCAATATTATTCATAAATAAATCATTTCTAACTTTTACCTAAGTGAGAATCATACCACAAATAATTATTACTAAATATCTGAAATTCAATCAAAAACATGCCATGAAACATGGAATACTAAAACTATAATACTATACAAAAACCATTAAAGATAATTCATACAAATCCATGACTCTTGTTTTCTATATAACAAACTTCTCTTTATAATAATATTCTTGAATATAAATTCTTTGATACCATTTTCTAACATCTCACCCCGATGCAACTGTACCATGGAGTCATAATGCCAAAAGGCCTCATTTGAACTTCCCAATCACCATAGGTTTTTTAAAAATGATAGTTTTATAAGAAAATAACTTAGTGAGATATTTAACCATTATTATACAATCACATTGAAATAATTTGAAATTAAGAAAGAAAAAAATAAGAAATAGTAGAACATATCAACATCAATTTTTCTTGATTGAAATAGTTTCTCTAAATCCCCATAAAATTCATATATCCAAATTGTAATCAACATTAAATTCTATATGATGAAATAAATAAGAAAACTAAAATTGACTATAATAATAAAATTTCCATGATTACTTCACAAGTCACTGATAAGACATGAACAAACTATAAAATGTCTCCCCAAAAAACTCCCAACTATTGATGCCACTTTATTTTAGTTAAAATTCATGCACATTGTTTGTATCTACCGGAGGTGTGAATATATAGTACATTTATCTATAATCCAGAACAGAAACCACTAAAACCCATTCCACATCATGTATTGTATATGTGAAATTATTTTAAAGGTAAAATGATACAATTTCTATCATCATAATAAGTAAAATAGTAGGTGTATGAAATTTAACCAAATAAGCCTTACTTGTTGAGGCCATGTTTGGGACCTATATATTAAAAAACAATCTAATATATCCTCATAAAAACCATGAATTTCATATGACCTATTTTGTACATGACACACTCACATGTGGAAACTCAGGGCCCTTAACATAATATTCTAGAATCCCCTCATGTCCAACCATGTTATGCCATTGTATATTATTTATCTATACACATATGAAAAAATAATTTCATATAATTGAAAACCACATCATACCCTATCAAAACACATAATCATGTAACCATAATCATGGACCAGGTATAACATATCTTGTTTAGTGATAATGAGAAAATATCACATGAATTTCAATATATCAGAACTAATTTACCCACAAAGAATTATAATTTTATTACTCAAACACATGGAAAAGACACACTAAATAATCAAAAAAATATGAAAAATATAAATTTAACGATAAAAGCTATATGCATATAAACAAACAAAAAATATTTTTGTTCATCATGAACTACATTTTCAGTTAATTAATTTTAGTCACCCATATCCCTTTTCCATCCTCACTAATACACATTAAAAAATAATATATAGCACACATATACATACCATAAGCCACATTTTAATTCAACATAAGTTGGATACTTACATAGACTCTGCGATGAAATTATTTGCCCTTTTTACAACACTTATATTAACATCAAAAATAATTTTCAACTTATAATATACTCACTAAAACTCATATATTTCTTAAAAAAAGTAAATAATATACATTCAAAGAACATTCCACATTCAAGAGGCGAGTTTATCCCCGTTTTAAAATTATTTTTCCACAAAAAAAACATATTATTAACTATAAAATTTTAATAATTTAATTAAAAAAAATCCATAAAGATTATTACAAACTGTATAAAAAATCCAACAGTCATTATAAGATTTTGCATAGAAATAGTTATCAATTAAAACATAAATATACCATTTATAACATTATTTTTTGATAACTTTAACCAACTTTTAGTCATTTCATTAAATGTTTCATCTATTCCATAAGTAATCTAGACAATCTCTATGTTATTTCACAAATTTTACAAAGGTGAAAAACATTTTTAGCACTTAATTCACCCCTCTAACACCATAATATTTTCAATAAATATCAACAAAAACACAATTTTAATCACCTACCTCCTTATTTTTTATAAAACCACAGTTATAGACTTGAAATACACAAAATATATCAATTAAAGAAGTAAGAAAACAATAAATACCATTTTTTAATTTTTCCATGATGGAATGAAAGAAAACTAGAACTTATTCATCAAAAAAATTTATAACAACTAGCATTTCCTCAACACATCAATGAAATACTAAATAATAAATTTTTATATCCAATTTATCCTCTTAAATTCCAACACTAAATGTTAATGTTAATTAATTAATTAATTTACAAAAAATCCCCATTAAACCAACACATTAATCATGAAATCACATTCATATAGTAGTTAAATAGATCATTAAGATTTTATTGTTTAATATTATCCTAGGTAATATTATTTCACTTCGATCTAACTAATATTCACATAAAATAATTCTATCCAAAATATAATATTTTTTTATGTAACGAAAATATTATATACAGTCAAAAATTTAAAAATATAAATTCTAGATGATAACTTCTAGATATTATATGATGATTACACATAATTAAATAAATCCACAGGGAAATATTATCATATGAATGTAAAGCTGAAACAAGTAAAGAATCCTACTTTTTTTATTAATATATAGAATAATAATTTAATTCCTTTAAAAGAATACCTAAATGAAAGATTTTACTCAATCATATTAATATGACACCATAAATATCATATCATTTAGATCAATATGAGATAATATTTTGATAAATAATATTATAGTATTTTAAAAAGATGACATATAATAGAAGAGGTAGGGATTGGGAGTGAGAGAGAGAGCTCTCCCACATTAACTGTTCACGTATGGCTTGCCCCTATTTATTCATAAACAAATTTTTTACCATTAATTTTCATACTTTTTTTTCTTAAGAACTATATTTTTTTTCTATAAAATACTATTTTACCTTCAATTAATTTTAATTTATATCATAGTATGCTTCAATTTATCTTTATGTGTGATCCCTCACCTCATGTTGCCCCTCACATAATATTCCATAACCAATTCTCCAAGAGTTATCATATCATTGACCTAATCCAATTTTCCCACATAAACGTTTGGATTATATTATGGAATGTTTAAAATCCCTCTACCCATTATTCCCCCATCAAGATATATAACTTGGTTTGCCTCACCCTTCCACCTTACTCACTACCACTTTCACATATCCTATTCATAGACAAGAAGATATCCCATTCCCATGGACTCCTACTCTACAGTAAGCCTTGGATTACAATTCATAGTTTCACATTTTATTTCTAAATATTAAAACAAATATTTTATTAATACAACCAAAAGTAATGATCAATCTCATAAAAATAATAATAATAATAAAATTTATAGCCATTAACATCACAACCAACATTTCCAAGAAGAGAATTAAAATTATTATTTAAAATGTAAATTATACAAATTTTTCAATTAAAACTGTTAAAAAATGAAATTATAATTATAATTATAGGGGTTATTGAAATAATTATTTCTATTATGATATAAACTCAGATACCCTCTAAAACTAGTACATAGACTGGATCATCACATACTCGATGAGAGTTATTGATCCCCATGGACTAGTGATAAGAACCCAACCATCAAAAGTAACTAGAAGGAATTATTTCACTCATATAATGTGGGATAAAGAAATATGTATATAGTTGATAGGAATAAACAAAAAAATGTTTAAAATGTATATCTTAGAGAAAAAGGAACCAGAAGAAGAATCACCACTAAGAAGATGCTAAATAATCTATACAGTATATGTCAAATTGAAAATAACAACATAAACTAAAACAACTTCTGAAATAGATAGAATGGGAAAACACCCTCTATCTCACCACCAGAAATCAAGAAACTGCCGACAAAAACCTCAATACCTCATTGTGGAACAATTCCTTTCCCTATATCGAAAGACATAATAATTTATACACACTGTCAATGGGGTGTTCAAGGTGTGAGATAAATAGGCTAAGTCTGATACTAAATAAGTGATCTATATTTAGAATTTGTACAACAATCCTAACATGCAAAAAACTAAAGAAAAAAATGAATAATAATTAGTTAAATGTTTTTTATACATATTTAATTATAAATTAATCCTCCATTTTACACATTTACAAATAATTTAGATAAAATCTTTTCAAATTATATAACACATATCATGAATTAAAACCTAATCATGTATCTCATATCATATCAAATATAAATTATTACAGAAAAACATAGGTAACATCACATCATGGACCACTTGTGATCAGTCTATGTAGAACACTTATAAAAATCCATTTAAAAAAACATGAATTGAGTCTCTAGATATTTGTATCAAATATAGATATAATAGGAATACCCCATAAGTTTTACCTCCTGTAAAATTTGACAAGTCCCAAAAAATGGGTATAAGTAAAACCCCTCCCCCAACAATTTCAATGAGAAAGGCCTATTACTACACCTCCCATCTAGGTACCTATGGATTCCTATAAGATACATTTTCTAAAATATTTCACCAATACTAGGATTTGAAAACCAAATCATAAATACATTATATATTTCTTTTAAAATACCTTATATTTTACCAAAACAACGGGAAACCATATTTTCTAAAAAAACCACTTCAAAACATAAAATTTAGTCATCCCAGTTAATTTTTAAAATAATTTAAAAATATAGGGAAATATTGTTCATCCATAATTAAACAGATAAAGAACCACTTTCCACAAAATTATGCCACACCATCATGTAAAAGGATACAAGGACCTGGACGAATAAATAGAAATCAACAGAGGACCAAAAATCAATTATTACATCTCGTAATGAATTTAATAAAATATGGTATGTAGATAATTTTAACACAATATTTACCTCAACAATCTCACAAGACACAACTCAACTAACATTGGGTTTATCCTTTGGAGGAATATTGAACAAAAAATCATGAAATGAATAGGAGAATCAATACCACAAAACTGACTGATTTGGAAATGTATGGAAGTGGTGCATATGTGACCAACGAGAATGAATAATCCTAAATATCACATACTTATAGAGAATCATTGAAACTGTGTTGATGATCAATCACATAATGAAATAATCCCAAAGAATATGAGGTCAATCAAATTCTAGGACAACTCTTAGGTTTCATGTGAGGAAGATATATTTGAATGAATCAAAAATAATGTGTTCGTCACATAAATACTTTATGACAAAAGAATATACAGAATTTTAATCATGAGTTTATGAAATAAAATAAAAAATTAATATACACATAATAAAGTTATACCTTATTTAAAAAATGTCGATCAATATTTTCATGACATGAACTAGCCATAAGACATGTTGTGATTTACCAACTATGGATTCCACTAATTGTCCCCCAAGCCTGGTTGGAAAAAAAGACTCACACACATATCCCCAAATGAAAGAGTCTTCCACCTTGCAGTGATGGACTTCTGTGTGTACGTGGGGAGACTATGGCCTCATTACCATTGTTTAACATAGCTACTGAATAATAAACACAGATAAATAGAAGAATTAGAATAAACTGATGTCTTAGGAAAATAAAAATATATAAAAATAATACAATTGGTGAAATATATATAAATATACAGAAGGTATATATGATATACATCATGTCAATATAAATTTTTTAAACATGGATATAGGGTAAAAACAAATATTCTATACCAATGTAATAAAAAAGAACCAAAAACTATCTCAAGAACCCTGATCTTCTTCTCTGTCTTCTACTACTGACTCCATCAAAAACCAAGAAAACTATCAAGTACCTGAATCTGGATACTTCCCTTTGAAAAAAAATTCAAAGATATCATCTACATGGGTTCCAATGGAGGATCATATAGGGTCTGAGATAAAAATAAGTATGCCACCACCAACGGTTCCAATAACATAACATAAGTTTAATATTAATTGAAACATTGAGCATGCACATTTTTATTAAAGTAAATAAGTATTATAATGTAAATATTCAAGTACCTACATCAGACCTCGACTGATGGTTTAATATTTCACCAGTTAATTTAATAATTAAATTATAGTCTATATATTTTAGTCGCGTTTAGCATATGCAGTACAGACATCACCTCATGGTTATAATAGATAATGTGGCATGATATATCAATGAAACCTGTATTCATATTAATAATGAACGGGTTATAAGAAAATTGCCATGGAAACCAAGACCTCATGGATCGCCAAATCAAAAGTAACAACAAAATATCTATGGGTATGTTTATAATATGAGGAGCATTTCTAAGGCATTTCACAATATTATGATATAACTATGTACTTTTAATATATTCTATGTAAAATAGGATAATCTATGGTTGGGTCTAATGCCGTATCCAAGGAACCTCATGTACGTAGAAGACATGATGGATGTAGGGATTATATCCAAGGTATCTTAAAAAAGTAAAAGAGGGATCATGTTTTTTCATACTGGGAATCCACTAATAGTCAAGGATCAAGATCCACGGTGGGCCTCAACCATAGAAGCCAACATATTTGAATTGAAGTACTATTCAAGAGTGCTCATGGAATTCACTAGATAATTAAAAATAGAACTCGATTCTGACCAATTCCTATGATTATGTCTTGTTCCATACGTATTATACTTATAACCACCTTTCATTTGATTAATTTAATAAGTTTGTACATGCGATGGTCATACCATTTAAAGAGTGTGATTTGTTCAATCCATTCATTTCATTATTGGGACAAGGACTAGGGGTGTGTAACCATTTCATTATCTTTGTATAAGACATAATAAATTCATTAGGTTCATTCTAATACCTTTTATAATCAGTGGTATAGGGTGCCATATATATACAAAAAACATTCATTTACATTTAATATGGAATATCATATACATAGTACACCTTCCAAATAAATTTTAATTTTTTTTATCAATTTGAAGGATGTAACATTGGTAGGTTAAGTGGAAATATACATTGTGAAATTCATTCATCAATTAATAATTCAATTAAATAATGTCCATACCATTAGCATGGTCAATCCACACACCTGAGCGGCGGAGATAACTTGTCATAATCAACCCTTAATGCATAATTTCCACTAATAGTATAACATAGAAATCACCCTACTTGGTGAGGATGACATTGCAGACGTAACCACCAATATTGAATATATAAATGTAATGGTTCCTAGAAAATTATTCAAGCAACTATATGCAACACATATAAATTTCAGAAATGATTCCAAATAAAATCGGCATGCCCTGACTTCAATTTATAAAATGAAAAATCCAAATGAGTGAGTTATGAACCACATACCTTATACTCGTACATCTCTCAATATCCAGAATCATCATTTATTTTTTCCAGTAATGGATGATATCTAATGAAATGATCAATTCCCAGAAAATATTTAATAAGGCCCTATTCCAAAATATCACAAAATATCCAATGATAAATATTAAATATATCCAAAGGATTGATGGACTTGACGTCGTACTTCCATCATGACAGAGAGATTTGGAATCAGAGTCTGGATGGAGGAATAGTAGAAGGAACTGCCTAAGGGATCATCTGGTTCCTGTTATGTGAGAGACATGGGAGATGAAGTTTTATCCCAAAATATTGATTCCATGCCTCCTCTTTTTAAAAAATTATTTTTCATTTATATGATGCTTAAATGCATTACATGCTGTGTGATTCTATGGTTCATTATCCATGGAAATGACATTTACAATGACATGAATGGTTCTTCCCATCCCATTACACATCGTGTAATCGATACACATCCTGTATTCCAATTACACAACATGTAACTTGTTTCAAGTAATCCTATAGCCCCCTCCCTTCTCCTAAAAAACCATTCAACCTTCCCATGACATGGCATTAGGTTTTATGTAACAAAGAGAAATTTACAAAATCATAAGGCATATATTAAAAGGATCTATATTTGAAGGAAAAATCCTATTCTTGTAGTCTTCCACCTTTAAAGAAACTCATCCTTGAGTTCAATTTCCAAGGGTGGTGAAACACTATTTGAGAACAAATCCTACCACTAGGCATCTACATTGGACCCTAGTTCCTATCTCTCATCATTTACATGTTTGTGCTGTCATAACACTTAGACTAGAGATATATACCATCCTCGTAGAGAATTCGTAGTCTTTTCAATGAATTATATATGTTATATCTTAAATAAAATAGCAACAAATAGAAAAAATTTCTCATATTCAAGAGTATGAGTGGGGTCAGCCTGATAATGGTGAAGATGTGAGATGAGGAAATTCTAGGGCATGTAATGGAGCCTATGAGGTAGAATAAACCAATAGGATACTGGATCAACTCTTAATAAAATCTAAAATGACCCTACATAATGATTTGACAACTTACCTATCCATTGTATCCATCTTTGACCTATCTTGGGCAGTACCAATAAGAAAACAAAATCTCAAACCTCAATCTATAGAGGTCATAAATTATTAATGGCATGTGATTTGTGTCTTGACTAAGGGGTAGAAATATGATTCCTGATCAGATTAACCTTCTTTGATGTCTCCTATATGAGATAAAGACCTAGTATGGGTAACTCTCTTACTTTTATCTGGAATATGGGTGAAAAAAATGTCTTATCATACAAGGCCCCAAAAGGATCAATCTAAAATGCCTTCTAAATGATTTTATTCCAGGCGAGCTAGAAAAGATAGATATGCTTCTCCCAAGAACTGCTAAAATCAAGGATGCATTCTAAAACGATGTCCTCTAAAAATTGTTTCATCTATTCTTAATTTCCATTAGTCCAACGCTGAATATTCGGGCTTAGAATTACTTTCTTACCCATACCCTTCTGAAACTCTTGTTAAAACTATGATGTGAAACAAGATTCTCTATCAGAAATGAAAGTATGAGGCACCCTATGTATTCGTATGACCTCACAAACATACAATCCTCCCATCTCATCAAATGAGAATGTATCCAGGATTGAATGGAAGTGGGATACCTTCGTCAGTCAGCCAATGGATAGCCATACAACATCTCTACCATAAGACGACTACGGTAAGATTACTAAAAAGTCCATGGAATCTTCTTCCCATTTCCATTTCGGGACTATAAGAAGCTTTAAATATACAACATGTATTTGCTTCTCCCCCTTCACATGTTTGTAGGAGTAACACCTAGTGATAAAGCATGCTATTGGACATTTTAACCCATGCCACCAATACAAGAATCACATATCTCAATACATATTGAATATTCCTCGATGAACAACCAACTAAGAAGCATGTGAATCACTCATAAAATCTTCTATCTTAATTATAGGAACCCATAAATTTCCATGAATATGAAATCATTCATATTTTTCAATATACAAATCTGGAGGTGGGTTGTCTTTTGATATAATCTCATAGAGAACCAAGCCCTCCAAATCTGAAAATTTTCTTCTCATTACCTTATCAAGGATAGAATATGTAACTATCAAGGATGAGATAATGGAGTGATCATGAATTTCATGAAAATATAGAGAAATATTAGAGAGGTAGGACATTAATTTTAATTCATCGTTGTATTTTGGTATGTGTTATTCAAGAATTTTTTGACATGGTGCATCAAGTACTAAAATTCCTTTTCTTGGCATATAGGAAAGCTCAAAATTAAAGTACTGAATATGTTATACCCATATTAATATTATTATATTAATGTAATTCTTTATAATGATATATTTGATGATAATTTGGTTTTCATACACCAAAAATAACTCAACCATCATACAGTGACTCCAGCAATACAAGGCATAGACAAGTTTTTCTTGACCAGGGTACTGTGTCTGGTAATTTATTTCATGAGGAATCAACTACTGAGATCCATATTTAAAAACTCTATCATCCTGGATTAATAATTCAATACATCTGATGCCTCATGTATGATAGAACATTGTATAACCTCTTCCTATTTTTGAAAGAATCCGAATAAGTACAAGAAAAGCCTCTCTATTAGCTCCTAAAAGGATTTCTTGCACTCTTTTGACCACGAGAACATAAAACCATTCATTGTATGACCGGTAGGATGTACAAAAATGTGTGATAAGTCATATATGAAATTAATATAATATCCATCCATCCCTAAGTGACTTTTTATATCAAACATAGTGTTGGGATTCTCCTAGGAAACCATAACACTCACCTTCTCTCAGTCAACAGATACTCCAAATTATAAAATTATATGACCAAATATGTGAAATTGTTTGATGCATAATTGGAACATAGAAATATTGGCATAATGTTGAATATCTCTTAGTGAAACCAGAGTGATATCAGGGTGTTTATAATTGTCACTACATGAGTGAGAATACACTAGTATATGGTTCCAATAGACCATGACCAAAGAGTCTACATATTGAAAGAAAAAAACTATCAATTAGAGCTATGAAAATGGAAAACATGTTACTAAGACCTAATAACATAATGAGGTTATCATACAAAACATACATGCTATGAAAATTCATATGAGGTATTTCTCATGGCCTGAATCGCACTTGATGATTTCCCAATATCATGTTGAACTTTAAAAACACTCTAGAACCTTGAAGATGATCATAGTGATCATCAGTTCAATGTAGTAGATACCAATTCTTGAACATAAATAAGTTCAACTATCTATAATTCATGCATTGATGAGGGATCCCATCATCCTTCTTATTGAAAAGAATGGGTAAACCCCTAGTTGATGAGATAGGCTATAAAAAACATTAGCCTCTAAATCCTATAACTATATCTTGAGCTCCATGATCTTAGTAGGATCCACCCATTATAGAGGAATGAAACATGAATCTTATCATAGAACAAGATAAATTTTAAACACTACCTCACACATTGGAGGTAATCCCACAAATTCAGTGAAAAAAACATCCCTGTAACGATCTAATATTAGAGGGAATTCAACCTAATTTAAACAATGATCCTCCATGAAGAGATTATCAATATGAGTGCTCACTCCACCTATCCCTTGATTATCTTATCATTCCTTCCAAGACTATACATCCCACCCACCCTTTCATAATTAACATCTTCCCTATTGTGATGTAAATGACACACTATGGTGATACAAGTCTACAAAGTAATGATACATAATAAACCAATCAATTATGAGAATCGAATTGGATCTCATCATCTCAAGAATAATGATTTCCTATAACAAAAGGTAACTTATTACATCAATGGGATAGTCCCTACTCTAGCATATACCCTCTAACAATATTCCCAACTGTTTATCCATGGTCTTTACACAGAGTAATACTTTACTTCTAGTGTCATAAATTCTATGAAAGGTAATGAGATGAAGGATTTTGAAGCACCTATTTAAAATAAATAGATACTCTAGTTCAGACTATTAGAATAGTGCCTCATAATTTTGATGGTCCTATATCCTATTCCTTAAGGTATCTTCTATAAATCATGCAAATGATTTGATCAATAGACCAGTGAAACAGCTAGACTACCCTGATCTAAACACTAAAAATTGGACTACTAGTGATTTGTAGTATAACTATCATGGAATCAAAATCGTCTTTGGCTAGTCTATCCAGTGTACTCCAACTCTCCACCTCGCACAGTATTAAAGAACCTCCCCTAATAAAGGATATGGGGAGTAAAATATTCCAATAGAATATGATGTAAATGTCCAAAATAATATATGAAGATACCACATAGCGTATCAAGACCGACACTCTTGAGGGTCTCTATCATACTGAGGCTTTATATTCCCATGTCCACCACACTACTGACACACCATTGGGCTACTAGTATGAGTAATATAGCTGTCACTACCACAAATAGAAATGTTGATGGATCACTTTATACTACTAGAGAAACTACTGGAAAACCCTAGCACTAGTCTTCTATGCCCAGTGTTGTCACATTCCCTCCAGTTGTGATCAGTTATAAGAGATTGATTATCTGTTCCAGATAATTTAGGTTGGAAAATTTATTCAGCTAAGTATGGATGGAATACAAGAGCCCATCCTCGAAGCATTCAACACTTGAAAGTTAACCACCATCTAGAAGAATTGTAAATAATTACGACATAGTGAAATGAATAGAATATTCCATATTTGACATATAGCCCAACTAGATATGTATCAAATCTTGGGCTCTATCATCTCTCAATATTTTAGGAAATAACTGATTATAGAATGTTGTCTAGAAAACATCCCGTACCATGCCCTGATGGAGGCTATCATGGGTTATTAAATCCCAACAGTACATGGAATAGTAACACATCATGTAATATTCCTATTTAATCCTCCATTTTAGAGGCATCTCTTGATTCTCACAAATTAAAAGGGTGGACTCTAGCAATGACTTAGCAGCCTGTGGGCTGCCTGTAACATTTGGATGTTTTTATGAAATATTTTCATTAAACAATTATTATTCTTTATTATCCTTCTTTGCACACAATCATGATTTTAAAAGAACCATGAGCTTCCCATTGTTATAAAATTTTCATTATATCCTAGCCATTAGGTTAGTGGGAATAATTATAACTAACTTAAAAAAATTCATTATGAATTCATTGGCTATCACTTATTTTTTAAAAATATAAATCAATTAGATATAGTTGTATTTTTTTAGTGAAATACATTTGGTAATTAAATAAATGAGATATATCTATGTTATATAATTGAAAAAAATAATTTTTATATTCATTTGATTGATATTTTAGTTATAGGGTATGAACAAAACACTATTTTATGTAAAAAACCCAATTTTTTAAAAGGTTAATTTTACACCATTGAATTGTGAACACCTTTTAAATTAATATTTTCTCACATTGATAAAATCTTTAAGAAAACATAAATATTAAATTTTTTAGTGGGATATAAACATATACATTGGATGAATTTATGATATTTTTATGATAACTTTCATGTTTTGAGGAATAGTAAAAATACACTAACTTATAATTGAAAATATGTTCTTCATTAAAATAATATATAGGGTTAAATTATATTATTGAATGGTTTCAATGTATAAATAGAATATATTTTTAACAATTAATATAATTTTTGTCATTGTAATTAATTATACATTACCTTAATATATAAAAAAATTTCAATCTTTTCCAATATTTTATATTTTAAATCTCGGCTTCTCATTTCAGCAACGAAATTCATTTCAAATTAATTACTGAAAATTATATGTTTTTAATATTTAAAAATTTATTACATATTTAAAATAAGTTGGTCCAAATTATGTCAATATAATTATTATATTTTTGGGCAATGTGAATAGTAACTTCGGTAAATTTTAACAACACGATAAAAGTTTAAATCAGGTAATTAAAGGTAAAAATAATGTTATAAAATTACCCTATAACTTTTCCTCATATAATTGGATTATTATAATTTTATATAAAACATACTCATGTCAAAATGGTATCCATTAGAACCCATTTGGATAATAATAGAACATTTAATTTATTTTATTTAAAGAAAAGTGAAATATGTCTCACTCAAACATTATTAATCAAATTTTTTTTAGTATAAGGTTATATAGAAGATAAAATCTATTATATATAATAATATGAAAGCTAATTTTTTATTTATCATGAAAATTTATTTTTATATTTTAGGAAATAAATAATTAACATTAAGACTAATACTTAGTTGATGAAAAATTAATTAATTGATGAGAAATCAATAATTCAATTTTTATTAAAATATTAATAACCATAAAAAGGCCCAAATGCTTTACCAAACCATATTGAGCAACAATATATCAACCATAATCATACAAGGATTGACTTATTGACCATTTGAAGGCTTCTAGAAGAGATTATGACACTTATGTTATTTTATTTAATCTGAAGAAGCATTTTCCACATTCATGTTTTAAAAGAGTTTATCATTTTAAATATTGGGGGTTTCTGAAGATAAAATCAAATGAAATAAATATTATGTAATATAATTGATTTATATTCAAAATTTATTTTTTTTGAACGTATATTCAAAAAATAATCATACAAAATAATTATGCAAAAATGAGGTAGTAATTTTTTATTAGTGAAGAGATAAAATAAATGATATTAAAAATATTTTAATATATATAATATTGGATAATTATTATGTCAAATGAATATTCTATATTATCTTGAACGTTTATGGATATAATATAATATTTGGATCAAGGTCCAATTCTTATTTTTATATTTTTTAAAATCCATGTAATAAATATTTTCAAAATTGACACTATTGATATTTTGTCTAAATAAGGTTTCCTTAAATTATATAAAAAACATATTTTTTTTGAATTGTATAAAAAAATTATGAAATTGCCGAAATTGTTATAAATTATTCATTTATTGTATAATTGACTTCAAATAGAAAAATATTTCACCCATTTAATATTGAAATATTTCTGACCCTAGTTAAAAATTAAATATAATAATATAGTATTAGTTAAAATAATTATGCTTAAATTGATAGAAAAAAATTTCGTAAAATTTATTAGTTGAGGGTACTACAACCTTATATAATCTCATCTTTTATATTGGGAAATTTTTGAGGTTTCTTATGTGAGATTTGGTTTTATTATAAATTAAAAATTTTATGTTTCCAAAAGTTCCCCTCACCTCAATTATACAAGGCCAATAATCCCTCAACTCCTCACGTAATATAGAGCCTTCAAGCTTGACCATCACCTACCCATTAACCTTAAAACCCTACCTAGATACATTATAGAGAACCTTTTATTCATTAAATTCCATCTCTATTTCTCTGAGAGGATATTTAGAGGAGGCATGTCGAAGAAGATGTAATATCATTTACCGATTATTTCAAACTTCTTTCTTATTATAAATCCACCTCATGAGTTGTTTCATTAAAAAGTAACAACTCTAGTAGTAATTATATACTAAGAGGTTATTATTATTATGAAAAAGTCATATTTTACCTCTTAACCCTCCAATAAAAAATGAAATCACCACGTGTGCGTACGTACGACTTACCTTCTCCATGTCGTGGTGTCATCTATTTTTTACCACCACCTTACATGGTAAAGTATAATGATGAAATTAATAAATATATATATGATTAATATAAAATTATATTTATCCTATGACACTATAAACCATACAATTTAGTAACATTAAACAATTATGGGAACGATATCATAGCTCTTATGTATGTACGATTTTCTGTCTCTACGGTGTCATTTGATTCCTTCTGCATAATCTTCATTCAAAAATAATAATATAATTGAATATAATGAATAAATATGATATGAATTATACTATTACCATGATTTATATGATATACATATATCCTACGATGAGGAATAATAACTTGTCTGACAAAACATGCAAAATAACATAAAGTAGTTGATGCATGAATAACAAGTAGCGATTAAATGTTACTAACAAAAGAATGAAAATATGATTAATTAAAGTTATCATAAAAATTATTATTATTATTGAATAAATTAGTAACATTATATAAATAATTATAAAGGGGTTTTGGGTGAATATGAAGCGTATCAGACCTAACGTAAGGGATAACATTACAAATCTCATTTTGATCGTAGATTGGTTATTCATAATTACTTACTGGAGTATATTTATAATCCACATCCAAGTTTCATAAATATATATTTTAGAAACAAATTATATCCTTCTATATTTTTACCCAATGATAATTTTTTACCAAATGGTATGAATGGAAAAAACTTTCATTTTTAGTATGTGGTATTTTTGACTTTTTTTTGACAAAAGTACAAGAAGAATGTTTTTTATCTTCTATGGAAAGAATGTATTTCTAAACGTTCTTAATGCCTTATTTCCTTTAAAAATACCCTAAAATATTAAAATTTAATTTTTAGATAAAAATATTTCTTCTAAAATTTTGTCTCATTCTGAGTAATGAAAACCTTTTTCCAGAAGAAAGGATATTTTCACCATGAATTAATTTAATGTGTTTTTTCAAAATTATTTTACATCTAAGATGAAACTCCTTAAATAGGTTTATATTTATAACCATGTTATTAAAATTATTTGGTTTTATTTATTATGTAATGAAATTAAGGAAATAAATTTGTTTTATATCAACTATTATGGATGGATTATTAAGAAACATATTTTCTTTAATGAGTTATGCTATGGTGAATGTTTTAATGTTTTTCTGACACATATAAAAATGGTTTCATTTTGAGATGGGTGCGACCTATATCTTCCATTACTGATTTAGGTAAATATTTATATCTCATGAGATATACATGACTGGAATGGAATGTATATCTAGATCAGTAATACTGGGATGGAATAAGGAGTGAACTCGGTTTAGTAATGGACATTGTCTTCTATGATGATATCAACAATGAGCCTTGGATAATATGAAATGATTTTATATACTATTTTATGTATTACACAAAATTTCATGTCTTATGTTATGACTATTAGGACTACATTTCACTATTATTATTCAACCCATCACATGATATAATGATCTTTTTTATGAAAGTTAATATTTTCAAATGTTATGTTCTTAGGATTATGATATGATTGATATTTCTCTCGTTTACCCTTCTAATAATTTGAGCTCTCAATTTAATATGTTACTTTTCCCCAGGTCTTGAAGATGGTTATTATATAACATATATAAAAAATGAGTATTGTAATTAAGAAAGAGGTAAGAGACAATATGGATTTTTTATGAACCAATTTTATATCTTTCCCATTTTCTAAAGACATTAAACCTATATGGTCCTTGCATGGTTTTTGTTATGCTATAAATATTATTCAATGAGGATGTAATATATATAGGAAAAGTATGGACTATTAATTTGGGTATTAGATCAAAGGTATATTTAACCAATGGAAACTAGGATGAGATAACCTTAGTAATAACACTATGGATATGTCAATGAATAATTTACAATCATATCCTTGTTTTTTGGAGATGTTCATGAAAAACATAGGATAAAAAATAATGTGTCCTAAAGTGAAATTATATTCTTGAATTTTGTGGGTTTCCTATTATGATTAGTGTTGCTCACACATTGATTCTTAGTTTTAGTCAATGTCTGGAACTCAAAGTAACCATATTAGCGATGAATGTGAAAGGAAATACAATGATTGTCCCCCTAAGCACCAAAATTTTATGAGATATGGAATGAAAAATCTTGTATCCTTGCTCACAAAACATTTCCAAACTATGAATCATGTTAGACTTATAAAGGAGAAATGGAGGGAGAAACATTATGTTGAATCATTCACGAGGTAGTGTCCACCTTCATTGAGCGGGTATTCGGGTCAATTAGTGGATGAATAATTTAGTAGTACCACTGAAATGATATTTAGAGTTCTAAAATGTTATGAATAAGATAATTTCATCTTAGTAGTATATCATTTGGAAGGTAAATATGATCCATGGTTGAATATTATCAAGAATAAGATGCAATGATATTAAATTGAGTCCATGGAATGGGTGCGTTCATGGACATATTTATCAATACGTACTTTCCTCATATTCTTTGAAAAAAGATTTATAAGGAATTCCATGAACATAAGAAAAAGGATGACGAATCCATTTTTAAATAGGAAGACAATTTTACAAGGCTTGTAAGGTAGGATTATACAATTACTATCCAACTTGGGATTAAAATTGATCTATTATTTAGTTGTTTAAAACCAAGTCTCGGAAAGGAATTAGAAATAAGCGACATCAATAGATATGAATAAATTATTTGATGTGCTCTCAAGGTCGATATGGAGATTGTATTACCTATCATTCATATGGGTATGATAAGAATAGAAAAATGGAATTCCAAGTAAAATCTAAAGACCACACTGAAAATAATATGAGTTTCTCTTATGCTCAATGTGTGTAGTGAAACGTGTAGGGAATTGTCTTAAAGGAATTATAAAATGATTTATGTGGGTTTCATCAAGAATTTGAATTCCGAAGTGATGGGAAAAATATGTCTAATGATGTGAACAAATAAAATGCTACATAGAGTTCAACTCCTACACTTAAATACTACAAGTAATAGAAAATGGGGCATTATTACAATCAATTCCCTAATATAAGGTTTTTTATGATGATAGATGTACACAAACTCTTAAGGCCAAAGATAATGTAAAGTCACATGCAATCATTATCAGTGAAGTGGAGTATGATAATAAAGTGGTGAAAGGTAAACATACTATTCACTCTAAACTATAAAATGTTTTATTTTATTTTGGATCCACCCACACTTTTATTTTTTAATAATTTTCAAAGGCTATCACAATATTACCTCAACAATTAGATGTTGAAATAGTTGTGAAAACTCCTAATTCCACAATGGTCATATCAAAAGCATATAATTCTTCTTCGGTTATGTTTTATGGGAAATTTCTTCCTAGAAATCTTGTAATCCTACCAATAGTGGAATTTGATCCTATTCTTTGCATAGATTGGATTTATCTATATGGATCTCAAATAAATTACCAATGAAGGGAAGTCACATTTCATATTCCTAATCAATCTATGATAATCTATATATTCATGGATGTATATAACCTTCCAGAAGAAATTTAGTCTATCTTAATGGTCTTAATTCATATAAATAAAGGTAATTATCTCAAGTGGTTGGGTAAAAAATCATGATCAATAATAAACCCATTGTATAAGAGTTTGATGATATCTTCCATAGTGAATTAGTATGTTTTCCACCAAATCTTGAAGTTGAGTTTTCAATAGAACTCCCACTGAGTGCTATGTCTATTTCAAATACACCTTATAAAATGGTACCTATTGAGTTGTATTAATTGATGAATAATCTCTAATAGATTATTGATAATGGATTAATATTCCTTAGTGCATCACCTTTGGGAGAACCTGTTCTTTTTTTAAGATGAAATATGGATCAATGAGACTATACATTGATTATCAAAAACATAACATGATCAACATCAAGTGAAAATATTATCTTCTTTGAAATAATGACATATTTGGGCAACTATGTGGAGCTCAATCCATTTCAAATATTGATATTTGTTGAGTATATCATCAATTAAGGGTAACAAACAAGGATATACCAAAGACGGCATTCATATAAGGTATGTACACTATGAATTTATATTGATTCCTTTTGGTTTTACTAATTACCCCACTCTCTTAATAGATCCAATGAATAGAGTCTTTATAGACTGTCTTGACCAATATTTGGTATTCATTATAGATGATAGTCTTGTTTATTCGATGATAATGGAATAACAAGAAGACCACATGAGAATTGAACAAAAGGCCATGAGAATGGATAATCGTAATATGAAACCTTCCAAGTGTTAAATTTGGTATCAGAATGTTTCATTTATGGGTCACATAATCTAAAGAGAATAGATATTTATGGATCCATCCAAAATATAAGTTATTATAAGTTGGTTGAAACAAAAATGGTAACTATGATATGAATTTTTCTTGTTTTGGCAGGATATTATCGATGTTTTGTGAATGCCTTTTTAGGATTATAAAATCTACTAACCATTTTTACTCAGAAAGGAGTTAAGTTATTTTAGATGAAGGAATCTGAAGAGAATTTGACAGATCAATAAAGAAGGATATCTAGTGCACCAGTTCTCATAGTTCCTTATAGTGGAGAAGGGTTTGTGATTTAATGTGATGCATCTAATAAGTGGTTGGGATGTGTTCTGATGAAAAATTATATGTTGATAGATTATTCCTCATAGTAGTTGAAAATTCAAGAGAAAAATTATACAACTCATGATTTAGAGTTGTTTGCAGTAATATTTTCATTAATGATATGGATGAATTATATTTATGGTGAAAGGTATGATATTTATAAGAATCATATATGTTTGAACTATATTTTCAAATATAAGGATCAGAATATGGGCCAAAGAATATGGTTAGAGTTGATTAAAGATTATGAATTATCTATACATTACCACAATGGGGAAAAGAAAAAGGTGGAAGATTCTTAGAGTTGACAAGACCATTCTCCGCTATCCCTAATGATGATAAAAAATATGCAATATTTATGGATTTTCAAAGGATGGATCTTGAAATTTTAATGGAAGGGGTGAAATATTACCTTTCTCAAATGAATTCTAAATAATCTTTAAATGTAAAGATTAAGGAGGCATAGAAAAAACATGTAGAGCTACAATAAAATGTGAGAAATGTTCTGGATTTCATCATTTATTGGGATCAAATAATAATTTTCAGGAACATGGATTTTATTCCTCCCATACCAGAATTAAAGAAGCTATTTTATGAGGCTCATAGTTCATCATTATCTATTCACCCTTGAAGCACATAGATATATATGGACCTAAAGGATTATTTCTATTGGGATGGAATGAAAATATATTTCATGGAATATGTCTCCAAATTCTTGGTTCACCATTAAGTTTTGGCCGAGGGACAAAACTCTAAGGGGCTATTACAACCATTACCCATATAAGAATGGAAATGAAAAAAAATAAAACAATAGTCTTTAGTGTCGGAAATCCCAAAACATCTAATGTTCATATTGTTATATGTGTTATAGTCGATCTCCATAAGAAGTTGGCACACTCATTTCTATTATAATGGATTTCTCTCTTGATCATATTTCCAAGATACATGTAATGGAAGTAGAAATATTTCACAGAGTACCACTTTCAATTATATATGATCGGTATCCGAGGTTTACATCAATGTTATAGAAAAATCTTCCGCATTTTCTAGATACATAGTTATGGCTCAAAACCTCTTATCATCCACAGATAGACAGTCTGTTTGAGAGGAAATTTCAATCTCCAGAAGACATGTTGAGAGCTTTCTCTTTTCATTTCAAAGGTGTTTGGGATCAATACCTACCTTTGGTTAAAATTTCGTACAACAATAAATTTCACTTCAGTATATAAATGTACCCTTATGAATCCCTCTATAGAAAGAAGTATCGAAATTAAACATTATGGGATGATGTTGGGGAAGGAAATATATTAGGTCCTGATCTTATTGATGAAATTTTAGAAAAAGATAGATCTATTCGAAAACACATAATATAATCTTAGAGTTGACAAAAAAAATATGATGAAACTGAAAAAAAGATCGATAGTTTGAAGTGGGTGATATGGTGTTTCTAGGAAAATATCTTGGGAATAGAGTAATGATATATGTAAAGTGGGGATAGATGAGCCATTTGTAAATATTTCCTTTTAAAATTATTTATCGTGTTGGGAAGTTAGATTACAGTTTGGAAGATCTAAAAAATATCTCTCTTTTTCATGATGTGTTCCATGAATCTATCATGGGAAATAATGTACTTGATACTTTACTTGTACTAAGCTCAGAATTCAAACTAATAGAGAAAGATCAATCTTATAAAACACAATTGATAGAGATTATAGATTGTAGTGAAACGATCTGTGAAACAAGACCACTTGCTTGGTTAATGTTTTATGGAGGAACCACCAATTAGAATAAGGTACATGGGAACATGGGGATATAATAAGGTAGAGTTATCCCCATCATTTTTCCCATGTGATGAATTCTGTGAGCAAAATTCAATTTTAGGGGGTAGAATGTAACACCCGGGTGGTTTTTATAAAATATTATCTATAATTTTTTTTATTATTCATTAGTTTACATTTCATGCAATTGGGAGTTTAAATAAAAAAAATATGACCTTATTTTAAAATTACCTTTATATAAAAGTCGTTAGATTAGTGGGAATATTTATTACTAGCATATGAAAATGCATTCTGAATTTAATTGCTATCGATTATTTATGAAAAATATAAATCAGTTATATATATTTATTTTTTAGTGCATTACATTTTGTAAAGAAATTAATGATGTGTATGTGTGTTATATAATTAATAAAATAATTTTAATATTCATTCAAATGGGTATTTTAATCATAGAGTATGAATAATAACTATATTTGATGTGTAAAAACTGATTTTTTTTAAAGGTTATTTTTACACCATTGAATGGAGAAACCCTTTTAAATTATTATTTTTACAAATTAATAATTTTTATATGAAAAAATTAAAAAAAATTAATGGGGATATAAAAATTTACATTGGATGTATTTCTAAAATTGTTCTGACAACTTTCATGATTTGAGGATTAGTAAATATACGCTACATTTTAATTGAAAATATATTTTTTCACAGAAATAATTTATATGAATAAATTGAATTATTAAATGTTTTAAAAGTATAAGTATAATATATATTATCATTTAATATAATTTATTCCATTTGAAATAATATTATAGTAAATTCAAATGTTAAAACATTTCAATATTTTGAAATATTTTTACTTTTAAAGCCAGATTTCTCATTTCAAAAAAAAAGGATTAATTCTTAATTAATTACTAAAACTTCTATGTTTTGAATTTTTAAAAATTTGATTCCATATTTCAAATAAATAGTTCAAAATTATGTAAATATATTTATTTTTTTGGGTAATATGAATACTCACTTTGCAAAAAAAAATTAACATGGTAAATAAGGTAAATCGAGTAATTTTCAGTATAAAAATATTATAAAATTACCCAATACATGCATTAATATAATAGGATGGTTATAATTTTCCATGAAACATAATTTTCTCAAAATGGTATCTATTTGAACACACTCGTATGAGAATATAACATTTAATTTATTTCTTTTATGGAAAACTGAAATCTGTCTCACACAAACAATAATAATTAAATTATTTTTAATATAGGTTTATACAGACGAAACAATAGATTATAACTACTAATATTTTATATAAAATATTTTTATTTATCATAAAAATTTATTTTTATTTTTTATTGAATAAATAATTACCTTAATTACTTAAACATGGATGATGAAAAAATTAATTAATTGATGAGAAATCAGTAATATAATTATTATTAAAATATTAATAACCATTAAATGGACGAAAAACATGACCAAAACTTATTGGTCGAGTATATCTCGACCATAATCATCCAATGGTCTACTTATTGACCATTTTGAGGCTTATAAAAGATAATATGACACTTAAATTATTTTACTTAATGTGAAGATAAATTTGGCACCTTCATGCTATAAAAAGTATATCATTTTTTTGTTTTAAAAAGATAAATTCAAATAAATGTATTCTTATTAATAATAATGGTTTTATATTCATCAAATTACTTTATTTTAATTTTTATTAATTAAATAATTATACTAAATTATTACATAAAACATGGGTATTAATTATTTTATTAATAAAGCGATCAAATAATTGTTATTAAAAAGTATTTTAATAAATAGTTTATGGGATAATAATTATTTAAAATGAATTTAATATATTAACTTTACCCAATTTGGATCTAATAAAATATTTTTATCTTGTTTCACTTCGTATTTTTATATTTCGAAAAATCTATGAAATAATTATTATCACAATTGCTCTATTAATATTTTGTCAAAATAAGGTTTTCCTAAATTATTTAATATTAATAAAACATTTTTAAAAAAATATGATAATTTTTAAATGGTATAAATGTTGTAATGTATTCATTTATGGGATAATTTATTTCAAATAAGAAAATAGTACACCCTTATAATATTGAAATATTTCATTCACTTGTTAAAAATTAAATAGAATAACTAAGAAGTAATTCAAATGAGAATGATTAAAAAAACATAAACACTTGTCTAATATTTATTGGATGATGATATTAGAAACATATATCATGTAATATTATAAATTGGGAAATTTTGGTGTTTTTATGGGGGTTTTGGTATTATTATAAATTAAAAAAATAGGTTTCCAAAAGTGCCCCTCTCTTGAATTATAAATGGGCACTTCCTACCTCAACTATTCACTTCATTTTAAGCCTTTAGGCTTGACCATACCCTGACCATTTCCCTTATGAACTTCTCTATAATCATTATGGATGTATTTTTCTTCATCAAATTCAAATTCTAATTCTATTTGAGGATATATAGAGGAGGCCTATTGAAGAAGTGGTAATATTAATTATCAATTCTTTCAAAATTCATTCTTATTCTACTTTCACCTCAGTAGTTATTTCATTATAAAGTAATAACTCAAGAAAATATTATATACTGAGATTTAATTATTATTATTATGAAGAAACCATATTCTGCCTTCTACCCATCCTATTAAAAATGTAATCAATACGTGTGCGTACGTATGACATACCGTCTCCATGTCGCGGTGTGATACGTTTTTCAACACCACGATACATGGATGGGTATAAAGATGGAATTAATAAATATCTATATAATTAATATAAAATTATATTGATTCTGAGATACTATAAAATATCTACTTCAATACCATTCAATAATTATGGGAACGATATCTTCTCTCAGGCGTACATACGGTTTACCATCTCCACAGTGCGATGAGATTTGTTCTACATAATCTTTATTAAATAATGATTATATAAATGAATTTAATGAATAAATATGATATATATTATACTGAGAACATGATATAAATGATTTAACTATAACCTAAAAATAGTAATATGATCTTATCAGACAAAACAGGGATAAGAACATTGAGAAGTTAAAACCTGAATAACAAGTTACAATGAAATGTTACTTCAAACGGATGAAAATATGAGCATAAATGTTATCATTAAAATTATTATGATATTGGAATAAGTAACTAACATTATTTAAACCATTATATAATAGTTTTAGATACATACAATTTGTATTGGACCTAAGGTAAGAGAAAACATTTTAAATCTGGTTTTTATCCGAGTTTTTTTTTGTAAGTATTTACTGGGGTATATTTATCTTCCATGCCCATGTTTCCTAGATATTTATTTAAATTTTTTTTATATCCATATATAATTTTACCCACTGGTGAATTTTTACTAAATGGTATGAATGAAATCTTGTGTCGTTTTCAGTACGATGTACTTTTTGAATTTTCTGGCAGAAGTACGAGAAGAATATTTTTTACTTGTACATCAGGAACAGTTTTTTATGCTTCCATAATGCCTTATTTAAGTGAAGATTACCATAATTGAATACATATTTATTTTCACATTAAATTATTTCTTCTAAAATTGTGTGTAATCTTGAAGAAGGAAAACTTTTTTGAACATGAAAGGATATTTTCCTCTAGAATTTATATCAAGTATTTTCTAAAAATCGTTTCCCATATGTGTTGATACTCTTTAAATTGTCTTATATTTATAACCCTATTGTTAAAATTAATTAATTTTTTTTATGATTTAATTTTACATAGGAAATCCATTTGTTTTATATCAATTATGATGGAATTAATTTTAAGAAGCCCTTTTTGTTCTTGGGTTATCTTTTGATGAATGATTTTATGATTTTGTGGAACACATAATAATGGTTTCATTCTGAGATGGGTGGGACCTATATCTACTTCAAAGGAATTGTGTAAAAATTTATATCTAATGAGATAGACAAAACAAGAATGGATAGTATATTTGGTTCAGTAATATAGGGTATGAACAAGAAGTGATCTCGGTTCAGTAATGAACTTTTCCTGCTACGATGGTCTCACCAATGATCATTGTCTAATATAAAATTATATACTATTATTATTTGTGTATGTTATGAATTTTAATGTCTTATGTTATAACTATTGGGATTACATTTCAAATTTATGATTCATTCCATGACATGATATTATGATCTTTTTTATACAGGACATTATTTTCAAATGTTATGTTCTTATAATTATGATATGATTAATATTTCCCCTGTTTACCCATACTGAGCATTTGATCTCAACCTTTCATATTTTTCTTTTCCCAATGTCATGAAAAGGGTATTAAGTATGATATGTCAAAAAGGAGTCTAGTTTTGAAGAAATAAGTGGGATAAAATGTGGTTGTTTTTTGAACTAGTTATTTTTGTTTTCTAGTTTATAAAGTCACTAATACTATATGCTCATAGCGTGGTTTCTGTTATGTAATAAATATTATTTAATATTGAAGTAATATCTATATGTAATGTATTATTTTATATACTTCCAGGCCCTGAGAAGGTGAAAGGATGTGGTAGCTAGAAATCAAGTATCAGATCATCCATCATAGGTGTAGGATGTGGAGCATCTTGCATGGACTACATCAGAAAAAAGAAATTATGATAGAGTTATGATTCTGTTCCTAGATTAGGAACAATAGGTGATTCTAAAAATAGTGTAGCAAGAGGTATGACTAGAAGCATGGGGCCCACCATGTCAATTGTATGGTCTTCGACACCCTGCTAGTGCATGACATGAGGATGTCATGGAAACATTGGTCTAAAAATACAAATAACAAGCCTTCAAATTATATTTAAGTATATAGATAGTAACATATAAATAATTTGAAAATTATATAGACTCACTACACCTCGAAGAAATCCCCAAATACCCACATAGAAGGCCACAGATTTGTAACTATTGATGTATATGTTTTAGGGTTTCTAAAATATGAAGGATCAATTATACCTTCCCTCAACCTTTAATAAAATCCTTTTAATTTTAGAATCAATTTTTCACAATTGTAGTTTTTATTTACTTATTTCATATATCAATGTTAATTTTACAATTATTTTTATATCCAAGTGAATCAGTCCCATACATCATATAACTAATATAAACATCCATTTAAATTATAATTATTTTTTGGACTCCATAAATTACTCATTCCAACCCCGGAGGGCCCATACACATAATGAATTGAAAAAGGAAATCAATTAATCACTTCATAGGAGTAATAAAATTATATATATATATATATAAGATCACTCAATGATCATAGGCACATCTAGAAATGAAATAAGTGAAATGTACTTATATACATGACATGGAATTCTACGTGCATATGATGATGCATGTAACAATGATCCTTACCCTCATATCATCGGTCCAATTATGGAATGGAATTTCAATAATCAAAATAATCAACAACACCACATATCATGTGATTCACCAAATGGTAAAAATATATTAACAATAATAGAAAAAATAAAATAACAATTTTAATTCATAAAAGTCAATATTTACCCCAATCATGTGTTTGTTATGCCCAAGCACTCTTATAAACATGTTAAAATAATTTTAAATCACTTGAATCTTTTCTATAAATAGTAATGAAAGAACCAAAATTTTCTTATACAAATTTTTGACATCATAGGCCATGATATCACTAAAGGATCCCCAATTCCAGTTGGTAACATGACCCCATGCACATCTCCCCAAACTCCATTGGATTCCATCTAAAAGATAGGGACTCTGTGTGTCTATGTGAATACTATTCCCCCAGTACCATAGTTTATAACATCAGATAATTAATAGAAATAGCTAAATTATGGAAGAAGTTTAAATATATATCACAATTAAATAAAATTGAATAATAATAATAATAACTATGAAACTGATATAAATATAAAAAACATGATTATGATATATGTCATGTAACTATAAATATGAAAAACATGGATACTAGGTAGCATTAATATTTCTACAAAAAAGTAACAAAAATGAATCAAAATAATCCCAGGATTCCTGAGCTCCAACTCAGCCATATGCTTCTATATCCATCTTAATGAAAGAAAAAAATCATTTTACTGAAGCTAGATGCTTTTCTTTGTCAACATCTTCATAAATATAGTCTGTCTGGGTGCTAATGGTGGCACGAATATGGTGTGATTTAAATTTAAATCGGCCACCACCAATGGTATATATAACACCATTCCCCTGTAATATAAACCAATACAGTGATAATGTATTCCCATATAAAATTAATGTAGTATAATATATTAAATAACCAAGTACCTTCTTCAGCCCTTGGCTGGAGTCTGAACATGTGACCAGTTAATTTAATAATTAAGTTTCAATTTATATATTTATGTAATGTGATTCATAACCATCAATGACATCACGTCATGATATTATTAGTTGACTCTATTAAGTAACATGAAACACTATATTGATATTAATAATGAAAGGGTTCAAAGATAATAGCCAAGGAAACCAAGACCTCATGCATCTCTAACTGAGTAGTAACTACAGCCTGGCTAATGGTAAGGGTGTATTCCATAGGGCATCATCTAATGAGTTATATAATAGTGTGACCTAACCGATTCTATAGAATACATCCAAGGTAAAATGGGATAAGGTATGGCTAGGCCCAAGGATTTAATAGGGGAACCTTATGTATATAGAATCCAAGATGGATCCATGTATTTTATCCAATTAAACCTACAATAGTTTAGGGAGTTTATGGGGTCATATTGGGCATCCACTAATAGTTGAGGTTGAGGTTCCAAGGTGGGTCTCAACCAAGGAAACCGACAACCTTCAATCAGAATGAACTCCACTAGTGCTCATGTATTTCATCCATAATCCAAAAGCTGACTTGGGTATGATCACATTAAATGGTGATGTCAATATCCATATGTATATATAATTAGGAAACTTACATATTATTTATTTAATATGTTATTAAATGTGATGGTTATTCCATTATAATAGTTTATTTAGTTCAGGAATTTTTATTCATTATCATAGAATGGCCAAGGGGAGAGAAAAAATTTAATTAATTTCATATAATATATAATCAAGTCATAAAGTTTATTCTTCTTCCTTCCATTATAAGTGGAAAATTTTCTATAGATATAAAACCAGACATTCATTTACATTTAATATGGAAAAGTAAAATACATTGTATAAATTCCAATTACATTTAATATCTATTGATAAATTTGAAAAACTTAACATAGGCATGTAAAGTGACAAAAACATGGTTAAATCCAATCATCAATTAAAAATAATATTAATTAATGGAACTACCATTAGTAGGTTCAATCCACACACCTAAATGGTGGAGCTAACAGGTCATACTGAACCATTAAGGCATAAATGGAAACAATGTGAATAAATATGGAAATCTCCCTACATGGGGTGAATGATGTGGTGGACCTAAAAACCAATATTTAATAGAATATAAGGAATGGATATTAGAAAAAAAATCTAAAATCAATAAGAAATACAGAGAAATTTGAAAGATGGTTCTAGATGAAATCGGCATGTTCCCACAACAATTTATAAAATGATGAAAATTGATGATTGCGTTACAGACCACCTAACCCATACTCATACGAATATCATTGTCCAGTATCAGCCTCTTGTTTTGTTTATATTGGATGATATCAGGGAAATGGATCAATTCTTTGAAAATAGGGCATAAGGGATTTCACCAAAATAGCATAAAATATGAAAATATAAATAGAGAAAATAATCCAACGGTGTTAAAGATTTACTAGCACACATTAGATATAACAAAAAAAAATATAGAATCCATGTCTGGATGTAGAAATAGTGGAAGAACCTACGTTTCATCTCCTTGGGTTCTTCTTGCATGATAGAGAGGGAATGTTGGGGTTATTCCCAAAAAATGGTTTCCATATCTTTAATTTTTAAAAATCAACATAGTAATTTACATGACTCTTAAATTAATTACACTTCATTTAATTATTTGATCCCTTACCCTAGGAAAATACATTTACATGACATGAAAGGGTCTTCCAATCCCATTACACATCATATAACAAAGATATGTCTTTTATTCTAATTAAACAATGTGTAACATTTTTTGCATCAAACCTATAACCCCAATGCTCACTTATCCATAAAAACAAACCAACCGGCCCACGACCTACCTTTATGGTCTAAGACAAAAAAATAACTTTACAAAAGAAAAAGGTGGGAATTAAAAGGATCCATTCAAGAAAGAAAAAAAATGCTTGTCACACATGTCAACATTTTATGCTCTGAACCATTTCATGAAATTATCTTAGAAACATATTTTCATCATTTAACAATTTCAAGAAATGAAATTTCTTTACAAGGATATTCTATAGAAACACTTAAGATGTTCCCTAGGTAAACCCAAACCACAATGAACACTCTCTTATAACATTTTCTCATGTATCCAAGACTCAATTAATTACATAAAATATATGTACCCCAACATTAGTTTATATTACCAATAAAAGACTTTATGTCCTATAAATCTCCAAAACTCGCTCAAATAAAGAGAAAAATGAAAAGAGATATAAGAAATACATGATAGAGGGTGACATGAAATTCCAAAATTTCCACCATAAGTCATTCAGTATTTGGGAAGTACTTTTAAAAAATGTTGTTTAGAAATCAGTGGGGACATATCTCCCTCATCAATGACTCACACTCCTAATTATTGTGAGAATCTTATCCATTTATGCATACACTATCCAACAGAATCAACTTCCCTTTCAATAATTTTACCTGGGATACAATGATCTTCTTTGGTAACTCTACAATTGATATTTCATTCTTCATGTTGATCTCTTACCAACTAAATATATGGGAGGGATTTGTATGTTACTTCTTTAGGTGGGATTTGTTGAAAACATCATGAATATATGTCATATAAACATTAAATAACAATAAATAAGCAGTATACCCAAGGATCACAGTGACCTTGAATGGTCTAAAATATATTGGAGAGAAGTTTACTTTTTTTGAAGCTGATTATGACCCAACTGAGGAAAAATTTCATGAAGTCAATATAACTAATGGAAAACACCAAATTAATATGATGAAAGTATTTATATGATTTCTGTAAACTCTATATTATAACTATATGTCGATATATATCCTACATCCTCAATGAAGTATTTTTTATGAGACTTGATCCTACAAGTGAGGCCTCACACACCTCTTCAAAACAAATTGGTTCCCTCCATGGGACACCAAATTAATCCTTGAAATGAGCCATCCTCATTGATGAATGATAAATATTATTATAATAAACCTCAACCAGACCTAGGTGGTTCTCCCATGAACCACCAAAATACAATAAATATATAAGGAGTATATCCTCTCGGATCTTAATAGCACACCATTCCTAGTCCTCTATTTATGTAATGTATGTTTCAATCAACCATACATGAGATCCCATCCCCTCATAGATAATCTTCTAAAAATGTGAGGAAAACTAGGGTAATTGTATGAGAAAAATAAAAGGGTCCCTCATGGGACTTGAAAACTTCCCTCACATACAACTAACTCTTGTATTAAAAATTTGTGGGGTCCCTGATTAGAATAAATTGGGCCACCTTTATGAACAAATAAATCACCACATTTATCGATTTAATCTGTATGGGTGTCAGTGATAATCCAACCAGAAATTTCATGGTGACCTCATCCTATTTTCAAATGAGCACTAACTGAGGATAGAGAATCCCATAAGGTTTCAGATTCCCTAAATTTATCTATTTGTTGGTGTAACAGTATGACACATAATTTCTAATGTCACACTTCTTACTCATCCACTAGAATATGTGTCTCATGTCATAATACATCTTTATCATTCCCAAATAAAATGACCATTAATAACTATAATATTCATACATAAATGATCTCCTCACGGATTCTTGGAAGGAAAACTGATCCCCAAAATGAAGAATTCCAATATAAGGGAGAGACCAATAATAAATGGCCTCCCCACCAAATATGGTTTATTCAATTTCCCAAAACTCAGCATCCAACTACATATCCTGTTGAATATACTCAAGGAGAGAATATGATAAATATACCCTGGTTAGAACCATACCTGAAACATCCTCTTGATAATGCATGCACAACTAATTGATTATTTTCAAATGTTTCCACTCTTATTTTGATACCATAAAAGGTTGTGAGGATACTTTACTGCTCTGAGTGTCTGTAATGAAATTATCCTTACATAAGGAGTTTTCAATGTTGATGTGAAAATTATGAAGGAATTATACTGACAACCACTATATGAGATTCTTGTATTTCAACTGAATAATTTAGATTGGACACATATGGATAGAAAATAATGTGATCCTCTTTTCAAAAAAACAGTGTCACAAATATTTAATCGCATTGATATTTTTTGAAGGATCTAAATCATGATTGTAGTAATAATTCTCATGTGGTCAGATCTCGAATGATCAATAAGCCACCACATGGTATTTTATTATGAGAAAGTGATTCAGAAAAACACCAGAAGAATCACAAAAAACATCATATCCTTACTAGGCTAATGTATGAACAGAATAGGATCTGACGTTAGAATTTGTTTCTACACATTGAAAAGGTATAGAAAAATTAAATACCATTTTATATTAAACCATTTCCTAGTAAGAATAATAAATAGTGATTATAAATTGGATAAATACATGACTTACCATCAACAGTATCTTTCATGGAAAATTAATCTATGAATTTCTTAAGAATTCAGTGGCTCTTCCCATGATAGAACTACGTTCACCTTCTTGGGATCAACTAACAAGACATTCTCAAAAATCATGTTCCCAAATATCATCCATTATTAGTTCAAGAAACAATATTTCTAAAGGATTATATAGGGATTGTAACTTCCCAATATCTCTAAAACCAAAATCAAATGGTTCTCATGTTAATAATCAGATCTAGAATAAACCAAAATATCATCCACAATAATACAAAAAAATAAATGAGATACTAAGTTAAATATCGAGTTCATCAATTCCATGAAATCTACAAGAACATAGTTAGAATGAATCACAACACAATATATTCGTAATGGTTATACTTTCTCTTAAAACTGATTATCAGTATATTAGACTCCTGAAATCTGAGAAAATGAAGACCAATAAAAATATAAAACATAAAAACCCACTTTTTCCCTTCAAGTAGTCAAAAAAAAACTCATCAACATGGGAAAACATGTACTTATTATTAACCATTACCATATTCAACTTTTTATAATCTAAAATCTGTCGAAGTGAAACATCTTCCTTGGTGAAAATAGTAGAGGATTCCCAAGGAAAAACACTATGGTGAAGAAAAACTTTCTCTATAATATTATCCAACTAAATACTGATTTTTATCAACTCTAATGGTTCCATATGAAGATGGGATATTTGAACAGGTTTCATACCTAGAACCAAATTAATTTTAATATGTACCTCCATATCTAGAGGTTGACTAAATAATTTATCTAGGAAAATGATAGTAAAGTCCTAAAAAATTGTGGGATTATAAATAATGGAAAAAACATCATTAGGATCAATTACTATATCAGATAAAATACTTAGCATCTTGAGACATATAGGTAATGCATGAATAGGACATAGATCCCACTCTCCATAGAACACCTGACGACAAATATCAGAAGAAAAAAAACATACTCATATTAAAAATAAATCTTTCAATGTTGTGAAATATGAAAATCAATACTAATGATGAGAAGAAATAGATCAATATCAAGAATGTGCAAATATCATACAAACTCTACATTGGCTATTGACATAAAACATGAAAGAAACTGAAAACCCTATTAATTCCTCTTTCCAAAGGCGTATACAAATCCATAATAATGGATATTATTTCTGTTATATATATAATGATATCCAAATAATGGACATATTTAAATAATTTGGATGAACTAGTATCAAACATGGAATTCGCTTATAGATATGAAATAAAGATAATACCTCTTATTATCATTGAACCCAAATCTAACTCAACTATAAACTCGTCCAATATGTGAAGGGTCATCACTCAAGAGGCATGTTGGATGATCTATATTATCTTTTAAGCATCTGACTGCCCTACAATAAATTTTTGTGTTAAAAAACATGAAGATCATGAGTTGTATATGTAGTCTTACATAAACATTGTAGTTGAACGAATATAACACAACTATTACACTTATTCACAACTGTGGAATTGGAATTTTTTTCTTCCCAACCCTTTCACACTTATAGGAATTTAGGGTTACACTATTGTCTATAAATGAATGTGTATGAGAGGCCCAGTGCTATGAACCCCCCACCCCCACCAGTAATGCCACCACCACCACTCCTATGATGATCATGAAAATTCTTATTTCTCGCATTCACTTCACTAAAACATTAATTAGGTGGAATATAAGTGGTAGAATAACCAAAATTTCTTACCATTTTCATCTCTTCCATTATTTACCTGAAAATATCTATTTATAGGTTGATGGTCCAATCACACAAACATGCGATATGACATCAAGTCAAAAATACTAGTGTTTCTTATGAGCCATCATTTTTTCATTTATTACTATCTTTAGTGGATAACAAATCAACTCTTTGAATTTATTATTTTACATTGATAACAAACACTCTATATTTTTTATGGAGAGGAACTCCAAAGACTTTTCTATCATCAGTGACTCCTAAATTTTTTTTTGCAAGAAGTGGGTCCTCAAACCCTTCTTGTCAAAGACCATGTGTCTATAAAAAATTACTATCGAAGCACACCCTCACTAATTGGGACCCTTGAGTCTAAATTTTATTCACTTCATGTTGATATTATTTTGGTCATCCTAGAAATTGAAGATCTGGTTGAGCATGTTCAAAAAGTCCTCATCCACTTTAGGATCATTTTTACCAGTAATTGATGGTGTATTCTCACATAATAAGACTCAGGATTGATCCCTTTCCCCCATAAATCCATGATTTCCCTTAAAATAAATTTCAGGACTAATGGTAATTTTTTTTGTATATAATGAAATTCATTCATGATATCCTAGATAATATTCTAATCTATAGGTTGATTCCCTTGAGTACAATATACTTAACCCACCTAATAAACAAATGTAATTTGTATCGAAGAATAATATTACACACCTAAACCAATAAAATTATTAGCATACATGACAATATTGGTTCAAACTAGTTAAACAAAAAAACTTCATTATGATCATGAACTCAAACTGGAGACACAAATTTCCAACATCTAATGGTTACATGATTCTTCTAATGGAAAGACATACCTAGAAAGACAATTAAAACGACATGTCATATCTTGAAAATACTATATCCTATCTTAAAAAATCTCAAAACATGGCATAAGCTTCCCTTTAATAAAATAATGTTATAAAACTGACCCAGAAACCCTCTCAAATAGGTACCCAACCAAAATTGTCATATAACTCAAGGGTGTTCCTGAGAAGCAGAACATAGTGAATAACACCCAATATTCTATAAAAACCTTAGGAAATTATTTTACTAACTTGAATCATAAAATATATATATATATATATATTATATGAAGAAATAGTGGAAGAGTAAATATGAAATATATGACATAGTAAAAAAGAAAATAGTATAAGTTTCACAAATCAAATGTAGGAAAAAACTACCCAAGGTACAAGTCCAATAAAAAAGGACAAGTGCAACTAAAATAGATAATCCATGTGATATCATGGGAATAATCCCACTATCTCCTGACCGGATACCCCAATATAGCTATTAGAAACCATTCCACCTCATTGCGGTTCAATTCAATTCCCTACATCAAAATACATAACATGGTCTACACATCACTGAAGGGGTGAATATTGTGTGAGATAAAAGAAATACTAAAATGATCCCACCTAGCTGTTTCATATCATTTCAATGAAAATAATACCAACATGCTCATATTTAATGAAAAGAATGTATGGTAATATGTTAAATAGGTTTTATATCAAAATTACTATAAATAATCCCCCTATATCCACATTTCCAAAAAAAGAAATCAATTTTAAAGAATATGAAAACAAAAATTATAAAGTCAAACCAATTCATGTATCACATGTCATGTCAAATCCAATGCAGTATAAACCAGTAAACAGGTGAAACCATTAAAATGATCTCTATAGGTTATGCTAGCTAACAAACTCATACCCAATCATATATTGTCATGTGCATCGATTCTATTGATATATGAATTGAATCTATAGTGAATAAGATAACACCATAATGTACACCTCCTAACATGGATAAAAATACCTTAGAACAATAATCCTAGGGATCATAAGAACACCCCATGAGGGAACCCCCCCTAAATTGTAGATGTGGATGAGCCCTATCAATAGACCTTTTACCTTAGTACCCAAAGATTCCATTGTTCTAAATTTTCTACACCATTTCACAAAATCCATTATTTTAAATAAAATCCATAAATCTATTTATTAATTCAATAAAAATTACATTCATTAAACTAGAATATTGGAAAAATAATCGTATCTTAAAACCCTATACGATCACAAAAAATTTAATAATGATAGTTAATTTATTTATTAATTTATAAAACCACAGTAATACATCTCATCCAACATTGGTGGGTGATAGATCAAAATTCCTCAAAAGTGGGTCGTAAATGCCAACAATGGGATCCACCAACATATGAGAATGAAGAAACAACAATAAAGTCCCAAGAATAAATAGGTAAATCAGAAAATGAATTAAAAAATTAAAAAAATATTCATAGAAGAAGATAACACAACATCCACCTCAATAAAGTCACACACAACACCTTATCCAATATAAGGGTAAACCTCTAAATTAATATAACATAACATATCTAGGAATGATCAAAATAATCAACAAAAAAGTCCAATGAATCAAAAAAAATAGCAGAAAGATGATGTCATGTCAAATAATAATGAAGAATAAGAAATATCACTTACCCAAATAGATGAAACACAAACATGATAAAGATTAATCACTGTAGAAATTATCCAAAAGGAGAGGAGATCCACCAATTAACTTGGGTGAGATCATAAGTTTTAAAATGGGAGGATATGGTTGAATGAAAATAAAATTATATAGACAAAAAATAAAAAAATACATACCATGAACATTGAATTACTTGGATCACATGTTCTTGACATAAAATCCAAAAAAAGTCATATACGACAAAAAATGGGTCACCTCGATTAAAAACACACTGGACAGACTTTTCACGAGGTGAAAACATTTCAAGGAATATAAACATTTCATCCTCTAAACTGGTTCATGGAATCATGCTAACAAGAGATTCACATCATGCATCCCTTTCATAATGTAAAGTCACTCATAAGTGATATTCTATAGAAATAGTTTGAAAAATCATCTCTCCCAACCCAAACCCAAAAAAATCATCTTATTCCTTTTTCAGAATTATATGAAGAAAATATTAATTACAACAAAAATACATACCTAAAATTTAGTACATTTTCCCCAGAAAGGGATCTATATCCTTGCATTCCCTAAAACACACCCAAACAAAGAGGGAAACAAAAAATAGAGATGACAAATACCTAAAATAGGGCAACAAGATGATACAATTTCATTGTTTTTTGTTTTTGTTTTTTGATATTTAATATGGAGATACATCATATTTTGTTAAATATTTATAAAAAAATTTAATGATATGAAGGAATTTTGTGATCTAAAATAAAAAAAAAATTCACTATTCATGAGTGAGTATTGAGTATATATTTCAATTCATATATTTTTTATGCACCTTAATGGTGGTGATAGAATGATTTTTCTATTCATATATAATATTTTATATTTTTCATTTTCAATTATCCTTAAAACCCACGGGATTAGTACATTGACTTATATAGTTCAAATGTTTCTTAGAAATGAAGCATTGGACCATGGGTAATTAATTTGATAAAGACTTACTTTAGTCTAATGTATCATGTACCCTCTTCATGTCCCATTGAAAATATTACAATTGATTCCATACATTTTCAGATTTAAATAATTTCCTACACACCTGATGGAAACCCTCTCGATGTTCTTCCACATTTTTTACATTTGGTTTTTTGGATCTTCTTACCTCTATTTCCTATATCATTTTAACATCCAGTATTACATTCAGTCCTTTATTTACAACATCTATGTCTATAGGACCATTATCTAAAATTAATCTCTACTTTTTGATAACACCAAACTACATCTACATATTTCCCAATGTCATTAATTGATTGAGTTATTTTATGAAGTGTTTTAAAAAATTAATAAGTCATTTGAATTTTAATTCAATGATTGTAAAAAAGTCTATAGGTCTACCGTGTAATTCTTCTGAAACATTCCTCATATATCACCACATATTCATTCTTTTTTCCATGGGAACAAGAAATATTCTACCCATATTATTGTTAATAGTTTTAGTAAATAATTGATAAGAAAAATTTTATTGATGTATTCCCATTCTATTGATCCAAATTTACCCTTTTCCTTCATATTATAGATAAATTTACACCAATTATAAATTTATCCTTTTTAAATAGTCAGATTATATTGTAAATTTCTCGTACATAGATTAATAAAGTAGAAAATATGTTCTTTCAATTGACTTAACTCATTATCCTGAAAAAAATTAATTAAAGGATCCAATAATTAAGGGTTTTCATTATTACAAGAAGTAAATAGTGTATAATTTATATTTATTGGTTTACATTGGATATTATTGATTATTTTTATTTTTATTCATAATCTAAGAAAATTTGTTAAGTACCCACATAATGTTTCGAGCTCCATCAATCAATGCATTATAGTTTTAATTATAATTATCATATCATTGACTATGACATTGGTTATTTTCTCAGTTTATTCTAGTTCTAAAAATTTTCAAAAAAAGAAAAAATATTGTTATCAAAAAATCATAATTCACAAAAACATCGATAACAAACAAATTCATAAGATTAAATCAATGTTAAGGTATTAACATATAAAATCTATAAGATTATAATATGTTGTATATTATTATATAAATTAATAAGTAAACTAACTAAACCTTGATATCATACCAACTATATTGACTCATACATTATGTACAAGAATACCACAATATTTTGAATAAAAATATACAAAATATTACATATTCCAAAATTATTATGTTTTGTGTTTTTGGAAATTAGGTTTATATAATATTAATACACATAAAATAAGAAATTTAATTTGATTATTTGGGACCAATTTATCCTAATGAATCCCAATATGAGGGGTTAATTATGGGGGAAAATTACTTAATTTTTTCTATTATTTAGTTCCCTAGGTTGTACAGTTTTTATTATTTAATTAATGGAGAATGTTCAATCTATTATTCACTTTCACCTTTAACATAAAATAGTAAACCATGATGCATAATGTAAACTATAAATAAGACACAAGTATTTCACTTGGTTCCCTAAAAATGGATAATATAAGTAAAATACAATGATAATGTTTTAATGTACATGGAGGTAATAGTACTCAAAAAAGTTATCCCAAATTCTTAGGAATGAAGCACTATATATCCTATAGCTTCATTTTCTTCCTTCTGGGAGTTTATTCAATGAATGAAATAGTATTTTATGGAGAAGAAACATTTCGTCAACAATTTATAGATATCAATATTACTTCTATGACGTTATATTTTACATATACACCAAACATATTTTTGACTATATATATTATGTATTAATAGTTTATTTTTTCCAACTCATTATTTATGTTACAGTCAATACACTCATTGATACAAGGATACATTCCTTATATTTCATAAATTTTAGTATTTGGAATTCTTATCAAGATAAATATTATTTAAAATATAATTTTTCTGGTTTTTCTCTTTTATTAACACTCATATATATTACTGTATTACCTCCATGTTTTTTTATTATTTTCTCAAGAACTGAACTATATTTGATAATGGAAAACTACATTAGAGATATATTCTCTTCTTCACTTATCATTGTGAATTATATAAATATTCTTATATTCCTTTATATTTATTCTCTAAATTAGATATATCAATATTCCTCTACTTTTATAGAATAACTATACGTATTTTTTATAGACATCCATATAACCATCACATTTATATGAATTTTGGAATCAATTCTTCTATATCTACTCATATGAGATCATAACATTTTTTTCAAACAATTTAATGTGGTCAGAATTTTTATATATTTTTTTAGTAAAATCAAAAATTAGAAATATAGATATTCTAATTTTAAATTATAAATAATATATATATATATATGTATATATAATATACGGGTTACAAGTTCATAGTGTGTCTCCATATAACATGGTTTTGTTTACATCTACCTCACCGTGATTATGGTGTGTTACCCTTATTTATAATGTGTCCCATAATTAATATCCAAATATTGAAAATTTTTAAAGTGTATTATCTTTAGTTCTTCCAAATATTATAAACTAATTCTTCCCAAAATTCAGAATCCTGAAACCTGTTATCATGTGAGATTGTGTTTCAGGGAATGACCCACACATTTTGTACCAAATAAATTCCATATTATTCTCCCAACCACGAATCATAGTTCATTCTATACCCATGGTCCATTATTTTCATTCTTCTAGATATAAAAATACAGTGTTATCTTACACCATTTCCTAGAAACATTTGAAATTGAAGTAGTAATGAAACTCATCTAGGAATCCTCATGTGATGAAAACTTATCTCATGGTGTGATAATTATCAAACATATTTCATGATGGATAATTATTTTCATAATACAAAGATTAACTACACATATGATGGTTTACCCCATTATTCATGGGATCATAAAACATAAAATCCTATGTTGAATGGAATGGAACAAATATTCTCTAAATTTAACATCCACCATATCTTATTCCATTTCATATCCATTATAATATTCTAATTTAAATATCTGTAGGTCTCGATGATCTATTATACTGGGAAAAAACACTTAAGATGACATTGCAGTTTTTTGGGAAGATATTTTTGTTAAACTATCAGTTGAAAAAGTTTGTTATGATGTTTCAGTGTGGTTCTAAAGAAATTTTTCTAAAAAATATAAAGGACAGTGGAGATATATATGATATCTAACTACTTATAATGATATAGAGTTTGGAGTTACATAATAATGAGTAGAATCAATGTATAGAATCTTTGGAAGGTGTTCAGTATGTTTTATTATAAGTTGATGGTATTTGCAATTATATTAAAAAATATTGGGTTCTAATATTTGGTGGAAGGGTAATTTTTTTTAAAGAAAAGTAATTTTCTCATGCATGTAGAAAATATGTATGAAAAACTACCAATGTTTAATAAAGTTGAAAAAATTAATATTTGAGGTCATATAATTAAAATATTTTAATGGAATGTGTTTTTAGAAAATTATAATGTTTTATGAATCATATAGATTTTAAAAAAATGAATAAGTGTATAAACTTGGTAAATTTATATGAAAGAATCATTATCTAAGTTATTTTTCTACTAATGGTAAAATCAAATCATTGTATATTAGTGAACCAAGAGTGTTTCAAAAAATATTTATGGTAGATAAATCATTTTGTGAAGATTCATTGATGACTATAAATATGTCTCTAACCAAAAAATTTAATGTTTCCAACGCTTAACAGATATTTGGTCTCAAAATTCTTATAAGATTTCATTGAATGTTTTCTCTAAATGAAGTAGGTTTGTGAATATTATTTGGGTAGAGGAAAGGGAATTGTGTCTATATGACCAAGTGATATTCATGAAAGGTAGATAATTTTTGATAATGTGGTGAATTTCATGAATATCTAAAAACGTTGACTGAATGTTTGATGTTCCACTACATATAAAAATGTTTTAAGAAATTTGGTAGATGGTGACAAAATTGTGAAATGATTTTTCGAAATTGGTAGTTCCATGAACCATAAATAATTTCCAATAAATTATATGGTAAATTGATATTCACCATTTAGCTGAAATTATATCTTAATGAAATTCCATATGAGTCATTAAAATATTTATTCAAGAAATCAATAAAATAATGTTATAGAGGATATGTTTATACACACATGTACAAAGAGTAGTCTGCATTCAATGTGTGATTGGCAGTGAACCTGGTTGGATAGTTAGCCTTCAATGAACATTATAATAGTAGAGTGAAATATTAATTTGTAACATCATAGCATTTAATTTTCAATATCAGTGAACTAGCCCATTTGTGGGTGAACCACGTAAAACTATTGGTTCTTTTCCACGTTTTCATTTCAGTTCACAAATTTGAATGAAAATGAGAGATAATATAGTACAGATAAAACATGAAACAATATCTGGGAGGGGAAATGATTTAATATTTAATTCCTTCATTCAACCCACCCATCATTATGTTATTCAACATAGTGTTCATAAAAATTGATACCAATGATAAAGGATAATACAAGTGTGTCACTCTTATCATAAGACATAGAATTAGTCAATCACAAATGGAATCCACCCTTCATAGTGAGTCTCAAACTATAAAAAAATATATAGGGAACTAATTCTAATCATTTGGCATGGATGTGTATACAAATATGATTCAAAATATCTCATACATTATTGATATATAGGATTCATCAAATGATGAATGAGGAGAACTTGATATATATCACAAAGAAATCAATGCTTTAGGAGGACCCTTATCCAACACTATCTTTATTAAATTAATGTCATTAAAATACTCATATTCCATGTTGTAAAAGTTGTTAAACACATACATAAGTGATAAAAAATTTAGATAATGTAAGGATAAACTATTATTGAACATTTATGAGGACCTTCGGATTCAGCCTAATAAATCTATGAAAGCATCACTTAATAGGGAGAATTTTATTGTGGAGTACATTCATAGTCTCTAAAAAATATAAGATTATGTGATAATGGAGATATTGATATTAAGAATATTTCCACCCTGATTCAATTTGTATGTCTCTATACATGATGTTAATGATCGTAATGATATTAATTTAATTGAATGCATGAAATATGATGGACAAAACCATTTCAATTATATAATTCATAATAAAATATTTCATTACAATAAATTATAATGATATTTTGTTTTAACAATTTCAGAGAATTTGGACAAAATATTAACTAAAAAAACACATATATATATATATTAACTATTAGATATAGTTTCCTCTATTTAATAAAATAATTAATAAAAAAATATTTAACATTCACATAAATTAAAATCATAAGATACACTTATAGATATATCACTAGTAATAATTTTCATTTTAACCTAGGGAAATGGAAACATAAGAAGGGGGTTATCTTATATAATAGTTAATTATAAACATAAGTTATAACAATAAAAGACCATAAGTGACGATAACATGAGTTTATGAGTATAATAAGGATACATAATAAAGGAATTCAAAATAATGCTAAGATCGTAGACCAGATTGTAATGAATAGAATAACATAAATTTGTGGAATATTCTAGAAATGTGTTAACAACAATGAATATATAATATCCTAAAATAAAAAGTTACATAGAATATTTTAACATAAAATGAACAGGAAAATATTATTGACAAAATCATTATGACCAGTCCTTTGTAAAAAAACTCTTTATGTCTGGGCCTTTGTATATTATAAGATATTAACATAAACCAATGCATTATAGGGTGATATATGATCCCATCCATCCTCATATATACATATGTTTTCCATAAGAATAAAATCATCCATCATAAAGAACCCATGGAATGAAAATCGGTTTTGTTACATTTTCTCTTCGCATCACATAAAAATATTTTATGAATTAGATTGATTGACACATAAATTTCAACAATAGTCATAATATTATATACTCATGGAAAATGAATAGTTATACAATGAAATTCTGATACTGTGGAAGCAAATTGACACCAAATAAGATAACACTTAGTATTTAGTCCATATAGATAAATGTTATATGGTTTATTCAATACATTACCATCAAATCTATGTATGTTAAAATAGATAATCACCATTAGTCAAAGGAATTTCAATAGGGTACACATAGAAGGGAAAAATTCTATTAAAGGTTTTTCATATTCATAGTGGGTGATTAGGAAATAAAAAAAAGTAGTGATGGATCATTTATTTTGTATAAATAAAAAGTAAATGGGACACCTGGAGAAATAATATGAATGGTATCACTTAAAAAATATCCCCATTCAGTCATAAGAACTGTCAAAGAAATGTGGATTAGAATAAAAATCATTTTGGAGTTTTATAAAAACCAATTTAGATATAATTAATATCCCTCATATTTTAAAAGAATATTAAATGAAATATTTTACAAAAAATGAAAAAAATAATTAATTTCAGAAATTAAGAAAACATGGAAATAAAGATTAAAAAAAATGAAAAAATTTGTCTAAATATGTGTTCACAATGAAACAATAAAGGAGAGTTTTTTGTTGAATATGAACCTTACAAAAAATATTAAAATTGTTTTATTTGGAAATATTTGAAAATTAAGTAATATTAGTTAAAAATGAAAATTTTGAATTTTAAATACAAAAATATGGTATATAAAAATTTAGGATTCAATTTTAAAATAAGAGTAACAATTAATTTCATGTTTATTGTATAAAAAAACATAAGTTGATAAAAACATTTCAAAAAATAAAATTCAATTCAATTATATTTATATAAATGTGAAAAAAAAGATCATACGGATAATTGGACATTAATAAATTAATTGTTATATTGTAATTAAATACTACAAAAATCATTAAATAGATTATCACATTTTAGATATCTCTGTTATAAAATGAGGGTGGGAAAATAAACCTTATAGATCATGTATAATTTAAATAAAAACCCTTGAATGAGAAAAATCATGGAAGTGAACATTAGACACCAAAAATAAATTATAATTAATCATATAATATAATAAATTTGCAATATATACACCGAAAAAAATTAAATTGGTTTATAAAAATAATATTATTTAAATAAATTATAATTCAGTACAAAAAACCATTTCATGTAATAGAATCATTAAGGTAATAATCATTTGATAATTTGGATATAAGGAAGAGTTTTAAAAACCAATAAAATGTGAAAGAAATGAATTATAAATTATTTATTGGTTATATTGAATCAATTATAGAATAATAGCATTTAATAAAAATAATTTAACTCAATGGAAGGAAATTCAGTTAGCCAATCCCATTATAGAGTTTGTAACATTTGATTAAAAAAATTAAAAAATTTACTAGGAATATAAAATTGAATATCATGAAATATAAGTTAATATTGTTAAAAATAACAATAGGGTAGAAATTTCACTATATAAAACAAAATGTGGGGCATATCATCAACATTTCTCAAGTTACTAAAATATAATATAAGTAATTTTTATTATATTACAATTTTTTTAATGAAACCCATTTAATGGATATTTTTAAAATGGATTATTAAATTACATGAATAATTATTAGATCCATATTAAAAATAATAATGTTTCATCGAATACAAATATATAGATACTTCATTTTTTATAAGAATTATATCTCATGGGGGAACATTAATATTATAAACCCTTACAGCTTATGTACCTTATGATTCAATACCACATGAATAAAATAAAAAAGAATATAATATTTAATATAATATAATATAATATAATCATGAAATAAAATTAAAAAAATTATTCAATTTCACCATACTAAATAAAACATAGTGTATAACATAAATATGTCTATATGAATTGAAATCTGGGGAAATGAACCATTTCCTTGTCTGACCACTTAGTCGAATTCACTTGAACCTCCTGTAAAAAATATAACTATAATAATATTAAATTTTTTGACCTTATAATATACATTAACATTTATATACTTCATTTAGGATCATTTAATCTCTATATGTTTGTTAGTTATATCATATTTTTTATCATAAGGTGTTATAAGAATCAATAGTCTTGTGCATCAATTATGATGTTAATTTTAGTACCCATTATTTGATAACAGGTTCATACTTAATAGATAATTAATAATAATATAATATTTAACTTATATTAATTTATAAATTTTTTATATCATTAAATAAGTGTTTTAGTTATGTTGAATGAAAATATAATCATTGTCATCTTATTTTAGTAATTTGACTGATGAAAAAAGATATTTTAAAAATATGTTGAATAGTTTATAGAAACATTCCAGAACCATTTACCCAATAAACATATTTTTATTAAATGAAAACAATATTTATATTTAAGTTTCTATGGTCATCCATAATATTCTTTTATACCATCAACCATGTAGGTTGTTAAACTGACCCAAATAAGAACCTTATATAACTCTATAGGAGAGTATAATTGAGGATGTTTATAATATAAATATACTATATAAATAGTGATTAATTAATATTTTCTTAAATTTGTTAATCATATTAAATTTTTTATGGATATAAATATAAATTAAAATAAAAAATTAAAAATGTTACTTTATGTACTTAGTTGTCCACACAATGCAAGGCTATCAGTTTCAATCACCAATGATTGAGAAAGAATAATGGTGAATAATATGTTTTAACTTCATGATAATAATAGTATTATATATTTAAAAAATTTATTCACTTCCATCCTTGTTACGTGTTAAAACATTTTGTGTTACAAAAAGGGAATATGTTGCTTCATGGAGGTGGTAGACTGCACAAACACATGATAAATGTTCTTTTTTTCTATGTGTATAAGAAAAAATAAATAATGGTTGTTAAATTAAAATGAAAAAAATTGTGAATAGTAATAGTAATAAATTCATTATATTAAAATGTATTTTTATTGTGGTAAAATAAAAAAGTGTCGAAAAAAACTATACAGAATGAAGAAACTTATATAAAAAAATTAATCATCTCTTGTGAATATGGTTTATATTTTATGGGTTTTGGGAAAAAAAAATATCCCAAAGGAAATATAAAGTTTTTAAGGATATAGTGGAGGTGAAATAGAATAATCTATATGATAAATTTGTTAAAATAATTGTGGAATGGTGTGGTGGATGTTTTCAACTTTTATAAATGAATGGAATGATATTTTTTGGTGTACTCGTTACTTTTCAATAATAAAATGTTACCATTAAAGGTTAAAATGGTCCAAAGGTGAAAAATATGAAATGGAAATAGTTATTGGGATTATAATTCTCTCCACTACTAATTTTTGATAACACATTAAGCGATTTAATGAATTTTCAATTCAATTTTTTATCTTTTACCCTAATATATTTTTACCTTGGTAATACATTTTTTACCTTGAAAATTAATATTAATTAACCAAATTAAAAATTACCTTATTGAATAATCTTAAAATGATGGTTTCATGTTTTAGAATCATTTTATAAAAAAAATCAATGGGTGGGAAAGATAAATTTTAGATTAAATTTATATAATGCATTAAAACTTATTTTTAAAGAAAGTGCGTTTTAGGTTTAAATTTAATTTTTTTTGTTATACATATAAATGTTTTCATCAAACATGAACTAAATTTTATTATTAAGAAAAAATTCATTAAAATCATTCTAAAACACAATACTTCTATTAAATTTCTTAATAAAAAATAAAATATTAATTTTTTTAAAATTATGATAAAATTTTACCAAGGTTCAAAAAATTAAAAATTATTTTTTAAAGTAAAAAATATAATTTTAAATTTCCTAATTTTTCTCCAAGAATAAAAATTTAACAAATTAAATTTTTTTACAAAATTTTATTCATTAATCAAATTTTCATAAATTTGTAAAATTTAAAATTTTAGTAAAAATAATACTTTTAACTATTTACTTAAAATGCATTTTTGTAGAAAAATATCAAAATAAATATTATGATGATATTGAAATGATCAATCCAAAAATTAATATCATTTTATAAAACTATAATTTAAAAATATCTAATTTTATTAAATGAAATTCTATATATATAAAAATCAACTTTTACTAAAACTGGCCATTTCAAACCTTAAGTGTTTTACTTCTAATTAAATTGAAAAAAAAAATTACTATAATTTTTTATATTTTCTATTGGTTAATTATTCGGGTGTTTTCTTATAAATATTCATCAAATATGTTTTCAATCATTTATTATCAGTGTTTCATGTGAATTAAACAATCAAAAATGGTATTCATAAAAAAAATACACAAAAACAGTTTGTTACATTAAACCCCTTAAATAAATTGCATCCTTAGAATATACATTATTACTCATTCATGATATTAGATAAGGTTATTCTAAAATTATTTATCATTTTGGATATAACATCTAATATTATATCTACCTTACCTTATTAAGATATATTAAGTTACTTATCATTCTTCAGACAACATTAATATATCATAAAATCATATACTAATATATATATATAATTCGATCGATCTTTTTCCAAAATTTACCTTCCCCAAAACATATAGAAACCTGTGAGACAATAATATACAATGAAACTATATATTCTTCTTGAAATTAAGACTATACATAACCATAAAAGGGTTTTAATCACTAGGTTATAAAATCAAACACTACATGATATATAAAACCATCCAAAAAATTATTTAAACGTTATAAAAATCATCAGGAATCAATTATCAATCCCTTGGTTACCAATACTGTCTAAATTACATTTATAATATATATCATTCCTTATTATTTAAACATTAGGTGTATAATAAAATAATGAATTATCTATTCCTCAATAAATGTTTCTTTAACATATTTCTCCAAAAATATAATGTTATCATAAAATCACTTTTCATGGTTATTGATAATATATAATATATGTTTCCTCGAACATTAAATAAAATCTAATAGATAAAAATCCATATATTGTTCAAAAAAACTCGTGAATCTTATAATTTAATTAAGTATAAATGATAAATATCTCTCATTAATAGAAAAAAACTATGAGTATCAATATTTTTTCTATAGTTTGATATCAACCATTATATCATAGGTAGAACTATGAAACTGTCCTTTTCAATCATAAAAATATTATACTAAAATAGTAAATAATGTATGTTTTAAATTTTATATTGTTATAACACATAGTATCTTCTATTTACATACACTTATAAACATCATTTTCAGGATCCAATTAGAAAAAAATACTAAAACCAAAATTGTTATATTAATATCAAATATATGAATTTGAAAACATCAATCCAAAAATTTATTCTCCTAGGACACATTTTTTAAACATATAATACTTTTGATTCAACTTATGAACATATTTATTTAATAAATGGTAATATATTGTAAATTTTTTGTTATATAACCTAATTATTAAGCTTCATACTCTAAAAATATATAATGATTTACAAATATAATGTTATTACCTAATGAAAATCCCCTTGGAGTGTCAGACTGGGTGTACATTTTGGCCTCTTTAACATGCACTGTGTCACAATAAGTTTAATACCAAATCCAAATTTTTTATGGTTATTACCTCTAGGTACATATAGTCCAGATACTAAAATCACATATACTATCTATATAGTTATTTCATTTCTCCGAATACGATATACTAAAAATTTCACATAAATTTTATGATCTTACACTACACATTGTCTTATCCCATAGATTTACTGTAGTTATCTTATCCCAATATCCAAAATCATAAAATATTTACTATTATTTTAAATGATCTAAAGGTTTGTCTATAAATATTAAATAGTGACCAACCATAACTTATCATAATTTTTTTAAATTAATAACTCTTAAATTATCCTCAATCGATAAGATCGTAATCGTAAAATTTATCTAACAAAAGATTTTGTGTCAACAATAAATGTCATTAGACATCATCATATCAATTGCAATACATTAATAATTTTGTTTCATATAATAAATTGATATTATATTTTAGTCTTATATTATTAGAGTATTAGTAAAACACATTAACTAAACAAACTTCTTTGATTTTCAACTAATGGAAAATTTTACATTCTCTAAGAAACCAATTAATCCATAAATTTTTTAAAATATCCCCAAAATTGTCCACATAAGATAATATTCAAAACACATCATACATATTAATTTTCATATTAATCATTGGGGAATGGAAACAAATTAAACTATTGGCCTCAAATGACCATAATATATAACCATAAGAAATAATAATCATATATATTATGTGAGTATAAGATGAGATTATTTGTATAATTTGGACACATAATAATGTTATACCCAACAATTCATTGATGATAAATCATGGAATTGGGAATTCAATTTCATAAAAATGTGCAATATCAAATACAGAAGCCATTAATATGTAATGTATCCTAACATAAAAATACTAGATACATATAAGTGTATAAAAATCATAATAATAGAAAACTAAGATGATAAAACCAATATGACCATGCTTATGTGAAGGAAATTATAATTTTCATCATTTCTCATATTTTTTTATATAAAAATTAAATAATGCATTGGAGTGTGATATAGGACCATAGTCGTCATCATCCCTACATATAAGTTCCATAAGGAATAAATCATTCATCGTAAACAACCTAAGGAAATAAGATGGGTTTCGTAAAATATCTAATTGGTATCACAAAAAATATATCAAAATTAATATTTATTGATACAAAAGTATCAAAAATGGAGATATCATGATAAAACCCTTAAAGATAACTATGAATATAATGAAAATGATTTCTACACTAGTTAAATTCCCTTTACATATGATAACACATGGTATTTAGAAATATATATAAATCATATAAATTTTATTTAAAACATCCATAATCAATATATGTATCAATAGTTAGGTAAACACACTCTAATAAAATGAATTCAAATAGGGCACTCATGATGTAAATAAAATGGAATAAATTTTCATACTTTTCAAAGTGTATGATTAGGAAAGGAAAAAATAATGATGGATATTTTATTCGATAGAAAAGGATATTATATAATCCATCCCGGGAAACAAGGGGTATGGTATAATTTTAATAATATCCATAATAAAGAATAATATATGTCCCTGGTAAATGACTTATATGGAAAAAATGATGATTATTAGATAAATATTTTTTTAAATAAGAAATATCATTGATATTTTGAATTAATTGATAATAAATATATTATAAAATTAGGAGATAAATAAGTTATTTTAGAAACCAAGAATACATATTGAAAATGATTCTTTATTAGTTTATAATGTTGATAGAAATTTCTATTCTGATAAAAAGTATAAACAAGTATTTTTTCAGAAAATTTCCAATATAGAAAATGTTAAAATGTTTTTATTTTTATAAATATTCAAATAAATTCATGGTTGTTGAAATTGAACATATAAAATTATCATAAAACATATAGGGATAATAAATAAATGTGGGTTCAGAGATAAAATGTAAGAGAAAAATAATTTCCTACATAGTGTAATACTTTTATTGAAAAACAAATTAATTAAAATGGTTATATAACATCCAATTTAAAACAAGATAAAGAGGAAACAAATCTATTCAAGGATATAAAATGATGAAAATTATTTTGATATTGAAAAATTTGACAACACAATTTTCTCAAATGGGTTATCACATTTGGGAGACCGCGATTTTAATATGAGGTTGGGAAAAGAAACCCTATGGCTTGAGTATAATGTTAATACATAAAATATAATTATAAAGTTCAAGGAATTGAACTTAAAACACCATAAAAAAATATAACTCATGATAAAAATTAATAAATTTGTAGTATACACATCATATAAAATTGTATTAGATCCTTAAAAATCATGTCTTTTGAAATTTGAATTAAGATAAGGAAACCATTTCATGTAAAAAAAATTCTAGTAAGAAAAATTTTTTATACCCAAATACATAATGATATGTTTCATTATAAATAAATTAAATCATTTAGATATCTTGTGATATACACAACACTGGGTTAAAACAAAATTTCTCTACAAAAATATGATTTAAAATTTAACATCAGGACCAATACATTATGTTGGCTTCTATGAATAGTAATAAATAAATTATAAAAATTATAGAAAATATAAATTTCTAAAATAAATGCAATTGTAATATTTTTATTATAAAAAATAATTATTATTTCAATGAAAAGGAATTGTTTTTATGAAATTTTATTTTTACTAAAAGGTGGTTTAGTCACGAATTGAGCACATAATATGAAGTTAATTTTTACCGTAGATAAAATAATTATTTTATAAAAATAAATTACTTATTTAAATCATTATATGATAAATATATTTGTGTTATTTTATTTTTTTCTAAAAAAAATCATATTTTGTGGAATAATGAAAAATAGAGATTTTTATTAGAAACTGCCATGTTAATTGAATTATTTACATAGTTAAATTATATTAAAATTTTGTTTTATAGAAAAATAAGATGAATTATTTTCAAATTGACCTATTTTATGTCATTAGGTTCAATTTTTTTTATTAAATATAAATTCATTTTAGGCTTATGATAATTTTCTTTTTAGAAGCCTGTGTTTTCATCATGTTTGGATATCTAATTTTAATTTGGTTTCTACCTATTCTATGAACTAAAAAAATAGACTATATATTTTTTATCAATATGGTTTGTACTATATAATTAGGTAAACATACATTTTTAACATTATTTATTTTTAATGACCTAAAAAATGATTATCATGGATAAGGTAAAAATTTATTTTCCGAAGGGTAAAAATAAGATGAGAAGTTTTAAAATATCAACAAACATATTAAAACACCTTTTTATGAAAATATATATACATTATAACACATATTGGTCAATAATTAAGCATTTTATAGGTTTATTTTATTATTAAAATGTGTGTGTAATTGATTCTTTTAAGAATTCAAATTTTGTCGTCTCCCTCACTTATAAATGGTCACCCCTTCTTCTACCCTATTCAAAAAATCCAAAAAGGATTTTCAAGACCAATAAATTACCAAATAAATTACATAATATCATAAAAACATAATTTAGCAATTATTCTGATAATAAATCTATAATATTAAGGATTTCGATCCAAACTATGTATGTTGTTGGGAGAACATGTAACATTCTTAAATTATCACATTTATTTTATTTCTTCTTGCACCTCCTTAAAATAGTAATAAATCAAGATATCATATAATCAACCGAATATAATATATACTAGGATGTTATAATGTTAATTTAATTAAATATATCCATCTCCACAACTATAAAATGAGAAATGAAATGGTTAATCTGGTGTACAGTGAACTATTGCATCGTGAACCGATATAACATGTTTTCCATAAATATCTCACAAAAAAAGATATAATTATTGATTTAATTTTTAAATTTAATATTCATGATATAATTATCCTTTTTAATTATAAAATACCATATAAATTATATCCTTCTATACTTTTTGAAATATGAAAATCTCACATTTGTGTACATCGAACAACCGCATCACAAAGCGATGTGATTAATTTTTCACACACACATTACTTGAAGGATAATAAGGATAAATGTACTGAATAATTTTGATATAAATTAAATTATATGTAATATTAAAAATTAATATATCATACTCTCCTTTACCCTCTCACCCATTAAGGGAATGATATTATCGCTAGTGCATACGTATGGCATACCGTCTCCACGAAACGATACAACTCATTTTCCAAGCCCAACATTCAATAATTATTGTAATAATGTTTATAAAGTGTTAAAATGATATTTATAACATTATTATCATTATGTATATGATGTTCTTATATCCAATTTACATGAACATAAACATTCAAGACAAAACAAACACAAGAAATCAAGGAAATTAACACATGAAATAATAAAAATATTGAAATATTATAAACTATAGGGTGTTAAAATGTTAAACAAGGATTATATATGATATTATAAATATAATTATCTCTTTGTTATAAATTAATAATGTTATTAAAACCATTATACATTTGGTTAAATAATACCCAACAAATGGAAAGTTTTAGATAAGGGAAAACATCTCAATTTCCCTTCATTGAGAAATATTTTATTAGTGTGCACCTAATTTCATTTATATAGTCCACATAGTAAAAATTTGATATGTTATATAATTATTTCATAATAATTAATGTTAATTTATGTTTCAGTGCTAATTCATTTCATCTTAGGGTATTTGACATAAAAATTACCAATTGGTGATGAATTTTATAACTAAATTTTTTTTCATTGAGTTATATTACATATAAATTATATTTGAAATTATAAGATTATGTGTGTAAATTATTTTGAATATTTTTTATTTACAATATTTTATGTGTATTTAAATTTTCTACAAATAATTGATTCTCTAATTAATTATCTTTCAACATCATGATCATTGTATTTTATTTTTCTTCAATTTTAATTTCATTGATATATATTTGTTAATATGAACCTATTATTTTTTATGTGCTGTATATACTATCCAATTGATTTATTTACATGAGTAACTACTTCTTAATGATGATTGATGTATAATTTCTCGATTATTCTTCATGTGGTTTCAAATTTAAAATTTATAAATGATGTATAAATTATTGTATAATCTTCATTTATTTTGTGATATATTCATTTATGTTGAACAAATCACTCTATTGTAATAAATATTCCTTGAAAAGTACATTTTTATTAAATATAAATATTATTATATTATTTAAATGATTATTTCTATAAATATATAACTTTTTTACACATGTTTTTTAGTTTTAATGCAATTTTATTTACTAAGGAAATATTGATAAATTTTAATCCTTAATCAATATGGATATTTTATGATAAGGTATATTGGTTGATGAATTTAATGTAATATTAAATATATGAGGATGGTTTTAGTTAGGAATATGTTATTGGAGGTATTTATTGATATCCACTTGATTCATCAAAATATCACATCATAAAATCCTAGACCCATATATCATAGAATCATTATCAACATAATTACCATATTACATTTTAATAAACAAATTATTGCATAATTATTTTTTGATAATAAAATTATTCTATCTAGGATATCCTTTCCTATAAAAAATAGTTCACTTCATTGATTCTTGTGAAATAAAAAGAAGAATGGTGATATCAAATACTAATTGAAGGTTAATTACAATAGAATAAATCTTGAATCTAAATGCATAATAAATATCGTATTTTAAATAACTGAACACACATCTCATAAAAATAATTGGATGAGGATCAATCAATTTGGAAAGGCGAATAACTTTCAACACACATCATTCAATAACTTAACTGAAAATTAAATTCATCGAGAGATAATAACTGAGTGAAATTATCATGGTTAATAATAAATAAACTCTTAATAAATTAAATGATTAATTATTAGATGTCATGTCTCATGAACATGATACCTCTATTGTCAAGACCTCTCACAAGATGATTTTTAATATAGATAAAAACTCATTTAATGTTATCTTATTATGATTGTCTCATGATAACTATCAATTCATATAGGTTATATATAATGTATGGCCCCACCCATCACTGTAGTCCCAAATGATTCATCGTATATCAAAAAATCAATTTAATTCATGAGTAATGTTCCTTTTCATAAAATATCTGTATTTATTAAATAATATTGATTTAAATTAATTTAACAAGTCATTAAATTAAATTAAAAATGAACATAAAATGTAAAAAATATAACTTTTTGAAATAAACACATCCATGATAAATGATGTCGATGTTTGAGGGAAATTTAATTTATACATAAAACTGAATAAATCAATGGAAAAGTTGGTGACTACAAAAATGATTCAATGAGGTAAATAACCATTTAGAGTCAAAATAAATATGGAATTATCACATTCACATTAGAGTAATAATAAATTTTTATATTTATTGATGAATTTAAATACAATAATAATATCTTTAACAGATTGTTAAGGAAAATTAACATTTTAAAATTCTAACAATCTTGAAAACCATTCATTGAAAATTACTTTTAAAAAAAATTATTTAAAAATATCATAGTAAAAATTAAAATTAAGATTCAATGGAATAATGTTCATGATGGAGGTTAATTCCATACATGTCATAAAATGTGAGAAATAAAATTTATTTTTCTTTCTAAGATGTTTAAAAATTTTCTTTGTTCAGAAAATGAAAAAAATATTCGATTCACATTTTCTATAAAATCCAAAGATTCATTTTTAAAAATTAAATAATATTACATTTAAAACATATTATAGAGAGTTAAAATTCTTGATAATTCCTTTGAATAATCATTTTTAAATGTTAAAAATAATTTGTGAAAAAAAATTAGAAAATATTTTTAGAAAACCTTGATTTGGATGAAAATAGTTTTCAGACCAAAGAGAAAATGAAGTCCGATTATCTTAAAACATTTTCAAAATAAATTAAAGTAATAGACAATCAAAAAATATATTATTACCTTAAATTTCTTGAATAACTTGAATATATTAAAATGACATTTTTTATTAAATAATTATCGAATAATTTTCTACAATTGAAATTCAAGGATAAAAAATCTCGACTAAATTAAGATTCTGTGGTAAACCATTGCAAAGATCATAGAGTTGAGGCGAGAATAGATAAATTTATTGATTATGTGTATAAATAATAAATCCACATGAAAATGGAAATAAAATATAATATAGTCAAAAGAAATTTTTCACATAATCTTAGAATGATATAATCAACAATGTAAACGTTTTAACCAATGTGTGGCAATTGTGTTTAGAAATTCATTAGAACTTGGTAACTCTTAATTGAAATCTCCATAGGTGAAATAATTTCAAATTGAAATGTCAAATACCATGATTAATTTTTTATTCATGATATTTTACATAAAAGTTGATGTATATACACTGTAAAAATGTAATTATTATCATATTATTACAATATTTTTCAATAAAATAAAATTGAGATGAAATCTATTTACTTGAAATATATTTTGGTTGAACATGATTAAAAATTATTTTTAGTTGATTTAAAAATGTTATTTACATTTTCTAAAACCATATTATTATTTCTAATATCATATATGATCCTTTTATAACATATTATTTTTCATTTACTAGTAATACTTTATTAATTTAATTGTATTGGGTGATAATTTCATTGTTTTCTCATTTATGATTTGTCAATAAATATCTAATTTATGCACATATTCAATAGATATATCAAATCTATAAAAATAATAATTATATAATTATCATATTATTATAACAATTTTTGTTAATCCAATCATGATTTATTGTTATTAAAAATAATGTGTGTTAAATATTTGTTTCTCATACCTCACAAGTTTCCTTATTTTTACCATTTGGTTTTTCATTATAGTAACTAGTTTTCTAACCTATGTAATTTACCATTTAAGACTAAAATAAAATGATCCATAATACCTAATTTGGAACCACATATTATAAATATGAATTAAATTGGTTTAATAAAATGACTTATGTGTGTTGAAAATTAACTTTAACAGAAAGACATGTAATGTGAGAAAACACTATTTTAACTTTAGCAACACTGAAAAATATTTTTTACTATTCAACAGTCAGCATATTCAAATTTAATATAATTTTTTCTCAATTAATGGGACATATTTTTTATTTATTAACATTAAAAAATAACATGTAAGAATATTATTAATTTTATAATTTAAAATATTTTACTGAAATATTATTTATTTAAAAATAATATTAATTCCATTTTTGACTTTATTCAACTAATTTGAAATTAAATATATCAAGACAGTGATATAATTAAAATATATTATTGTCAAACCTCTATAACATCATATATTAATCTAAAAATAATTTAAAACATTAATTAATTCAATTTACTTTACTTTTAATATTTTTTATAATCATTTATTTAGCTAATTATTAACTAAATAATTACTATGTTTTCATTTTATAAAAGTTTATCTAAATAATTTTTGTTGAAAAATTAAAATAAATTATCATGATACAATGTAAATAATTTATATTTCAGAAAACATAAATTTATAAACAAACCCATATTTTCTCTCTACCTCAATGGTTTATAGAAATTAAAATGAAGAAAGGATTATTTTTTCCTTTTTCATTACATAACTTATTATATAGGTAGGATTTATGTAAAAGTTTCCAAAAAACTTATATAAATAGATATTAAGGTCATAAGGGTTGAAATATATTTATCCAATGTGTTTGGAAAAATATTTAGGGAAATTTGACCTATATATTCTTAGTTTAACCTAATGGTTAATCCATATTTACTATAACAATGCTAATTAATTTTTACTATTTCACTATTATATATGGATGAAAATTAATTCAAACTAATTAGAAAATATAAATTATTCTTATTTTAGATATGGAACCCATTTTTCAAAATTCAATTAATAAAAGTGTAATCGTTTAATTAATAATTAATCCTGTAAATGTGATGAAAGAGTGTCTTTTTAAGGTGAAAATGTTCAAAAGTATGAAATGATTTTATATCAAAATTAAATATTAAATTGACCCCAATAACCGTAAAAAGATTAATTAATGTAAATTTTAACTAATTATACTTTAAAACTATCTAATAATATATTTTAACATTATAATAAATTTAAATGAAAGAATAATTTTCAATTAAAATTATTTATTTTTTATAATTCATTAATAAAGATAAATTTCATAAAAATATCAAATATACACACTAATATAATTTCAACATTCCAATTTCAGAAATTAATATTATTTTATCAAATAAAATTTCCAAAAATTATAAAAATGAATTTTATTTTTTTGATCAAAGCATGATTAAAATATATTTTAGAAATTAGAAAGCATTTTTTCATTTAAATTATAATTTTTTCATTTATAATCAATAAGTAATTAATAAAAAAGTTTAAACATTATATATTTATAAGTTAGTAAATCTTATTTATACCCTAAATTTAAACATCTAGGAGATAACTATTATGTTATATAATATTATTAATAGTGTATTATTTTTCGTTAAAACATGGTTTTGAATTTAATGCAACCTATCGATGAAACTCATTGTTTAATGTAATGCATGATAACTCAATATTTCATGTAACATAAAATATTTAACAAAATATTATTGTAACCTTCACTGATCTAATACTCTCTCCATAATCCAACTCTAGGGAGTTATTGAACCTCAATTCCCACCTTATACTCCAGTGGTTACTAATAAGAATCATGGTTGTGACAGTATAGTGGGGAGACTATACCCCTTGGTATAAAGTTACACAGAACTATAAAAGAAATATACATAACTACCATATGAATAATACACAGTGTGGAATGAATATAATATAAATATTTATTAAACAAAGGAACCAATAAACCCATAATAATGAATCATGTAACGAGATCAAAAAATATATCTAAATGTCAAACTAAAAAAACACAATAAAAGAATTAGTTAACACGAGAAAATATAAATTACCATATTCCCAAACCCATAGTCAGTCCCATTAAAAAACACCAACTAATATTGTAGGACACAATTGAATAAAAAACATGGTCTCTTTCCCTTGTCCAAACCCGCAACCATAAATCTTCTCTAGTACCAAATGAATGCTTGAATAGTGAATTATTAAAACATAATAGGTCGATTACATCTTGTATAAACAAAACCATTATGTTAATTAGTGTATATGATATATTTATTGTAGGTGTATTAATTAATCACTTAATACAATAAAGAAATCATCCTAATTCAGAACCATATCATAAAATCTCTATGCATGTAGCACAACTATGCCAACTAATAACCATATATCCATGAAAAAAAACAAAAATATTGATCAAAACCACTGTATAAGAATTTATATATGGTACTAGGTATATCCTACACAATAAAATCTTTATAGAATGAGACTCGGAATATCCCACTCAGTAAAATAATTATAACAAGGGGCTCAGACAAAGTATAAGAATTACAGCGTGGGACTATGTATATCCCTCTAAATATAAGCATTACAACATGGGACTAGGAAAATCCCACTCAATATAAGTATTATATCATGGTATTAGGCATATCCCACTCATTATAATAATTAAAAATGATACTGGGAAGATCCCCCACAATATATGCATTACATTATGCTAACATGACAAGTAACAATATCATATATATGACAATATCACTTCATAAATCTCAATGGTTAGTTGGGGAAATTACCATTTTTCTTTCAATTTGTATTTCATTTATATCATAAATGATCAATAGTAATTCCAAGAATCAAAAATATATTACCTAGGGATTCTATATCAATCAATCACATAAGGTCGCATGTCCTTCCAAACATTCTTTTACCCATTATCCAATTCAGTTATTATCAAAACATAAGGAAATGGTTTATACCCCTACCATAAGTGGATGACTTGGGCACACCAATAACATGTAACATTAATGTAAATGGAGGATAGGGAGATAAAAAATGTAAACTAGTTATCAAACACCAAAACATGACAATTTGAGGAGTTTAAATTGTCTTAGATTCACTAGGATTGTGGTAAGGATTTAGAGGAAGGGTTGTTCCAGATGGGGGAATAATAAGTAGGTGTATGTCACTAAAAAAAATTAATCCCAATATATACATGGTTTTTAATCTATTTACATGAAATTTATTATTATGAAAATGATAAAGTGAAAAAAAACATCACCTGATGTTATTATTTTACACTAGTTTACTTTTACTCGACGTGAAAGGTTTACATGGTGTGTAACCACATCATGACATGAACTGGTTAAAAACATCTGAAGGTTGTTTTACATGACATGTAACATATTAATGGCATGTAAAATATGACCAGTATGTTCTTATACTATTTAATGAAAAATATTTCCAAACACCTCCAATAATTTCTAAACCATGGACACCCATTGTAAACCATTTCATAGGATTATACCCTAACTCCATTATTCAAAAAAACATATAGCCTAAAATATTAGATGATTTTACCCAAAAATGGATCATGGTATCTGAAATAGAATTTTCCAACAATGTCAATTGACAAATTCAATGGGAGATGTTCTAGGGAAAATAGGATATCTTACAACCTCCCCACCAAATTATAGCTCATCCTCGAGATTATCCAAGCATTAAAATGGAGTACCGAAAATCAGTTCTAACCATGTTTTTTTCTATAATTCTTTATCTCCCTTTTCTTCTCCTAAGAATTCCCATATAGCCAATTCACTCAGACCATAGGTATAGTTTTACACCATATATACTTACCACCATAGTCCACCATCCATATTTAATGCTCATGAATGGATGCATAAGGAAAAAGCTCAATATACTTGACGTCTACCACATGGTAAGATTTATGATAATATCTATAAATATTTACCTCATGAAATGTATTTTTATGGCACTAAATTGATATGCAAGTGCTAATCGATACACCATTACACTGACCATATCCACTCTCTCAAACGACCTGAAAAATTAAGGTATTATCATTCCTGGATTTCTTATACGATGTTAACACATATTAGGTGAAACTCAAATGAAAATACAATGATCAAACTGAAACTGCCGAGGTCACCTATGATGGTAAAAATATTATTTCTTCTTTCTCTGAACATTCACCAACCGCCTCTTGATCAGTTTTACCTGGTCAGAAGTCTCCTACACAAGACTAGGCCCAACAAGAACATAATCACCAACCTTCATCTGATAAAGATATGAATGAAACATCCATCCATACAAGGAATTTTAAGGCTCCATCTATATCAATGATTGGAAGCAATTATGTTTTGAAGACTCGATGTGTGAAAAATGATGCTCCCATAAACCACCAAAATCTAAAATGTAGGCTCGTAACATATAATCTGCAACAAAAATAGTCCACTAATATGGATCGATATTATGGGGATGATAGGTTGTGATCAAAAGAACATATGATCCAATATCCTTCAGAATGCCTATAAAAAAATGGTGATGTGAAATGAGGATATATTTTTAAAATTATACTCCTTGGAACACCGTGTATCTGAACAACCTCCCACATGTACAACCTGCCTAGATCATCAATAGTGACAGTCTCCCTACTATTTATCATATAGGAAATATTTTACAGTTGATCTATAATAACCCATTATATAGCAATCATGTCAGTTTTCTTGGGTAATCCTATCACAATATCCATATTGACATCATCCCATTTACAGTCATGAATTGAAAGAGGTTGAAACAAGCCAGATTAATTGTGTTTCATGTATTTCTCTTATTGGTAGATGAAACATCGTTCATGAATGACTGTTATCTACTTCTTTATTCCTGGCCACCAGTATTATTGATTGGTTTTATGATAGATAATATTTAAAACAATATTTACCACCCATATTGAAGTATCAAACTCTATGATCAGCTCCTCATTAAATCCCATAGGAACCCATACTCGAACACAATGAATAATATGATTTTAACTTATAAAATAAATTCTTTATGGTGTATCCCTACTATATAAGAATTCTATTAGAACTATGAAACCTATATCAATTAACTGATCTGTCATTATTATGTCCAAAATAATTGGTGTAACATATTTTTATGTTAGAGTTACTCCTCACTGATATTATTAAACATCTTGTTGCATGTCTTCAGTGACATTCATCATCTGACACTCATTGAAAATGATCTTGCACTTCCTTTCTCTAATTATTTTGGATAAAATAATTTGAAATGATGTTTCCATTTCATGGCATATAATCCAACTCCAATTCAAAATAATAAAGATACTCTACCCACCTACTCTGGTGAAGGTTCAGGTCCCCCAAAAAAATGATGTTTCTGAGTCCCTTGTGGTCCCTGTACATCCCAAAAAATAATGTGTATAATATATTATATTCAATATTCTAGGTCATGTACCACCTCATCTAACTCCAGATCATGGGTATATTAATTACCATCTTTAGGACTTTCATTTTTTGATCCATAAATTACTTCATCCTCCAACATCATAATTTCTTTGAGTCAAACTCAGGATGCATAAAAGTACATGGTATATGTCTTACTCCACATAGGTAATGTGTGGACAGGTGTTGTGGTTAGACATCCATTAAAATTCTGAAAATATATCTCATAAGAATCTGACCACACAAACATCACACTTTTCTTGGTCATCGTTGACTTCAGAACTTCCATATGGGTGATTTCATGGATAAAGCATTAACAATAACCACCCAAACTATTAATATTGATGAAAATATTGGATTTCATTCAATTTACAGTGGCTATGAATTTCTATGGGTCTAGTAGCACACATTCTTCTGAGATGAAATTTTTAAAGACTTGTACTTTATCAATATAATAAACATTATTTGGTTATCTTGGTGTAATTTCATTTCTCTCTAAATTTACTCAAAAAATTATTTAAAAATTTGGAATAATCGATAGCTGACATGACAGAAACTATGATATCAACAACAAAACCACCACAAACTATCCAAAAAATGTTGAATGATATGATTCATCATGTACATGAATATCACATCTTAATTGGTCAAACTAAATAATAACACTACAGAATCATATAAGCAATACCTTCTCCGAAAATAACGTTAATGTCTGTTCTAAGGTGTCACCATCAATTTGTGATATCCAAATATCAAAATTGTTCTTGGAGAATATCTTTAATCATCCCAACCGATCAAATAGATCATTGATGCATAGAAAAGGATACTAGAACTTGACCATCTTCTAGTTCAATATTTGATAATCCACACATATTTTCATGGTACCATAAGCTTTCATGGTGAAATAATATTTATAATCCAATAGAGAGGTACATGGTTATATGAATCCATTAGAATAAAAGTATTTCAATAGAAATTTCAACTAATAATTCTCCTCTAGTGCCGTTATATAAGTAGGGATAAAATTTGTCTCTTCTCCCTCAACCAAATAGATTTGGAACTCGATCTCTACCTTGGGAGGTATTCTATGAAACTCACCTTGAATTAAATTATATGAATGGTAGAATAATAGAGGAATATAATCCTTCTACATTACACCATCTTCCAGAAAGAGGATTCTTTTCTGATCTAATAGATAATATAATCTGCACTGAATTGGTCTTACATGACTGCCCTAATGATCAAAATCACCCTATTGAGAATACATGCCACCATATGGAGATATAAATGTGATCTACTCTAGAAATAGTAACCATTATACTAGTAAAGTAATAACCTACTCATTCTATGATTAAAATTGAAAATTTATTTTTCATCACAAATGCTTCCCACAGGAATCAAAGACCGCTGATATCTAGAGAACACATATTTCAGTGTTTGATATTCTCTCACAACAGTCCCAATAGTGTAACAAGTGTAAAAGAACCATCCAATATTTCTAAAACCAATAAGAAACTATTTCAAAAATTAATAGATAAAAAGTAATGCTACGGTCATATCTCAAAAAATGAAATCAAGGGTAGATGATTTAAGAATCTTACCTTTGATAGTAGAAGGTTCAACACCCACATTAGCTAGAGTTTTCTGCACAATGTGCAGTTGGCCAGACCCTATTCCGAAGGCTCTCGCCTAACTACCCTGAGCTATTCTCTCTACATGGAACTGTTGTTCTTGGACTGGGGTACCATGTCCCTTTCCTCATCTTGAATATCCAGTGGAACTCCATCTAGAAATCTATTAAGGAGAAATTGATTCCTTCCTAAAATCTATCACATATCATGAACCCCTTATAATTTCCTTCATCATAATTTCCCTAAAATCCTCTACATTTGTCTCATCCTACCAGAAAAATGACACTCGAAATTAGGTTATTGATACTGAGGACTCTTGTGGACTGAATATCAACTATGAATGAACTAAAACGAAACATGGTCTTGAGATGGATGCCCAAATACATGACTGCTCTGTATACTGTTACCATAATAGAAACATTCATAGAGGAAATTATTACCACCATTATAAGAGTGTCCATTATTCCCTATTAATCTATCATAGATATTAATAACTCCCTTTCTCATATTTTCTTCTTTGACTAGTTATTAATTCATCACATCTAAAAATATAATCAAATGATAAACTTTCACATGTGACCCAAAAATGTAGTGAATAACAACCTAAAAAAATAATCCCTAGAGAGAGAGAATGTAGAAATATATGGTCCAAAGTGCTGCAGGTTGGTGAACCTTTCAGTGTTTTCCATCTCTAACATAATCTCCTATAATAGATGATTGAAATCACATTCCTTCTCATCCCTCAGCATATCTGGATTAGATTATATCATCAAATATTGCATTAATTACTTCCAATACAACACATATTACCCATTCTACTCTAGAATATCCCACCAATCCATGGAAGGTCCACAAAGCATATACATAGTATATTTCACCCTCATATATATGTGTGTCTCAAAAAAATTGAATATCATCTAAACCGAATCAATTTAGAACTCAAATTCTTGTGAAACTCCATCCCCATTGAATGTAGTCATATGATGTAGTAGAAACTCCATTGCATGCTTTAAATAGAATGCAAAATGCAAACAATATCCCTTTTCATGGATCGCATGACCCTCAAGAAGCAATAGTGAAGGTAAATATCCCGATAATCCTATAGAATTTTTATGATATCTGGCATTTTTTTGTTAGAATCATACTGATTATAACTCTCATGGCACCAACTTGATGATATTGAGGAGTCAATTTCTCTACAAGACAAAAACACTCTCTTGAACACCATCTATAATGACAAGCTCTACCTCAACAGGTGTCAACAATAGACAACCACTACTCTATGTCACTCTAGTAATATAATATATGTGTTTTAACAGGACATAAGAGTTAATTTCATTTCATTTATAAGATATATTAGTTATCTCTTACCATAGTTCATATAGTCAAGTATATAACACATGCAATAAATATGTCCATACACTAACAATGCATGTCAATATATATCCATATGTTCTTGTCAATAATCATTCGTACTCATATCATGCCATGAAAGGAAATGAATAGAAATATAAATAAACAATATCACCATGAGACAATTAAATTACACACCATGTGAATCACACAAGGTGAAATAACATCAACTTTAACAAGTGAACAATAGAAATAGAAATCCCATCCATGGGCGATCAGATTTTCACCCATACATGGGTTAGCTACTCTCATTCCCAAAATTATTCTAAAATCACGACACATTCTAGTCTCATTTATACCTTTCCCAGATATTAAAATAATTGAAATTAAAAACATTATCCTTTGATATAATTTTTTCTCATCCCCAAATCCAGCACTCTCTCACATTATGAAATCAAGTTTGTTACTGGAGATTCAACACATATCATTATATCCCATTGGTTTTCAACTAGTAGAGAGGATGTGATAACATATTGGGGAGACTATACCCCCTTGTGTGTATTTGAATAGAAGTTTAAAAGAAATATAAATAACTATAATTAGTGTAATAGAAATATTTAAAACCGTATGATAAATCAAAAAATAATAGTAGGAACAAATAAACGCATAATAATGATTCATGTAATGATATAATGAGATGTATATAAATGTAAAATTAAAAATAAATACAATAAAATAATCAGCTTGCATAATTAATCTCAAAAGACACCAATTTTTAAACCCATATCGGTCATATCTCCAACCTCCATCCTGACTATCAGGAAACAAAGGAATCAATAATAAGGTACCATTACCTTTTCTAAACATATATCTAGGTAATTTTATCAGCGACCAAATGGCATCCCGAATATGGTGTGAGTAAAATGTAGAAACCGAGGGCACCCTGAGAGGGGAGGGGTGAATCAGGGTGTCAACATTTTCTTTTAAACTGACAGATCTTGTTCCCATGTTGGTAGAAACTAGTTTGACCTGTATGATGGAAATGAGAATAAATATAACAATCACATGCAAAGGGATGACAAAACACTTTTTACTAGGTTCACCAATACGCCAACAGGTTGTCGGTCATACCAAATCCCACTATTCTTCACTCATTGTAGATTACGAATATTTGGGAACAATCACTCTGTCCTATGCTCACTACCTTTACAATTGTTCAGAGATAGCATACTGCATCCCTCGGGTCACTCCCATTGAATCGCCCTGGCTCACTCCCCTTTGTGAAGTCCCAATATGTTTATATACCTAAAGGTCTCTTCATCATTTGCAGAATAATGCATCCTCTGTTGTATTTAGATGCTCTGTTGAAGTCCAACATTCTCTCGTAGATGGATCTCATTTTGTACTGCAGATATCATGAAATTTTCCAGCTTTCGCGCAGCCCCATAAATACTGGCGTACTTTAACAACACCTAGAGCAGTTCTCCATGCCCAACGCACAAGTTTCAAGACATCACGCAAGTCCAACTCTCCCACATGCACGAAACACACTTATTCAGCTTTTAACATGCACGACTCAGTTCCTTTTACTCCCAGACCAATTTTGGCGTGCAATTGTCAATTGTTGCGCTGCATCAAATTTTGGCGTGTATGTGTCACCAAACAACCTACGTGACCCTTACTTCACCAACTCCAACATTTAAATACTCAATCCCTTTCTCTCCCAAACCACTTTGGATGCGCAGTAAAAAACTATCGTGCACCATCAACTTAAGCGACCCACCATCACTTGGGCGACCACTACACCTGAGCGACGGGAGCTCTGAATTTTTCTATGTCTGATATTCATCCCGAATGAGGAGGGGTTGACCTGTATTTATAGGCATTTTAAAACCCTGCATGATGGCATAAAAGTCTTTCCTCGGCGCGTAAGTTTCGGCATGCAATTATCTGCCCCTGAAAATCAATTCCGCGACAAACTTCTAAACATGGGAACCCTTCTCCCATTGCCATATTTTCAAGTTCTGATATTGAAAAAAAAGTCACACAAGTTCCCAAGCCTCCAAGTAATTTTCACGCATGTCTCTTTGCCAATAAAAATTTTTCTCCATATGTCAATTTTTAGACACAACAATTTGGAAAACAATGGAAAACGGTGACACCTTCAACATTGTTATCTGCTTGTTCTGTATAATTACTTTTCCAGCACACATTCTGAACTTATAATGAGTATTGACAACAAACACAAACCATAATCCAATTCATGCATAAAATAACCATAGTTCCAATAATCTCCCCCTTTGAGTTTATTGGTAATAAGTAAATAAATTAAATAGGGAACTAGGCATAAGCAAACCATAAATACAAGAATCAACTCATCCAAAACTCTAAGTCTACGTGAGCAATGCTCAATGTAGAATAAAAGAGGAAAAATCCTGAATTGGGTTCCCGGGTTTGGGAATTTTCAATGAAACCCAAGAAATTCTCTTATAGTGTCACAGAATCAGTACATGCCTGAACATTCCTAAATTTATTCCTTTCTCCCACATTGAAAATAAACCCAAATACTGTTAATTATTCTGTGTTCAGCTCATACCACACTCCCCCTGGATAGTATCTCCCCCACAAACCTGCATCACATCCATACTCAGATTAAAAATAGTTAACATAACTGGGGATAGGGGTATTTCGTAACCTCCTTATATACTGGGATGTGGATGAACACTGAGGATCAACCGATGCTTCTCAAACACAGCCGCTGACAGTGTCTTTGTCGGGATATCAGCCCCTTTCTCATTAGTACCCACATGATCCATTCTAACCACTCCTAGCTCAACATTTTCTTTGATAAAGTGATACAGGATTTCAATATGTTTTGTACGAGAATGCTAAACGAGATTCTTCGTAAGATCAATTGCTCTCTTTTTATCACAGTAAATTACCATTGGTTGCTTCACCTCATCTCCAATATCTATTACTTGTTTCTTCATCCATAGTAGTTTAGTGAATCCCTTTGTGGAAGAGATTTACTCAGCTTTAGCAGTACTAAGATAAGTACTATCTTGTTTCTTGCTCAACCAGCCAATACATTTATTCCCAATATAGAATGCTCCACCACTACTGGAATTTTTGTCCAACACATCTCCAGCCTGGTCAACATTAGAAAATGATGATAATTAATTATCCCTTCTTATACCAAAGTTTAAGCCACAATTGTGAGTTCCATGAATATACCTCATGATTCTTTTTACTGTTTCCATATGTTCCTCCATTGGATTACTCTGAAAGCGGGCTGCAAGACATGTAGGAAAGAGAAAATCTGGCCATGTCGCTATCAAGTATAGTAGGCTTCCAATGATCCTCATTTACATGGTTGGATCTAAAGAGGTCCCATCCTCATACTTTCCATGTTTATTTCCAACTGCAATCAGAGTTGACATTGGTTTGGAGTCTTTCATAATAATCTTTTTCCGCAGCTCCCTTGCATAATTTTCCATAGAAATGAAAGAGTTATAATTCTTTTGAACCACCTACATCTCCAAAAAATATGTGAGCTCCCTAATCATAGACATATCAAATTCTTATTTCATATGATTGGAAAACTCATCCACTGATTTCTACCTTCTTCCACCAAATGTGATATCATCAATGTAGAAAATAACCATGAACTAATCTTTTGGAGAATTCGTCACATATAGATTTTGGTCTACACCTCCTATTTTGAATTCCAACTTCTTGAGATATGAGTCCAGCCAGGAATACCATACTCGTAGTGCCTACTTTAACCCATATAGATATTTCTTCAGTTTGCAGACCATTGTTTCATTAGTACCAAGAACAAAACCCACTGGTTGTTCAATGTAGACATCTTCTTCGAGTACGTCATTAAAGACTGTTGTCTTGAAATCCATTTGATATAATTTATATCCTCTTTGGAGTTCCATGGAAAGGAAAAGCCTGATTAAATCCAATATAGATACTGGGAAATGGTTCCTTCAACATCAATTACTTCAAATTGGGAGTATCCTTTACATACCAGTCGTGCCTTATTTATAATAAAACTTCCACGCTCATCATACTTGTTCTTGAAGATCCATTTTGAACCAATCACATTATGACCTTCAGGTCTCTGGACAATATCCCATTTCTTATTATTTTCAATCTAATATAACTCTTTATTCATGGCTTTCACCCATGATTCACCCTTTGCAGCTTATTCAAATGAGGATGGCTCCACAACTGACAGAAATGCATATTGCTTATTATTCCCCATATTTATTGTTTGATTGGGTACACTCCTATACCCAATTATATTATATGGATCAATATCACCTCTTCAACTTCTCCTGTGAGATTCATTTTCATTCTCTCAGGTCTTAGTTTCTTCTTCAGATTCATTTTCTGAGTCAACATCATGATGTGACTGCTGACTGTTTTGTACAAATTCCTCTATTTCTGTATTTTTTTTCTCCATGTTCACTATCCTCCTCACTTTCTATCACATCAGCATATGATTCCATTGATAAATTTTTTGTTTTCTGTTAAATTATCTTAACATCACTACCTTCCACAATCCTTCCTAATCGCTTGTTGAAACACTTGTAGGATTAACTATTCACTTAGTATCCAAGAAATATTCCTTCATCTGCATTATCACTATACTTCCCTTGATTTTTTTCTTTTTTTTCTGAAAAATAATTTACCTCCAAAAACACGAAAGTATTTCAGAGAAGGCTTCCTCCCATGCCACAATTCATATAGTGTCTTCATCCCACCCATATAAAACCCTCTTTGATTTTGAATATACACCATATCTTGAACAACCTCTTTCCAGTAATTTCATGGAATACGACTCTCAATCAGCATAGTTCGTGCCATGTTGTTCACTTGTCGATTCCTACATTCAACAACTCCATTTTGTTTTGGATTTCTCACAACATCTACCTCATGTTCTATCCCTTGCTTCCCCAGGTAATTTTAAAATTCAATGGACTTGTATTCCCCTCCATATTTAGATTGCAACACATTGATTGTTCGTCCAGTATCATTCTTGACAATTTGCCGATATGGTTTCATGCAGTCAAGCACTTGTAATTTCCTATAAATGACCATAACACATGAAATTCTACTGTAATCATCTATGAAAAGGAAAAAGTACCTCTCTCCATGAGTTTAAGCATAATTTATCATCCCGCATACATCTGTATGAATTAGATCAAGATATGAGATTACATTTTATTCTTTGGCCGATATGAACTGCAGACTATCTTTCCAAGAATGCAGGCATCACAAGACTTTTCACGCTCATGCTTTAGGCTGGGAATGTCCATGACAATCCCCAATTTTGATACTTTCTCCATGTCTTACTGATTTATGTGTCCCAGTCTTTGATGCCACAAATTGTTTTCTTCTTCAACAGCCATGTAACAAACATTTTCTTTACTATCAACCTGCTACAATTTGCCTTCTATTCTGCATCACTTCACAAGTTAATTTCATGTCATTACCTTTATAGTACAGCTTTTCTGATTAAAATTAACTATAAGTCCCGAGTCACAAAGTTGACTCACACTGAGAAGATTATGATATATTCCATCTATGTAAAGGAATTCAGTCATCTTTAGCTCTCCATTAGCTAATTTAGTACATCCACTGCCATTGAATTTCAGAGCTCCATCATTACCAAATAGTATTGTACCATCAACCTTCCTTTTGATATCCATTAATAAGCCAGCATTACCTATCATATGAGATGAACAACCATTGTCCAAAATCCAGGTACTATTTATTTTTGTAGCTTTGAGGGCCACCTATGCAAGGTTGGATTTCTCAATTTTCTTCATTTCTTTCTATGAGACATTGGATTGAGTATAGAGCACTAATGGCCTTTCAATTATTTCATCTGTGTACATTTTTTCTTCATATTCAAAGTATTCTTTAAGAGGAGAAAACTTGTTTTTAAGAGAAACACTATATTGTCGATGAGATTTCACTTGTCTTGAACTCCGGTATGAGGTTTGCATGTCCCTTATATGACTTCAATTAACATACTTATGACCAATGTTATAACAACAAAAATAGTATCCATAGAAACTATTTCTTCTATGAGATGGAGGATATGATGTTAGTCTCCTTTGTTGACGTCCCAGATAATCCCCATTCAAGTAGCTCCTTGAATCTTCGCAATATGACATGGTATGGCCCAGATAGCCACAGAACTGAAACATCATAATAGGAAATGACTTTTCACTTGAATTTCTCCTCATACCTTCTTCCCTAGGAGAATAGTTTGATAGAAAGTCAGTTTTGAAAGTTTGAGGATAGTTTTCAGTAATCCTTTAAGTTTGGATTGAGGGTTTATTTTTCATCACTTCATGAAACGTTTCAACATGTCGAACTTTCATCTTGTCTTTCTTTGGGCTCTCTTCACTTCCATCATTTTATGTCTCAGATTCACAGCCAATTACACTATTTCCCATGCAATTGAGACTTTGATCACTCATGATTTTTCTAACACCATCTGAACCACACATGGATCTTGCCTGTAATTCTACATCTGAGAATATTTCAAACTATATTTTATTCTATGATTATTTTGAAATTGATTCAGTCTCATGTTTACTCCTAAGAGTAACAACTTCCTCCTCAATTCTTTTAGCAGTCTTGGATTTTTCTTCCAGTCTCAATTTGAGTCCATTGATGACCTTTCCCTTTTCTTCAATTCTCAGCATCAGATCCACTACATCGTCATTGATTTCAAGGATTTTAGACTTTACATTCACAAATTCTTCCAATCATTCAATTTTAGCTTCAAGTTGATCAACATATTCAGTTGATTCTGCTAAAATGGATTTCCACTTATTAGAATTCTTACATTTTATCTTAAGCTTACTAACAACATCTTTAAGTTGCTACTCGAGATATACACTAGTTTCAACTGATTTTCTCCACCAGTATCTTCTAATTCTTCAACATTGGCCATCTTGGAAGCATGGTTCATAGTTTTAAATTTTGGATCTTCTTCATCATAGAATTCATTATCATATTCTTCCTCTTCAATGACAAAACTCTTCTTCAGAACATTGTTTCTAGATTTGAAGTCTCCTGTCTTGATAAACCTTTTCTGATGCTTCTCAATGTTTTCAGAAACTCTATCATCATCATCGATCTTTCTTATGCACTGAGAAGCAATGTGCCCATCTTTTCCAAAACAAAAGAAAGTTAAGGTTAACTTCCCTTTGAATTTCTCTTTTCCCTTCTGAAACTTCTTGGCAATGAGAGAAATAATTTATTTTTCCTCATCATCTTCACCACTAATATATTTTTAAATTTTCAGTTTCTCTATGGATTTGAATGAAATTTCTTTGCTTACTCTTGTAGTAGAATCTTATGGTTTGACTCTCATTTTATAAGCCACTAGGCATCAGAACAGATCATACAAAGAAAGTTTGGAAAGATCTCTTTCCTCAAGGGCTGACACCTTTTCATAGTATAGAGGTGAATGTATTCTTTATATTTTCATTACAATGTCAATGTCTTTGATTTCTTCAAATAGACCCTGAATTTCTCCAACCACTTCAGTAATTTGATTGAAGAAGGAGTCTACATTCTCATCAGAATGAACCTTCAGATCATCAAACCTATTGTGTAGGAATTGTAGTTTCGCCTCCTTTACATTGATATCTCCTTCATAAATATTTTCAAGTCTATCCCACATGGACTTTGATGAGGTGCAACTCATCGCTTTTAGATTGATCTGATCAGAAAGGGTTGTGGTGAGAGAATTTTTCACTTTAGCATCATCATGAAGAATTTTCCTATCTGCATCAGTCATAGCCAGCCATGTTGGATCAGTAACATGTATACCTTGAATAGTGGAAAATAGAACATCCATTCCAAGGGAACTTAGATGAGAACTCATTCTGTTCTTACAAATCAAAAAATTAGTCCCATCAAAGAGAGGAACTCCCATAAAACATTCTGAATTTTCCATGGCGGAAGAAAAAAAGATCAAACACTGGCACCCTCCCTCTGATACCACTTGTAGAACCCCGGGGCACCCTGAGAGGGGAGGGGTGAATCAGGGTGTCACCATTTTCACTTAAACTAAAGGATCTTGTTCCCACGTTGGTAGAAACTAGTTTAACCTGTATGATGGAAATGAGAATAAATAAAACAATCACATGCAAAGGGATGACACATCACATTTTACTTGTTTCACCCCTAAGGGATATGTCTAAAGAGCATATTCCGATAGGTTGTCAGTCATACCAAATCCCACTATTCTTCACTCGTTGTGGATTACAATGATTTAGGAATAGTCACTTTGTCCCAGGCTCACTGCCTTTACAATTGTTCAGGGATAGCCTATTGCATCCCTCGGGTCACTCCCATTGACTCCCCCTGGCTCACTGCCCTTGGTGAAGTCCCACTTAGTTTATAGACATGAAGGTCTCTTCATAATTTCCATAATAATGAATCGTAGGTTGTATGTAGATGCTCTATTGAAGTACAACATTCTTCCATAGATGAATCTCATTTTGTACTGTAGGTATCAGGAAATCTTCCAACTTTCGCACAACCCCAGAAAGACTTTCGTACTTCAACTAGACCTGGCGTGCTTCTCCAAGACCGGAGCACACATTTTATGATGGTGTACAAGTCCAGTTCTCCAACTTGCATGAAACACACTTCTTCAACTTCAAACTTGCACGACTAAATTCCTTTTACTCCCAGACCGATTTTGGCGCACAACTATCAACTATCGCGCTACTTCAAATTCTGGTGTCCAATTTTCACAAAACAAACTATGCGGCACTTCCTTCACCAACTCCAAACTTGTGCGACTCAACCCCTTTCTCACCCAAACCACCTTGGATGCAAAAAAACAATGGTCACACAACTTCTACTTGTGCGGCCCGCCACCACTTGCATGACCACTACACCTGCACCCTGGGAGCTCTGAATTTCTTTATGTCTAAACTTCATCTCGAATGAGGAGGGGTCGACATATATTTATAGGCATTTGGACACCCTTCACGAAGGCGTGCAAGTCTCCCCTCGGCCCACAAGTTTCAGCGCACAAGTCTATTCCCCAGAAAATCACTTGGGCTGCCGACTTCTAAACCTTGGTGCCCTTCTCCCTTTTCCATATTTTCATGTTATCTACTTGTTATGTATGATTACTTTGCTAGAACACATTCTGAACATCCACTGAGGATTGAAAAAAACAAAAACCATACTCTAATTCATGCATAGAATGACCATTGTTCCAACATGAGAACATAATAAGTCGAAACAAGCATGTTTAAAAAAATAATTTTTAATATTTGTATGCAATAAACTGATAACAGGTGTATTAATTAATAAATTAATATAGTATAAAAACCAACCTACTTTGGAAATATTCCATTATATCTCTGGGCATTTAGTACAACAATATCAAACATAAACCATATATCCATGTAGAAAACAAAAAAAAATCTATGCTGAAACCACTATATAAACATTTCAGTATGAGACAGGGTAGATCCTACTCAACAAAATCATTATATAATGGGATTGAGTAGAGCTTAACCAATATAACCATTACAGTATGGGACTATGCTGATCCCGAACAATATAATCATTAAAAAATGGGAAAACATAGAACCCACTCAATATAAGCATTACAAAATGGGAATGGGTAGATCCTGTTCAACATAAGCATTACACCATGGGATTGAGAAGAACCCACTCAATATATGAATTATAGAATGGGATTGGGTATATCCCACCAAATATAATAATTATATCATAATGACACGAAAATTAATAATAGCATGGATATCAGATCTTCACATCATATATATTAATGTTTAATTATAAAAATTACCATTTTTCCCTCAATTTTACTCTCATTTATATCTCAAATTACCAACAGTCATTACAAAAATCAACAAGAAAATACCTATGTATTCTCTGTAAATCTATCAGCTAATGTATCTTTTTATGCTAAACACACATTAAGATGTTATCCAATTCAATTGTTATCACATTATTTTTCACCCAACAGGTACCCACAATGTAGGTCACAATAAATTAGATGCAATAGTTATCCCAAGATTAATTCAATACATTATTTAATCAATTAGTGTGCATATTATGTTGGTAGAATTGAAATATTTAACATACAAGAAAATTTTCAAATAAAAAGGTTATGTTTGAGGCACAATACCTTAAACAAATGATTTAACAACAAAAATTATGTGTAACACTGATGAAAATAGAGGAGGGTCAGATCAAGGAAGGAAACATGAATTAAACATGAAAATGTGGCATCCATAGGTGATGAGATTGCCTTGGAATTTACACGAGATTCCAATGGCTTCATAGGTGAGGCTGCATATGATGACAAAATGTGAAACAGGCATAAAAAAATACATAAAATTGTTTATCATGATATTTACATGGTGTGTAATCCATTAACACATCATGTATTCCATTTTAATGAGATATACAAAAAAATATCACCTCATGTTAATATTTATCCTCGAATGAATTTTAAACAATTTGAATGGTTTTTATGAGGTGTAATATCATCATGACATTCATTGCTTATCAACATCTTCCTGTGATTTTACACACCATTTAACATATTAACTACTTGTAAATGGCCATTCAGTAATTATTATACTAGTTTATGGAAAAGATATCCAAAAATATCTAATCCTTTCCAAACCATGGAATGTTCCTGTAAACCATTTTAATCATTTATACCGAAAATCCTATGATTCAAAAAAAAAGCATACATCCATGAACTTTAGTTCATTTTACACTTTTTAGGATCTCCATAATTGAACAAGAGTCATGCTACAAGGTCTAATGAAAAACTAAATGAGGGAAATACATTACAAAATAGAATATATTGTAGTTATTATTTTACAATTTTTTGGTTGTAATATTCTTTCAAACTTATATAAATTATATTCTCTCAATTTTAACTTGATCTCTATAGTCAAACGTTTCATATTTGGATTTAATTTTGGTAAATAACCTACATCGTAAAAAGAGTATATAATATATCATCTTTATAAGAGAGAATGGGAAGTACCAAATTCATATTGAATAACATGTAACTATGATTCCATATAAAATAATATTGGCAGAAAGTGAAGATATTTACATGGAGTAAATGAGTAAATAATTTTATATAGCGATTGCGATCATTGATCACACTGATATGAATGTTCAATGAAACGTTTGGGGTCTAAAATAAATAAATCATTTTTGATTCAAAATAACTTATTATTAATTTTATATAAATTTAATACGACCTCATATTTTTAATATCCGTTAACTAAATTTGAGTAAATCTTTTATTATCTAAGATTATATGGAAATATATTATAATTATACGTTTCGATTTTATAAGAAAAAAATCCATCCTTTGGTTTTACTTTGATCAATTTCAAATTCCTCACTTACTCCAAAAAAAATTAATATCAAAAAATGAATTATTTATGACTAATGTGCTAATATTAAACATTAACATATCATGTTTTCCACAAATCTGGGACAAGTATTTACATATATGTATATATATTTTCCAAAACCAAAATAGTTAGAAAAATTTGTCCAATAATATATTTTAATATCTTAACATTAAAATTAACTGTAATGGTTATTCATTAATATATACTTCAAAAAAATTGAATAAAAATAATGAAATTTTATCTTGGATATCACATAGACCAATTGCAGGCATGAAACCTTTTTATCCTTTGGTCATTCGTTCAATGCACACCATATTACAGGAAGCAATAGGTTGTCCCCAAGCATACAAGTTAATATTTTTCAAAAAATGTATCAGTATAATTCCTATGAAATTCCTAAAATATATCATGGGTATAATTGAAATAAAATTAATCATTAAATAAAATTTGTTAACTATGGTTTTCAATAAAATTGTTTTTACAAATGATAATAATCTTATTTAACAATTATTACAATGTCATTAATATTTATATTAACCATAATGGATATTAATACATTTAATATTATTCCTATAAAATTTAATGGAATTATTCCACAAATAACATCTATAATAATGCATATACATTCCATAAATTTCCCCTAAAATGTGTTTAATCATGGTATAATCCCATCAGATAAAACCCAAAATGAGGTCTTCAAGATACTAAACATAAGATTAATCTTAAAATAGTTAACCAATGATGGTATCCATAAATCATAAGGTGATGGAGACATATATGATTTTATGAAATAACAATATTCTCAGATGTTTCATGATTATTATAACAAACACACCATTTGTTAAAAAGTTCTACATTTTAATTAATAAAAACCAAAAAAATATATAGTTAACACTTATTAATTAAACAATGGTTCTTCACATGTTTATGTTTTAGCCTTGGTGATTCATTTTCATTATATATTACAACAATTTATAATGTTTTGTAAATAAAACATCAATTATCCTAAGCATACCCCTGAACCTGTCGAGCTAGGTGTGTAGTAATGCTCATTTTCATGCACTAGGTGATGATAGTTCCATTCCCACTTAACCATTTTCTAAGATATTACCCCTAGGTAAATTTTTTCTAGAACCATGTTCACTTGAATTATCCAAAAATGGGTTTATTTCAAGGAAAGACACATAATATTACCTAACCAAAATTTTAGGATGTTATTATATATTTCTCTTTTATGTGTACCACATAGGGTCATGTCTCATAATATATATTTTCATAAATCAAGTTCTTAAGGTGTCTACCAAACTTATTTTTACACCAACTATACAGAACATAACTCTAGAAGCCAGGAAATAGGGTTTAATTTATTACATTAGTTTAAGATACTAGTAATCACATATTGAAGCGCCAAATAGTTTACTTCTCTCAGTAACATATATATATATATATTTGTGTGTGAGTGTGTTTTTTCCATAATAAATTTGAATACACAATTCACAATATAATTATTTTGAGAATAAAATTATTCTATATAGTATTTCATTTTTTATCAAATATAGTGCACTCCAAGGATTCTTGATAAAGGAAAAAAAATAATAATGGGCTTAAATTCTAAGTAATTTTTATTTATAGTATAATTTACCATGAATCAATAAGAATAATCAACATTGAAAGGTAAAAAACTGATCACACATGTATTTTAAATTATCAGATAAGGTGTAATCAATATTGAATGGTGAAGGATGGAAAACACTAGTTAGTTAATAAAATAACTAAAAATGAAATGCATAAAGAGATAATATATTAGATAAAAATTAATTGTTAATAATAACATATCTCTTAATGATGGCAATTAATAATTTCTTAATGTCATGTCATGGGTATATGACACCTATACCAATAAGACATTTCATAAGATGGTTTAAACTTAATGTAAAACAATGTTTCATACTTTCTTTAATTGATTGTATCATAAGACCTTCCAATATATCAAAAGAATATATATTATCAGTTCCCACCCATCACAGCAGGCCCAAATCATTCCTTCTATATCAAATAATATAATTACTTCAGAAATAATGTTCTTTATCATCAAATAACCATATTGAGTAAATAATACATATTCTGCCATTATCCACAGTTAATAAAATAAATTTAAAAATGATAATCATATATATAAATTTTATTTGTTTTATAAAATTATCTTATCCATGATAAATAATATGGATATTTTGGGGAAATTTAATGTTTATAGGAAAGTGAATAATTCATGGGACTGTTAATGACTTAAAAATGATTCAAGGATGTGAATAATCACTCCAGATAGAGAAATAAGGATTGTATCAATGTATACCCATTAGAGTAACAATAATGTGTTGTTTTCATTGATAAATTTTTATACAAAAATAATATATTTAAAAAAATTATTGATGAACATATCATTTTACTTTTAGAAAAACATTTTGAATACTTTTTTTATGAAAATAAATTTTAAAAAAATGTTATTTAAGAAGATCACAAAAAATATTCCATGTAAGCTTAAAATTAATAACTTTCATGGTGACGGGTAATTATAATGATTCCATAGATGTTAAAAACAATATTTTTCATTGTATAATGGTTTGGGAAAATTTCTTGTTAAAAATTGACAATAATATTCCTTTTAGGTATTCAATATAATCCGAACGGGCATTGTTTTGAAAATGAAATAATATTCCCTTGAAAAAAAATTACAATGATAAATAATTGGTGAAATTTACAATGACATTTTTTGGAAATATTAAATACTTTTTTCAATACTTTTTTTAAAACTTGGTTTTATAATAAAACAACTTTTCAACGGAATGGAAAAATGAAGATAGATTTTATTAAAACATTTTTTTAATTATTTTAAGTAAGATAGAATGTAAAAATTAAATAATTACTTGAAATTGTAATTAAAAATAATATTATATTATAATTAAAGTGTTTATTAAAAAATTATAAAATAATTTACTTCAACTAAAATTCAAGGATAAACAATATCGATTAAAATTTGATTGTGAGGTAAACCCTTGCAAAGATCATACTATTTATGTGAGAATAATTCAATGAATTGATTTTTTAAATCAAATAAAAATTAAAATTAAAAAATTAAAAATACAAAATGAGATAATAAAAAGTCAGTATAGTCATAATCTTCGCATGACATAATCAATGATGTAGAATCTTAACCCAATAAGTGTAAATTGAGTAATGAAATTATTTATCACATAGTAACTCTTAATTCAAATCCACATAGATGAAATAATTTCATTATAAATATTATAACAATGTTAATAATAAATTAATAATGATATTACATGTTAAATGGGAAGTATATACACTATATTAAAATAAATTGTTTGTAATACATTACAATATTCCTCATTGAATTGAAATTGATATGAAATACCTTACCTTAAACTTTATTTGGTTTAAACATGATCTAACATAACATGTAGTGTTTTTAAAAATCTTTTAAATTTTTTCAAGAACCATATTAATATTAATAATATCATATATGATCCTTTGGTTATGTATTATTAACAATTCATTAATAATCATTCATTATTTTCATTTTTTTTGGTGTTAATTTCCTTATTTTCTCATGCATGTTTCGGAATTAAATATATGATACATGCACAAGTTATATAGTTAGATAAAATATATAAAAATTATCATGAAATTATTATCTTATTTTGACATCTGTTTTATATTTAAAACTAATCATGAAATATGATTATGAAAAATGAAGTATGTTGCAATCATAGAGACGGTAGGCTGTGGGTATGAATGAGTAATGTTCCCATTTTTCAATGATCATTATGGAAAGGTGGTAGGTAATATATAATGTTTAAAGAATTATTATAATAAATTATATATCATACTATATAATTATAAATATCTTCCATGTATTTGGGTGATGATAATATATTTTCATTGCTTTTGGAATGCGGTATTCCACACATACAAAAATAATTTTGTCATCTTAATATGTGTGTAAAAGGATGAAATAAAATGATATTATTTTATATAAATAATGATAAATATTTCATGAATATAATAATTATTTATTTTATATCACATAAAACAATTCACATTGTATTTATCACCTTTAATGTAAAGTGTTCGTCAAAGACAAATTACGTCGAATCATGAGGCGGTAGTCTACTACGCACATGAGAGACCTTATCATAACTCCTAGATAATAGAATTTTAAAAAATGTTTATATTATATAGTGACTCTATAGGAATATAAATGTTCTAAATATCATATATATACATTATATCCATCATCATACCCATCCTTTGGTGGTGGAAATAGTAAAATGAACGACGTTGTTTCATGATGTGGTAGTCCGCCAAAAACATGAACAATGATTTCACAAACCAGAAGATAGACGTGAAGACGGTTTTAGCTCATATAATTATTATCAAAAATCATTTTTATAAGTAATATATTGAGTTTATTATATCATCATGTTTTAATAAAAATTTTAAGTGGTGTAGAAAGAAGTAAAATAAAGATGTTTGCTAAAGAACATTACCTCTTCTTCACATATCCTACTTAGGCATTCACTAAAGACTTCAAATGTTGTATTTAGTTCAAAAATAATTCTTCTAGTATAAAGCTATGTAATTTCAGAATTTATTTTCTTAGTTATTTTCTGATCTATATAGGAGTGAAAATTTTAAGGGGAGAGGATATTGAGTTCCCTTTTGAAATTGAGGTGTAGCAGCATTTCAATAAATATTCAAAAGTATTCACTATTTGGAGGTCCATCATAACTCAAGTGGGTCAATAAATAATAATTAACGGGTATCATGGATGGTATGGACTATTTAAACTTCCACCTCATAATAAAACAAATGTTTTCTATATTTTTTCCCTTAACTTCTATATTTCTTTATTTTTACCCTTTTGGTTTTCAATTATGGTAACTAGTTTTATAACAAAATTAATTTGTCCTGTTTGACTAAATAATTTATAATTACTAGATATTTATTAAAAACATATTATAAATATAAAATCATATTTATGTTATAAAATTCTAATTTGTATTGAAAATTAATTTTTACACATGAATGTGTAACGTGTAAAAAACACACTTTTATCCATAACCATGATTACTATGTTTTTGAATATTAAATAGAAATAATAACATAAATTGTTTTAATGAATGTAAAATTGAACTAATTTTACTTTAAAACTAACTCTAAATAATGTGTTTATTTATAAACAATATAAAAAATTTATTTTTCAATTAAAATTTAGTAGTTTCAAATTTCATCATACAATGGAATATTTCATAAAAAACCCAAATAATCACACTATGATAATTTTTATTCATATATTTTAATTACCTTCTGATGGTTAATTTTAGAAAATTGGCAAAATCTAATTTTTATATATGCGTTAAATGCGTGATTCAAATATTTTTTAGAAAAATTAACATTTTTTGGAAAACCATTATTTTCTTTTGGATGATTATTATTTAATCAATAATAAATAGGTAAATATTAAACATGTGTGAACTATATATTTTCATATATTATTTAATCATTTTAATACCTTCCATTCCCAAATCTGGATGATGATTATCGTATTAAATAATACTATTAATTCTATAATATTGTTTGGTAAAACTCATTCTCCTGTATAACCTATGCTATCGAAGAAAAAAATTACTGTATGTAATGAAAGAAAACTCAGTGTAAAATGATTCGTACACTATCAAATAAATGATATTATTTTTGAATTTTTAGTTTCTTAAACTCATGAGACATATCAGCTGGCCAAATAAGATGGGTTTTTACCTATTGTTTTAAACTATTGTGTGAATGGTATTAGTAATAGATGTATCATGATGCATGAGATAATTATTTTTAGTAATTAATAATTTAAGTTGTTAATAATTCATTAATTATTATTATACAAGATATTTTTCTAATTATATTATCGCTGGATGCATTTTATTATCAGTTTAATGATTAAATATAAATTGTGTTTAGTTATTTACCTTTAAATATTGACTATTCATTATTGATTTATAATAAATTATTTTATATATAATACATAATATAAATTTTATATATCTCATATTTTGGTTGCATTCCTCATGATATGAAGAAGAATTATTAGAATGAGTTCAAGGATTTCAAATGTTTACATTACTGTTCTTCATATTTTATTTCCCTATATAAAATCTGTATTGTGTATATATGTAGTTATCCAAACCTAAAAAATTGAGAAGTACATTAGTATTTTACCCCTTATATCTATTACAATATAATAATAGATTCACCGGTTAAAATTTACTATAATGTGGGTCATTAAAGTAACTATCAACGAATGGTTTGTAGAAAATAAGGAGAACTAGATTAAGGAAAACATAGATTATGGAACATAAACCTATAATAGAGATTGAGGATATGTATATAAGAACATTATAATGTTATTTTAATGCTAATATTATGTTTTATTTCATATAAATACATTAATGTTTGTATAATACAAGTATAAGTGGTTCTAGAATAGAGGCACCTTGGGTTAATAACTCCAAAATAGTATTGGAGGGCTTAATTCGAGCATTAACTGGTATTTCAAAATTTTACAAACTAAACAACTGGTTTGAAAACCCATGTGGATATGATTAGGACAATACAAATTTTTTTACAAACCATTATAAAGGATTTTAAAATTAATGTATCTATAAATAAACCATGTTTTTTTGGGATTAAAAATAAAAAAAAATATTTATATTTAGGGATCCACCTGATTAGTAATTATACATTATGATTTAAAATGATCAATTTTATGATCTAATGTAGCATATTATATTCATTAAAAATTGAACCAAGATGGACGAATGGTAATAATAATAATGGCTAGTGTAGGTATTTCCCAACATAAAAATACAATACATCTAGTATTAGAACAGAGCAAATCCAATATATATTAGATAAGATAATCTATTTATGAAAAATAACCATACAAAATTTCATTAACCTATTCAACAACATTTTTTTCTATGATGGTTTACTTAAGGTGTAACAATCCCCCATCATTTTTCAAGGATACTAATCCAGGTATTATATGGAATATATATGAAATACAGAGTACATAATTTGCCAATTCATTGCAGTAACTAATACATGTCTGAGAAGGGAATTGGTATCTCAAAATATTTCATCATATGGTGAAATAGTTTTATGTTATCTCTAAATAAATAAGGAATTATAAATATCATGTATGTTTAAGGGAAATATAATAGGTCAAATGATCACTAATACAAAGATAATTTTCTAAATAAGAAAGAGAGAATGAATTAATTTTTTGATTCTCATAAATTTTTAAAGAATTTTTATGGTAAATAAATGAAGGACATTAGTGTATTTTATAAGTGTGGGAAAATATTCATCAGGATAAATAATTAAATGGTTAAAAATAAACCACTTTTATTCAATGTTTCAACTAAAGGGAGATGGGGTACTATGAAAATGAATTCCCTAAGACTTAATAAAATCTACCATAGAAGATGCCAAGGAGATAATTACAATCATACAAGATAATAATAGATAAGGTAGAATTAACGAGTGATGTGACAGAATGTGCTTTATTAACACCATCTAATTTAGAAAATCATTTATTTTAATCTTTATCCTCAAACTCTTTTAGTTGATCAGGCAGATCAACTACAAGATTTGTGTGATAAAGGATTTATCCCCCCATGTATTTCGCTATAGAGAGACCATTCTCTCTTCATAAATAGGAAATATGGATCCATGAGGAAATGAATTGATTATATAGAAATAGTAATTACTGTGATAATGAAAAAGTTTCCTCTTCATCACATTGTTGACTTATTCAATCAACTTCAAGGAGCCTACTATTTGTTAAAGATTGGCCATAATTTTGGGTATCATCATTTCTAAATAAATAATGATGAAATTTCGAAGATATCAATTCAAATAAGGTATGTGCATTATGAGTTTAATTAATTTCATTTTTATAGACTAATTCACCCTCTATATTAATATATCATATTAAGATATTATTCAAGGAACATCATGATTATTTTTTGTGGTATACACTAATGATATCTTATTGCATTGTTAATTTTAAGAGGATAAATATAATCTCTTGAGGATTATTCCTGACACTCTTATAAGTTAAGAGTTATATGGTAAATTTAGTAAGTGTTATTTATGCCTTTAGAAATACTCATTTCTTGACCATGTTGTCTCCATGTATGGAATATCATCTGATCCTATGAAGAACAACGAGGTGAGAGAATATCTTGAACCAATGAACATAACAGAAGTGCATAGTTTCATTAGTTTAGTATGTTTCTATTAGTGATTCATTCTGAATTTTTTCTAATTGGATAACCATTAACCAATAATATTCATAAAGGTCTTATGTTATTTTGGATAGAGGAATGTGAATAATTTTTTGATGAATTCAATTGGAAATTGGTCAATGCTCTGATTTTGACTCTACTAACAAGATATGGTCTCTTTGTCCCGTATAATAATACATCAAAGAAGGGACGTGGTTGAATCCTAAAAAAATTTGTAATATTATTAGATATTCATCAGGTGAATTAAATTATCATTAATAGAACTATCCAACCCACGATATTGAGTAGATATCTATATTCATTTCCGTGAAGATATGGAAGAATTATATCTATGGTGAAACATGTGAGATATTAATAGATTATAAAAGCCTCAAATAAAATTTCTCATAGAAATATATTAATATGAGATAAAGGAAATGTATTGAGATACTCAAATATTTTGATATCTCAATAAAATAACACATTGAGAAAGAAAATTAGGTACCATATGCATTGAGTAGGAATTATCATTGAGTTTTCGCCTAACTGTTGATTCAGTGGGATCTTTTGTTCATTGATCCAGTAAATATGTAAATGAGAATTTTAATGTAAGGGAATACATGAATCCTTTTTCATATTTTTTAAAAACCATATATATTTTATCATATAAAATTTTCTCTATCTGATGATGAGAACATTAAGAATAAAAATAAACCTATAAATGATGGGAAATTAGAAGACATAATTTATCAACATGATGTTTTATCTCATTGTAAGAAGATTATATATTTCATCTATACCTGACCCAAAAACTAAATTGTTGGATGACACTAATATCATGAATTTATTAATAAACCATAGTATAACCAAAATGTGTAGGGATTTGAGGTAAAAATTTTGGTGGGATAACATTAAGCAAGAAATTTTGGAATCTATATCAAGATGAGTGGTTTCATAATAGGTTAATGATGAGTGATAGAGACCAAGACGATTCCTTCATCCTTTTCTTATTACAGTGTGAAAATGTGATTAATTTAATATAGAAATTTTCACAGTACTACTAAAGACTCTATGAAAGAATAATGAAATATAGGTTATTATTCATCACATAACCAAATATTCACATTTCATCCCCATATGAGAATATATAACTCTTGAGAGCCCCACATGAATCTATATTAATGAATTGTAAGACTTCAAGGCATACATATTTTGATCTTGTCTAGTTGTGGTCCCAATTATACATTGCAATTCTGAATGAGTCATTAGAAAGATGTTTATAAAAAACATCATTTGAACAATGTCTACCATCTTCATGCTGATGGATAGTCTGAGAGGAATATTAAAACAATGGAATACATCATGAAGTCATGGTCACTTGACATTAAAGATATATTTGGTATTTATTTTCCATTGGAATATTTTTCCTATAATTATATTTTTTATTCAAGTATTCAAATAGTGTCGTATGATGAATTAGTTGGAATGAGATTTCATACTACAACTTTTTGGGATAAAGTTGGTGAAAGGAAACATTTAGGCCTAAAACTTTTTGAAGAGACACCAAAATGGTAATGAATATAAACGATCATATTATATTATCTTAATGTAGGTAAAATTATTACGTAGAAAATCAGAGGAAGGATTTTAAATTCTATGTGGATGATCATGTTTTCATGAAATTAACTTCATGGAATTGTGTTATAAGTTTCAGTAATAAGTGAAAGTTGAGACCTAGGTACATTGAAGCCTTTAAAATTTTGGAATTAATTGGTTCATTTTCTTACCTCTTCGAAATTCCACCAAGTCTCTCAAATGTATATGATGTGTTCCTTATATCATTATTGAGGAACAACATGACAAACCCAACCAATGTTCTCGCATCTAGTGAAATATAAATGGAACCTCCTCTATCTTACTATGAAGTACCCATCTATATTTTTAATATTGTTGATCATGTATTGATGAATTGGAAAACTAACCTGGTAAATTTACATTAAAGAAATCATAAAATAGAGGAAGAATTTTGAAAGCCATAGGATGTCATGAAGAAGAACTAACATAATCTTTATAGAATGTAATATCCATGAAATGTCAGGGATAGATTTTTTATACGAGTTAACAATGAAACACCCTATTTCTGTGATTTATTTACTTCAAATTAAATTCAATCTCTTTTATAGCTTGCAATGTACATAACAATGCTTTTGTATACAAATTCTCAATTAAAATACTATTTAAAAATAATCTGTACAACCTAATGGTTATGTTGAAAGGTATGAATAATAATAACCACATTATGAAACTTTTATGGTCTATACATTTATGAATTAAAATAAATCGATAAATATTTGTTATAAATAAAAAAATATCAATTGAAATAAATGAAAATTTATTCTGAAAAAGATATTTATTTTTTATAAAAAGAGGCTTCGAATCACTCTAAAAAGATGATATAAATTATTACCACTTTTAGAAAATTTATTTTATAAAATTATATTTATTTTTTAAAACTTCATATAAAAATTATTTGATGGTGAATTTTTGGGTTTTTTTGAAATGTGAATTTTCATTTTATTTATTTATAAATTTATCTTATATTTTAAATTTTGTTTAAATTGATTAATATATAAAATAAATTTCAATTTAACTAATTTATATCATTGGTAACAAATTTATGTTCAAATTAAAAATAAAAACATTCCATACTTATGATAAATTTCTCTTTGAAACCATTTTTTTTCAAAAGGCTTATGGGTGTAATTTTAAATTGAATTATACCAAATATGTGACCCGAATTTGTAATAATTTATTCATATTTAGAATAAAAAACATATATATTCTATAAAAAATTCAAAATTATTTTTTTCAATGGTTAATAGTTAATGAAGTACAATTTTATTACTTCGGTTAGGAAAAAATTGATTTGTTTGGAATTAAAATAATAATATAAGTGTTTTAATGATCGATAAAAATGTCCAACACCCATTTTACAGCTAAATTTATACCTTATCACCCCTCAAGGATGATAAAAACATTTTGATAATTATTTTAAATGATAAAAACATAGATTTAGTTGAATCACTTCCAAACATCCATGTGTGTCCTCTCCCCCACTTATAAAAGGCTACCAACTCTCATAAACACTTCATTATTACAAATCAATTTATTTTAAATTACCATCCCAAATAACATCCTTAAAATTAAAAAATTTAATCCTAGATCACTTTTAAAAAAATAAATCCATATCTAAAATTATTCTAGTGAATCCTAAAAAGGATATTAAGAAAGGCGATGTTCTTAAAATGTTTTTTTATTTTATTTCATCCTTCATGCCCTTAAAATATTATTAAAAAATTATTCTATAATCGCATAATTATATCCCATGTATTGAGATGTTATTATTTTAATGGAATAAACTCTATTTATCTACACTTCTATCAAATGGGAAACAAAATCATTGATATTGTGTAAGGAGGACTACCGCCTCAGAAACCAATGTAACTTTTTTCCATCAACACCTCTCATAGTCATATATAATGATGGATTTAATATTTATATATAATATTTATGATATCATTATACTTCTTGAATTTTAATTTTAACAATCACTAATCTAATAACCTAGAGAAGTTTTCTACATGATTACATTAGAAAAAGATATTAGAAGTCACATCATGAAGGACCAAATAGTTTAATTGTCCTGGTAAACATGATACAAACATGATCCCATGATACATTTAAAAATAAACAACACAACATAGATTTTTGTAAGTAATATAATTTCTTACTCAAGAATATCTTTTTGTATCATTCAGATTACACTTCAAGGATTCCTAGGAAAGGAAACAAAATAAATGTGATTTAAAATGCTCTATATGAGTTTAATAAAGTATAAGATACCATGAGTAAACATATAATAATCAGTATGAAATAACAAATATATAAATGTAAATATTTTAACAAAAATATAATTTAATAAATAAAATGAATATCATGATTATATAAGAAATAATAAATATGGAAAGGCAAATAACTGAACACAGATTCATTTTAAATAACATGATTCAAATGAATAAATACATAATAATTAGTACATAAAGTTAAATAAGTGGATATAAATTCTATGTCATAAATAATTTATAATTAAATGAATATATAGATTGTTTCATTGTAAAAATATCATTTATAATGACAACTAATTTCTTACTGAATGAAATTCATAATTATTAGATGTCATGATCATTATCATTATGATACTTATACTGTCAAGACATTTCATAAGAGTATTTAAAACTATGTGTAAAACCACGTTAAATTTAGGCTTACTGATTCATATCATAACAATTCCAATGAATTTGGGGGATATATATTTCTGGGACATACTCATCATTGTATGACCAAAGCATTCCACATATATAAAATAATGAATTTAATTCTTGAACAATTTGCCTCATAATAAAATATTTTCATTATGTAAAGAATACATATTTTTCAATATTTCACTAAATAAAAATCCAAATTCAAAATATAAAACCTTATGTTGAAATGATATTACATTTATATAATAAATATACCCAGGATAAAAATATGGTTATTTAGGTGAAATTTAATATCCAATGATAATAAAAAAGTCAATATTTCTAGGGAAATATAATAAAGACAAAAATGAATCATGAATAAGAATTTCAACACATTCTATGGTCAAAATGATGACAACCCATGAATATAAATAATAATTATGTTATAATTAAAACACAACCCAAGTTCATTATAAGTAAAATAAGGTATTTTTGCCATTGGTGAATAGAAATACTATAAAATTTATTTAAAGATGCTTGTGGAAAATATTATTTTAAGATTAAAATTATTTTTCAAAAACCCTAATGTTCAAAAAATATTTCTATAATAATTTCCATTGAAAATAACCTTTGAAAAATATAATATAATCTCTAGAATATTGAGTGCTAATGTTGGAACAAAATTCTCCACATATCGTACATGTTAAAAAAATGATTCTTTTCACACTTTAAGTGAATTCCAAATAGACCTAATTTCGAAAATTAAATGATGATTCCATTCCATAAAATTTTTAAACATTAAAAAGTTTCTATAAAAATCATTAACAAAAAAATTTTGTAATGTAAATATATTTTCTATTTTTTTGAAAACTTGGTTTTAGAAGAAAAATTATTTTTGACGAAAGGGAGTGATATCATATGATTTTATTAAACAAATTCAATCATTTTATATACAAAAGTTATTGTAAATGGAAATATTACTTTAAAACATCAATAATAACCATTTGATAATAATATCAAATGGTTTTATATTAAAATTATCTAATAATTACCTTAAATGTAAATTCATGTATAGACAATACTAATTAAAAAGTAATTATGTAGTAAACCCTTACCAATATCTTAAAATTTTAGAGATTATTAAGAAATAAAAAAATATGAGTATAAAATTTAAATAAAAATAAAATATATTGATATAAAACATACTATAGTGAAAATTAATTTCAGAAAAAATCATATAATATAATTGACAATGAAGACGAAATATAACCAAATAAAAAACTGAGTTCTAAAATGCTTTACAAATTGGATATTTTAAATTAAATTTACATTAAATGAAATAATAAAAATAAAAAACAATAAAATACAACAATTTATTAAGTAATAATTATATTACATCTTTTAGGGGTGTTATACAGAGGATATAAAATAGATTAGGTGTTTAGAATTTTAATATGTCTGTGTGAATGGAAATTGAGAGAAAGTCCCTTACCTCTTGATATTCATTATTTTAACATGATTTAATCTCTTTTATAGTTGTTTAAAAATTGTTATTAACTTATAATAAAACCATATTCATGTTTTTAATATTATATATCATCATATTATTACATTCTACCACCTTTTTTCTAATAATAGTTCTTTATGTTCATTATTTCATGTTTAAATTAGCATGTTTTCCCATGCATGTTGTGTCATAATAGTTCTTCTTATTATGCATAAAAATATTTATATATTATATAAATTATATTAATGTTATAAATGTAATATTTAATCATTATAATTTTTTATAACCATTTTTTAATGATGGATGTGTAAAATTAATCGCACTGCTTAGTGAAGGAGGATGGTCGTACGTACTCACAAGTGACAATATCATTTCATCTATGATTGAAAGGGTAAACTTGTGGCTGATATAATAATTTTAAAAAATAAATATAATCTTTTATATATCATATATATTCATTAATTTTATACTTATTACATTCCACATAAATAATAACTGAAAAATGAATCGCATCGTTTCGTGAGGTGGTAGTCTGTCGTACACAAGAGTGATGCTATCGTATTTTAATCCGAATAGATTATAAAAATTTATATGTGATATTAAAAAATAAGATTTATAATCATATAATAAATATAATAGAATTTTTTAAAATCCATCCTTGTATCCAATAATGATATGTGTTGATGGAAAATGAGTTACATTGGTTCAAGAGGTGGTATTCTGCTTTTCACGTGATCGACAATTTTATTTACCATTTATTGGAGGAGAAGATAAATATATGGAATACCCCTAACATAATAAAATATCAGTTTATGTTACCTAATTTATTATTATACTATCATTATTAAATAATATGTTAGGTAGGAGGAAGAAGAATGTAATAAAAATGCTCATTTTAGAACGTTAAGTCTTCTTCGGAATACATATTTAGGATTTCCCCAAAATCCATCATTAGATAGCTTTCTAAAAAACGAGGGAAATTATATTTTCATAGAGAGTTAAGGATGTTATTTGGTCTAGTAATTTCAATACAAAATTAATATGGTTGTTTAAATAGGGGAATTGATGGATGACAACATATAAGTGGGGTAGAGGATACAACTCGAACTTTTTAAAACATTCAATTTAAACAACATTTTTATCATGAAAAAACCTTAAATTCTAGTCATTATGAACCTTTATAGGTGATATGTTTTAAATTTGTGATTTATATTATTTTTGGAGAAGTTTTTAGGTCATTTTAACCCTTATATTTTTAGTTTAAACCCCGATAAATCTGTTTTTACCTTCACCGCAGTAGTTATTTTTTATTATTTTTAGGATTAAAATTGGTCAAAAATTATGTTTACATTATTATATAATTTTAATTATTATCATTCCAAATATATAATTAATTTTTATAAATTCATTTCACATAAGTTTTATAATCCAATATAAAATCATACTAGTGGATGCGATGAAAATGTGGGATTCCAATGAGAATATTCTCATAAGTATATAAGGGTTTAGTATCAAAATTAAATATTAAATTAATTAAACCCCCCAAAAAATTTTAATTTTTATTAAATTATACATAATTTTATTACTTTATATATATTTAAAATACATTATAACCTTGTAAGTTATTAAAATTAAAAGGATGTTTCCAATAAATATATTTTCTAAATATTGTAAAAATAAATTTTCTAAATATTGTAAAAATAAATTTTAAATTGTGTGTGAAGAGTGCGATTGATCTATTTTTTTAGAGAAATATTGTTTTTAGAAAACATTAATTCTTATTTTAAATGGGTTTTTCTTTATTTATAATCAATAAGTAACCATATTTTACATAATTTAGTAATAATTATCATACCCACTAATTTAATGGATTGTTTATAATAATATACTATATTCTCGTTCATTTATGATCGGGGTTGTGTGTTCTGCAAGATATTGGAGAGATTAAATTTAAGAATCAATTATTATTGGGTAGTTTAATCCCAATTTTCCATATAATATACACTATCGAATACATTTTTATTTTTAAAAATATTGGGTGTTAAATTCCACCCCACAACTTTAATAAAATTTATCCTCACAATTTAAATGTAATCTCGGTAAATATGGGTTTGAAATTTGAAAATACCATAGTTGAAAAACCCACACTGTAAAAGGGTTAATAAAACATCCTATTGATATGTGGGAATTGGATATATGATGTCCAACCAAAATAAATGATAACTAGGTTTCCAATTAGGATATCATTGGTGTCATTTGAATATATAGATATGGATAGAAAATTTAAATTCTTATAAATAGTTATAGAGGTCATTGATCACAAGAGGATGAATAATCAATGGACAGTTAAGGACTCCAAAAATATAAGTATATGATGATTTAAAATACTAATTTATTCATCATACACGAATTTAATATGGTAAAAAATATTTCACGATCCCATTCTTAATATTGATGTATTATTTTATAGTTATGAATATAAGTATTTATACACAATTGATATCATTCTATATCATAATATTAATTTCATCATTTCTTTATGCCTTGATCAATTAAAAATTCATATATTTATTCATTAAATTAATATCCATCAATGAAGATTTTTGTTTCTAAAGCACTTGAATTAAATTTTAACGGATTACAAGATCATTAAACATGTTAAAATACTTTCTATCTGTCTCTAAATATTTTCCAAAACCAAAATATTTAGCACAGGTTATCTAATAGGATAAATTAATCTCTAATCATATATAGAAACACCACAAGTTCGTTAATTATTTATATATAAAACAAATAATTTAAGTAAAAACAATAAAACATTTTCTAAAACATGATGTGTGATAGTTGTAGTAAGTGAACCCTTATCACCCTTTGGTTATGAGTTCAAGATCTATGGACAATCCAAATGTGATGACTTTCTACCTAGTATGCATTTGGTACTTTTTTCAAAATCTATGTTAATATTGTTTATGTGACATTACAAAATATTAATAACAAATAATTGCCGCAATATTAAATATAATATAAACACTAAGTCTTACCAATATGTATGATCCTAAATAAAATATGAATAGATTCTTCCTCAAATTAAATTTTCATAAAATAAAACTATGGGTTGTATTCCAATAAATATATTCCATAAAATATCATTTATCATGTTATATTCATACCTCCAAGTATTTTAAAAGTGGTGTCTAATACATTGATCTTATGATAAACCTTATTCTTGTAAACCCATTATGGTATCCATTACTATTATGTTGATTATAAATTAAGACATAAATTTTAAAAAAATTAACATAATACTAATATGTATGATTATTCATATAATAGAAAAACCATTCGTAAGAAGAAATATATTACATTGTTTTTTAATCCCAGTGCATAAATAATTTATCTCTCTTACTTCAATATATGCCTTCCCTTGGTCTAGCAGTTAAACGATAGAATAGGCTATTGAATTGGATAATTCCTAGATTACCTATATATAAGACCCTTAACTATTAATGGATCTTGAGGAAGACATTTATCCTTTTCTATCATAATCTTCATTTTCTTCTCCAATTCTTTTTTTCCCATATTTTTCACACATAATGATTTTCCATTTTTCTTTCTTACAGTTTCCATTGTGTCCCGTTGTATCTTTCTGATATAAAATAAATTTATCCTTCATTCTTATCTGGTCTCCACCACTAAAGATCTGAGTGAACTCCACCCTTGTACTATTTTGTGAGTCTATGTGTTAGAAAAGGTATGGTTTATTTATGATATCTCAAGATAAATTATTATGAATAATCATGATTTATTTCACTCTACACACAATTAAATTTTCCTTCTTATAGTCACGATAATGTCTTTCCTAGAAAGAGTTAACATAATTCTTTTAAGATCCAACCACATAATAAAAAATAGTATAAAAAATATATTGTGAAAAATATATTATAATTAATAGTATGTTTTTATCAAGAAATATTTTTGGAATATAAAAAACGTAGTTTTAACCAAGATCATTCAATTTAATCATATTTTCAAATCATTTATATTGGTTTCAAATAAAATATTTGAATTATCTGAAACATATCCCATAAGAGTTTCAAACTAGGTGTAGAGTAAGGCCTATTTTCATATACCATGTAATGCTCGAGTCCAGACTAATGTTCCTTTTTTCGAGTTATTATAAAATGGGATTTCTTTTCTTAAAATACCACATAATATATATGTTAACAAATTTTTAGTATCTTCTTTTATACTTATACTCAAAATATATTATACTGGTTTTTTCCAAATTATAAGTTTTCTATAATCTAATTCCCAAGGATTTTAATAAACATCTTCTTATAATAATTGTAATTAAGCGTTCCATAGTTTCCCAGATCCAATGTCTATGATATTACATTTTCATAAGATACAATAAATCACATCCTAAACTACCAAATATTATAGTAGTATTGGTAATCTATAAACATACATGATTCTCATACTACTTTTGAATATAAATAACAAAAAATTATTATTTTTTAGTAATATCATTTTTTATACTAGCATATTATTTGATATCATTCATATTAAACATCATGGATTCCTAAGATTTTAAAAAAATTGTTTTGGGATCAAATTATTAGTAAGATTAATTTAAATCGAAAGCTATCATGAGTAAATGAAAAATAAACAACATGGAAAGTAAAATATCAAGGAACAAATTCAATTTAATCAATAACATGAATATCATGATTAGATAAATAATAATAAAAATGGTAAGGTAAATAACTAAATTCACACTCCATTTAAATAAAATAACAACATGAATAGATAAGGAATTATCAATATGATGATGTAAATAACTAAAAATCTATGACATCAAATCAATAACTAAGAATGAAATACATACAGAGATAATATCATAGTAAAAATATAATGGATAGCAATAATTGAATTCATAATGAAGGAAATTCATTATTATTGGACATCATGATCTTAGAAATCATGATACCTCTAATGCAAGACCAATAAAAAGAAAAATTAAAACTACAAGAAACCCCAATTAATTATAACTTAATGATTCGCCTCCAGAAATGACCAATACATCTTGGGGATATATTATTTTTCCCCCACCCATGAATTCATGATATATTTAAGAGTTAAATTAATTCATGAAAATTTTTCTTTAATATAAAATATCCTTATTGATTAAAAATATTGGTTTATTAATATATCCATAGAAAAAAATTAAAATTCAATGTAAAATACCATATATAAAAAATGATATATTGTTTAAAAAAATATCTATAATATATAATGTTGACATTTAATAGAGAATTAATGCCCTATGATCACAAGAAGAGAAAATTAATGACTACAAAAATAAATCAATAAAGTGAATTTGAATAAATTTATTTGTCAAAATGATCATAAACCATACTTAGAAGTAATAAGGATGATATAAATTCAACATGTCTCTAGTGTATTGTAATTAAAATAAAGGGTTATTTTTATTAATTATTAGAAATAAAATAAGAAGTTCATCAAAAATATTTTTTAGGAAAATATCCTTTTCACATTTATAATAATTATTCAACAAATTAAAAGTGCAAAAAATATTTTGAAAATATTTTTCCTTAAAAATAAAATTTTATCTTTTCAAAGGAAGATATACAATATTTTTTTTTCATGATTTTTGTAAATTCCATTCATGATGTACACGTTAAAAAAATAATTTCTATCAGATTTTTACAAAAATCCAAAATAGACTTTGTTTGGAAAAGAACATTATCATTCAATTCAAAACATTTTGTAAAAATTCAAACATAGAAAAAATTTATTTAATAAATCATTTTTAAAATGATATCAATATAGCACATTGAACGTAGTATCTCAAATTCAGTGTCTATATTATTTTATTTTTATAATATGCATAGAATCTCTTCTTAAAAGAAATTATAGTTTGGTTGTTTTGGTAAACAAGATAATTTCATTAAATTTTCATTTTATTTTAAAAAATAAATTACAGAACAAATTTTCCATGAGAATTACATTTCTCAATTTAGTGTATCCCTTCATATAAAACACAAAAAACAACCTTGGATCTTTTTGAAAATAAAATTTGTGAAAAGGGGGACTTATAATGCTCAGTAAGGGTAAGACTATAAAAAAAGTGATGAATAAATATTGAATAATCAACATTAAAAGGTAAATAACTCACATACAATCCATTTGGTAAATAACATGATCGTAATAAGTTAGTAATAAATGATGATCAAATAATTCCATATAAATAATCACATGATCATGAAACATGACCAAGGATATTCAATCGAATCAATTAATCACACTGAATATCAAAAATTGAACTCATAAATATTAAAGTCTTAATACTGGATATCTAAATCATTTTATCAAGCTTTTTACAATTACATATAATACCATAATTTCTTGTTCCAAGTTGCCTATATAAATTTCTAAGGACTCATCCAAAACCATATATAGTTTGTTTCATGAGACATACTGATGCATCGAGGGACTATAGAAGGCCCTACAAATCACATACGAGGTCTAATGCATTCCTCACTAGATAGGGTTTAAATATATTACACATAAAAATTTAATTTCAAGAACTATATGAAATTTAAATACTTTCCACAATCAAAAAACATAATCATAAACTATCCAGAATATTGTGAATGGTAACAAAATATTATATCACCAGTCAAATTGATCATAATCCATCCCAAGAAATAATAAGGATGAGATCATTATTGTATATCCCTTTTAAATAATAATTAAAAAAAAAGCATTCTTTATGGGAAAAAAATTTTTAAATATCACAAGAAACATTTCACTAAGAAAATAACATTTCTTTGAAGATCAATATTTTATTTTAAAAATAAAAAATGCCTAAAATATTTTAAAAATCATTTTCATTGAAAATCACTTATGAAAACTAAGAATACCAAAAATATTAAGAAAATATTTGTCTTTTATAAATATCCTTGTAAAATTACAAATAATGATCTGAAAAATAATGGTCATGATGGAAAACAATTATATAAATTTGGTATAAGTTAAAAAAACATTTTTTTTCACTGTAAAGAGATGCAAATATTCCTCATTCATAAAAAACTACAAAATTTTATTCGATCCATTTTGTGGAAAAAAAAACACGGGGAAAAAATATAATAAATAATTTTATGTTTGTTAAAACATCTTTAAAACATTTTATGAAAACAATATTTTGGAGGAGAAATAATTTTTCACCAAAGGGAGAAATAATGTCATGTTTTATTAAAAATATTTTCTTAATCATTATAAGTACGAAAGACAGTAAAAATTGAACTATTACATTAAAATTTACAAAAATATACAGGAGAAAATAAAATTGATTTTTTCCATAAACAATGGTAATATAATTTCTCTCAATTTAAATTCATGTATAAAAATCACCATTAAAATGAGATTCTGAAATAAAATCTTAGAAATATTATAATGGTGAAGTTATAATTAAAAAATAAATTTATGTTTTTTATAATATGTAAATCCAAAAAAATAAAATACAGAAAAGATAATCTGATTTCATATAAAAATAATCATAGAATATCAAAGTCTATGAAGAAGTAATATAACATAATGAAAAAAATGAGTTTTGGAATTGTTTTTTACTATGTAACTATTCAGTAAAATCATCATAGATGAAATAATTAAAAATTCAACATAAAATACCATTAATTATTAATTAAAAAATATATTACACGTTTATTGGTCAGTATATACACCATATAAATTATGTAGTTTCATAACATTTCAATATACCACAGTAAAATGAAATTGTGAACAAATCTTTTACATCATGGTTACATTAGGATTAAAGTCATTTAAACATATATATAGTGGTTTTGATCATATTATTATATTTAAAAAGAATAATAATAAGTTTTATAATATCATATATGATTATTTTATAATATCTTATTACCTGTTCCATTATAATATTTCATTATTTTCATTATTTCATGTGTTAATAGTCTTGTTTATCATGCTCGTTTTCCATGAATGAACCAGTTCATGTGCATGTTATATATTTCCATCATATACCACATTAAAAAAAACATAATTATCATATTTATAAATCTATAATACTTTTAACACCAATCCTAAAATATGGATCTATGAAATGAAGTATGTTGCGATAAAGAGACGGTAGACCGTATGTATGCATAAGTAATGTTTCTATTTTTCAATCATAGTTATGGAAATGAGGTGAGTAATATTTTATCATCATATAATGATAATAATATAAAATATAAAATATTTTTTTGTTATATAAAAATATATATAACCATGTGGTATGGTAATGAAAATAGAGTCACATTTCTTCCTAATAGTAGCATTCAACATTTAAACGAAGATGTTATCATTATTTTAGATTAAAAAATATAATATATTATCTTTTCATAATTATAAGTATTTCAATAATATCATTATTTTTTCATTTAAACCCCTTATATTCTTTTTATTTATCTTTATTACCATCAATGAAAAATATTAGTGAAAAACCAATCACATCGCTGCGTGGGGAGGGATTCCACCGTACACACGAGTGACGTTATTGTATCCCCTGATGAATGAAACTTTATAAATGTATATATTATATAATTAATTTATAGGTGTAATTCTGTTAGTAATATAACATATATACTATATATCAATCATTATTCCCAAACATTAGACGTGGTAATGGAAAAATGAGTGACATTAGTTTGTGAGGGGGTAGTCCTCCATAGATATGAATGATGATTTTGTAACACATTTGATGGACGTGAGGATAGTTTTAGTTCATTACCATTAAATAAAAACATATAAATATATTTATTATAATTAAAGTATTATATATTTTATTTTTAAAAATAATTAAAGTCTGTGGAGAGAAAATAAAATAAAAACACTTGTTGAAGATCGTTACCTCTTCTTTAGGTTTTGTCCTTATGTTTTCACCAACTCATTCCTATATTTGGATTAGGTCAAAACCAATTATTCTAGTATGATATGATTATAATTTGGAAGTTATTTTTGTAGTTCTATACCAAACCAAAAGTGGTTGAAGGCATGTCTAATATAGGATAGGGGTGGACTTTTAAATGTGATGTGGGTGGAAAACATGTATTATTTTGAAAGAAAAATGTGTAACCAATTTTCGCATATTTCAAAAGGGTAAAAATATAAAATTATCAAGAATTGAAAATTATATGGTTGAAATATTACTATCCAATATCATTTATAGAAGTTTTAATTAAATGTAACTTTTATATGTTTAGTATAACCCCTTTATAACTCCATTTTTACCATAATTTTGATAAATGATTTTTAATTATTTCACTATTATTATTTATTCAAAAATTAATTTGAACTTATTAGAAAATAAAAATATTTCAAATTATAAATATTTACATAATTTTTCAAATTTTTATTCACATATGTGAAAATTAATTTTTAAATTTTAACACATATAAGTGCTTAGAATGTAAGATTTTGAATATAAAATGGTCAAATGTTTAAAATGTTTTTATATAAAAATTAAATATAAAATCAATTATAATTATATAAATTAGATTCATTTATATATAATAGATATAATTTCATTTTAAAACTATTTAAAAAATAATTTAAAATTCTAAATAATTTTAATATAAAGTAATTTTTCAATTAAATATCTATATTTTCATTATTCATCAAAAAAGAGAATTTTTGGAAAATCATATAAATTTCCCCTAATATAATTTTAGAATTCTTATTTTAAAAATTAAGTTTATTTTTAAAAATAAGTTTTCTAAAAGTGGTAAAAGTCAATTATAAATTATATATGAAAAGTGTGACTAAACCTCCTTACACATAAATAAATTTTTTTGAAAACATTAATTTTTTTAAAATTGTTCTATTTTTCCCTTTAATAAATAAAAATAAATTTTTTTATTTTATTCATGTGTAAAAAATAATTTTAATTATTTAATTACTAATATTATCACCCACCAACATAACAATAGTTTTATTATGTTAATGTTTAAATAAAAATATTTTATTAGATTATCATATTTCGTTCAAACCTGGTGTTGCGTGAATTAAATCTATTGAATATAATAAATTATTTTAAAAATAATTATTTCTTAAATTAATATGATTTCATATTCTGTTCGATATTTTTTGTTTTAGGTCACACAAGATATCAAAAATTATGTTCAATTTTTATAATTTCATGGTGTTACATTCTTTCCACCATAAATAAATTATTTCCTCTCAATTTAAACTTGAACTCGATAATCAATGGATTGACATTTGGAATTAATTTTAATTTTAAAAACCATTTAAGATATATTAATAAAGTATATTATTAATGATAGTGAAAGGTATGTTCAATGTTAATATGTAATAATATATAAATACATTTCTATGTAAGAGAACATTGGTGGCACGTGAAGATATAAACATGGATGAAAGGCATAAATAATTATAGAGATTTATTTAGGTTGCTAATAAAAATAAATTGATTGATCAAAATAATATTAAGGGCCTCAAAACCATAAATCTATAATGATTTAACATTTTATCTCATTGGTCATATATGAATGTACAAGGATAACATTTTTGTTTGAAGATCTTTTTCTTAAATCTGACGATTCATTTTCTATATGATTTTATTAGGAAATATACTTACTTTATGCATTTATATTTCATAATTAAAAAATAATCCATTGGTTTTGCTTCAATAAATTTCTAATTAATCACATAGTTCCTGAAAATAATATTCAAAAATAATTTTTTTTGTTATTAAATCACTAATATTCAATTTTATTGGATCGTAACATATATAATTGAATGATAATTCATTATTTATATATAATGTTATTATTATAAAAAATTGTTCATCACATGTTATCGAATAAGAATGAATCATCATTTAGTGAATAAATACATTAATCTCAATAACCTCATGAAAAGATCAACATAAAACATTTCATAAATGGTTAACCTTATGAGCCTTCCAAAATATTAAGATCCAAAACATTAAGAATAAGGATACTAAATTTCCAAAATGAACTAATCATGATTCCCAAAAACAACATTAATTATCTCTTAAAAATCTCATACCAAACATGTTAATACGTTTATCAGGTACTTTTTTGAAACATAGTACTATCATGAATTACCATTATACCATATTGAAAACATGAATTATTACATATTCATTAAATAAAATACAAATTGTTGGATATATTCCTTGAATCCCTATATATTTTATGCTCCTTGAATTATAGAATAAACTAATTTTAATTTAATCAATAAATAGTTCTAAGGAATTTATTAATATAAAATTTACGTTATCTATATCAATCATCTCATTATCCCGACATCATTATCTTAGCATTATAAAAATAATAAGGGTAATCTTTCTATAAATCGCATTTTTTACATCATGTTTTATTTGAAATTGAATCATTTTTCTTTTTCATCAGTACCATTTAACATACTCTTTCAAATTTATAATGATAAATTATTTATAAGTTTCATGAATTTCATGAATTATATTCTTTTACCAAAAATTTCTAGGATAAAAATATAGAATCACCATAATAATTCCACATCTTTTATTGTAATATAATAATGTTAACCTTGATCTATTATCTATTTTTGAGGTAATATATCTTGACACATGGGTCATATATTTCCATATTTTCCCATATTTTTATCTTAGAATCATTGTTCTTTGGACAATTATTTATTTACCTTGAAAGCATGAACATGTTGTAACTTTTCGCTAGACATGAGGATAATTTGTTTTTCTTTTAATCATGTACCAGTGTATTTCCTTCAAGAGGTATTACATATTGGGAAATCATTTTTTACCTCTTTCCATTTATCCATTATGTGTATATCTATAAGGACTCGGCCTTAAACCTTACATAATATTAAATTAAATGAATAATTCACATTGAGGATATTTTCAGTTTTAAAGTTTTAGAGAATTATGAAATAACTATTATATCTAAAAAGATTACAAAGTAGAAACTTCTACCCAATATCTATTTTCATTTTAAAATAAAAACTCTTGAAAAAAAGTCTTGTCTAGTTCCATATTTAAGACAACATGACTCTTTTTTGATCCCATCCTTCACCATATTCCACATTATGTATTGTGAAAAACAATTCAAAAATTTGTCATGAGCATAAAAAGCTCATTAAGGGATACACAAAGAAGGAAAATTGTTTGTTTTTCAAAACAACCAGTAAACCATGAATACTTTAACATAAGTAACACCGTTCACCTTTATGAAGTAGTCAATACTCTTCACTAAATAATATATCACTACTTACCCTTTTGTAACCAAAATATTACCGTAAAACTCAAATAAAGAACACATAACATATAAACGAAAACTTGGGACATAAAAATACTTAAATTAAATAACCATACGGTCGATTTCCACACATATCACTAAGTGGAATTGCTATATGGTCGACTTCCATACCCAATGCACTAGAGGTTATAACGTAACCACTCGTTATAGTTTTCATGGAACAACCATCATATGTTTTATCATGTAACCACCCATCAAATGTCCAAGTACCATCCCAACACATAAAATATTTCAAATATAAACATTTCACTAATAAAATATCATTTGAATTCACAAGAAGTAATTTCACGATATTGAAATAAACAATCCATATTCATAAACCATTTAAAAAGTGATTTATGAATCAAAGAGTCCCATACAACTTTGAATATTTTAATGAAATTATAATTTCAAAACATTAATGTCCATATAAATAAATACATAAAAACATTTTTAAAACACGGACATTTAAGAAAAAGATGAAGAATAATAAATCTTTAAAACGTTTAAAATGATATTTTAGTTAAAGAGTTTTTAACAAAATGAGAGACTCTTGAATATAAATAATTGAGGAATAAAATTTAATCAGAATATTATAATATAATGAGAATAAAGGGATTCATGATATAATATTTCAAAGGACAGTATATACACCATATAACAGTGAATTGGTTCTTAATAATAATGAATTCTCAATGGAAATGTAAATTGAGATTAAATACCTTATAATGATGGTATCCTTAAATTAAGGATAAATCAATCTAATAATTATGTGTGAAAAATATAAATACATCCAATATTAGTGGATATAAGTTGTTAAACAATACGAGTTCATTAACAAATATTCATAGGATAACATATTCAGTAAGTACAAGTTGAACCCAAAGAATTGAAATTGGGTTAAGAAGTTCCCTTGTAAAAATTTGACAGCCTAACGGTGTCACATTAAAATTCATAAAATGATTTGATGAGAAAAAAAGTGTATCTCATCACTTGGAAATAAATATTACATCAATAATGATATAGAATAACATATCCCAACATAATAAGATGTAAATTAAAAAGACACAACAAAAATAAGTCTTTTAAAAAGAGGAGGGTGAAAGGTTCCCATACCGATTTGGTAACATAAAAAACATATTCCAAATGAAAGATGGATCATACAATGAATATGTAAATATTCATAAATGAAATTATATTACCCAAATAGTACAATAATGGAAAGTACATTCACTACAAAAAAGGAAAAAGTGGAAAATATAGCATGAATCTCACGGGAATAAAAAGTGAGATGAAACCCTTTACCACATTGTAATCAACTGAGCCATATGAACAATAGTTAATAACCACCAAATTAATAATATAATACCATGAATATAATGACAATAATTATAATATATATCAAATGTAAGTACAAAATACACCACATGTAGTGAATAAGTGGCGAACAATGGAAATATCACGGAATTAAAAGTGAGATAAGAAAATCCCCTTACCTCGTTGTCCGACTTGACCCGTTCGTTCTTTAATCATTTGAATAATAAAATAATGTTAATTTCAACTTGATTAAGAACCTTTTTAATGTATATTATTCATTTTATATTACTTATTACCATGTCATAAACATTATGTTATCATTTAAGTTAACAATGTTCGTTTTGTCGATATTTGGTACCTAAGTAAAAAAATGAATACCTTCTAGTTAAAAGTTGTTCATGTGGTTAGATATCCATTTTATTCAGAATTATATTAATGAATTAGATATCATTTATATCATTTATATCCAGTATATACATGTATTTATAATTGTACATGACATTTAGAGGTAAGAAATGAAATGCACTGTTCATGGAGACGTTAAGTCGTATGTACGCATGAATGCTACTTGCATTTCTATTTCTTATTTTAATGGAATTAGAAACATAATTATACATAGTTATATTTTAATTAAAGTATAATAACATATAAAAAATTATTAACTTCATCCATTATACTTCCCATATAAGGCATTTACGATTCATATCACTTTGAGGGAGCGGTAGTCCGCACTTCCTCTAATGAGATTATCGTATTTACCCACAATGTTTACCATAAAGTATTTATATAAATGGAAAAATACCAAAGAATAAAGAAAACATAAACATAATATATATCAAATATAAATACAGTTCCATCAAAATAGCCACCATGAGATGTGGTTGGAGATATTTAAACAATCATCGTTTCGTGAGGTGTTAGTTTTCCATCTACAGAAACATTATGTTCTTCACCCATTACATGGAGGTGTGTGTAAATGTAGTTAGAATCCTTATCATAACAACATTATAGTTTATTGAGGATACTTTTATTTTTACAAAATAAAGGAAAAAAAGTGTTTAGGGGTTGGAGAAGTAAAATAATGGGAAATAATTTAAGAGAGACTGTTACCTTAAATTTGAGTAACTCCCTTTGGTTTGAACCGTAGGACTTCTTGATGTTCCATATTCCTAAGTTATGCCTTCTAGGAGGAGGATAGGGATTTAGGGAGCTTAATTGGCCAGAGTTTGGATGAGACAAGAGTCTTGAGAGGTGTGTGGAATTCGTTAGAAGTGGTCTACTTTTATAATGGAGAGGAGGGGCTCTTTAGGAAAGTGTGATTAAATTATTTTATTATATAACTCTATTTGGTTTGTAAATGTCCACAAAATCATTAAATTTTTAGATAAGATGACTCATAGTCGAAATAATATCATCCAATAGGAATTGGACTGGTTTTTGATGTTATTTTAATATTTATAATCTTATTTATTTAAATCTTTTATTAATGAGGTAAATACTACATCAATATTGTGTCATAAAAAAATTAATTTATGTGATGTCTAAAAATTATAAAAAAATAACATGATGTAGGAAATAATTTTATATTTACAATGAATATGTATAGTCGAAAATATAATTTATATGACAACATATAAAATTGAATTTTCTAAAAGAATTTTGTTTGTGTCGTTTTTGCATTTAAATTAAATTAATTAATCACAAGTGTCATTATCTTTCATAAGTGGTTCCATGTGGTCCCACAATAGACCCAAATATTCCCATGATCGGAAATTATTCATCCAATAAGGTTAGAACAAGTGTTAAGGAAATTTTGAATTATTATAATATTCTTTTAACCATGAATTACCCTATTTACCTTTAACCGCAGTAAATAAAAGTCAAAAGTTACTAATCACCAAAAATTATTTTCATCTTCTTAAACCACATTTTACTTGTTGATAACAACAATATATGATGGATTTTTAACATTAATTTCACAGAAGTGGTAAATTTTAATTTAAATGAAAAATTCATTTTTTTAACTACTACTAAGTGGTTTCACTATTCATCCAAAATTGATGTTTTCCAAAAAAATACCAAAAATTCAGCCAAAGATATATTAGATATTCCGAATTAAAAAATGATATCTATTTTACCAAATTATAAACATAGAAGTGGCATTAATTAATTTTAAAATTAATTCATGTTATCAAAACAAAGAATGTGTTTTTAAGAAACAATAACTATCAAAAGATTGATACATGTTTCTGTCAAATTTCAAAGTGGAAATAATTCCAATTACCAACATTGGATTAAATGGAAAAAATACTTTCTAATTACACTTTATAAGAAATTAAAAATATAATCTAACCATTTAAATATATTATATTAAAAATGAATTTTGAATTAAAATACAATATTTTTCACTATTCACTAAAAAATGAACATTATCAGAAAAATACCAAACAATTACCCAAAGTAAAATTTTATGTCCCCATTCTAAATAAGGATTTTATTTAGTAAATTAGAATTTATTAAAGTGTTCAAAACTATATTTAATGAGGGTTTACTATTAAAAGGTGGTAAATCGACCTTTTAATGTAAATTATGCTTAAAATTAGATCCATTCACATTTTAAGCTTCTATGCTTTATTATATAAATGTAAATACATTTAACAAACATGTATAATCATATTGTAGTTTGTTTTTTTTCATTACCACCAATAAAATTGCTAACATTTAACTACCATTTAAAATAATAATATTATATTATTAGTGTGCAACGTAAGATTTACAAGAAACCCGTTGTTGCGTATCAGGTATGCTATCAATCATAACAACCCCTTTAAAGTAAAATTAATTTTTAATTCAAAAATATTATTAAATATGAAAATTTCATATTCTTTATTTATCCAAGATGTTACATCCTTCCCCCCTTTTGGGAAATTGCGTCCTCACAATTCTAAAATTGGGATCATTAACTTCATTGAAAGCCTCACATCAAAAAAAGAGTCATTAAAACTATCACTTTAAAATAAGGTTAGATAAGTAAAAAGGTTACCCGAGACAATAGATACTAGGATTACATGAAAACATGGATATGGGGGAGAAAAAAAACCCATCATGTTCTGATGTAGAGTGACAGAAAACACGTTTTGGATAAAGTTAACCACTAGAAAATCACAAACTTATGATGGGTTAAACAGTCTTTTATTCCCCAGTAGGAAAAGGTTACTAAAAAGGTTTTTATTTTTAGTTACTTTTCATTGAGGAATTTATTTATGAGATTAAATAAAAACATAAGGAAATATACTTACTTGTATTGTAGACATTCATCTTTTACTATATTTCTAACACAAACTCATATTTTCTACAAATGATGAATGTTCATGATGATTTTTTTTCACATTAAGATCACAATAATCATCTTCGAGAGAATCACATATTCCAAAAAAGATGAACTATATATTTCTCATGTCTTTAGACCTTATCCAAAACCAAAATTGTTAGCCCCAGATCATATATTCTCCAAAAAGGATAACCTTTTACAAAAATAAAAACTACTCTTAATCTCCAAAATTTGTCAAACAAAACTCAAAGTTCAACAAAGACAATTCAATAAACAGATGTCCATAAAATTATTCAATGTAATCTAGATAATGATTGAAACCCAAATCTCAAAAGGATCTAGTCACATAGTCTTCCAAGATAAATCTTAACATTTACCTCCAAATAACATCATTTACTCTTAAAGTCTCATATTGAAAAGTAATTAACATAATCACGTATCCTCCATGATATGTTAATAATATCCATAGATAACCCAAAATCAACTTATTATTGATTCATAAAATAATATAATGAAAAATAATTAGTCATACAAACCAGGGACATCACGTAGTCCAGTGGTAGGAGATAAATATCCATCACACTTTGGTTATGGGTTCAATTCCTGCATCTTTGTCCGACGCAGCTGGTTGTCACACGACCCGCATTTTGTCCTTTTTTTCAAAAACTATATAATTTTATAGCATTCCCAAAAAGAGTTAATGTTATCAAAAATAACCATAAAATGTTTTAACCATGATGTTTTTCTTATAACATCCATTTTTCATCACAAAAATGTATTAACCTATAATCTCCTCAAATTCAAGGATCATATAAACCCAAATGGTTCTTTATAACTATATCCACAAAATAAAAGATAATTATTCCTTGAATAAAATTATTCATATATCAAACTTCAGGGTTACACATACTATAAAAATTATTCTAATCTACTTCTCATCATCAAAGGAGACTTAATAATTTTAAGCATTTCAACATCCTAAAATATACTATAACACATGAATCCCATATATGTTGACTTCTAATTCATTCAAAAATATTCATGATCCATTAACCATTCATTTCCAAATTATTCGGAAGTAATTCATTCCGACAAACAATATCATGAATCATATACTAAGATTCAATAATTTTAAAACATATGTTAAGAAATAATCTATACCTTTAATTGTTCATGGACTGTTTCATCATCCTCAATTTAAATGTCATTAGGTATTAGTAAAAAATATTTCTATGACCATGGTGATCCCATTCCTAAAACTTTTTCATAGGACATGTGTTCATATAATGACCATGCACACCACATTTACAACATTCAATTGATCCCTCAGAAAGAACTTATTTCCCTTTTATAGAGTCAACTGGATGTTTCCTTTTTCCATGGAAGGTTCTTGCTTTATGACCTTCATTTCCACATCTATATAATCTTCCCGTCCCTTTGAAACATTTTCCTATGTGTTTCTTTCCTCATCCTTGATACATAGGTTTTTGAACATTAATACATTTATGATTATTACCTAAACATCCACGGGGATTTGTTTCTCGCATAATAATGCTTTATAAAAATCACCAAGGTTCAAGTGTTCAATCATGACTCCAGATAGTTGGTTAAGAATAACCACAAGAGTTCTCATTGTAGCTCACATTTCATTTAATTACATATTCAGAAAACCATCATAGTTTTCTTCACATTCATTGTTATTTTTATTCTTGATAGATCCAACCATTGACAAAAACCAGAAAGGTAAGTTTGAGTATATTAGTAAAATCATCCTATAATATCTTATGAGGAGGGTAAGTACTAATATATTCTTATTCATGTTATCATAAACACATTCACTTTATTTAAATTAACTATGCTTTTTTCTAAACTCCTAACCATTATGGTAATGTTACTTATGCTTAAATAATACCCTTACCTCTAATGTTATCTAAACCGACCTCTGATACAAACTATAAGGACCCAGAATTAACCTTACATAATATTTAATTAAATGAATAATTCACATTGAGGATCTTTTCTGGTTTAGAGTTTAAGAGTATTAAGACATAATTATTACATCTCAAAATATTACAAAGAATAAACATCTACCCAGTATATATTTACTTCATAAAAAAAACTCTTGAAAAAAAATTCATGTCCATTTCCATATTTAAGATAACATGACTTTTCCTTGATCCCATCCTTGACCCTATTCCGCATTAAGTACTATGAAAAACATTTAAAAAACATGGGATGATAATAAAAAGCTCATTAAGGGATACACAAAAAAGGAAATCTATTTTTTTTAAAACAATAAGAAAACCATGAATCCTTTAACATATGTAATAATTTTCACTTTTATGAAGTAGTAAATACTCTTTATTGATTAAAAGATCACTACATACCCTTTTGTAACCAAAAGATAACCATAAAACTCATATAAAGAACACATAGCATATAAAGGTAACTTGGGGCGTTAACATACTTAAATGGAATAACCATGCGGTCGACATCCACACATATCACTAAATGGAATAGCCATATGGCCGACTTCCATACCCAATGCATTGGAGGATATAACGTAACCACCTGTATTGGTTTTCACGTATCCACCCATCATATGGATTATCACGTAACAGCACCTAAAATTTCCATGTACCATCACAACACATAAAATATTGAAAATATAAAAATTTCACTAATAACATTTCATTTTAAGTCTAAAGAAGTGATTTCAAGATAATGAAATAATAGATCCATTTTCATTAACCATTTAAAAAGATAGTTCTGAATCAATGTGTGCCATACCACTTTGAAGCTTTTAATGGAATTTTAATTTCAAATAATTATTGTTCATATAAATAAATACTGAAAAAGATTTTTAAAACATGTAAATTATAGATAAATATTTAGAATATTAAATATTTAAAATATTTTAAATGAAATTTTAGTTAAAGTGTTTTTACCAAGATGAGAGACTCTTGAATACAAATAATTGGGGAATAACATTTCATCAGAACATTATAATAACATGAGAATAAATGGATTCATGGTATAATATTTCAAAGGACAGTATATAAACCATATAAGTGTGAATTGGTGCATAATAATAATGATGTCTCAATGGAAATGTAAATTGAGATGAAAACCCTTATAAAGATGGTGTCCTTAAATTAAGGATAAATCAATCTCATAGTTATGTGTGAAAAATAAAAATACACCCAATATATTTGGATATTAAGTATAAAAAAATCTGAGGTCATTCACACATTTTCATTGGATGACATATTCAATAAGTACAAGTTGAATCCAAAGAATTGAAATTGGGTTAAGAAGTTTCCTTTTAAAAATTTGACATCCTAACGGCGTAACATTAAAATTCAGAAAATGAGTTGATGAGAAAAAAATGGTATATCATCACTTTTAACTAAATTTTACATCAATAAGGATATAGAAGAACACATCCCAACATAATAAGATGTAAATTAAAAGACCCAAAAAAAAGAAGTCTTTTAAAAAGAGGATGGTGAAAGGTTCCGTTACCGATTTGGTAACTTACAAAACATACGCCACAACAATGAAGGATCATAAAATGAAGATGTAAATAATCATAATTGAATTTATATTACACAAATAGTACAATAATGGTCATTACATACACCATACAAAAGGAAATAGTGGAAAATAATGCATGAATCTCATGGGAATAAAAAGTGAGATGAAACCCTTTACCACGTTGTAATCAACTGAGTCATAAAACCAAAATTTAATAACCACCAAATTAATAATATAATAGCATAAATATAATATCATTAATGATAATATATATCAAATGTAAGTACACAATATACCACATGAAATGAATAAGTGGTGAACAATGGAAATCTAACTGAATTAAAAGTGAGATAAGAAAGTCCCCTTACCCCGTTGTCTAACTAGACCTGTTTGTTCATTAATCTCCTGAATGATAAACTAATGTTAATTTACACTTGGTTAAGAACATTTTAAAAGTTTAATATTACTTTTATATTACTTATTACCATGTTATAAACATTATGTAATCATTTAAGTTAATAATGTCCGTTTTGTCGATATTTGGTACTTGAGTAAAAAAATGAACACCTTATAATTACAAGTTGTTCATGTGGTAAGATATCCATTATCTTCATAATTATGATAAAAATTTATATTTTATATATATCATATATATTCATTATATACATGTATTTATAATGTTACATAACATTTAGAGGTAAGAAATGAAATGCCCAGTTCATGGAGACAGTTAGTCGTACGTACGCATGACCGCTACTTCCATTTCTATTTATTATTTCAATGAAATTAAAAACATAATTATACATAGTTATATTATAATTCCACTATAATAAAATATATAATATTATTAACTCATCCTTTATATGTCAAATATTAGGCATTAATGATTCATATCACTTTGAGAGGGCGGTAGTCTGTGCTTCCTCTAATGAGATTATCGTATTTACCCACAATGGAAAGCATAAAGTATTTATATAAATGGAAAAATACATAAGCATAAAGAAAACATAAAAATAATATATATCATATATAAACACAGATGCATCATAATGTCCACCATGGGTGGCGATTCAAGATATTTGTACAATCATCGTTTCGTGAGGCGTTAGTTTTCCATCCATAGAAACATTATGTTCTTCACCCATTGAATGGAGGTGGGTGTATGTTTATATAGAATACTTCTCATAAAAACATCCTAGTCTATTGAGGATACTGTTTTTCTTACAAAATATAAGAATAAAACGAGGTTAGGGGTTGGAGAAGTAAAATAATGTAAAACAATTTAATAGAATCTGTTACCTTTAATTTGGGTAACTCCCTTTGGTTTGAACCAAAAGACTTATTGAAGTGACTTCTACCTAAGGTGAGGCTTCTAGGATAAGGATAGGGATGTAGGGAGCTTAATTGGGCAGTGTTTGGACAATCCAAAAGTCTTGAGAGGTGTATGAAATTGGATATAAGTGGTCTTCTTTTATAAGAGATATGAGGGGCCCTTTAGAAAAGTGTGATAAAATTATTTTATTATAATGATATTAGGTTTTGAAATGTCTAAAAATCATTAACGTCGAATATAAGATGACTTGAAGTAGAATTAATATCATCTAATAGGAATTGGATAGTTTTTTTATGTTATTTTAATATTTATAAACTTATTTATTTAAATCATTTATTAATGAGGTAAATACTAGATCATTATTGTGTCATAAATAATTTAATATATGTGATGTCTAAAAATTATAAAAAAATACCATGATGTAGGATATAGTTTTATATTTCCAATTAATATTTGTATTCAATAATATAATATATATAACACCATATAAAAATTAATTTACTAAAAGAGTTTTGTTTGTCTCATTTTTTCCTTTACATTAAATTAATTACTCTAAAGTGTCATTATCTTTCATAAGTGGCTCCATGTGGTCCCAAAATAGACCCAAAGATGCCCATGGTCGGAAACTATTAATAAAATAATTTTAGAACAAGTGTTAAGGTAATTTTGATATATTATAATATTCTTTTAACCTTAAATTACACTATTTACCTTTAACCGCGGTAAATAAAAGTCCAAAGTTACTATTCAAAAAAAATTATTTTCAACTTATTTAAGCACATTTTACTTCTTGATAAAAACCATGTATGTAGAATTTTATAAATTCAATTCACATAAGTGGAAACTCTTCATTGAAATATAAATTCCAGTTCTTTTAACTACTACTAAGTTGTTTCACAATTCATCAAAAAATTGAAGTTTTTCAGAAAAATACAAACATTTCAGCCTAAGATATATTTTATATTCTGAAATCCAAAATTATTTCTATTTTACCAAATTCTAAACAAATAAGTGGCATTAATTAATTTTAAAATTTATTCTCGTTATAAAAAAGGGTGTTTTTAAGAAACAATAACTATCAAAAGATTGATACTTGTTTATGTCAAATTTCAAAGTGAAATTAATTTCAACGACCAACATTGGATTAAATGGTAAAAATATATTTTAATTAAAATTTAAAATCAATTAAAAATCTAATCTAAACATATAAATAAATTAGATTAAAAAGGACTTTTGAATTAAAATACAATATTTTCACTATTCATTAAAAATGAACATTATCAGAAAAATACCAAAAAATTACCCAAAGTTAAATTTGATGTCCCCATTCTAAAGAAGGATTGTATTTGGTAAATTATAATTTTATAAACTGACCAAAACTATATTTAAAAAGTGTTCTCCATTAAAGGCGGTAAATCAACATTTTAATGTAAATTATGCTTAAAATTAGATTCATTTATATTTTAAGCCTCTAACATTTATTCGATAAATGTAAATACATTTAACAAACATGTATAATCGTATTGTAGTTAGTTTTTTTCATTCTCTCCAAAACAACGGCTATGAGTTAACTACCATTTAAAATAATAGTATTATATTATTAGTGCACAACGTATGATTTCAAAGAAACCTGTAGTTGCCTATCGGGTACACTATCGAACAAAGAATCCCCTTTAATATAAAATTAACATTTAATTCACTAATATTAATAAATATTAAAATTTTATATTCTTCATTTATCTGGGATGTTACAGTATCATCCTCTTATTTTTTTCCTCCCTCTAAAGCCATAACATTAACAGAATTATTTCACTACCTTGATAGAACATGATACAATGCCACCATATGATGAGATATTTTTTGGAGACTACTACCCTTCAATGTATTGGATTAATAAAAAAATGTTGAATAATTCTCTTTGTATTACATAACAAGTCCATATAATGACTTTTTATCCTTATAATTTAGCCTTCATTGATAGAAAATTTTCATTTTCTTTGTATCATATACTCAAGAACTATATTTCAATATCCACTCATTGTTCATGAAGAAATTACTATTACATGAATTTTACATTAATATTTATCCAATCTATTCAATTTTCTTCCTCCACATCCTTGGTTTTTGGAATCAATTACCACCAATGATCTGAATCCCATGAGTGATGATAAATTTTCATGAAAACTATCTCCCATTAACTACTTCCTAGAGTGAGAAATATATTCCCTAATAAAATTATCCAATGCTCATATAAAAATATAATTATAGTCAAATTTAATTGAGGATGCTATAGATTATAGAAGTGGTATATCATTTTTACAATATGTGGTGGATGAACCCGCTTCTCCATACGAGAAATGATATTACTCATGACCTGAGTTAGATTCCATTATGTGGTAATAATTGTTAAGTTCCATAAATAGCTCCATCTATTTCTTCATTATCTTTACTAGGATAAAAATCCCGACATGGAGTATATGTATTGATAAGATTTATAAACCTCCCATTGGGTGTCATTTCTAAACAATTATTTTCACTAGATTAGATAATAACATTATAAAACATAATGTATAATCCTAAAACTAGGTAAACACTTAACATCATGTTAAAAATATATATATATATTATATAATAATCATAGATATGTTTTATTTTTGGTTATGTTTATTTTCAAATAATTAATAATTGTTTTTAGAATAAATTTGAGTTATCCTAAACTTTTCCCCCTAGATTTTCAAACTAGGTGCTTAATATGATAGATTTTCTTACACCAGGTGAAGATCAAGGTAAACCCAATTCACCCTTTCTTTAGTTATTACCCAAATTTACCTATGTTTCAAAAACATGTCTACTTGTATTATCCACATATGTACTTATTTCTAGTAAACACATATAATATATTCCTTAATAAATCATTAGTGTGTTATTATATACATATACCCAAAGTTTATCATTGGGTAATGTAATCTAATCTATGTTTTCCAAGATCTTTTTACCATGTAATAAAAAATAATTTCTATGATACCAACTGTAGCACCCTTGTTGAAGTGGCCCATCCCTAATGTCTACATTATTATAATAGAATAAGATAAAAGGAATTACATCTAGAAAGACATAATGGTTTAGTAGTCTTCTTAAACTAGATATATAAGTGAAATTAAAATTAAATTTTAAAAAAATAAACAAGTAATTTTCTTCATGAATTTTATTATTAACTTTAATTTATCCCTTTATATGAATCACAGAATAAACCCTAGTTTCTGGGGATAATATAACATAACAAATTGGTGTGTTTTGATACAAGGTAAAGAATAGTGTGCAATAAAAATTGAGAATAAATATGGTATTATTTATATGGTATGGTAAATAAATGAAACACATGTTGTTTAATCAGTGACTTGAGTATAGGATCATAGAAGAAAAGATCTTCTGATAATTCCATATAATTAATTATATTATATAAATACCTGAACATGGATGTTATAACTAATTAAATAATCACATGGAATATCAAAAACTAAATTCGTAATTATGGAATCCATGATGAGGGACATATAAAACATATCATCAAGATATGTTTTAAGAAACATAATACCATCGAGGATGTCACCATGACATCATTATAAATGGGTAAGACCTCGGAAAAAACCATATCTAGTTTCTCTCATAAGAAAAAATAATGTATAGAGGATATATAATGGCCCCACCCTTCACTTAAAAGGTTTAATTGTATCCTCATATGAAAGGGGTGAATCATAATTCACATAAATATTAGTATTTAATCAAGGATATGAAATATAAATACTTTCCCAAATCAAAAAACATTACCATAAACCATCATGGTTAATGTTAATTATATGATCATAAAAGATCCCCAATCAAACATATCATAACCCATTTGTATAAATTATTTTAATGGTATCATTAGATTATATCTCTATTAAAGAATAATTAAAATCCATGAATGAATTCACATAAGGAAATTTAATTTTATTGTTCACTTTGGATATTTTTGAAGGAAAATAACCATTATTTTAATGTCACCCATTTATTTTAAAACTAGAAAATTCATAAAATATCAGAAATAAAGAGAATATATAGAATGGGTTTTAAAAATAATAATAAAATAATTTATTTCAATTGAAATTATATTCTAAAAATCCCAATTAAAATAGGATTTAAATTATACCCCTAGAATGATAATAACATTGTGGTGAGAATTAAATAATGAGCTGATAATGTTTATAAAATATGAATACACATAATAAAAGTAAAAATAATATATAAGATAATCTGGAATAATTTCACCCATAATCATAGAATATCAAAGGCAACTAAGAAGTAATATAACCCTATGAAAAGAAATTGAGTTTTGAAATTCATCACCCCCTGGTAATTCGTAATTAAAATAATTTTTGATGAAATGATTCAAATTTAAAATTTAAATAAATCTTATTATAAATTAATAATGGTATTAAATTTCAAATATTCACTACAGAATTCATATAAAATAAATTTGGTGCATAAAATTTTAATATGCCACACTAAAATGAAATTAAGATGAAATCCTTTTCCTCATGGTTAATTTTGGTTGAACATGCTTTTAACATCAATATAGTTGTTTAAAACATATTATTATATTATAATAGAAATTTATTAATATTTATAATATAATATATGTTCCTTTTATAACATTTTAAAACATGTTCATTAATAATATTTTGTTATTATCATTGTTTCATGTGTTTATTGTCTTGTTTTATCAAAAATATTTTCCCATTAATGATCCAGTTCTGATGAATATTATATAGTTGAATTATATGAAGAATAATTTTCATCAAATAATTATCATATTTATTAATATATTATACTTTTAATATCATTCATGGAATATGTTTTTTATAAATGAAGTATATTGCAATCATGTAGATGGTAGGTTGTTTGTATGCATGAGTAATGATTCCATTTTTTAATGATCATTGAAAAAATGAGGTATGTAATATTTTAAAATTAAATAATTATTATAATATATTATATAACATATAATTTATTTTAAAATACTTTTATATATTACCCATGTATTTTGATGAATAAAATACAGTCACAACGCTTTTTGAAGATGGTAATCCACACATACATGAACGATGTAGTCATCTTTTTAGTGTAAAAAATAAAATGATATATTTTAAATTAAGAAGGTTAAATGTTATATTAATATCATAATTATTTATTTTATATCACATATATTAATTATAATAACTTTTACGACCCTTCATGTAAAGAGTTAGTGTAAGACGAATCAAACCACTTCGTGAGGCAGTAGTCCGTTATACACACGAGTGATGTAATCTTATCTCTTATAGAATGTAAAGTAAAAAAATTTATATATCATATAATGAATAAATAGTTATACTTATATTAAAAATGTAATATAAATACAATATATCAATTATCATATCCATCCTTGATAGGTGGTAATGAAAAAATGAATGACATCGTCTCAAGAGGTGGTAGTTCACCTTACAAATCAATGATGATTTCATAACCAGTTTCAAAGAATTGGGGATTCTTTTAGGTAATGAAACAGAATTAAAAACAACTAATTATGTTGAATATAAGTAATTTATTATATAATAATGGTTTTAAAATAACTAAATTAGGTGGATGAAGAAATATTATAAAAACTCTCATTGAAAAATGTTAGCTCTTCTTCTAGTATCCTCCTTCGGTTTGCACAAAACCCTCATAGATTGTATTTACATACAAAATAAGTCTTCATTTATGATATTAGAAAATTTTCGAGGTTTTTCAGTATTTATTAGCCATACTAAAAGGTTTATATTATGTGATTAATATAGGATATCGGGATAACATTTAAAAGTGAGGTTAGTGGCACACTTCTATGTTTTTTGAAAAAAAAGGTGTACCCAAGTTTTTCACATTCCACAAGGGTCAAAAAAATATAGCATTATCAAAAATTAAGAATTATATTGTAGAAATATGGCCCTATATATTATTTTAGATATGTTTTTATTTTAATTTAATCAATATATTTTTACATTATCCCTCAATAAATAAATTTTTTCCATAACTGTGATAATACATTTTTATTTTTGTTTGTATTTTTCTTCCAAATATTAATTTGAGATTATTATATAATAAAAAAATTATTATTAAATGTATAGATTAAATTTATCTAAATTACATTTACATAAGTAGAAGAGGTTAATTTAAAATTAATCCCACAAACATGACAAGAAAGATGGGTTTTAAAGAAAAAAATTATCAAAAGTTGACAAAAATTTTATATAAAAATTAAATATGTAAATAATTAAAATAGAATAAATGTCATTAATTTATTTAAAATTGAAATAATTTTACATAAAAAATTAAATATATACATTATCATTATAAATAATTTAAATGAAAATGTAATTTTTAATTAAAATACATTGTCTTCATTATTCATCGAAAAATGAAAATGTTCCAAAATAATTAAAAACAAATCACCCAAAGATAAATTTGATATGCCGATTAAAAAAATTATTTTTTCAAATAAATTTTATAAAATTTATAACAATTAATTATAAAATATTTTTTCAAATATTTACAAAACCATATTAGAGAGAAATACCATTTTCAAAAAAGATTTCTTTTTCTTTCAAATTTTTCTAATTTTATCATTAATTAGTAGATATAAATATTATTAATCTTATATATTTTTAAAATTTTTAATTCATATAATTTATTTATAATTATTGATACACTCAAATTTAATTCCATTTTTATAATGGTAAAGTTTAAATAAAAATATTTTATTATTGTATTTTGTTTCATTCAAACCCTATGTTATGTGAATTTTATCTATAAAAGGGATTGATTTTATCTAAAAATAGAAATATGTTATAGTCAAGGAATATTATATTCCCTAAAATGCTTATATATTTTTGTCATACCTGGTTATGAATTTTATGATCATATTTTATAATTTTGTGGTGTTACACTTGCCCCACCTTAAAAAAACTGTGACATCGTAATTTAACCTTTATCACTGTAATCAAGGGTTTGAAATTTGAAAATATAATCTTTAAAACCCATGTTGTAAAATGGAAAATAAAATATCATATTAATAAAAGATAAAGTGATGTATATAATTCCTATGGAATAGCACATAACTAGGTTTCTTTGTAGGATAACATCATTGGAAAGTGAAAATATTGTCACGAAATAAAAGCGTAAATAATTAGTTATAGTAATCGAGGAAATTTATCACAATCAAGTGAATGGTAAATACAATGATAAAGAACTACAACCCATTGATATATAATTATTTAAAAGTAAATATGATTCATGAGATGTGAATTTTGTATGATAAAAAATTTTTAGGATCCTTTTCCTAATGTTGAGAAATTATATAACTCACTATGATTATTCAGAAATATAATGATATAATATATTTCAATTTATAATACACATTTCATATTTTTATTTTGCATTGATCCATTTCCAATTAATCACTAAATCTATGAAATTAATATCAAAAAACGTGTTCTTTAATCTTGAATCACTATTATTCACTATTAATGGATGGTAATATCAATTTTAGAATTATATTTAATTTCATAAATGTCTATTTATTCTTATTGAAAACATTTCATTACTGGTAATCATATATTCATAAATATCCATCTTGGGAATTAATCCATTAATATCTAAATCCTCATTAAAATATCAATATAATCAATTTGATAAATGGTAAGCCTTATAACCCTTCCAAAATATTTTGTTCTAAAACATTATAAAGAAGGATACTAAATTTCCAAAATAAATGTATCATTGATCCCCCAAACTACATGAAGTATATCTTAATCATCACATACCAAACACATAAACACTATCATCATTTATTCAATTTAAATAAGGTGAAAACGGTAATAAACATAAAACATTATTGAATATATCCCAGATTAATGATTCATTACTCAAAAAAAATTATTGGATATATTCCATAAAAACGAAAATGTTTTAAAATACAATTATAATATTGTAAACCAATATTTTAAAAAATAATTAATGAGTTCCATGTTAATCAATACAATCCAATTTACCTTATCTATATCAGAAATGTATTTATCCCAACATCATTATATATAAAGAAAGAATATATTTAGGGTAATATTTCCCTCAATCGGGTGTTTTCCATTAGTTCAAATTTCCACTGAATCATTTTTCTTAGTCATTAGTACGGTTCAATATAGTCTTTTAAATAATTAACAAAAATAACTACAGTATATTCCTTATATTTTTTTTTAAATTTCATTAATTAAATAAATTTTAATCAAATTTTTGGATGAAAATACACATGCACAATAATCATTCCAATTTTTTGGTAGTAATGTAATAAGCATGACCATGACCACGTAGATCCTTGTGAGGTATTTTCCCATGAAGATTGGGAAATTTGTTTACATACTTCCATGTCTCTTTATATTATATTAATTCTTCATTTATAGATTCTTTATTTTCCTTTCAATGATGGTAATAAAGGAATTTTTATCCATTCATTAAGAAAACTCTAATTCATTTTAAGCATGTAACTAGGTGATTCCTTCAATATGTATCACATGTAAGAAAATATTTCATTCCCTTATTCCTTTTATCTATATTTTCTCTACCACCCTCTTCTTTGGTTTCTTCCCTTAAAATCCATAAGTCTTGGGGAATTATTTCTCTATCTTCATAGCACATGGTACTATTTCCTCATATGATAAGTCCTTTTGGAAGACTTATTCCCTTTGAAGGATTGCATTAATCCTATCATGGAAATGAAAAATATTTCTCCTTATATTATGTAGGTTGAATGGATCATTCATTAATGTACTGGTAATGTTGGATTCATGTATAGCTACATTTTCCACTTCTTTATATCTTAGACTCAAGAACTATACTGTCATATATTCTTGTTTCTCTTGAATAAATTAATTTTTCAAGAATATTTCCTTGATATCGTTCCACTCCATGATTGGTATTTCCTAATTATCCTTAGTTTTTTTAATCCAAAACCACTATTGACCCAAATATACTGAGAAATGATAAACATCCATGAAAACATTCTCTTTTTCACTATTTTATAAATTATAATTTACTTTATTTATGAAACTTATACCTTTCTCAGATAAAAATGGATTTGTAGTACCATTTAATGGTGGATATTGATGACACATAGAGAAGTCTAACATTGTTACAATGTATGATTGATCAGTACTCTTCTCATTGTTTTAATTTTTATTACTCCTAATTAAGTTAGTTGTCCCAATAGTTTTTATAATTTGATCAGTTCCAACTATAGCTTCTGATTAAACATCATTATCTTTCTCAAGAGGAAAATCCTTACATGGATTATAGGTATTTATATAGTTCACATTACATCTACTATTTTTAATTTATAAATAGTGGAATATACTAGGTTAGATTGTAACATTGTAAAAATTAATTTACAATCCAAAAACTAGTGAAACACATAACATAAATTAAAAAAAAATCTATGCATAGCCAATCTCGTAATCTTGAACATTGTTTCTTTGGGAATCAATTTATTTTCAAATCCTTTATAATGGTTTATAATGAAAATTTTAATTATCCTCAGACATCCTGAAGAGTTTCAAACTAGGTACATAGTAAGGCTCGTTTTCGTGCACAAGGCGCTGATAGGTTTTAGCCCAATGAATCATTTTTAGAGTTATCCCCACTTTGTTCCTCTATTCAAGAACCAAGACCACGAGTATTATCCATAAAGGGATATATTTACATGAAACACCGCATAATATATTCTATATGAAAAAAATTATGATTTCATTATATACTTAACCTCAATGTTTTTTGTCTATTTATGTTATCTATTCTTTGATTTCCTGAATATAGTTACCATGTTTATACCAATCCTCCTATGATACCAATTATATCACCTCAACCCCAGTATCACAGTGTTGGTGTTTAATTTATTAAAATTATTATAATATATGAGGAATTATAAACCTAAGTAATGAATGGTTTAGTGGTCTTGGTAAACTAGATAAAAACATTATATTCACATTTCATTTTAATATATAAAATAAATTAAGAGTTTTCTTTTATAATTTCAATATTCCACTTTCAATATCCCAACGTATCAATCATGAAATACTACCTAGTATTTTGGAAAAAAACATAACAAATGGGTGATCTATGATGATTATTAAGGGAAGGAATACTATATAAGCTATAAATAAATAGTTGATAATAAATATGAAAAGGTAAATAATTAAAGAAAATGTCATTTAACAAATACCAAGAGCCTAATATGGAAGAAAGAAAAAATGATCAAATAGTTCCATATAAATAATCACATGATATTGAAATATGACCATGGATATTCTAACTAATTTTTTAATAACATGGAATACAAATAAGTAAATTCATAATGACAGAATACATAATATTTGACATCTAAAACATTTCACTAAGGCTTCTGTCAATAAATAAAATACGGTTGAGGCTTGTTCCAAGACATCTATATAAATTGGAATGGTCTTAACCAAAACCATGTAAATTTTTTATCATGAGACTTGTTCATACATAAAGGGGTTATAGTGAGCCCCACCCATCACATACAAGTTCCAATGAATTTGTTATATTAAAGGGGTTAAATATAATAAAAATAAACATATGTATTTAAACTAGAATGTGAAGCGTAAATAATTTCCCAAATAAATAGACCTATTCATAGACAATTTATAGTAAATTAAATATTATTAATATAGATTATCCCCAGTTAGACTGATCATAACCCATCTGAAGAAATAATAAAGATGGTATTATTTGATATTTTCCCCATTAATCTATAAGTGATAGTAAATAATTTCTTTTTTATATAATTTTTTAAAAAAACATTTTTTGAATCATTTCTTTTGGAAAATTAACTCTCTTTTAAAATCACCCTTTTATTTTAAATCTTGAAATTTCGTAATATTTTGTCATATTCATTTTCATTGAAAAATATTTCTTAAAAAATTATTTTTATAATATTATGAGATAAATTTTCTTTAAAAATAATCTAGTAAAAATGAAACTAATGGGTCAAGGAAATTATTGTCCTAACGGTGGGAAATTATGTTCATACCATAAATATTTAAAAGAACATTCATTATGAACTGTAAAAGGATTGAAAAGTGCCTCTAACAAAAAAAAAGATTCATGTCAATCCATTTTTTAAATTATATAAAACATGGATACAAATTACTTTAATAAATACTTTAACAATACTAAATTGTTTTTGAAATAATTTTTATTGAACATGGTTTTGGAAGAAAATGGATTTTCAACTGAAGTGAGAAATAAATAATGATTTCCTCAAACAATGTTTCATAAATAAAATTGTACGAATGAAAAAAATGGAAATATTAATTTAAAATGTTCATTATTAATGTCAATATAATAAAATGAGTTTCGTTATTAAATAATTATCAAATAATTTTTTATAATGTAAATTCAAGTATAAATAATGTCAATTAAAATTATATTTTGAAATAAACCCATGGAAATATAATATGATCAATGTGATAATTAACCAGGGAATTTATTATCTGTATAAAATAAAAAACCACATAGAAAATTGTAAATAATACCTAATATAATCATAATAAATTACACATGTAATCTTGTTATATCAAATACAATGAATAAGTAACATAACCCAATGAAGATAAATTGAGTTATGAAATTTTTTACCACGTGGTAATACTAAAGTAAAATCACCTTAAATGAAATAATTCAAATTGAAATTTAAAATACCTTGAATTATTAAGGAATATTTATATTACATGTTAGTGGGGTAGTAAATAAACCATATAAAATAATTTTTATCTGTAATATTTCAATATAACTCAATGAAATGAAATTGAGATTATATTCTTACCTCATGATTCCTTTTGGTTAATCATTCTTTAACCTCGAATATAATGGTTTTAAAAACTTTTTTAACATATAAAAAATATATTTATATTTATAATTTATAAATTATTCTTTTATAACATCTTATAACCCGTTAATTAATAATATTTCATTATTTTTATTATTTCATGTGTTAATTTCCTTATTTTTCCATTCCTGTATTTCCATGAAAGATTTAGTTCTTACCCATATTATATAGTTTTATTATCTCTTATTTAAAATTAATGATTTAATTTTCATATTTATACATCAATTATTCTATTAATACCAATAATGAAATATGATTTTTTAGAAAATAATTATATGGTGATCAGGGAGAGGGTAGGTCGTACGTACGCTTGAGAAATGTTTCTATTTTTCATTTATCACTATGTAAATGAGGTAAGTAATATTTTAACATAAAATATTTATAATTATATAACATATAACTTTTTATTTCTTTCAATAAACTTATATATATCATCTATGTTGTGTGGTGATGGAAAGTGAATCAAATCGCTTCGTGAAGGCAGTAGCCCACCTGTACATGAACTATGTTATTATATTTTTATTATAAATAACCAAATTGATATGTTATAATTTATGAATGATAAATATGAAATTAATATCATAATTATTTCATTTATATCACATATATTAAATAACGTTATCCTTATTATATTTCATGTAAATCATTAGTGAAGAAAAAGAATCACATCGCTTCGTGTGGCGGTATTCCGCTCTACACATGAGTGGCGTTATTGTATCCACTAAAAAATAGAAAGTAAAATATATATACATATATAAATATTATAATTTTTAAAATTTTATAATTATATTATAAATATCATATATATATCTATATATCTATATATATATTTCTACAATCATACCAACCCATGTGTGGCTGTAATGGAAAAATGAATGACATCGGGTTGTGAGGTGGTATTCTTCTGTACAAATGATTATTAATTTCATAACCCATTTTATGGAAGGGAGGATGATTATTAGTCATGAAAATAATATTAAAATATATTACTATATTTAAATAATGAGTAAATTATATCAACATTGTAAAATAATAATTGAATTATGTGTGTGAAAAATAATATAAAAATACTCATTTAAGAACGCTACCTCTTCTTTGGGTATCCTCCTTAGGTTTGCACCAAAGACACCCTAGGAAGGAATTATTTTAAAATTATTGCTCTAGGGTGATATTTGAGATGTTAGTAAATTATTTTGGTATTGATTCGATGAACCAGAAGGGTTTTAAATTTTTATGTATAGTGGATAGGTATGTCCTTTTAAAATAGAGGTTGGTGTAAGACCGGTATTGTTTTTAAATTAAAAGGTGTACCCATGTTTTTTTACATGAAAAGGTGTTATAATATAGTATTATATTAATTTATTTTTTATAGGTTATAAATATTTCCATGTAAGGTATTTTTATACATGTTTTTAGGACACTTTAGTCTTAATCATTTTAGTTTAACACCATTGTAATCCATTTTTACCTTAATTGTAGTAAATAATTTTTACAGTTTTCACAATTAATTATGATAAAATTTTAATTTTACATTATTAGTTGTTATAAATTTTTTTATTACAAATATGTAATTAATGTTTCAATATTACATTCACCTAGGTGTTAGAATTTAATTTTAAATTAATCCCACTAATGAGATGAGACAGAGGGGTTTTCATGGGAAAATTATCAATAAATTAAAATGTTTTTATATCAAAATTCAATATGAAAATTATTCAAATAATATATTTTGTATTAATTGATAAATAATTTAACACATGTTATATTTAAAATATTTTCAAAATAAAAAACAAAATTATGAATAATTTAAATTAAAAGGAGGTTTTCAATTATAATTCCTAATTTTCCCCTATTCATCAAAAAAAGAAATCTTTCAAATAAATTAACCCCTAAGATTATTTTTGTAAATTGACTTTAAAAAAATTGACAAATAAATTTTTTAAATGTCATAAAAATTAATTATAAAATAGGTTTTCAAAGAGTGACTAAACTTCCTTATATAAAAATACTGGTTTCAAAAAACCATTCTTTTTCCTTTAAATTGTTCTAATTTTAGCATTAATCCGTAGATATATTTTTTACTTATTTTATTCAAGTTTAAAAAATTTATTTTTATTAATTGAGTTAGTAATATTCATAACAATCAATATAATAGATATTTTATAATGGTAATGTTTAAATAATAATATTTTAATATTGAATCACATTTAATTTGGACTCGGTGTTGCGTGAATTGTGAGATTACAAAGATGGTGAATTTATTTATAAATAATAATATAATAAAGAATCAAAATGAAATATTCAATTATAAACATAGTTTGAGATTTAATAAATTCTATAGAATGATATTTTTATATTTTTTAATTTTAGAGTGTTATAAAAAAATATTTTTGATTTTTTTAAAACATGGTTTTATAAGAAATGGGATTTTTGACTAAAGGGATAAATGAAGTCAAATTTTATGAGAAAAATTACAAATAATTTAAAAAAATAGTTTTAAATGGTACCATTATATAAAATCTTCAAGAATAACCATTGGATAATTAATAAAAATAGTTATATTATAAATTTATTAAACAATTTTTTTAATAGAAATTCAATTATAATGATTCTCGATTAAAATGTGATTGTGAGATAAACGCATAAAAATATAATAACATTGATGTTATAATTAATAAATGAATCATTTATGTATATCAAATGTAAATAAAAATAATATATTTATATATAAAACATTATATATTCAAATTGAAATACCCACTTAATCATAGAATATAAAACACAATGACAATGTAATATAACTCAATGAGAATAAATTGAGTTATGAAATTCTTTACCACCTATAAATTTTAATTTAAAATACTCTTGAGTTAAAATATTTGAATAGATACATAAAATACCATGAATTATTAATTAAATAAGATATTAATTTTGAATGAGGTAGTATATATGACATCTGAAATAAATTAGGTGTAGGACATTTTAATATACCTTAATGAAGGAAAATTGAGATGAAGTCCCTTAACTTATGATTTTATTTAGTTTATCATGTATTAAATTATGATATAATGGTTTTCATAATTTTATTAATTTATTATAAACAAATATTAACAATTATAATATCACATATGACCCTCCTATTACATTTTACCACCCATTTGTTATAAATGTTTCATTACATTTGTTGATTCAGGTGTTAATTGCCTTGTTTTATCATGCATGTTTTTTTCATGAACCATTATTTTATTGTACATTTGATATATATACTTATTATAAATAATTATATAAATATTATAAATATAATATTTACTCATTAGATTCATTTTTAAAATTACTTTTAAAAGTTTTATGTTTAAAATTAATTTCATCTCTTCGTGAAGATGGTAAGTCGTACGTAAGAAGGAGTGGCGATATCATTCCCTTAACAAGTAAAAGGGTAATAAATATGGTGATACATTAATTCGAATTAATTAATATAATATAATATATATATATATAATATTAATTAATTTTATAATTACTATATTTCATGGAGAGTGTAAATTAAGAAAGGATCACATCACTTAGTGAGGTGGTAGTCCATCTTACAGACAAACAAAATTATCATATTTTAACCAAAATAAAACCTAAAAATTTTATATTTGATATTAAAATTAAATATTAAAAAAATTATCTTAAATATAATATTCATTTTTTGAATCCATAATTTTATCCAATCATGATATGCATTGATGGAAAACGAGTTAAACCACTTTGCGATGTGGTAGTCCGTCGTACACATGATCGACGATTTCATTTCCATTTTGATGGATGAGGAGGTGTATATAGGTCATGAAATTTTAATAATATCATATAAGAATATTTTATATACATTTTATATTATACATTCATGATTGAATAATATTTTAAGGTGGTTTAATAATAAATAAAAAATACTCATTTTAGATTTTTTCATCTTCTTTAGAAAACTTCATTTATGTTTGGGAAAAAACTACTTCTAGTATTGAATTTGACCAAAACAATTATCTAATATGATTTATTTGTTTGATTATGTTATTTTACTGCTATATTTCTAAACCAATTGGATTTTAATTTGTGAATAGAGGTGGAGTGGGGTTGCCTTTGTTAGTGGGGGATGAGGCACACTTGGAATTTTTAAAAAGAAACAATGAAACCCAAATTTTTATTCTAAGAAAAGAATTAAAATTGGTTCATTATCTACCTTTATAGGTGAAAAAGATACATAATTCAATAACATTTTATTATTACAATTTAGTTTGTCATTTTAAAAATTATATTCATACTTTAACCCCTAGTAAATCAGTTTTTACCTTAACCACGATAATTAATTTTCACATCATTTAATATTCATATATTACAAAAGCTATTTTGATTATATTATATAATATAAATTATTTTTATTCCATATATGGAATCCATTTTTCAAAATTCAATTCATAAAATTTATAGAATCCTATATAAAATTAGACCCACATATGTGATAAAAAAGTGGGTTTTCAAAGAGAAAATTATATAAATTATATTAGGTATTAAGATCAAAATACTATAATAAAGTGATTAAAATGAAATTAGTTGTTTAAATTTTAATATAATTGAATTAAAAATAATTTAAAAAAAATTAAAATATAATTTATGATTGAAATTTATTTAAATTAATATAAAATTTTTATAAAAAAAATATTTTTCACTATTTATGGAAAATTGAGTCATTTTAGAAAAAACTTATAATTCAGCCTAAGATAATTTTTATATGATGATAAATGAAGTTAATTTTATAAAATAAATTTTTTAAAAGTGAAAAAATAAATTTTAAATTATGTGCGCAATGTGAAACTAAATTATTGTATAAAAATATTTTTTTTGTAATACTTTTTTTTCTACTAAAGGATTATTATTTTACTTCTAATAATTAGATAATTTTAAATTTCTTAATATATATATAACAATTAATAACCACCAATTTTAATACTATACTATAAATTTATAAAATATTGATGTTTGTTTAGGTTTGAGGTTTTGTTTTCTAAAAGCTATCAACGCTATTAAATTTGAAGTAATATATTTTTGGGTTGTTTAACCCTATTGTTTCATGTCACATAATCTATTTGAAAACCCCAACACTAGTAACCTGAAGACTGTGGTTACTTCATTACATTGTAAATTCATACATCGAATCACATCCCAAAGGACCAAAATGTTTAGTAGTTTTTTAAAATAAGATTCATACGTGGAACACTAATTACATTGGTAATTAAAAATATAACAGAATAAAAGAAATTATATTTAATCATTCGTATAATTATAATATTTCATATTATGATCTTTGGGTAAAATAAAACACATAAAATGGGGGTCTAAGATGCTATATAAGAGTTACATATAGATGAAACTATCTTGGATTAATAATGAATAATAAATATAGAAAATTAAAATAATTGAAACAACACATCATTTAATCAATAAATTTTGAAAAATCTAAACCCATTGATCATATCATAGTGAATATATAATGGATGAAAATAAAAAAAGTATTAATTAATGTGATTCTTAATTACTGGAAGTTGTTATTCTCAATAAAATAATACATTTACCATCAAGACTTGTTATCATCTCATGACATCACTAATGAATCGAGGTTGTTTTCTATATCCATTCCCCACATAATCCTACATGTCAAAATCAATCATAATTCATCAAAATGGTATATTTAATTCAATAATAAATAATCCTTGAAATCGTGTATCCTTATTTAGTAAAATATATGCATTAACAGTATTTCCTCAGTAGTTCAAATAACTATCAAAGTGGAAGCTATTTATAAAAAATGTATATGGTTTAGCTAAAAATCAAAATAACAAATTATGTGAATCAGCTATAAATCAAAATAAAACAATATTAAATTAAATATAAGATAACAAAAACTCATTTCAAACATAATCTTATCATGATATAATCGATTAAGTAGAAGTTTAACCCTAATGAATGGATATTATGTTATGAAATCCATTACTGCTTCATAATCAATATAATTGTATCCTTGTAAAATAATAAAATTTAATAAAACATAAAATATCATTGGAATAAATAAACTAATGTTATAATATGTAAAAGTTTTATTATATACACCTTGAAAAATATATAAGTTGTGACTAAATCAATTGACCCACCTAAAAAAAGTGACATGAAAACCTGTTACTTTATGTTTTGTTTTGGTAAAATTTACCTTAACATCCTATGTTATAAAATTAATCAACTTTATTACTAATACCATAACCATATAAATACTTATTATATCATATATGATACTTTTATAACATATTATTACCCTTCTATTAATAATATCCTAATATTTTCATTTTTTGGGTAATAGCTATTTTAATTTTAGAGTATGTATCAACTAATTATGTGTTTGTTTTTCTACCATATATAATGATATAATAATATATATAATATAAAACATGATATATATATATCATATATATTCAAAATATATGTGTTAATAGAAATCCATATTATTTAGTGATAGAAAATGCAATACACTGTTCATGAAGATGGTATGCCATACGTACGCATGAATTTTGTTTATGTTTTCCAATAATATTGAAATAAAGAATGTAAATGTATAATATGTATATTATAATTTCACTATAATTTCTATTTTCACACTATTTATTACACAAAATTTTATAAAAATACAAAAAGAAATATATATTTGAAAAACAATTCTTTTATTACATCCCTAAATGGTAAACATCATCTAAACAAATTCCTAGATGACATTAATTATCATTAATTATATATATTTTAATAATTGAATTAGATTTATTTGAATTTTAAATTTATTGAATAATTTATGCATCATCATTTTTTAATTAATTTAGGGAAATATTTCATTAGAAAAAAAATAAATTTTCCTGATGAATATAAATATTCTATATTTCAAATTATTATTTATAACCGAATATATCATATTGATAAAATTATATTATAAATATTACACTCATTAAAAACAATATTGTGATAATTTTGATTTTTCATTGAATAAAATATTCTAAAGGTTACAATCTCATCAAAATAGACATATAGGTTCATATAACCAAACATTGAATTCTTAGGGAAGAAAAAAACTCAACAAATAAAATTGAATCATGTTTTAGGGTCATTTTATAGTTTTTACCATTTATTTTATGCCCTTAATTATGTTATTTACCCTTTATCATGTTTAAATAAATTATTAACATTACTGTTCCTATTTTCCATAAATAAATGCAAACAATTTACTAAATTTTGAAATCATAAATAAAAATATGGCATCCATTTCTCAAAATTAAAAATAAATAATTTGATATAATTAATTTTAAATTATGAAAAATATTCGAAGAGAAATCACATATTAAAAAGTGGAAATTTCCAAAAGTAGAAGATGTTTTTATATCAAAATTTAATATAAAATAGATTAAAATTGACTTAATTGGGTTAATAGATATATAATTGATCTAATTTTACTTTAAAAAAATTTAAAATTTAAAATTACATTATAAATATTGTATATGAGAACTCAATTTTCAATTAAAATGTATTATTTTTCATTATACATCAAAAACTAAAACATATAAGAAAAATACAAAAATTAAAGTAAAGTAAATTTTGATATTATTATTCAAAAAATGAAGTTTTTTATTTCAACTAAAATTTATTAAAGTGTCAAAAACTATTTTTAAAACTTGTGCTCTATTAAAAAGAGACAAATATGCCTCTATAAAAATATATATTTAATGCATAAAAGATGATGTATTATTATATTATGTCTATAATAATTGAAAAATGTAAAAACATTTTAATGTATATATAATTTATAAATTTAATTCTTTGGTTTATATTATTTAATCCTACCAATATACCTACTAGTTTATAATAATATTTTGATGTTTGTTTAATCTAGGTTTTGTTTGAAACATATGCTATCGAAGATTTTAAATTTAAAAGGAGGAATTGCATAAAATATTTTTCTTCTAAATTATACCCCCATAATTAAATTTCATCACCATAATTTTAAATATAAAATATGAAAATGAATGTTTCGTATTGGAATATTTCTTTCTGGGAATCCCACATCATAAATAGGGTTAATAAAATATCATATTAATAAGATTGAAAGGTGAATGAAAAAGATCACTTGAAAATTAGGATTTCAAATGAGATACCATTACTGAAATGTGAAATAAATAAAATAGAATATAAAGGTAACTATCCAGTTCTAATGGAGAGTGATTGAAAACATGGTCATTAAAAATTTATCAATCATAAAAGTTAAATTTGATATGGGTTAAAAGACCGTTGATTTCTTGTTAAGAAAAGTTAATCGGAAACATTTTTGTTACAAAATATTATTCCATGTTATGAGGAATTATTTTAATATATAGATAAGTACAATATAAAATAACTTAAATTAATTATTTCCATGTTATAAGAAAAATTTCATCCTTTTGTTGTGTCTAAAACAATTTTCACTTCATCTCTTAGAACAGGTTGTATCATTTGGTGAAGTTTTTCATTAATCCCTATAACCTCATCCGAATATCAACATAAAACATTAAGGATACCTTTTCTAAATGATTATGATCCAACAATTTTGAAATACGGTCTATTAATTTCTAAAATCAACTTATCATCGGTATTCAATAAACAAGAAGTATCTATTTAATCATCATATTCCTAAAATATGAACACATTCATCATGTATTCTATTGAAACATGTTGATAACATGAATTTCATGAAAATAATATCTAAATAACGTATGATTAATTATTAAATAAATAAAATATATATTATTATTATATATATTCCTTAAGTCAAAATATTATGTAAACCAAATTAACAAGAGTATAAAAAACTTTTTCTACAAACCAATAATCTGTTACATATTAGTCAGTACTATCCAATAGTTTATCCAAATCAAACATATATCTATCCCAACACAATTATCAAAACATTAGGACCATATTATGGTTTATGTATCCATTATTCATTTACTTTAAATGAATTAAAACTTTATACTAAATCACTTTTCTTGGTACCATTCAACACATGTTTATAATCCTTAATGAAAAAGTTATATAGTAAAATAATTATCTATTTAATTTTTCTAATAACAAATACTTCAATGATGAAATACCCAAATAAAATAATTTTAACTCAAAAAACAATAATATTAGTTATTTATCTTCATTTTTGGTAATATCATAAGCTTGACCACAATCTATTAGTTTCTTTTTAGTTTTATTCATTAGATTCTTGAGGAATTAATTTGTGTAGTTGCCCATGTATATCTAGTTCAATCCATTTACATTAAAATATTCTTCCATTCCCATTAAATCAAAAGGCCAGTGGAAATTGTCCCCACATTTGTAACAAAATATCATTCCCCTTAGTTAATCACCATGGAGTTTCCTTCCACAAATATAACATGTGTGAAAAATTCATCTTTCTCTTCAATATTTTATCCATCTTGTACACTATCATTATATAATTCTCTTTATTTTCAATAATTTCATAATAATTATTGAATTATTTTCTGCCATTATAGAAAAGAAGCATATATATTTTTATGAAGGTGATGTATCAGAGGCTATTTCCCTTTGGATGAATGGCCATAATACATCAAAGAAAAGATTAATCATTCTCTTTGTGTAATATATATTGTCTGCATCGTTTTTTATAATCCTGTTAAATCAGATTCATACTTAGGAACACTATCATTATTATTTTGTTTCAAAATAAATAATTTTCTCCCTATATCATATCATAGTTTACAAGGTAAATATTTTTCAAGTAAAAGTACCTTTAAAACCTTTCATTCCATGTTTTATATTTCCTCAACCACAATAGTTTTTTGAATCATTGAAAACAATTGATCTACATCTCCATAAAGATGATAAGATTTCATGAAAACATTCTCCATTTCATTACATCACAAAGAGAGAAATTTCCTCTCTAAAGAAATTATAAATTTATCAACTAGAATGGATTTATAGTCCTATTTAATGATATGGGATGTTATAACATGAAGGGGTCTACAATTATCACATTGTATCTCCAATCATGCTACAGCATATGGGAATGGTTATAACTCATAATTTGTGTTAGTTCTCCCAATAAGGTTGTAATTTGTTATTCTCTATATACATTTCCATCTCTAGAAACATTTCTAGTTCTAACATCACCACCATTATCTTTCATGGGAGAAAATCCCTACATGGATTATGTGTATTCATATGTTTCACATTACTTACAGAATGATTTATTCCTAAATAGTGTAATATACTAGATTAGATCAAAATATTATGACAGATAGTGCATAAAATAAAAACTAATTAAAGTAAACTATTCTATAAATCATATTTTTGGATTCTTTGTGACTATTTAAAAATTATTTAATATGGTTTAATTCAATAATCAATGTTTTCCAAAATCTAGTTCGAAATTTTTATACTAAATCTTATATCATACAAACTATTAAAACCCAAAATCCAATAACTCAGATTCAGTGGTTTATTTATTACATTGGAATTATGTAAGAGGAGTCAGATCCTAAAGGACCAAATATTATAGTATTTTTTGGAGATAAACACACACACACACACATATATATTTATAAAATAGTTATTACATTGGTAATTAAACATAGACAATAAATTAGGAAATTAAATTTCATACTTCACTTCATTCAACCATTTCATATTTAGATCCTCTAAAATGGAGAAGAAAAAAAATTGGTACAAATATGTTCAGTAAGAGTTACATAGAATGCAAGCTATCTTGAACTATAATGAATAATCAATATTCTAAGTTAAAATAATTTAACTCACAATCCATTTTATAAATAACATTTTAATAATTTGAATCCATAGATAATATCATATTGAGAATAGCATAGAAAAAAATAATTGAAATATAAATATACGAGATACATAATTATTCGACATCATGTTTCCCAAGCACATAATACCATTACCATTATGACAATTCACAATACGGATTAATCATTATAGGTACAATCCCAAACAATTTGGCCAACTTTGTCTTCTCATGAGACTACTGATGCATCGAGGTGATTTTCTATATATGTTCCTCAACCATTATTACATGTCCAAAATATTCCTTATATATCAAAATGATCTATTTTATTCATTAATCAATTTAATTATCAAAAAATATATGTATTGAGTAAAAGATACAGATTTATCATTATTTCACCAATAATTTAAATAACATTCAATGTAGAAAGAATATATGAAAATAGTATAAGTATTAATAACTAATAAAATTAATCTATAGTGTTTATCAACTCTAAATCCACGTAAAAAATTGGAAATAAAACATAATCTTAGCATGAAATAATCAATGAAGTAAAAGTTTATCAAGTTAATGGAAAATGATTAAAGAAATCCATAACCACATTATAATTAGTGAAAAGTTATTCCCCAAAATATAATAAAATTTTAAAAAAACAAATAAATTTTATTATAATAATAAAATCATGATATAACATGTAAATAGTGATGTATACAGACAAAAAATGAAATAAGTGGTGGATAAATCATACATCCCACAAGAAAAAAAAGTAAATTGCTTCCTTTTGCTTCATTTTAGTGAAATGCTCATTAACATCATGTATAATAGTATTAATCAAATTTTTGACTTATAAAAATTTCATAATAATTTTTTTGATATCATATATGATCCGTTTATAACATTTTATTACCCGTTTGTTAATAATCTCTTAATATTTTAATTATTATGGTTAATAACTACATTGTTTATTGAGTATGATTTGATATGTTATTTTACTACTCATAATTATAATATAAATTAATAATATACATAATATAAACCCTAATTTTAATATCATATATATTCATAATATATTTGTTTAGTGTAATCCATAATATTTAATGATGTAAAATTTAATACAATCTTCATGGAGATGGTAGGCCACACGTACACATGAATGTTGTTGTCATTTTTATAACATATTGAAAGTGAGAAAATGATATATATATATATATATATATATATATATATTATAATTCATGTATCATTCTTATGTCATATATTCCACTTAATTTTATTAAACCCATCTTTAATGCATTCTATGTAAAGCATGAATAAATCACATCCCTTTGGGGGGGCGGTAGTCCACAAATCCAAGAATGATGTTATTGTATTCCCAAAAAATGGAAACATAATGATATGTGTTATATAATAATTACATAAGCATAAAGAAAATATAAATTTCATATATATCATATATAAACTATAAATCCATCATTATTCCAAACGTTGAATTATGGTATTGGAAGAATGAACGACATTGGTTTGCGAGGTGGTTGTTCCTCGTGCACACAAACGATGATTGTGTATCCCATTTGATGAAAAAAGTGTCAATTTTAAGTCATATCTTTGACATAAAAACATTTTAGTAGATTTTATAAATTTATTTAATTATATAATTCAGATAGAAATGCAATTTAATGAGTTGATAATGAAATAAAATCATAGTGCGCGTTGAATAATATTACCTCTAATTTGGGTGAGTCCTCTTTTTATGCACCAAATAAATTACATGGTTTTCATTCATCCCCAAGTGATGCTTATATGATCAGGGTAGGGTTGTTGGTAGACTGTTTGGTTAGGATTCAGATGATCTAAAAGGCGAATTTGTGTGTGAAAAAGTGAGGGAAGAGGTTCCCTTTTATAATTAATGTGAGGGGAACTTTTAGAAAGTGTCAAAATATTAAATTAATATAAATTAAAATCCAATTTCATGTGGATAAAAAAAATTTCTTAATAATATATTTTTATTATTGGTTTAAATCTATTCATTTAATAATTTTTAAACAATTATAGGCAACATTATTACCCTTATCTTTTGGTTTTAACCATTATTTAATCCATTTAACTCTTACCATGACAACATGGATTTTACTCTTTAAGGGTTAATATAGTATCTATTAAATTCCAAAAAACCAATAAAAGTATTATTGATGTTATTTTTAACATTATAAAAATAAAATGATCAAATCTTTTATTTTTTAAATTATTTATCATTTAATTAAATGTTATTTTTTAAAAAAATACCATTAATGTGAATTTTGGCATGATTCATTAATTTGAAATTAACAATAATATAATATATCTTTAAATAACTCTTTTAATACATCGTTAATATGTAAAGGTAATCTATAAAATTTACTGATTCTGTTAATTATCTCTAGTTATATTTATTTTAAAAAAATTATTACCATTTATTTTATTTCTATATTAATTTAATAATTATTTCATCATCATTGTTTCATTATTTATGTTAATTATTTCATCACTAAAAATTAAAAATAAATTACCATGATGATGAAAAACTATTAATATTTCAATGAAATATTCATATTCAGATATATATTCTGAAACCCCCTTTAACTAGAAATATTACAATAATTAAAAAAAGTGTTTCAAGTTTGACTATTCTTTGAATAAATTTTTTTAATGGTTATAATCGCATAAAAATGTCCATATATAGTAATATAACAAAGGAAATTATTTTTATTAATGAAAAAAACTTATACATTATAATTTTATCAAGTTTTTGGTTCATTTTTTAGTCCTTATCATTTAATGTTTACCCGTAATTACATGATTTTCACTTTATTTTGGTCACAATAGTCACTAGGTTTACTATTCATGCTGTCAAAAAAATAAAAGAGAAGCATTTAATAAATTTATAACTCTTAAATAAAAATAGAAAATTCATTTTTCTAAATTACAAACACAATAGTGGCTAAAAATAATTTAAAATCAATCCTTTATATGGGTCGAGAATGCAGGTTTCAAAAACTGAAAATGTTCTAATGTTTGAAATGTTTTTATATCCAAATTTAGTATGAAAAATATTAAAATGATATTAATTGTCTTATTAGATGTATTATTGTTCTAATATTACGTTAAAAAATAATAAAATATAATTATAAATTATAAATAATTTATATGAAAAGTCATTTTTCATTTAAAATATTGTTTTTTTATTATTCATAAAAAAATAAAACAAATTAGAAAAATACTAAATATCATAAAATTAAATATGGATATTTAGATTTCTAAGGTCTATTTTATTTGGCCAAATATAATTTATAAGAGTTTAATAATTTTTTTAAAAACAATTTTCCCTTTAAAATACGACAAATCTATATGTGGAAAAATAAAAAATTTATGTTTAAATTTCTATTTACTTTTATATTATTCCTAAAAAATCTATTAAACAAATTTAAAAACTTTTTATTTAATGTATAAAGTATAATATTATCATTTGGTTACTAATATTGTTTCCGTAATATTTAATTACTACATTATAATAGTATCTCATTGTTTTTTAAGATGCTTGTTCTGTAGAAAGAAAGTTATCAAAGCGATTAAATTAAAAAATATACATCTATCGAAGAGATTAAATTAAAAAAGAGAAATTAGATAATATATTCGGGTGTTAGAAACAATCAAATAAAATTTTATTATTTTAATATATTTCAATTTTAAAATAAAATCACATAAAACATATTACATTATATTTTGTTCAAAATACAATAATATCGCTCATGTGTAGAGCAGACTACTGCCTCGTGAAGTGATGCAATTTATTTTTCACTTTCAATTTACATATAAAGTAATAATGATAAATTTAATTAATATATATAATATATATGATATTATATAATTTATTATAAATTTGTATATCATAAACTCTCTTACCCTCTCACCTGCTGGAGGAATGAAATCGTTGCTTGTGCGTAATTATGACCTACGATCTCAATATTGTGAATTAACTCATTTTCCATACCAAAATTCAAAAACCGTTCTATTAAAAAATCTAATTAGCAAATATTAAATTTATAATATTAATATTATTCTTTATATTACTTATTTATATCATATTTAAACTAACTATACCTTTTATGACAAAAAATGCATGAGAAAACAAGGAAACTAACAAACAGAGAAATGAAAATAATTAAATATTATTTACAAATAGGTGGTAATAACTTATTATAGAATCATACATAATTTTATAAATATGTGTTGGGATATTTTATAAATAAATAAAATTCATAAAATAATTATAAATGATGTTATATCACATTCAACTAAAGGAAAAAGTGACGTAAGGGAATTTATCTCAATTTCCCTTCATTGGGGAATATTTTATTATTATACACAAAATTTCTTTTATATGGTGTGAATAATTCCCATTTGACATGTAATTTCATAATTTGGAATTAATTTTCGGTATTTTATGTCTTAAGTTGAATTATTTCATCCAAGGGTATTTCAAATGAAAATTTCCATGTGGTAAATAATTTGATAACTTAATTTCTTATCATTTAGTTATATTACTTTTCCATAGTCTTTGAAATTCTAGAATTATGTGTGTAAAATATTTTTACAATATTACATTGTATTTCAAGTTATTTTTTGTGTAATTATATTTAATACACATAATTTATTCATATATTCATTCCCCCTTATTCATTTATGATTTTTTATGTTATTTCTTCTCTATTTCCATTTTATTTATACATAATTGTTAAAATTCACATATTCACTTTTATATGGTGTGTAACATTCATCACAAGAACCAACTAAACCAATACTCTAATGTAGTTTTCTACAAGGCCTCAAGAATGCCTCCCTATACACTAGAGGCTACCGACTAGCAGTGAGGGAATAGGGTGTGATATTGGATAGACTATGCCCTCATACCATAGTATGAAAAATAGTAAATAACTAAGTATCATACACAGCAAAAAGTAAACAGAGTGTAGAAGAAATAAACAACTGAAACAGAACAAGATATAATAGTACAATGCTATAAAATCTCTAATAGCTATGTAATATAATACAACACTCTTAACCAACTTGGATTACCATACAGATACAAGTAAAAGAGAAGATGAAAGTAAAAGTATAGGGATTAACTACTAACTCTGATACATCCCAATTAACTGATCTCCAGACACTGTCGAACTACACCATCACGACTAGTAGAACCACTTGAGCTTCTCTGATTGATCATGCAACACTAGGTCTCAGCCCCATCAACAATGAAACTCATGATTAACCTGAAAAGTAGACATAATACTTACACGTACACTAAGGTGCACATGGAGGGGTCAGAAACAATCTCAGTAGGTAGCCTCGACAGGCAACCTATAATCGTGCTGCTAAATGTGTATCTAATATAAAAATACTCATCCTATTTGGATGTCAAAAAAATATGTTTGTCAAACATGAAACCACAGTCCATTTTTTGGGTCTGTAATCCCTCTCAACTGGGAATGTTCCACCATTGATGTCCATATCTATATAAATATAAATGTGTAGTCTCATTCTTATACACATATACATAAATATGAAAATACATTGGTATGTGTATCAAAAAAATGACACCACTACACCAGTTGATCCTTAGGTCTATAATCCCTATCTCATGGACATCATGTGACAGGCCATTGAGCTGGATGACGTGCCACTCAATTCATTTATCACTTAGTCATACTTTGGGTCTGTTATCCCATAGACATGTACCTTCTTTAGCCAACATCAGAATTAAATCTCTAAGAAATATATTTCACTAAATGGGGATGCTCTTCCTACACCTGGGTTCACACGTACTCACCTCAAATCACTGAACATGAATTTCGTAAACCTATGTTCAATCTAGTATGAAATGATAACATATAACGATGTTCAATATTGTGAAGAAATATTTCATTAAAAACATCCATACATCTAGTGAGATTCCATGCTACACCCTAATAATCTCATAACAGATATAGAATAATGTAATCATACAGATAATATAACATATAGCCTATGATCCCATCCATGGAATTCTTACATGGGAATAAAAATATCACTCAAAGTGAAGGAGTCATAAAATCATTAAGCTCGTACATGGAATCCCTCAACCGAGTACAAGCATCACTCAAGGTATATAAGTTTTTCACCCATTGAGCTTTTTCATGGCTTCCTTCAACTGGATATATGTATCACTCAGGGTATAAACAAATCCATCCAATGAACCTGTTTTTGGAATCCTTCAGTTGGATCCATGATTCAGTTAGGGTTTAATTTCATTGAGAATCCCACTAATCATGTCCAAGTCAATTCTACAATGTTAATCAATGTTTGACTCACGGTACATAAATTAATTCCCTAATGAGCCCGTATAATCCATTCATACAAGGGGAATCCATGTATCACACTAGACATACAGTTAAACCCATATGGATTGATAGTCGAGTCGCATGTAACATCTATGGACATCCTAACAAAATATTTATCACAATATATATATATATTTGGATCAATATCCATGTTCCAGGTAGTACCTCTAGGTATACATGTCAAATACCAAAAATATCATGGCAGAGATATCGGATACCAGGAGACCATGTCTAGAATCCCAAAAAGAAAAATTAATCCTAGGAAGAACATCTAGGAATCCCAATAGAAAGGATGACACCTCGTGTTAGGCTCTCTAGCCACCAACTGGAAAGAACCTCTCGTTAACATCACTGCATCTGAAATAAACAAGTGAAATATAAAAAAAGAGCAAGGGTGGGATGAACACCCAACCCAACACTACAGTCATAGACCCATGGGCTTACTAGTTCAGAATGGGTTCTTGGTGACACATTAACACCATATCTACCCAGAATGAACATACGACTTAGGGTAGGCTAAACCACGGGCACCCAATGCATCCCTCAAGTCTCACATTGAGGAGGAATCCTACTCGTGATCCTCCAGGTAAAAATTAGTGAAGGTTTCCCCCACGAGATCCTTAGAAAATCATAAGGCAGGAATCATACATGGTATCCTCTAACAAATAACAATATAGGAATCCATTAATAGGGACCCCCTCAAAGTAAAATAGGTGAGAGATTCTACAAGGGATTCACTAGGCCAGCACAAAAGCAAAGGCATCCCTTAGGGGATCCATGAAAGAATCTGGTCTCACAATGTTGTAGGCCATAAGGTCAGATATCATATTGAGATTGTCCTAAAAAGCATGGTTCATGAGAGATATATCATATTGTATCTTAGATCAAATTTATCAACTACATTTGTCCGAACACCCAACATATCATCCACGTCAAGTCTCACTCTCAGGTGATAACTGAACTCGATAAAAAAAGGAAGAACCTATATGTTTATATAGAAACCACCAAAAAAATTAAATGCCCTCAAAATTTAAATAGGATTCCACCACATCGATATACTTGGAAAACACTCTGAATGGACTACTCACACGCACAATTCTGACATCCAGGGAATAAAATGCCCCAAACCCCAAAGCGGAAAATTGTACATCTCTTCTAATTCAAAGTACATGGCATATTAATTAGAGTACATGCTGTGTAATCTTATCTTCCTCGTGGATAATTAAATATACATGGCCAGAAAACATGGGGTCTGCCAATGTAAATGTACATGATGTTTATATCAAAGTACATGGCGTGTACTGTTTAAAAACGAAAACCAATGTTCTTTCTCACATGGTTGGTCAAAAGACCATGCCACCACATGGCATGTACTTAGAGTACATAGATTGTACTTTTGAAAACTACTTATTCGATGAAAAAAATAACACACGGCCTGTTCCCTTGGAACACATGCCATGTAACCAAGGTTTCTGACAGGAAAACCCTCCAAACGCTCGAAACACACATTTTCACCCCCAAAACAAAAGATCCAACCATAAGTGGCCACAAGAATGAATAAAAAGGATTTAAAAACATAAAAAAAATAAAGGGGGTCTATGGTGAAAATATAAAATACCCTAACATTGGGTGGAATCCATCGAAGCTTCTGTTGAATTCACTGTCCACGGATGCTACACGCTGACTCAGCGTGTTCATAGCTTAGAAAAGGTACCATTATTGCATTCCATCTCTCTCTCTTTCTCAATATACATTTTATCCCCTAGGAAACTTTCAAGGAGGACCATGCAGTAGGCATGTGAAAAGGAGGAGGAGGAATGAATATTAAGGAACATTAAATAAGAAAATAATGAAAATAAAAAAGGGTCTTAGGATAGCCCTAATGCCTGACTCGATCTTATTCATTGCCTAGGCTAAAATAACCATTCTAAATTCAACGGTGGATATATAATCTCAAAATAACACTCCATTTAAAATATGTCACCAAATGAACCTACACGAATTTATTAATATTTAATTTAATAATATTAAATAATAAATATTCAGTTAAAATTTGAATAGCTCATATATCCACCAAAACTTTTATCCTGGGGTAAAAAAATATTTCGGGACTAACAAATCGGCCACAAAAATTATCTGAGACCTACTGGTGAAGGGAGAAGAACATTTTTCCCTCATGGGCATCCAATAGAAAAAATTCAAATTTTTTCTCAAAACTGAAGTCCAAAAAAACACATGTACTTACAAACTCCCCACCATAAATCGTATCATCCTTGAGAATCCTAGTGAAAGAACCAGCATCCATGCTCCCAACCCATACATCTTCACAACCAAGCTGTTGGGATTGTCGAAAGGCCAGCCTTATAGCATTAACAACTTCCTTCTACAAGGAAGGCATTTTACTTCTACCGATGTGATACTCCATACCATTGGAATACCCTTATTGTTATCTTAAAAGATAACTCCAAGATAAAAACCCCACTAAAAACAGCAAAGTTTAATCGAAATGAGAGAAACCCTCATAAATAGCCAATGGTTCACACCCCAACATATTGCTTTCTATAAAACACAACTAGATCACAACCACAATAGTTTCCCTCGTCGATAAGGAAAAAAATTATGAAAAAAGAGCTCATCATAAGGCCAATGATCTCTTAGCTTACTCAATAAAAATCAAGATAACACATGATTATCCCTAACAGGAGTACACTGAGATTATAGAAAAGTTGTGTCCAGCTCCCTCTAAGCCAGGCTCCCCATTCTGCCAAAACCTGACTTGGATTTATCCATGATTTAACCGTCTTACGGTACCTGATTTATTCAAAAATTTCACCACAACCATAATGGGAAATTCTAACAGAACTTTCGGGGTCCATACCCACGACATGTCATAAAACGTAAGTCCTTGTCATGCACCTGGCCGTGCACCAAACTAGATTCAAAAAATACAATGTGCAACCAGTGTATTTCTTCATTACCCAAAACTTTCACATGATGATGTTCCATTCGCGATCATTTACCCACACTCTGCCTACATTAGTAACAATGGAACCACTAGTTAACCTTACCAGGCACCCAAACAGTCTTGACCATCCAATCCAGTCTCAAAAAGTAAGCACCCGAGTGAATTGATCAAAATATTAAGACATCAAAATTCTTATAATTCAATACTAAAGTCCCTACCATTCATTGACTTCAAAACGAGCAAAAACCATGATCACATCCCAAAAGAGTCATCAGAAAACACGAGGAAACCTCTTTTACATAGGTTTCCCTAGAACAAAATATATGTCGACCTATAAGGTTCCCAGTCAAAACCAAGGGTCTTTAAGTCTTCAACCTATCCCTATAGTAAAATCCTCACAAATGGGTCCCAAGGTCTGACCACCAAGACCAAAATATCCAAAACCAATCTAAAGAAGGTATATGTCAAAATGACAAATTATGGTCAAAGATGAAAACACAACATATGAGGGCCCTGATCCTCACCAATCATACTTAAAAGGAAATGATGCTACGAGGTCTCAACCAACGTAAAAGAGAAACTGAACTGACACTCATTGGATATCTGTATAGGGAAATACCCCAAGGAGGTCTGGTTCACAAGAAAATTATTGGTATCTAGCAGCACCATACTCAATGATTCAGCTAGATAACCACATACCATAGAAGAAACCCCCAACAAGGGTTATGTATAATGGAATCATTTTCCATATTGACCTACTAGAGACACTACACATGAAGTGCAAGAGATCTGAGTCATTGTACTCAAAAAAACACCTCACTGTAGATCCACAAATCCGGAAATAAAAGGAAAAAGTGTAACACCCCGACCCTAGTTACCCAGAGTCGGTGCATTATTACATAACATTGGTATGATCACAAGAAAGATCAAATCTCTAAAGACCTATTGGTTTAGTATCCTTGGAAACACTAGATATATTCATAAGTTTTACATTACATCATAAAATGAAAAACTACTACAACAACATAATTTCCCCATAATCCACACTCATATCCCCACATAATATCCCTGCAGGTCATTCATTATTTACTTCTTCACTTCCTGGGAAAAATAAAACATAGAAAAGGGGTGAGCTCAAATGCCCAGCAAGGATAACAATATAGCGGAAACTTTCATAAATGATAATAAACATTTAAGGCAATGTATAACTAAAACAAAAGCCTTTCAAACATGAACATTGAACATGGTATGGCATAAATAAAATGAAATAATGCCATTTACTTATTCAAAAGGATATTCTACTAATTGAATAATCACATGCAAAATCAATAACCACTTTCATAATGATGGAATGCATAATGCCAGACTATCATAACCACATAGCCAAGGCCTCGTTCCAAGACTACAAATAAGATTTTGCCAAGGCCTTGTGCCAAAACACTAGTTTGTCTCATGAGACCTACCGATGCATTGAGGAGCTATAGAGGGCTCCACCCTTCACATATTAAGTCCAATGCTTTCCCATATGAAAAGTTTTAAACATAACATAAACATTCATATTAAAACTAGCATACGAAATGTCAATAATTTCACTATAAACTATGAATGGTATAAAAATAGCACATCCACAGTAAAACATATCACAAAACCTTCAATACAATATAGATGTTTTGTATAATAATAAATCAACTTCAAATAAGCGTAAAATCCATCAAAGGATGTTGACATAGATGAAATCAAAACACTTTTTAGAGAAATATCTCTTTCTATTTTTTAAATCATTTAAGATCCATATAAAATAAAACATTTTCTTGAAAATATTCTTATAAGATTGTAAAGAAATATTTGAAGATTTTATAACGGCAGAAAATAACCGCACCCACCGTATAAGTTAAAAAAACATTCTTACCTTAATTCTGTCGAAAAGGTTAAAAAGGACCTTGTTTTGAAAACGACGAAAATATTCCTCTTATAAAAAGTCAAACAAGGGTATAAATGACTTTAACCCATATTCTTGTAAGTAATAAAATTGTTTTGAAATACATTTTTAATAAAACATGGATGTGGATGATAAAGAGATCCTAGTAGATTATTACATATAAACAACCTCGGATAATGAAGAGATTGTGAAATAACCCTTACCTTGTACTTTTCCTTGGTTGGGGTAGGTTAACCTCATGTATAATGGTGAAATAATTGTTATTAAATTATACAAGAATCATATACATTAATATGATATCATATATGATCATTTAATATTGATTTGATAATAATATCTTAGTATTATCGTTGTTTCGGGTGTTAACTTACATGTTTTATTTTATATGTTTTGTTACATAAGACATGTTTGTAAAGGATAGGTTTTATATTACTCATATCCAGAATGATATCAAGTCCTTAAACATCATTTTTAAATCATAAAATGATAATTATACTTGAATGGATACGATGGAGAATGAATCTTATCGCGTTCGTGGAGACGGTAGTCCGTACGTACGCACAAGCGACAATATCATTCTTATGATATTAAGATAATATATAAATGGATGGTATATCATATATACATAATCCTTAACATGTTATATTTATTATTTACATGAGTTACACATCATTATTATACCCATCCAAATAATATTATATTTAATAACAATTACACCACGACGTGGAGACGGTAAGCCGTACGTACGCACGTATGGTGACATGTTATTAAAAGGGTGGATAGAATACTGAATATGGTTGTACCATATTTATAATAACATCACAGTATATATATGATACTAGAGTTATTATTTTATAATGGTAACAACAAAGGAAGAAGAAGTGGAAGAAGAAAGGAACTTGGAAAAGGGTGATGAAATCATTACCTCTTCTTCGGTTTCTTCCTTTTGATTTGATCAAAAGGGCTCCTTAGGTTGGCTTTCTGATCAATCTAAGGCCTCTAGGTTATAGTGAGGGAAGTTGGGAGAGTATTTGGGCAGAGTTTTGCCGAACCAAAAGGCTTTTAATGTGTTAAGAAATGAGAAGGAGTAGTGCCCTTTTATAAGAGGGGTGAGGGGCACCTTTGGAAAAGCTAGAGATATTAGTTTATAATAAATTCATATTCGGTTTCATATGGATCCAAAGTTTACTATTCAAAGGTTAAGGTGGGGATGGGTCGAACACAACTCAACAAATAGAATTTAGACAGGTTTTGGTACTTATATTAACCTTATCTTTAAGTATTATCTCTAAGTTAATTAGTTTCACTTTTACAATGTCTCTTTGTATTTTTATATAATATGTTTAATAAACATACTATATACATCCATGAGACTCCCAAGTGGTCCATTAATGATTAAACTATCATGATATAAGTCTCTTGGCCAAACCATAGATTTTTAGGAATTTAATATCAATTAATATTATAATATATTTTTTAAGAACTCTTTTATGTCAATTTTGACACTATTCAATAGTTGATTTTGGTGAAACTCATAACAGATTTATTACTTCGAAAAAAGTCAATTAAATCAATCCTAATATATCATATTATCCTAGAAAATTAGTTTAATTCATTAAAAGGTTCATATTATATTTATTTGTGTATTTATAATATCAATTATTTTAATTGTTCACTATTATGATAATTACTGCATCATCATTGTGTCATAAATAAATTAAATTATTTAATCTCTAAAAATTGAAAATAAAATACCATAATGTAGGAAATATTTTTATATTTCTAATTAATATTTATAGTTGAAAATCCAACATATATAACCCTATGTAAAAATTGTTTTTCTAAAGGATATATGCTTGTGTCATTTTTGTATTCATTTTAACTTCATTAAAATAAAGTGTCCCTATCACCTACAAGTGGCACCATGGGGTCCCCAAATCGACCCAAATATGCCTATGGTGGAACATGTATCAACCAATAAGGCTAGGACACGTTTTAGGGTAATTTAGTATTATTATAATATTATTTTTTAACCCTTATTTACAGCATTTACCCTTAACCATTGTAAATAAAATATTTACCGCAGTAAATATTCAAAATGTCTAAAAATAAAAGTTACCTATTTACACAATTTGAACATCCTGATTCCAAATATGGAATCCATTTTTCTAAATTCAAAACACAGAAGTGGCAGAAATTAATTTAAAATTAATTCCCGCTGTCAAAACAAAAAGCGTGTTTTTAAGAGATAATAACTATCAAAAGATTTGCACTTGTTTATGTTCGGTTTAATTGTAAAATTATGTCCAATGACCAACATTATATTAAATGGTAAAAATATATTATAAATATACTTTAAAACCACTCAAATTCATAATTTATCACTATTAATTATTTTGATTAAAAAAGTTGTTTTTAATTAAAATTTAATAATTTTCACTATTCATCAAAATATTAAAGTTATCCGAAAAGTACTAAAATTTCATCTTAGGGTAAATTCGATATTCCGAATTCAAAAATGAAGTCCATTTTGAAATATAAAATATCTATAATTTCAAAAAGTAGGTATTACTATTCATAACGGCTAGTTTGATTGGTTGTTAGAACTCGGTGTTGCGTACAACACACGCTATCACATTATTCAAAGAGAAGTGTACCGTAGAAGCTTGGGGTGTTACATTCTCCCCTCCTTCAAATAATTTCATCCTCGAAATTTCTAGAATACTACCACATGAAAAGACTCGGGTGGTTCTTCATCATAAGTTCCTCGGGTTCCCACTTTGCCTCTTCCATCTTATTGTTTCTCCACAAAACTTTTACCAGACGCGTCGTCCGGTTTCTCAGTACTTGTTCTCTCATATGAAGAATCCTGATGGGGTCTTCACAATAGGAAAGATCAGGTTCCAGTTCTAATTCCTCATAGGTGAGTACATGCGTTCGGTAAGGCATGTATTTCCTCAACAGATATACGTCGAACACATCGTGAACTTTGGAGAGACTTGGCGGCATTGCCAATCGGTAAGCCACAACCCCAATTCGTTCTAGAATTTCGAAAGGACCTATGTACATGGGACTCAATTTACCTTTCTTACCAAAACATATGACTCCCTTCCATGGAGATACCTTCAGGAAAACATGATCATCGACTTGAAATTACAAATCCTTCTTTCGATTATCGTCATAGCTCTTCTGCCTACTTTGAGCTGCTTTGATGTGATTTTGGATTACCTTCACCTTTTCCATCATTCCCTCCACCAGTTCTGGGCCTACAAGTTTTCTTTCACCAACTTCATCTCAACAGGTTGGTGTATGACATCTCTTTTTGTATAACTCTTCATATGGTGCCATCTGAATACTCGAATGGAAGCTATTGTTATAGGAAAATTCTACCAGAGGTAAATATTGATCCCACATACCCTGAAAGTCAAGTGAGAAAGATCTCAACATGTATTCTAAGGTCTGAATTGTCCGTTCTGATTTCCCGTCTGTCTGAGGGTGGTAAGCAGTGCTCAAATGAAGTTCAGTATCCATGCATTTGTGAAGACTTTTCCAACATCGTGAATTAAAACGGGGATCACGATCAGAAACAATCAATAGGGGCACTCCATGAAGTCTCACAACTTCATTAATATATAGTCTTGCTAGACGTTCCATGGGTAGATCTTCTCTTATATCAAGAAAATGTGCTGACATGGTAAGACGATCAACAATAACTCATATTGCATCGTTCCTTCTAGGAGTCATTGGTAGCCCCATGACAAAGTCCATCGTAATATTGTCCCATTTCCACTCCGGTATGGGAAGAGGTTGCATGACTTCTCCAGGTTGTTGCCTTCCAGCTTTCACTTGTTGAAATACCATACATCTTGACACAAAATCAGCAATCTCCCTCTTCATGTTGTCCCACCAAAATTGTTCCTTCAAATCTCTATACATTTTGGTGCTCCCAGGGTGTATAGAGAAATTGGAACTATGAGCATCATCCAACAATTCCCTTTTTAGATCAGGTATATTGGGAACACAAAGTCTCCTACCGAATTTCAAAATTCCATCTTCAAACACAAAGTCTCTCAATCTCCCATCATTCACAGCTTTAATCTTCTTTTGAAATTCTTCATCATCGGTCTGAGAACTCTTAATCCTTTCTAGTAAAGATGGTTTGGCAACCATTTGAAAAAGCATTGATGTTTCACCTTCCCTGGTAATTTCCATGTCCATCTTCACTAGATCCATGAAAATTGGATCCCTTTCAATTCTCATATTGTTCAATACTCCATGGTCTTTTTTACTCAAATCATATTCCACCTTGTTTGCTTTCCCCGGGTGGTATTGTATCGTGCATTCATAATCCTTGAGTAATTCAAACCATCTCCATTTCCTCATGTTGAGTTATTTTTGTGAGAAAATATAATTCAAACTCTTGTGATCAGTATAAATCTCACATTTTTCACCATAGAGGTAGTGCCTCCATATCATCAAAGAAAAGATCACAACTGAATAGGATAGTTTTGTTCATGAATTTTCAACTGTCGTGATGCATAGGCAATAACTCTATCCTTCTGCATAAGGACACAACCAAGCCCTTTCATTGATTCATCACTATAAATAACGAACCCATCATTCACTGATGGTAGAGTCAATATAAGAGAATTGACTAATCTTCTCTTCAGTTCTTCAAAACATTCTTTACACTCTTTTGTCCAAACAAATTTAACCCCTTTACGTGTGAGCTTCGTTAATGGGTTAGCCAATCAGGCAAAATTCTGGATGAAACGTCGATAATAACCTGCCAAACCAATAAAACTACGTACCTCAGTTATACTAGTAGGTGCTGGCCATTCTTGGATTGCCTTGATCTTAGAAGGATCAACATAGATTCCATCTTTAGAGACAATATGGCCAAGAAAAGAAATCTCCTGAAGCCAGAATTCACACTTGCTAAAATTCCCATATAATTCATGCCTCCTCAGAGTATTCAAGATAATGCACAAGTGATTTTCATGATCTTCGTAGGTTTTGGAGTATACCAAGATATCATCAATAAATACCACCACAAATTCATCGAGATACTCCTTGAAAATTCTATTCATCAGATACATGAATATAGAGGGTGCATTAGTCAATCCAAACGGCATTACAGTAAACTCGTAATGCCTGTACCTGGTTCAAAATGCTGTCTTCGGAATGTCTTCCTTCTTCACACACAACTGATGGTATCCAGATCAAAGGTCAATCTTTGAAAAGTATTTAGATCCATGCAGTTGGTCAAATAAATCATCAATGCGTGGTAGGGGATACTTGTTCTTTATTGTTATAGCATTGATCTCCCTGTAGTCGATACATAACCTCATAGATCCATCTTTCTTTTTAACAAAAAGAATAGGGGCTCCCCATGGAGAAACACTAGGGGGAATAAATCCTTTATTACTCAACTCCTCTAGTTGTTTCTTTAGTTCGACTAACTCTACAGTGGCTATTCTATAAGGGGTCTTCGATATAGGCCTTGATCGAGGAATCAAATCAATGGAACACTCAACTTCTCATTCTGGAGGATGTCCAGGCAATTCTTCCGGAAATACATCTACAAATTCTTTCACAATAGGTACATCCACTATTTGAACATTCCTTTCCTCACCCACTGTTATTTCATTCTCTTCCTCCCCAATAATTGAATTAAGTTGAGCTACTGGGGGTGGATCTAAATAAGAATTAGGTGGTGACGATTCTGCTCTAAAGATAAGGTGTTGCTTATCATTATCATCAAGAATCGTAACCTCTTTCTTCTTACAATAAATCTTCGCATCATAGTCCGAAATACATTCCATACCGAGGATTATATCAAATTCAATCATAGGTATGACGATGAGATCAACAGATAAAGAACATTTATGTTCTCTAATGTGGACTGATTCATAACACATTGTTGCAATGATACTTCCCTTAGGAGTTTTAACTGACAACTCCCTTATTAAATCAAATTGGAAATATCTAATTTTCTTAGAAAACTGGGAAGATATGAAACAATGCGATGATCCAGAATCAAATATTGCATTTGCTAAACATGAGGAAACCATTAAATTGCCTTCCACCACGTCTTTCGGAGCTTCTACCTCAGCAGTAGTGATAGCATAAGCCTGGCCTTGATCCCTTGGACTTTTCTGAGTTATGTTCTCCTGACGCTTAGGACATTCAATTTCATAATTCCCCATCTCCCTGTAATTGTAGCACTGAACGTTGGTATCTTCCTTCTTCCCCTTGCAATCACGAGCTTGGTGGCCTTTTTCACCGCACTTGTAAAAGACTCACATTCCCTTCAATAAAGTACCAGGATGTTTCTTCCCGCATTTACCACAGGATGGATATTCAACCTTTCCCTTCTTCCCCTTATTTCCATTCCCAGATTGATCAGTAGGTCTCTTCTTTTCTTTCTTTTCTTTAATGTCATAAGACTTACAGAATTCCTTTTCGGTCTTGATAGCACATGAGACAATGTCTTCGTATGATGAAAATGATTGTGAGACTAATGCTCGACGGAGAAATGGTTTTAACCCATAAAATAAACGATCAATCTTACTTCTTTGGTTACGTATATAATATCCATCATACCTTGCTAACCTTGTAAAGTTAGCCTCATACTTTGTGACATTCTCATCCTCCTTTTGTCTCAGACTCAGAAATTGCATTTCCATATCTGCTCGATGGTCGCGAGGAAAGTATTTTTCTAAAAACAGATCTTTGAACTCCCTCCATTCCATATTTGATACTTCATCGTCTTCCTTCATGTTTTTAATCAATGACCACCATTGATCAGCATCTCCAGTGAGGCGGTAAACTGCCATGATAACTTTTTCCCTTTCACTGCTCCCTAAAGCCTGAAATATTTTCTCTATGGAATTTATCCACTGCTCAGCTACTAAGGAATTTGTACTCCCATTGAACGTTGGTGGTTGTTGCCTCATGAATCGATCTAACATTGATCCTCCACGCTGTAGATCAAGGTGCTCCATAGGGGTGAGGTTATTATTCATAACCTATGTAAGTTGTCCTAGTATGGTGATTAGCTAATCGGCACCAGTTGCATCACCAGCCACACTATAATTATCTTGAGCAGGAGGGAAATCCCTACATAGAGTGCGTGCATTGATACGGTTTCCATTTCTTCCACTAGGTGCCATTTCTAAACAATGGCATAAACTAGATCAGTTTATGAATCAAAATACATAATCCCATACTTATAAAACACTTAACATAAATTGAACTATTTATGGATATATTCCATAATTATAAAAATGTTTTCTTTGAGGAAGTATATACTCATAAACCCTTCATAATGATTTGTAAAGAAAATGAGAGTTATCCTAAGCATATCCCCCGGGAGTGTCGTAACCAAGAGTGCAGCAAGGCTCGTTGTTGTGGACCAGTTCCCGTTCGAGTCTAGCTCAAAGTGGTGTTTTCGGGTTTTACCCCTAGGTACATCTGTGCTAGAGCCGCCTCTACCTGCTCGTATCCAGACAGGGATGTATTTCTCAGAAAACTCACAAAATCTCTACAATACCAAAATTCTAGGAAGTTCTTTTATACTAATCCTCAAAGTTCATCTTAGGTCTATGTGCTCTAATCAGAGTTTATCTAAGTCTAGCTTCCAATGTTTGTACTAAACTTCCTCTGATACAAACTGTAATGCCCCGACCCTAGTTACCCAGAGTCGGTGCATTATTACATAACATTGGAATGATCACAAGAAAGATCAAATCTCAAAAAACCGATTGGTTTAGTATCCTTGGAAACACTAGATATATTCATAAGTTTTACATTACATCATAAAATGAAAAACTACTACAACAACATAATGTCTCCATAATCCACACTCATATCCGCACATAATATCCCTGCAGGTCATTCATAATTTACTTCTTCACTTACTGGGAAATATAAAACATAGAAAAGGGGTGAGCTCAAATGCCCAGTACGGATAACAATATAGCGGAAACTTTTATAAATGATAATAAACAATTAAGGCAATGTATAACTAAAACAAAAGCCTTTCAAACTTGAACTTTCAACATGGTATGGAATAAATAAAATGAAATAATGCCATTTACTTATTCACATGGATATTCTACTAATCGAATAATCACATGAAAAATCAAAAACAACTTTCACAATGATGGAATGTATAATGCCAGACTATTATAACCACATAGCCAAGGCCTCATTCCAAGACTACAAATAAGATTTTTCCAAGGCCTTGTGCCAAGACAGTAGTTTGTCTCATGAGATCTACTGATGCATCGAGGAGCTATAGCGGGCTCCACCCGTCACATATTAAGTCCAATGCATTCCCATATGAAAAGGTTTAAACATAACATAAACATTCGTATTAAAACTAGCAAACGAAATGTCAATAATTTCACTATAAACTATGAATGGTATAAAAATAGCACATCCACAGTCAAACATATCACAAAACCTTCAATACAATATAGAAGTTTTGTATAATAATAAATCAACTTCAAATAAGCGTAAAATCCATCAAAGGATGTTGACATAGATGAAATCAAAACACTTTTTAGAGAAATATCTCTTTCTATTTTTGAAATCATTTAAGAGACATATAAGATAAAACATTTTCTTGAAAATATTCTTATAAGCTTGTAAAGAATGCTTTGAAGATTTTATAACGGCGGAAAATAACCGCACCTGCCGTATAAGTTAAAAAAACATTCTTACCTTAATTCTGTCGAAAAGGTTAAAAAGGACCTTGTTTTGAAAACGACGGAAAGATTCCTCTTATAAAAAGTCAAACAAGGGTATAAATGATGTTAACCCATATTCTTGTAAATAATAAAAATGTTTTAAAATAAATTTTTAAGAAAACATGGATGTGGATGATAAAGAGATCCCAGTAGATTATTACATACAAACAACCTCAGATAATGAAGAGATTGTGAAATAACCCTTACCTTGTAATTTTCCTTGGTTGGGGTAGGTTAACCTCCTGTATAATGGTGAAATACTTGTTATTAAATTATACAAGAATCATATACATTAATATGATACCATATAAGATCTTTTAATATTGATTTGATAATAATATCTTAGTATTATCGTTGTTTCGGGTGTTAACTTACTTGTTTTCTTTTATATGTTTTGTTACATAAGACATGTTTATAAAGGATAGGTTGTATATTATTCATATCCAGAATGATATCAAGTCCTTAAACATCATTTTTAAATCATCAAATGATAATTATACTTGAATGGATACGATGGAGAATGAATCTTATCGCGTTCGTGGAGACGGTAGTCCGTACGTATGCACGAGCGACAATATCATTCTTTTGATATTAAAATAATATATAAATGGATGGTATATCATATATACAGAATCATTAACATGTTATATTTATTATTTACATGAGTTACACATCATTATTATACCCATCCAAATAATATTATATTGAATAACAATTACACCACAACATGGAGACGGTAAGTCGTACGTACGCACGTATGGTGACATGTTATTCAAAAGGTGGATAGAATACTGAATATGGTTGTATCATATTTATAATAACATCACAGTATATATATGATACTGGAATTAATATTTTAGAATGGGAACAACAAAGGAAGAAGAAGTGGATGAAGAAAGTAACTTGGAAAAGGGTGGTGAAATCATTACCTCTTCTTCGGTTTCTTCCTTTTGATTTGATCAAAATGGCTCCTTAGGTTGGCTTTCTGATCAAACTAAGGACTCTAGGTTGTAGGGAGGGAAGTTAGTAGAGTATTGGGGCACAGTTTGGACGAACCAAAAGGCTTTTAAGGTGTGAATAAATGAGAATTAGGAGTGCCCTTTTATAAGAGGGGTGAGGGGCACCTTTGGAAAATCTAGAGATATTAGCTTATAATAAATTGATATTCGTTTTCAAATGGATCCAAAGTTGACTATTCAAAGGTTAAGGTGGGGATGGGTCTAAAAAAACTCAACCAATAGCATTTAGAGAGGTTTTGGTACTTATATTAACCTTATCTTTAAGTATTAACTCTAAGATAATTAGTTTCACTTTTACAATGTCTCTTTGTATTTTTATATAATATGGTTAATAAACGTAATATATACATCCAAGAGACTCCCAAGTGGTCCATTTATTATTAACCTATCATTATATAACTCTCTTGGCTGAGCCTTTGATTTTTAGGAATTTAATATCAATTAATAATATAATATTTGTTTTAAGAACTCTTTTATATCAATTTTGACACTATTCAATAGTTGATTTTTTTGAAACTCATAACAGATTGATTAATTATAAAAAGGTCAATTAAATCAATTCTAATATATCATATTATCTAATAAAATTATTTTAATTCATTAAATGTTTAATATTATATTTATTTGGGTATTTATAATATAAATTATTTTAATTTTTCACTATTATGATAATTACAGCATCATCATTGTGTCATAAATAAATTAAATTATTTAATCTATAAAAATTTAAAATAAAATACCATCATTTAGGAAATCTTTTTATCTTTCTAATGAATATTTATAGTCGAAAAGCCATCATATATAACCCAATGTAAAAATTGTTTTTCTAAAAGATATATGCTTGTGACATTTTTGTATTCATTTTAACTTAATTAAAATAAAGTGTCCCTATCACCTTCAAGTGGCACCATGGGGTCCCCAAATCGACCCAAAGATGCCTATTTTCGAACATGTATCATCCAATAAGGCTAGGACACGTTTTAGGGTATTTTAGTATTATTATAATATTATTTTTTAACCCTTATTTACCGGATTTACCCTTAACCATGGTAAATAAAATATTTACCGTAGTAATTATTCAAAATGTCTAAAATTAAAAGTTACCTATTTACACAATTTGAACATCCTGATTCTAAATATGAAATATATTTTTCTGAATTCAAAACAAAGAAGTGGCAGAAATTAATTTAAAATTAATTTCCGATTTCAAAACAAAAAGTGTGTTTTTAAGAGATAATAACTATCAAAAGATTGACACTTGTTTATGTTCGGTTTAATTGTAAAATTATGTCCAATGACCAACATTATATTAAATGGTAAAAATATATTCTATATATACTTTAAAACCACTCAAATTTATGATTTATCACTATTAATTATTTTGATTAAAAAAGTTGTTTTTAATTAAAATTTAGTAATTTTCACTATTCATCAAAATATTAAAGTTATCCAAAAAGTACTAAAATTTAATCTTAGGCTAAATTTGATATTCCGAATCCAAAAATGAAGTCCATTTTGAAATATAAAATATATATAATTTCAAAAAGTAGTTATTACTATTCATAACGGCTAGTTTGATTGGTTGTTAGAACTCGGTGTTGCATACAATACACGCTATCACATTATTCAAAGAGAAGCGTACCGTAGAAGCTTGGGGTGTTACAAAAAGAATGTTTTATAAGACCCAAATGTCATAGTCATTAATAAAACCACACACTATTAACCCTATATGATGTGAATCCTACAACCCTAGTATCATTCATGAGACGCCTCTTTCCTTTATTGGCCAAGAGTCAAAATTCATCTCTGGACTCTTATTGATATACAAGATTCAGAGATCCATAGTAAATCATAACACCAACAAAAAACACGTGATTTGCCCATGGAAAAAATAACATTCAACCATAATATTCCAAAATTCGAACAGAAATCCCAAACCCTTACAACCAAGACTTCTTACCGGAACAAGTGTTATCGACACACCAGTCTAATATCCAATACAGGATCCCAAACATTCCTAATAATTCTATCTACAATATAATAAATAGGAAATAATAAGAAAAAACTGCTTTAATACCACATTGTAATGCCCTGACCCAGAAGATACTAAACCGGTGCTTCGAGCCAGTTCTCCATAAGGCCCAAAGTGTGCCTCCCTATACACAAGTTTATATCGACTAAAAGTGAGGGCCTACATTGTGATTTTGGGAGAAAATGACCTTATACTATAGTAAGATAATAGTTGAAATAACAAATTATCATACACACATGAATGAAAATAGAGTGCGGAAGCAATAAACAACTGAAATAGAACAATTTTTAATTGTAAAATGTTGTAAAATCCTGAACAACTATGTAATAAAATACAACACCAGTCACCCACTAGGCCTACCATATTGATAAAAGTACAAAAGAATATGAATTTAAAAGTACATGGCTCACCTAGAAACACTAATCCAATCCACGAACCTAATCTCCAAACACTATCGAACTGCAACATCCCAATCAGTAGAACCACTCGAGAAGATCTACTCGATCATGCAACACTGGGTCTCAGACCTATCCACTATGAAACTCATTCTCAACCAAATAAAGTAGAAATAAGTTCTCCATGTACACTAAGGTTCACCTATAGGGGTGTGAAATAATCTTAGTTGGGCACCTCTAATAGAAACCTGTAACTGTGTTGCTAAAATTGTATGTTATACCAATGTACTCAGCCTAGATGGAACACAACAAAAAGAAGTAAACCAACCGTGAAACCACAGTCGATCCTAGGGTCTTTAATCCCTCAAAACTAGGAAAGTGCCCCCATGGATGTCCATATCTATTTGTTTAAACATGTATCATCCCATACCTATACACATATACATAAATATGAATATTCATTAGTATGTGTATCAAACAACATGAAACCACAACAACATTCGATCATTGGATCCATAAGCCTGATTGTTTGGACATCCTGTGAAATGGAATTGAGCTGGACATCATACCACTCAATTCATGTATCATTATGGTGATATCTGGGTTAGTGATCCCATTGAAATGTACCTTCTTCAGCCAATGCATGAATTATATGTCTATAAAATCTATGTCACCACAAGGGGAATGATCGTCCTACACCTGGGTTCACATGTACTCAACACCAATCACTGAACAATAATATCATATACCAACAGTCATTCTAATAAAGAAGGATAAAAAATACTGACGGTCATCCTATGAAGAAATAATTTTGTAAAAACATCAAGACATCTTTTTTGATGCCATTATACTCCTATAGAGTCCTATAACTGGTTTGGAAGAATTTAATCATCTTGATCATATAACATCTAACCTATGAGCGTGGCCAAGGAATTCCTACATCGGGATCCAAATATCACTCTTGGTGTTGGAGTAATCAACCCATTGAGCCCATTCAAGGTGTCCCTCAAACTGGTCGATGTATCAATTAGGGTACATAAGTCTATCACCCATTGAGCTCGTTCATGGAATCCATCAACTTTATCCATGAATCACAGATAGTATAAACATTTCAAACCAATGAGCCCATTCATGGAATCCTTCAACTAGATCCATGATTCACTCAAGGATTAATTACATTATACATCCTGCTGAGCTTTTCCAAGGCATTCCAACAATTGGAATCCATGTATCAATCAGGGTACATAACTAAACAACACAATTACCCATCTAAGGAATTCCTATAATGGGAATCCCTGTATCACACTGGGCATAGAAATTCAACACATAATGATTAACATCTGATCCCCATATAACACCTCTGGACATCCCAAAAAATATATATCACAACATTAATATATATATATATATATTCTAGATCAATATCCAATTCTGAGGTATTACCTCTGAGTATACAAGTCAAATATCAGAAATATCATGAATCTGAAGCCGGATACCAAGAAAGGACGTCTGTAATCCCAATAATAAAAGCAAATCACAGGAAGAATATTCGAGTATCCCTATTGAAATGAATATGCCTCGTTTTAGGCTCGATAGCGACCAACCAATAAGAACCATTGGTGAACATCACTACATCATAAATAAATAAGTGAAACGCTAAAATAAATGAGGGTGGCCCGAATGCCCAACCCAACACTACAGTCACAGCCCCATGGGCCCACTAGTTCATCACAGGTTCTAAGGGACACCCTTGCAACATCTCTACCCAAACACAATGTACAACTGAGGTTTGGTTAAACCACAAGCACCCACTGGGCCCCTCATGTCAAACACTAAGGAGGAAACCTACTCAAGATCCTTTAGGTACACACGAGAGAAGTCGTCCTATACGAGATACTTAACAAATAGTAAAGGATAAATCTTACAAGGGATCCTAAAACAAATAACAAGATAGTTCTCCTAAAATAGTTACCCTCTCAATATAAAATAGGTGAGAGATCCTACAAGGGAAACCCTTGGTCAGCACATAACCAAGGGCATCCTCTCGGGGATCCTTGGAAGAATCTGGTCTCACGACCTAATTGGCCAGATGGGAACTTCTCCCAAGAGGAATTTCCCCCATTTCATGGGTCTCATGAGATATCTCATAGATCATCTTGGATCAAAAATCTCAACTAGGTCGGTCCGAACACCCAACTTATCATCCACTCAAGTCTCACTCTCAGGTGAAAAATAAATTGGATAACTGAAGGAAGAACCTATAGATTTAGATAGAAACACTAGAAACACCATTTAGATTACCTCTAAATGTCAGTAGTGTTCCAGCATTGCAATCTACATGGAATAAAACTCATAATGGACTTCTTACACACCTAATTATGACTTCTAAGGGAAAAAATACCCCAAAACCACTAAGCTGGAAAAAGTACATGGCATGTACTTCAGAGTACATGGCTTTTAATCTTATGCATCCAGCTTAGATATGTAGATATATATGTCCATAAAACATGGGGTCATCCTATGTAACAATACATGGTGTGTACTATTTAGAAACCAAAAACTAGTGTTCTTTATCACATGTTTGGACACACAGCGATGTCACCACAATTTGTGTACTCATAGTACATAGAATGTACTTTAGAAAAAATCTTCATAACCGAATGGAAATACCACATAGTGTGTTCCACTAGAACAGACACCTTGTATCATTGGTTTCTAATGGGAAAACCCTCAAAACGCCTGAAACACCCGTTTTGGCCCCCAAAACAACAGATCCGGCCTTAGGAGGCCACAAGAAAGAATAAAAGGGTTTGAAAAACATAATATAATGTGTTTAAAGGGGTCTATGGTGAAAACATAAATAGAACTACTTTTTTAAGAAACCTCGAATGATTTGGTTGATTTCACCATCCACGAATGTCCCACACTGACTCATTGCCTCGAGAGCATCGAAATCGTGACTTTTTTCCTTCCATTTCTCTCTCTTTTTCAATATCCATTTTCTCCAATATGACATGGAGAAGTAGGATCACACAAGATTTATCTTCAAGGAGGAGGTGTAAATATAAAAAAGTGAAAGAAAAGAATAACTGAAACAAAAGAAAAAAGAGGTTCGGGCTAACCTCGACTCCCAACTCAAGTTTATGCATCAACTAGGCTAAACACTCCATTTCAGACTCAATAAATGATACATAATCTCTATATGATGATTCATTTAAAATTTATCTCTGAAAAAACCTATGAAAATTAATTAATATTTAACTTAATAATAATAAATATTAAATATTCCTCAAAAATTCATATATCACATATTTCCACCGAACTCATGTCCTGTGGTAAAAATGTTTTTCTGGGACCAAGAGAGTGCTTGTGAAAATTACTTGAGACCAACTATTTTCGATAAAACACTATTTTTTCCCTCACGAGCATCCAACAACAAAAATTCATATTTCTTCTCAAAACTGCACTCCATAAAAATAGAGGTCCTTACAGACTACTCGTTATAAACCTTCTCTTCCCTGATAATCCGAGGGAATGAACCAAAAACCATGCTCTCAACCCAGGAATCTAAAAAACCATGCTATTTGGACTATCCAACTACCATCTTTATAGTGTCAACATCTACCCTTTACACCAAATATATTTGACTTCAATTGAGCTGGTACTTCCCACCATATAAATACACTTTTAGTCATCATAAAAGAACACTACATGCTCAAATTCCAACCAAAAACACTGAAGAGTAACCAAAATGAGAAAAACCACCCTTTAATTGCTAATGGTGTGCTCCCCAACATATGGGTTTCCATAAACTACTCATAGAGAAAAACCACAATAGGATCCCTCGTTAATAGGGAAGGAAATTAATTATGAAAAAAGAACCTCGGTGTAGGGTTGAAGATCTCTCAACATACTCAAGATGAATCTAGATAACGCATGATCATCACTAATAAGTGTACACCGAGATTCTAAAAAAAGGTGAATACAACTCCCTCCAGTCCATGCTCACCATCCTACAAACCCTAACCACAATTCAGTCGTGGGTCATGCTTATTATGGTACCCGATTAATTCCAAAATTTCACCTCTGCCCATGAAGGTGCATTCTAACACAACTTTTGGGGTCCATACCCCTAACAAACCTTGAAAAATCAATCCCCATCTTGTACTCGGACACACACCGTTCTAGATTCAAATAATACCACATGAAACCAATATGTATCTTCATCAACCAACACGTACACAAGACGAAGTATCATTCACGATCATTAACCCACTCTTTGGATACACTAACAATAGAAGAAATACTAGTTGACCAGTAAAGGAACACAAAAATTCATGCACGTCGAATCCGGTCTCAAAAAGAAAGCCCATGAAGTGTATAGTTCCAATGTTGAAGACATCAATATCCCTATAATTCAATAGTCAACTACCAATCATGCATTGTTTAAAAAACGAGCAAAAAACCATTCTCACTACCAAAAAATTCATCAGAAAATATGGTCCAACCATTCTTACATAGGTTTCCCAAGAACAAAAGATATGTCGACCTACAAGGTTTTTAAGGGAAATCCAAGGGTATCTATGTCTTCCACCAAAGACCTACATAAAAAGCCTCAAAATTATTTCACAAGGTCTAACCACCTAGGGAAAAAGATCCAAAACCTTACAAAATAAGGTAATGGTTATAACGGAAAGTCAGTGTCAAATATGAAAACACAACCTATGATGGCTTTGATCCTCTCCGAGCATACTTAGAAGAAACTGATCCTTTTAGATCTCGACCAAAACATAATAGAAACTAAACGAACACTCATTAACTATCTATATATGAAAATAACCCAAGGAGTTCTTGTTCACAAGAAAATCCTTGGTATTTATCAGAATCATACTCAATGACCCAACTAGACAAACACATACCTTAAAAGAAATTCCCAACAAGGGGTTATGTAGAATAGAATCATCTGCCATATTGACCTACTAGGGTCACTGCATAGGTGGTTCATGAGGTCTAAGTCATCAGAGACAAGAACAATGCATCAATGTAAATCCACATTACCTGAAAAAAATGTATGTGTAAGAAGTTACAATGGTCGTAGTCATCATTAAAAACACACCCTAGTTGGCCTATATGTTATGATTCTTACATGCCTTCTATGATTCATGTGATTCCCCTTTCCTTTGTTGGCTAAGAGTCAAAATCCATTTTGGCCTTTTAATGATATCCAATATCCATAGATACATAGTAGATCTAATCACCAACACACAACATGTCCATCACCCAAGGAGAAAATCACATACAACTATAAAATCATGAAATCAGAACATAAATCCAAAACCCTGGAAACCAATACTTATTAATGGAACAAGTGTTCTTGACACACCATTCCAATATCCATCATAGGTTCTAAAACATTCCAAATACTTTGTCCTATCATATCACAAATATTAAAGACAAGGAAAAGATAACTTCTCTGATACCACTTTGTAACGTCCCGACCCGGAATCCCCTAAACCAGTTCTCTAAGAATGTTCATCACAAGGCCACAAGCATGCCTCCCCTAATGGCAGAGGCTGTCAACTAGCAGCAAGGGCCTAGGGTGTGGTTGTGGTGATATTATTCCCTCATACCAGAGTAAGAAAACTGTTGAACCAACTATGTATCATACACAATGGAAAGTAAAAAAGAGTGTGGAAGAAATAAAAAACTAAAATAGTAATGGTTGTAATAGTTAATTGTTATAAAAGACCAAAAATACATGTAATACAATACAACACTGGTCACCCACAGGGCCGAAAATATATATACACGTACAAAATAATCTTAAAATAAAAGTGTATGGCTCAAATACTAACACCGAGCCAACCCACGTACCCGATATTTAGACATCATCGAACTGCACCAGTTCAATCAGTATACCAACTCGATCATCTCCAATCGATCATCCACCAATGGGTCTCATCCCTATCCACTATGCAACTCATGATCATCCTAAAAAGCATACATAAGTTCTACATGTACACCAAGGTGCACGTGCAGGGGTGAGAAATAATTTCAGTAGGGCACCCCAACATGTAACCTATAATTATTCTTCTAAAAGGATCAGTAATAGAAACGTGCTTAGCCCAGATAGAACACAAAAAAAGATATCAACAAAAGATGTAACCACAGTCGATCCTAGGGTATTAATACCTCTCAACTAAGAAAGTGCCACCATGGATGTCCATATTAATATCTGTGTATATGTATAGTCACATACCTATATACATATACATAAATATGAATATGAATTGGTATGCGTATAAAACAACATGAAACCACAACAACAATCGATCATTAGGTCCATAATCCTGATTTCCTGGACATCTTGTAAAAGGGAATTGAGTTGGACGTTAGGCCACTCAATGTGTGTATCATTAAGTCAATCTCTAGTTTTTTGATCTCATCAATATGTACCTTATTCAGACAATGCTGAAAATAAATATCTGATAATGCCACGTCACCACATTGGGAATGTTCCTCCTATACCAGGGTTCACAAGTACTCACCTCCAATCACTGAAAAAGAATTTAATTTACTGACAGGAAATCCTATAAGGAAGGATAACATATATAAAAGGTAAATACTATGATGAAATATTTTATGAAAAAACATACAGACATTTGGAGAGATGTCATTCTACACCCCTAGAGTCCCATAACTAATCTGGAGAAACATAGTCATCCCAATCATATAACATTTATCCTATGAGCATGTCCAAGTCATTGCTAAAAGGGAATCCAAATATCACACAAGGTGTAGGAGTCATCAACCCACTGATCCCATACAAATCATCCCTTAAACTAGTCCAATTATCACTCGGGGAATATAAGTCTATCACCCATTGAGCCTGTTCATGGAATGCCTCAACTGGATCCATATATCACTCAAGGTATAAACACATCCAACAAAGGAGACCATTTAGGGAATCCCTCAACTAGATCCATGATTCACTAAAGGTTTAATTAAATTCAAGAGTGCACTGATCCTGTTAATGGAATTCCTACAACGGGAATCCATGAGTAACTCATGGTTCATAAATAAACAACCCAGTGAGAATGTCCAAGGAATTACTATAATGGTAATCCATGTATCTCTCAGGGAATACAAGTCAACACATAAGCCTTAATAGTTGAGTCCCAGGTAACACTGCTGTACATTATTACAAAATATATATCATTGTATATATATATACATTCCATCTCAATATCCATGTCCATGGTAATACCTCTTGGTATAAAAGTAAAATATCAAAAATAACATGGTATAGAAGGTGGATATCAGGAAAGTATGTCTACACTTCCAATACGAAAAATGAATCCTAGTAATAACATATGATCATCCCAACAAAAATCAATATAGCTTGTGTCAGGTATGACAACCACCGACTAAGAATCACCTTTGGTGAACATAAATGCATCAAAAAGAAATATGTGAAACATAACAAAGAGTGAGGGTGGCCCAAATGCCCATCCCAACATTCCAGTCACAGAAACATGGGTTTACTAGTTCATCATAGGTTCTAGGTTACACCCGAACACCATCTCTACCAAAACCGGATGTAAAACTTAGGTTAGTTCAAACCACATGCACCGATTTGGTCCCCTGAAGTCAATCTCTGAGGTGGCATCTTATTGGAGATCCTCCAGGTAAACACAAGATAAGGCATGCTACATAGAATTCTTAGCAATGAATAAGAGAGAAATCATATATGGGGTCATCAAACTGAGGACCACCGAGGAATCCTATAATAGGGATCATCGTAAAGTAAAATAGGTGAGAGCTCCAACAAAGTGAATCCCAACATCATCATATAACAAAAGGCATCCCTCAGGGGATCCTTGGAGGAATCTGGTATCATGGCTTCGTAGTCCATAAGATAACATCTCAATAGGGGAATGTCCTCTAAATAATAGGTCATATGAGATATCTCATAGCTTATCTCAGGTCAAAAGTCTGAACTGAGTTAGTCAGAACACCCAACCTATCATCCGTGGCATGTCTCACTCTCAGGTGAAAATTAAAGTTGATAACCCGAGGAAGAACCTCTCCTTTTAGAAAGAGACACCCTAAATAAAATTTATATTACCTATAAATTTCAATATGATTCCACAATTGTTATATATGTGATAAAATGCATAGAATAAACTACTCACACACCCAATTCTGACTTCCAAGGCCCAAAATAACCCAAACCACTAAGCTGAAAAAATGGAAAGTGGAATGTACTTAAGAATACACATAGTGTACTCGTATCCGCCCTATGTATGTGTACATATATATGGCCAGAACACATGTGGTATTACTATGTAATTGTACAAAGAGTGTACTGTTTAAAAACTAGAAACATGTTTTCCTTCTCAGATGGTTGGACACATAGACATGCCACCACACTGCATGTACTCAGAGTACACAATATTTACTTAGGAGAACTTTTTCTTACCTGAATGGAAATAACACATGTTGTGTTTTCTTGATATCACACACTATGTAACTTGGGGTTTCGACGGGAAAACACTCAAAACGCATGAAACAGCCGTCCCCCTGAAATGACATATATGTACTTAAAATCCCATAAGAAAGCACAATATGGCGTGAAAAACACAAAAAAATGTTTAAAGGGGGCCTATGGTGAAAACTTAAATAGCCCTACCTTCGGCAAGAAATCACCGAAGATTCAGATGATTTCACCAGCCACAGAAGTTGCACGCCGACTCAGCACATCGAGAGCTTGAAAACTATACCTTTATTTCCATCTATCTCTCTCTATCTCTATCTAAATATCCCTTTTCTCTTATAGGACATGGCCAAGTAGGATAACAGAAGGTGAATGTTCAAGGAGGAGGATAAAATAAATAGAATGAAATGAAAATAAGAAAATAAAGAAAAGAAAAAAGCGGACTAGGATGGTGCCCAACTTGAGTTTATGCCTTGCCTAGGATAAAATCACTATTTTGGGCTCAATATAATAGAAAAAATCTCAATCTGACACTCTATTTAATATTTTTCACAGATTAAAAAAGTGTGAATTTATTAATATTAAATTTAATCTTATTAAATATTAAATATTCCGTTAAAATTAAAACATCGCATATTTCCACCAAACTCATGTCCTAGGGTAAATACACTATTCATTGACCAACAAACTAGTCATTAAATTTATATGATATTAAATGTTCATGAAAAGGCCATTTTACCCCTCAAAAGCATCTAACAGCAAAAATATTATATTCTGCTCAAAACCGAAGTCCATAAAAACAAAGGGCCTTACATGCTCTATATAAATCCTCTTTTTGTGTTTCACAGGAGTAAATATTTATTAAATATTTTTTATATTTAATTTCATGTTTATTATTCAATGGGTTATGATATAAATGTTACCTAAAGAGGTAATTTTTTGTATAATATCACTTTCTTTTGAGAACTTTTACTTTCTCTTGAAATAATCACTTCCATGTGATAACCTTCCATTAGAATTTACAATTCTTATAAATATCCATATTATTATGTTATATATATTATTATTTTATAACTTATATTCCATTTTAACATATGGTTATTACTTTGAATGTGTTTGGATTAACTAGGCAAATATTTATAAATATGTATAATTATTTAAAATAGATATTTTTTGAAAAGGAATATTGATTAATGTATTATATTAGTTTTTTCATATATAAGGAATTATTTGGAAATTAATATACATGTGGGGACTAGATATTTATATCCCTCTGATATATCAATGGGTCTCATGATACAAATCGGTTGGTCAAATCAGATGGGGTTTCCACATCGGTTTAAACTATCTTAGGAATCGTTTTGAAAGTATATGTATCATGATTCCAAATATTTGGGATTCTAATAATTATTCATTTACTTCATTGATAAGTATGTTGTTGTTGTTATCCATTAGATTTTTTCAATGATATTATCTCTAATTGAATTTCAATCTTAGTTTATTAATTAAATTGCATGTGTGTTTAGTTATTTATCTTTCCATATTGATTATTCATTATTGATTCATAATTAAATTCACTAATTATAACCCTTACTAAGTATATTAGCTCACTATAATTTTGTTTCTATTCATGTGGATATAATGAATAATTCTTATAATGAGTTCAAGGACACTATCTTTTTTCTTACTACTATTTTTATTTTATTTTTTTATGTAAAATTGTTATCATGTTTATGTTTGGTTCTCTAAAACTTCCAAACCGATCAGTCATTTTATATTTGACACCATGTATCTAAGACAATGAAATAATTTATGCACCAGCTAAGGTTTACTGGAGTATTGTTCAATACACATTTCATAATTAATTATTAAGGAATAATTGTAAACCCCTTTAAAGTAAAGGTCAAATTACTTATAAAGTATTTTTTAGGCATAATAAATGAAACATGGAATAATATGTTTGAATAAGAAATCATGTAACTCAATATAATAAAATTGAGTTTGAAAAAAAACCCATAAAGATTTTGAAACGTTTCATTCAAATCCTCGTGATATAAATAACATGGAATAGAACATTTAATGTCATTAAATATTATTGAATCATGAGATAAAATGAATATTGAAAAGTAATATCACCATATAAAATAGAACTATGTGTATAAAAAATCATTTTTCTAGGAATTGAAATTTGAGACAAAGAGCCCTTATGAAATTAAAAATATTCAATGACAAAATCCATGATGGGTATGATTTCAAAATAATAATTAAATTTATTGAATAATGGGAGGATACAAAAATATTAATGGTTTTCTATATACACCAATCTAAAGAAAACATGGTGTATAATAATAAATATGTCTCAGTATGTGAAAATTGAAATAGGAAACCCTTACAGCTTCTATAAAATTTTATTCAATAATAAATGACTTAAATATCATGGAATGGAAAATTTAATAACATAAAATATAAACTAATAATGATATAAAATTATTACATGGAATTGAGTGCATGATACAAAAAAAACATGGTGTACAAGAAAAATATGTCCCCAAAAATTAAAATTTGAGACAACGAACTCTTACCTTGTTTCCTCACATATTCAAATAGACTCTAAAATCCAATAATATTGGCATGAATATATTAATAATATATTTCAAATCCATACTCATATATATTACCATATATATATATATCGTTTTTATAAATTATGATGAATATATAAGGTAGATATAGATTATTTTTACCATCATGTGGTAATTAAAATATTTGTTCTATAAATTCTTTATGATGTCAATTTTAGTACCCATTATTTTATAATAATATCATAATTACTATATAATTATATTTACCAGAGAATTTCAATTATATTAATTTATAAGTATTCTATATAATTCCATAAGTTTTTTGGTTATGGTTCATGGAAATTAAATCTGAGTTTGAATATTTTGTTAATTTTCACAATTAGAGATGATATCTTAATAAAATTCTAGATACATAATATAACCTTTATATAACACTTTCCATGTAGGTGGTATAACACATCTAAAAAAGAAAATTCTATAACTCATCATGTGAGACTGTTTAAGGAAGTGTATAATAATTATAAATACATAATAAGAATATTATATATTTATATTAAGTTATTTAATCATATTTTAAAATTTTTTTATGAATAATTAAAATCAAGATTAATAACAAAAAAATTTATTTGTGGAGGTGGAAGTCCGAACAATGTACATGGAACATTTTAATTTTACAACGAATGAGATATAATGAATGAGGATTATTATTTTTATCTTCTTTATAAAAATGATATAATATAATTCAAATTTTATTTTCAATTACATCCATCTAAAATATGGATACATGAGGTGGTGATAACGTAATATGTCAATTCATAAAGTCTATAATCTTCTTTAACCCATGATCAACATTCTATTGTTTTTATATGTGAAGAGGGAAGGATAAAAAATTTATATTCCATTAATATATTAAGATATCATCACATTAATAACATTAATGTAATTATATTTTAATGAATTTTGTTGTTGGTAAATGTATAAGGTATGGAACAAAAACTATTGAAAAGAAAGACAATTATGTATTACAAATTAATCACATCTTGGAAATATCCTTTACTTTTGAATAGGTTTGGCAAATATTAAGGATATAAATTCTAAATATAGTGGAATAGGGTTATAGGGGTTCTAAAATGAATAAGTTTCATGAATAAATTCTACAAAATAATGGTGTAATGTGGGGGATGGTGTTTTCCCCATTAATAAGTGAAGAGAAGGAAAATTTAGGGAGTATCCATTATTATTTTATAATGTAATTTTACTATTAAATGGTCAAATATTAAAAAAAAATTGAACAAATAAAGTGGAGATAGTTATTGGGAATACATTTATCTTAACCACTCATATTTCAGAAACTGCAAATAGATTTTAGTCTTTTTCATTTAAATATTTTATCTTCTACACTAATTTACATTGACCTTCGAAAAAAATTTAATAGTAGTAATTAATTTTAATGACCAAATTTATAATTTAACTTATTACGTGATTTTAAAATTATAATTTCAAATTTTATCATCATTTTATCTAATACAATTTCTAATGGTGATAAATATTAATTTTATAATAAACTCACATAATGTGTAAAAATTGTTTTTAGGATTATGATTGAAATATTAAAATTATTGGATTGTTAAAATTATCAATGTTATTATATTTAATTAAATAAATTTTCTTATTTTTTAAAAAATATTCATTTATCATTAAAAGAGTTTAAAATGTTTATTTTATAAAAAAAATTAGTAAAAATAAAAGATATAAATCTACATTAAATTTGAAAAAAACTATTACATATGTTCTAAAAATTATTATCTATTTTCTATATCAAAAATAATATATATATATATATATATTTGTATTCCTTAAATTAATATTTAACAAATTAAACCATTTTTATAAACTTCTGGGAATTTCACATGTACTAATAACTTCATAAAATTTATAATTTGTGTAAAAATTTTCTACTTTAATATTCACCAAAAAATATTTATTTTAGAGCTATATTACAAAATAATCATATATTATTATTAAATTGATAAATTAAAAAATTATTTTCAGTTTAAAAAATTAAAATTCTAAATTTTATAAATTTATCTTCTAAATATAAATATTATATATAAAGAAATATTTCATTTATTGAAAGATACATTTTCAAACATTAAGTGTTCTTAATCCTATTTTGTATGAATTTATAGTTTATTACAATGTTTTTATTTTCAAGTGGTTTTTTTATTCTTTAATGTTCATAATAATTGTCATATGAAATATTATAACTCATTTATGTTTGGTGCTTTATATGAAATAATCTATGGAACATGATATTAGATTATATTAAAATATTCCAAAATCTCATGTCATTATAGTTTTCACATTACCCATGTCACGTATGATAAAAAAATGATGATGATGAGGATATCAAGAATGTGATTTCTAAGGGGGTTGAATTCAATTATATGAAAGAAAATCACCATAGTGCATACACAGTGAGAATATGAAGTAGATGAATTAATATCCTTCCCATCCTCAAATCTACAAATGAGAATTTAAATTTGGAAGATAAACATAAACTCATGTGATTTCAATGTGGATAGGTTGGATGTCATTTAATAAATTTCCCCCAAGATGTTTCATGAAGATTTTGATGACAATTTTATTACAATTAATTGTACTTATACCAATGTGAAAGGAAGTAATGTAACTAGGAATAATTATTATAATAAGAATGGATTCCCTTCATATGAAAATAAAATTTTAAAAGGGGATGATGGAGAAGAAATTAAAAAAAAAATACAAAAAAAAATTAAATTCAATTGTGGTAGTTGTGGGAAATTACTAAAAAGGGGAAGAGTGTGACACAGGTGAATGAGAATAAGAAGGATGAGTTGATCTAAAAAATGAGATTGAGACTGGTCTTTAAGAAATATATATTTCTATATCCAAAATGAACAAATATAACATAGTTGTTAAGGGTGATAAACTCTATATATAGTTGTAAGAAGAAGTGAATACATATCTAAAGGAATAAATATAGATGCCCAAATCAAAAAAAAAGATATATCATATAATGTTATTGAGTAAAATATTAAAGTTAAGTTATTATGTAGGTTTTTAGATGGTTTGAATATGATAGTTAAATACTGGGTCAAACATATCAAATAAATAGATATGAAAATTACAAGCCTATAATAAAAATTTGAATATTAAAAAATAAATTTGACTCTCAGTATGGCGTCAAGAATAAAGATAATACATATGATATAATAAAATAATGTGGTATAAATTAGTTTAATAGAATATTAAAATTACTATTAGGAGAAGAAAAGGTCATATCTAAGTTACACGGCTGGAATATATATTTATTATTAATTGAAACAAGTTATGAAAGTCAAAACACGGTCAACCAATAATTTCACTCGAGCATTCGTGCCACAGATTGGTATCAAATTCCTAAAGTTACACAACAATTAGTCTTTATATCTAGTTCATATCCCTTTGAGTGAATATATATATTAATTTCTTATGGGCTGAATACAACATAAAACACTCTCCATAGAGGTAGTTGTATGAATTATTGATAGTGTGCATCATTGATGGAAACTAATGATTCTAAATATGTTATATATTATCGTTATTTAATAATTGATGAGATCTATAATCATCCACTTTTATTCTATATATCATAAAACAACCCAAATGCATACCATAGGCATCACAGTAGACATCATAATGTAATCCTGGCAGAGGGAGAATTAATACACGAGGTAAAATAAATATCACTTTCAAATCCTCAAAAGATTTCTGGATCTAATCACTCAGAAAAAACCTTACACCCTTATGGGTTAACTTTTTTATGGGTGATACGATCATAGAGAATTCCAAAAAAACACATTAATTAACCAGTTAATCCCAATAAACTCTAGATGTCAACAAATTTTCAAGGATTATCTCAAAAAATCACTACTAAATTATCATAGTATCTACTATGACTCCATTCTAAGAAATCACATGGACAATAAATTTCACCACTTCATCCCGAATTAACATTTAGATAGACTCCCATATCGACAATTCTCTTTCAAGATCTCAGGGATGACAATCAAATTCTCACCATGGCCTTGTTACAATATTGAATAAATAAGTATATCCAATATAAATAACCCACAAGCTAATCAAACAAATGATTGGATATTTGAATCTTCAAATCCATAAACTCCATATGAATATTTTTAAGGAAGAAAAATATAACCACATAATCATAATTACTATAACTAATTCTAAAAACTATCATTCGAATATCTTCATCTTGGACCATTAGCTGGTGGTACCCCTTTCTCATATCAATTATTCAAAACTACTAGGCTCCCTTGAGATATTAAAAAAGGTCATCAAATGGACATAATTTATATTTATTCTTAACTATTACCTTGTTCGATTTATTATAATTAACAGAAATTCATTTAGATAATTATGCCTTCATTGTGAAGTGTATTGTAAATCACCATGATTAAATTATAGGAGAAATTAATCCATTAGCTTCAAGCTCATAAAAATAAAATTTTAATTCTTTCCATTTTATGGGTGGCATATAGTTTGATGGTAATGAATCTATCTATGTCCTTTAAATAGATTCTATAGAAAAAATGGATTCCCTCTACGGTGAAGAAACATATAGATTTTCTATAAAAATATCAAGATAAAAAGAAACCACAAAAGAGAGATGTAAACTAAGATTCATATCAACATCATCAAGAATGATATCTGAAAAATATAATTATATCACCATAACACTCAGGGGGAATAGGTCTCTCTCACATGGACAAAAGATCCCACACCACCTGAAAGACATGAGTGACTCTATCAGAAGAATGAATCTTGAAAACATGATGATAAAAATCAATATATGATTTGTATCAAATCATCCCATACTTTATAATGAGAAGATAAAATATTTAACGGTTAGGAAATAAAATATACCATAGGGTTTCTTGGTCAATAATCATAACATGACATTCAGAACAACAAAAACCTGTCTCGGAATTTTTTTACCAATGGTGTGGAAAGAATGATCATAAAAGAAATAATATTAAAATTCCAACTGAATGGATCATTAATTAGTGAAAATATAAAATAATGCATTTAAATATTATCTAACAAAAACATAACTATATAAAATGAAATAAACACCATTCCTATCATAGTACCTAGTGCTGCCTTTAAATCCTCTGGTATCTTCTTCACTAAATTCAATCATTAAACTTCATCTTTAAATTTATTCATAACCCTAGAATTATCGTTAACATGAGGTTTAGAGGCCACCAATTTTTATACCTCTGATCTAAACAAGGAGACCATAGGATCTATCTCTTCTTACCTAGGATGATATCTTATAGAAATACTAATGATGAAAAGATTTCCAACACACAAAAATCAACTTAGGTTCTTCCATAAAATCATGTTTGAGTTGTCTCTTTTTCCAAAACCTTTAATAGTGCACATGAATCTGACTGAACATCTATTGTGAACCTCCACTATTGCCTTGGTTCCGGTAACCCTGATTCATATTATTCCCAAAAAAATTAAATATGGTAACATATTTCTATCAATGATGATCTATAAATCCCTTTATTCCCTGATATATCCACTTCTTCAATAGTTTCCTTGTATATAACCTCCACGAAGGTGTGTATGAACATAATAATCATCACAGACCAAATATCACGCATCAAAATCCTATCCAACCTCCATTGATTGATTTATCCATTAGTGTTAAGATATATAGGTAAGTTCATCAACATGGAAAACCATGTAACATTATCCATATCTAAACTCTTCCCTTTATCAATGGTTTAAAATTCTCAAGTATTATCCACACGTAACATTATAGGATAAAAATATTGGTTGATTTCCATCGTGAAAGTCTTCGAGGTAATATATTCATGATATTTTCCGTACATAATATATTACACCACCTCCTTATTTTCCACTCAGTAATATATGTAGACAATCCAAACATGGAGTCCTCTAGATACATCAAGAAAGAAAAAACAATCTCAATCTTATCAGTCCAATATTCTGAATCATATGGTCCCATATTACCATGAATGATTGGTTGATGCTGGATAGTGAATTCTAATTCGTAATCCACCTACTATTCATATTAAACATTTGGTACCTAGGAGATGAACATGATTATCCTAACAATAATTTTCATCAATATTAATTCTATTATAAGATCCACCTATAGGGAATTAATCCCAATGTCCCCTCTATAATTCATAAATGGTCTTCTGGAATGTGATATATTCTAAAATATACAAAAATCCAAAACCTTTAAGACAATTTTCAAATTCCATTAAAATAAAAAAAATTACAAATGAATCCAAAAATTACTGAATTATATGAAAGGATTGTACTATAAAAAACCAAGCTTATCGTATATAGACATAATGTCACTTTTGAGGAATACTTAAAACATTATAAAAATAGACACCCAATGAATATATTAGCTTAGTGCCTTTGGAAATTTAGATAAAAAATCTTCTTACATAGTTAAATATATATAATTTTTCCCACAAATATCTTCCCCATTTTAAATTAAACATAAAAAATTACTTCCTGGCCCAGGGAAGGGAAACATAAGAATGGGGTGAGTTCAAATGCCCATTAATGGTAAATAAAAGAAATGAGAGAGCATATCATGGAAATAATTTTATGGGAATGTGATCATTATATTCATAAGATCATACCCTACAGATAAAATATCAAAAAAATGAATTATGGAATATGGATTTTGTATTCATAATACATGAATCATAAATAAATCTAGAGAATAAGACGTGAAATTAAAATACAGGATTAAGACAAGGAATTTTTACATACACATAAGGATAAAAACCACAATGTCAAGGCAACCTTACAAGATCATTGTAACATTTTAATCATGGGATAAGCACCCATGTAGATACTTGGATCATGGGATACCCTCCTGTGTACACTCTTGTTTTGGGTTTGTGATTCCCTCCCGTATACCCTTATGTTTCGGTCTTCGGACACCCTCCCATATACCCTTTGAGCTCATAAAACATTTATCCTTACCCAATTAATTATATGAAGATATTTTTCCAACCCATCACATAATGAAAACCATAAATTTGTGTTCCATAAGAAAATATAAAATTTATCATATCAGAACCAATGAAAATAAATGGTTTTCATAAACATCATTCAATAATAACGTAACTCATGGAATGAAATGGGTTAGAAATATATTTAAATTATAAATATAAAACAAAAATAATATTAATAAATATATTATCCTTCAAATATATCACCATTCAACTATAAGTAACATTTTATATATGACTTGTAAATAATTAATGAGTAAAATATCATTTCCCTGAATGCATTTTCTTTTCTTAAAAAGACGATCAATTTTAAAAGAAATAAATTTCATTGAGAATAACCTTTTGAGATTTTAATGGATAGATAGAGGCATTATGGTGTCATCAAGTAGTAAAATTCCATTTATTCCATATAATATAAAAATATATATTCCTTTCAAACTTTTTCCAACCATTTCACAAAGTACTGTATTTGGAAAATAAAAAAAGCTTCTTTTAACATGATTTAGTTAAAGTAAAAAATGATTAAAAATTAAATAAACAAAATAGTAGAATAGTAATAAAATTGAAATAATTTTTAGAAAATATGGACAAGGAAGATAAATATTCCCCAAGGGAGACTTAAAACAAACAATCCCAAATACTTCTGAGACCATGAAATAAAAACTCATCCCTTTATATTTAGTAGAATTATATTCCCATAGAATGAAATAAAATTAATTGAATATAAATATAGAAAAATAATCTGGATAAGACTCACAAAATACATTCATGGAAAGTATATACACCGCATATAATAAATTATTAGTGTATAAGGCGTGTGTCTCATTGAAATAAAATTGATACATAAATACCTTACTACTTGAGTAACTTTAGAATTATGAACCCGATGAAATAATAATATTAATAAGATATTTTAATATCATATAAAGGAAATTAATGATATAGAATTTCATAGGTTAGTATATACACCACACAAAAGAAGCGAGTCATGAATATGGATTGTATCTCACGAAAATAAAAAGTGAGATGAAATTCCCTTTCCTTAGGTCTTAATTTCATTCACACATGTTAAAACGCATGTATAATAAATATAATTTCTTATACATCAAAAAAAAATATTAACATTTTTAATACCCTATATTGTTTATATAAAACATTCTATTACCCATTTATTATCATTTACCATGTAAAAGTAATGTTTAAGTTAAAAACCACATTGTTGATCCTGCGTGTTTTGACTTGTCTTTCCCGATCCTGCAATGTAAATCATGATTTAATTATTTCAATAATGTAAAAAAAATACTTATATACAATACATATTCATTATATAATCCTTTATAATAGTCTATAAAAATAGAAACTTTAAATGGAATACATCATTCATGGAGACATTAGGTCATATGTACGCATGAGCGTTGTTTCTAATTTATTATCAGTTTAGGGGAAATGAAAATATGTCATATCATATCATGAAATAATAATTTTAATGTCATATAAAACATATATATACATTAATAGTCATCTATATTTCCATTCATGAATTTTAGGTGAATTAAAATTCATATCGCATTGTGGTGGTGATAGTCCATACATACAAACGAGCAATGGTATCAATTTCACAAATTATCAGATTGTAAAAAGGTAGACTTGATATGATAATTCTAGAAGTATAAAAAATTATAAATATCATATAAATATATATAATAAAAAAACACTATCCATCATAATGACAAACCATAAGAGGTGGTAAAGGAAAACTGAACTACATGGTTTTGTGATTCTGTGGTTCGTCGTACACAAGAACAGTAAGTTCAGTACCCATTAGATAGAATTTTGTGTAACTGTTGGTAGAACACATATTATAAAAACCTCATAGTATATATAGGATAATGGGTTTATTTTAAAAACATGAAATATAAAAAATTTAATGGGTTTATTGATTAAATAAAATAAAAACATTCATTGATGAATGGTACCTCATCATTGGGTATATCAATTTGAATTGTAAAAAAAGACTTCTTGGTATGATTTCTGAAAAAATTACTGCCTCTCGGATTTTGGGGAGGATACTTCGAAGAGTTTGGCCGAACCAAGGATTTAGTGGTTTGAATAAAAGAAAAGGATAGGTGCCATTTTATAAAGAGGGTAGGGGCAGTCATGGACCATTAGAGTATGTCCAATTTAAAATAATGATAGTGAAAATGTATTTATTTACATGATATAAAAACATAATGACTTAAAATCGACATAAATTAAACAACTGTGTATATAAACAGCAAGTCAATTATCATCTTACCATGATAACATGTGTTTTTACTACTTATGGGTTAATGTATTTACTATAATATTCCAAAAAGACAATAAATTAATCATTTATGAAAATTTATGACTTATCTCATTTAGTTTTCAAAATATTATATATTTTTAAATTTTATATTATTTAATAAAATATTTTTTTAAATATCAGTAACATAAATTTTGACACTATTCATTAGTTGAATTTTTAAAAATATCATAATAACATGATATCTTCAAACCATCTAATTTAACAGATCACAAGAAAGTAAATGTAATCCAAAAAATTCATATATGGAATTTGTAATATAATGTTATACATATTAAAAAAATTAATATCATTTATTTGGTTCTTCTATTAAATGAACTATTCTTACATCATCATTGTGTCATAATTTAAGGTAATTGGGTTATCACTAAAAATTATAAATAAATTAAAATGCTGTAAAAAAATTTCTTTCAAATGAATATTTATAGTAAAATTTATCTTCTATATTTTCATATATTAAAATTTATATTTTTATGAAAATATGAGTATGACATCTTTAACATTAATTTAAATAAAATATAATAAATGTGTTACTCTCATCTAAGTGTCACAAAAAGTTTATAAAATTGGAAAAAGGATGATTCTGGTCAAACCCATTCATCTAATAAAATAATAACAAGTGTTATGTTAATTTTATAATATTTATAATATTATTTTTACCATTAATTACCCTATTTATTCTTAAATGAGGGAAAAAATTACTAAAGTTACTATTCATAATGTTAATGAAATTAAATTTATTCTATCAAATATTAAATATCACACTGATTAAAATTTTGTCTATTTATTTTTCTAAATTCAATTCATTGAAACATCAAAATTGTTTTTAATGTTAATCTTGTAGATATGGCGAGGAATTACTCTTTTAAAGTAAAAACATTCAAAAGTTCACAAAGATTGTATATGTAATTTCAATGTGAAATTAATATTAATTCCTACATTGGATTAACTGATAAAAATATAATTTAATTATAATTTTAACCAATCAAATATATATTAACACTATAAATATATTCGATGAAAAAGCTATTTTTGATTAAAAATATCAATTTTTTGACTATTCATTAAAAAATAAATTCTATAAAAAATATTCCAAAAATTGTACCAAAGTATATTTTGATACTCATAAATCATATAATAATTTTATTTATTCATAAAAAATTCTAAAAGTCTCAAAAATTAGATTTAAAATTGGTTATTTATTAAAAGGTAGTTGAATTACCCTTTTGATAAATATAGGGTTTTATGCATAAAATTGGGTTTCTTCTTATCTTTTGATTATAAAATATGATGTATTAGTATCAAAAATAATTCATTTAATATATAAAAAATCTTTTTCATTAATATCATTCCGTAATTGTAATTAATTTAGTTTATTTAGACAAAACAACTATAGGAGGTACAAGTAAAACTATTTCCTTTATTGTAAATTGGTAAATATTTCCATATATAATTATTTTGTAACCAATTAAATCATATTATACAACTTATATTATCATAATTTAGTTAATATTATTTATAGCCACATATTTAATGATATGTTATATCTTATTATATTAAATAATCATATTTTAATAATATATTATTGTTTTGTAAAACTCGGCCTTCCTTGTAATGTAAGCTATCAATAGAACAATGCATTGTTTGTAAAAAAAAGTAATGAATAGTGTTGTGTGTACCACAAGCACATCCATGATTCTTGTGTAGAATAATCTAGATTTGGTTTTTTGTATACCATAATCCAGCCATAGTATATTTAATATAACAAATGCTATATTCAGTATTATGTGAAATGAAAAATATAAAAAAGATTAAATTAATTTGAAAACATATATATTTCAGTAAATATCATGGTGTTAAATTTTATCCCCCTTTAAATGAATTTCAGCCGTGAATTTTTTTTGGGTTAACAATGTTTTAATACTTGAATGTTCCATCCATTGAAACCCACATCGTAAAAAATACTAAAAACCCATTTTTAAATGGAATGTTAGAATCATAATTGTCCCCAAAAGGTAACTCATAACTAGGATTCCAAATTGGAGAACATAGGTGGAATGTGAAAACATATACATGGATGATAAATCTATCCAACATAGTCTGATGGAGAGTGATAGAAATTAAAGTCAAGAGAAAGGTAATAATCACAAAGCTATAAATCTATGATGATCAAATGGTCAAAATGATCCATCAGAAATGAAGGTAAAGGGATAAAATTTTTGGTTTAAATTTTCTTTTCCTAGGGTTAAATAATTTTCATGAAAATATATACTTACATGATTTTTTTCAATCTCAACCTTTATCATGACCAGATCAATTCTACCTAACCTCTTTATCCAAAAAAGGATGGTCAATTTTTCAGTCCAAAACAACTAATGGTTCATGAGATCCAAGATAACCCATCCCATTATAATTAGTTACAACCAAACAAATTTGTTATCATAGGTTATCCAATACACATAAATACTCATGTGTAGAGATCATAATTTAATATCACAAACTTCATCTAAAAGATAAACAATACTTTTAATAAAAGGTTAACCATATAACCCTTCCGAAATATGAAAATAAAAATCATTATAATGAATGTCATGAAATCATCCTATCATTTATTCCTTGTATAAAAAATAGTTATTGGTTATCACATTCTAGACATGTGAATACATTTAACATGTATTCTCTTGAAACATATTAATAACCTAAATTACCATACATCCTTAATGAAAACATGCATGATTCCTTATTTCAAATATATCTTGATATATTCTGCGAATACAAAAATTATATAAATGTATCCCATGATAGAATATACTTTTTTTTATCCAATCCTTTATCAGTTCAAAGGTAATCAGTACCTTCCAATTTACTTATTGATATCCACCATTTATCTAATCCAAACGTCAATATCATAACATTAGGAACACATTAAGGGTTATATATACCTTAATCATGTGTTTCCCATGAATATAACCATCCCATTACATCACTTTTATTTTCTATCAAAACTATTCAATGTATTCATTTAAATACTTATTAAAAAATAAAATCTAAAAAAATCATTATATAATTAACCATTCATGATTCTGGAACGAAAATACATAAATACTTAAATCCATCCAATTTAATTATTGGTAGTGATTTCATACTTATTTGGTTTGCAAGTCAATTATTTTTTCAGGTTATTGCGTTGAATAATTCTCATGTGATCCATAGATGAGACAATAAACTCCATGAAAATTCATCACTCTATGACCTTTTTTCAGAAAATACAACATGTTTATTTTCATTTGAGGTATTCATCAATGTTATTTTTAATTTCATTTTGACATACAAGAATCAAAATCATATTTCCACTATGTTCCTTAACAAGTAATAATTTATAAAATTCCAAAATCCTCTTATTCAACAATTTTCGCATATCACCATAGCTAACATTTTTAATCTTATATCATCATAGTTGATTCGACCTAATTGCAACATCATTATATCTAGTGATAATACTATTTTACATATCATCATTTAATTTATTTTCACATTCATGTTTAACTCAATTCCTTATGGTTCCCTCCGTTGACTAAAACAGAAAAGAATAATGTGAGAAATAGTTATCAAGCTCAAAAAGACACATAATAGTGAAAAAATTCATATAGGATGTATAAATTATGGAACCACCTTTAATATTTGGAATCATAGGATTTTCTTTTGAGACAAAACAAGAAAAATGATTAATTATATCCATAGGTATCTAACTAATGTTTTCTCATCCTATTATCCTATGGTAGACTAAACCATTACTCTGATACCAACTATAACAAGCCTGACCTGATGTAGATATACATTTGTAGAGTATAGTGTTGCATTTTTTGTTAATAAGATATCAATAAGAATTAAAATTTTAATCATATGTTACTCTGTGTAAGGAAGGTTATTAATAGAAGTGATAATATTGATCACAGTGGTGATCATGAATTGTACATGGAAATCCACAGATACTTGGAGAATGGAAAGGTGAAGTTGTTCCAAATCCTATGTCACTTATGGGAATTACTATTTTACATTGGATGTAAATATTAATCATTATCCAAAGGAAATTTTGACAATTTTTGAGTTGATCCAAAGTTCCAATGACATGTATCAAAGTGATAAATGTTCACACCATCATAAAGAAGACCATGCAATACTCAATATAATACGGAGAAAGAAGATCCATCTGATGGATTCTAATTGGATGAAGGTTGTGAATTAAATTAGAAGATTGTTTGAGTTATTCCTCAAAGTCCACGATATGTGTTAATGGAGAACACATCCCTCACAACAAAGAGAATCCATGAATTAGGCCTAAATGCATGAGATAAAGTATAACCAACACATCATTATTGATTGATTCAAATAATCTTAATGAAGAGGTTATAATTTGTAATCAAAACCTTAATGAATAATGATGACTTTTTAAGGAAATGAACAAACAAGAAGAGATAATGAGGAACGGGCTTGGTATTTAAATATGGAATATCATCTTGGTTATACGTTGTATTTAACAATGTATATTTCTTTGTGTGCCTTTTCTAAAAGATAATACAACCAAGAACACCATCCTAAGGCCTCATCATCTAGAACATGTGGGACCCATGGTTCAACCGTGCATAAGGGAATCCCTCAAGGTTAGCCGCTCAATAGGCAAAGTGAGGACTGTGTATAAACCTGTCAGTGCAAGAACGATGGTGAACTCGTACGACGAGTGCATAGTGGGTGCTAGGAGCATGCCTAGAAGAGGCAGACTGGAAACTAAGAGTGCTCCTGTATGGTGGACACAGTTTGGGGTGGTACTATGGAGGGAGGATGAGAATTATGGGATTATGATGTAGCGGTATGTATTATAAGTGAGTCACATCCCATATCTCCATTTTGATGTGGGACAAGATTTAAGATTGTGGATGTAATTAAGGCCCTACATCTTATCTCATGTGAGATCTCCGCCACATGCTACATCACAAGTCCCACAGTCTTACCACCACCATCTCCATCCGTCTTGAGCGGATCCAATGGTCTCGGTGAAACAAGGTTTTCTTCTTCATCCTTTGATCCACCCGACAGTACAACTCACCGGAGATAAATCCACATCTAACGAGAATGAACTCTGGACACCTTTTAAGATAAAACATATTGAAAAAGGATCGTTGGAAGGACATGATGTCATGAATGCATTAAAAATTGAATGCATTCAAGGGATAAAGAAGATCGCACGTGGCTGAAGCAACCAAAGGTGTGAGGCCACATCATTCCACTCAAGAGATCAAAAAGAAGCTCAAAATGTGTTCCTCTTCACGTGAATTTGAGGATTTCACCATGAAATAAGGGATCTCGCGTTGAACATATTCAATCTATGATATGGAAATCTTATCTACAGTTTGAAAATATTCAAATCCGATGATCTCAGCTATTGAAAGATTTCAATCCTGCTGAATATTATGTAGATGTGAGCAGTGATTGTTTCTTATAAATACATTTTCATCGACTAAGGCACGAGTTTTTCAAAAATTGTTATAATCCCTAGTTTTTGGAAAAAAAGCACCACACAACTAGATTCCATGTAGATTTCCTATGAGGAAGTGTTTCATGATTCCCTTGCATGAAGGAGAACCACGAACTATCCTGGTTCATGAAAGAGGAGATCATCACCCTCTATGCGAAGCTAACCACAAGCACGCTCAAGGTTTATTAAACCCTCCCCATGTCTTCATGGAAGTAATCATGCAGATAAACAACCGGTGTTGGTTACCCTTGTTTCACCCTTGAGGAGACAGAACCAAGAACTATATTTGGTTTTGTGAAGATGGACCACACAAACACCTTGCACGAAGAAGAATACCCCACGTGCCCTCCAGTTTTAACGAGAAGAACCCCCTTCTGTTAATATATATATATATATATATATATATTGTTTTAGTTGAAGGGGGTCATTCTTGATGGAGAATGATATTTCATAATGGAAGGATCTTATGCGTGCATTCTTTGAACATAAGCAACCATGTGCTTAATTTAAATAATTCTGAGGCCTCTTGCATTCATAAAGGTGAGAGGAGAATGCATGCATGATTCAAATTCATGAATATGAATTAATCTAGACAACCAAGTGTGAATGAACCATCCATACATTGAACACACCCTTTCAGTTTTGAAAAAAGTGAAAAATTTAATAAAGGTTTTTTTGTGCACATTTGAAGAAGGAGGAAAGAAATAGGAATATCAAACACATTAACTAAACCCATTGGGGTTTGAATAAAAACACACTAATGTTGAACCTAAAATAGATAATGTGTGTGTGGGTATGAAGAACCAAAGAAAATAAATTATGTGTGATATTAAGTGATGAAAAGAATGATAAAGTCTGTGAGTACTCAATGTGTTTTACCCATAGATGTTTTCGCACACAGAAGAAAAAAAAAGAATAGGTCATGAATGAATGCATTCACAAGAACACGTAAACAAAAAATCAGAAGTGTGTGTTCATATTGACAAAAGAATAGAAGATGGCGCATGTTCAAAAGAAAGAGACCCATGCATGAAATCTTGCATGAACATATGCACCTGTGAAAATCATTGAGATGTCCAAATACAAGAGGTATTGGATCCCATGAAACCCATGCATGAACTAAGTGAGTTTTGATACTAAATCCATATAGAGCTAATGAAGATATTATATCTGATTTGATAGTGTTTGAAAATTCAAGAAGAGAAAGAAAAATGATATTGTGAAAGATCATTATTTAAAATTATATTCTTCAAGAAGTTGTGCATACTATTGTACACATCTTAGTGAGGCCAAGTGTTCATAAAAAGAAGAAATAATTGCCCAATCATTGTTGATACTGATAACTGACTTGAAAAAGTGATCAAAATTATTGAGCAAGGCCAATAGACCTTACCAATGGCTATTGAAGAATCTTGAGGAGATACACATGAAAGATTTATTTAACAAGCTTCTGTGGAGATATCATAATATAATCAATTGTGAATTAATAAATAACACTAAAGGAAGCTATTCATGTGTCATGAGAGCTAGAAGAACCCTGTGAGATTCTGGAAGGAGAAGAAGTCTTCAGTGGGACTCTGAAGCAGGCCTATGGACTCTGGTTACACTGTGGGATGTAATATAAAGACCCTATTGTGGGACTCAAGAGACATACAGTGAGACTCTTTATCGACCATTTTAATTGTTAAAAATATTGAAGTGGAGAATTTGTGTTGGGGGAATAATAAACACAACTAGGATATGCCTTTGAAATGAACCATGCAAATCTTTGTGTTCAGTGAATTTTCATTTACAACATCACTCGAGGTAAGGCTGAGGAACACAAGAAGAGTGGATCTAGTCTTTACCAATCTATCAAGGTTTAATTGAAAAAGAATCAATTAGTACAAAGTTTAAAATGATCATTGATTCTCTCAGTCCCCCTCTCAGTGATTCACACTGATTTGGGTGCTTCAATTGGTATTAGAGTTAAGGCACCTGTGAAATATCCAAGAGAGACGTAATAAAGTTCATATATGGGGAGTTGAGTGAAAATACTCAAACGGAGATATATTCCAAGACTTAGAAGAATATAATGAAGAAACGATCAAGGTAGATGGAGAATAGTGTTACTGTAAATGGGGAGACAACTTCTACCGAAGGTAATCTGAAATGTAAAACATGTGATAATTCCTTTTATTATTCTGACTCTTCAGATAATGCATGATCAAGTTGTGATGACGATAGATCAGTTAGTGATCTTCAGACTGCACTCAAAGATGATCTGATGAAATTCACTAGATAATTGGAAAGACACATTGCTGTAATCATTATTTCTCATCAAGATGAAAAATTACAATCGGAAGAAGAGGATAATCCCATGGAAGAAGCATTGGCTAAAAGGTTTGGCATATCCAACACTCTCACAAAACTAGTAAAGGAACAGAAAGAAGAAATTTTTCTCTGCAATGAAAGACATGCTCAAGTTACTAAAAAATTTCAGGGAATTATTTTAAGAAACAATTCTCTGAGATTTTATTTTTAGAATCATTACATGAATTTGAAAAGTTTAAAAAATTTGATATGGTTTTAAAAGCTGCTCAACTAGAAGAAAAAACTAACAAGATTATTTAGAATGAAATATTTCTCCGAAAATTATGAAATATGTAGGCAGATTATATGTTAATGATTCGGGAGAATTGGAAATGTAATATGATATCAGTTGAAGATGAGAACAACCCATCAACATGAATTTTTTATAGATGGAGGTGAAATTAATGAATCAATAGTCACTCCAATCTAGAACTTCTCAAACATCTGAAAGAAGGAATTCAACCCATCAAGCTAGAATTGAGGAATAAAATTTAAAGAGAAATATAAAATCATCCTATAATACAATGGAAACATCATCCAAGAAGAAGAGATCCCATATCCCAGTTATTTCTATTTCTACTAATGCAGTTGCATCTTAAAGTACAAGTTCAATTCTAAAAAAATGGAAGATGTTCAATGATAAAAATGCAGATACGTCCATCAATATTTAAATGATGTATTTTGGGATGATTAATAATAACAACTCCCAAATTGATGATACATATCAATAAATAAAATTCATGAAACCACAAATCACTGAATCTGGCGAGAATGATACTACAAGGAAGAAAAGGATATTTATTATTAACTTTTGGTGTTGTTGGAAGGTTGGAAATCTCGAAAAAGATTTTTGGAATAATATGATAGCATATAAAAATTATGGAATTCCTACATTTAGGAAAATTAGATGTGATTAAATGAAGCATCCTACAAAGAAAGTGAAGAAAACACATATAAAAAAGATTATGTCTATCAAGAACATATTTGAATATTTTGAAGTTATATATTATAATTGAATAAAAAGTGATAAAAGTTATGATGATTTCTGGTTCAGTTCTACCAATCATCATGCATATGTTGATAAGACTCATAGACCACAAAAATTGAAATACAGAGGAAAAAGAGATGAAAATTTATCCATTGGGAATATGAAAAGAAATGAAGTTAAGAAAAAAGTGAAAGAATTTATTCCCATGAATAAGTTAAAACCAGATTACATGAATTCCTTTTCAACCCAGAAAATATGCTTCTACTGTGGAAAGTAAGTTGATACCATGGATAACTGCAAAAAAACCATGAAACTGAATGGAAGTACACTAAAAAAAAGGAGAATCAATACAAAAGTAGATGGGATTGATTAAAGACATTCCTGAAGATAATTTTACATTGTTTCCGAAGAAAGGTAACTTGAAGACAATGAAGAAGCATTGTGGAACCTCTAAATTAGAAAATGTTAAGAAAGATCATTTAGTTACCTAGCATAATTAATTTCAAATTGCAAGGGAACCTCCAAGAGTATAAGATGAAGTACAAGCTAAATAAAAGTAAAAAGGGAAACATGTCATCCCACATTAAAGAAAATTCAAATTTCATGAGATATTGTAAGCACATGATAACCCAAGTGTCTCACAACTACTGTGTGTAAGGTGAAATAATGATGGAAATACTGAAAATAAATGTATATATTTTTACCAGGCCAAACGTAGGTGTTGAAAATTGAAAAACAAGCACAAATAGAAGCTACTTCACTTCTGGAAGAAGAAAATAAAAACAATCCAAAAAATTTGAAGGTGAATGATTGAAAAGATTCCACACTGACAATGAAAGATAAAATTTCAAATGGAGAGGAAACACAAATATGAAAAGTAAAAGACGATATAGACCTGCAAGGACAGTAGTTATTGGGTTGAGAGAACATTCTCATCCATAATACTTCTATTAATAATCTTACAAGTCTTACATATTAAATCCTAATATTTTTTAGGTATATGTTTGCTTACATTTCAGGGAATTAAGGATGAAGGTCATTCTAAAATTTAAAATTGAATGAACAATGTGAAGAACAACAAGTTGGACTCATCATTCCTTATTTGATAATTACATGAAGTAATCGAGAGCCGATGATTATCAACAAGCATATCATCATTCTTATTTGATGATATTCTCCACCATGGTAAATCAAAGGGATTCCACTCCTATAGGGGGAGAAAAAAATGAAATATAGGATATAAAGGATTTTATCAAGACAAACCTTTAAATTCATATCATCTCAAAATATTTATGTTGAGGCATTCCAATAAAAATATCATCCCTTATTCTTAATTTTATTTACCAAGTCAATTAAGTGGTTGTGATTGATTTATGAAAGGATGGGAGGAAATGGGTAGATTTATCTTTTCACATAAACATTTTAATATGTTTTGTGAATTGTGTGAAGGATGTATCATTTAATTGATAAATATGACTATCTGTAATCCCCTCGATAAGATTTGATACATTGTAATCCTGATTTCACATGTATGGATATTTATAGAATGTATTGAAACACTTGGCCATATCTCTCTTGTTTTCTATATTGGGTTATCCCAAGTAGTCTTGGATTTTATTTACTAAAAGATCTTTGCTATGAGAACCATGTGACATTATCCCTTTCTCAGAAATATTCAAGAAGATATTATTCAAATAGAGGAGAACATATTTTGAATAGACCCCACTAAAAATTGTTATATGTTTTCCAATAATGTAGAGAAAATATTTACACACTTATTGACCCATTAAATTTTTTCTTAAGAAATATAAAAAACACAATACAAAGGGGGCGATTTTTTATTATGGTGTAGCATTTTTTATAAATAAGATATCAATAAAGACTCAATTGTTTATCAGGCGTCAATATGTGTATCCCAATGTATTGATTGAAGTGATAATAATGATCAATGTGGTGATCAGGAATTGTACTTGGAAATCCACAACTACTTGAATAATGGAAAGGTGAAGTTATTCCAAAGTCTATGTAACTTAGTATAATTACTATTTGCCATTAGATGTAATTCATGATCATTCTCCAAAGCTAATTCAGACACTTTTTGAGCTGATCCAATACTCCAAAGACTTGTATCAAATTGATACCTGTTTAAACCATCATAAAGAAGACCATGAAATACTTAATTTCATGAATAGAAAAAAGATCCATCCAATGGATTCTAATTGGATGAAGGTTGTGAATAAAATAAAATGTTTTTTTGAGATAGTCCTCAATGTCCAAGATACATGTTAATGGAGAACACATCCCTCACTACTAAGAGAATCCATGCATTATAACGAAATTCATAAGGTGATGTAGATCCTATACATCATCCATGATTGACTCAAATAATCTTAATGAAGTGGTTTTGAATTAAAAATCCAAATCATAAAGAATAATGATGATTTTTTGAAGGAAAATAATAATCAAGAAGAGATACTGAAGAAGGGGCTTGGTATTTAAATAATTCATATCATCTTGGTTATACTTTGTTTTTATCAAAGTATATTTTTTGTGTTTATTTCATAATGAATAATCCATCCATGGATGTCGGCCAATGGCTCATCCTCAAGATGTTGTGGGAATCGAGGGAAAACTGCGCCTAGGAGAATCCCTCAAGGCCAGCACCACATGAGGCAGAGCATGGTCTGTGTGTAAGCCTGCAGGTGTGAGCATGTTGGTGAACCCGTGCGGTGAGTGCATAGTAGGAATTAGGAGCATGCATGAAAAAAGAAGAGTGGGTGCTAAGTGCGTTTTCACAGGGTGAACATGGTACGTGGTGGTACTATAGAAGGAGGTAAATAATTCTTAGTTGAGGTTGTGGAAGCTTGTATTATAAATTATCCATGTCCCATGTCTCTGATTCGATGTGGGATGGGATTTAAAAACACTGAGGAAATCCTGGCTATTTATATGATCCTACGTGAGATCTTGGTTGCATGCCCCATCTCACTTACAACGATCTAATCAGCACCGTCTGCATCCAATTTGATCTAATCCAATGGTCATGGGTAAACCAATACGTCATCTTCATCCTCCGAGCCACCATACGTTGCATCTCATAAGAGATGAAGCAGCCTCCACCGATATTGAACTCCTTCTACCATTTATGATGAAACCCAGTAAAAAATGATCATTTTTAGGCCAATATATAATGTGTTCATTCCAAATTGTACACATTAATTGAATGAAGAAGATACCACGTGGCCGAAGAAACCAAAGGTGTGAGTCCACATCATGCCACACAAGCGATCAAGAAGAAGTTATGCATGTGTTCCTCTTCACATGCATGTGGGGAAGACATCGGGAAAAAAAGAGAGCATAGGTAGAACATATTTAAACCTTGATATAGAAATCATATCCGCGGTTTGAAAATATTCCAAGAAAAAGACCTCATCTATTGAAAGTATTGAATCCTTCATAATATTTCACGGATTTTAATGGTAATCATTGACTATAAATACAGATCCCTCTAATGAGGTTCGAGTGTTGAAATCATTGAGATAATCCCCAGTTTTCAAAAACAGAGCACCATACAACTATGTTCTAACTATAATTCCTATGCAAACATGTTCAACGCTTCCCTTGCGCGAAGGAGAACCGCAAACCATCGTTGTTCATGAAAGAGGATAAATACACCCTCTGTGTGAAGCTACCCACAAGCACGCGATCAATTCTTTCAACCCTCTCTATGTCTTCTAGGAAGTAATCCTTTAGGTAAACAACTGGTTCTGGTCACCCATGTTTCACCCTTGTGAATACATAGCCTAGAACTATATTTGTTTCTGTGAATACGAACCACGTGCACTTCTTGCACGACGAAAAAGACTGCATGTGCCCTCCTGTTTTCACAAAGAAGAAGAAAACCCTTAAGTTAATATATATACATATATATATATTTTGTTTTTGGTTGCAGGGGTTTGTTATTGAAGGATAAAGAGATCACATGACGTCGGGAGATTGTGTGTGAATGCTTTGAACATAAGAACCCATGTTCCTCATTTAATTAAATCTGAGGCCTCATGCTTTCAAAAGGGAGAGAGGAGAATTCATGCATGATGCACATGGATTCATATGCGTTAATTAAAACAACCAACTGTGAAAGAACAAGACATTCAATGAAGACACCTATTCTGGTTTGAAAAATTGCACAAATTAAGAAAAGATTGTGTGTGCACATTTTTAGAAGAAAGAAGAAATAAGAATATCACACATATGAACTAAACCCATTCGAGTTTGAATAAAAACACACATATATTGAAAATAAATTAGATAATAAGTGTGTGTGTGAAAGGAACCAAGGAAAAGAAAATTTTTGTGCTATAATGTGAGGAAAATAAAGACAAAGTGTGTGAGTGCTCAAATTGTTTTACCCATAGGGGGTTTCACAGAAGGAAGGAAAAAAGGAAGAGTTCATGCATGTAGTCATGCACATGAACATGTAAAGAAAGAATAAAAAGTGTTTGTGGATATTGAGAAAAGAAGATATTACATTTAATGTTCAAAATAAAGAGTCCCATGGATGCAATAATGCATGAACACATGAACGTGTGAAAATAATTGAAATATCCAGATACAAGAGGTATTGGATCCCTTGAAATCCATGAATGAAGTAAGGATGTTTTGAGACTAAATCCATGCAGAGTTCAAGAAGATCTTATATATGAGTTGAGAGTGATAGACAATCCCAGAAGAGAATCAATTATGATATTTCAAAAGATCATTCTTGCATATTATATTCTTGAAATAGTTGTGTGCACAATTAACACACATCTTAGTGAGGACATGTCTTCATCTGAAGAAGAAATAATTTCTTGGGCATTGTTGATACTGAGAACTAATCATCAAAAATAATCATAATTATTGGGAAAGGAAAACAGACCTTTCCAAAGGCTATTGAAGATTCTTGAATAGACACAAATTAAATATTTATTCATCATGCCCATGTCGAGAGATCTAAATATCATCTACAGAGAATTAATAAATATCAAAGAAGGAATATTCTTGTGTGACATAGGAGCTAGAAGAACCCTATGATATTTAGGGAGGAGAAAAAGTATTCATTGGGTACTTGAAGAAAGCTAGTTGAATCTGGTAACACTATGAGATGTAGTATAATGACCCTCATTTGGGACTCATGAGAGATATAGTGGGACTCTGTATCGACCATTGTAATTTTCAACATGATTTTAGTGGAGAATCGTTGTTGGGGGGAATACCTAACATAGAAAAGAGTGGGTCTTTGAACTGACCCTTTTAAATCCTTTTTTTAGTGCCTTTGCATTTACAGCATCACTCGAGGTAAGGTTGCGATACAAAAGAAGAGTGGATCGAGGATTTAACCATCCATAGAGGTTTAATTGAAAATAATAAGTTAATAAAATGTTTAAAACGATCACGGATTCACCCCATACCCATCCTAGTGATTCATATTGGTCTAGGCACATTAATTTGTATCAGAGTGAAGGTCGCCTCTAAAAGAACAAAGGGAGTATTGATGAAGATCATATTTGCGGAGATGAGGGAACAACCTTGATTAAATATATCTGTCAAGACATAAAATAACATAAATAAGAAACTGGAAAGAAATATTAAAAATGTGATTACTGAAAATGGGGAGACACCTTCTACTGAAGGTAATCTGAAAGGTACAATATGTCATAATAACTTTTATTATTAGGACTATTCTGATGAAGCATGTTCAGGCTTTGATAATGATAGATCAATTAGTGATCTTCAGACTGCACTCAAATATCATCTGAAGAATGTCCCTAGAGAAGTGACAAGAAACATTGATACAAGCATTAGTGCTCTTCAAGATGAAAAATTACAGCTGACAGAAGAATCTAATGCCATTGAATAAGAATTGCCTAAAAGGGTTGGCATATCCAACACACCCAAAAAACTAGTTAAGGAAAAGGAAGAGACACATTTTATTTTCACGGAAACACAATCTCATGTTTTTGAAGAATTGTATGGAAGTATTTATGAGAAATAATTATTTTAAATTGTATTTGTAGATGATTTCCATACATTTGAAAAGTTACACTATGTATCTATGGTTTTTAAGGATTATAAACTATAAGAAAAAACCAATAGGGTAAATGAGCTTGAAATTCTTTTCATTAATTAAGAAATATGAAAGGAGATCAAATTTTAAAGCTAAAGGATAATTGGAAAAGTAAGATGAGATCAGTTGAAGATGATAAGAACTCCCTCAACATGAAGTGTTTAGAGATGGAGTTGAAATTGAAGAATCAACCATTACACCAAGCTGAAACTTCTAAAATAGCTGAAAGAAGAAATCCTGCCACTCAATCTTGTATTGAGGAATATGATTCCAAGAGTAATATCAAATCATCCTCTAATAAAATTGAAACATACAACAAGAAGATGGTATCCCATAACCTAGTTATTTCTATTTCTTCAAATGCAGTTACATCTGCATGTAATGGTTCAAAAAAATCTAGGAATATGTGCATTGATATAAATGTTGATACATCCATAAAAATTTCTATGATGGATGTCGGGATGATTTAGAAGAACAACTCCCAAATGGATTTTGCAAATTAAGAAATAAAATTGATGAAACAACAAAGCACTGAAGCAAGACAGACTAATACTACAAGAAAAATATGAAGATTTATTGGATATTGTTGGTGTTGTTGGATGTTTGGGAATTATTCCAATTATTGCGGGAATAATTTTTCAACATATAAAAATTATTGAAGGAATGAAATCTGGGAATGTATATGTGAATAAATGAAGTATCCTGTAAAGAAAACGAAGAGAACACAGATGAAGAATAATCTGTCTATCAAGAAATGATTTGAATATCTTGAATATTTATGTGATAGTTGCAAAAAAAAGTGGTCACGATTATGTTTGGTAAAGGTTTCATCCTGTGATTCCTCATGAATATGTTGATAATAATCATAGACCATATCAAATCCCGTAAAAAGGAAAAAGTGTTGAAAAGTCTTCCATTGGGAATACTCCAAACATTGAAGTTAAAAAAATAGTTAAAGAAATTATTTTGAATAGGAAGTTCAAAAAAGATTCCAAGAATATAATGTTTACCAAGAAAAGATGATTTTACTATAGAAATCAAGGTCATACCATGGATCACTATAACCAATCCATAGAAATTAAGGTAGGCAAGATGAAACTAAATGGAGAATCAATCCATAAGGAGATGAGATTGACTGAAAACATTCCTAAATATAATATTAATATGTTACCAAAGAAATATAACATGAAGACAATGAATAAGTCATGTGGAATCTCCAAATCAAAAAAAAAGATAATGAGGAGTGTATCTTTTTCTAGACTAATAAATTAAAAATTTCTAGAGAACAGTAAAGAGTAGAAGATGAAGTGCTAGTTAAATGAAAGTAAAAAAATGGTAATATGCCATCCTGTGTGAAAGAAATTTTAATTTCATGAGTGTTTTTCAGTTCATGATAACCTATGTAACCCAAAAATACTCCGTGGAAGGTCCACGAAGGCTATACATCATTAAAATAATTTTATAACTATTTTACCAGACCAAATAGAGATGTTGAAAATTGAAAAACATGCACCAATAGAAGCTACATAACTATTTGCAGAAGAAAAGGAAAAACATCCACACACGTATAAGGTGAATGGATGTAAAGAGACGATGATGACAAAGAAAAATAAAAATTTCAAATAGAGAGTAAAAACTAGTATGGAGAGTACCATACACTTTAGATATAAAAGTAAATGAGTTTTTGGGTTGAGGGAAAATTATCAGCCCCAGTGTTTCTATTAAGAATCTCAAAAGTGTTTTATTTTATTCCATTATATTTTTGTGGTATATCTGTGATTAAATTTCATGGAATTGACGATGAATGTCATTCTCAAAATGAGAAATTAATGAAAAAAGTGGATAAATACAAGTTGGAATCATCATTCATTATTTGACAATTAATTGAAGTTATCCACTGTGGACAATTATCAACATGCATATCTTCAAGATTATTTGATGATATTCCTCACCATGTTAAATAAAAGGGAGTGAACCCCTTGAGGGGGAGAAAAAATAAAGGATATGATATTCGGGATTATGTCAATATAAACATTGAAATTCATATCATATCAAGAAGTTGAGGTATTTTAATCACACATTCATCCCTTATTCTTAATTGTATTTATTAGGTCAATTAGGGAGGGTTCTTGATTGATTTCAATATTGGATGAAAGGGGAATATTTATCTTTTCGCTTAAAATTTATAATAATTTTGGTGTTGTGTGTGAAGGATTTAGCATTTAATTGTTAAATCTGATTATTTCTAACCCCTTGTATAAGAGTTGATACATTCTGAGCAAGATTCCACATGTACGGTCGGTTATAGATAGCATTGAGAACCTTTCTCATATCTCTCTTGGTTTCTACACCAGTTTATTCCTAGTATACATATATTTGACTTACTAAAGGCTATTTTCTATTTGAACAATGTGACATCATCCCTCTCTCAGAAATATAAAAAAGATATTATTTAAATAGAAGAGAACATGTTTTGAACAGACCGCACTACACTATTGTATTTTGTTTCAAATAAGGGGGAGTTAATATTGGAACACATATTGACACATTCAAATTGTACTTAGGTAATATTTACAAAAATATACAAATGTGGATATTCTTGAAAATGGTGTTGCATTTGTTTTCAATAATATATCAATAAAGAGTCAATTGTTAATCAGTTGTCAATATGTGTATGGTAAGGTATTGATTGAAGTAGTAATCATGATAAATGTGTTGATCATTAATTGTACTTGGAAATCCACTGATACTTGGATAATGGAAAGGTGATGTTGTTCCAAAGCCTATGTGACTTTGGAGAATTATTATTTGACATTGGATGTAATGCGTGATCATTATCCAAATCCAATTATGACGATTATTGAGCTAATCCAAAGTTCCAAAGGCTTGTATCAAAGTGATACATGTCTACAACATCATAAATAAGGCCATACAATACTCAATTTTATAAAGATAAATAAGATCCATCCAATGGATTCTAATTGAATTAAGGATGTGAATCAGGTCAGACAATTGTTTTATCTTGTCCTAAAAGTCCAAGATATGTGTTAATGTAGAACACATCCCCCACAACAAGGAGAATCCATGCATGCCTAAATGCATGGGGTGAATTAGAACCCACACATCATCCTTGATTGATTCAAATATTCTTAATGTAGAGGATTTGAATTCATAATCCAAACCATAAAGAAGAATGATGATGTTTTAAAGGAAATGAAAAAACAAGAAGAGATAATGGAGAAGGGTCATGGTATTTAAAGATGTTATATAATCAAAGTTATACTTTGTTTTTAACAAATTATATATTTTGTGTACCTTTTCTAAAAAAAATAATCCAAACATGTAGACTAGATGAGGGCCACATCCTGAAGCACATGTAGGACCCAAGGGTCAACCATGCCCGAGGGAATCCCTCAAGGCCTTCCCAACACGAGGCAGAGCACGGGACATGTATAAGCCCACATGTACGTGCACGGTGGTGAACACATGAGGCGAGTCCATAGTGGGAGATAAGAGTATCTCGGGGGAGTATTAATGGGATCTAAGAGCTTACTTTTAGGGTAAATTCAGTACATGGTGGTACCATGGAGGGAGGAGGATAATTATGAGTTGAGGTTGCAGTGGCTTGTATAATAAATGAGTCGCATCCCGTGTCTCTATTTCACTATGGGAATGGGTTTAAAAATGCATAGTAAATCCTGGTTGTTCATTTGATCTCGCTGAGATATCGGCCCCACACTCAATACCACATCTCATAATCAGATCACCACCATCCACATCTAATTTGAGTGGATCTAATGGTCATGGTGAAAGCAGGACATCAACTTCATCCGCTGAGCCACCCGATGCTGCAGCTTGCAAGAGATTAATCCACCTCCACCGAGATTGATCTTCGACCGTCATTGATGATGAAACCTAGTAAAAAGGATCATTCTAAGGCCATAATATCATTCATAGATTAAATATTACATTCATGAAACAAATGAAGAAGATCGCATGTGGCCAAAAGAAACGAAGGTGTGAGGCCATGTCATTCCACTCGAGTGGTCAAGAAGAAGCACTGTATTGGTTCTTCTCTACATGCATGTGAGGATGTCACATAGAAATAAGGGATCCCTAATTAAACATATTCAATCCAATATATGAAAATATTATCCGCGGTTTGAAAATTTTCAAATCCAAAGATTTGGCTATTGAAAGCATGGAATCTTGCGGAATCAAACGCTCATTTAAATAATGATCCTTTCCTATGAATATATATCCCTCAACCAAGGCTCAATTGTTTAAAACATTGTGATAAGCCCTTGTTTTCAAAAAAACAGAGCACCACGAAACTTGGTTCCACACATCTTTGCTACGTTAATGGGCATTGTGCTCCCCTAGTGTGAAGGGGAACCACAAGCCATCTTGGTTTGCGAAATAGGAGATCTGCACCCTCTGTGTGAAGATACCCATGTAAGAACCCGGTTCATAATTTTACGGTACGGGTTTCTTCATTTTTCTTTTCCTTAAGTGATTTTGAGAAAATATGGAAAATGGGGAAAAATGCTAAATTTCTAAACTACATGTCGTGTACTATGTCCAAACAGTGTGTACATTTGGCCGTGTTGGGATGAGTACACGAGGCGTGTAGCCATGTCAGTGATGAAGGGTGTAGGAACCGACTACATGAAGTGTAGTGGTACTTTACATGTCGTGTAGTCAGTCAGAAAGCTTAAGCAGTGAGGTGGTGGAGTCATCGCCAGCTGGGCGACATTACACGCCGTGTACTTGGGAGTACATGTCGTGTACTCATGTCGACGGATGAACAGTGTGGTGGTGCTGCCAAATGAACAGTTAAATGAAAGAATTACACACCGTGTACTCAAAAGTACATGTCGTGTACTTTGTTTTTTTGCCTTAAAATAGGTAGTAGCCTCCTCATTTGGAAGATGAGGAGTTTGAGCTATTTTTGAGCCAAAGTAGGAGGTTGGACCTTTGGAGATCCGCTGGGAGTTCATCTGGAATCCGATTCGACTTCAGACGATCTCGTTGGAACCGCACAGGTGAGCCCTCTCCTCTCCTGGTACCATTTTTACCAATTCTTCTCCTAACGTATGTTATTTATGTTTTAATGGGTTTTGTTCTTCATCTGATCTAAGCCGTTCTTGGGCATTTCTAGAGTCATCATTTATGTATAACACTCATTTACGTATAATGTAGGTGGATTTGTGTTTATTTTCCAACTGTTGTGAATTTTTGTGAGTTTTTGTGCCACGTACCCGTGTTGGGGTGTCGTGTGGCTGAGGTCGTTTCTATATTTAATACCTAGAATTGATTAGGTAGTTAATTGTGATAATAAAATTCTGGTTGGGATCGTTTCTTGGATATGAAACCATCCCAGGGGTGTGTTTCACTATTGAGCCGTTTGGCCAGGATACCCGAGGGTATGCCTTAAAGGTAGTAATTATAGAATTGCCTTGAGAGGAATTTCCTGTTTACTTCATTTTGATATGTTGGCCATGGCCCGGTTTCTTGTTTAGAATGAGGGAGTTGTTGTGAATATCCTGTGGGCACTGCACTATTTAGCCTGTGGGCTGTAGATATTTTCGGACTGAGGGCAACTTCTTTTGTGCCTGAGGGTGATAGAATCTGTGCCTGAGGGAGACACTACGTACACCTGATGGAAAAATTCTGTTATGCCTGAGGGCAGATTCTTGTGATGGATACTCCTTAACGGAGGGTAGGGTTTACTTGTCTGAGGACATGGATTGTTTACTTAGAAATGCACTGTGGTGATTTCTAAAATTTAGATGGATTATATGGATAATAAAATGGAAATATACTTAGTAATTAGTTACTTTTGAGTATTGGTTACTTTATTGAATTTTACTACTGCACACTGTTGTTTCATGCTTACATGCATTTGGGAACGGGCCTTTGGTGGGTGCCTACTAAGATATATTTCTCACACCCTGTTTGGGTTTGGCTTTTCGGTCCAAATAGATTACGTTTCTGAAGGTGTAGATAGGGGCAAGATTCCCTATACAGGTACTTGAATGTTGCAGACGAGTAGGAGGGCATGGGACCGAGCCTGGGCTCGCGATGCCACTGCCAGCTCTTTGATTTTCTTTGTCGTACTCTATTTTCTGTTGTACTGTATTGATGTATAACATGTTTTGGATGTTTTCATAGAACTTGAAACATGTAGCATCATCTTTTCTATAATGTTGGTTTTATCCATTGCAGCTGTTTATTTCAGTATTTGTATGGTTTACTTCTTCCGCTGTCGTTGTATGTTTTTTATTGGTAATCTGCTACGCTACACATTGAAAAATGAGGGCATAGTTTCCCCACTATCAGACCTGGGACCTCGCTGCTAGTCAGCAGCCTTTGGCATTTGGGGAAATGCGCTTGAGTTCACGTGGTGAACCGGGCTCGGGGCACCCGTTGCATGGCACCCGGGTCCGGGACATTACAAAGTGTTATCAAAGGAGTTCTTTTCTATGACAAAATATTTGGAGCCGTAGTCAGGGATAGGATGGAATGATAGATGATAATAATCTATGCTCGGGCGTAGCTAACCCGTTTACAGGGAAAAGCCAGTCTACCTCGTATTTTGCATTCTTTTGATTTTGAAATTTTAAGGTTCATTTGTTTTCACCGTTGGGTGACGCACTTGAGATTGTGCTGTTTATATTTTATCTGTGGTTTTTATTTAGTTGATAACCGATGAGATGAGGGTATTCCATCTCATGCATCATATAGGAACATGCTAGATATCACATGCCATGCATAGATTCCATTCTATGTAGGTGCATTAGAATTTTCATGTTGTTGTGATAGTTGTTGTGCTAGAAACGCGTGCTGTTGTGATAACTGCTTGATAAATACCTGCCTTGTGATATGGTGTTTTTGTTTGAACTTGTTTATAAAATGGATGCCAAAGTTTGGTTTTTGGGGAGTATGGGACCCCATTGACTGGAAGTTGGTGGATCATTGACTGTTTATTGATTATAACACATATAAGATGTCAAACCTTGATTCATGGGGAGTATGAGCCCTCACAGGTCGGAATTTGACACATAGGTGTTTTATTCAGTATTTTATAGGTTCTGGAGAAGTTTGCAAGGAATACTGTCTGGAAACCCAGTATATACTCCATGTAGTATTTTTATACACGCCGTGTATGTTCTTCTATTCGGGAAGAAAAATGAACTTTTTGAGTACACGCCGTGTACCCTGAGTACACGCCGTGTAGTCTCTCCCCGTGTCACAAAATGTGTGGGCAGTGACACGGGGTAGGGAAGGGCTTGGGTAAAACATACCTTGTAGTTTCGTGCATGTCGTGTAGTGTTGACCCAGAATCCGGCCGTGTAACTAACAACCCGGGTCGGTGAACTCCAGTACAGAACACGCCGTGTCAATTATGGACACGCCGTGTAGTGTGACCTGGGGACTCGGTAGTGTAAATAACAACACGGGCTGGTGTCACCTCTCCCTAAACATGCCATGTACCATTGGGACACGTCGTGTAGTCTTGTCCGAGGACAGACTGTGTGGATTTAGAAGTGTGGCTGGGAAACGAGGTGTTGTACACGCCGTGTACGGGTGTAACATTTCGTGGAGTTGTAAGACGAGTAGTAGGCTATGTTACAGACGACACGGGAAGTTGGAAAATAACACCGGACATGCCATGTATATAGTATACACGCCGTGTAGTTTTGTTCGACGGAAGCCATGTGGCTTTGCTGTGTAGAAGGACCTGGGCAGGGGAACGGAAGTCAAGTACACGCCCTGTAGTCATTGTACATGCCGTGTAGTCTTGTTTTTCAAATTTTGACATGCTTTATTCCTCTTGTTCTTTTGTGGTTCCTTCTCTTTCAGTCTTAATAATCTTGAATCTGAGGCATGCTTTTGACCTTGTAGTGTCATGCCCCCATGACGACTGCAAGTTGTTCGCCATGAATGTGGCGACGATTATACTTTGGAGATGGTGGGCCATAGACTACTATTTGAAACTCCAGTAGAGCTAGATGTGGCGCCAGCTGCTATACTGGACACAGGCGTGGAGCCGCAGTTCCGTGAAGGCTTATTACGGTTCATGCAGGCCTTTCAAGGAGCACCACAGGCTGCCACATCGATGGCCGAGCGGAAACATATCTTTCAGCAGCAGCAGCCGCCTACATTTTCATGGGATGGCGGACCACAGGATGCGGAGTCTTGGCTAGGATCGATGTAGACTATTTTCAAGCATCTTGAGACGCCTCCAGGGTGGAGGGTCAAGCTCGTGACTTACATGCTTAGTGATTCAGCCAAGAGGAGGTGGGATGTTACCACCCAGTCAGAGAATCACAAGGACATGGCGTGGGAATATTTTCAGGCAGTCTTCTATGACATCTTATTTCCCTAGATGCTGAGGGTATATAGAGCTCGAGTGTTCATGAATCTGCAGCAGGGCGCTATGTCGGTGATGGACTACTCTGCTCGTTTTACAGAGCTTCAGCGTTTTTCACCCATGCTGGTGGGTGATGAGACATTGAGAGCCAGACGTTTTGAGGATGGTCTTCGGTATGACATCTGAGCACTGTTTAATGTTTTCAGGTTGCCTACTGTACATGTAATTGTGAACCAGGCACTGATTACAGAGAGGAACATGCGGGAATCTAGTGGTATGGGCCAGGGCGGTTCAGCACCAGTTACTGGTATTATTGCTGCCGGCAAGAGGAAGAGGCAGATGGACTTCTCTCAGGGTGGCAGTACCATCCAGGAAGCTTCTTCGGGTGGTCCGGTCAGGTGCTACCAGTGTTGCAGAGAGGGTAACAAGAGGCCGCAGTGTCCAAGAGACCCTGTGGAGTGTCGAGCTTGCGGAAAGATGGGTAATCTGCAGTGCTTCTGCAGGGCTTTTCCACCAGCTAGTGAGAGGGGTTCTGTGCAGACTCTGCATGCGAGAGTAGGACCAGTGGCTTCTTACCAGTTGGGAAACTGGAATACGTCAGGGCGTGCAGGCAGAGATGGTGGTCATGGCCGTGGTAGCCAGATACTAGGATCGCAGTGGCAGTAGGGCGGGACAGTTCAGGGTAGCCAGGCTATGTCATAGGGCCGCGGCACTGGGCAGACATATGTAGTGCAACAGACCCAGCAGGAGCAGGATCCCGGACCCTCTACAGTCAGATGTACAATTCTAGTAGCTTCTGTCTTGTCTTCAGTACTTTTTGATACAGGTGCTACACATAGTTTCATCTCAGTACCCATTGTGGAGAGCCTTGGGCTCGATGTTTCTTCTTCTTCTTCCAATATCATGACGCTAGACACTCCGTTGGGGGCTTGGCTGGCTAATGTGCGTTAGTGTAAGGAGTTCCCCCTTGAGGTTGGAGGGTGTCACTTCCTTTGAGACCTTTATATTTTAGAGATGACGATCTATGACGTCATTCTCAGGAGGGATTGGTTGGTTCCCTTTCGAGCCTTTGTAGACTGCTATCGTCACAGGGTTCATTTCACATCACCGGAGGGTGGAGATTTTCTATACAAGGGAGAATGGGATGTTCAGGTGAGTCGAGCTGGACCAGAGCATCATGGGTGAGGTGGAGTGACATCCCAGATTATGAGCTTATATCTGGATGACTAGGGGACTTGTCAGACAGCATTCCCTCCAGTTGTTGATCATTTCAGGGAAGTCTTCCTGGACGACTTTTCAGGTCTACCTCCAGAGCGTGAGGTGGATTTCTCTATTGATCTAGTTCCAGGAGCAGCACCAGTGTCCATTTATCCTATAGGATGGTCATGCCTGAGTTTCAATTGCTTAAGAGGCAGTTAGAGGAGTTATATGAAAAGGGTTTTATCCGACCCAGTACTTCTCCTTGGGGTTCTCCGGTCCTTTTTGCAAAGAAGGTGGATGGTAACCTCAGACATTGCATGGATTATTGGAAGCTGAACCAGTTGACGGTTAAGAACTGATATCCCTTGTCGAGGATTGATGAACTATTTGATCAGCTTTGTGGAGCACGAGTGTTATCGAATATGGACTTGAGATCCGGATATCATCAGCTACGCATGAGACCATCGGATATACCTCTTACATATATTTCGGAGCATATATGGTCTGTACAGGTACTTGGTTATGCCGTTCGGACTCACGAATGCGCCATCAGTTTTCATGGCTCTGATGAATCGTGTGTTCCATCCGTACCTTGATTCTCTTGTGGTAGTATTCGTGGATGACATCTTGGTGTATTCCCACACTCGACACGACCATTCCTCCCATCTTGAGATCGTATTGAGTACACTAAGGGAGCATCGGCTATATGCTAAGCTCTCAAAGTTCCACTTTTGGATGGACCAGATTCACTTCCTGGGTCATATCATCTCAAAGGCAGGAGTTGCAGTAGACCCAGAGAAGGTGAGAGCAGTAGTTTCCTAGGAGCATCCCAAGAACATGTTTGAGATACCGAGTTTATTAGGGATAGCTGGTTACTACAGACGCTTTATATAGGACTCATCCCGCTTAGCAGTATCGTTTACTGGTCTGACTAAGAAGGGTGTGAATTTCATCTGGTCGGAAGCTTGTGACGGAGCTTTTCAGGACCTGAAGGGAAGGTTGACATCAGGACCAATCCTGATACTCCCAGATCAGGGGAAGAGCTATAATGTTTACTGTGATGCATCGTGTATTGGACTGGGAGCCTTTTTGGTGCAAGGTGATCGAGTTGTCGCATACAGGACTCAGTAGTTGAGGCCACATGAGAATAATTACCCGACACATGATCTTGAGTTGGCAGTAGTTGTTCATGTGTTGCGCTGTTGGATACACTATCTTTGGGGGAGCATTTTTTGGTTTTCACCGACCACAAAAGCCTCATATATATCTTTACTCAACATAACCTGAATCTGGGGCAGAGGATGTGGGTTGAGTACCTACATTCCTTTGATTTTGATCTTTCCTATAAACCTGGTAAAGGTAATGCAGTAGCTAATGCATTGAGCAGGAAGACTCAGATACAGGCAGTGAAGGAGGCCAGTGGTGAGTGGCAGCTTATGGATTTGTTCTCTAAGATGCATCTGGAGGGGAACGACAGTCAAGGGCAGGCTTATCTTTCCTCGTTAGCTGTGACTTCTACCCTCTTGGACAGAGTGAGGATGAGACATCTATCTGATTCAGAAGGCCTTGTTCTATGGGAGTCGGTGGCAAGTGAGGAACCTCCTCCCAGTTGGACAATAGGCGATGATGAGGTCCTGAATTTCCATGGATGAGTGTGTGTTCTTGGGGATATACACGAGGAGCTAATGTGGGAGTTTCATGCTTCAGCATGGACAGTACATCCCGGGGTTACCAAGATGTACTGAGACTTGAGACGTCAGTACTGGTGGCTGGGTATGAAGAGAGAGATAGCTGGTATTGTTACGAGGTGTTCTACCTTTCAGCAGGTGAAGGCAGAGCACTAGAGGCCCGCTGGTCTGTTACAGTAGTTACCCATTCCAGAGTGGAAATGGGATGATGTCGAGATGGATTTCGTAACGGGATTGTCGAGGTCACCTCGAGGCAATGATGCCATGTGGGTTTTTGTGGACAGACTCATGAAGGTATCTCAATTATTGCCGATCAAGGAGAATTTCGGTGTGGACGAGCTCGGAAGGCTGTATATCCGAGAGATCATACGTCGTCATGGGATCCCTCATTCTATTGTTTCAGTTAGGGACGCCCGCTTTACATCTCATTTCTAGCATCGTTTTTAGAGGGCGCTGGGTACACAGGTGCTTCTGAGCACAACATACCACCCTCAGACAGATGGCCAGTCAGAGCAGACGATACAGGTGCTAGAGGACATGATGCGCGCATGCGTCCTAGATTTGGGGGCTCTTGTGAGATGCACATACCCTTAGTTGAGTTTTCCTATGACAATAGATTTCAGGAAACTATTGAGATGGAACCATACGAGGATTTATATGGTAGGCCATGCCGATCACATTTGTGATGGTTAGAGGAAGGTGAGGCAGCTTTACTGGGGCCACAGCTCGTGTTGGAGGCATCTGAGAAGGTCTAGTTGATTCGGAAGCAGATGAATACCGCTCAGTCTCGTCAAACGTTTTATGTTGATCGCCGCAGACAACCTTTGGAGTTCATGGTTGGAGATCAGGTTTTTCTACGTGTTTCGTCATTCGAGATTCTGGAGAGAGTCCGGCTGGTTTCCTATCGGTTGCAGTTACCGCAACGGTACTAAGCCATGCACGATGTCTTTCATGTGTCTTAGTTTTGTCGCTACCATTCAGACCCATCTCAGACCTTTCATCAAGAAGAGTTTGAGCTTCAGCATGATGCGTCCTTTGAGGAGCATCTGATTCGTATCGTTGATAGGAGCACGAAGGTTCTCCGAGGCCGGTCAGTTACTCTCGTGCAGGTGTTATGGCAGCATGGCCGAGTGCAGGACGAGACCTGGGAGAGGGAGTCCGACGTACGTTCTTAGTGGCCAGAGCTGTTCTGAGAAAATATGGAAAATGGGGGAAAATGATAAATATCGAAACTAAACGCCGTGTACATTGTCCACATGTCGTGTACTTTTGGCCGTGTTGGGATGAGTACACAGGGTGTGTAGACATGCTGGCGATGAAGGGTGTAGGAACCGACTACACACCGTGTAGTGGTACCTTACATGTCGTGTAGTCAGTCGGAAAGCTTAAGCAGTGAGGCGGTGGAGTCGCCGCCAGCTGGGCAACAGTACACGCCGTGTACTTGGGAGTACATGTTGTGTACTCATTTTGACGGATGAACAGTGTGTTGGTGCCACCAAATAAACAGTTAAATAAAAGATGTACATGTCATGTACTCAGATGTACACGCCGTGTACTTTGCTTTTTCATCTTAAAACAGGAAGTAGCCTTCTCATCTAGAAAATGAGGCGTTTGAGTCATTTTGGAGCCAAAGTATGAGGCTGGACCATTAGAGATCCGGTGGGAGTTTTTTAGGAATCTGATTCGACTTCGGACAATCTCGTTGGAACCGCAATGGTGAGCCCTCTCCTCTCCTGGTACTGTTCTTACCAATTCTTCTCCTAACGTAAGTTATTTACGTTTTAATGGGTTTGTTCTTCGTCATATCTAAGCCTTTCTTGGGTGTTTCCAGAGTGGTCGTTTGGGTATAACGCTCGTTGATGTATAATGTAGGTGGCTTTGTGTTTATTTTCCAACTATCGTGCGTTTTTCTGCGTTTTTGTGCCACGAACCCATGTTGGGGTGTCGTGTGGCTGAGTTCGTTGCTATATTTAATGCATAGAATTGATTAGGTAGTTAATTGTGATAATAAAATGCTGGTTGGGATTATTGATTGGATACGAAACCACCCTAGGGGTGTGTTTCACTATTTATCCGTTTGGCCAGGATACCTGAAGGTATGCCTTAAAGGTAGTAATTGTAGAATTTACTTGAGTGGAATTTCTTGTTTACTACATTTTGATATGTTGGGCATGGCCCGGTTTCCTGTTTAGCCTGAGGGCGTTGTTGTGATTAGCCTATGGGCACTACACTGTTTAGCCTGTGGGCTTTAGATATTTTCGGCCTAAGGGAAACTTCTTTCGTGCCTGAGGGCGATAGACTATGTGCCTGAGGGCGACACTACCTACGCCTGAGGGAAAAATTATGTTATGCCTGAGGGTGGATTCCTGTGTTGGATACTCCTTACCTGAGGGTATTGGTTACTTGCCTAAGGACGTGAATTGTTTACTTAGAAATGTACTGTGGTGATTTCTAATATTTAAATGGATTATATGGATAATAAAAAGGAAATATAACTGGTAATTAGTTACTTTTTAGTACTTCTTACTTTATTGCATTTTACTACCGCATACTGTTGTTGCATGCTTACACACAGTTGGACACGGGCCTTTGGTGGGTGCCTACTGAGATATATTTCTCACACCTTGTTTGGGTCACGCTTTTCGAGCCAAACAGATTACGTTTCTGCAGGTGTAGATAAGGGAAAGAGTCCCTATACAGGTACTTGACTGTTGTATAGGAGTAGGAGGGCATGGTACCGAGCCTAGGCTCGCGATGCCGCTACCAGCTGTTTTCTTTTCTTGGCTGTACTCTATTTTCTGCTATACTGTATTGATGTATAACATGTTCTGGCTGTTTTCTTAGAACATGAAACATACAGAATCATCTTTTCTATACTGTTGGTTTTATCCATTGCAGTTGTTTATTTCTATAGTTGTATGGCTTACTACTTCCTCTTTCATTTTATGTTTATTTTGGTAATCGGATGTGCTACACTTTGACAAATGAAGGCATAGTTTCCCCACTATCATACCTGGTGCCTCGCTGCTAGTCGGCAGCCTCTGGCGTTTGGGGAAATGTGCTTGAGGTCACGTGGTGAACCGGGATCGGGGCACCCGTTGCGTGGCACCCAGGTCCGGGACGTTACAACCCACAACCACACAATATGTTCATTTTACACAAAATGTATCTTCGTGGAATTAATACCTCATGTAAGTAACCAGTGCTGGTAACCCTTGTTTCACCCTTGAAAAGACAGAACCAAGATGTATATTTGGTTCTATGAAGACAGACCACATGAACTCCTTGTGTGAAAAATAAGACCCTACATCCCCTCATATTTTCACAAATAATAAGAACACCCTTATATTAATATATATATATATAAATGCTTCAGTAGGTTGTAGGGGTTCGTTCTTGAAGGAGATCGCATGATGGAAGGAGCCTTTGTTTGCATTCTTTGAACATAACCACACATGTACTTTATTTAATGAAATATGAGGCCCAATGATTTCACAAAGAAGAGATTAGAATTCATTCGTGATGCAAATTCATGCATATTCATGATGCACATGCATGAATATTCATGATGCACATTCATGAATATGCATGAATTGAGAAACCCAAGTCGACAAGAACAAGGATTACATTGAAGACACCCATTAAGGTTTGAAAATGATCACAAATTAAGAAAGGATAGTGTGTGAACATTTGAAGGAGGAAGAAAGAGTAAGATCACACATATTAAATAATCCCATTCAGGATTGAATAATCACACACTTATGTTGAACCTAAAATAGATAATAAGTGTGTGTTTGAAAATAACTAAAGAAAATAAATTTTGTGTGATATTAAGTGAGGAAAAGAAATAGAAAGTGTGTGAGTTCTCAAAGTGATTTACCCAAATTGGTTATCACAATGGAATAACCAATGTAAGAGTGAAATAATGAAAGCATGAACATAAAAACGAAATGAAAAAAAACAAAAGTGTGTGTGAATATTGGGAAATGAACAGAATAAAGTTCATTTTCAAAAGAAAGAATCCCATGCATGGAATCATGCATGAACAAATTCACATGTAAAAATCCTTGATATATACAGATAGAAGATGTATTTGATCCCATGAAATCCATTCCTAATGTTAGAAAGTTTTGAGACTGAAGATAGACAGAGTAAAAGAAGATCTAATATCTGAGTTGACAATGTTTGAGAATCCAAGAAGATAAACAGGGATTATATTGTGCAAGATCATTCTTTAATATTATATTCTTGAAGATGTTTTTGCAACATTTTCACAGATATTAGTGATTCCATTTCTTCATCAGAATAATAAAGAAATTCTCGAGCATTTTAGATACTAAGAACTGATCAGAAAAATTGATCACAATTATTGAGCAGGGACAATAAACCTTACCAAAGAATTCTCAATATTCTTGAAGAGATAAAAAAGCATGATTGATTTAGAAAGGCAGTGTGGAGATATCAGAATATCATCTACAGTTAATTAAGAAAGAAATAATAAGAAGGCTACCATGTGACTCGAGACTTAGAAGAACCCTGTGAGATTCAGGTAGGAAAATAATTCTTTAGTGGGACTCTAAAGCAGGTCAGTGGACTATGGTAACTATATGGGATGAAAGATAATTCCCCTCCTATGGGACTAAGTAGAGATACATTGGGACTATGTATCGACCATTTTAACTGTCAAAAAGATTATAATAGAGAATCTATGTTTGGGGAATAACCAACATAACAAGGAGTAGGTCTTTGAAACAAACGTCGTAAATCCTTTTGATCAGTGCCTTTGCATTTACAACATCTCTCAAGGTAAGTATGAGAGACACAATAAGTGTAGATAGAGTCTTTTACCAGCTATAGAGGATTAATTGAAAATAATCAACTAGTAAATTTTTTAAAAGGATCACTGATTCACCCCCTCCCCATCTCAGTGATACACAATGATCTGGGAACTTCAACATTAAATCACATTTGCATAATACCTTTAACATTACAAACAAAGATGACCAAGGCATGCCTTAGTTTATTTCATTTGAAAGCATGGATCAAAAAAACCTCCAACTTAGTGAAATATATTCATTCTATCCCACAAAAATCTCCACCCTTATTAATTCTACTTGAAAACCGTCCTTCATAACCTAGGGCAGGGGAACATAAGAAAGGGGTGATCAAAATTGTTTAGTAAGTGTAAATAATGGAAATCGTTATGCATATCATGAACATTGGGGTATGAGAACATGATCGTGAACATTAAAATATTGTACCCCACTTATCAAATATCATAAACATGAATAATATCATATTGTTTTACGGTTCACAAGACACGACTCATAATGAATTCAAAAGCATAAGACATGAAATCATAACATATGAATAAGATATGGAATTTTTGAATACTAGTAATAATATAAATATTATATATCAGGGGTTACGTATAATACCTATTTATCATTTTAGACATGGGTTAACTACTGTTATACCTTCTTTGTGCTTGGGATTCCCTCTAGTGTACCCTCTTATTTACAGCTTTTCATACCATCATGTGTACCCGCTTTTTTCAGGCATGATATTCCCTCCCATATACCCTTTGATATCATAAAATATTTATCATTATCCAATACACTAGAGGTAGATATAGGACCCACCAGTCCCATAATGAATAAAATACATTTGTGTTCCTCAAGAACGTTTATGATTCTCTATATCATAACATATGCAAAGAAATGGGATTCATAAAAATCATTCAATCATAATATATCCCATGGAATGAAATGGGTTTCATAAATTTCATTCCATAATAATAAGAAAAAACCCACAAGAATAAAAGAGATATAATCCATGAAAAATAACCCCATTAAAACATGATTAACATTTTAGATATGACTTGTAAATAATTCTTGAGGAAATATCCTTTCTTTGAAAAAATTTTATTTTCTGAAGATGATCTAGAATTTAAATGAAATCATTTTATTTAAAAATAACCTTTTAATAATTTAAGGGTATATTCAATTAATTATGGATTCATGATGGTAGAAAATTCTATTCATTCAATATTTCTTAAAAAGAAACATTCATTTCATAAAATTTATAGAAATGTCTCAATATAATTCATTTGGAAAATGAAAAATATATTCCATTTAAACCATATAGTAAAAAGTGAAAAATGGTTAGAATTTCAATAAAATTATATTGTATAATGTAAAAAACTTTTTTTGAAAACTTTTTTTGTCAAACATGTACACATAAGATAAATATTCCATAACAAATACATCAAATTAAACATTCCCAAATATTGATGAGATCATGAAATAAATAATGATCACATTATCTTTATTAAAATCGTATTCCCTATGAGAGATATAAAATTATATGGATATAAAAATTCCATAATCTTAAATATTAGTCTCATAAAATATATTCATAGGAATTATATACACCATATAGGGGAAATAAGTTTAGTATAAAGTATGTGTGGCATAGAAATAAAAGTGATAATAAATCCCATAAAAATGAATAAATTTATAATTTTGATCCCCATGGAATAATAACATAAATTAATGATTTAAATATAATAAATATAAATTAAATTAATGATATAACATGTCATAGGTTAGTATATAAACCAAACAATATAAGTCAATGGTCAATATGGAATGTATCTCCTGGAAAAACAAGTAAGATGAAATTCCTTATACTTAAGTCTTGATTTTATTTAGATAAGTTTAAAATCCTTTATAATAAAGCTAATTTTATTATACATCAACCAATGAACATTATTAATATATTTAATTTCTCTTATGATTTACTTGTGACATTTTATTACCCTTTTATTAATAATACCCAGGTCAAAATATTGTTTCAGGTAAGGACTGATTTGTTTATCGTATGTGTTTTACTTGTCATTTGCGATCCTATTACTTATATCATGATTCATTTATTTGAAAGATTTAAAAATAATAATTATATATCTCATATATTCAGTATATAAGAATTTATAATAAAATATAAAATAGAGATATATGAAATAGAATAAACCATTAATAGAGATGGTGGCATGTGTGTACGCATGAACGTTCTTTACATTCTCTTATCAAGTTAAAATACAAGAAATTATATGATATATTATCATTAAATAGCAATTTTAATTTTATATAAAGAATATTTATTCCTAAAAATCAATCCTTATTACCATACATGAAATATATTTTAATAATGAATCATATCGCGTCATGAATATGGTAAGCCATATACATAGACGAGCGACGATATCATTTTCCCAAAATATTATATTGTCAAAAGTTAGCCATGATATCATCATTACAGAATCATAATTATATATTATTTATAAAATATTTCATATAAAAATATCTCTTCCATCATAATTCCCAACCAAATGATGTGGTAAATGAAAAACGAACAACATCATTTCATGAAGCGGTTGTTCTTCGTACACAAGAACGGTAAGTTCATTACACATCACATTGAAGTGAGGGTGTGTTTTGTTATAAAAAATAATATAAAAACATCCTAGTATATTTATGAAACATGTTTTATTAAATAAACATAACATTAAAACATTTTCAAGTGTTCAAGGAAGAAACCATATAAAAATGTTTGTTTATGAACATTACCTCCTATTTGGGTATCTTTTTTTGATTTTCAATAAAGGAACCATTTGGTTGGATTTATGACCAAATTAAGTGTTCTAGGATTAAAGGAATAATTTTGGTATGAGAAATGGGTAGATTTTTGTAAATCAAAAAGGAATTATATCTTCTAATAAAAGAGATGGAGATGTGACGTTTTATAAGAGAGGGGAACACACTCTTGGAATCATAAAAATTATCAAATTATTATTAATAAATTTTAAAATAAAAATGGGAAAATAGAAATTTATAGTGAAGATAATATGAGTATATATCAAAATCCGATAAAAAAATAATTTATAGATATGTTTACGTAATATTATTACACTTATCTTTTGTATTTAACCCTTAATTAATCTCATTTAGTATTGTCATGAAACCATGTATATTTTATACTTATGGGTTAATATAGTTACTATAAAATCTTTAAAACCCATAAATGAGTAATTTATGAAATTTTAGGAAATATTTAAATTATGTTTCATAATTTATATATTTTTAGGTATTTAATATCATGGAAGAAATTATTATTTATTATAAAATACCAATAATGTCAATTTTGACAATATTCCATACTTAGATTTTTAAAAATATCCTAACAACATGATATATTTGAACCAAATCATTTATCATATGCCTAAAATTTAAAATTCATCTATAAATTTTTTTTATGAAAATAATTATATAATTTATAATTTTTTTTATTTTTCTAATATCATTTATTTCATTCATATATTAATTAAACAAGACTTGCATTATCATTGTGTCACAATTTAAAGTAATTATATTATCACTAAAAATTATGAATAAATTATCATATTATAAAAAAATTGTAAAAATAATATTTATAGATGAATTTATTTTCCATATTATCCTATATAAAAAATAATATATTTATTGAAAATGTGTGGAAGACATCTTAACATTTTCATGAGATAAAATATAATAAATGTCTTACTCTCATCCAAGTGGACAAATAAAGCTATAATTTTGGACCATGGATTATTTTGGATGATATAAACTCATATAATAAAATTAATAAAACTTTTATGGTATTTTTATAAAATTTATAATATTATTTTTAACTTTACTTACTTGTTTTACTGTTTAACATGGAAAATAAAAAATTAATAAAGTTATTTTTAATAATGTTAAAAAATAATGTTGATACTATTATACTATAAATATAATACATATTACAATCATGTATTACCTCTTTTCATGATTAAATTCACCAATGTAAAAAAAATATGTTTCATGATAATCCTGTAGATGTGGCTAGGAAGCGGGCTTTTAAAGTAAAAACATTCAAAAGTTCCAAATGTTTTAGAATCCAATTTCAATGTGAAACTGATTCCAATGACCAAAATTAGATTAACTGATTAGAAAATAATATTATAATACCATAGACACAATCACATATATAATCTAACACTATAAATAATATTTATGAAAAATTAGTTTTCAATTAAAATTTAAAATTAGTTTACTATTCATCGAAAAATATAAATTTGTTAGAAAAATACCAAATAGTCAAAGAAATTAAATTTTGATACTAAAATTTAAAATAAGAAGTTTATGTTTTAATAAAAATTTCTAAAAGTTTCAAAAAAAATTAAAATTGGTTTTCTATTAAAAGGTGTTAAAATTACCCTTTTGAAAAATATAGGGTTGTATGCATAAAATTGTTGTTACTCTTATATAATGACTATAAAATCTATTGGATGAAAGTAGAAAATATTTTATTTAATATATAAAATATATTTTCCATTAATATCATTCAATTATTGTAAAAAAATATTTTAATTAATACAAAACATCTTTGGAAGAATAGAAATAAAACAATATTTTTAATAAATTGGTATGTATTTTCATTTCTAATTATTTGGAAACCAATGAATTAATTTTATTAACCTTATATTATGATAAGTTATTTAACAATTTTAGTCATAAAAAATTAACAACTAAGTTATATATTATTAGATTAAATAATTATATTTTAATAATATACTATTTTTTGGTAAAATAGGGACTTTCGTGAAATGTAAGATATCAAAAAAATAGGTGTTGTTTGTAACTCTATCCAAGAATAGTGTTGTGTATACCACAAGTTAATACATGTTTTTCATGTATCCTAATATTGACTTAGTGTTTCATATAATGAAAGACATAAATAGTTTTCCTCATATAATAAAATTGATATTTAGTATTTTTTGAAAATAAAAATATAGAAAAGATTAAATTAATTTGGAAAAATACATTTCACAAACTCTTGGTGTTTTACTTCTAGAGAACCATTTACATACCACGGTAACTCAAGTCCTATAATGAAATTCAACTGGCTAGGTACACTCCCATAATACCTCTCAAGTTATGACGGTACAATCTCTAGTCTATCAGCTACTGAAAAACACAAGAGGGTGATACACAAGCATGAGAAAAGAAATTATCGATAACCCAACACATTGATACCAATTTTTGGGTTTGACTATAAAAAATATGTTTCAATGGTATGAAGGTACTCTACCTAGTGTCTCTAAAGACTATATACCTCTGAGTAGTGATATACTTTGGAATCTTGTCATCAGAAAACATCACAAACCACTACATGAAGAGGTAGTGGTGCGAATTGATATGATAATTTATAGTTGTGATGAACTCAAGATCATTAATGAGGCAGTTATGCTTACGTTGGATTAATTTATGAGATCCATAATATACCACATATATTACATTAATTATAACACAAACTAAAATTATACATAAGGAATAATATTAGACATTTTAATCCAAATCCAACTCAGTTAGAATCAATACAGGTATATAATATCAATCTCACTTTCAACTCCTAAAAATATCATTGTCATTAATCTATCCAAAGATGATTCACATGCTTAGAAGTTAACTCTATCATAAGAGATGAATTATTTGAGATTTCCCAAAAAAATAATCTATAATAACTATATAATTACATGAAATATAGGATCTCACAAACACATATATGGGATACCACTAAGACATCACAACCTAATCATCTAAAGATCAACTAAGACACCCTTCTCTGAAATAACATGTCTCATAAATTTTACCTATTTAATATAGAGTTTACATTTGGATATCTTCATTAAAAATTTATTCTCTTTTAATATCCAAAGTATGATATTAAAATTCTCAACATTAACCTTTTCTAGTAAAGAATTGATATGGTTACTATCTCAAAAAATAACCATGAAACAAATCTAAGAACTGATGGACTATTTGATTCATTAACTCCATAAACACTATATCAGAGATAGTAAGGCCAAATAGAATGGTAAAAATTCATAATTCCAATAACAACTAATAAAAATAATTTTATGAATACCATCCTCTAAAACACCAAATAATTTTACCCTAATCTGATTTTATTTTTCAAAATCAATCAGGCTCCCTTTAGCTAACCAAAATGGGAATCATTAATCCTTGGTATGGGATATTTTTTCTTAAACAATATTGTACCTTGATTATTTGTATTTTATAATATTTTTTCGAAGGGTTAAATCAGTCCCATGTTTCTTTCTGCTATACCTTGGTTATTGTCACCAACTTGTAGTGATCATAAATTCACTACATACCTTAAATTGGACCAATTTTGTTGACACTATGGGTTGACTTGTGTTTTTTATTTTTGTTGTGATGATTAATTTAGAACCCCAAATACTCACACTATGGTTGAAGGATTATTTTGTTATGAATTATAATATTCGTAGAGAATGAGGGAAAAATGGTATTATAGTAATGAACCATAAATTGTTTCCCAATTATTAGAACCCCAAATACTCACACCATGATGTTATGGAAATATGGTACATTCCTTGAATTTTTTTACATAGAAAATAGGTGTCTACGATTGAAAGTACAAAATTACTAGCCGAGTATAGTTATATATTATTTTTATTCCTTTTATAGTCATTATTTCTAGTGTGAAGGATTCAGATATATATCCCTATATTTCGGATTAGTAATTCCAATGAATATTCCAATTTGACCTAATGTTCTCATATATAAAATATCACGGAATAATCAAGTGAGTTTATAATGAAAAATTTATTTTATGCTATGTGTGATGAATTTAGTCCATCTTACTTTGACTAAAAATAGGTATGATTACAAAATACATATGGGACACTAAATACGTGGATCAAGAAGGGAAGGGAAAAACATAAAATTGTTTAAGTGGTTTCTCACAATGAATCATATCATAATGATGCATGGATCATTAACAATAGAAAAACCACCCACATGATTAGGAATGGGTACCAAATTATAAAAATCAATAATGATAATAAATATTGATTTAAAATTAAGAAATGTTGACATAATAGTAATTATTGGCTCTATAATATCAAAATTCAAAGGAAAAGATTTCAGGTTTCTAGATTTTGTGGCTGTTTAAGGTCTTAGAAACAAATTTCCTAGTGTCACTCAATTTTGTGACTCATGTCATGTAATAGTTATTACTATTGATTTTTTATCATTAAGGGAAAATTTGGTGAAGTGTTGATGCAAGTTAACCACCTAATACAAAATATCTACCTAATGTGTGTATAAGATGATATATGCTTTCTAACCATGAAAAAATTGGAACATGTTCTATTAAAAACAACATAGTTATTTGATCCAACCATCCTTGGAAGGTCTAGTGAAATATACTAGAGCCCAAAATCTCACTATTCTATCATATGATTTGACACATATGTGTGATTCTTTCTAATAAGGTATCATTTCTCAAAATACATACAAGGAAAAATAATGAAAGTTAGCAAGAGTATTGTAATTAGTTCACATTGATATATGCGGACTTATCTCCCCGGTATATATTGATTTGATTATATATTAAATTATATTTAATTACTATAAAAACACAATGGTATAAAAAATTTTAATTACCCCCATGTTCAATGTATTTAGTTTTATTGATGAATATCATAGAGTAGATAAAATGATACATTGATATAAAATTCTAATGTGTTGAACCAAAAATATAAATATTTTTCTCATATATAGGTGGAATATTATCTCAAACATCATGGTATAAGGTACTAAGGTTAATCTTTAATAAATACTTATAAATATTGTGTTTTCAATAATTAATATTAAATTATAAAAAAATGTAAAAAAATCTTATTGAAATTTAATAACAAGATTAGTTTTGTAATGAAGATGTATTAAAATCGGCCTACATTTATAACATATCTATTTTGTTTCTGAGAGAATGGAAGAATTCATTCGAGATGTAGTATTGAAATATGAGGAAATTAAGGATCTTTTAATTCATAATAATTAAGTGTTTTATTACTAATAAGGAGAAACACACGAACTTTAAATTCCATTGTGATGAAGAGGTATTCCATGGATACTCAATAAATATAAAAGAATATAAATGTTTCAATAATAATTAATGAATGTTTTTTGAGTTAAATGATATTTTTTGGTGGGAAATGTGGAAAATATTAAAAAAAAAATTAATCAGCTTCAAGAGGACCATGATGTTGAATTTATCGGATCACGTGATCTGAATGTTCTTGAAGAAAATTCAAATAGAAGACATTAATGATAATAAAGATGAAGTTAGATTTGATATTGTACATAATCTAAGGATTATATATTAAATTAAAAAGAAGCATATTATTGGTTACTATTTAGTGCCGTTTTAGATGAATAGAATGATTTATCTATAGAAAAAAATTCCTTATCACATGTATATACCAATATTTTAATGATTTTTTTGAGATAAGAATAGGCTTCACGAGATGAATGAAAAGCTTGACCATATTAAAATGAATAAGACACGGGATATTGTGTTGAGAATGAGAGGTAAAAATGTCATAAAGACTAAATAGGAATTTTGAAACAAAGTGAATAAATAAATAAGTGTAATTCAAAATAAAGCATTACTCGTGTGAAAGAAATACTCCTAGAAGAAGGGTATTTATACTGATGAGTCATTTTCACCATTGGACTACTTGGAGACAATTTGTCTATTTTGAACAATAAAAATAAGTTCAAATAAATCTAGATACACATCAAATCCGAAATTTTTATTGGGTTTATAGAATAATATGTGTTCATCGAGTAGCTAGATGGTTTACTATTCATGAACATGATAACAATGTTTTTATTTGAAAGAAGGATTTATATAAAATATGTTAAGAACTAACAGTGTGTTATTCAAATCTAGATCAATAATATAGGATTGAATGTTTTCAAAATGTTGGAGTTGAGTTAAATATCTATGTTAATAATGAGAGTGAAAAAATAACTATGCTATCAATGTATATCAATGAAAAAAAAAATTAGAGTTTAAAAAAAAGTGTAATTCATGTAGTTTGTAGATTTTATGAAGTGTGCATCCGAAATTTAAAAGATATGGGAACTAAAATACATCATTGGGTTTCAAGAGTTACAAGAATGGAATGAAACATTTGTTTATCAATAAAAAAATCCAATGAGGTTATAAATATATAAATATATAAATATAGGGTATTAAAATGATTCGGTATCCCTAGTTGCTACCTGGGTGAAAATTTCATTTAATTAAATTTGTGAATGTCACAAAATATTGGAAATTCATTGGAATAATGTTGTACATAATTGTAACCCAACCTAAAATTATGTTTTACACATTCCTTAAATAATTATATTAAAATTAATCCCTTAGAAATCAAGTGGATCACAATTCAATGAATAGTATTATATATCAAGGTAATGGTGGAGTATAGTCTATTGTTTGGGGAAAATATCTATGAGATTTATTGGGATATATACCCCGAGATTGTTTTGGTTGAGAAAATGATAAGAATTTGACATCAGGCAATGTATTTTGTCTTGGTGGATTACGTATCTCTTTCCATATAAAGAAAAAAGACAGTATCATTCAAATCCCTATAGAGGTTTAATATATTTTGGATATTTCTTATTGCATATAATATTTTTTGGATGAAGAAGTTTCTAAATGATATTGGGGTTAAAGTTAATTCTCTGATCGAAATCTATTTTGATAATTAATGTTCTATAAATATTTGAAAAAATAAATTCCATAACTTGATTATGAATCAAACTAAATTTCAGTATCATTTCATGAAAAATATGTTGTAACACAGGTTAGTGAAATTGTATTATGTGCTTAAATAACCTCAGGTTACATAAATTCTAAAAACATATTTATCTATGGAATCCTCTGCAATAAATCTGATAGCTCTCAATGTCTGGTTGATTTATCACACTTAAACATTATTGATATGAAACCCCCACTCCACATTGTATTTTAGGTTTTCATTTTAGATCTAATCTATGTCCTTATCCCAATTATAGACTAAAAAATTATACTTTGGGTTCATTGTAAAAGGATAAGGATTCTTGTTGATGAAGGGAGAAGTATTGTTTGCAATGGGACATTTATTTCAAGAAGTGTTAAGAGGAGTAATGAAATAGGGGTTTTATTAAATAATTATGACTCAAAAATGGTTTATTCAATGTAAATATATAATAGATGTTTTAACTATTGGTTTTTAATGTAATAAATTGCCTAGTAGAGCTGAAAAGTGGTATATAGAGAGTTAAACTCTTTGGAAAATCAATTCATTGCATTTATGAACATCAAATGATACTCCTAATTCTCACATAGATCATGTATCATGTCAGCTTAAGTATATGTTTAGAAAATAATTAATCAAAATAAAGAGTCATAGTGTAACATCTTTACCCCAAACTCAGTATCATGGAATGAGTTGGAGGGGTTACTAACCTTACCAAAAGTATTAAATAAATATCTACGTTTTAGTGATAACAAGGGAAATGATTCTCCCTTAGATATCGCACTTACTCAACCTAAAAAAGTCAATAAGAGAATATAAAAATATTATTCAATATATAAAAAAAACTTGATAACATAAAAAGACCATAATCATAATCACAACAAGAAAATATACAAAACATATCACTAAAAATGAAATGATATATAATGACTCATGATGGTAGGTGGCACTACTCTTAACAATAAGACTCAATAAAAATCCCAAATTCATACTCTAATTTCATATTATGGTAGAATCATGAATCTCCATTGGAAATGAGTGAAATATTATCGATGAATTGATCACAATAGAAAACATCTATATACACAATAATGTTCATATACAGGGGGTGAGTATAAAAAATAAATTGGAAAACAATGGATTTATAACAAATTCCACTAAAACCTAAAACATTTCTCTTAGAATTTATATAAAAAAGATTCGTATATATTTGAAAAAATAATCACGTTTATATATGAAAATTAGTGAATTATATCACATAAAACATTCTTTCCTAGATGGAACCCACACACCTAAGAAACACCCGACAAAATCCATCCTCCTTCGATGTGGCCCCGTAGAATAGACTAACTTATAAGATGAGTATGTAGCCCCAAAAACAAATCATCACTTGGTGATATAATTTAATGATCCATGGATATATCGCAAAAAACATGGCCCATTCTAAATGCATATGAACACACACCATATCCCCGTGTTCAGTACAATCTACACAACCAAACATTATTTTGTTCGAATAAAAAAATTAATCCATTTTAACAAACACCTTGTGGTAATTAGCCAAAACACAAGTTTCACTATCATCCAACATGAGAGATACCAATTGATATTTGACATGTTTTTTTCATTAAAATGAAAAAATATATTTATTTAGAAACCAAGAGCCTTCATAGTCTATTATAAGTGAAAGGAGTGAGAATCCACCAACGCTCAATGCATTCAACATTAAGAACCAATTCATGATCTTGAAAATCTATAATAACATTTATATTCCTTTAATGAATCTCAAATAAGATTATTCAAAATGAAACTAATCCAATAGATCTAGAAATTGCATTCCTAATCTATGATTTATTCTAAAAGAAAATTAGATAGTCTTAAAAAGGAAGAAGAACAGGGCTTCTACCATTTATTTATCACATCCAATTTTCTCAGATCAATTGAAATTTTCTTACTAAGAGAAGAAGATCTTAAAAATATCCTAAATTAATACTGGTGTATTTTGTTCAATTTCAAGGGAGAAAAAATGACAGTTTTGGGTTTATAATAAATTTCATAGATCTCATTAATGATTTTTCATATTTTTTGTAACACCTTAAGGATTTAAAAAAATATTTAATGTAATTCACATAACATGGAGCCTCTATGAAACAAAAAATTGTTTTTAATATTATTTAAACACGATAGTTATTAACTTTCCATTAAACATAGTAATAATAAAAGTAATAACTTCAATTGCATTTTATATATGAAGGTTTCACAAAAATAAAACATATTTACAATGAAATATATAATATTTGGTAAAATAAAATTCACTTTGTCAAAATTAACTTATGTTTAAATTTTAGTGTTTTTCAGAGAAGTTTCGTTTTTTTGATGAAGAGGGAAAAATAATACATTGTAGATAAATTTTTTTCAATTATATAATTATTATTCATTAAATTTATTTTCAAAGTAAAATTATATCGATTATACAAATATTAATCCTATAGAGACTCGGAAATGTCAATGGGAAAAAAAATTTCATAATTTTCATTAGAATTTTACAAGAACGCAGTTTTTGACGGCGCCTAATTCTGAGGCCCAGTGTGCCCGGAATCATTTTCCGAAGTTTAGCTCGGGTACGTTCAGTGAACAAACGAGTGGGTTTTTTAACTTTTGAAACGGTGCTCGAAATCAAATTCTGAGGGCACCGATGGATTCACAGCGCTGGTAATTGCTTAAGGAGATTTTTTTCAGAGTTGCGTTTTCATAGGAGGAGTTGTTAAAAATTTGTGGAAGATAAAATAAAAATTGAGTTACAATTTTTATTTCTTTAATGTAGTTATATCCTTTGAGTGGAAGTTACAGAACTACCCATGAGAGGTTAAGAGGGTTGTGGGGCCCAAACAAGACCCTAACCCCCCTTGATCTTCCCATAACCCCCTGGACCTCCCATAAATCACCTCCCACTTTAATATTGTAACTCCACTTTAACATAAGTGACTCCTCTCCTACTCACCTCCCATATTAATTCATGCCACTTAAACATTAATTAATTTGACAACTCAAGATCCATTAATTAAGTGTGATGGTTTTGAATTTTGTAATTTTGAATTCATAGCATGGGTAAATAAAATAAGCTGGAGCCTTATTTTATTTTGGTTAGAAATGTCATGCTAAGAGAAAGGGAAGAGAGCATTTGAGTTTTGAATAACTTCCTCATCCGAAGAAGAATGCTTCATCTCCTTTGTTGAAGAAGGTGAAGAACACCGATGCTTCGACGAAGAACATCGTCTCATCTTGCACCTTCTCTCCACGTCAGAGGAAGCGAGACACCGCATTCTTCATCGGGCGATAACCGACGATGTGCCTTCTCCTCTTCTTCCTCCGCGTCAAGGGAGGAGACACCACCGCGGGGAACGTCGCCATTGATGATGACTCACCCTCCGACGTCAATGGAATCGGCACCGATCTTCCGCGATGGCCGATCACCGTGACGATTGCCTCTTTCGCGGCTCGACGACGTGTGACGTCATTGCATGGTAGGGATTTGGTTTTCATGTCGTGAATAATTTTAGACGTTCTTTGATATCAATGACCAAATTTTATCAAAATAACGGAGGATGTTGGACCGCACAAACATGGACGAACCTCCTCCCCTTTTATTTTGTTGGTTATCTACGTGGCTTGAAATGGAAGCGACATAGTGTCGTCGCACCATGCGGGAATTTAGAGAATCACGATGAAGAAGCGTGGCGCTATCGTGCCGCGTCTTTGAGGTCGACTGAATCCGCGATCGATGTTGGGCCGTGGCGAAGGAGCGCGGCGCCGTCGCGCTGCGCCGGAAAACCCTGAAGATGGCGTGTTTTGAATGTTGAGTGCGGATCGACAGGCGATGACGAATCGGGCCGAAATGGAGTTTGAATTCTTTCGCAGTAAAGACCGGGTCCCGGGAGGACTTTTGGAAAAGGCGGCAGGTGAAACGGACCACCATAGCACGTCTGGTGGTCCACAGAAGGCGGTGGCGGCGTGTCGACGGAGCAAACCGCTGTGGCTTAGCCGCGGCGGTGGGATGTGAACCGGAACGGCCGGGCCGGGCCGCACAGGCCGGGTCGGGCCACACAGTTTGGGCCGGGCCGCGCAGCCGGGTCGGGCCATGCCCAGCTTGGCCGGACCCGGACCCGGTTCAGGTCGACCCGGTTCGGCCAACCCAGGGGGGTTGGGCCGGGTCGGGCCGGGCCCAGACCCCCATTTTCAGACCTTATCGGTCTTTCTCCCATAACATGGGCTATGGACCTCCAATCGATGCACCGTTAGTTGCAATGAGATTCGTGGATTGAGGCGGTCGTTTCGATATATTACACTCAAGGTTTCATAGATCTTTGGGTTCGGCCGGGTTGGTTCGGATAAGAAACCAACCGGGACCTCGAAGCGGAAATGCTTATATCATAAGTTATGGACGTCCGATTGACGTACCATTGACTTTGTTTGTTTCCTCTTGATGAGAGGGAACTTTTGGCTTACTCCGCTTGAGGTTTGGACACTGTTGGAGTGTGGTCAGGTTGGTTTGCTCACGAAACCAACCGGGCCCCTGGAATGAAAAGGCCAATAACTCACAGATCGGGCGTTCGATTGACGCGCTGTCTATCTCGTTGAAATCCTCTTGATGAGATGGAACTTTTGGCATAATTATCCTGAGTTTTGGATATAGTTGGAGTATGGACAGGTTGGATTGTACCTTAAATTCAATCAGGACCCTGGAATGGTAAAGCTGATATCTTTCAGACCGGACGTCCGTTTGACAAACCGTCAGCGGCATTGGTGATCACGTTAAGAAATGGTCCCTATGGGTATACCCTATGAGAGTTCGGGGTATAGTTGAGCTACAACCGGGTTGGTTCTCACATGAAACCAACCGGACCCCTAGAACGAAAAGGCTAATAACTCACAGACCGGGTGTCCAATTGACGCGCCGTCTGTTGCGTTGGGACCCATATGACGAGGCGGTCCTTTGAGATAATTCTTCATGGGACTTGTGATACATGGAGTACCGACCGGTAGCTCATGGAGTGGACCCTCCCGGAGACAAGCATATAATGTACAGAGACCGTGTAGCTGGCTGTGACCGATGACTACTTGTCTGATTCGATTCGGAGTGACTAGCAAAGCCCAGAGGGGACCACTACTTTGTGAGGTGGCAGACCCATGGCAGAGGAGCACTATTGTGTGAGGTGGAAGACCTGCAGTACTCAATAGGAAGAGTACCTCTATAGGCTAGGAGGGGGAGTACTACTATGTGAGGGGGCAGATCCATGGCGGAGGAGCACTACTGTGTGAGGTGGCAGACCCGTGGTACTCGACATGAGGAGTACCTCAGTAGTCTTAGGTTAGTGAGCAGTACCTCAGAGTTGTGATAGGACCACTGTACACTCTAGAGATGGGGCTCTTCAGAAGATACAGTTTCGATAATGAAAAATACTGGTTTGAGGTGAGTCTACTTCCTTTGTGTTTACCTCGTGATTGAGAAGGGTCACTTGATAACGTAGGTACCCAGAGGTGGACCACCCAACGAGTCAGTATTTGGAGGTGGACTTCACGGCGAGATGACACTCGGAGGGGGTTGACGGGCGAGAGCATTGAGGAGCTGCACTATCTATACCTACCCTTCAGGTAGGATCTGTGGTGGAAGATCCACGAGCTGCGCTATCTGTACCTACACTTCAGGTAGGATCTGAGAAGGATGACCCAGGAGCAGCTTCCTTTCTTCGAGCTATTTTTCTTTTTCTGTTGTACTTTTGTTTAGTTGTAGCTATATTTCCAGTTGGGTTTGTATTCTGGCCCATTTACTTTTCAGCACTTTCTGTGTACTTAGTGTTTTACTTCCGCTTGTACTCTGTGGTGTTTTATTACTTTTATAAAGGCGATTCCTTCCAAGTTATCGGGATTTAGGCCTTTGGTGCTAGTCGCCAGCCCCTGGCCTATGGAAGGCGGGCTTGGGGTAGTCACAGCACGGGCCCCGAGGACGGGTCGTGACAAATCCAATTACTATCATTAGAATAATTTTTAGATTGAAATTATATATAAAGAATTATTGAACTTGTGAATGTCCTATTTACCCTCATTTTCTCTAGACCTATGGGATTATCATTAAAAATAAATTTTCCCACTTTTGGGAATTATGTTATTGATAAATTAGTCATATTTGCGATCAATATGATATTTAGAGCCTGATAGTATCAACTTAATTCTTTAGTGAGTAGTAACTTGACCTTTTGTAATAGTAATGTTGCCCTTATGTATAGTAATATCACCAATTGAAAAGTAACATTTTCCATGTAAGTACTAATTGAATTTTGGAATCTTATAAATTATTTTATTATATAAGTATGTGAATATTTTAAAAATTATTAACTAAGTATATTTTTATGACATATATATTTCTTTACATTTTTTTAATATTAAAGGGATTTAAAATATAATTTATTTTCATAAAATGTATTCATAAAAAAATATATTTTATTTTTAGTTTAGGAAAATTGTATGAGTATTTAAGAAATTTTTCGGAGTTATATAAAATAAGCTATAAATTTAAAACCTGTATTTTTTATTATATTTATATTTTTATTAAAAAATATATTTATCATATTTATAAAACTATTTTAATAAATGGAGATAATTTTTGAATTATACATATTGAAAATGGTTATATTTTTTTTATTTTTCTAATATAGTTTAATTATTTTTGAATAGTAAAATACTATAATTTATTATAAATGTTAAAAACATGCATTAGTGAGTCATAGGTGATGTGTCAATGATGTAAGCTCATAATATCGAACTCTACTCCATTATTTTAATATTTTTGGTGATAATTCTATAATTATTGATAGTATTGAGAAAAAATAATAACCAAATGAATAAAATATTCAAAAAATACCCTTCTCCTCCACTATAAATACCACCCCTCTCCACCCCTTCTCCGAACACCTTACAAGATTTAACCCTTGACCAAATTCAACCCCATACCCTTCCAAAGCCTCCTACCCATATCCAAGACCTTTTGGTCTCTCCAAATCAGCAAAACCATGGGTATTAAGTAGGTTCACAAGAAGTAGAAACATATAAGTAAAAACATCTTTCCTTTTCATTTAAATTTGATTTAAATTTTTTTATTTTCTTATCTTCATGTCACCTCTATATAAAAAAGTAACATGATATCTCAAGTATCATATATATATTGGAATATTATTTTTTTGTGAATAATCCAACATAATGACTCTTTTCCTTTTGATTTTATTTTCTAAGAATATAAAATCATCTATGAGGTTCTGATTTATAACTTTCATGGACACCATGTTTCCATCTATCGATTAAACGTTCAAATATGTTAATTAAATCATTTTTATAGTTTAATAAAAAAAAATATTTGTATTGAAATTTATTTAATGATCTATAACAAGTATATATTCGTATTAATAATTCACACAACAAAACAAGTTCATGTTGATTGAAAACCCCTGAAATAATCTAAATAATTATCACTAATGTTTTATTCAATGACTCTTCCACATACCATATAACCAAATAAATTATACAACCATTTATTATTATGAATTTTCATCAATATCACATAAATTATATTCTATATAATTATACCCATTCCCCATGTTATTACACACTCATATATAAGAAAACCAATCAATAAAACCTAGAAAATTAATTCTCTTGAATGATAAAATTAAACTATATAACTCATTAACACAGCTAATAATGGACTTAATAAAACTATAATGAATATAATAAAATTATAAAACTTTATGAATTAATTAATAATTTTATTTAATTTAATTATCTAGTACATTACGATTATGTGAAGAATACATTCATACATTAGGTATGGATTTTATCATCTCACTTCCATTTTTGTGAGATATTCTTTATTCACTACTATTTATTCATTTTTGATGTATGTATGCTTCCAATTATTGTATCACATAGTTAATATCATTATTTTATTTTTATTCAGTGTATAATATTATGAATATAAATTTGGGGGAATATGATTCGATTGATTACAATGTTTTAAAAGAACCTACCCAAACAACTGTTTTTCCCTCCGGCTATTATTCCTCTACCTTTAATAAAATGTAATTCTTATTAATTTTATTATATTTCATATAAATTCTATGTATATGTTCCAATATCACATATTAGGATAATATCATCCTTATTTTGTGGGGATATACATGTTTAAAAATGGTTCCCTTCTCAAATATTTTTTAATAATGTGGACCAATTCAAGGGAAATTCCCTAATTCTTATGTATATTAAAGTGCACAATATATTCCGTTTTAATCCATCATTATTTTTCTAAAATACATAATTTTATCATGAAAAAAAATCTTAATTCATTTATTATTTTATACTACAAGAATGCCTTTTATTTTTAAAATCTCTTTAATAATTACTTTAAACCCTACTATGTATTTCTTTTCTAAATTTAATTAAAAAAATAACATGATTTACATTAAATGGGACATCATTTATTTTTAAAATTTATTTCAATTATCCTTATAGTTTCTTCTCTAGTATATATAATTGTTTACAATCAGATTTTATGACAACTAAATATTATTTTCCAAAAGAACTCTTCTTTCCAATGTGAAGAAGGTTTTTATCGTCTCTTTTTTACTTCTATGAGATATATGCATTGTTTACGACTTATTACTCGTGTGTTTGCTGTATATAATTCCCTTGTATATATAGAATACTGATTATAACTATTCTCATGAAAATATATGTCTCATTTAATAATTATTTCATATGTATTATGATTTAAATGGTTTAAAATGGTATGGGACACATTGGAATGTTTAAAGATTAATTTCCTCATGCATTTTTCAAATGTATCTCAATCTTTGTAAAATTTTATTGTCAAATCTTGTATTTCATTAATTTATATCTCTTTTGATTAATCTATCATATTATAATTAAGGGTTTGTGATCAGCTTGATAGTAGACGTTTTAATTAGATAACATTCATGGGATAAAGTTTAAGGATTCACATTTCGTATGGTAATTTTTTAATATGAATAATTATGTTGTTTATGATTCACCCTTTTCATATGAGGAATGTATTAGTATTATTAAGTGATGAGTAGTGCCCATTATATCCCCTTGATGCTTAAATAGATTTCATGAGGCTGACTAGAATGTGTTTTATCCATTATGTATGGTTTCTTGGTTGTGGCCTTGATGGTATGTTTATGATATCTGGAATTATGAATTCCTAAATTGTTAAACTAGTAATTGATATTACATTGGAATTTTATACAAGTAGAATATCCATGGTTATGTTTTATTAAGAAATTATTTAGTCAGCTTTTATTCAATCCATATTATTTTAAAGATTATATTTTAATGGCATGTGTTGTTTTAGTTTTTCACCATGCATTATTATTTATGCTTCATCTATATTACATACCCATATTAAGCATTGGATCTGACACATTTATAATATTTTAGTTTTACCTATAATGTGAAGATGTATTTTATCGATGAGATGTATGAATAATCTAAATTTTATGGGTGTTTCCAATGGTGTTGAAATTATTTTTTTCTTTCATGTTGTAATGTAATGATCGTGTAAGTAATCTGCTTCCCAAAACTACTAAACTAATCAGTTCTTTCAAATTTTTGTATTATATATATTATAATATTTTAGAATAAGGCAATGAATGTGGGATAATAGAGTCGAGTTCTTTACAGTTGTAATTATAGTATGTTTATTAGAAACCTTGGAAACTATATTTCGAAAACATTAATTAGGAAAGATAACCCTAAGATAGACTTTTTGGATAAGTATAGAATACTAGAATTTTTTTAATGAATATATTATATGATACTTCTTAGAAATAAATCCATTCCTTGATAAGAAAATTACATTTCATTCAAGAAAAAATGTACCTAGTTGTAAAAAAAATTGATAAGGTGTCGTGGGCCTGACTCAAGGTTACCTGGTACACAACAATTGGCCTCACTACGCACCTGGTTTGACACTCCTGGGGTAAATGTATATGATAATTCACATGTTCTTATAAAATAATTACTTGTTATTTGACTATATAATGAAAATGAATAACGTATGTTAAAATTAAGGTGTTTTCAATTGAAAATATGGTGTCATGATATTTTATAAACGGTTATACTTTTTTCAAAATATGACTACTGTTACTCCCAATGTACTTTATAGTTTTATTCAATAGATGGAACCTAAAGGATTCATGTTAACATTGAACATTATGGACAAGGTGGTGTTGATGAGGGAAAATGGGATTTTAATAGGAGTGAATGATATCGTGTTTATGTGGAATCAGTTTTCCCAAAATATTATTAATAACATAAACATTTACCAACCCTTGAACAGAACAAAGAATAGAATAATTGAGTTCAATAATAGCTTCAGTGGTGGAGGCTAGGGAAAAAATGAGTCTCTTTTTCCATCATGCATGGAATTCATAAGGATACACCCATGAAAGTGAATTAAATGAACGATGAAATTATTTATGTACGAGAAATATGGACATAAATCAATGAATTTCCAAGGAAAAAATTAAGATGACAATGGAAGGAAATATGATTGATCCTAATAATCATTTTTTAGTTATTTTCCTTAAATTTATGGGACCTGGGAACTACCAGAGTCAATTCCCTCTTTGATAGGACAACACTTCGACCATGGAAGGATATATGTGGAAATAAATTCATGACATATTTATGTGATGAATTTTTATTGAAAAAAATATTTAAAAGAATGTTCAGTGATATACCTTATTTTAAGGAAGTATATAATATATTTTTTGGAAATTATATGGTTTTAGAAAATTGAAAACCTACCTACAAAGAGATAGCCTGTTGGTTCTGTTAAGGCCATGGTGGTTGAACCAACAATTTATGGGAAAAAGGTTGCAACACTTACCACTAGTCGGCATGATTTTTTAGTTATCAAGAATTTTTAGTTAAAAAATCTAATGGATAAATGTTATTTTTATTTTAATGACCTTTTTGTATCAAATATATAACTTTTGGATTGGAATAATATTTAGTGATTAATTTATTAGGGTTATTTTAGAACATGTTTTCAATTTTGGGAATGCAATAAAATTTTGGTAAATATAATTTTTTGATGAAATAATTTTTAATAGTACATTGCAGTCTTATATGATTTTATTTTTTACTTATAGTTATCATGGTAATTTATGTAAATAGAGAGAATATCGTGGAGAATTTTTGATAATGGAATTAAATTTTTGGTATATGAAATTAAGACTTACCTATGTCAGTTGGAATATTATTTGACTAAATCATTTTACAGTTTTCATCATAGACTAGAATATTTAATATATAATGATAATTATTTTCAAATTGATCTATGTTGAACTTTGAGTTTTACATTTTAATTTTTGAGATTAAAGATAATTTTCACCATATAAAGGTATAATTTTTTAGGAATTATCTTATCTTATCATAAATATTTTGTATTTGTTTAATGTATAATGAAAAGGGTAATAGATGATAATATATTTGTGGGATCTATGATCTATATAAGTAGATTCAAAATCTTCAAGAATGAAAAAACATCTTGAATGTTCATTTCAAGGTATAAGGAATGATGATAAATTTTATAGAAGCACAACCAAAGGATGATATTAATCTTATGACATAGAATGTAATCTAATATCATTAATTTATCAAGTGGTTATCTGGTTATTAAAGGAATACATCATATTTAGGAAAAAAAATTGAAAAAAATTTTATTAACTTTTCTTAATAATAGACCACTGAGATTTTAACCTATCACATGTTTTGTGGTTTTGTAATGATTAACATTCAAATGACCTTGTCCTCTATCATTATTCGTTAGAACATGATGATTATATTTCAATTTCATGTTTATTTTTTAACATCCAACTAATATTATCCTACTTACAATATTAATTTTTGGTGGCCATATCATTTCCATTAACATCTTTTTAATAAGATATCATATTAACCCTATTTCCAATGTGGTTTTTCCATAAGGAAATTTTCACGTATCAACATTTAACTTTTGAAGTTCAATTTCAAATTTGAAAGATGGAATTTAATGAAAGAGGTGATAATGTAATACCCAAATGATTTACAAATAAATATATAAGGTAATTCATGAAACACTAAGTCTCTATAAAATAACACTTTCTTATTATAATTATTAAATAGTATAGTAATAACCTAACTATTAAAAATAGTAATATTAATAGTAATAAATTATATTAATCTTTATTTATAATGGGTTGAAATAAATAAAATATATTTAGAATTAAATATATATTTATGTGGAAAAATAAAAAATATTTTGTCCAAATTATCTTAGGGTGAATTTTTTTTATTTTCATAGAAGTTTTATTTTGTATGATTAGTGATAAATACTGCATTTTTAATAAAAAAATTTGTTTTTCATTTAAATAATTATTATAATTTAAATTGATTTTTAAGGACAAAATATATCAATTTTATACATATTAATTCGATTTAGATCATTAGAATCATTTTTATATTCGAATAACATATAATGACTTACTGAACATTTGAACATTTTTTTACCTGCCTTCCCACCATACTTTGAGGATTATCATTAAACATAAATTTTCCCACTTCCATGAAATGAACTGTAAAAAATATACATAAATGGTTGTGATTAGTATGATATTTAGAGTATGATATGATGAAATTAATTTTTTTGGGTGAATAGTTACTTTACCCTTTGGAATCGTACTGGTACCCTTATGAATTTTAATATGACCAAATGAATAGTATCCTCACCAATAAAATTAAAAATAAAATTTAGGCATCTTATAAATGATGTTATGATATAAATAATTGAATATTTTTAAAATATTAATTATGTATTTTTTAAGTCATACATATTTAATTAAATTTTTTTAATTAATAAAATTCATTAAAAGAAAATTTAATTTCATAAAAACATTTCATAAATTAACATTTATTTCCTTCTCATTTTAGGATATTTTATGAGACTTCGGTTAATTTTTCAGAGTGGTAGAAAATTATTTATGAATTTAAAATTTATATTTTTAGACTAAATAATTATTTTAATTAAAATATAAATTTCTCATATTTAAAATATTAGTTTCATAATATGGATTTCATTTTTTAATTATATACAACTATAAATAGATAGGGTGATTTTTTGGGAATTTTCTATAATTATTTCAATTTAGGTAAATGCTAAAATATGTTAATTTATGATAAAGTTAAACACAAGAAATATTAAGTCACAAGTGATGTATCATTGATGTTATCCCACAATATAGAAATCTCTTTAATTAATTTAAAATATTTAATTATAATTAATAAATATCCATACTCATAAGCCAAAATAATATTCAAATTCATAAAATATTCAAAAGACCCCTCTCCTATGATATAAATAGCTCCCCAAACCATCGTTCCATTCCCAAATTCTTCCTAATACTCTTCCCATGCCTAATACCCACATCCATAACCTACCAGTATCACAAAAAGTACAAAACCAAGGGCCTTAAGGAGGTTATCATGGAGGAGAAATGAAGAGATAAAAACTCCATTCAATTTCATTTAAATTTCTATCAAGGTCTTTTTTTTACATATCTTATTTTCACCTCCCTATCCCAAAGTAATTTTATATAATTAGTTTCATATATATACTTTATGTTTATTGTTTTAAGGGAATAATCCTCGATCAAGACTATGTTCATTTTTCCTTTATTTTTTAAGAATAAAACATCGTATATGATGTGACGATTAACCGCCTTCATGGATAATGTGTTTCAATCGTTCAACTTCACCGTCAAATATGGTCATGAATCCACTTGAATGGTTTAAAAAGAGAAAAATATATTCATTAAAACCTATTTAATGTTCTATTACTAGTATATAAGGAAGTTTATATGGTTTTGAAATTATATAACAATAACCAAGACCTATAATTTTAATAAATACCTCCATCACTTCCTTCTAGTAAACATAGTAATTTCTATTGATGTAAAGTGGACTGATGGGATTCAACATCTCGAATTCCGGACATTCCCTAAAAAATAATTGGATCTTTTCTGTAGACATTTAATTATAAGATAATGGTTAGTTTAAAAGGGATAGTGATACAAATAAAAAAACCCATAGAATGGAACCACCCTATTAAACCAGCTGTTAGGTCCCACGTATGGAATTAGTGAATAGAGGAGTGTGAATAGTCATTTTTAGGAAATTTGCACAAATTCTATTTTTTCAGATATATAATAGTGTTAAATATTCAGAACAAATGAAAATAGATAACATGAAATGTTTATAAAGATGTTAAGATCACCAAGATCCTAGTCTGATCATTAATATCCTATACTCTATGAGAAGGATGGGATTAACTAGATCCTCACTTTTGAAATGGGGTGATTAACCAATTACATATAAATGAAACATACCATTTTCAAAATTATTGATATAAACCCTGACTTTTTATGGAGTCACAACCTACCATCCTTTTGTTTGTGAGAAATAACCCAACCATCCATTTAGGTGAGAAGAATACCCCAATGAGACTTATTTTTTATGGGAAAATACAAAACCAAACACTATAGGTAAAATAGAATATAAGAATAATTACAACACAAAAATTAAAAAAATACAAAAAAAATATTTGAGAAAATGATATAGAAATGTGTTGAAGCTAAATTTCATGGATCACTATAGTGGTGTAAGATGAAAATGATGAAGATCTTCCATGATCAAAAAAAATAATAGAAGTTGAAGAAGTATCTTTTTTTCTTAGAGTAGTAAAACTTTTATCATGGTTTCCTTTCAAATCATCTGATAACATGTTGATTTATCTAATTGATGAATTCTCAAATTGATTAATCCTAGTTCATTAATCCAAATATATTCATAGAGTGTCTATATTTCCAATAGATTCAATACAAATATTAGGGAACAATAATATAATAATATTACTGCTACCTGATTGTAAAATATGAGTTTACAAACATAAATATTTATTATTCTTTACATATTAAATAAATATTTGAATAAAACATCCAACATGTAAATCACGACACAACTATATAATTTATTTTCATAAAAACGTTGAAATAACAAAAAAAAGTTTCATTCTTTATGAAAATAAAACAGTAATAAAACATATCATAATAAATAGTTTTTACTGCATGTCAATATGAGTAGTAAAAATGGTTACAAATATTTATTAGAAACTTGAAATAATATTTGTATCTAGAATAAAAATTTGTATTTTTAAAATATTTTTTTTAATAACACCAATTAAAATAATAATAATATTTATGGAGAAAAAATATTTTTTATATAAGGGTGGATGTAAAATTCATGTTTACAGATTGACTACGATATTATCAGTATAAATCCAAAAATGACATAGAGAGAAGTTTCACATTTAACTATATATGTAAAAATGATCTACAAATTTTTTTTCTAAATGGTATGAATATGAAGTTTCTACCAGTGGTTTCCAATGGTAGATATGATATACCATTGTGGAGACTAACGATAGATATAAAATATTTTCTTCATGGTGAAGTAATATGTAAAGAATGTTACTTCTATCATCTTACTAATAAAAATGAATAAAAATAGAAGCATGAAAATGCAACTATGAATAATATAACTATCATTCAATGAATATATCTACCAGTATGTTACAATCATAAAAATAATTGTGTAGTTGAGAAGAACTAAAACCAGGTCACTCTATAAAGATATGTCTACCAGTGATGATGATCCACCTATGACCCAACTTTACTCCCATTCAGGTGATCTATTGATGACCTAATGTTTCTTTTATTGATATGATCTACTCATGACCCAATGGTGCTTCATTTGAGGTGATATACTAATGGCCTAGTGTTTATTTCATTAGGGTCACTAACATTTGATCTTTTATGGATGATCATATTGTCGTGAAATGGTGGATTGATCCATTGTTGAGTTGTGGTGCATCCATTTCATGGTAAAAACTCAATTAGTTTTCATAGTGGAGAGATAAATATAAAGAAATGAATTTTTTGGATATTTTCATGACATTATCAGTAAGAAGATAAGCTTGGTGCCCAGGAAAATTGAAAAACATGTTCTTTAGTTAAAGACCAATCAAACCAAGTTCTGAGGGGTGACAAATTTGATGAAAATAATGATTAAAAGGATGTGTCTTGGTATATTTCAAACGAGTGAAGGAAATGAAATATAAAACAAAAAGTGGATATATATATATGATACTAAGGATGATTAGGTGTCTTCATTTTAAAATATTAGACGAATATTGAATCCAAAAAATATCCCATGTTTGAGAAGCAGATGGATGAGTGAGGGGTATAAATTATAAGGTGTGGAAACCCACCATTTGATCTGGATTTAGGTATCGGTATCAGTTACACTGAACACACCATTGTCCACAACCAGGTAGGATTACCAAGCCCAACCCTTTCACTTGTGGGCACTCTATGTCAACCTTATAAACATTCCTGATTATTCCTACTAATCATTATGCAAGGCTAAACTCCAAAGCCTCCAAGTGTGATAATGAAGTAAGGCCTTGTCATTGGGTTGACCCATTAACTTTCTATAGTGTGCAACAGTGATATCCTATGTGATTCAAAAGGGTGGATAAGTTTTTGTTATGGAATAATTAAAAAATTAATAATCAATTACAACCATTAAAACATTTAAATAATAAATTAAAAAATGTAAGAATTAAAAAATGTAAAAAATAATAAATTTAAATTTAATTAAATAAGAACATAGAGTAATTCATCAATAAAAAGAAAAATATTGTAATGAACTGACACACAATTACAAATAGATGATATGTTGTACTAGTGGTCAATTGAGTTCTGATATCATGTTTAGAATATATCCAAAACCATGAAGTGAATATTGGATCCCTCTCAAGTTTAATAGAAGTTAGAAAACTATGTAATTTCATCAAATCAAATATATAAATCTCTTAAAAATACTCCAACATATTGAAATCCAACATTAGAATGAAGTGTGCCAGTGTAGTATGTTTATCTATAATCACCCAATTGGTATCAAACATCTAGGGTGTGCTCCATGGTTTTCCCTAATTGAAACTTTCAGTAACTATAGCCTATAACATAACAATGTTACATCAGAGTATAACACAATACTGAACTAGGTGAATCATAGTATATGATGTAACACAATCCTGACACCGAAATAGAGAAGATTTATGTAGTGGTTAGCATAGATTTAAGCTATATAAAGGATTTATAAGAATCATTATTCCATGTAAATTTGACATCATTACATTTCATTTTGATCATTGGATAATTGATGCAAGAGAATAACCAGGCAAAGTGACGCAAATAAACTGATAATCCCTAAAAACTTTTTATCTCATAGATATTCATATATGGTTTCCATGAAATGATATCTTCAAAATTACTGGGGTTAACTAAGATACATTTTTCTTATATTACATGCCCATAGAAGTGGACATATTATATCAAGAAACAACACATATAGAATTCATCACAGATACGATGGTTTCACAATGTGATCAACATGATCTCCATGGGTTTCCCAGGATACTTTTTAGTTTGAGACTATACCAATTTACCATCCATAATGACCATGACAAATGAACACCAATACATAAAGATGATATGATTTATCAAATCGATAAAAACATAATTTAAATTAATGAAATCAAGGTCCATAATCACATATACATAATAAACATAATGGCTCTAAAATGTTTTCATTAAAAAATACTCATTCTAGACTTAAGGTTCATGGTTTCGCAACCATATATCAACATTTGAGAAACACCTCAGTCAATTCGATTGAGTAAATAAGTCATGAATTCAAGGAAGATCATTCCAATTCAAAAGAATAACATGATTTAGTTTATGATAATCAATACATAGTTGAATTGAAATGTCTTCATTCTTTAAAAATATAACCAAAGCACCAAAAAAATGATGTACTAGGACATATGAAACACTTGATTTCTCATTTTTCAAGTCAATCATTTAAATATGTCAATTATATTAGTTTCATTATATATGATGGAAATAATATAGGTTTAATTCTTGGGATTAGATCTATATATTCCTCAACATCACTCTTGGTATTTAATCTATAGAAAACATATGATAAAAAACTAGGTTATCAATCAACTTTTGGAGAATAGTCTTATCCCCAGTTCACTCAATAAATTTTAAGATTAATATCCTTAATTTTTATGAATTGGTTTGATCAAATATCATTACATATCCCAGTATTTCTATATTAATATATCATTTACATTTAAACATATAAATAATCCATATTGAGAGGTGAAAGGTACCTCCTAATAATAAAAATCAATATGGGCTTTAACTACCACCAACCAATCTATTCCTCGGATTACATCAAATATTTCTATCACCAAAACATACATAAATATTCGAGGACATAAACTTACATAAAATAGTTGTAAATTATTAAATTCACTCTGAGAATACCCTTGTGAAAAGATGACTATGTGACTAAATTGATCTGTTCATTCCATAAGTTACATGGTTCCTTTATTCAATTAACAGATATCTATTATTTTTTTATAGATGGAAGGTGTATGGATATAATTATTTATAAAATAAATTCACCAAAACCATCCTATATAATTTTATAATTGAGATTATCTTGATTAGCTATGTTCAACCAATGTCTTGTCATTTCTTTTAGTATATATTTCTCTATCCTGAACTTCTTTTATGCAGTAGTTATAAGGAAGTAAAAAAATTTATTGATTCTTCCAATAAATACCTCTACATGATATTTTAATTAATCAAACTAAAATATTGTGGATTATTCATTTTAAATTTTGATAAATTATTCACATGAGGATTTTCCTCAACCCTGTGATCCTTACCAATAGCATATAATGCTTTAATAATAATCTATACATGCAGGTGGTTCACCTATAGTTTAGATCGAACCATGTTCTTAGCACAACCCTCTTGTTTGTTTTATTCTTCGTGAATAGTGGAATTTTTTCTATGACCATAACAAAAATTTGAATCATTACATTTTATTTTTTAAATCATCGGTTCGACATTATATTTAAACAATATTAACTTGGTTATATAAAATAAGTCAAAAATCATGATTCAAAAATAACTTACCAATGATACAAGACCAGTTAACATTTTCCTTATTGATTCATTAAACTCTATTATAATGGGTTAAACCCATAAGGATGAAATAAAAACACACTTAAATGTTTTTTAAAAAACTTCTATACTGAAAATACCCTTGTAAAATGATGTTCAGTATATAGTGGATATATATTAATTTTTATTATATACATTTCCAGTATTCATACATTATATCTCCATTCTACCATCTCATTTAATATAAATTATTAAAAAATACAATTTATAATAAATTTACTCCAACCCATTGTCTTGGAAAGATTCTATGGTGTTATTGATCATAGGTGGCATTCCCTATAATTTAAATTCTAGAAATAAAATCATGCAGTTTAGAGAAAATATGGGGAATGGATTATATTTATCACACACACACCCAACCTAAAAAAGAATATAATAGAACAATAAAATATTATTCATGATGTAAAAAACAAAATCTATAAAAATACATACCATAGTCAGAGTCATAATAAGAAAGGATTCAAAATATATGAATGAAAATTCAAATGAAATATAATGACTCGGTTGATCATGGTTACATTACTATAGACTCCAATACTCTATCAACCTACCAATATCAACCTATAATCAACCATGATGGTGTAATCATTAATCTCTAGTTGGATAGAGTGAATTATTCCCCCTACTTGTATCATGATAGATTGTGTATGTATATACACCAATGTTCATATGTAGGTGGTGAGTAAAACAACACAGCAGAAAATCCCCAGAATTATTAAAAATTCCTATAAAAATAGAAAAGATAGTTCATAATTGATATAGATCATGTTTATCATATAATTGAACCCATAAAAAGATCATTTATGAAAATGTGTGAAAAAACTCACACACAAAATTATCACTTAGCATGAACCGAAAACATATTCAACTCCTAACACAATGTATTCTCTACTTAAGTATTAATAATTAATATAAATAACTCACATCTAGTATATGTACCTTAAAACATGAATTTTCACTCATTGGTATAATTCAATAATCCTAAATTGGACCCCGGTTATATCTCACATAACATGTTTTATTCTATTTGTATAAGAATGCACACACACTACCCCATGTTCATTCCAATTTCACACACCCAAAACCATATATTTTTGAGTAAATCCATTAATAAATTTTAAGAGAAAACCTATTCTAATTTCCCATAACCCATGGTTTATGATCAACCACCAAGTGAGATTCTAATAAATATTTGATAATAGTTTTTAATTAAACACAAATAACAGTTTATTTAGAAACCAAGAGCCTTCAAATTATAGAAGAATGGGAATGTGGAAGAGGCCACCTACCTTGAATTTGTTCTATATAGAAAATTGTTTTGCAATATAGAAAAACTAGAATCCCATTACTATTTCATTAATAAATCCCAATTAAGATTAATCATAATGTATCTTATCCAATAGATTTTATAATAATATCCTTGGTCAATGGATTCATCCAATGGAAAATGAGATGATCTAGAAATAGAAGAAGAAAGTGTCTCTTGAATTCAATTAATTAGATCCAATGCATTCTAATTCTCTAAAGATAAAATCTGGAGGGAATAAGTCCATAAATGTTTCCTAGAGGAATGATGAGGTTCAAAGGACTATTTAACAGGTTCAAATGATATATTTTATAGATTTTTTAGGTTTAAAACCTATTTTATAAATATCATTAATGATTTTAGAAATTTTTTCTTCATGGGTTGGAAAACTATGTAATAAACAAGAACATTTACATTATAATAAAAATTCCAAATTTATAGTATTGCTACAAATATTTACCAACCCTCCCAGTAACCCCCTATCTTTTACACATGGTTGATGAGGAAATCTATATGGTTTACCATAATAATTAAAAAACAATAAATATTTAAAAAAATCTCTAAAACATCCAAAAATTATCCATAATATTCCCAAGTGATAACCAAATCATTTCATAACCAAAAAATATATATTAAAATGATGAAATACCTTAAACCATGGGAGATACACTCTCACCATCATTAGTATTTATATCCTTAAAATGTTTAATATTTCAACTAACATTTCTAAATTCTAGTCATTTATTACATATAATTTTCTCATTCTCAACATTTCTCTTAATTCTGGCCATTAATAAATAGTACCCCTACCAAGGAAATAGTTCATTAATTGAGATACATGAAATACATTATGTATAGCACTATATCTTGGTGGTAATTATAATCGATATAAAACATTTACAATGCATTTATGTATCTCAAATGGTTTTATATACCTTGTATAAAAATTCCCTTACTTCCCCGTGTGATGATTTCCCAGTCATGATGAAACATTTAAGAAAATATGGAAACCTATATTGTAATATAATGGTCCTCGATGATGATATATATAATATTTATGACTTATTTTGAATGTATCCATTCCCTTCCCGAGCATCCTAATAATTTTTTTATTATATCATATTGATGGAAATGTCCAATTGGTTATTATTAACCAATCTCTACCATAAAAAGTTAAGACTGACATGGATGATAATAAAATCCTTCAAATGGAGCCATATGTAGTGTCTCTTGATAAATTATATTGTACGAAAACTCCACTAATGGAAACTGATATTTCATTGAAACAACGATGTCTATAAATCAAGAACTGAGAATATCCTTCACTATTTGAATAATATATTCAGACTATCCATGTAATTGAGGATGGTATTTTATTATTATAATAAATTTAATTCCAATATCGTGTTTCAATTATTTCAAAGACATCAATTTGAATAAGGGTTCCTTAATAAAAATTATCGAAAATAAAATTCCATTAAATTTCACCACATCACATATATAATTATTTCTAAATCCTCTACCATGTTTAAATCTCATATTGGAATAGATTTATATGACTTAGTAAGTCATTCCACAATCACATGAATGGAATAATGCTTATATATTTTCCTCATTGTATGTACCTTGTCACAACTACTAGAAACCAGAGGTTACAAATTGATAGTAATGGATGACAACACAGACTAATCCTATACTGATGAATCATAATAAATGGCACAACCTTGGACTATTTATAGTAATATAAGGATTGGTTCATAGGATATATGGCCTTTGAGATTCATAAATTAATTCTGAAAATCATTATTACATGTGAATGGAACTCCCTTCCTTGTCAATTTCGTTATTAAATAATTTAGGTATGAGAAATCCTAGACATTGTAATGGTAATAACATTTTTATATAAGAAAAAATTTTATCTCAAATATTTTCCTTGGTGGTTGTTAATAAATTTCACTTTGATCCCACTAGGGTAAACTCAGAGGAAAATTTTAATTATTATGTTCCCATAGAATAGGGATTCTAGAATCCAAAAGTCACACATAGGGAATTTATCATATATAAAATCATCATGCAATGTGTTCAATAGATTTTTTAGGCGTTTCCTATGATCGTATAGAGTATGATATTATACCATAATATTTCCTATAAATTCTATGCTAAATGAATTCATATACTTATTTAATAAATGTTCATCTAATCATAGAAAATAATGGATGAATTCATAAGACAAAAGGGAATAAAAACACATTTTTAATGTCTATAAATGCTTTGAGATGTTGTATTTTAAAAATACTCATTTTCAACTTGATGTTTATAGTATTCAAATAATATTCAAATTTTTTAGAACCACTTATATACCTTAAATTTATTAAATAGGTCATCAGTTCGAGGAAGAGTATGTTGATTATTAATCTCAACATGAATTAGCTTATGAAAATCGCAACAAAGATAATGTGAATCATCTTCCTTATTTACAAATAAAATTGGAGAAACACATTGTGATGTACATTTTCATATAAAACCCTTTCCTTCCGTTTAATTTAGATGGAACATAATTTATTTTAGTTTTGTTAGTTATATTATATATTATTAATGATACATAGTTGTCATCCCTAAGAGTTGTTAAATTGGGAATTACAATTACATATTATGTGGTAAACCCATGAAATCAAATAAGAAAATATAATCGTGTCGAATCACTACTTGAAGAAGATTCATATCTTTTGTACCCTATTGATATTTAAGGATACTATAATTATTTGGCATGAAATGGTTTTATCTATTTACACTATAGGTTTTTCTCTATTAGCATTCAGGAACCATTCACCATAAAATGTATAAAAAATACCTTCATAAGAGAGAAATTTATCAAAAAATAGTAACAATATACATGGGATTTTAATTCCAAACAATAATACATTACTAGAATTATATCTATGATTTTTATATCCAAAAAATCCAAAAAATTATATCATAAATTTAATTTAAATGTTTTTAGTTTAGGGGATGTACTAACACAACCTCTAGTGAAAACCACACTGGGTGGGGAACAGAGATGCGTACTCAATAATAGTAAGGGTTCCATGAATAATCAAAAATAGTACATTAATGATTAATAGATTAGAGGTGTATGGATTGAATTTATTATTATACAATTCTTCAATCCCTTCTCAAGTAATTACATTGATCTAATTAGAATTCACAGTTAAGACCCACAACTGTCATTATAATTCTTTATGTATATATATATATATATATATATATCTGACTTGGCCTTTATTTCAGCTAGAGTTCAAGGGAATTTAAAAATTCATTTGATTCATCCCATCCAATATTCATATTTATTAACTACTAAGTCAACCCAAAATTATAGTAGATTCTGAATTTGACATTCAAATGAATGTTACACATCAAATGTGTAAAGACCCTAACCCCATAATCCCAGAGTTGGTGCATTTTGTATTACATTGGTATAAGATAAAAGGAATTGTGTCCTAAATGATCAAATTTTTTAGTACTATTGGTAATCTAGATACCTATAGAAAATTTACATTAAATTTTATTCATAAAATTAAAAAATTATTTTCTTTGGGAACACCATTTTTATCCTTAGTGTAACACAACATACCTAACATAAAACACTTCAGAGTAGCCTAGGGAAAATAAAACAAAAGAAAGTGGTGAGCTTAACTGATCAATAATGGTTCATTACAATGGATGATATCATGAATCAATAAGCATACTCAACATGGAAAGGTAAATAAATTAACACACATTAAATTTAAACTACTTATATATCCTGATAAGATAAGTAATAATCAAAATGAAAATATAAATAACTGGGAAAAAATTACATTTATGAAATAACTAAGAAATAAATAAATCCACATATAATATCATAGTGAAATTCTCATTGATAATAATAAATAACCTCTTAATGGATTAAACTCTTAATTATTAGATTATATTATCTTAGGCATCATTATACCTATACCATCAAGACCTTTTAGAGTATGATTTAAAACTCTTGTGTAGTGAACAATTTGGTTTTCCAACATAATCTATTATATCCTAACCTTTCACGTGATAATTTAAAGCTATTGGGTACAAACTAATTAGGATTTTCTGAATTCATCTCTACTGTAATTACCTTTCAAAAGAGATTTTAAAACAACAAGGTACAAACTTGTTAGGTTTGGAAAACAAATTTTCCTCATTACACCTACTGATGCATCAAGGGAATATAGTGGGCCCCACCCGTCAATTAATAAATCCAATTCACTAAAAATATGAAAAGGTGAAACAAAATCAACCCAAACATTCTTATTAAAAACTAAAATATGAAATTCTAATACTTACCCCAATCCAATGAACATATACAAAAACCATCTAGAGTGATATAGTGAATGATATCAAAATAGATCATATATAATCCAACTAATCATAAACTATCCAAATAAGTAATTATTATGAAATCAACACAAAATATGCCTATAGTATCAATGTAGAATTAAATAGTTTCTTTTATTTACAAAAATATATTTGAAATAATTCTTGATGAAAATATCATTTTCATTTTGAAAATAAATTTTATAAAATAAAATTTCAGAAAACATTTTTGAAAACCCATTCTATCAATAACCACATTGAAACTTGTAAAATAATAATTAAAACATTATGTTTTTATGATAGCAGGAAATTCCATATATTCCATACTTGTTAGGGAAAATTTTTCTTTCGTATTTTTGGTAAAAGAAAAAAGATAATTGTTTTGAATTTTTATGATTATTATATACAAAAAAAATTGTAAACATTTAGAAAAATGTATTTAATGAATTATTTTTAAAAGGTTTTAAAACATCTTGAAAAACGATTTAGAAAGCAATGGGTTCATTGAAAATGTATGTCCGATTGGATTGATAAATAATGTAGGATTTTATTTTAAAAAAATCTTCTCAATCATTGTAAGAAACAAAGAGGTTAATAAATGTAAAAATAATTGAAAAAGTACATTAACAATAATATAATAATAAAATATATTGTTTTTAATGTATAAATTTTAAATAATTCCACTAAGAGATACATAAAAAAAATCAATCCCAAATACTGATTAGATTTTGAAATAATCTCTTATCACTTTGGTAACATCTGAATCATAAGCACCATAAAATTAATAATCCAAAAATTAAACATTTAGTATAATGAATATAATGAGATTCATGATATTTTATATCTAATGGGTAGTATATACTCCACAAAAATAAATAAGTATTAAATAAGAGATATATCATATATAAGTAAAAGAGAGATATGAAACCCTTACCACTTTGTAATCAAACAAATCATATGAATCATGAAAGAATAATATTTAAAATACTATTAAAATAATTAGAATTAAAAAACGGTACAACATGTCAAATTGGTGATATATATATATACCTTAGAATATAATATATCTGCATGACATTAAAAAAAGAAAATTGAGAGGAAGTCCCATAGAAAGAACAAATGAATGATGTGATAATTAATTAAATTAATAAATTATTTGTATAAATTGTAAATCTATATAAGAAAATTGTGAAAAGAAACATAATATAACCAAAAATAATATCACGTGTAATCTTAGCATGACATAATAAATTAATTATATGTTTAATATAATAAATGGGAATTGTGTTAAGAAATCCCTTACCTAAGGTTATAATTCTTAAAAAATGTTCAAAACTCGTGTATAATGGTTTTAACACTCATGTAGAAATCATTTTTTACATCACCATTTTTTACGTCGGTTATATATAACCGACGTAACAATGCCGCGAGTAGATTTTTCACGTCGGTTATTTTAATAACCGATGATAAAAATCATGCCTGTTGGGTTTTTACGTCGGTTATCTTATAACCGTCGTAAAAAACCCGATATCGACGCGTTTTTTACTTCGGTTTCCAAATAACCGACGTAAAAAACCTACTCGTGATTTGGTTTTTTACTTCGGTTTCCAAATAACCGACGTAAAAAACCCACTCATGCTTTTGTTTTTTACGTCAGTTATAAAATAACCGATGTAAAAAACGCGTAGATATCGGGTTTTTTTACGTCGGTTATTTGGAAAACGACGTAAAAAACCCATATATATCTCGTTTTTTATGTCGGTTATAAAATAAACGACGTAAAAAACCAAAGCGTGGGAGCTTTTTTACGTTGGTTTTAAGATAACCGACGTTATAAAGTTTAAAAATTGTTTATAACGTCGGTTATATAATAACCGACGTTATAAAACATTTAAAATAATTAAAGCCCGTGGACTGTCATTTACTATTTTTCGATTGACAGTCCGCCGGCTCGTCTCTCTCTCGCACGGTAAACCCTAATCGGCTCATCGATCGACCTGCGTTAAACTCATTTTGTCTTCATTGTTTATCTTCTTCACTCCTCTCGGATCTATCATCTCAACTCGCAACATTCAAGTAAGCCTTCCACGAATTTATTTTGTTCGTTTTTGTTTCGATTCTTGATGTGTTTTTCATTCGTTTTTGAATCTCGTGGAATTTTTTGTTATTGCAAATGGTTATTATGTCCATTCAACTCGCAACATTCAACTCGCAACATTCAACTCGCAACATTCAAGCAGATGTATTTTGGATAAGACTATTTTTAACTCTTATTCTAGATTTTCGTTCTGATATATGCTTTACGATTCTATAGTACAATGAAAAGGTAGATTCATTAAAGCTTCTTAAACCACTTATACTTCATCTTTTCTTCTGAAATACGAATCAGTAACAACTCCAATATGATCTCTATATTGATCTATCTGAATACCAGCAACTTCATTACGAGCAACCTCTTAAGTATCTAAATAAATCAATATCTGATAAAAATATTACTATGACCATGAGAACATAGATATTTGTCTTCACAACCATTCAAATTATTCAATCAATTAGAAAGAATATTTAATTTTAAAACATTGAGGATTAGCTTCAGCAAAATCTGAAAAATAATGGGTGGTATTGTAACGTTTCATTCTTACAGCAACATTATTATTTCCTACTTAGCTGGAATGTGTATTTCTGGATGAATATTGGTAGTACTTATTTTCTTAAAATCATATTTTCAATATGATTGTCCAGAAAATGATTTTCATGAATGAAATTGGACCAGGTACAATCGGTAATACCTATCCTTAAAATTTCATTCAACATTCTTACATCATAATTTTTTTTCAAAAAATTATGATTTTTAGAACTCCTAGATCAGAAAACCATCATTTCTTTTCATCTGCATTCATAAAAATATCAATTCATACCTATTACAATCAAATATTTCATTCTTGGACTCATGGTGAGTCTGATAATACATTTCTTCTTTCAGTCATATCCTTAAAATGATGGACCTTTTCATGCAAAGTGTATCTGATTTCTTGAATACGATGGTATGTCCGATTTTCAACAAAACCAAGTGAGGTGATTTCTTTTATTATTAATAATTCATAAAAAAATTATAATACCTGAATATTATTATCATACTTTTCAGATTTTTCATTATAAAAAAGGTAAAGGGTACTTTCTTTTCATTCTCAAGTTAAATTATATTTTTTATAAAGGTCTTTTCTATCTAGGTAGAAATAATTTAATGATAATTAGATTGAATTGGGTATATTATCTTATCTTACCATCCAAACACATTTTTATGTATTAATAATTATTATGTTTTGTAAAAACAATTATGACCCCCATTTCATTTTTTTAGTTAATTAATATATGAAAGTGTTATAAATGATTTGATGATCACGATTCACCCATATATATGGTTAGTCATTATGTGACATTTGGGTCCATAATATCCTTCTAATGCATTCAACAATGCAATATATATCATAGATCAATATGGGATACAGATGGTTTATACCATGTCCAATGTGTTATGTGATGTGTCTCGTAAGAAATATTATAATAAATTATAGGAATGGTGATTAACATAACCCAATATGAGGTGAATGAAACTATGTTTTCCCTTGATATATGTTATGGCTTATATGATTATGTTTGTGCCACACTCTTATGTTATTCCACATACCAATGTTGTGATCTTGTGAATAAGGTTTTTTAAATCATGTTCCCACTATCATATAAATCATGTCTTATGTTATGCTAAAATTGTTATACTTGGACTCAGGTTTTATGATCTATGATTATATAGAACTGTTTCACTTATCTTTTTGATCATGTGCTTTGTGTATGCTCTTATACCCCCATGGATATCTTTTTATGAGATTAGATATTATATTTATATATATCATGTTTACCCATAATGAGTATCGTAAATCAAAACATTTATTATTTTCATTCCCTAAGTTATAAAAATAAGTATTATGTAGGATGATTCAAAAATTTAATCTGTGAGATGAGTTGTTTTATGTGTGAAACCCAGGCCAAACACATATGTATTTTTTTATTGGTATTACATATATATAGTTGGACATATACTTTTTTTTACATTACCATGATATTAACATTACTTTTCCTAAAGAAATATTAATGTCCATAGATTATATATCGGATCAAAAGGATATAGCAATTCTAATATATAATAAGAACGATCAGATAATATGACAATATTATTAAACATAAAACAAATGGTCTATATTCATATTTCTAACATGACACTTACGACGTATAGCTATTTGGTGTTGGGTACTTATGAAAACTACTACTACTTTCAAGATTTTGGCACTTAAAAGTGTTGAGTACTTTAGATCATAATGATTGAACAACAAGCATGAATAACACATGTCATATGCTCCATTAGGTATTCCTATATTTTAACATGTTTATTAGTATATTGGCATGAGATTATTATAAATGTGTATCATCTGATCATATTCACTTATTCCAGATAAAAATAATTTTGTTTATGTTTTATTGATGTATATTTTATTTGGAGAATCATTAGGCGTCATGGTTTTCTTTGATTCAATGAAATTTAAAACTGTTATATCTAACTATATTTTTTTAAAATAATATTCAAGCATATTTTTTTAAATACCTATAGATTTGTTTTATATTTTAAATTGTTTTACATTCAAATTATGATTTTTTTCATATAAACATGTATTTGTCTTATCTTAAAAATATATATTTTTTGTTGATATTTTTTATAGGTAATAATGAGTCGAAGTTGGATTACAGCACATAGAATGAGCAATGAATTTGAGGAAGGTGTTGATGCCTTTTTGGAATTTGAAAAACGTAATGTTCCAAGTAATGACATTTTTTTCTGTCCATGCCTGAAATGTTTAAATATGAAGAAGTTGAAAAGTAGAGAGATAAAAGATCATCTGATATGTCATGGTTTTAATCCAAGTTACAGCCCTTGGATTTGGCATGGTGAAACTAGAAGGAATGTCACTGATGATGATGATTCGCAAGATGGTAACTCCGATGGAATTGAAGAAATGATTCGCGATATTGTAGTAGAACAAATTGAGATAGAACCGATAGTTGCACGTCTATATGGTGATGCTGAAAAACCATTATATCCCGGTTGTACAGATTTTACAGTTTTGTCGGTGGTGTTAAGATTGATTAACCTGAAGGCGAAGCATGGATGGAGTAACAGAAGTTTTACAGAGCTGCTACAATTGATGAAAGACATTCTTCCAAAAGATAACAATCTTCCAGATTCACATTACAAAGCCAAGAAAATATTATACCCGATGGGATTGGGATACAAGAAAATAAATTCCTGTCCGAATGACTGCATTATATATAGGAAGGAATATGAATTTCGGTCAGAGTGTCCAAAATGTGGGAAATCATGGTATAAGGTGATAGAAAAATCACAGGGTGATGTAGATATTACAAAGCTCCCTTCAAAGGTATTTTGGTATCTTCCTATAATTAATCGTTTCAAACGTTTATTTTCTAATTCACATGATGCAAAAAGGTTAATTTGGCATGCTGAAGAGCGGGTATGTGATGGAAAAATATGTCAATCAGCTGATTGTCCACAATGGAAGAAAATTGATGCGCAATATTCTACATTTGGAAATGAAATAATAAATCTCAGACTAGGGTTGTGCACAGATGGAATAAATCCATACCGAACACTCAGTAGCACACATAGTTCATGGCCTATTTTATTGGTAATTTACAACCACTCTCCTGAAGTTTGTATGAAGCACAAATATGTCATGTTGAGTACAATGATCTCTAGTCCAAAGCAACCCGGTAATGATATTGATGTTTACTTGTCACTGTTGATTGATGATTTGAAACTGTTATGGGCTGATGGTATTAGGGTGTATGAATCTTATAAAATGAAATATTTTCAACTGCATGCAGTGCTTCTGTTCACTATAAATGACTTCCCAGCATATGAAAATTTTCTGGATACAGTGTTAAAGTGCATAAAGCATGTCCAATTTGTGAACAACAAACGTCCTATTGTCAATTGCATCATGGGAGGAAAACAGTGTACATGGGTCATCGAATGTGTTTGCCTATGGAACACCCTTATAGAAGACTAAAAAAGGCATTTAATGGCTCACAAGAATTTGATACTTCTCCAAAACCTTTATCCCCTGATCTGTATTTTGAGAGGGTGAAAAACCTTGATGTGACATTGGGAAAGACACAAAAATCTGGTAATGATAGAAATATTTGGAAGAAAAGGTCAATTTTTTTTGAGCTACCATATTGGAGGTATCATGAAGTTAAACATAATATTGATGTCATGCACATGGATAAGAATATATGCGATTCTTTGATTGGAACATTGTTAGATATTAAAGGAAATACTAAAGATGGGTTGAATGCAAGATTAGACTTACTATCAATGGGAATACGTTTGGAGTTAGCTCCCACTCCTAAAGGAAGAAGAACATTTCTTCCCCCGGCTTGTCATACATTATCGAAGAGGGAGAAAATTAGCTTCTGTCAGTGTCTTCATGATACCAAAGTGCCTCAAGGTTATTCTTCTAATGTAAAAAATTTTGTCTCATTGATGGACTTGAAGTTGATAGGTATGAAATCACATGATTGTCACGTCATGATGCAACAAATTCTACTAGTTGCATTGCGTGGAATATTGCCCATTCGTGTCAGAAAGACTATAATGAAGTTGTGTTATTTTTTCAATTAAATTTGTAATAAGGCGATTTATGTGAATGCTTTGAAAATTTTGGAAAATGATGCAATTTTTATACTTTGTCAATTGGAAATGTATTTTCCTCCAACTGTTTTTGATATAATGGTGCATTTAATTATTCATCTGGTTCGAGAAATAAAGCTTTGTGGACCTGTATATCTTCGTTGGATGTATCCTTTTGAAAGGTATATTAAAATATTAAAGGGGTATTTTAAAAATCTATGTCGACCTGAAGACTCCATTATTGAAAAGTATATTTCTGAGGAGGTAGCAGAGTTTTGTACGAGCTACTTGGCTGCGGCGCAACACATAGGCTTGCCTCCATCTCGCCATGAACGAGTTAATAATGAGGGAAAGGGGATTCACGGCTTGAAAGTCAAATCATTGTCAGCTGAACTGATGAAGAAGTTAGAATCATACATCTTGAATAACATAGCTGATGCTCAACCATATATCACATTGCATATTAATGAGTTGAAACAATTTCATCCAAAGAAGAAAAAAATGTGGATTTTTAATGAGCACAACATAACTTTTTTGTCATGGATTAAAAAGACTTTTCTTGGTAGATCAGATGTATCAGAGACATTAAAATGGATAGTGGGTGGTCCATGTTTAAATGGGATAACATGGTCTGGTTATGACATTAATGGTTATACATTTCATACAAAAGCTCAGGACAACAGAAGTGCAGTTCAGAATAGTGGTGTATTGGTGTTTGCAGAAGCAATGAATTTTTCGAGTGATAAGGACAAAAACCCAATTTCTGCATCAAATTCATATTATGGAGTGATTGAAGACATATGGGAGGTTGATTACTTTAAAATTAAAGTTCCCGTTTTTAACTGTAAATGGTTTAACGGTAAAAACATTGTCAGACAAGATTAATTTGGAATGACACTTGTTAATCTGAATATATTGGAAGACACAGCTGATTCTTTTATAATGGAAACACATGCAAAAAAAATTTTATGCAGTAGATCAATCAGATATGCAGTGGGCTGTTGTTTTACAAGGGAAAAAACAATATGTTAGTGAGGATGAACATGATGAATATGCTGATTTATGTGAGATCCCTACTTCCATGGAAATATTAACAGAACATAATGACGATCATGTTGAAGACATAGTTTGTGCCATAAGGAACGATCACGACGAAGGAATTTGGGAAAACAATCCATCTGTACATTCCTAAAATTACAGGTAACATATGTTTATTTCTTGTTTACATTTATTTTTTTCTATAAATGTTAGATATTGTAAGTTTTTTATTTATTAAAACATGTTTTAAAATAAAATAAGTTAATGTTTTTGTTTGTTTTAAGTTTGTTTAGTTTACTTTATCATGTTTAAAACCATTACATGAATTTTAAAATGCTTATTTTTGTTCACTGACAATTACTTTACCATGTTTACAATGTTTACCAGGTTTACTATTTTTACCATTGTTACCATCTTGACCATCTTGACCATCTTTGCCATCTTTACCATTGTTTAACATGCTTACCATATTACCAATGTTTACTATTATGTAACTTAGTACACTTTTCTATTTTCTGATTATAGTAGTATTAAAATATTTGAATTTGTATATATGTTCACTGAAAATTACTTTACCATGTTTACAATGTTTACCATGTTTACCGTTTTTTCCATTTTTTACCATCTTGACCATCTTGACCATCTTTTCCATCTTTACCATTGTTTAACATGCTTACCATATTACCAATGTTTAATATTATGTAACCTAGTACACTTTTCTATTTTCTGATTACAGTAGTATTAAAATATTTGAATTTGTATATTTGTGAACTGACGTTTGTTTTTTTGATTTGAAGGATAATGACAGATCATTCAGATGATCAACCACATGATTCTGGAGAGGAGCATATTGCTGGTCATACCTCTGGGGATGAACATTCACAAGCTCCTATTACGACAAAGAGTTTAAAGGCTGGCAAACATGGGTGAACACGTTTACCAAAATTATCACTTGCCCGTACGCAGGATCAGAGGATAGTAGTTGAGTTTGATGATGATGATATTCCTAGAGGTCCGAATGCCAATGATTTTAAGTGTTTTGTTGCAACTCAGGCTGAGACCAAAGTAAGAATTCTGTATGATGATTAGAGAGGTTTGGATAAAGCGATTATCTCTCAGTTGTGGGAGACGATTTTGGTAAGATCTTTTGTAATTGTTTTACCATTCTTTTAATGTTTCTAGTATATATAATATGCTTAACCTCTTCTTTATCAGATGACATTTGATATTCCTGACACTGGAGGAGTCAGGAAGAAATGCTTATCGTTGGCTGCCAGGAGATAGAGGGATTTCAAATCAACCCTCTCATCTGATTTCATTTATGGTCATCGGAGTCATGACAATCCATGTCGTATATATCCTTTTATAGATGAAGACACATGGAGACAGTTTTTCGAAAGTAGAAAAAAGGGTCATTTTTGGTAAGGGAAATGTAAACTTTTATATACTTTCTTATATAAATGATTTTATTAATGTTTTTTTAATGATTTATTATTCTTAAATTATAGAAAACAAGGAAAGCTCATCAGGAGATCCAATCTAAAAATGTATACCCTCATAGTTTATCTCGGGGAGGGTATACATTATTGGAAGAAAAAATGATAGAAGAAAAATTTCAACAACTAAGAGCTGAGTCTTCAAGCTCTGGAGAGGTGGCCCCTCCATCCCCTCCATCTAGACAAGAAAACTGGAAGAGATATCGGAAGGGAAAAAGGGCAATATCTTTCAGAAGAATCGAGAATCGTAGCTGAGAGGATTGTAAGATATCTATTTAATTTATTTAAGTTAACTTTTTTCTTCATATAAGTTTCAATCGTTACAGAAATGTTCAATTAATTAATACTGGACTCTCTTGAGGAGAAGAGTTCAGAGGGGACATTTACAGCTACTGGGAGGGAAGATATTTTATTTGCAGCATTGGGAAGGCCCGAACATCCTGGTCGTGTAAGAGGATATTTGGTAGGTATATCGGTAAGAAAAGTGTTTCCACGTTCTTCAACTTCTAACATTGAGGGGGTTTATAAAAAAAATAGAATCCTTGGAGGCTGAAGTTCAAAATATTAATGCGACGATGGAAGAAAAGATTAGAGAGTCGGTGTAGTCTATGTTTGCAGAAATGCAAAGACAATTTCAAACTACACCTCCCACTCCTCCACCTCCCCCTGCAGACCCCATTATTTATCCTCCACCTCCGCCAGTAGCTCCCACTCCCCCACCTCAGCCTGCAGACCCCATTTTCTATCCTATGCCTCCGCCACAGCTTCCTAAATATTGTGAGTTGTATGTTGATGACTCTCAACATCATATAGTAGCATACGGGTTGGTATATTGTATAGGATATATTTTTCATCATCAACAATTAGAGGTAGAGAATCAGAGGGTCACTTTACATGATATTATAGATAGATCAGCTAGGCTACCAATACCTACAGATGAGGTGGCGACAGTTGGATAGAGTATCGGCCATTTTTTAGTTTGGCCATCCAGACTTCTTCGACTCATTACCATAGAGGTATGAATGTTATATCTTTTATAATATTTTTTTATTAAAGTTGTTTTATCATTTGAAAACTACTATAATCCGCAATTTTTTTTTCACAAGAATACTTCAAAGGTAAAGAAATACTGTATAGACAACAACAAAGACAACAGGCTATGACATCAGATACAGATTCCAGTGGTCTTGACAGACTGTCAAGATATTCACATATGTTGTTGGGTTTTTATGAGTTTCCAATGGAATCTCATGTTTGTGGACGTGAAATAAGTGTGGGGATTACAAAATCTGATATCATGGAGCTTGTTACTGGAGATAAGTTGGGCATCAACGTGGTGCAATTTTTTTCCATGTAAGTCTTAACACCTTTTCCCTGCGTTATATTTATTAAAGATGTATACTTATATATGTTTTGTATTAGGTATCTTTATAAAATTTGTGAGAGGAATGAACTGACAGAAGTATATGGATTCATGGACCTGCAATTGATTTCCCCTGAAGCATCTGCATTGACTGAGGAACAAAGAATGGTTTATATTTCTGAAAGATTTGAAAAGAATATAATCCAACAATGTTGGATGATGCCTTTTTGTGAGAGGTATGAAACACATTTCTCTCAAAGAGTTAATTATCTTTTAACATAAAAAACCACTAACATTAAATTTTCCTTTATCAGTAATCATTGGATGTTATGGATTTTTTTTCCCAAGGGAGAAAGCTCTTTATTGGATATTCTCTGTTCATGGTGATGTGCGGGAAAGTTTTAAGAATATATTGGAAAAGTAAGTTTCAATTTCTCAATAGTTTTATATATTATAATGAATTTTAAATTTACCCCATTAGTATTATTTTCTAACAGTGAATGGGTCTACTTTCGAAAAAAACACAAAGAAACGAAATGCAAAGATCAAATATGTAAATGCAAAGGTAAATTTCCATTTATAATTTTTACTTTTTGATTTATTACATAAAAATATTATATTGAATTTACACTCATTCAAAACATAATTGTCATGAACAACAAGTCCTCATCGAATGCGGATATTATATGTTAAGATTTATGTATGAAATAATAACAAATGGGACAGTTGTGAATTTTTACCTGGTACGATATCCTCTTAAACTTTTCCATAATATTTCAATTTGATTTATTCATTATACACGTTAACTATCTTCTTTTTCATTTGTAGCTTTTTGATGACCCTCAACCCTATACTGCTGAAGACATAAAACACATACAAGTGGAGTGGTCAAATTATTTTACAGGTTTGATTGAATTTTAGTTGTTTGTAATGTAAAATTTAATTTTGAATATTGTCGTTTTAATTGTGTATTTGGTAGTTGTTTAGGTTTGATTTAGTTTTTATTGAAGTTGACAGTGTATGTTTTGAATGTTATATAAGTGAATGTTTAATTTTTCTCTACTTCTTGTTTTGGTCTACTTTTGATGGTTCTTCTGGTATGGATTTGGGTCTGTGGGGGAGGGGTTCCAAGGGTGTGGGGGTGTGTTCAGTGGGGTTGGGGGCATCCAGCGGTCTGGGAGGGCTTTCCGGTGGGGTGGGGGGACAGTCCTGGGGGGTGGCAGGGATGTCCAGGGGTGTGGGATGCCGGTCTAGGGGTGTGGGAGTGTTGTCCAGGGGTGGGGGGTTGTCCAGGGGTGTGGTGGGGGCTGTCAAGTGGGTTGAGGGGGTGAGTAGGTGTTGTTCAGGTGGGTGGGGGGTTGTCGAGGGGTGTTTGGGGGTGTCCGGGGGTCGGGGGGCAGTCCAGGAGTGTGGTGGGGGATCCAATGGGGTGGGGGAGGGTTGTCCAAGGGGTATGATTGAGGGTGGGAGCTCCAAAGGGGTGGGGGAGGGCTGTCCAGGGGGAATACATGAGGGTGAGGGCTCCAACGGGGTGGGGGAGGGCTGTCCATGTGGTATAAATGATGGTGGATGTTGTCTAGTGGGTAAGTTTTATATGTTATCTATGTACATGCTTAATTTTGATGTACTTCTATTTTTGTGGTACGATTTCTTGATTTGTTTTCTGGTTGATTCTGGTGGAGAGAAGATCACTGCATTCTATTTAAAAAAAATTGGGTTTATCACGTCGGTTATTTAATAACCAACGCGATAAAATGCCTGGAAAATAGTTTATCATGTCGGTTATTTAATAACCAACGTGATAAAAGGTCTGAAGAATGGTTTATCACATCGGTTATTTAATAACCGACGTGATAAAAGTCCTGGAGAATGGTTTATCATGTTGGTTATTTAATAACCGACCTAATAAAGGGCCTGGAGAATGGTTTAGCACGTCGGTTATTGAATAACCGACGTGCTAAACGGCCTGGACAATGGTTTATCACGTCGGTTATTGAATAACCGACGTGATAAACCGCCTCCCTCCAGTTTATCATGGTGGTTATACAATAACCGGCGTGATAAACCCTCTCCCCCTATTTTTCGCGTCGGTTTTATATGAACTGACGTGATAAACCACGCTCAGCCCGGTTTATCACGTCGGTTCTTATAGAACAGTCGTGATAATCCACCCTCATCCCCAGTTTATGACGTCGGTTCTATATGAACCGACGTGATAAACCCCCTCACCCCTGTTTATCACGTCGGTTGTTTAAGAACAGACGTGATAAACCATTGTCCAGGCCATTTATCACGTCAGTTCTTCAATAACCGACGTGATAAACCATTCTCCAGGTCCTTTATCATGTCAGTTCTAAAATAACCGACGTGATAAACTATTCTCCAGGCCTTTTATCACGTCGGTTCTAAAATAACCGACGTGATAAACATCACGATTTTATGTTTTTGACGTCGGTTTTAAAATAACCGACGTCAAAAACCTTATTTATAATGTCGCATGTATTAACGTCGGCTAGAAACCGACGTAAAAAATTAAAAATAACAGATGTAAAAAACTTTTTCTTCACTAGTGTAAAATGTTATTAATTTATATAATGACCTTATTTATATTCATAAAAACTTATATGATCCTTTTATAAAATCTTACCAACCATTTAATAATAACATTTCATTGTTTTGGGTGTTAATTTCCTTGCTTTCTCATGATTGTATTATGCTAAAACTTATTTCTATCTTGTATAGGATATAGATACATAGTATCCAGATATATATATATATATATGTTATAAAAATAATATTTAATCATTAAATAATATTTTTTAACAATTCAGTAGGGTTTAACAAATAAAATGAATTGCATTTCATTGTGGGGACGGTAAGGCGAACAAACGCCCAAGTGATTATATCATTTCAAAATAGTTGACAGGGTAATGAATTGTATGGTATAATAATTTTAAATAAAAAATATATTTTCATAATTATCATATATATCCATTATTTTCATCATTATAACCATTGAGGTAATGTGTTGATAAAAAATGACTTACACAGTTACCTGGAGATAGTTTTCCATATGGACCCACTAGTAATTTCTTTGATTTTCATAGGTTTCAAAGGAGATGGAAAATGATTTTTCCATAGAATAATAATATATAAACACATTTATGATAATATATTATTACTTTATAATTGTTACATCACATTAAGTGGGAGTTTAAGAATAAATAAAATTTAAATAGTTCGAACATATGATTAATTTTCTTAAAGAATCTTTATTTGGTTCTTTTCATAGAGATTTTAGAGTTGGTCCTTTTGAATGATAATTAAGTCCACAAAATAGGTAAGTATTTCTGTATGATATTTGGGATGATTTTTTATCAATATGTTGTGTATATGTGAAGATGTAATGTGAGGTATTTATACTTGAGGAGGGGTGGTTTAAGTGATTAAATAAAAAATATTTCTTATTAATAGCTATACAATTTTGGGAGGGATTATTACCAATGAATTTGGTTCATAATCAATGTTTAAAATAATTTTTAGTTTATTTAATCACATAAACACCCATTTAATGATTTTTTCGGTATTCTAACCATTTACCTTATAAATTTAACCAGCTATATTGTTTTACCTATACTTCGGTAAATATTATTTTACCATAGTAACGTTTTTATGCCTAAAACTGAAAATGACCTTATTACATAATTTGGAAATCCTAATTTCAAATATTGAATCCATTTTAAAAATTAAATACCCAAAATTTTAGTTTGAAATTTAAAAATAAACAATCAAAATGAGATAAAAACAGCTTTCAGAACATTGTGTTTTTAATCCCAAAAATGTAATTATACCAAACAAATAAAAAATTTATTTAAATGTAATTAATTATAATAAAAATAGATAAATATTACATAGGTTAATTTTATATCAATTTCAATTCATAAAATGAATTAGTTATATAATGAAAATTAGTGCCTTATAAATATTTGTATTTTTTCACAACTCATTATAAAATTAATATTCTAAAAAAATTATGAAAATGTCATCATATGATTATTTAAATATGTTGAAAAATAAAATGAAAAATATTTTTTCATATATGTCTTCTAAAACTACCTGAAATTAATTATAATTTTTACTCATAAAAATAAGGAAAACCCATTTTTGAAAAAAAACATATTTTTGATGAATAAAATACGTTTACTAAAAATTAATTACTTATTCTCATTGAATTTATTAATATATTAAATAATGGTTAGATAATTATATATTTTATAAAGTGGTTCATACAATTCATTCCAACAATTTTAATGGCTAGGCTATAAAGATAACATAATAGTATTTTGTAGTTTATTTAATATAGATATTTTAAGTAATGTATTCTATCGAAGATATTAAATTTATTTAAAAATAGTCATACCCTAAAACACTGGGTTATAAAATTATACCCTTCTTCATTAAATTATGTCCTCACAATTTGAAATTTCAATTCGAAAACCCATGGACGAGATTTAAGTATATTTTTTTGGAATCCAATATCATAAAAAGTGTTATTAAAATATCCTCTTAAAAATAGGGAAAGGAAAATGTGAATGTCCCCACAGAAGAATGATTCTAAATATGAGATCATTAGTGGGAAGTGAAATTATGTACATAAGAAAAAAAATAACTATCATGTTTTTTTGGAGAGTGATATAAAACAAGGTCATGATAAATTCAACAATCAAGAAACCATCCTATGATGATTCATAAGATCAGTTTTTTTCTCAGTAATAAAAGTAAATAGATAACATTTTTGTCCCAAATTATTTTCCAAGAGTTGATAATTAGTTTATTATCCAGATAAATAACTAAAGAAAATAAACTTACTTTATTTAATTCTATGTCATAATCATAATATCATCCTTTTTTGTAATTCGATTTATCTATACCTTGTTTTTAATCTAAGAGAACGATATTCAAGATGAATATTTATACCTAAATCAATATTAATAAATTAAAATATCCATAAATCATTCTTTAAAACTATAAATATTTAATGAAATAAAAATTGTTATCATTTCATTTTACAAAATAATAATATCCAAAGTTCAACTTAATCCATTCCAAAATTAGGTAATCTTAATACTCACTTAAATATTTCTTTCCAAATTTTAATACAAAACCTTTTGAATGAAAGACACTGAATTTTGAAAAATAATCATATCATAATATTCCCCAAGAAACATAATGTAACTACTAATGTCACATACCAAATACATGATTACCTTGATCACCATAAGACCTTAATAAAAACAAATATTATCCCAAATCCTTATAGAATATATAACAAATTGAAATCCTTATATATCCCTTGATTCTTATAACCAAAATAACATTTATAAAAGAATTTTAAAACAACATTCTTGAATAAAAAAATAATTTATTAATTCGAATTCTAATATATGAGCATCATAAGCATAATCTGCATTCCATTATTATTCTGATATATATTTTCCCTTGACACATGATATATTAATTTGAGTAGTTCCCCATATCCTTATTGTTGAATAATTGGAAATTGGAAGCTTTTCTTTACCTATCAATCAAGATCATGGTGTAATTTATATCCACATGTTTATAAAATTCCAATTCCTTTTAACAAAGTATCAAGGGGTCTCATTACACACTTATCGCATGTGCAAAAATATATATTTTTTTTATTTTCATACCCTTATCTATTTTTTTGTTCTATCCTCTTTATATATAACTAAAATTTTGAAAAAAATCCAAGTATAGTTATCTCTTTATTCTTATATCATAAGAAATTATATCCTCATATGATGATAATTTTTTGGATATTAGTTCCCTTTGAAAAATTTCTATAATACCTTAAATAAAATAGTTATAATTACAATTTGGATTATTTACATAGTTTTCAGAACACTTATATAACCTTGTAATGATAGAGTAATTCTAATTAACATTGTCCTCTTCCTTTTGTCACTGACATAACAATTATCTCTCCGCGTCCCCTCATTATTCTCGATGAAAATATTTTTTCCATGAAATGTTCATGAAAATCATTCTATTCCATGATTCTTATTTATTCTTAATAGTTATCATTTGTAATCAATGATCACTATAGATATGTATCCCATTCGAGATGATAAACATCCATGAAAACCTTCTCCTATTCATTAATTCCAAAAGAGAGAAATATATTCTTCAAGAAACTTATCCATTGCTCAGATACATATAGATTAATAGTTCTGTTGAATTATTGTGGTTTATCATGCATAATGTGGTCTATAATTGTTACACCACGGTGTGGATCAGTATTATTATTTATACATTCATGATTATTACTCAAAACGAAAGTTAGTTATCCCAATATACATATAATTTGTTTAATGCTAGCTACAGATCTAGCTCTCTCTGTATCTCTAATTACCGCTTAATTGTCATTTCAAGAGGGAAATCCATATTTTCATTGATACAGTTTCAATTATGACATGTAGGTTCCATTTGAAAAAAATTCCATACATTATATTAGATCATAATATTATGAAACATAATTTATAATCACAAAACTAGTGAAAAACATAACCTAAATTGAAAATTTAGGTATAATTAATCTCTATATTACATTCCTTATTTATTTTGGTATATTTCAAAAAAAATCATTATGTTTTGTTCTCCAATATATGTTAAGACCAAGCTGAAGGAAGAGATGGTTTCCATGGATTGTCTTTTATTGATCTTGGGGAAGTTTTCATAATAGAAATACACCTTGAATTTCTAAGAATTCGGAAGCTGGAATCTTGAAGATTTAGAACCACGAATATTGAACATTTGGAACCCGGTGTTCGAAGAATTTCGTGTCTGGAATTCAGAGTCTGGAATTCGGAGTCTAGAACTCGTAGTATGGAATTCGGTGTTTGGAAATTGAGAAGTTCGGAATCGCGAAATTGAAAATTCTCAAAATATGGCTAAGAGGATATGTGAATTAATTTATTGTGTTGATGCTTTGAAGTTTTTTAACTCTAATTTGTGAGTATGTTCAAGTAATCGTAATGCAAGAAAATATTGGGTGGTGAAGTGATACCGAGATCTGGAGGAGTCATTCTGTGAATTAAAAAATCTCCGGTATCGCTGATTGATGAAATCATATCGAGAACCAAGATCCATTCCAAGAATATGGAAGATTTGTTCCGAGAACCAGATGTTCGTAGCGAGAAGCTTGGAGTCGACTTCCTGAGTCATAAGATCGTAGTAGGATGTTCAAAGTCAACTTGCTGAAGAAGAAGTTCATAGCGAAAATTTTGGATTCGACTTGCTGATGAAGAAGTTTGTAGCGAGTTGTTCGGAGTAAACTTGCTGAAGAAGAGGTTCATAGCGAGAATTTCAGAGTCGAATTCCTGAACCAGATGTTCGTAGCCAGATGTTTGGAGTCATTCTATGAATTGGTGAAGTCATAACTTGAAGAGTCATACCGAGAATTGAAATGGTGTCATGCCGAAGAAGCTATGAAGAGTCATGTCGAGAATTGAAAGCGATGGCGAAGACTAAATATGAGTGGATATGAGAATGTGATACCGAGAAACTTGTGTAACAAGGTAAGATCCGGAAAAGGCAATATCTCTAAATCAAGTGCAGGGGAAGAATATTCGATAAGATTCTAGAAGTGTTGAAAAAGTCTTAATTACATCAAGATTTTAGGAGAAATTATGATTTGGGTTAATTTATGTGAGCGGTAAAATATTTTGGTTTCCCGCCTAAGCACACTTTGGAGAACCTATAAAATCATATCAGGGTTCTATGTAAGAGTGTGATGAAAAAAGTGAGACAAGATCTGATAATCTAGAGAGACCAGAAGAAGTATTTTTCCGATAAAGTTTCATTATCGTCTCAATTGAAATGAGAATTTAGAGTGGAGATTTGGAATGGGGAAGCAGTATTGGATATCACCGTATTGAATTTATCAAACTCAGGAAGACTCGGGTAGAAGATTCGGAGTGGAGAATTCAGAGTGGAGATTCGGAATGGTGAATCAGTATTGGCTATCACCGTATTGAATTTCTCAAACTGAGGAAAACTCAGGTTGAAGATTCAGACCGGAGAAGAAATCAGAGGGGAGAATTCGGAGTGGAGATTCAGAATGGGGAATCAGTACTGGCTATCACCATATTGAGTTTCTCAGACTGATGAAAATTCGGATTGAGGAATCAGAGTGAAGAAAATGTTTGGAGTGAAGAATAGGTTTGGGAAAATTCGGAGTGGAGATTCGGAATGGGAAGTTCGGACTATAATTGATATATATTAAGTCCAAGGAGTCGTTTCCTTTCTTCTAGGTAAGGAAGTGAGTATTTGTGCTGAACTGGCTTACACATGTGTATTTGAAAGGAAGTGTAGGTAACATAAGTTTTTACAAGAAAAGAGACATTGCCCTATTGTGCTAAGAGGGTGCACATGCACTGGAGTGATTGTTTCATAGTGCTTCACGAGGGTAAGGGTATATCCTACTCATTGTAATACAAGGACTGTTTTCTTAGTGGATTTTATGCTGCTGGATTGTTTCCAACTATACCAAGGACGTATCTATTCTTATTGAATAGTGAACCTTGTAAATTATTGTTTCCCATTGGATGTGTGCTTGTTTGTTTCTCAGCAGGTAAGTATATCTTTAACATGAGACAAATGTTGTTCTCTTTTTAAGGGAACATAAAAGAAGAAAAAGGGGTACCACTGATTCACCCCCCCCCCTCTCAGTGGTTCATTACTCCTACTGGGTCCTTTCAAGTGGTATCAGAGGGAGGTTACCTTTATTATCCTTGCTAATGGAGAATCTGAATTATGTGAACAGTAAAGGCATTCTGGTATTCGATGGGAAGAACTATCACATCATCAAGTAGAAAATGCTACTGTATCTCATTTCTATTAGTTATGAAGTTATTGAAGCTGCAAAAGTTGGGTTTCCCCCCATTGATGACAATGTTCCACTCGAACCTATTGACAAGAAGTTTCTTGAGAATGATGGAAGATCCAAGAATGCTATATTTTCTTCACTTTATGAAAGTGAATTCTTGAGAGTAAAAGGAGAGGACACAGCCAAAGGTATATGGTAAAAACTGAAAAACATATATGAAGGAAATACAAAAGTCAAGAAGGAAAAACTTCAAATCTGGAGATTGAAGTATGAAGACTTGAATATGGGAGAGCAGGAATATGTTTGGGATTTTTTCACTAGGGTAAATGATATTTTTATTACTATCAGATGTCTTAGTGAAGAGCTGAAAGACTCTACTGTGGGGGAAAAGATCTTGAGGATTCTTCTAGATAAATTCGATATGAAGGTAAATTCATTAGATGATAGAGACTTAGGGACTCTATCTCTTGATGATTTTCATAGCACACTCATTACTTACGAGATGAGAAGGAAAAATGCTATGAAGAAAAAGAAAATGGTTGAAATAGAATTATCTTTCAATTCTATGAAGAAGGAAAAGTCTAAGAAGATCTTGATTGAAGAAGATGGTGGTGACTCTGACTCTGAAAGAGAGGTATGTAAAGATCTTAACGATATTTTATCCTTGTTTTCAAAAAATGTTTAAAGATGCATAGGTAAATACAAGGGAAAACATCCCTTGAATGTTTTGAATGTGGAGGCAATTTCCACTTTGCAACTAACTGTCCTCGAATGGAGAATGAAGAAGATAGTGATGAAGAATAAAGAATGCCAAGAAAGTTATGGAAGAAGCAGGGTGGTAAAGGAATGTCAGGGAAAGAAAAGAAGTTCTTCAAATCCAAGAGAAAAAGCTTCATATCCATAAATGAAGAAGATGAAGAAGGTGATACTGAATCTGAAAAATCAATTGAGCATGGTTTTGAGAATACATTCATTACAACAGTGAATGATGAATATTTTGGAAGCAGCAGCTCAGAAGAAGAAGAAACTCAAGTTCAGATGAATCTGAATGAAGAATTGAATGAATGTTTAAGGAAGATCAGAAGGATGGAGAAGCTTAACAAAAAGTTGAAAGATGAATGTTTCTCAGCATCCAATCAAACCAATTATAAATAAGAACTTGATAAAGAGCATGATGATTTGAATAATTCTCTTGAAGATGAGAAAAATCAAAATGAGCACATGAGATTTGAGCTAAAGGAAAAAGAGGAAGAATTACAGCTCGTTCAAAAGAAGCTCTCTGAAGTTGAATCACAAAACATTTGTTTTCAGAACTCAACTACTGATGTTGGTGAATTCACTAAAAAATTACATTCTGAGAAAATTAAACAGAAGAATAAGGTGGTTGTTGTGAAGATGAAAGCTGAAAAAGTTACTTATGTGGCCAAGACCAATGTTACAAAGAACTCTGAAGTTTCAATGAAACCTAAGTCTTACACTAGTAAAAAACAAGAAAAATTAGAGAAGGTAGAATTTCAGTAGAGCAATCATTCTAACAAAAGAATGGTTGGCGGGGCTGATGAAAGACCAACAAAGAAGTATCAGAACAAGAGCTTTAGAGGAAGGTACTCTATCTATGGGTACTGTTGGTATTGTGGTGGATTCGGGCATAAAACAAATATGTGTTCATTCAATCAACATTATTTCCATCACCCCATGTGTTATGAAAGGCAGAGTTTGAGGGGGAGTCAATCTCCTCAATGGAAGAATCGTGTGAAGGTTTCATTGAAGAAAGTTGAGAAGAATGAAGTCAAGACAAAAAATATGTTCCAGCCTCTAGAGACCATTTGTGAGAGGTGTGAACAACCTGGAAACCTTGAAAAATAATGTATTATGCTGTTACTATCTCAACAAAGAGTTTTTAATATTCATAATCCAAAGGTAAAGAAAGAAGTGAAAGAAGAATAATCTCGTGTTTTTGAAACTGATCTCAATGTTACAAAGGAAGAACGACCATGGATACTTGATAGTTGGTGTTCTTCCCATATGACAGGAGACTTGATGTTTCTAAACAATATGAATAAGTTTAAAGAAGGCATAGTGACATTTGGCAACGATGAATCTTTAAAAATCAAAGGTTTTGGATCAGCCATCATTGGAAAAAAAATTAAATTCCATGAAAACTCTGTATGTTGATGGGTTGAAGCACAACATGCTGAGTGTATCAAAATTGTGTGATGAGGGTAAAAAATTTATCTTCAAGAAAGATGGATTTATTGTGAAAATTGAAGAAGATGGGAATATTGTTACAAGAGGGAAACGAACCAAAGGAAATCTATTTCAAGTTGGAAATTCACAAAACTATTTTCACATGAGCATAGTGGAAGAAAATCAGTTGTGGCACAGAATACATGGACACATGTGTCAGAGAAATATGAGAAAGTTATCTCAAAGGGACAATGCTCGAGATATTACAGATTTTCCAAGAAGAATATATTGGTGTTTCACTACCTGTCAGAAAGGAAAGATTACAAGTGTTGTGCATAAGAAGGTTGACATCTATTCTAAACAACCCCTTGAACTAATACATTCTGATATATGTGGGCTGATTAGAAAACAATAAACAAATGAAGAAAAGTACTTCAAAACATTCATTGATGATTTTACTCGCATTACATGTGTTATGTTTATGAACCACAAGTCAGATGCCCTAAAAATGTTTAAAAGTTTCAGAAGAAAAGCTGAGAAAGAATGTGAGTACTCTGTGAAGAAGTTGAGAACTGATAATGGTGGTGAGTATAGAAGTGAATAATTTGAAAACTATCTTGAGAAGCATGGGATTCAGCACGAATATATTTCTCCATATACAACTCAACAAAATGGGGTTGCTGAAAGAAAAAATAGAAGCTTGGTGGGAATGGGAATAACCATGTTGCTTGAACATGTCCTTACTCATTACTTTTAGAGGCAAGCAACAAGTACATCTATTTATATTCAAAATTGATGCTTCTATAGGCCTCAATCAAACAAGACTTCATATGAACTTTTCTATGTCATTACCCCAAGTATGAAGCATGTGAATGTTTTTGGGACCCCATGCATTTTAAATAAGAAAGGTGGAAGCCGTGAAAAATTCAAGCAGAAAGGATAAGACATAATTTTCTTGGTTATGCATCAGAAAAAAGAGGTTATAATTGCTTTAACAAAGAAACAGGGAGAATTGTGGATGCAGTTGATGTAAAATTCATTGAAACTTTGGTAAAAGATAAGCATGTCCAGACAGACAAGGAAGATGAGGAAGATGAAGTTAATGATTATGATAAGGATGCAATTAATTGTAATCCTAATCATGATGAAGAATCTGATTCAGCCATATGACGTGATGAGGAAGGCACACGAAAAAATTATCTAAGGCTGATGAAACAAGTGCAAGCTCAGAATATTATTGGTGATCAACGTCACATGGTTCAAACAAGAAGAAAAAGTAATTCTATATCACATACTTCTTTGTATTCCAATGTAGAACCAAATGATGTTAAATAAACATTGAGCATCCGAAATGGGTTCAAGCCATGAATGAAGAATTGGATCAGATTGAAAAGAATGACACATGGTAACTCATAACCAAGCCTGAATGTAAGAACATTATTTTCAAAAAATGGGTCTTCCGGAACCAGTTGAATGAAGAAGTTGAAGTTATTAGAAATAAAGCAATATTGGTTTGCAAAGGCTACTCTCAGATTGAAGGAATTAAATTTGAAGAAAATTTTTCTCCTATAGCCAGATTAGAAACTATTCGAATCTCTCTTGCTATTTCTATACAACGAGGCTACAAAATCATTCAAATTGATGTTAAATCCCCATTTCTTAATTGTGATCTTAAGGAAGAAGTTTATATTGAGCAACCATGTTGATTTGTTTTTGGGAAGAATGAATGTTATGTGTGTAGGTTGAAGAAATCCTTGTATGGGATAAAGCAAGCTCCAAGAGAATGGTATTCCAAACTGGATACTTGTTTAAAGGAGATGAACTTCAATAAAGGAAGAGTTGACATCAATCTATAAATCAAGGAAAGCGATGATCTTTCTTTTATTGTGATTGTCTATGTTGACGACATTATTTTTGCTGGGAATGATGAAAGAAGCTGTGAATGGTTTTCTGAAGAAATGAAGAATGTATTTGAGATGTCCATGTCGGGTGAAATAAGATACTTCCTTGGGTGACAAATTTTTCAACCAAAAGAATTAATTTTTCTCTCCCATGAAAAGTATGCTAAGGAACTTCTAAAGAATATTGGGATGGAAAACTCAAAACATGTATCAGCTCATATCTCTGTGGGAACGAAGCTAAGCAAAGATGATGAAGGAAAATAAGTTGATGAGAAATAATTTCCAAAGATGATTGGAAGTTTATTATACTTGACTATATCAAGACCAGATATTGTTTTTGTTATTCCTTTATGTGGAAGATTCATGATTTCTCCAAAAGAATCGCATCTTATTATTGGATAAAGAATTCTCAGATACATAAAACGCACAGCATGATTTGGAATCAAATATAGTGGTTCAAATAAAATTTATTTGTTTGCATATTTTGATGCAGATTGGACAGGAAATGTTGATGATAGAAGATCCACATCTGGTGGAGTGTTCATTATGGGAATCATTTGTCTTGGCGTGAACTCGAAGAAGTAGAGTTTTGTGATACTCAGTACAGCTGAAGTTGAATATGTTGCTGCAACCATGGCTTCTAATCAACTAATCTAGATGAAAACACAGTTGGAATATTTGTTAGTTAAAGTGAAGTTTCCCTTTTCATGGGCTGTGATAATCAAAGCAAGATTAATCTTACCAAAAATCCAGTCCAACTTTCTCAATCGAAGTATATTGACATCAAATATCATTTCATCAAAGAGGATGTGGAAAAGAATGAACTAAAACATGAATATGTTTTATCTACTGAACAAGATTCTGATATTTTCATGAAACCCTTGTCGAAGGATTCATTATCAAGATTAAGGTTTAACATGGGTGTCCAACCTCTTTCTCTTCAAGGCTAAGATATGTTGCTCCTTCCGCTCTCTCTTCTTACCTTTGTATTGATTTGTCAAGGGGGAGAAGTTGTTTGTATCATAAATCTATTGTTCAAAGAGAGAGTTGTGGGTAAGCTGTGAACTCATCATTATTCGTGTATGTGAACTATTCTAACTGTTTTTTGGTGTGATTTTAGGAAAGAACTTGAACTTTTTTATAAGTTGTATGAAGCTGAAGATGTATGAAGTTGAAGATGTCATTTTCACTACCTATGGACAGCATGGTTTTGCTGTCAATGATTCTTGTTTCCTACAATGAGTTTTCTCACATATGCTTAGAATTATTGATAAGTAATCCATTGCTTAAGGTTACAAAGTTTGGTGATTTATGATAACTTGGTTGACAAAAAAATCCAAAGGGGGATATTGTTAGGACCAAGATGAAGGAAGAGATGGTTTTCATGAATTGTCTTTTGTTGATCTTGTGGAAGTTTTCATAAAGTAAAGACAACTTGAATTTCTAAGAATTCAGAAGCTGGAAGCATGATGATTCGGAACCGAGAATATTGATCATTCGAAACCTAGTGTTCGAAGAATTCAGAGTCTGGAATTCGCAGTCTAGAATTTGGAGTCTGGAACTCGTAGTCAGAAATTCGGAGTCTGGAAATTGAGAAGTTCAGAATCGGTAAATTTCAAATTCTCAAAAAGATGGCTAAGAGGAGATGCGAAGGCATTTATTGTGATGATGCTTTGCTGTTTTGTAAATCTCATTTGATATTATGTTAAAGTACTCATAATTAAATCAAATGTTGGGTGGTGAAGTCATATCGAGATTTGGAGGAGTCATTTCGAGAATTCAAAAATATTCAGTATCAATGATTGAAGAAATCATATCGAGAACCAAGAGCCATTCCGAGAATCTGGGAGAGCCGTTCTGAGAACCAGATGTTTGTAGTGAGAAGTTTGGAGTCGACTTCCTGAGTAAGAAGTTCATAGTAGGATGTTTGGAGTTAACTTTCTAAAGAAGAAGTTCATAGCGAAAATTTCGGAGTCAACTTGCTGAAGAAGAAGTTCATAGCGAGATGTTCGGAGTCGACTTCCTGAAGAAGAGGTTCATAGCGAGATGTTCGGAGTCGACTTATTGAACCTGAAGTTCATAGCCAGAAGTGCGGAGTCATGCCGAGAATTGGTGAAGTCGTAACCTGAAGAGTCATACCGAGAATTGAAATGGTGTCATGTCGAAGAAGCAATGATGAGTCATGTATAGAATTGAAATTGATGTTGAATACTCAATATGAGTGGATACGTGAATGTGATACCGAGAAACTTGTGTAACACAGTCGCATCCATAGAAGGACAATGTTCTAAATCAAGTGAAGGGGAAGAAGATTCTAGAAGATTCTAGAAGTGTTGACAAAGTCTTAATTACTCTGAGATTTCAGGAGAAATTAAGATTTGGGTGAATTTAAATCAGCAGGAAAATATTTTGGTTTCCCGCCTAATCACACTTTGGATAACCTATAAAAGCATATCAGGGTTCTAAGTAAGGGTGTGATGAAAAAATAGAGAGATAATCTCTGATAATCTAGAGAGAGAAGAAGAATTTTTTGGCCGACAACGATTCATTGCAGTCTCAATTGGAACGAGATTTTGGAGTGGTGATTCAGAATGGGGAATTAGTATTGGCTATCACCATATTGAATTTCTATAAATAATGAATACTCGGGTTGAAGATTCTGAGTGGATAAGAATTCGGATCGGAGAATTTGGAGTGAAGATTTGGAGTAGGGAATTAGTATTGGCTATCACCGTATTGAATTTATAAAACTTAGGAAGACTCGGGTTGAAGATTTGGAGTGGAGAAGAATTTGGAGTGAATAATTCAGAGTAGAGATTCAGAATGGGGAATTAGTACTGGATATCACCATATTGACTTTCTAAAACTGATGAAAATTCAGATTGAATAATTACAGTGAAGAAGAATGTTTAGAGTGAAGAATCGGTTTGGGAAAATTCAGAGTGGAGATTCAGAATGGGAAGTTCGGACTGTAATTTATATATCTTAAGTCCATGGAGTCCTTGCCTTTCTTCAGGGTAAGGAAGTGACGATCTGTTCGAAACATGCTTACACATGTGAATTTGAATGGATGTGCAGGTAACTTAAGTTGTTACAAGAAAAGAGACATTTCCCTATTGTGCTAAGAGGGTGCACACGCACTGGAGTGATTGTTTCACAGTGTTTCATGAGTGTAAGGGTATATCCTACTCATTGTAATCCAAGGATTATTTTCTTAGTGGATTGTTTGGTGATGGATTGTTTCCAACCATACCAAGGACGTAGCTATTCTTATTGAATAGTGAACCTTGTATTTTGATGTGTCCCTTTATATGTGTGCTTGTTTGTTTCTCAACAGGGAAGTATATCTTTAACAGGAGACAAAGGTTGTTCTATTTTTAAGGGAACTTAAATGAAGAAAAAGGGGTACCAATGATTCACCCACCCCCCCTCAGTGGTTCATTACTCCAACTGGGTCCTTTCATATATTACATTCCTTGTTTATTTTGGTATATTTCAAAAAAATATCATTATGTATTGTTCTCTAATATATGTTATCCTAAATCTAGTTTCCCATGTTTTTTTCTATACTTCTTATGATACCAACTATTAATACCCTAACATCGTATCCTAGAGTCAGTTACTATATATTACATTGTTACATGATATAAGTAATCACATCCAAAATTACCAAATAGTTTATAAGTATTGGTAAACTAGATACACATTAGAAATTCAAATTAGATTTTAAAAAAATTAAAAAAAATTTCATTGAGAACACCATTATTATCCTTTTAGTACCTCAACATACTGATTGTAAAATACATATATGCATACTGTGAAAAATAAAACACAAGAATTTGGTGAGCTCAAATTTTAAATAAGGGTTAATTATAGCAGAAGATATCATGAGTCAAAAAGCATTATCAACATGGTATGGTAAATAACAGAACATACAAGTCATTTAAATAACCTCACTATCTATATAATATAATAAATAATAAGTATAGAAAGCTAAATAATTGGAAAAACGATTCATTTCATAAATTACTATGAATGAAATTAAACTAGAGACAATGTCATAGATAAAATATCATAGATATTAATCACTAAAATCTTAATGAAGTAAATACTTAATGTTTCGAAGACATGATCTCAGGCATCATGGTACCTCTATAATCATATAGATTCACATGTTGGTTTAAAACTACTAGTTTTTAACCAATTAGTTTTCAATAACTCCATATCTACTTTTAAGACCATTCCCAATACAGGTTAAAACTATTGGGTACAAACATACTTGGTTTTCCAAACAACACCAATATTGTCAACACTATTTACAAGACACATTAAAACTACTTGATAAAAACCGATTAGGTTTGGCTAATATATTTTTTTCATGAGGCCTTCCAATACATTGAAGGAATTCAGTGGTACTTGTACATCACATAAAAATGAAAATGTATTACTCATATGAAATATTGAAACATAATAAACAATAAATTTTTTATTGAAAACTAACATACAAATTGTAAATATTTACCCTAATTAAATGAACATAATCATAAATAATCTAGATAAATATGGTTAATGGTATCAAAACAATATATCCAGAATCGAACTGATCCTAAAACATTAAAACAAAAAATAATAATAAAATAAATATAGTTAATCCCAAATGGACCATAAGTAAATTAAATATTCTATGTCATTGATAAAAATATCATTAAAAACAATTTTGAGAAAAAAAATTTCAGTTTTAAAATCAATTTTTAGTACTAAAAGTTCAAAAAACATTTTGAAAAAACCATTTAATAAATATAAACTTTGAAAACATATAAAATAATATTTAAAACATTATATGGTCATGTAAATAAGATATTCCATAAATTCCATACATATTAAATAAGTATTTCCTTTCACATTTTCAATAAAATCCAAAAAGTAATTAATTTGAAAATCAAATGATGATTATTTTCAAAAACGTAAAAAAATAGGTAAAAAGTCATTTAAAAATCATTTTAAATTGGTTAAAAGACATTTTGAAACCCTTTTTAGAATTTTTTGGATGAAAATAAATTTTTGACCAAAAAGAGCAATAATGTTGGATTTTATTACCAAAAATATCAGTCATTTTATGTACAAAATAGGGGTAGAATTATAATATGACCTTGAAATTTTCATTAATAAAAAATATAATAAAAAAATATAATGATTTTAACAAATAAATTTTAAATAATTCCCCTATGGTATAATTAAAGAAACAATCCCAAATAATGATGACATAGTGAAATAAAATCATACCGCTTCAATAACTTCTAAATCATAAACACCATAAATATAATAATCCCCAAAGAAAACATTTAATACCATGAATCCAATTTTTTTTAATGATATTATATATCAAACAATAATTATATAGACCACACAAAATTAATTAGTGGTTAATAAGCCATATATATCATAGATGTAAAAGTCAGATAAGAAACCCTTACAACTTTGTAATCAGCCAAATCATATACCCCTTGAAATAATAAAATTTAAATAAACATAAAATACCAGGAGAATAAATAAATTACTAATATTAAATGTCAATGTATTGATATATATACACCTCAAAAAATAATATAGGCACCTAAAATCAAAATATACCGCAATGAATGAAAATTGAGATAAAGTCTCTTACAAAGATCAAATAATACAAGTAAAAATTAGCTAAATGAATAAATTTGTCATATCAATTTTAAATAAGAATATAAATTTTTTAAATAAAACATAATTTAATAAAAAATATTTTCCCACATATTCTTATAATGATATAATCAATGAAGTAAAAGTTGAACCTAATGAATGCAAATAGAGTTAAAAAATCCTTTACATCTTGTTTGACTTCATTAAAAATTGTTAAAAAATGATATATAATTGTTTTACAATTGTTATTAATTTATTATATAACCTTATTTATATTTATATCATCTTATGTGGTCCTATTATAACATCTTACCTCAAATTCAATAGTAAAATTTCATTATTTTTACTGATTCATGTGTTAATTTCACTGTTTTCTTAGGAATGTTTTGTCTTGAAAGTCCTTGTTCTCTTGAATATAATATAGATAAATATTATAATTAATTATATTAATTTGGTTATTATAATTTATAATCACTATATAAAATTTAATAACCATTATATAGGTTTTAAAACATACAATAAATCACATTCTATTGTAGATATGGTAAGTCATACGTATGCAAGAGGGATGATATAATTTCTAAAGGGATGAATAGGTAAGGATGTGAAAGGTATATTAATCTTCTATAGTTAATATCATATCATTATTATCATATATATTCATTATTCCCATCATTGTAAGCATAAAATTAAATTGGAAATGAAAAATGAATTACTCCGTTATGTGGAGACAGTAAGGCATACCTATAAAAAAGCGATGTTTTAAACTTTAATAGGATTGAAATGAGAAATAGAATAGATATTCCATTAATATTATAACTTCTCTGTACATTTATTACAATATATTTATTATTTTATAATTTGAACAACAAATTAATATGAATTTCAAGAAAAAAATGAAAGAGTATGTAAAGATGATGACCTTATCTTAAAGATTTCTCCTTTAGATGTACTCATAATGACACAAGTGTTGGCCTTTTTTTAATACCAGGAAAACTAGAACATTGTAAGGATTTTGGGATGATAAATGGTCAGGTTTTTTTGAGATAGATGGTGTAGAGATCTGATTATGGAATGTGTTGTATTTACAGTTGAGTGGGTGGTTTTGAGTGAATAAATAATGATTATTTTGTATTTAAATTTAACCAAATTTTGGGGGTGTAACACCCCATAAATATACAGTATGTATCTATCTTAATAATACAATAGTGTGTGATGTACGCAACACTAAGTTCAAGCACACTATTACCTATCAAACTGGCCATTTTAAAAGCAGTTGTGAATAGTAATACCCACTTTTTGAAATTTGATAATTTGTTTTCAAATTTGAATTCATATTAGCATTATTAATATTAAAATTAGATTAGGGTAAATTTTTTGTATTTTTATTATAACTATTATATTTTTATAAATAGTGAAAATTTCTAAATTTTAATTAAAAATAACTTTTTAATCAAAATAATTTATAGTGTCAAATTGTAAATTTGAGTAGTTTTAAAGTATAATTAGATTATATTTTTATCATTTAATAAACTATAGGTCATTGGATCTAATTTCAAATTCCAATTGTACATAAACTAATGTTGATATTTTTATAGTTATTATTTCTTAAAACCCCTCTTTTTGTTTTTGACAATGGGAATTAATTTAAAATTACTTTTTTCAACATCAATTTTCAGAATATGAAAAAATTTATTCCATATTTGGAATCAGAAGATCCAAATTGTGTAAATAGGTAACTTTTATTTTTAAACAATATAAATTGTAACTTCAGTAAATATTTTATTTTCCATGGTTAAGGGTAAATCCAGTAAATAAAGGTAACAAATAATATTATAATAATATAAAATTACACTAAAACGTGTCCTAACCCTATTGGATGGTACATGTACGACCACGGTAATACTTTGATCGATTTATTGACCCTATGGAGCCACATATAAGTGAAAATAAAACTTTTTAAAAATTAAATTAAAGCTATGGAAAATGTAACATAAACATATATCCTTTAGTAAAACAATTTCTATATGTGTTTATATAAGTTATATTTTAGACCATAAATATTCATTATAAATATAAATAAATTTTGTATTTCATGTTATTTTATTTATAAATTTTATAAATAAAATAAATATAACTAATTATGACATAATAATGATGTAGTATTTTCCTATTTAATGATATAATAAAATAAATGATATTATAAATTTTAAGATAAATATAATTCCAATGTTTTGATGTCATCCATGAATTTTCTAGGTAAATATGAAATGTGAGGGTTGATTAATTAATTTTTTTTCAATGTAGTAATTATTTTATGACTTTCAAAAAAAAATACAAAACAGTGTCAAAATTGAAATAAATGTCTTTTTAAAACAAATACTATTTTATTAAATTATATAATAGTTATAAAAGTATAAGGTTAGGATAAAAGACTTATAAAATAATATATATGTCATTAATGACCAAATGAGGTTCTCATGGCATTTTATAGTATGTTTATTAACCATGATTTATAATAATATCAGAATACATGGTAAAGTTAAACTATTTAACTATGACTTAAATCTAATAGATAAGGTAAATATGGTAACCAAAACTTGTCTTAAACCTGTTGTTTGATATTTTTTAGACCCATAACCAAATTATACAATAAATAAATCCATTTTAATTAATTAAAATCTGAAAATGATTTTTAAAAAAAATAATATTTCAGGCTTTTCCTAAAGTGACCCTCATCTCTCTTATATAAGGTTACTTCCCATTATCTTGATTTCAAACCTCCAAAGTAATTTAGCATATCCAAACCCTACTCAAATCTCCTTCCAACTACCTTAAATTATACCTAGAGTACATAAAATGATGATAAATCCAACCTATAGAGCCCTTTCGTTCAAATAAAAAGGAATAACCCGAGGAAAGGAAATTACTTCATCACCTCTTTCTAAGTTCTTTTCTTCTTCCACTTACTCTTTATTTTTTATTTCCTTTGCAAAATAATAACTTTAGTACCTTCTATATACTAAGATGTTTTTATAAATATGGTACAACCATATTAATTTTTTTGAAAATATTCTTCATTCTTCTAAAACCTATTTACGGCAGGTGTGGCTATTTTCCACCGTTATAACACATTCGAAGCTTCCCTTAAAATATTATAATAATATTTTCAAAATAAATTTTCTTAACTTTTAAATTATTTCAAAATGGGAAGAGATATTTCACTAAAATAGTTTTTGGATTGATTTCATCTCTGTCGACAACATTCATTGGATTTTACATTTGGTTGATGTTGATTTATTATAATACAATCTTCCATATTTTATTAAATATTTTATGATATTTTTGACTGTGGATGTGATATTTTTATACCATTCATGGTTTATGGTTAATGTATTAGCATTTCATATTCTAGTTTTAATAAAAATGTATATATTATGTTTCAACCATTTAATATGAAGTATGCATTGGATTTAGTAAGTGACGGGTGGGGCCCGTTGTAGTCCTTCGATGCATCAGTAGGTCTCATGAGACAAACTATTTTCTTAGCACAAGGCCTTGAAAAAATATTATATGTAGTATTGGAATGAGGACATGACTATGGGGTTATGATGTCTGACATTATCCATTCCATCATTATGGAATTATCTATTTATATTACATGTGATTATTCGACTAGTAGAATATCCATGTGAATAAGTAAATGGAATTATTTGATTTATATTTTCCATATTATATTGAAGTTTATGTTTAAATGTGTTGTTTTTTAGACTTATAAATTGCCATTAGTGTTTTGCTTATTTAAGAAATATTAAGCTATATTGTTATCCTTACTGAGCATCTGAGCTCACCCCTTTTCTATGTTTTAGTTTTCTTATGATGCTATAAACTATATTATGACTAACTTTAATGGATAAGCTACAAGATATGAGTGTGTTCAAAGGAGACACAATTTTTTTTTTCATTTAATAATGTAATGTATAACTAATTAATGTATCTATTAATTCCAAGGCCACTAAATGGATGGGTATTTTGGGATTTGATCCCTTGTGACCATGAAAATTTATGTAATGATGTATAGAATCTTGTTAACTATGGTTGAGGAGTTACAGTTGGTATTAGAATTTTTTTTATTAAAATCCTTGGAAACTATATTTAGAACAACTATGATTAGATAAAATACCCTAAGATATACTATGAGGATTATTTTAGAAGATCATCCAATAATTTTGGAAATATAGAGATTTTGTTAATTTTCCATTAAATACATCCCTGTCTGGATACGAGCAGGTAAAGTCAGCTATAGCACAGAAGTATCTAAGGGTAAAACATGAAATCGCAACATTTAGCAAGGCTTAAATAAAAACTAGTGCACAACAACAGTCCTTTCTTCACTCTTGGTTATGACACTCTAGGAGGGATATGATTATGATAATTCACATTTTTTTACAAACCATTATGAAGGATTTATGGGTAAATACTTCCTCAATGCAATATTTTTTATGATTATGGATTATATTCATAATCTGGTCAATTTATGTTTGGTATTTTACTAGTTTTTAATTATCTATTATGATTCCTAAACTAATCTACTGTATGCCATTTTTTAGAAAAGGAGCCCAGTGAAATGAATGGAAACTGTATCAACAAACGTAATCCATGTAGGGATTTACCTCTTACTAATGATAATTATAGTTGAGCTGGTGATGCAACTAGAGATTAAAAACTTATAACCGTTCTAGGATAACTAACTCTGCTGAAGAATAAAAATCATACCCATATAGAGCACCCTAATCCACAATGTAGGGGATCAATGTTACACCACATCACGAGGTAATAACCACCAAAATTCAATGGGACTAAAAATCTATTTGTATCTAAACACTGTATAAGAATATAAAAAAATATATTTCATGCTTTAGGGAATAACGAAAGAGAAAACGTTTTCATGGCAGTTTATCGGCTCACTAGAGATGTAGATCAATGGTGGTCATTAATTCAAAACACAAAGGAGGATGAAGAAGTATCAAATATGTAATAGATAGAGATTATAAATATTTTAATTGAAAAATATATTCCTCATGAACATTGATCGGATATGGAAAGGAAATTACTAAGTGCAACATAAATGGAGGATGATAATGTTGCAGAGTAAGAGTCTAAATTTAAAATATTAGAAAGGCTTGCTGAAGATTATATACTTAACCCATGGAGTAAGATTTATCGATTATTTGATTTCTTAAAACCATTTCTCCCTAGAGCATTAGTCTCACAATCCTTCTCATCATACGAAGATATAGCCTCATGTCCTATGAAGATAGAAAAATAATTCTCTATGTATTACGACTTTAATGAAAAGAAAGAGAAGAAGAGATATTCTAAACACTCTGGAAATGGATATAAGGGGAAGAATGAAAAGGTTGAATTTCTATTCTGCAGCAAATGTGGGAAGAAACACCCTGGTACGTGCCTGAATGGAATCTGAGTCTATTACAAGTGTGGAATGAAAGGACACCATGCTCATGATTGCAATAGGATGGAAGAAGTTTTCAATGTTGAATGCTACAATTGTAATGAAATGGGGAATTATTCAAATGAATTTCTAAATCGTCAAGGAATCATACCTCAGAAATTTCCAGGGGAGCAAGGCCAAGATTATGCGATCACAACTACATAGGTTGAATTTCCTAATGATGTGGTGGAATGTAAAATAATAATTTAATAAAATTTATTCAGTACTTTATTTGATTCTGGATCATTGCATCCATCCTTATCTTCCCATTTTTACAATAAAATTGGATATTTTCAATTTTATTTAATAAGGGAGTTATTAGTCAAAACTCTTAAGGTAAGTATCAATGCAACAATGTTTTGTGAATCAGTTACCATTATGGCATATAAACGTTCTTTATCTACTAATCTCATCAACATTCCCATCATTTAATTTTATATAATACTCGGTATGGATTAGCTTTCGGACCATTATGAAAAAAATTATTGTATGAAGAAGAAGGTTAAATTTTTTGGTGATGATAAATAATTCCTTATCGTTAGATCAGAAATATCACCATATGATTCTCTTCAAGATCCACCCCTAGTAGCTCTACTAAATTCTATTTCTGGGGAGGAAGAGAGTCAAATAACAATGGGTGAGGAAAGTAATGTTCATATAGATGATGTACCTATTGTGAAAGAATATGCTTATGTGTTTCCAAAGTTACCCGGACATCTTACAGAATGAGAAATTGTGTTTTACATTAACATAATTACTATTTCAAGGCCCACATTGAAGACCCCATATACAGTGGCCACTTTGGGAATAGTGGAACAAAATAAACGACTAGAGGAATTGAGTAATAAGGGATTTATTTTCTCTAGTTTTTCTCCCTGGGGAACCCTTATTCTTTTTTGATGAAAAAATATAGATCTATGCGGTTGTGGATTGACTGTAAAGATATCAATTCTATAACAATAAATAAAATGTATCCCTTACCTCTCATTGATGATTTATTCGATCAACTTTAAGGAGCTCAATATTTCTCAAAGAATGACCTTTGATCTGGATATCATCAATTTTTCATGAAGAATGAGGACATTCTGAAGACAACATATCATCCCAGGTATGGGCATTACGTGCTTGTTGTAATTCCTTTTGGAATGAATAATACACCCTCTATTTTTTGGATATAATGAATAATGTTTTCAAGGAATAGCTTGATGACTTTTGTAGTGGTATTTATTGATTATATTTTGGTATATTATAAACGCTACGAAGATCATGAAAATCACTTTAACACTATTATGAAAAGTCATAGAAGAAATGAATTATATGGGATGTTTTCTTGTGTGAAATCTGGATTTAGAATATTTCCTTTGATGTCCATATTTTCTCTAATGATGGAATCTATATTGATCCTTCTATAACAAGAGAAATACAAGGATTTCTTCAACCGATGAGTATAACTGAGGTACACCATTTTATTGTTTTAACATGTTATTATTGATGTTTCATCCATAATTTTTCATGATTGGATAACCCATTAACCATTCTCACATGTAAATGAGTTAAATTTGATTGGACAAAATTTTGTTAATAATGTTTTGAATAATTGAAGAAATTATTATTCAATGCTTCTATATTTAATCTATCATCTGGGAATGATAGGTTTGTTATTTATATTTATTCTTCATAGAAAGGACATGGTTGTGTCCTTATGCATATTGATAGAGTTATTTCATGTGCATCACAGAAGCTAAACATTCATGAGAAAAAACTATCTTACTCATGATCTTGAGATAGAAGGTGTAATATTTACATTGAGGATATAGAGACACTATCTCTATAGTGAAAAATGTGACATATGTACCGATAAATATACCTTGAAGTATATTTTCTTATAGAAAGAACTCAACATAAGGAAAAGATGATGGCTTGATCTACTCCTGGATATTGATTTCACTATACACTACCACCAGCGGAATGAAAATAAGTTTTCATATGCTTTGAAAAGAAAGGATCATGGTGTTTTGAAAAAGATGATAGTTGAAAGAGATCCTATGTTCATGGATCTTTTAAATATGTATACGGGAATAATCATGGAAGGTGAAACATCAATACGTTTTCAAATGGTTACCAAACCATCTTTACTATAAAGGAAAAAAAGTTCTCAGACTGATGATGAAGAGTTACAAAAGAAAAGTAAAGCTATGAATGATGAGAGATTTATTGAAATCATATATGGAGATGGAATTTTGAAATTTGGGAGGAGTCTTTGGGTTTTTGATATACCTAATCTAAAAAGGAAATTGTCAAATGGTGCTCAAAGCTCCAATCTTTCTATACACCCTGGAATCACTAAGATGTATAGAGAGTTGAAGGAACATTATTGGTAGGAAAATATGAAGAGTGAGATTGCTGATAATGTGTCAAGATGTATAGTTTTTTAATAGGTTAAGGATAGAAGGAAATATCCTACAAGAGTTATGTAGCCACATCCCAGACCTGAGAAGAAATCGGTTTATATTACGATTGACATTGTAAATGGGCCTCCAAAGACTCTTATAAGGAATGATGCAATATGGTTCATTGTTGATCTTCTTACCAAGTTAGAACATTTTCATTCTATAATAGAATATTTACTACTTGAATGTTTTTCAAGAATATATATTAATAATGTTTTAAGACATCATGGTGTACCCCTCCTGATTGTTTCTGATCATGATCCCCATTTTACATCAAAATTCTAGAAAAGTAATTAGAAATCCCCAGAGATTGAACTTCATTTAAGCACTTACAACCACTCTAAAAGTGATGGACTATTATAATGGACTATTAAAACCCTAAAAGACATGTTGATATCTTTCTCACTTGAATTTAAAGGTATAAAGGATCAATATTTACCTCTAGTAGAATTTTTCTATAAGAATAGCATCCATTCAAGTATTTAGATGGAAACATAGGAAGCGTTATATGGAAAGAGATGTCGCCCACCAACTTTTTGGAATAATGTTGGTGGAATAAAACTTATAGGCCCATAAATTGTTGAGGAAACAATTGAAAAGGTTAATATTATTCAAGGCCACATCAAAGCAGCTCCAAATAGGAAAAAGATCTATGTCGATAACTGAATGAAATATTTGTAATTTCAAGTCAGCGATCATGTTTCTTGAAGGTATGTCCATGGAAGGGCATTATATAATTTGGTAAGAATGGTAAATTGATTCCCAGGTACCTCGAAAATTTTGAAATTCTATAACAAATTTGATTTGTAGCTTATCGTTTGACAATGCATCCATGTATCTTTGATGTTCATGAGGTGTTCCACATATCACTGTGGAGAAAATACATTCTTGACCCAATGTATTCACTCACCTATTAAAAATATAACTGTAATATGATCTTTCATATTGTGTAGAGCCTATTAGAATTCCTGATACCAGAGAACAAGTGTTGATAAACTGAACGATCTGTCTGGTAAAAGTTCTTTGGAGAAACCATAAAATGGAAAAGGAATCATGGGAACCTAAGGAACATGTGATAAAGAACCCCCTGAATCTTCTTATGTAGTAGTATTCTAGAAATTTTAAGGACAAATTTATCTGATGTAGGGAAGAATTTAACCCCACAATCTTCAACGGTATGTTTCTATTTGAATAATATAATTGTGTGCGATGAACGCAACACCGAGTTCAAGCACACCGCGACCTATCAAACTTGCCATTTTAAAAGAAGTTTTGAATAGTTATACACACTTTTTGAAATTATATAATTTTTTTTTCAAATTGGACATCATTTCTGGATTCATAATTTCAAAACTAGGTTATTGTAAAAAAAAATTTATTTTTATGATAACATTCATATTTTGTTAAATAGTGAAAAATACTAAATTTTAATTCAAAAAAAACTTTTTTAATCAAAATAATTTATAGTGTTAAATTATATATATTAGTAGTTTTAAAGTATCATAAGATTATATTTCTATAATTTAATATAATGAAGGTCATTGGATGTAAATTCACATTTAAATTAAACCGAAAGATATGTCGGTCTTTTGATATATTTTACTTCCTAAAAACCCGCTTTTTGGTTTTGACTACGAAAATTAATTTTAAATTAATTTCTAAAACATCTGTGTTTTGAATTTGGAAAAATATATTCCATATTTTAGATCAAAATATCAAAAAAAATTAAATAGGTATCTTTTATTTTTAGATAATATGATTTATAATTTCAGTAAATATTTTCTTCACTGTGGTTAAAAGTTAAATCCAATAAATAATGGTAAAGAATAATATTTTAATAATATTAAATTACCTTAATAGGTGTCCTATACCTATTTTATGATACATTTTTGACATTTTTCATCCTTGGGTCGATTTTTGGACCCCATGTAGTGACTTGTAAGTGAAAATGACACTTTATAAAAAGTAATTTATAGTTAATGAAAATGTAACATAAACATATATCTTTTAGTATAAAAAATTATAATGGTTTATATCAGTGATACATTAGACTATAAATATTTATCATAAATCTAAAAATATTTCCTACATCATGGTATTTTATTTGTTATATAAATATATTTTACTGTGACACAATAATGATGAGGTATTTTTTATTAATGAAAGAATGAGATAAATGATATTAAAAATATTAAAATAAATATATTTAGAATGTTTTTATTCCATAAACTAATTTTATAGGTAAAAATAAAAATTTAGGGTTTATTAAATTTTTTTTGATGTTATCATGTTTTTATGGCTTTCACAGAAACCAAATACAATATTGTATCAAAATCGACATAAATGATTTTTCAATACAAGTAAAGTTTTATTAAATTATATAATAATCCTAAAAATATAATGTTCATCCAAAAGATGTATATAATTATAGATATGTAATTAATTAACCACTTGTGGTTCTATTGGAATTTTACTGTATGTTTATTAACCAGGATTTATAATCATATAGGAAGACATGGTAAATGTTAAATTATTTAAATAAGTGTTAAATCTAAAATATAAGGATAATATAGTGACCTAAACTTGCCTAAAACCTATTGGTTGATATCTTTTAGACCCACACCCACATTATTATTGAAATAAATTCATTTGGATCCATTATAAACCAAAAATTATTTTATAATAAAATAATATTTCAAGCTTTTCCTAAAGTAACCTTCACCTATCTTATAAAAGGGTACTACCCCATCTATTTACTTCACACCTAAAAAGCCATTTTTCTCGACCAAATCCAACAAAAAATATCCTAAAAACTATCCTCGGTTAATCTTAGAGAACTTACTATGCTCAAGAATCCATCCTGTTCTACCTTTATTACAAATCAAAAGGTAGAGCCTGAAGAAGAGGTAATTACTTCATTACCTCTTTCAAAGTTCTTTTCTTCTTACACTTCCTCTTTATTTTTTTCAATAATAAAATAATAGCCATAGTAGCTTCTACAAACAGATATGTTATTATAAATATGGTAAAACCATATTAATTATCATATCCATCCTCTTAATGACAATGTCACCATACGTGCGTATGTACGGCTTACCCTCTCCACGTTGTGGTGCAGTTTGTTATTCAATACATCATTATTTATATGGTATAATAATGATTATAAACAATTTAAATAAAAAATATAACATTTTAATGATTCTGTATATATAATATACCATCCAATTACATACTATTTCACTACTAATAGAATGATATGGTCCCTCGTGCATACTTATGGCTTACCGTCTGCATGACGCGATAAGATTTTGTTTCCCATCATAACCATTCAAGAATAATTTTCATTTGATGAATAAAAATAATAATAGAGAACATAATATGGTTCTTTATATGAATAAAATACATCCTCTCCATAACAAACATGACTTACATAAAAAAATATATTATGGAAAATGAATCATTTAACACCCAAAAAATGAAACTACTAAAATATCATTATAAAATCATTACTAGAAGATCATATATATTATCATATTTATGTATGTTCCTCTTTTATAATTTAATAAAAATAATTCTCCATTGTATAGGAGGTTAGCTTTTGCTCGACTAAGTAAAATTACAAGGTAAGGGTTAATTTTACAATCTCTTTATTATTTGATGTTGATTTTACAAAAGTATCTACTGGGGATTCTTTATCATCCACATTTATGTTTCTTATAAATGTATTTCAAAACATATTTTCTATTTCCTAGAATATGGGTTAAATTAATTTAAACCCTTTTTACTTTTTATAAATTGTTTTTAATGAAATAATTCCTTCATATTCAAAACAAGTTACTTTATGACCTATTCGACAAATTAATGAAAGAGTGTTTTTTAAACGAAATATGGGTGCAGATATTTTTGGTCGTTATAACAAATTCTATGCTTCCCTTGCAATCTTATAAGAATATGTTGAAAATATATTTTTTATTTACTTTTAAATGATTTCAAAATTGAAGTAGATATTTCACTCATATAATTTTTGGAATGATTTCATCAATGTCAACATCCATAGTTGTATTTTACATTTGTTTTATGTTGATCAATTATAAAACAATCTTCGATATTATATTGAAGGTTTTGTGATACAATTGGCGATGGATGATCTCTTTTGATACCATTCATGGTTTATGGTTAATTTATTTAAATTTATATTCTAGTTTTCATAGAAAGGATTATATTATGTTTCATCCTTTTTATATGATGAATGCATTGGACTTAGTATGTGACGGGAAGGGCACGTTATAGCACGTCAATGCATCAGTAGGTCTCATTAGACAAACTAGTGTCTTGGAACAAGGCCTTGACAAATTATTATTTTTAGTCATGGCTTGAGGCCTTGAGTATGTGGTTATGATGTCAGATATTATACATTCCATCATTATGAAATTAGCTATTGATATTACATGTGATTATTCGACAAATAGAATATCCATGTGAATAAGTAAATAGAATTACTTGATTTATATTTTCTATATTATACTGATGTTTAAGTTGTAAACAATTGTGTTTTAGTCTTAAATATTGTCTTAAATATTTTTATTTTTTTATAAAAGTTTCTTCTACATTTTTATCCTTACCGAGCATCTAATCTCACCCCTTTCTTTGTTTTATTTTTCCTAGCATGCAAAGAAGTATACTATAGCTAACATGCATGGATAAGTTAATGGATAATATTGGGTTCAAAGGAGACAAAATTTTGTTGTTTTTCATTTCATAATGTAATGTAAATATTATTTATCTATCTAGTACTTCCTAGGCTACTAAACTGATCGGTGTTTTAGGAATCAATCCCCTTTGATCATGTCAATGTCTTGTAATAATGCACCGACTCTGGGTTACTAGGGTCGTGGAATTATAGGTGGAATTAATTATATAGAATTTGGTTGATAATTAATGATGTAAATACTTTTTTGGGTTGTTAAACTAATATCACTAACTTTTAATGATGTATTATTTATTTATTTTTCATTTTTACCATTAAATTTAAACCTGCTACATTATTTTACCTATATTATAGAAAATATTATTTTACCATGGTTAATTTTTTTATGAATAAAAATTAAAATGAATATATTACCTAATTTTTACCTCCTATCTAAAATTATGTAATCAATTATTAAAAATTAAATACAAAAAAGGTTCATATTAAAATTTACTTTTAAACTACAAAAAGGTAACCAAAACATTATTTCAAACAAATGTATTTTTAATGGAAAAATGACACTTATACAAAAATAAGATATAAAATATTATTAAATTTAATTAATTAGATTATATATAACTAAATAGTAATAATTTTACCTTGATATATATTTCCAATCATAATGGTGTTTTTTAATACAATGAAAATGAGAGCCTTATAAAAATGGATATATGTTACATTATTCACTGAAAAATTACACTTTACAAAAAATTCTAAATAATTCACCAAAATATAACTTTGAAATGTTGAACCCAAAAATGAATTTTATTTTAGTAAATAAAATTTATTAATTTTTTAGTAATAAATTACAATATTCACTCATAAAAAGAATGAAAAAAATTCTGAAGAAAATATATTTTTGAAAAATAAAATTTCTTTAATATAAATTAAGTGATTTTTCATATAGTATTAATTAAAAACTTAAAATGGAGCTGAAAAAATATTTATTTTATATTGTGATTAATAATCTATATTCCTACAATTTTAATGGAAAGATTATAAATATCACAAATAATATTTCTTTGTTTGATAAAGCTGGGTGTCAAATGTAACCTATGATATTAAAGAGATTAAATTTATTTAAAAAGAGAAATACTAGGAAATATTTGCAGTTTAAAAATGAGGTTCCTCGACCCAATTTTATTTATAAATATACTAACATTCTAGAGTAATAAACTTGATTTTTTTTGGTTTGTCTATGTTGAAGGAGGAACCATGTTCTTAGTGGAACACTCTTGCTAGTTTTTTGTTCATCTAGATTAGTGACACTGTTTCTATCAAAATCAAAATGGTATCTATCAGTGTTTATCATTTACCAAATCATTGGTTACACAGTATGTAATTTTACTAAAAATATGGTTATATAACATAATACGAAAATCAAGAATTTAAAATAACATATAGATGGGGAAATCCAAGTGAGAAGACTCTTTAGCAGTGTTTGATACATTATTATCATTGGTTAAAGACGTTATAATTGGATAAAATCATGTATATAGTTTATAAAAATCCATTATACTCAAACTACACTAGATACTTGAGGTTTAATAAAAATAGTTTGTCTAAAACCTTTAATTTTATAAATTCCATGTTCTAAAGCATAAAATATCCCCGCTACCATCCCAATTAATGAACTGAAAAAATTATTCCATTTTAAAAATAATAACCCCTAAAAATTTTAATAGAAATATTTGGAGGTGTTACTGGACTAAGGTGAAATTCCCTAGACACAAAAGCATGGAAATGAATGTGTTCGGTTTAGAAAAAACATAGGGAAAATTTTTCCCCTTATAACACACTAACCCAACCTATAAAATACTATAAAAGAATAAAAAAAACATGATGAAATATATAATAAAAACCAAATCCATAACATAAACAAACCATAATAATATTCTCAACTATAAAATCTACAAAAAAATGATATTAAATGGAAATGAAATATAAATACATGTGATACCAAGGTGGAACTACTCCTGACTCTATGGCTCTAAAAAATTCCCATGATCTTACTCAAATCACCCAAGTTGGTAAAATATTGAATATATAATATAAAATAAATAAATATTACCATTACTTATATCATGACACTGATCATCTATATATGCACTAAAGTTAAAATTCCATTGTTCAATATAACAACTTAGGAGGTAATCCCTAGACTTATCAAAAATTCCACTAAAATTAGTACAAGTTGGATCAAAATCTATATAAAACAATTTGAATATATAATAAAAATTATAATTAGTATCATATTATAAAATTAATGAAATAAGTCGCACTAAAAATTATTTCCTTATAAGAATCAACACACCCATGAATCTCATGACCAAATGCATCTTTCACTAAAGATACCCCATTGAAAAGTAAAACTCACAAGTAGAATATATCCCTCCAAAACTAAATCTACACTCAGTGGTATAATTCAATTAGATCTGTTTTTCTCTTGGGAATTCCCCATATAGCATAGTCTACACTACAAGAATATGAATGTTCACCCATAACCTCATGTTTATTCCAATTTCACACTACCAGAACCTTATTTCATATGAACCAAAATATTAATACATTGTAACAAAAAATAATATAGTAACAACTCACGACCCATGATTTATGATCAACCAGTAAGCAGGATTATAATAGATATTTTTCATTGTTTATTGTTAAAATGAAATAATCATTAATTGAGAGACCAATATCCTTCAAATTTTTTAGGAAGTAGAAAGAGGTTGAATATACCTACTTTCAATGAATTCAACATGTATAATATATTAACTATATTGAAAATATGGACTCCATTTCTAGTTCCATAATTGATTACCAATGAAGATTCATCAATATGTAGTTGAACCTATAGATCAAAGCATTACCAGCCCAAGTTAAGGTCACATCTCATGTAATATGATAAGATCTATGAAGTACCGAAGAACGAGGAACATTCCTTCAATTTATTAGATCCAAGATATTCCAATATGCTAAAATTTACCTCCATATGGAAAAATATCATCAAATTCACCTTCATGAATGTTGAGATGTTATGAACAAGGTTAATTGAGGAAAATTATCAGTTTTCATGATGGTGTTGGGTTAAAATACATTTTTTTGGATCTCATTAATGATTTTTCATGGGGTTTCAACATGGTTTGAAAAATAATGGAACAACCATATTTATTGATATTATCATAAAAAAATTCTATTTCATGTAGTTTGTATATAGTTTTGATAAACCATGTTTCAATTTTTTGCCAATGAAATAACCCACTCTCGACCATGTACAGTTTCATGGAAAACCACTTGGGTTCCCTTAACAATGATCATACCATGAAACCTACAAAAAATTCCCAAAAAATCCAAAAAAAATATCCATAATTTTCTTGAGCCTTAACCGAATTAATACATAGTTTAAATACATAACAAAATTAAGAAATAACTCAAACCGTGGTTCTTACAAACATGATGTGAATTGTGGTTGAAGAATGAAGTGTGTTAAGTTCTATCAATATTCGCTGAATACAATGGTTAAATTAGTATCGATAGTTCTAGATATGTACAAAATATCCAAAAGGGTGATATTTTTGAAAATAATCCTTTTATGGTGACATTGTAGTGTTTTTAAGTTGTTTGTGTTTGTTGAAAGAGAAAACTGACAATGCTAATTGTGAATATCAAGTAGGTTTTTTTGAAAAATTATGTTAATTTTTCTATAATAAAGTTGATACATATAATGTATAAATGTATTTATAACAAATTATTGCATGAGGATATCCATGAAAGATGAGAATCAAGCTATAGAAGAACCAGAAGGTGTTCATGAAGTTTTGTGTATAAATTGTAAACGTTTCCTAGTGTTTTCTAAATTATTGGTTTCTAAAATTTTTAAAAAGGGGAAATTACATTTTTAATCAAAGAAACATTTTCAATCAATTAATAATGTTTTGAGGATGGGTGAAATATAATCGAGATGTTCTAAAAATTTGAAAATTTTGGGACGCCTCATCAAAATATGAAAAGGAAAGTGTATCTAAAAATTTCATTAGCATAAAAAAAGATAATATATTGTGAAGTACTTAGTGTTTCATGAATATGGTAAATACATATGTTTTTTTGGGATGAATGAGTCTCACACTAAATGAGATGTCAAATCATTGATTTTTGGTGGACCAAAAATGTTAAATGAATGTTCAATGGAAAATGTGTACTTTTCATGAATAATCAACTATATCTATAAATATGTCATTATTCACCTAATTTAATGATTCCATCCATAAAAAACATCTACAATCTAAATTCATGTAAGATTTGTGGATACTGATTCCTTTCACAAAGAAGATTAGTTATTAAAAAGAAAGGAACTTGGGTCTATATGAAAACGTGATCTTTGATAAATTCAACGAAGTTTTATGAAAGTTTGGAGTTTTATAATCATCTAAAATATTTTAGTGATTATTTTTATAAATTAAAATGTTTTAAAAAAGATGAAAGTTGTGTAAAAAAATTTAATAAATCATGAAAAAGTGAAATTTTTTTGAACTAGTAGGAATATAATTTAAACTCTTTTATAAATTTATATTCCTCATGTGGATGAATGTAGAGATTCCTGACATTCCATTTGAAGTGTAAAAATTATTTATTCAAACAATTCCAATAAAATAAATCTTTTGGATAAATAGTGTATACAAACTTATTGAGAGAAGAGTGAACATTCAATGTGTGACTAGAACAAGACCTGGTTGGATAGTGAGTCCACATTTAACATTTCAATAGTAGTGTGTTATTACGATTTGGTACATATGTACATTTCCATTGTATGCTCGTCATACTATCCAAGTTAATGGATAACTAAGTAAATTTACTATTTCTCATACATTTTTTCATTTCAATTCATATATTTCTATTATAATGAGTGATAAGATAGTTTTTATTATATAAATTACAATATCCATAGTGGGAACTGTTCTAATGTGTCATACTCTGATTCATCGCCTCCACTATCTCATTGTATTTAAGGTATTAGAGATCAAATATTGGTTGGGTATCAGTTATGTGTTATTATTGATATAGTTGTATGATTTAACTTTTTATAATGGGTGAAAATCCAAGGTGTAACTAAATATTCTCCTTAAATTGATGAATAAAAAATCCTTATGTTTCACAAAAAAACAAATATATATGAAGAAAATTTTCTATTTTTTAAATTACTTCCCCATTAATTATATATGATATTATAATAACATAAGTGATAAAATATATATCATTGTTGGGCCCAATGTTAATTTTTTTAAATGATGTTAGAATATTTGTTTTATTATTTTCTTCAGATCAAGTGGTGTATGGGAGTAATTTTAATGGATTCACAAGATTTCATTAGATGTCATGCCTGATAAAATCTACCTATAAATGTGATGATTGTTGAAACTAATATGTTGTTCAGAGACCTATGTCAAGGATGAAACATTGTTCAAAATAATGTTTGTTGAAATGTGATGAAGGCCATGTAAAATATAATTTATTTCTCAGGATCAATATTCAAGATATTTAAAAATATACAATGTAAAAATTTATGCTAATGAAAAATATTTTTTGTTCACGGGTTTTTTTTATTGTATAATTCTTGAAGAAATAGTCAATTAATATTTGTGTTGAAATTTTATATTGAGAATATTTTTAAATTTTTTGAGGAAGACGAAAAACCCTTTTTTGAGTATACACAAAAAAAACTACCAAACTATGAGCCAACCAAGGATCCCCTCGACTACATATAGAATCGCTATCGTCAACCATATGGTAAGTAATTGACATAGTGATCCGAAAATAGTAGGTGTGGTGATTGGAAATGAATTGTTCCCATAGAGCATTCATAGGAGTTTGGAAAGTGTGAACAAAAATTCTTGGTGGTTTCAGATCCACAATGCATGGTGGCATGCTAGTGTGGTGGTGGTGTGTTTGTTGTGGGTGCCAAACCTCTACTACCATCGCATGAGCGGTCATTAGAATGGGATCTTTTATTAAACTTTTCCCAATATAATTGATCATAGATATGGGATATAATGGTAAGAAAATTTTTCATTCTCCATAAAAAGGTTATGAATAAAGTGAGTCCTCCTGGTCTATTTAATCTAGTCTATCCCATAATTCTTAACATTGTCATCAAACTCCTAACATTTGAAGGATAATTCTCTCGAAATTTTTTCATTTTAAAGATAACATGATCATGTAAACATCAAGATTTATTCTTGTTCGACTTCTAGAGAAAAAGAAGATGATCCTACATGCATGTAATCTCATCTTGAATGCGTGTTGTTTTTTCAAAGAACATGATAATATTGAGGATCAAAATGAATCATCCAAGTGATATTTATACATATATCTATTTGTGTTTCTAAATATAATGAGGATTATATAATATTTATTATATACATGAGAGGAGTCTTCACATAAGAAGTTATGCTATAATTCTCAACATATAATTGATACAGAAACCCTCTTTCAAAAATTTTAGATCTACCATGTTCTCAAGAGATTAAAAATAACTTTGATAATAATTATTTTTTGGATACAATATGTTGGGTGAAATGTGGATTAGGGGTAGTTATTGAGCTCTATAAATACTAATAACTTAATCTAGATGACAATGGATGCGATATTTAGAGGTAATTTTATCAATGAAAAGAAATGCATTGTGAAACACATATTTCATGAAGGGAATATAACACATGAATATTTTTATTTTGTGAGGACGAAAAAAATCAACGCATGTATTTAAACTATTTTTAAAAATCATAATATGTTTTTGAATAACTTTTTGTAAAAATTTATTTGTGATATTTTGATATCCTTATGTGGTATCATCCAGGTTTGTGTGAACTGTTTGAGATACCATGTATAATGATACATGATAAAACTAGGGCTTCAGTGCAACTAGAAAAGTGAAAAAATGACGAGCCAAGATTCATTGACATATTCTACACATTATATTTAGGGAATATATTTTTTTGAGATGTAATAGTACAATATTATGCAATGAAGTAATTGAATAATACTTTTATTTTTACATGGAATACATTAATAAAAACGCAGCCCATGCATGTAATCATCATACACATGCACAAACATTGTTTAACACTTAAATGGAGTGGTATCACATAAAATATTATTATAAATAAATAAATGTTGTGTTGTATAAAATATAAACCATGTGATACATAATTCATACATAAAGTGATATTTTTGAAATTGGTTTGAGAATTCAAGAACGAATATGCATTGAGATTGTGAAAGGTTTATTGTTACATATAATTATATGTATAGAAGTTGTTTGAATCTCATAAACACATCTATGTGAGGATAGGAGTTCATCTAATGAACCAAGAATATTTTCACTAAAGAAACTTATCCATTTGAGGTGATCAAAAATATTTGAGCCACACCATCGAACTCCAAAGGTAAGTGAATAGGTAAAAATCCATTTTTGATTTAGTGATCTCATAGAAGAATATAAAAAGACTATCTTGTGGTGTATAATCCTTGATTAAAAATTATTACTTCCTATTGTGGTTGGGATTAGGTGAATTATTCCAGTTGGTTCTAGGAGAGTATGGAGTCTCTCAATTAGAGATGATGTAGAATAAGTCATTTAGTTGGAGCCAAAAGATAGAGAAGTCTCTTGTGTGATTCATGAGTAATCCTATGTTGATTCTGATGACACAATGGGATGTAATATAATGAAAATACAATTTGAATCTAGTAGCTATGATTTTGATTCATTCTGTATTTACCATTGTAATATATAAAAAATTTATAGTGGAGAATCCATGTTTGGGGTATAACATTCATGGTAATGAAAAGGCCTTTCAACCAACCATTTTAAAAACACTTTTTGTTATCTCTCTTATTATTTTTTTCATATGATGTATTTATATTAAAATAACTGAGATTATTGTAAACCCTTAAAAGACATAGTTCTAAATTCAAAAATAAATTAATTCATAAAAGTTAACTGTTTATTCAACCCCTGGTAGTGGTCAATCCATCCTCAGGCTCTGTAACTAGAATCAGCGCATTGTTTCCCAATAAATATCTATGAGTTAGTTTATTATGTGTATATTTTGGGAAATGAGTGACCAAATTAAGATGGTGAAAATGAATGTTACTCCTAAGGATATTAATTCGGATATTACTTCCACGTCACAAAATAATAGAAATAAATAATTTGAAAAATAAATAAAAAATATTCTTATAGAGAATTGAGATACATCAGGTATTCAAACAAGTATATATTAAAACTAAAATTTAATTAGTATGTTTATTATGATAAATACATTTCATGATATTATGGATATGGATCTCTTAACGATATATTTTTTATTTAATTAATATTTGAGGAACATCCCCGAATAAGTGGTGAAATTAATTCTTAAAATAACTAATTATATTTAAGATGAATCATTGTCGTTGGAAGAAGAGGATGAGGCTATAGAATAGGCATTGGAAAAATGTTTAGAATATATAACACTCCCATAACTCTTTCGAAAGAAAAAGAAGAAAAAAATTCACTTTTCAATTAAGATATGATGATGTTTCAAAATAATTTAAATAAATTGTTTTATAAATTTTTTATTGATATAGTTTTTGTATAAGCTTCATATACACTTGTATATTTTAAAAAAGATTCTATATATATCAAATATTCTTAATTTGAGGATAAAAATAATATGGTAAAGGATCAAGAAAGTTATTTTCAATGATTATGAAATATTAAAAAAATGAATAAGTTGAAGTAAAATTAGAAAGACAAGATGTGATCGATTGAGGATGATAAGAATTACCTCAATATGAAAATTTGTAAATCCAGATGTGAAATTGAGTAATCAACATTCAACATAAGAAAAAATACATATTTATATAAGAAGAGATTCATCCAATAAATATTTAATTGATATATATTACTCCATAAATAAAATTATATAATCCTCTAATAAATTTAAAATATCATCTATGATGAATGTATCCCGAACACCAATAACTATCAAGTGTACTAATGTTTTTTCATGTGCTGGTAGATGTTTTAAACAAACCTCTAGGAAAGTGTGGCTAGTGAAAAATGATGATATACCAACTATATCAATGGTTTATTTTAAAATTATAATGAATATATGTTCCCCATGATGTTTCCTAAAGAGTGGGTATTTCTCTCAAAATCATCAAGCTTTACAATGTGTGAAATTTAAACACATTAAACAATAAAATAAGTGAAGAATTAATGAATTCAACTATTGTTGTTGCAATATATTTGTGCAATGGGAATTGCAAAGTTTTAATAATATTATAATTCATGAGGATAATATAATTCATAGGTTTATGGGGAAAATACTTAATAGAACGTGTAGCCCTACAACAGATAAGAGAAATCCACAAAAAATTATTTATGAGAATTCATCCTTGGGATGTGTACAAAACAAGAATATTATTATAAAAATTTTCACCAATAAAAACAATAATATATTCCCTCCAAAATAAAATGGATATAGAATTATGTCCAGAAGATAACTACCCCGAAGAAAAATAAGGCTCATTTTGATGAAGTATACCAAAAACAAGTGTTTGGAATGAATTCATATCACGAAGGAAGATTCATATTTAGTGTTTTTTTCTCATGATGTGAAACTTATGGGCATAAAACCAAATCATTCTGGTATAAAATTTAATATTTAAGAAGAGAGAATGAATAAAGGGGATGTTAAGGTAAATATATGTGAAAACATTTTGAGATATTGAATTTTGTGAATATAAAATCATCAATGTTTTCAAGTGGTAATAGATAGAAAGGTTTAAAATTGGTTTGTGGAAGATATAATGATAATGATCACACAATTGATAAATTCATGAAAATACTTCGAGGAGACATTACCTTTGTTTTAAAAGAGAAGATTCCTCAACAAAAAAATAGTTTCAAATCATGTAATGACTCTGAGAAGAAATATAAATTAAATAATGTGTAAATATTTATTTGGATACATCAACTAAAATTGGATATAAATTTATAGGAAGTTGAATAACATGATAAATATGAAGGAAATAAATTAGATATAAAATCATTGGTGATAAAACAAAGTCCATAAAAATATTATAATATGTTCACAATAATTGGGGGGAAATAATGGAAATATTTTAGTGGATTTTAATATCATGGATGTTACGCATGAAGAAAAATGAGGTTACTTTTTATTCCTCATTATTTTATATGTTTTCATGTAATATAAATGTAATTAATTGAGATGTAAATGGTTGTAAATTATATACAACATGAAGAGATTTTACATCATAGAGTATACTAACATCAATGAAATTGAAAGAAATATTTCTTTCCTTATAGTGGATTCACTTTTATAGGAAACATTCATTTTATTAAATTCTAGAGAATATAAAAATTCAATATATATTTCAATGTGATGGTTTATAAATGCCAATCACATATTCATCCTTCATTTCTAATTTTATTAGTCATATCAATTAAGTTATATTTCTTGGTTGATGATAAGATGATATTAAGGGTGTGTTATTTCTTTACAACTAAAAATTATGATATGTAAATTGAAGTGTGTGAAAGATTATTCATTTTATTTATACCTTTTATTTTTAATAACCACGTAAAATAAAATTGATAATTTTTTATCATGATTTCACATGCATGTTTTTGTGTAGAATTCATGTACAGCTTTGGTTTTATCTCTCTCATTTTTTGATACAAGCTCAGACCATATAGACATAGAGTTTATTAAATATAGGCTCTTTCTAGTAAAACCATGTGATATCATACCTCTTTACGAATTTTTAAAGAAATAATCAAATAAGGGTAGAGAGAATATCATATAAAATTAATGTGATGAAAGTACCCAAACAAAACCATTTCAATTGATTTCAAATAAGGGGGGTATGTTTTTAGCTCACAAAGATCTTATTAAATATGAGGATATATATTTACAAGAAAATAAAATTAGGGATATTATTGGGCCAAATGATTTGTTTTTTCAGTGATTTTTCAATATGTATTTGGTGAGTTTTTTGTGGATGATGTAGTGATCCATATTGAATTTTTATGGATTCAGTTGATGGAATAGGATTTCATACTAGAGAAATTATTTATGTAAATGTGAAGATTTATAAAGCTGATCTTCTGTTCAATTCATATATAAAGCATTTCTTGAAACACTATCCGAATTGGATATATTTTTAAATATGAGGTTCAAATTTTAACAATAACTATAATAATGAATTTTCATACATAATTGGTTATAACATTACCTATAATGTCAGAAAAAAACTATCAAATGTTTTATATTTTTGACCATTTTCATTCTACTTGTCCTTTATCCATAATTTTTATGAAATTTAAAAAATATAATAAAATATTATTTTCTATAAAATTTCATTAATGTTATATTTATAATAATATATTTTATTTATCTACTGCTTGATCAAGAATTGTATCATTGTTTTGTAAGTATTTAATAACATTATTAAATCATTAAAAAATTTAGAGAAATTATCATAATAAAAATTTAATTATTATTTAAAATAAAAATTAATAACTGAACATATACCCTTTTATCCTTATGTTAATATTTTATAAATATTAATATTAAGGGAGTGACATTTGGGAATATTCTTTACTTAAATTCATATAAATGTCATTATCAATGGATAGTGGCCACAAAATGAAATATATTATAATTTGGGATATATATGGTCAAATTTCTCTCATATAATAAAATAAAGGAAATTGTTTGGTTGTTTTTGAGACAATATCACATTTTTTATCATAAATAACTCATTTTACTTTTATTATTTACAAAAATTATTATGGTCACTAATCATATTAACAAAAAATAAAATAGATCTATTTAAAACATTTAGAATCCATAATTCCAAATATGGAATCTATTTTTCAAGATACAATTTTTAGATTTTTCATAAATAAATTTAAGAAAAAAATACATCAAAGAATTTTTCTTTAGAAAAAAGAATTTTTATATATAAGAATATTTTTATACCAAATTGAAACATAAACATGATTATGATGAACATAATTGGTTTATTAATAATATAATACCAATAATTTTACTTTTAAACTATTTTAAATTAAAATTATACTTTGTACATGCTCGAATAAAAAATACGCTTTTCAATAAAAATATATATTTTTCAATATTCAAGGAAAAATCAATCCTTTTAGAAAATTATGAAAATTACAATCTAGTCTGATTTTGGAATTTTTATTTCTAAAATAGATGTAATTATTTAAAATACATTTTCTTAAATTTGAAAATATTAGTTATATTAGTTTCGTAAACATATCAGTAAAACACATTTTCAGTAAAATGTATTTTTAATGAATGAAATGACTTTAAAAAATTTATATGTTATTTTAAAAGAATTAATCAATAAATTTTATTTTATTTGTTACATTATATATATTTCATAATTTGTTTAATCTTACTAAAGCACTACAATTCAAAATCAATATTATAATGGAAAAAGATTATTAATATTTTGTGGTTAATTTAATCTCTATATTATGTGATACTGTTATTTTAAAATCTCTAGGTGTTACATTCTGCCCCACCCGAATAATTTTCATCCTAAAAATTTTAACGTTTTATTAGTAATCATAAGTTTGATATTTTAATATTCGTCTGTTGAAAATGGACAACATAAAAAATGAGTTAACCAGTCATCCTTTAGAAAAAAGAGAAAGGGAAATATGAAGGATATATAGAATAAAAAATAACTAGGTTTCCCAATAGGATAAAATTAGTTAAAATATATGATTTATACATGGAGGAAAAATAAATTTCAAAATAATTATGCAAAATGAACGATAAAATTGATCACAAGAAAGTGAATCATCATGAGAAATATGTTGATCCCAAATCAATATATCAATAAGGTGTGAAAAATACCATTGATTTAGAAAAAATAATCATAATTGGATAAATCATTTGTTTCAGTGTCATATTCCAAGATTTAAGTAATTCCTTTACTATATTTACTAAGAAGATAAGGAAATATATTTACTTGTCAACTAAAATGTAATTCGTTAGTCAATTACCATGAAAATCTCATATTTTCTCCAAATTATGAGTATTAAATATGATTAAGTTTTTCCTAAAACATTAAAAATAAGTTGTAAAAGATTGGACAATCTAAAAAAGGATAAATTGATATTACTCCTATATTTAGAAATTAAGAAGAACTAAAAATTTTATAATAAGGAAAAATAATATCCAAATCGAATAAAACATTAAGTGATAAGATAAAAAGTTTTACTTCAAAATTTCCACAACACCACAAAATGATAATCCTTTTTAATTCAAAAAATTAATTACCCTACCTCCAAAATCACAGAAATATCCTCAACATTAAATAATTTTTAGACTACAAATGTGACATCATTCCTCTCAACTTACATCCCCAACAATTTAATTACATTCTTTATAAATAGTCATATATGTTAGCCACATGTTATAAATAATAATTAAATGTACATCAACCTAATAAAACATATCCCAAAAATAACATTACCCACAAAGATAATTCACTCTATAATCATATAATGTATTGAAATCCCTTAATATATCATGAATCATATTTAGATTCTACACTGTGTTTATTTTCCATAAATATATTCCAAAATATCTTCATTTCAATGAATAAATTTTAAATAATAAATGTTATATATATCTGATGGAAATTATTTTTTAAGAATCACACATCAATGTATTTCTTATTTTCTTAAGATTGTGGGATAGTGAAAAACCTACGGTTTATCTCATAAAGGAAACATATACAAACATCTTTTCCATTGTCACTATTTATAACTAAAATATAGTACTAATTAAAATACTTATATAGTGGGTGGGGGTTTAGAATGAAATTTTTATTAATATATATAATAATAATAAAACACTTAATGATGAACATAAAACTAAAAGAGGTCATTGGAAACACTATTGAACATAAGGGTTCATGGTGAAAACAATATTGTTCTTTAAATATATGTTTCATCATCTTACTCAATGTATTGATAAAACATTATCACAGTGCACCCTATAATAAGAAATTTTACATCCCCTTATATAGATCTCTTGAGGTAGGGTAATACTCTATAAATATACCTAGGATATCTCTTCACAAAACAACACAAACACAATGTTAGTCCATCATTTAAAGGATTGTAATGGTAATGGAGATGAATATAAATGAATAAGAGGAGGTAGTTAATGGTATAGAAAAAAGGGTAATCACAAAACCAAATTAGTTTATCCATTACATAAATACTATTAGAAAATAATAACAATACATTGAATTTTTGGAAACTCAAATATCAGCGCTAATCCCCTTGAACAATAGAATTGGTCAGTTCTCTATTATTATAGAGTTGAGAAGAAGTCTAGTGAGAGAAAGAAATATATAAATAAAACAATGATAGAAAAAGAAGAATAATATATAAAAAAATTATAGAAATATTCCATTAGAAACTCACTACGTATAAAATGAATAATTCTTAACTCCATTGAACAGAATAAGAGGTGTGCATTTATATGCATGAGTGTGGAAACATTATCTTTTGAATTTTCATCTTCAAGGATTAGTGTGGTGGAAATGTTAAATGGTATAAAATATAGAAACATTTATCACATTAATTGTTCCTCTGGGTATTTATCATAAACCGAAAAATGTTCAACTTCATTAGCAATGTGTATAAAATGTTGCTTCCAATTTACTTAGACAATTTATTATGGACTAATTGAATATTTTTATTCCAATTCAGAAAGTTCCAATTCAATAATTAACATTAAATGGGATAAATATTTCATGGGTACATAACTATGAAATGAAATTATGTATGTTATATTGATCCATGTAAAATTACAGCTCAATTGGGTATTTAAATTATTATATATAGGCCCATATTTAAAATTATACAGAGCAGGGAACTAATTTAAAGATATGACATGTGAACTTTATTTGGTCAACATATGTTTTGACTCAGATCATTTTCCAAATGAATGAAAGGTAATCAATAAACCCTATAATAAAAAAATTCTCAATTTGGATCTGTTTAGAAAACATTGTGGCAGAAATACAATACTGACATAAAATAATTAAAATAAAAAATCTAGGAATTTACACAATTAATATCAAAATAATTATAAAACCTTAAAAAGATACAATTTCACATAATATAATACATTTATTGTATAAAAAATTGCATTTGAAAGTAAAATTATTAAAATTATTAACTCTATCAATTCTATTATACATAAATATTACACTCCTGGGAAATCATCAAATACCAATTTTTATACAAATTTCACAAGGCATAAATGTCAAAAATACTCAATAATAACATCTGAGGAAAATATCATTCCAAATACTTAGAATAATTTAAATTAACTCAAAAAAATTACTAAAAACTATTCAGTATAATATTAATCACCATGTTCATGTCATACCTACCTCTCGAAAAATATATTTATCTCATCACAAAATGATTTTTAATTTATAATTTATCTTATTCTTATATAAATTATTGGTCAAAATATGTTTTCTATCTTACTGGTATCCCCACATAAAATAATAAAACATTTATGATAATTAGGTCTTCTACATGTGTTTTTTTAGGATGAGGGTTAGAAGGTTTTAAATGTAAAAACATCTGAGGTAGAATTAGGAGTGTTATGCTCTAGAGTGATCTAAATGCACAAAAAGATTCTCAACAATTGTGTTCTCAATAATCATCATGAAAATGAATCATAACTAAAAACCTATTTTATTTTGTGGGTAGTACACAACTAATGCTTTAGAATTAATGAAAATTTTCATCCATATGTTCCCTATTTTAGAATTGTTTCTGCATGATTTTATATCAAAAAGTTTACTTCAAAATCATTTTTTGAGTAAAAGAGAGGAATCATTTGATATTCAAGAATATTTTTACTCTATTACAAAAATATTAATGATATTTTCAGTATGCATATATCATTCCATAAAAAATGTTCTGACACTAATGTAGAAAAAAATAAGGTAACGCCCAAATATTTTGAAAATAAATATAATATTAAATTCATAAAACACTAAGTCTATACGAACACCAATTTGTTACAACATAGTGAGTAAACATAATATCTCCACCTCAGAGATTTGAATTTCCAAAAACTCAAATACACGGTTGTGTTCCAAGTGATTTTTAGAGTCTAATAGAATAAACAAAGTTTTTGATGAATAGTAACATACCATTATGAATAGTAACATAGCAGTATGAATAGTAATGAATAGTAAAGTGTCCAAAAAAATAGAAACATAACCCATGAATGTATAAATACAATTTATATATCTTATAAGTGATAAAACAATCATAGTATAAGTATTGGTATTTTCATATGTCGTAAATAATTTAATTATAATTTTTTGTTAAATTTAATAATTTAAAAAGGAAATTTATTTTCATTTAATATAATCAAAATATTTTATTATATTTTCTTATGTCTATAAGATAATTTTTATATGACCTTGATTAACTTTTCAAGATGTTATAAAACAAGTTATAGTTTTAATGATGTTTTTTTTCAAATAACTTGTGATTTTATTAAAAAATAAAAATAAAAATATTTAGAATATTATTTTCAAAAAATGTATTTTATTTTAAAATTATACATGTTGAAAAATGTTTAGGGTGAATGTTTGGTATTTTTCTAAGAAACAAGAATTTTGGGTGAATAGTAAAAAATGATAATTTGCGATAACTTCTAAATACATGATTTATTGGGTCATAAGTTATGTAAGGATGATGTATTCCCAATAGGTTCTAACTCACATTCACTTATTACTATTCTTGGTCACAAGAATCAATACTATTTGTTGTTTTTGGGAAAATAATAAAATAATGAGTTAAATAATGGGAAAACCCTCCTATCCTCCACTAACAAACTCCCCAAAACACTCTATTCTATTCACTCATCTCAAGCCTTGTGACATGCCTAAATTCTACCCAAATATTCTTCAAAGATCCTCCCCCACATCCATTATCACTTGGTCTCATAAAAATACCATAACCTCTCTCCTAAAGAGGTTCTCAAGGAAGATTACATCAATAGGTAAATTCCTCTTTTCATTTCCTTTATTTCAAGGTCATTTCTATTCTTTTTCTATTCTCACCTCATTTTATCATAATTTTGTGACAAATAAAATACCTTACATGTACTATAATGTTGTTATGATAAATTATAAATTCTTCATCATCTCTCATTTCCTTTCTTTTATACTAGAAATGATATCACCATCCGAGATGTGTTAATTTATCACATTCAAAGATTATGAGTATTCAATTTCTGTTAACATATAAAATTCGGGTCATAAAAGAATTTTTATGGTTGAAAAAGACTATAATATATGTATTATAACTTATCTAAGGTTTTCTAATATTTGTTACCCATGATATAAATTTAAAAATCAAAATGAGTTCATGGTGATAAAAACCCACCAATTAACCCAAATAATTGTCATTATAGTTTTATATAATAATTCATTGTCACTCCCAATATACATATTAATTTTATAACCATGTAATATTATTTTTCTCATTAATAAAATAGAATTTATATTTGGGAAAACCATTCTCATCATACTTTTTCATCCGTACATGAATATATTTAAACGAATCATGAAAACCAAAGAAGAAAACACTCCCAAACTATTAAATTGAATCTAATAACCCATATGGAGGCCCTAAATTAACCTAATAAGGTTATAATAAATCAATTACATGTATATTAATTTCTATAATCATTATTTTATGAATCTAGGTATGATTATTCAGGTCATTAAGATCAAGTGAGGAACACCTTTGGACATATGGTAAGGGTTTTTCACCCAAACCTCCATTTTCATTCGGGTTACATTTCTTATCTACCTACCTAAATTAAATTATTATTAATTAATATTTATTCTTCATAATTTCTGTGCTAATGTTCTATATATGTGTACAAACCAGAGTCATACCTTCATTTATGGGGAGTTATATTTTTTAAAATGATCCTTCCAAAATTATTCTCAAAATACAAGTCCGACTCAAGGAAATTTCTCCAATTCATACCTATTTTAGAGAGAACAATATAATAACTTTTTAGAAACCATTATCTTTCTAAAATAACTCATTTTATTATGATAATACTGTCGTAACTCATTTATGGTTTTATAAAAACACTTTTCCAAAAGGACTCGTCTTTTCAAAGTAAAAGAATATTTATTTCAAAGAATTACTCTATGAGTTTATAAGAGTGTATTAATCTAATTCAACACTCCTATTTATTATTATGTATTATTAGGATTATTCTTTATGATATAATATACCATATTTAATTTAATTATATATTATTTATTTGACTTTGATTTTTCTCTCTTCAATCCATTCACCAATTTACTCTGAATTGTTTGTGTTTATACTTAATGTTCGGGAAAGGTTATTTACGTTTAAAATGTTAGTTTCAATAAGAAAATATTTTTTTATGTTTATCCATATTAATATGAGCAATTAAATGGACTTATTATGTGACAGTTGGGTCTATTATGTCCCCTCGATGCATTTGTAGGTCTCATGATACAAATAGATATGGACATGGTCCAGGCCTTTCCCATTATTAGACATGGTATTGGATGAGGCCTTAATAAATTTTAGATGTCGTAGATGAGTACATGATGGTATGTTTCAGAATGTCCCGCATATTAATTTCCCTTATTATGAAGAAATAAATTCATATTTCATGAGTTTATTCGACTAGTAGAATACTCGTGATTATGTTTTATTATGGCATAGTTAATCAGATTATATTCCTACCATAATTCGTTCAAGTTCATTATATGTATAGGCTTCTTTTCAATTATTCACCACACCTAATGTTTATTTTTATGATATCATCCTCTTTATTTCATACCCTTACTGAGAATATGATATCACCTCATCTTAGGTTTCATTTTTCTAAGGATATAAAGAGGAAGATTATGATTGACTTACATGGATAAGTTTAGAGTGGGGTATATTCACAATAAAAATATTATGTAGTTTTTATTTCAATATGTAATAATGTAATTATATATGTATTTTTATTTCCAATCATTATAAAATACTCAGTCCTTATGGATGCATATTCTATTTTCATATGCCAATGTATTAAAATAAGGCACAATCTCTAGGAAACAAGGGCTGGTTCCTTACAATTGGTATCAAAGGAAGTTTGGTATAGTATATAGAAACAAGAATAAAAAAATTTAGATATTGGAAAAATAACTGTAATATAGTCTTTGAGTGACTAACATACAAGAACGTCCTATAATTTTGGTAAGGAACAGATTCTGGGGATCTTTCTAAATACATCCATGTCTAGATACTACATGTGTATATGGTTTTGTCACAAATTTACCTTGAATTTACAACACTAACAAGTAGTTTTAGGCTTGACCTGGGGTATCTGGGTACATGAAAATGGGCCTTACTGCACACCTGGATTGACACTCCAATTGGATATGCTTAAGAAAATTAAAAATTTCTTTAACAGACATTATGATGGAAATTACTGTAAATGTTTCCTCAATGAAACCCTATTTATAATGATGGAATTATCCATGCATAGGATTTCAATTTATGTTATGTATTTTTTCTATGTTTATATTGTACATTATAATTGATAACCTAATCTAGTTTATGGAATTATTTAAAAATGGCTCCAAATGGAAGGAATGGAAATTGCATGAACATGCATATCCCATGTATGTATTTCACACCAGTTCAAGATAATGATGTTGGATCTGGGGCTGCGACTGGTGTGGAGAAACTTATAACTATATTGTTACAATGTACTCAGTTTATGAAAAATAACATTACCCATATGGATCTTCTGGATTGAAACCATGGAGGAGCGATGTCATATCGCTTTATACGATAATCGCCACCATCATTTAATAGGACTACAAACCCATTATAGCATAGAAATGGAAACGTTCATTAGAAAAGATATTTTTTAGAATGGGATGTAATGTAATAGATAATATTATCATGGTGGTTTATCATATTTCGAGATATGTGTATAATTGGTGATCTTTAATTAAAACACAAAGGAGGAAGATGAAATAGAAGAAATGGAAATGAGGCATTTTATAGAAATCTTTTTTTAAAAATGCTTTCCTCCTGAATAATAAGAAGATATGGAAATTCAATTTCTGAATTTGAAAGAAAAGTAGGATGAGGATGTTGAAAATTATGAAGCTAACATCACATGGTTATCAAGACATGTCGTTGAATACTTCGGTAATCCAAGGAGAAATATTAATTGATTCTTTGATTGTTTAAAAACATTCCTCGGAAGGGCCCTAGTCTCCCAATGTTTCTCACCATACGAAGGCATAACATCAACTAAATCAAGATGGTAAAATTGTTCCCTATGTATTATGATTTTAAGGGAAAGAAAGTGAATAAGAGGGATCATGAAAAAATTATAAAATTACAAAAAGAAAATGGGGAAGAAGGGAAGTCTTTACTTTCCACCAACTGATACTTGTATAAGGAAACACCAAGGCTCCTGCTTAAAAGGAAAAGGGATGTCATAGAAGTCTGAAAAAAAAATCATCACGCTAGTGATTTCATGGGGATAAAATAAGCTATTAATGTTCAATGATATAATTTTAGGTAAATGGAAGACTATGATAACGATAGTCCAAGTGTCAAGGAAACATGCCTTAGAAAAGGCCAAGGGAGTAGGGAAAATCATATGTGACCACAACTACTAATATTTAAGTCCCTAATGACATGTTCGTAAGTACATTAATAATTTCCTTAAAAATAGGCAATATATTATTTGATTCTGGACCATCGTATTCTTTCATATCATCCTACTTTTTCAAGAAATTTATATATTTCTGGTTTTATTTAATAAGAGATTTTTCATCCAAAACTCCTAAGGGAAGTATCATTGCCACAAATCAATACCAAGAGGTACCAATTATGGAATATAAACATGATTTATCTAATTATTTTATTATCCTACCCATGATTGGCATTGATATAATCCTCGGTGTGGATTGGATTTCCAACCATGATGCGAAAATTTGTTGTAATTAGAAGGAAGTTAAATTTTTTTGAGGATGATGTGGAATCCCTTATCTTTATCAAAGAAACATCACCATACGAGTTTCATCTAGATCCACCCCATATTGATTTACTGGATTAAATTATTATCAAGGAGGGGAATAAAATAACTATGGGTGAGGGAATGAATGTTTAAATAAAGTACGTCCCTATTGTGCAAGAATATATTGATGTATTTCTATCTGATTTAACAAAAAATCTTGTAGTGTGGTCAATTGAGTTTTCTATTGACTTAATTCCCAATTCAAGGCCCATATAAAAGTCCCCTTAAAGAATGTGCACTACAGAATTAGTGGAACTGAAAAATAGCTAAAGGAATTGAGTGATAAAGAATTTATTCTCCACAGTGTTTCTCTATAGGAAAACCCTGTTTTTGTTTTTTAAATAAATATGAATCTATGGGGATGTGCATTGACTATAGGGAGATTAATGTTATAAAAACAAAGAAAAAATATCTACTACTTCTCATTAATGATTTATTTGATAAAATTCATAGAGCTTAATATTTTTCAACGATTGACCATTGATCTGGATATCATCCGTTGAATGTGAGGAAGGAAGATATTCCAAAGATAGAATTTGGAACTAGGTGTGTGTATTATGTGTTTACAGTAATTCCTTTTGGACTGACTAATGCACCCTATGTTTTCAAGGATCTATCTAATTGAGTATTCAATGTTTATCTTGATTGACTTTTGGTATTTATTGAAGATATCTTTTTATACTCCAAAAGATATTAAGATCCGGAAAATCACATGCGCACTATTCTGAAGACTCTTATAATAAATTAATTATATGGGAGGTTTAGAAAGTATGAATTTTGGCTCAATTAGTTTCCTTCCGTGTCTACATTATCTCTAAGGATGGAATATGTGTTGATCCTATGAATACAAAGGTGGTGCAAGAATGTCCTAATATAATTAACATAACCAAGGTATGTAGTTTTACTGTTTTAGATTGATATTATCGGACTATCCTTCAGAACTTGACTTGTTTAGCAACCCAATGACCAATCTTACATGTAAAGGGGTTATGTTCAGATGAAAAAATGAATGTTAGGTCTATTTCAAATAATTTTGGAGGAGATTAGGGAATTCTGTGATCCTAACTCTACATTTAGGGAGTGATGGGTATGTGATATATAGTGATGAATCAAATAAGGGACTTGGTTCTATCTTTATTCAAAATGATATATTTATTGCCTAGGAATCAAGGCAGTTAAAAAATCATGAACAATACTATCATACTCATGATCTTGATATAGCAGTTGTTCTCTTTTCTCTGAAAATATAGATACACTATTTCTATGGTGAAATATGTGAGATATATATAGATCACAAGTTTTTAATTATATCATTTCACAGAAAGAACACACATTGAGGCAAAGGTGATGGCTTGAACTACTCTAGGATTATGAATATTCCATATACTACCACTTAGGAATGGAAATTATGGTAGCCGATGGATTGATTAGGAAGGATCATGGAGTTCTAAAAAATGAGGATTTAAAGGGATCCAATGGTTATGGATCTAATAAAGATGGAAATAGGAATTATCAAAGAAGGTGAAACATGATTACTTCATAAATTTGTATCCAAAACATATTTATTAAAAATTGTTAAAAGATCCAAGGTCGATGATAAAAAACCTTCAAAATAATATTAATGATGTGAAAGAATGGAAGTTGGAGTAATTCATATATGAATATGGAGTTATGAAATTTGGGAAGAGGATATGTGTTCCCTCTATACCTAGGATGAAATTGGAGTTATTAGTTGAAACGAAAAGCTTTAAATTCTCTATACACACTGGTATCACTGATATTTATAGTGATTTGATGGAACATTTCTAGTGGGATAACATGGAGTAGGAAATTGCTGATTATGTACCAAGAATTCTAGTCTTTTAGCATGTTAAGGTTGAATGAGAACATCCTAGGTGATTCATTCCACATATACCTATTCATTCATGGAAAAGGGATGACACCACAATGGATTTTTTCATTAGATTTCCAAAAAATTCCAATAATGAATAATGGAATATGGGTAATTTCTGATCGACTTACAAAATCAACACATTTCCTCACTATAAGGGAGGATTTTCCATTGGAGCGGCTTTCATGACTCTATATCAATGAATATTTAATACTTCATGCACAACCAATTTCATTAGTGTTTTACCGTGATCATTGATTTATACTAAAATTATACAAAATTATTCAAGTATATTTTGATACTAAGCTTTTTTTCCGTACTACTTATCATGTTCAAACTGATGGCCACTCATAAATCACAATCCAAAAATTAGAAGGGAACTTGAGATCATCATTTCAAAACATTAAACGTACGTGAGATCAATATTTACCCTCTGTGGAGTTTTAATACAATAATAGTTTCCATTCGAGTATTCAAATGGAACCATTTGAAGAATTGTATGGAAAGAGATTTCATACACCAACTTGTTGGGATGAAGTTGGATCAAGGAAGCTTGGGGCCCATATCTTGTAAAGGAAACAATAGTGATGTTATATATTATTCAAGGGAATATCAACGCATCTCAATGCAGACAAAAGAAATATAATGATAATCGAAGGAAGGATTTTGAATTTCAAGTGGGAGATCATGTTTTCATAAAATTATCTCCCTAGAAGGGTAATGTTTATTTTGGTAATAAAGGGAAACTGAATCCTAGGTACATAGTCCCTTTTGAAATTCTAGAGAGAATTGGAGATTTTTCATATCATTTGTCTATGACACCTATCCTTTATAATCTTCACAATATGTTCCATGTCTCATTCCTAAGAGATTACATGCTAGACCCAACGCATCTCATCACTTCTGAAGCTATTGAATTGGAACCTAACCAATATCACTATGAAGAGCCTATTTGGATTCTAGAAACTAAATAAGAAGTGTTAAGGAATCAGATTACAATACAAGAAAAGGTACTATGGAAAAAATCCTAAAATCAATAATCCAACATGGGGGAATGAGGATTTTATGATGAAGAAATACCAAATCGTTTTGTGAGGTAAGATTTTGGTAATTTTGAGGAAGAAGTTATTGTAATGAGGTAATAATGTAAAACCCCAAGATTGTTAAAATAAATTTAATATTTAATTCATAAAACATTGAGTCTCTAAATAAATAATTTTTTATAACCAATCCAATAAACATAAATTTTCACCTCTTTGATTTGAATTTTGAAAAACTAACATATATGGATGTGTTCAGGGTGATATTGTAATCGGATAGAATCTACTTAACTTTTGTTAAATATTATCATACCCTTATGAATAGTAATATACCCTTATGAAATGAAATTAATATTAATGAATATTTAATTTCCCAAAAAATAGAAACTTCACCCATGAATGTATAAATACAATTTAGATGTCATGTAAGTGATAAAACGATCATAGTATATGTATTGGTATTTTTGTATGTCATAAATATTTTAATTACAATTTTTTATTAATTTAATAATTTAAAATTGATTTTTTTTCATAAAATTTAATCATACATTGTTATTTTATTTTCATATGGCTATATGATAATTTTATGGGACCTTAATTAATTTTTTAAGGTGTTATAAAATGAGTTATAGTTTTAATGTTGTCTTTTCAGAATAAATTATTATATTATGTTAAAAATTAAATTAAAAATACAGAAAAAATTAATTTCAATATATGAAATTCACTATTGATTTATACAAATCGAAAAAAATTTAGAAGAATTTTTGGGATTTTTCTAAAATACATGAATTATTTGTGAATATTAAAATATGATAATTTATGATAAATGATAAATTCCTTATTTATTTTGCCATAAATTATTTAAGGATAATGAAATACCACTAGGTTTTAACTCACATGCAAATATTTCTCATTCTTGGTCATTGGAATAAATATTATTCTTTATATTTGGAAAAATAATAAAATAATGGGAAAATAATGGGAAAACCCTCCTCTCCTTCACTATAACCCCCCCCCCCCCCCTCCACTTCCTCTTCTCTTCACTCATCTCAAGGAATGATCCTTTCCTAAATTATTTCCAAATATCCTCCCAAGATCCTCCCCTATATCCAGTAGTCCATGGTCTAGTAAAAAGACCATAAACTCTCCTCTAAAGAGGATCTCAAGGAGGATTATATCAAGAGGTAAATTCCTCTTCATTTCCTTTATTTCAAGTCCATTTCTTTTCTTTTTATATCCTAAAATCCATTCATCCATATTTTATTTTGAATCTAGTACCATACATGTACTATAATTTTATTACGATAATGGAATAATTCTTCATCATCTATCATTTCTCATTCTTTTATACTCAAAATGGAAACACCATCTGAGATGTGTTAATTTATCACATTCCAGGATGATGAGTTTTCAATTTATATTTCTATATTCAATTATGGTCATGGAACCATTTTTATGGTTGAAACACACTATAATATATATATTCTATCTTATTTATGGTTCTAGAATCCTTTTGTACACAAGATATTAATTTATAAATAAAAATGAGTTTGTGGTGAACGAAAAACCGCAAATTAACCCAAAAAATGTCATTAATGTTATATATATTTACTCATCATCACTCCAATTAACCAAAACATATATAACCATGTAATAATCTCTTTTTTCACTAATAAAATACGAATTCTATTCTGGACAACTTCTCTCTTTCTACATGTTTATCCACACATGAATAATTAATCCAATCGTGAAAACAAAGGAAGAAAATGTTCACAATCAATGAAATTGAATCTCTTAACTAATTAGAAGAACATTAATAAAAATAATAAGGTTATAATAAATAAATTAATTATATATAAGTTTCTGGAATCATTAATTTATGAAACTAAATTTTATTATTTAGGTCATTCAGATCAAGTGAGGAACACTTTCTTACTTAAGGTAATGGGTTTTCACCCGCACCACCATTTCCATTCAGGTTACTTTGATTATCTACTAAACTCAATAAAATTATAATTCAATCATATTTACTCCACATAATTTTTGTGTGAGTTTTCTATATATTTTTACTAACCATAATCATATGTTAATTTATGGGGAGTTATATGTTTTGAATGGGCATTTCAAATATTCATCCTGGATACAAGCCCGACTCAAGGGAATTTCTCAAATTCTTACATATTTTCAAGGGAAAAATATAATGTGATTTTAGAAACAATTAACTTTTTAAAATGAATAATTTTATTATGAAAACACTATCTTACCACATTTATGGTTTTATAAAAACACTTCTTAAAAAGATCTCATATTTTAAAAGTAAAATAATATTTATCCCATGAATTACTCAATGATTTTTATAAGAGTATCTTCATATGTTGCAATACTAATTTTGATTATTATGTATTATTAGGATTAATCTTTATGATATCATATACCATATTTATTTAAAATTTTTATGATTTGTTTTACTTTTGATGTTATATATTAAACCCATTCACCAATTTACTCTGAATTGTTAGTTTTTATGCTTAATGTTTACAAAAAGTTATTTACATTTCATATGTTAGTTTCAATATGAATATATATGATGTTTATGTTTATTTTGATTTATATGACTAATTAATTGGAATTTTTATGTGATGGGTGGGTCCACTATATCCCCTCTATGCATAGGTAGGTCTAACTAGAAAAATATATATGGACTTGGCTAAGGCCTTTCCCATTTTTTGATATGGTTTTGGCCTAGACCTTAATGATTTTCAGATGTCCTAGATGAGGCCTTGAATGTATGTTTCAGAATGTCTAGCATATTCATTTCCCTAATTATTTAACATGAAATTCATAGTTCATGAAGTTATTTGAATATTATAATATCCATGCTTAATTTTTATTATATTATTATTTACTCATCTCATATTCCATCCATTTTGCATTCAAGTTTATTATTTGTCGAGGGATGTGTTTTCAATTATTAACCACATTTAATGTTTATGTTTATGATATCTTCATCTGTATATCTTACGCATACTATGTACTTGATCTCACCCTTTCTTATATTTCATTTTTATAGGACAAGGAGAGGTATATTATGATTTATTTTCATGGATAAGATCAAAGTGGTTGATAATTGAAATGTATATTTTATGTTGTTTTGTATTTCAAGTTTTAATATTTAATGTTTTTATGTATCTTTATTTCTAAATCTACTAAACTAATCATTCCTTTAGGATGTATATTCCTTTTTTATATTCCAATTTGATAAAACAAGGCACGAGATTTGGGAAACATGGGTAAGGTCAATACAAATAGTATAGAAATTTAAATTTAGATTATATAAATTATTCAAATAAACACATCACTACGAATGTCCCCCTAAAACTCAAGTTTAACAATAATCATGAATTTAACTTATATAGAGTTTTAAAATAGATAAAATACTTGTAATATGTCTGAATAACAATGTATTTATTTTGTACTAAAAATCATATTAAATGATAGATGTAATCGTAGGACAAAATAAGAGTTAAATGTATAAAAAATAATTCAAAGTGGTTCATAATTCACATGTTTTACATTACATGTACTATAAAACCATTGAAAATGTGAAAATATCATGTAATGTATCCCACAACATTTATCTAGACTCTTAAGAAAAATATAATTATCAAGAAGAAAAAAAATGGTTTATAAACCACTTTGGTTGGGAGTGATTTTCAATTCCAACCATACTAGTACACATGAGTTTCACAATCAATCTAACGTCATCAAATGAAAAGATTATAAATTAGGAAAAAATTCATTCCAAAATAAAGTATACCCTAAAATATTCAAATAACAAAATGTTACAAAAATATCATGATTGTTTAAATTTTACCAAGTGTTCGATTCCCTTAATAATCCTATAATAATACCGCAAAAAATAAAAAAAAAGAATAATTTTGGAAAAAACATGCAAAAAATAAAGAAAAAACTTTATTTGGAATCCAATACCCATTATTATTACATTTCTCACAATCTTATTATTTTAAATCCAGTCATGAAATTTTTTTCATAACAAATTATAATTATATTGAATATAAATTAATTAAAAGGGTTGACACAACTAGATTTATTTTTATGTTAGAGCCATGAGTTAAGTTACTAGAAACTAGAAACTCGTTACTAAAGATTAGAATACCAAAACATATAAAAAATATATGAAAGGTATGATAATGGGGAAAGAAAAAGGATAGAGCGTGGTTTTGTCACCCAATAGGATCCTTTGTATTTATTGTCCCCATACAAAACGTTGCAAGGAAATATCACCAATCAGAATGTGGAATATTTTTCTTTGAGATGAACTAAAATATATGAATTTTCTTAGTGTCCATAAGTGGACACCAATAATGGATACCCCAAATGAAGATAAAAATTTACAAAACCCTAAGAAATATGAAAGATATAATTTTAGGTGAAAAGTGGGAGAGAGAATAAGATAGAGATTCTCCTAATTAACTTTAATAGTTTCCTCCTCTATAGGATAAGTATGTTGATGTAGAGGAGGTATTCACATTACCACATGATCTGTGAAATCTTATTATTCTTTAACAAACCCCACTTTGATGGTATCTTATTTAACATCCAAGGTATCATCGATGTGTACTATGTAAAAAATCTATGAAATAAAGATATTAGAAAACAATTCATCATGAATAAAATTAAAACATGAAGAATTTATAAAGAATTAGCTAATTTCATGAAATTTGATTTGGAAATTGATTTCTTCTAGAAGGGTAACTGGAAAATCATTCTCAACATGTGAATATTCATCATCACATTCTTAAAAAAGATAGAATTATATAGGTCTGTATTATTCAATATCAAGGATGGTAAGAATCTATTTCATGTTATCTTTAACAAATATATTCTAGGATTCATCCAAAAAATTTATCTCCCATAAGTATATCAGTTTTAATGTGTTCATAAAAGTCCACCGAAATAAATGGTTAAGAATGGTTGTATATTTTTAATTCCTATATAATAAAATCATCAACATCATCATGTTCTTTAATATAAAAAAATATTGGTGAATTATCTTCCACTACTCATTCTGGTTCTGGTTCTGGTTTTCTCTCAAGCTATAACTCCTAATATGCAAATTCAAATTCCATTATAAACATTATTTTTCTCTTAAAAAATTTCATAGTGTTACTAATCCACTAAAAAAGATTCAACAAAATTATTAACAAATTCTTGTTGAACCTAAGATCTTCTCTCCATGCATAATAATCATAAGCTCAATACATCATTAAAAAATAGTTTTTTTAAAAAATTTAATATTTTTTGTGAGTTTTTTAATGAAACAATTGTGTGTGAGTTTTTCACATCCCCAAAAAGAATTACAAATTGAGGATTGAGATTTATCATTAATCCTACATTTATGTATTTATTTTTTTATATAATAATTATGCATAGAATTATCCTTAGGAATGATCATGAGGATTCCACATACACAAACTAATTTAATATTATTGAAATTTTTAACTAAACAATATTGTTAAGTGTAATACTAATATATTGGGAGAGGTTTTAAAGTGAATATTATATTTTTTTTAAATATATTCAAAATGTATAAAAATAATACAAACACATAAATAATTCAATGGAATGGATATTTTAAATAAGAATTCATGGGGAAATAATAATTTTTCTTTAATTATATGTATCATTATAATACTGAATTTAGTTATCATAATATATCACACCACCCCCTCCCATTATAAATGTTACCACACCAACCATGATATAAAAATGTATGGTATTAATCTCTTAAACTATGGAAGTGTGATCTTATCATCACACATCACCATAAATATTCTACCCTATTGTACACAAAATTATACTAATAAATGAGAGGAATATATAAAAAAATGATAAATAATTTTGTTTCATAAAAAATGTAAAAATCCGACATTGAAATAATTTTAACCACTTCTAATATATTTGATTAAAATAATGAGAACACATTTATTTACAAGAAGTTCAGAGATCATTTTTCTCCCTTGAATAGTAGTGAAGTTTAGTTATCCATTTTCATGGATATGAGAAAATGAATTGTGGGAGAAACAGAAATGATAAAAATGAAATAATGAGACAGAATATAAGAATAATATATATTAAAATATTATAAATGTAGAATATAAGTTACTCCATATATAAAAATGAAAAACTCCAAAATTATATATATGTAAGAGGAGGTGTGTATTTATAGAAATGAAAATGTAAAAAATTTAACTCAATAATTTTCCCAAAAAAATTATTGTAATATACCCAATAAGTTACATAATTTGGGAATTCTTATTTTGAAAATTTTGTCCTAAATGTATTTCACATGCACCCAAAAAATGTTAACTTTGTTGGAAAATTTTATAAATAGGTACATCCCATTTACTTAATAAAATTACTCTTTCTTGGTTGGGTGTTTTTATTACCTTAGATCATGTTTCAAAAAAAATTTGACATTGAAATATCAATAATCACACATGTACACATAAATATAAAATTTTCATCACGATTTCATCTTTATCTATATAGAATTACATATCAATTAAACATGTAATTTTAGATATATTGTCCCGTTGTTAAAATTCAAAAGGTCTGGGAACAGATTACAGGGCCTAACTTGTGATATTTGTTTTGGCATAAATATTTGGATTTAGATATTGGTCCAGTTGAATGAAATGTATTCTAGACACACTATATCATAAAATAGTAATTTTTAAATTTTTGTTAGTGAATAAATATTTTTGGATAATATAAAAAACTGAACTAAAGTAATAGAAATTACAAAAATAACTTGTTTTCATAATTAATCTCAGTATACTTCTAAAATGATTAAATGTTAAAATTTCCCAGAAAATTATACTTTTTTGGTTTTAAAACGTTGAAATTGAATTGAAAATATTTAAAACACGGGATCTATTTATATATCACTATCCAATTAAAATATCATAAAATAAAATATTAACCTAAGGGTTATTTAAACTTTAAAAGTGTATTATTATAAAAACCTAGAAACAGTTTCAAATCAAATGAAAATATCATCACTTTAAACTGTAACATATTTATTTGCGCCTTTATATATATGATAAAACATAAACTTATAAAATCAAAATGGTATCCATAACTCTAATGTTAACCTCACATGAATCAATATAAAAATTATTTATACGTAAAATAATGTCAAACACTATTAAATGTATTCCATAAATCATATAATGAAATAAAATTCATCAATGATAACTTATATATAATTTTCATAAGATGAATAACTAATTTCAAGGCCCCAAATTGTATCCCATTTACTTCATCGATGTTAATAATTTTTTTCAACAAAAAATTATCACCTTAACATTAAATCACTTTTATTGATTATGAGTACTATTCAACATAAGTTTGATAATACTAAATATCATTTTTAAAATAATCCTTATATGCTTCAAGAGACTGGAATACATAATATCATTGATATAACACAATAATACTATAATTAATGAATCAAAATTCATGATCATTTCAATCATTTAACATTAATTATTATTATAGTATATGTCCTTACTTGGTCTATGAGTTAACTTACGTTAGTTAATTAACTCAGATAATGTCTATATTCCTTAAACATAAGACAATAGAAATTAATTAGTAATTAATGGTGAAATTAATTTCCCTCTATTAAACTCTTCATTTTTTCAATAATTAATTTCTCCAGGCCTATCCATTATATATAAGAAAAATCTTCTCATAAAATTTAGTCATTAAATTCAGTGTTTCTTCCCATATGTTCATCATTTAAGAAGATGAATCTTGTATCCATGATAGCCTTTATAAAATTCCATATTTATATTATTAGGTGTGTAAAAATACTCTCCCATGTTGAAATTTTTTACCATATATATATATAATTAGGAATAATCACTTGGTTTCACCTTGTAGCTTATATTTTTTTGGTTTCTCATGGGGACAATCATTCAATTTCCCATCACATTTAATATTAACTCGAATAATACTTGTTCAAATATTGACTAAACCAACGATTTTTTGTGTGAGAAACCATAATTATAGTGAGAAATAATATAATCAGAAAAATTCATTAAAAGATTTCACATATCATGACACGTACTTTTAAATCTATTACACCTTAAGTATAACATAAGAAATCATTGGTGGTTATTTATTCAAATCCATTATAATTGTTTGTATGAAAATGGGAATGAACCTAATAATATCTTAAGAGAGTTTCAAAAAATATGTGTGGTAATGGAACACTGACCATAAACCAGAATTATGGATGTGATATACTCAATATTATCTGTTAAGGGTTAATACTTCTTTATATATCTATGATAAATCTATACCCAATTTTAGTATCCAAATTGAGATTTATTTCCTAGAAAACCTCATTATCTCTTCCAAACCAAAAATTTATGTCATTATATTTTACCTATACTTGTCCCTAGGGTTTTCACCAAAGTTATCTAATACTATTCTTAAAATATTAAATAAACCCTACTCTAAAAGAAACTATAGAAACCCATGATTTGTATACATAAATATCACATATTATTATATGAAAATTCAATAAATAACATTATGATCCATTCTAAAATAATTTTGGTCAAGTGTCTTTGGAAACATAGATACATAAAAAATTATTAATAAGGAATATAAATCCTCCAACCCTAAGTGATTCATATCTGGGTCCCATATTATAAATATAATTCATAAAATTATTCTTCAAAACATAGGGAAATGAAACACAAGAAAGGGTGATCTTAGATTCTAGTAATAGTAAAAAAAATGGAGACATAAATGAGTATTTAAACATATCACAACTATAAGGGTATGAGAAAATGAACATAAATTTTTTAAACACTACATTTTATATCATTAATTTTAGTCATGGAATAAATCTTGGTATTTAAAAAGAAATAAATCATAGGGGAGTCAAACAACACGATCCCTGAAAGAATACCATTAGCATGATACATAATTTTATGGTATACACATAATCCGAGAAAATTATTTATTTATATTCAAGGATGAAATTCAATACTATCATATGGGATTGGGTTCACTTCTCATTCCATCGTATTAGTTAAGGTTCACTCCCAAAATTTTCTTAGAGAACAAATTCCCTAACTAATTTGGCCTTACGCTTAATTCATGTCTTAATTATGTCATGGAATATCCATCCTTACCCAATTCATTGGAGGGATATATAATTTGGGGCCACACAAAACATATGAATATTACATTCATATGTGTACTACAAGATTCTAAATCAGTCATTCTATTTAATAAACTACGAAAAGAAAATGGGTTTCATAAGGATTGCATCCTTTTATCATACAATAACATATTATAATGATAGTAGTTTCATATATTTATTAACCCATGGAAAAGAAATGGGATTCATAGAATAATGCTTAAATAATCATCTTCATAAATACAACCAAAAAATTATTGTGGATGGTACTATTAAATCATATGTCCAGTAAAGGATGATTAATATTAGAGATGTCTTCATAGATAAAAATTTCTTAACAGTATAAATTCAAATATATCTTGATTAATATACCATTATAGATTTAAATTACCTATTTAAAATGAAAAATGTTACAAAATATTAAGGAAAGTATTTTATTTTTAGAAAACATAAAAATTTGTAAAGGATTCCTTTATAAATTATTCACTAATGACAATGGTAAATTTTATCATGTCATGTACATAAAAATGAAGACTCATAACATTTTTTGGTATAAATTCAAATGTATCTAATATGGAAAATGAAAAGAAGATTAATTTTTAACCATTTTTTGGAAATTAAAAGATGAAAATAAATGAATTTGAAAAATTATATGATAATACTAAAATAATTATTGAGTACATTTTTGGAGAACATATATATGTAAGATAAAGTATTTTCAACTGAGGAGAAAAATGAAATTGTTTTTCTTAAAAACACTATTTCACTCTCTCGAGTACATAAAGAGAGAAAATTAAAATTTAAAAATTAATATTAAGAAATAAAAATAGTGAATCAACTTATTTGACCTTATTTAGAGGTAGATCGTGAAATTTCATCATCTGAATCATAACAGTAAAGTATTTATATAAAAAATATTGTAACAAAAAACCCATACTACATTGGTAACATTTGAATCTAAATACCCATGAAATTAAAAACATTATATGGATATTTATATACCACAATTTTTATTATAAAAGTCATTATATATATACATAGGATATAGATTCACTATATAATAGAAATAATCCATTAATATGGCATGTGTCTCACAGAAGTAAATGTGAGACAAAAATCTATTACCTCGAGTTCAAATTGAATTGAAATCACTTTAATAACTATATAGTAAACATAAATTTATTATAATTATATTATAGAGTAATTTAAATAATTATAATATCATATATTATCCACCTATAACATTTCATCACCCATTTATTATCAATTCCTTGTTAAAATGATCATTTCCAGTTGTTAACCATTTTGTTTCTGATGAAGATTTCAGTTTGGTATTTTTAAACCTTGTACATTAATAATGGTTGCATAATATAATTAATTTTAAAAATTATATAAATATAATATATATTAATTTTATATATTGATTCATCCATTAAATATATATATTGAAAAATGAATTAATCATTTCATGGAGAGGGACAGTCATATATATGCATGAAAGTTGTTTTCATTTTTCATTGTGTGAAGCCAAAGAAAGGTAAATTATAATTAAAAATTACATAATCATTATTATTCTATATATTACATATATATTCATTAAATATATAATTATTACCATCCCTAAAAATCTGAAATTATAAAAAAATCATAGTACTTCGTGGAGGTTTTAGTCCACACGTACACATGAGAAACATTATCATTTTCCGATGGATTCGAAGGAAACAATATTTAAAATATATTATAATAATAGAAGAATTATTATTTAATTAATATAATTAATTTAAATGAAACACATCATAATTAACATCCATGTAAGATGATGATGAAAAATGAATTGTATTTATACATGGAGATGGTATGTTGTACGTACACATGAGTGATACTTTCACTTCACATTTTATGGAAGAGTGGGTGAATAAAAAAGGTTTCATAATCCAAATAAAATATCTATATATTAAGTATCATAAAAATAATATTTTACAATAAAAATAATTGATTTAGAGGAGGTATAATAAGAAACAAATTGGAAGATGCCCGGTAAGTGGATTATTATTCTTCAATAGGCCCCTTTTAGATCCCTTATTGAGGGTCCATATAATGGACAATTAATAATTCAAATAGATATAATTACAGCATATGGATGATTATAAGGTGGTTACAAATGGGATTTTGATGATATATGGCTCAAAAATGGTGTAAAAAGAGAAAGTGTGGGTTCCCATTTATAAGTGAGGAGACAGACACTCATGGAATCTCATAAATGATTAAAATATAATAAATTAATTATCTAGAATAATGATTCAAAATGCTTAGAGATTTAAATATAATTAATTATGTGGTTTAAATAACATTAAAAATAAAAAAAATAATTGTTTTAGTGGTGTTTTTATCCTTGTATTTTGGTTTATCCCCTCAGTTAATCAATTTTATCTTTAAACACACTAATGACTCTTTCACTATAAGAGGGTTATAATTTCACTTATTAGGTAAAAATAAATCATAAATATATAAGGGATGATATTTTACACCATTTCTCACCCTGATTTTCTTATTTTATTATATTTTTTTATTTTCAAATAATTTACTAAAATATTTTGTTTTTGTAAAATATTATTATTATTATTTTTGGCACTATTCACATATTTTAACAGAAAAAACCAAATAAAAAAATGGAATTAAAATAAACACAATTTAAATTTATCTAATTAATTATATTCCTTTATTAATGTCAAATGACACTATAAATCCACAAAAAAATTCTTTTTATATATTTTAAAATAGTTTAATTGATTTTTTCTGCTTTCACAACCTCATTGTGAATGGTGATGTGAAATTAGTGTCCATATCTGTATTGATAGTACAGGGGACCCCATGTAGCTATATGATCTCACAAAAATGTATTATTCCAATCTCATAAAGTGATATATTATTTTATTTGGGAATGAAGTGGGATAATTTCATCAGTGTGTCAGTGACTAATCATACTACATCGCTTCCTTAAGGCAGCCTCAGTAAGCTAATTATAAAGTCTATAGAAACATATTCCCATTTGCATTTCAGGATTAAAAGTGGATCTGAGAATCTTGCAGGATTGTGTCACTATTACATATCTTTTTGAAATGTATAACACATATTTATAAAACCTATTATCTGAAATTTCATCTTAGGACACCAGTTCTAGCTTCGCATATCTCGATACATCTTGACGATGTCTGGATGAACTTCCCAATGAGAACTATTGGAATATTACATCAAATACTCCCTCATATATGTATGAACCCATAAATTTCCATGAATATATAACATTTCATCTCCATCCACAAACTAATTCAGGGGTGGGTCCTCACCATAAATACACTCCCAAATAACAAAGCCTTCAGGATATGAAAACGTAATTCTCTTTACCCTATTAAAGAGGAAAGAGTTAACTGCTAAGGTTGAGTGATAATATGGATCATGAATCTCATTAAACATCAAATGCCTCTTAGAAAAGTGTGTCATCAGTTTCTATTCATCACTGTCTTCTTCTACAACATGCACGTGAGTTTTTCAACTCTTCGCATCTACTATTTCATCTTCTTATCTTCCCGTACAAAAATGTAAAAATAAAACAAATCAATCTATTTAACAAATATATATTTTTGAGATTCAATTCAAAATATGTAAATTTATTTTTGAGGATCTTTTTGTATGTATAAACCACATAGTGCTCACCCATATTATAGTGTCTCCATCAATATAAATAATCGACAACATCTTCTAGTTCAAGGTTGTGAATTTTCTTGTTCCTATCATGGGGACTCAAATTATGATATCCTTAAATAATGAAATTTCCCTCTTACATTTTCAATACTCCAATTATAATGACTAATTCATCACTGATAAACTATATATCATCTTCCATTCTCTAGTAGAATCATAATGGGTGCAAAAACTACCCTTTCATTAATATCCTAAGAGGATTTATCACATGATTCTAACCATATGAACTTGACAAACATCTTTTAATGATGATTAATATGTTAATCAATTTGTGATAAGTACATTATGAAATGCTTATAATATTTATCTATCCTTAAGAAACTTCTTATATCAAACTCGTTGTTAGGGTGATCTCATGAAACCACAACACTATCATTTTCTAAGTCAATAGATATCACTAATTCCAAGATAATATGATCCAAAAAGTTAACATTTTAAATACAGATGTATAACATACCAAGAATGGAAAAAATTATATTCCCTCAGTGTATTCAAAATGATCTCAAGTGGTCTATAATATTACTTACAGGTATGATAATACACTAATATTTTTTCCAAAAAGACCAAAAAAAGGGAATCCATATAGGGGTAGAAAACCATATTCAACACATCCAATAAAATGGTTGATTCATTCATAAGAAAAAAAGGAATAACTAGAAACTCATATAGATCATACCACCTATGTAATGTTGATCTATGTGTGTCTGAAGGTCTAACTCACACTTGATTATAGCACAATATGAGGATCTTTTTTAGAATACCATAACTCCTCAGATATTCTTAAAGAAATAATATATTAAATTTTATAGATATAGATTATTAATCATAAGATGGTTCAACAATAAGTAATCTAATAATTGCCTAAGGGTATCATCTGCCTTATTGGATAAAATCATATGTGATACCTAGGATAATTTATTATTCCATATAAAACCTTTGGCCTCTAGATCCTCCAAATGCATATTTAGCTCATGGATCTGAAAAGATTCCATCATGTTTGGATATGTAGACATTGGAGCTACAACTATAAAAATATCTATCATAAACTCTACCTCTCTCTCAGGAGGTAAGACAAAAAAATTATCATGAAAGACATCTTAGATATGATCTACTACATGAGGATAATTATCTAGGTGTACTTCATGCTCCTCTTTGTATAGGATGGAAATCATGGTGGTCACTCCACCTTGGATATATTTCTCTAGTCTAGGTTTGTGGTCCTTGACATTCCACTCAACATTATGTGGATAAATGTCTCTATATGGTTATTTAAATGAAACCATGTAGCAATAACAGTCTATAATGTCATGATTGGGAACCAATCCATATATCATGAAAATGACATCAATCATATCATCTTGAGAATAAATAGATTGCATAAGAAGGGATAACTGCCCACCTAAAGGGTACAATCTCTTTATTGGTATATTTACTTAGACTATACAACTAATGGTGTATCTATGGTCATCACACCATAGTGATATGGAATTTCCAACCTGATACTTTCCACGATTGATAAATAGATAATGGATTGTGCAGAACCATTATCAAATTAATAAGATACAATAGTAGATACTACAATAATAGTTCCTCGTACTATTGATGGTTATGTACTTTTATCCTTAGGTATAGACTATAATTCATGGAACTAATCTGATCCATAGCTCTGTGTTATAGATGGTCTACCTTGATTAGGTCTAATCTGCTAGAACTGATAATCAGATATCTTGATACCATGTCCCTGGAATCCTCCTTAGGAATTCTTAGTGATGATACCCCCACTCCCCATCAAACACGACATAAAATAACTTTTACATGAGGTTAAAAATGTGTGTATCACCTTCCACTAGAATTAGATGTAATGGTGCAATAGAATCTATGAGTATTCTCCATACGACTAACAGCTCAGCACACTATATGGTCTGTATCACACTAAGGCTTCAGATTCCCCTATCATCCACACTGATGGAATATAATATATATGCTAGTATGACTACATTGACTACCACTACTCCATTTAGAAACATCGATGAAATGATTCATTCTACCAGAAGAACTGTACTCCTTCCTTGATACTAATATTTTTTCCTAATAATTTCACCTTCACGTATATTGGGCTCAGTGATAAGAGCCGAATTAATTATTTATAAGAAAGAATGTAGGTGAAAAAAATTCAATTCAGTATATATGGAATACATGATACTGTCCTCAGAACATCTAACATGTGAAATCTCATCCCCATCTAAAAGCGGTGAAAGTTGTTGTAACTCTATAAAAAATGGTGAATAATCCATAATTTCCATTGCACCGTAATATAGATCCATGACCTCTCATGATTTTTCATCTATCAGCATATGAGTAAAGAAGTCATCATAAAAGGTAGAATAAAAGTCAGCCTAGAACATGCCCTGATGATGCCCGGCCTAGGTAAACACCTCCCACCAAAGCACGAAAAAATATCACAACATATAGGTGGAAAGTGTTACCCTCTTCTATGGAGGTATATCAATATGCTCAAACCTAGATAGATTGTCCTTCATCCAAGACTCATTATCCTATGGACTGATATCCCCTAATAATATAGGATAATGTTATTTTGGAACTCACATGTTAGAGCATCATTCATAGGTCCAGGTTATAGTGCAACCTAAATTGACTATATCATTCATAGAAAACCCTCTAGAAGATGAGCATCAGTATCCAGATCAGATATAAGAGGTGTTGCCTCGGTTTTCACCCTGGTAGGTAAGAGTTGTGGTTCCGGTCCCATAATATCTAGAGTGTGGTCAGTTTCACCCACTTGGTGCATGACTCATGGATTTCGTAGTGTAATAGGTATGAAAACTCCAAGAACACGCCTCAGAGAAGGATTTTAGAGTTGATAGAAGAACTATCAGAAGTAGATCTGATGTATAAAAGATCACAACTTAATCTACTACCCAATCTCCCATCTTAGAAGGATGGGGTGAAGGTAATTATTTATGTTTAATTTACAAGGGTGTTGGTTGGTGAAGGTTAGATATCATTTTTCATCTTCCTTTACTTCATTCCAATTTGTTTTGTAAGATAATATTTAAATTAATGTTTTCATTTTATTATAAATATCTTGAGGTTTTATTAAAATACATCATCATTCCCAATAAATAAATTCACATTCTCTTTATCACTAAAATTTACACCCATTCAATTTATATTTCACCATATTTAAATTCGATATTAGAATGTAACTAGAAATATGTGATGACATGACTAGGAAAATTACGCATTATAATAAAAGTGGCCCCACATACCTTTTAAATTGAAAATGGAAATCACTTAATCACACCCATAGAGAATCGTAAGAAAAAATATAACTACCATGGCTCTATTAACAATCATAGGAAACAAAATCAATGAAAGTAGTAAAATGCACCTGTATGTCCTGGCGTCTGATTTTTATGTGCCTATAATGATGCATGTAATGAAGATACTTTCCCTCATCTCATATTTATAGGGATAAAATAAAATCATAAATCAAAATAATATTACTAACCATAACATATAACATTTCTCACCTAATGTTGAATTTATATAATTCGTAATAAAAAAATCATAAAATCAATTTTATTTCCATTAATCATGGTATTTACCTCAAAAATTGGTTCGATATACCCATGAACACCATATAGCCTACTTCCAAAGTGTAGCTAATTTACTACCTATTTTATCAAAATAGTAATTAAGAAATGAAAGGCTCTGATACCACTTTTTCTCATCCCAACATGGGTTTCACACAAATATACCCCAAATCTTGCAGGCTACATGTCTTCAAGAACTCCTCATTGTACGACAGAGGTTTCTCACTAGTAGTTAGGGCCTTGGGTGTGTTTGTGGGAACAAAATACCATCATTACCAGTGTATAAAACAATAAATATGTAACAAAAATTCAATATAAGAAGTAGTATAATAAAAAAATACATTTAATATTGGAAACATACACTATAAAAATTAGACGAGTAACATTCCGAAGTAATATCATTATATAATTGAATAAAAACTCAATAAAATGATAATAATTCAAAACATCATAGAACTAAATCATATATAAATTATGATGATGTATGTAATATATCTATACATTTGGAACATTGGTATACATGTAAGTAATAAATAAATTCTATATAATAGAATAGAAAATAATCCAAAAGTTATCTAGAATCCCTAGCACTGGCCAGGTCATCTGCTACCAAGATCCATCCTAAATCCAGAAATTAAGATATTCTTTTCAAAGGCTGGATGATTTCTTATGTCAGCTTCAGTATGCATATAATCTGTTGGAGTACCATTGTTAGCCAAAACAGGGTTTTTGAGAAATCTTAGTAGGCCACAACCAACGAAATCTATACCATCCAGTCTGAGAAATATTTACTTTATGTGTATAGGTATATGTAAATGTAATGTAGTACAGGAATGTAATTACCATGATTCTACTTCATCCTCAACTGGTGTGTAATTATGTAATCATTTAGTTAATTAGTTTCTAGTTTGTAATAAGTGATGATGATCCAATGTATAAATAAAGGATCCTATAATAATAATAATGAAATTGTATCCAAGGTAATAATAAAGGCATCACTTATGATGATAATAATGAAAATGAAACAAGGTAGTAACCATAGAATACTTGACTTTATGGGTTGATCCAACTCAGTAATAACTTATAGCCTCGCTATATGGGGTCTTAGTGTAATCCAAGGGGAATCCCCCAAGGTATTGCACTGTATAATAATTTTAACAGAGTCCAAGGATCTCTTACAAGGTAAATGGGATAACCAATGACTGGGCCCAATGGGTGTATCCATGGAAACACATGTCTCTATACATCAATATGTATCGATGGAGCATATCTAAGGAATATTAATATTTGAATGATAATGGAGTGATCCTATAAATTCATGTCAGGAAACCACAAGAAGATAAGAACCATGTTTCAAGGTGGTTATCTTCCTTGGTAATATGCATCCTTCAATCAAAATCGAATCCTATGTGTTATCAAGGAATTCCATCAATAATACAAGGTTGGATCAAGTCTATCCATTCCTATAAAGATGAACATGTCCATATTCAATAAGAAACCTATACTAAATTCATTAATAAATTAATCCATTTAATACTCATTCCTTCTATAAATATAATGTTACTATTCCACACCGTTTATACTAAGTGACAAGGCCTAATAATGACATGAAACCAATTAATTCAATTTCAATCAAAAAGGCCAAGTGATACAAATATTGTACATTCCATTTATAATTGAGATTATTTTATTATATCAAAACACTTCTTCTAGATTTTTTTTAATATATTGTGTTATCCATTAATAATTAATTGATTTTATTATAACACTCACTATTATAGAGGCCAAGTCATAGAACACCCGAACGGTGGCATAAATAATCATAACAAATCCAGCAGATCAATAAATAAGGGGAAACCCTATGTAGGGTATCCAATGATAAAGACATAACCTCAAAAGAATTTACCTCTTAAAATGAAATAAATGAAAGTATTGGATTGATTTTTAGAACTTTTCACAATAGTTTTAAATCTAATTAATCTATTTTACATTTATTGTGGTGACACAAATTTATAATGATTACTATTCATATTGAACAAAAATAAAATGGGCTTATTTACAAAATATTTACCTTATGATTCCATAAATGGAATCCCTTTTTAATGTTATATTTATTGAAATAAAATAAATTGGATTATGATAAAAATGGAAATGGTGTGAAAATATGTTTTTTTAAACAATTCTATATATATAAATGTTTTTATACCAAATTAATGAAAAATTTTAATTCAATTGAACTCAAATGAACCATTAATAATTTCATTGAACTAATTTTATTTTAAATAAACAAAAAAATAGAACATTGAAAATTAATGAATAAAAAAAAGTTATTCATTTGAAAAAATTTCTATAAAAATGGACTTCTTTTTTTGAACTAAATTTTCAAAAATTGGAAGTAAAAAATAATAATATTATTTTTTTATAAAATGTAATAAAAATATTTTTGAAGGAAATATATTTTTAATGAATAAAATTACATAACTAAAACAATTAATTAATTATTCACAAATAATGAATCAATACATTTTTGTTTGTTAGATTTATATATATATATATATCATAATTAATTTAATCTTATCCATACCATCCAATTCAATGGATATGTTATATGAGTCTTAAATATTATAATATTTTTTGGTTCGTTTAAGCACAATGTTTCATGTTGTATATTCTACTGATCCTATAGTTCTTTTAAAATATTAGGGTGTTAAGACTAATTTTTTGTAGGAAAAATTTTTGTTTATTTACATGAAGGTATCTTCAATAATATATAGACCTAAATTTCTCTTCAAGGTTAGTATATGTTTCTAAGACACCTTGCATAATTTGATCCATTTAGACACTCTATGAAGCATAACATAGATGTGATCTCAATATTCTATACTATATGAAATTGAATACTCATTATGGCGGTTGATTCTTAATCTTCAACAAACTACAATATTATCACCTCTTCTCCGGATGAAGATAATTTCAAATCTAGAATTATCTTTTTTTCATACATTCCTTAATAAAAAGATGTATTTGTTTAATACCTCCAACCTATTTGAGCCTCGTCTCAAGACCATAACCTGATATGAAAATGAAAACTATATTTGGGGATAAACTAACTTGTTTTCATCTCTTAATAATATATATCAATATAGAAAAAATTGACCCTCTTATTAGTATGTAATAAATATATCAATATTACTCTACCATTTTCTGAATTGTCAGAATAAACTATATATATATTTCCATTAAACTAACCATTTGATCCAAAGGCTGGGATCTATACACTTTTCTCTACTCATATGAGTTAATTTTTGGTGTACCATGTGATTTAATGTGGTCATAATATTTTAATTTAGCCTAGTCAACTAATAAAAAAATATTCGTATATTCAATTTTTAAATCCTGAATAAAACATCTATATAACCTAGAATTTATTGGTTAATGATGTTTATCCATTTACCATAGATGGTCTTCCACAATCTCTTCATAGTAATCATGTGTTTACCTTGTACAAAATGTCTTTCTTGTTCAATATATAAATCCATAAAATTTACAAAATATCATATATTATGGTCTTCCAATGGTCATGGTGTGAATATTCATACTCTTATCCATCCATAGACATGTTGTGGAATAAATCAGTTCTTCATGATATAATCCATGCATTTAATAAAAATCACTGATGTATATTACTATAAAAACCAAGCAATATAGTGTGTTCTCAACCCATGGTCTATTATTCTCGTACATTCAAATCTCTTATTCTGATATGATCCACTACCACACCATGGAAACCATGAAATAGTTATACCACTGAAATGTTCCAAATCATACTTACAAATTAGTATTCCATCACAAAACATGAGAATAATCAACCATACATGATGTTCCAAGTAATTTATAGAGCATTGATAAAGGGGGTTATATCAGTGGTAGAACATTACCATTTCCTTCCTTATTAAAGTCGACATTCTAACTATTTAATGTTTTATCCCCCTAATCTTTATAACTTACCCTCACCATGTTTTAAGGAATATTAAAATAATAGAAAGAATAGAAATTTTTATTGGGTTTGGTCATAATATGGGTTTCTAGTACTTTTTTTATCTACTCCATTCAATCCTTAGATATCTACTATATAACGTTTATAAATAAAAATGACACAACACCAAGAAATATCCTTATATATCCTAATATAAAATAATATTGGTTCCCACTCATTACAATATTTTGTTCTTCTTCCTATGATTTAACACAATAATGGATCATTGTATGATTATCATAATTATCTTTTTCTAGTATTTTTCTTCTGGAAACATCAATTACCAAAATATATACTTCTAATCTCCCAAATCATCATCTTTATAGATTTTGAAACTATCTTCTTGGTAAAAATATTTCTTGAATGACATCCTATCCTTAAAAACTTCTAGATTTATTAACAAATATGGCCAGTTACACCATCAATGTTTAAAAAATCAGTATTATAAAAAAATCAAGTCTCATAAGAGCCCACCACATTACATACTCATCCACATCCTCAAAAATAAAAGATACATTGTATTTAAACTCCTCATAGTTTTCTTTCCATTCACATCCCAAAAAAATAATCTATACGTGGAATTTTAACTCCTCAAAATTCACAAGGCATTCATTTATTAAAAAATTGTAGATATATAGAATGATAATTCATTGTGATTTTATAATTCATAAAATGGGTTTAGTGACTTCATAGATTCCAAAAGTTTTATATCAAACATAAATATCTTTAAAAAAACATGGAAACACATTTTTCATAACATCATCAAAACTCAAATGAAATCATTAATATAATTTCATGAATTTTTAACAATAACATTACATCTCAACATCCTCAAGAAGACTGAAATTATAAAAGTAAAATATTTACATAATTCTTTTACACCATTTTATTCGAACATAAAAAATCATCTCCTTTCGATTCTACCTTAAATAAATTATATTAGAACACCTTTTAATTTTCTTCTCATAAATCTATATCATTAAATTTTTGATAGAGTGTTTGTCAAAAATTTATTATAATAAATACATCTTCGGATCCTTTTACTAACTCATCCTTCTCGTTCTGTTGATATCAAATATTCTTCTTCTAAATTTCTATCTATTTGACCAATACATGTTCTTTTAATTGAAACAATTAATCTAATACAAGATAAATCTTATTTCTTCTTCCAAAAACATATTCTAATAAGTTTAAACATATTTATTCTAAAATGAAATTTATATTTATCCTTTAAGAAAAATTATAAAGTCTCCTTTCAGTTAATGTAATGTTTTACATCTACAGAACATAAAAAATAACATTTTCACAAAAACACAATTTTTTGCAATCAGATTACTTATTCTCTGTATAATAATATTTACATTAATCTATTTGATACTATTACTCTATGTGTTACACATTCAAATTTCCACTCAAATACCCAAATATATAAGGAAATTTCAAATTCAACCAATTAACCTATCATTTGATAATATCAACATTAATATCTTTTGATCATATATTAATGTTATGTCAATTCCTTGAATGATCAGGACAATCATCATATATCTTGAAATTAATTTTACATAAATATAATGATCAACTAAATATTGGATTATTCTAGTGAAATATTATCTAACTAAATCATGAAATATAGTTTGAACTTTATTCTAAAATTCATATACTTATAACTATACTATTCTAAACTCAACACACTTAGATGATTTATCTTCCAAATATACACAATTTTACATCTTCGTCCGAAAATATTTACAGATATTCTTGAACATAGTGTATAAATCTTCTATCGATACATAGAACATTGATCCTAATAACATAATACAAAAATATAATACAAAAACATTCAAAAATATGTTGAAAACAAATTAAACAACTTTAAAAAACAAAACCAAAGGTCATTGTATATTTTATGATAGATATCGCACATCATAATCCATGGAATCCTGAATACTCATGATGTTATAATATATTTTTCATGTGAATATTATAATGGAAACACCATGTTCTATTATATGGCATGAATCTTCTCTGTGTTTCATAGCCACCATGGATCCTTCAGTGATGTGGAGATCATCAAATTCATATTTCACTTTCTATAGGTCTCTATGATCCACTAGTTGATATTCAGTTATATTTTATAATTTATATATCTATAAAATTTTACTTCATGATGTAGTTGAAAATACATCGAAAGGTTGAGACTCATCATAAAAAATATATAGGATAAATCTAAATGTTTCATATATAAAAACTTTTTTATGAGGTTACATTTACAATTTCTGACTTCTTCATAAATCATTCTTTAAAATATGGTGCCAATGTAAGCCAAAACAGACCAGATCTAACAAAAAATAATTTTTGAATACTCCCAAAACATAGCCATAATTCATAATCTTTTTCCCAAATAACAATTATTTTTTATTGGAATACCATCATGACATTTTCTAATTCTTCAACTTCTTAGAGGCTCCCACTCTAACTTATACATGGAATGTTTTCTATGAATTTTCCAATTTTTTACTCTATTTACAAATGTTACCTTAATGTATGTTATTTAATTTTCATTTTATAATGAATCTTTTGAAGTTCCACTGTTATGTATATAGTCAATGTTCCCTATACATGTCATGGGATCCTCTTACACATACCAACACCTTTATATTTCTCTAGTTGACTCTAGTAAACATATAGATTATCATCTAAACATCTTAATAACATGTATGTCATAGATATTATACCTTTCCAAATCCCAAACACCATACATTCAATAAAATCAACACTAACTGTCAACAAATCAAACACATAAACTCTTTTATAAATTTAATCCTTCATTATAGTCATATTATAAACCGATCATATACCTCTTAATAATTTTTATCACGTAAAAACATACTTAAAATTTTTTATTTTAAATGAATGATAAGGGGAGGAGTAATATCAAGAAAAGAGGCTGAAATCATTATGACTATATGACTGAGAATAATAGTATAAATCATATTATAAGAATATGATAACAATGATAAGAATCATATAAAGGAGATATAGAATATAGACAATCATGAAAATGCAACATCATCAATATAAGTAAAATATCTATTATAAGGCCTCATAGCATAGTTTAAAAAGATACCTAGAACATTTCAATGTATAATATAGGTTATAAATTTAATCTCATCATTTCCATGCACAAAGTTATCATCAGATATGATGAATCACCCAATTCATTACAGTGATATTTAGTTATTTTTCAACCCATAACCTCATAATATATTCAAAATAATATAGGCCTTATAGGAAATAAAGGATATAATAATCATATATAAATTCATAATCTTCACATGGATATCCCATTTTGAAATGTAAAGAGGTTTTTGACATCATAGAATGTCATCAACATTGAGGTAACCATTCTAATTGAGGTAAGTAGTCATTAGGGTAATCATATCGGGCTTAGAAAATATTTAAATTAGAGTAATAGTCATTTAGAAACATATACAGGTAAGATACAATCAATGAGGTAAAGAAACACCTTATTAGGAATGGGAAGAAATAAAGAGAGGAACTCAGAATAGATCCTTTGAAAAAAATCATAAAATGGGAATGGATATGAAAACCATGGAATACATAGGTGAAAGTAATGTAAATACTAATAAATTAATAATAATAAATGAATATAAGAAGGAATATAGCATTCAAGAAAATATTCTAAGGAGGATGTTGAAATAATGTGTTCTTCAAAGAGAGGTACAAAGGTTGTTTCCATAAAATGTCGTCATCAAAACATATTTTGAATAATGAAAAAAATCATATCTCTAATGAAAATATAAATAAAAATGATCCCATAAATTGGTCAGAATATAATTCATTAAATAAAATTCTTTTGATGTAAGAATTCAACAACAAGAAAATAAAATCAGTGCGAAATCCCCTTGCCATAGGTCATATTGTTTTATAATTACACTTATAGAAAGTAAACATATATATATTAAAAATAATTCTAGAAGTATTTAATATTTATTTAAGTTTTTTTATGATTTATTACCATTAAAAATTACATACTACATTTTTTTAATTATAGAATAGTGTGATTTTTTTTCAAATTACACCATCTTCAATTTAATTTTTTGGTTTTTATCATTATTATTTATCCATTTATTATATTTTCTCTAGAATGTAGACAAATATGAAAATATATTCTTGAATATATACATACACATATATATGAATATATAAATATATTATATTTTATATAATCTTCACTAACCACCCATGAAGACAATAAAAAATATAGAATTGAAAATATCCTCAGTGGTGATAATACTGATCATTGATGGGATATTTAAAATTGTAGAGAGGGATAATATAGATATTATAAATTATTTATAAATATTAAATAGTCGAATTATATAATTTCTATAATATAGAATTATTATTTAATTAGTTTAAGAGGGATAAAATTTAAAAGGTAATGGGTGAGTATAAGAGGAAAAACTAAATGAAAAAAGGGGGTAACCACTACAAAAAACACCTTTAACAGTGATAGAATTGACTTTTATTAGCACTAGAAAAAAGATGACTGCCATAGAGTGGTTAAAATTCAATGTATTTTATCAGTGCTAAAATAGAATTGATACTGGGTATATTTATCAATTCAAATAATTGCACATATAAATCATATTTTTCAAAGATCTATTAAAATCATTGATAAGAGACCACATTTATCAGCGCTTTTATTTAGTGATTTTAAATAGGAATTTTTTCAGTAATTTAAAATGTGTTGATAAATGGTGTCTTTTATCATCACTTTTAAAAGAACTGATAAATGTATGATTTATTAGAACATTTATTTTCCCTGGTAAAAGTATGATTTATCAACACCTTTTAATATAATACTAAATATAGACATTATCAGCACTTTTATAAGATTAGATAGGAGTATTTTATCAGTTCTTTTAAAATTTATGATAATTGTTATCTTTATTAGTACATTTAGTAGCGCTGATTAGGGTGAAGACTGTAGTGTAATGCTGCAACACAATGCATCTCCATAAGCATTTTTACTGGGCTGCAACAACACATTGAATTAGCAGAGACAAAAAAATAACCAAAATAAGATAAAGATAATGAATTTAAATGAAATCAATTTCATGAGATGAAAAAAATAAAAATAAAACAATGTTATAGAGTATGTCGTTTGTTTTTTAACTAAACTTAATGTAAATTTTTAATAAAAGGGGCACTTTGAGTCATAACAGTCACAATGTGTGTCGAATTAGAGAATAACTGATTTATACATGTCACAAATGAATTATGGATCACTTTCCTAAATTACGAAAACAATTGGAATTCTTTTTCTTGGTTTTGAGTATGTTAATTGTTTTTGGGATTAAAATTATTGTGAGTTCTAAATAAAAAGTCACACTTGGAGTCAAACTGGTCACGCAATGTGTCAGATTGAGGTGTGGATGATCGCCAAATGTCAAAAAAGACGTATTAATAATTTTACTAAAGTACCAAAAAAAATAAGAATGTGGTTTCTTGGTTTTTAGTATGAATGTTCTTTTTTCACTAAAATTCATGTCAATTTTGACTAAAAAAGACACACTTAGTGGCATAGCAATCTCACTTTCTGTCATTTTGATGCTCGACTAAATACTAGACATCCCATATGACTCATGGATCATTTTAAAAAAGTATAATAACAATTATAATTGGATTCATTAGTTATGATTATGCTCCATGTTGTGTTTATTGACTTGTCATTTTAAACTAGAAACATGCACTTTGTGCCATACATATGGAATCTTCTTTGGGATTGATTTGAGAATTATCCATTCATGTCAAAAATTAATTATGAATATTTTTTTAAAAGTATCAACATAATGTAACTGTGTTTTCTTGATTTTTAGTGAGTAACACACTTTTTTAATAAAATTTTAATTTTAAACTGATAACGGACACCTAAAGCCGTGCCGGTCAAATAGTGTGTCAGATTGGGTTGTGTTTGATCCCTATATATCACAAATGACATTAGGATATTTTTATTAAAGTACCGAAACAATGTGAATGTGTTTTATTGGTTTTGAGTATGTCTGTTGTTTTTTCACTAAAATTGATGACAATATTGAATAAAAAATATGTAATTGGAGTCATAGCAGCCACACCCTGAATCAAATTGAGACATAGATGAATTCCACACATCTAAAATGACACATTGATTGTTTTAATATTCTGTCAAAACATTAATAATGTGTTCCCTTGGTTTTGAGTGTTCCATATTTGTTTTTCAATAAAATTTAATTTGAAACTACAAAAATGCACATTGATCCATACAGGTTACATCATATCTGATTTTGACATGAGACTTATTGATACACATCAAAATTGAATTATGAATCATTGAACAAAATTATCAATTAAATCCGAGTGCTTTTCTCAATTTTTAGTGAGTGACAATGTTTTCTAAAAACATCAATTTTAAACTAATGAAGAACATTTAGAGTCAAACTGATCACACTGTGAGATAGATTAGGTGTGTATGATCTCTACATGTCAAAAATGATGTATGGATCATTTTAAAAAATTAACAAAAAATATTAATTTTTTTTTCACTATTTTGAGTAAGCCACAATTTTTTTTACTAAAATATCATATTGTAATTAAAATAAAAACAATGGCTCTTATCTTAAGTGACAGGTGTTGTGTGCACTTTTAAGAAAGGTTTATCAAACAAAGTCATGGCATGTTCTTTATTCTACTTCATTTTCCAATAATATTATTGTTTGTAATACAAATCTCTTTATCCTCATCTGCATCTGTCACCATCTTGGTCTTCACCACTGCCTCCTCCTCTATGTCAGTATCCTAGTCTGAATCTGCCTCTTACTTCTCCTTTGACTCCGCCTCTTCATTCTCATTTTCCTCTTCCTCCACCTCCGCAATTTCATAAAAAATTATTATTTGTTAGTGAAGGCTTCTAAAAAATTTTATTTCCTCCATTACTCTTCTCATTTAGAAAGAGATCAAAAATAATATATAATCTTTTTGAGTCTAATTATTCACACCCCAAATATCATTCCAATGTCATAACTTTTACTATATCATAGCCATAGTAGGTAATAATATAAATTTTTGTCTATACACATTTGGAAAAAAATGTACGCTACCCAATCATCTCTAAACAAATTGACTTATTCATTTGGGTAACTATTTTTTAGAGAATCTAGATTATACTGAGAAAATATAGTTGAGAAAATATTTTTGAGAAATATTAAATGAAATATTAATTACTTTCAGTAATTACCTATTGGGGGATGCTGGTATTTTCATTTTTTATGATTTCTCTTTTAAATTTGAAAACATAATATCCACATTTGGTAACATTATGTTGTTTCAGACACTACATAAACATTAACCATAATAAGTAATTTTTTTTGAGATGTTTTTATAGTTAAATATTAACATATATACCTTAATTTGATATACATTTTTAGTAATACATAACATTGAGATTTTCTGACACTGACTTCATGCAATGATCTAGCATTTACATAAGGACCTCCCAATTATAAAAAAAATTTCATTTAAACATATATCTAACATATAATTCATATTTTATCTATAAAATGTTGATTTAATTTTTTAAAATATTCAAAATAAACATCATTTAGGTTTGTTTGGTTGTAAATCTATGCATTGAATCAAAAAAATATTTGGGGTGTCTATGATGACTACTATCACCATCCAGTGCTTCTAAAGAACATAAACAATTATTTAATGAGGAAATTATAAATATATTTTATTTGATTATATCATATAATTTTATCTTTTAAGAGTAGGGAACAAAAATAGTTACTATCTAACGATATTTTATTAAAATATTTGTGTAAATCATCTTTTTAGTGTTAATTTCTTTATAATTCAATGTAATTTCTTGCATAGAAATGATACAGGGATTAATCAATCTTGAAAATCAAGTGGAATAGAAAAGTTAGTTTTCGGATCATAAGATACCTTAATCTCCAATATCATGGGATTTTTTGAAGGGGTTGATTGTGCAGCTGGTCTACCAGGATATTGTACATTGTACCATTGAAACACGAGAGTACGTGAGTGTTGACAGATAAAAATCACATACAACTATACCCCTGCATAATTTTTGTATTACAATGTTATCCAATGTTGTTTGATTCACTTTGAGTAGAATGTATAATGAACAAATTTATTACGTCACATAAGGTATGTGGTTGGGGGGGAGGACTAGGCTCAAAGATAGTTGGATCATTTGGTTTATGTTAGGATTTTTTTTCCACCTCCAATTCATTTTGATCCTTTAGTATACATTGGTTGGCTTAACCAAACCACAAAATAATATCTTACAGTGAGTATATTACTATCAGAATTCATCCCATTTTATTATATATATCGTCGTGTGATTTTATCATCTCAAAGTTTTTTGAGGATAGACTCCAAAACTAATACTCTAACACAACCATATTGTTCAGGGAAGTACAAAGCTACTAAAATTCACTTTTCATCTAGATCATCCCTTCCTTATTATTTTGTCTAAACCATATAAAAAATATGAACATATTTATTTTCATAAAATATTGTTATAAATCATAACGAAATAAAATTTTGTCATACTTACACATACTTCCCATACTAATTTTTTGTTTTCATCAACTAAGATATCATCCTTATCTACACAAGCCACCTTCTATATCACATGATGTGGGATTGAAGTGTCTTCATGTTCTAATTCATCAATATTCATATAAAAAAGGGACATGTTTTGTTTTATATTACATAATAAAAAAATTATTATTTATTTAAAATACATACAAATCTCTTCTCTAATTAAGTGTTCCATATCCTTTCTTTGCGACAAGGGTATGTTCATTTTGAGGCATGTTCTTTATTTTTTGAACCCTTTTTTTATTTAAAAAATTTACAATTTTGAATCAAGTTGGTTAAAATAAATAATGTAAAATAATATATGATCGACCACAATGCACCTAAAATGATTTCTCATTGTGATTATTTCTTAAATAAGAATTTGTTTCATTCTTTATAATGTGTTCATAACTAAGTGGTGTGTGATGATTTATTTTCCCTTCAATATCCCTAACATGTTACTTCTTCAAAAGAGTTTAAAAGCCTCTATCTTATTTTCATGTGGACATTAAGGAAAATTTAGTAAGGAAATATTTTAAAATAAATGATTTCCGTATGGAAAAATAACAACTAAATCATCATTTAATTATATAATTTTTTTACTAAAATAGATATATTATATTTTAACCTTACTGCTATATCTTTCCAAATTGTTTCCTTCGTTACAGGTTGGACACTGTGACATGATTCAATATCAATTAGAACATTTATCCTTGTTGTGACCCCAAGATAATGAATGACAATTCAATTTTTGGGGTAAATGGATTATCCTTATTGGTTCCAACCAACCTCAAATTTTATACCGTGCCCTGTTACCTTGAAAATATTATTCAAAAATATGTTTTTTTGTTATTATTTTTTTTCATTTTTCATTAACATGTTGTTGATATTGTAATAATTCTGAGGTTTCGTCATAAAAAAGATGTTTTTTTTATTATTGGAAAAATCTTCATGTTCATAAGAAATAATCTATATGAGTAGTCAAACATTTAAATTCAATTGAATAATAACAATCCAAAAAATTCCTACATAAATGTACCCAATTTCATGCATCTGGAATGAAACTTGTTGTTATCTTGTGAAGAGAAAAAATATTTAAATACTATAGTACAACTAAAATTCACTACCATTGTTTAATCCATTTAAAGTTTCTTTTTTTATTTCCATCACATAATGATGTATTAGAGGCTATATAGTCTGTTTTTAAAATTAGACTTCCACCCATCACTCTTTGGGAGGTATGTTATCAATGAACTTTGGAACCACAATGATGGGAGGAAGTATAGTTTGAAGGAAGGATTCCAATCCATAATCAATAGATGGAATAAAATGAAGCATCTAAGGATTAAAGTGTCCTCAGAACATAAAATAATGTAACCACTCAAAAAGTCTCCTCAATTGAAGAGTAGTTAGAATATCTCCACTATAATGATCTTGAAGAAATTTATCTTACCCCACCTATATTATAAATCATTCTTATCTACACTTGGATTTATTTCCTTCCAATTCTGGATATTTTCTTAATCCACCATAATAACCTTCCAATAACATACATACCTTTAAAGTGTTAATTTTTTAACAAATTCTCAGTATTGATCTAGAATTTTTTTACTCTTATAAATGAAATGAATCTATTCAATGTAATACTAAATTTATTATTATGAAATATTAATATAAAATATTTGAGGAACCATATATACTTCATGTCATTTAAAAATATACCACATTTATTGATGTAAATCTATATTTACCTCTAGTTATTTCTTAATTTGTGACTAATAATGATATTATTAGTTGTAAAATATAATATTGGGGAGATTGAAACATGAAACAAAGTATTATATCCATTAAAGGGATTATATTATCTATCAATCATATAAATATTCTTGAGGACCCTCGATCATCGAAGAAGTGATAACGCCTTAACCTATTGATAAATAGTGATCACACTAGAAGTGAGGTTTGACTATAGAATTAAAAAAAGTGTTAATTATAATATGGGGATCATATCTCTTTATAGGGTCTCAAAATTTAATAAAAAGTTCCTTGATCATTGACTTTCATCTCACAGAAACTAATTATTATATCATGTCAGGGTACTTCATTCATTGAGCATTTTAATAAATTATTCAACCCATATATGATACCCTTTATGAATTATAATTGATACTAATACAGTTAGAATATGTATCCAAATTCATTCATACAATTTCATATATTTACATTCCCACAAAAATATACGTCGGCCATATGTCATAGTCTGTGATAAAATTTTATATAAGCATAAATTTTCATATATGATTCAAGAATATCAGTAAATAAGATATATTTGTTTTGTGAATTTTCGACCTAGATACCAAATTACATGACTTATAAAATATAAATATCCACACCACCATAAGTATATTTTAATCATTTTTTTCTCTATATTATCACCCACCATGTCTAAGGAATTCTCAAAATATTTCTTTATCCTGTGAATTAATTATCTATTTATTTTGATTAGTAAATCTATTAATATATCACATCACATAGTTTTATTGATCAATTATCCAACCATAGAAAAGTAACATACATTTGGGAAATACACTCTTTATCTGATTTTCTGTATTTCTAAGTCCATTTACCCAACGATTTCTAAACGATATCTAATATAGTAAATTTTAAAAGAAATTATTGAGCATACAATTCTCACCAAAGAAATTCCCCATAACCCTTTATAATCCCTGGATAATGGTTAATAATAATTATTATTTAATTAAAAAACTCTCATAGTGCGCATCACTAAAATATATTTTGTACGTGACAACATAATTCTATATTTACTTCAATTCAATAAAAATTATTCATCAAAATCATAAATCCTAAAACCCATTTCGTGGTTTAACAATTTACATGTATAAAAAACCTAAAAAACATGTTTTAAGGATATCTACATTTACATTTGTCTTTATATGTTCATACCCCATAAATGAGGGCCACGATGTGGTATCCTAATACTTAAAAACCCTCATAATTAATCGCATAAAATCTATAATCTAGTATATAAGATGATTTCAATTTTAGAAACTATCTATATTTCAAAACCCAATATTATTTTAATGAAGAGAAAACTTAGGGGCATGATAGGTCTCCTTGATAATGTTTAGATGAGATTAAACCATTTTTGTGTCTCTTAATGGACAAATAGGATAAACACTCAAATACATATGAAGCAAGAAAAATGCGGAAATATAACCACACGTGGTGTATTTCAGTAGCAATGAGAATAGATGTAGGGTTCCTCATGTTTAAGAACATCACAATATTTAAAAATGTGGAACCCAACACATCAAACAACGATATAGGAAGAGTAGAAAATAAAATATAATGGATTTTAACCTTAATTAATATGAGGAAACTAAGAGAAGTCACTCTGGAAGAAAATGAGTTCCACTAGAGTATGAGAATCATGAGTGACTGGGTTGTGGTTAGGGTTTTTTTAAATAGATCAGGGACACTTTTAACAGTGCATTCTGAAAAGTTTTTAAAGAGTTCCATTATACATATGCTAAATTTATAAGCATTGATAAAATGAATATTTATCAATAAATTTTTAGAGCTGATAATTCCGTATTGTTATCAGTTCTAAAAATGCACAAGAAAAAGGCATATTTATCGGTGCTAACATTTTTGCGCTGATAAATGTTTTATAATTATAATTATTTAGATAACATTATTATAATTTTTTAATTATTTAAATAATTTTATTATTATTTTATAATTATTAAACTAAATTTATTTTAATTTTATAATTATTTTATTATATATAATTATTTATTTATAATTGTAGAAATTATTATTTTAGAAATAATTATTATTTATTTATAATAATTATAAATATATTAAATACACATTTATAGATTTTTTTCTTTATAATTATGTATTTAAAAATATATTTTTAACATTTTTTATGGATATACAATCATAAATACGTGAATATTAAAAACGAGTGAAATCAAAAAATTCAAAATGTGTACATGTTAAAAATACTGAAAATGTGTAATTTATGTAAATTGAATAAATTTTTTTAAAATATATGGATATATATATATATATTGAATTGCATGGATACACATTCAAAATACTAAATCATAGTAAATAAATATAAATATTTTAACAATAGAAATGATAAATTTCAAAATAAATTAAAAAAACATTAAAAATGAATACTCTAACTATGCTATTAAAAAATTGACCAATGATAATCATAATATATATTAAATGAATCATGATATAATGAAATTATAAAATTTATAAAAATTTGAATAAATTACAAAAATATTAGGTGTATGTGTTTCGATATATTTCATAAATATATTAGTGTGTGATTTTGTGTATACAAATGCATTAACATATATATGTGTGTGTATGTTTGTGTGTGAAATAAATTCAACATACTATGTTTCATATAGGTTAAAATGAAAAATCAAACAAAATTAAAAATGAATAAGTCATGAATATGTTTTTAATGATCCTTATATATAATATTATACTTACTCATTTAATATATCAATATTTTATAAATACTATTTATTAATATATATAACATATATATGCATATTATATTTATTCATTGTTATCAATAATTATTTAATTCATAAATTTTTTAATATTTTTCTTAATATACTCATTATATTTTTATAAATTTAATATTTTATTTTACGTTGAACCATTATCATCATTAAAAATAAATTGCTGATATATATGAACTTTATCGCTGAATTTTTCTAGTGCTAATAAATGGAAGCACTGCTACTGCCATGCTTTTTAGTAGTGGTTGTTTCCTTTTATTTAAGAATCACTCCCTCGTTAAGGGATTAATTTATTCATGGATTTCTGTTGGATGAGACCAAAATGTCTCAAAGCCACTTTGGAGGCATACGAAGAGGGATATGGGTAGATCATGGGTAACAAGATGAATTTATGAAGTGATTTTCAATGGGGTGGGAAAGGATATTTATAATTATAGAGGAGGGGCATTTGGGGATAAAATAATGATTATAATGTAATTTAAAGAATACAACATTAAATAATGTTCTTCTTTTAGGATTTAAATAGTTTTTAATTAATATATATATATATATATATTCTTGTGAATTTTAAATGCTTAAAACACCATATTTTATTATTTATATAAAAAAATTACAAAAAATATTCAAAATAGTTTTAAATGGAATAAATAATAATTTTAGACATTGAAAAATACTTTTTATATATTCAAATTCAATTTAATTTTTTTAAATAAATTATTTATCCAATAAAACATAATTTTTGTCAATAAAACCATTTTATTATTCATTTTTTCATTATTAAATCAATATTTTGTCATATAATCTAACATATTTGAAAGATTGAACTTTTTATTATTAACTAAAATAATGCGTATTTCAAAAAAAACCCATTTATAAAGAAACATACTAAAAAATATTTCTTCCCTAATTGATTAATTTTTACTCCAAAATTAGAATTCATATTAATTAATTAGTTTTTGAAATTATTTTCTGTATTATTTATTTATTACCATAAAAAATATTTTTTTCACAAAATAATTTATAACCCACATTATTAAAAATGTACACATATACTTTCTTTGAGTTACCTAATTTGATTATTTATTTTTTGTTGTTATATTATTTAAATTTACTTATTTTAATCATGTTAAATATTACTTAATTTCATTTTATTATTCTAATATTCATGTTACTATATTTGTATTTAGGTTATTATTATAATAACTATGCTACAATTTCTGTTTTCATGTAACACTTATACTTCATATAAATAATTTTTATTTCCATCATTATTCATTCACTTAATTTTCATTCAATGACCTATATACATCATTTAAAAAATACCAATCTCATTTATAATATTTTTTTTTATTTTTACAATGTTTTGTTCATCATTAATATTTCAAAGAGACTGTAACCCGTTTTGTTTTTAAAATTCATTCTTGTTATTTACGTTTTTTGTTTTTTACTTATACTTATACTAATTTTATGAAATATATTTATCATTATTGTGTATTTTTATATATATAGGAAATAATATTTATTTTTAGTTTTTATTTTTTTAGTTTAAAATTTAATTTATAGCTTACACTACAAGTCATAAAGAATATATATGTTGTGTTATAAAACAAAATTTTTATTGTAACAGATCAACATGAGTTATCTAGACAAGCCACCTGAGCTAACCCATTATGGCGGTGAGGTGCAATAAGATAAAGTAAAAAACTCTCATATAAACCAAAAAACAAAATATATATTAAAAATAGGAAGAAAGAGATAAATATAAGATCCATACTATCAAATACAAAATAGATAACAAAAAAAGTACGAATAAAAAGAAAATATCCTCCATATAACCAATAGTCACCACAAAACTAACCCGAACTAAAGTCAGTGACAAAAAGAGAAGCCAACATGGTACCATATTCCCTTCCCATTATAACAATCTTCAAATTTAACAACTATATACACTCAATGGAAAATGTGGGGTGTGATAAAAAAATCCATGTAGGATACAACCACAGTTCTTATATGTGGTTTAGTAATAAGAATGAAATGTTTTTACCTATTATAACAAAACAGTTTTTCAAATCATTTTCATAAATCCAAACATATTTTGAAATCATTTTACTTTGGGTTTAGTAAAATACTTAAATATTTAAAAATCCATAAATATTAAAACTAGATGTGATAGAACATTAAATTATATAAATAAACCAGATGTTAACCAAATAAACACATATCCATGAAATTAACATCCTTTGAATCCATATGTTACAACATCATATAAAAACATGTGAGAAACTATCTGTGACAAAATCCATAATGTGATAAAAAATAAAAAGTGAAAAGGAACTTGGTATTGGGATCTATCCTATGGTACTACTCACTATATATATTGGATAATAATTAGTCATGTCTTTTTACCAACCAATATCAACTACTCCGACAGTCTATCGATATTCCAAAGTTACCCATGATGGTTCCATAAAAACTTGGTCCACCTAAGTCCCTTTCCTAACACACCCAATTTACCCAATGTTCTATGTTTATTAAAATTCATTTCAAAACCATTATCAGTATTCACAAACCATTTTACAAACCAAGACATTCCACTTCACTATTTTAAAACATATTTTTATATTAAAATCCCATATTCAATCATCTGAAAAAATGGTTGGTGAATAAAAAACAATTTTTAAATAAAACCCCTTTAAAATCTTTTAGATGTTCAAAAAATCCATTCAAACAAAAAAATATTTTCAATAAATTAATAACCGGAATTTATTTTAAAATAATAACAATAAATTCATAGAATTAACTCAATATATAGAAACAACTACTTAAAAAATGATGGAACCTTATCCGCTTTCAAAAAAAATTATTGTGAAACCATATACAAGACTTTATATGGAATGGAATGAAGTTAAACTATAAGTCTCAATAAAAATAATAATTTTTCAAAAATTTGAATGACATCCACATCCATCACAGCTACAGTGACCAAAGGGAAAGAATAAACAAAAATATTCTTACCTAGAGAGATGAAACTAACCCACAACAGGGACCAATCATAAAATGAATGATCCGAATGGTGTGGATATCCCAAAATTTATTCAGAATTTCATAGGGGTTATAAAAGAAGGTTTGTGGACTAAATACAATAACATTCAGGTGGGTAATGCATTAAAAAAAATTTACTCAAGAATTAAACATTGTCAAGTACTTTACATAGCGTTATATCTCATGAATTAAAAAGATGTTAAAAATCACATTGCCTCTGATAAAAAACCATAATTAAACCATTACATGATGTGAACCGAATTCAAATCATGAAAAAAATGTAACACCCTACATTAGATTAACAAAATATGTCTGATGACCAATATATGGTTTGTGATCTCATTACACGATGTGTAAACACCATTAAGGCAATGCTTAATGTTGATTCTCTAAAAACACCCAATCAGAAATGAAACCCGTGAAAAGGAAAGATAATACATGATGGAAGGATACCTGGTGATATAGTTATAAGGGAAAATTTTATATATAAACTTTTTCTCATTCCAAAATACAAATACATTGTATTATAATTTTTTGACCAAAATTCTATTTTATTCAAAAATTGTTTGAATTTTACTTTTTCAAAATTCAAAAGTTATTATTAATATTTTTTAATGAAATTTTAATATATATATATATATATCAATGGGAATTTTAGTATTTGAAAAACATTAAATAAAAATAGTTTCATCATATTGAAAATTATTTGTAATAGATAAATTATTATTCAAAGGACTGGATTACATTCCTTCTATTCATCTTTATATGATTTTCATTCATTACATAATATTTGGCTAATTAGGAACCAGAATGAGAGAAAAGAAAAAATCCCCATATACAAGATCCCAACCTAAAAAAACTTTTCCATAAATCCAAAAAAAATACATCGAAGTATGTTTGGCATCAATGATCCATAGAGCCTTATATTAGTGGATAGACTAAGGAACAATGTGATAATCAAGAATAACTAGGGGAATAACTCAATAAAAATTCATTTTTAGTACCCATGTAACACCATCTAAAAATACTCATAGTACCTGTATTCAAATCATCATACTCCATTGACAATAAACACCATAGGTTCACTAGCACCCACAGTGGCTATCTTGAACAGTTGTCATCCGAACATCCCAACATCACCAATGTATCCAAAATCACAAACATCACTATAAAATTATCCAAAATCACTATCACCATCAGTAATATAAATAGAAACCTCCCAAAAACTATGAACTATCAAAAAATTGTATGTCCCTACACATTCTTGTTAGTCTAATGACAAAATATATTAACAAAAACTATATAAAAGGGAGGCACTTTGCTATCACCTCACCATGTCCACTAGATGAAATAAGCCCAAAAAACTGAATAAAATTCCTAAAATCATGATAGAATAAATATTCCAAAGATAAGTTCACCATTGAACCAAGGATAGCATCAACGAGATACCAATGAACTATTGGATAAATCACCAGGAGAGGAAAATACTATCACCACTATATGAGGAGGATAAATTATAATTTTCTCTCTTGGAAAGATAAGTTTTCATATTTAATAATAATCCAAAGGAACCTCCACCCAATACTTAATCATTAAAGGAGATAACACACGATCTTCATCTATATGATATAAATTGTTGGGAATGAATTAACTATAATAAACATCAACCATAAATATAGAGAAAAAATTATATAAGTGTAGAATCATCCATAATTTTATCCATTATAGATAGATTAATGAGTCATGTGCCACTCATCTCATGGTCAAGATACAAAAATTAAGGATATTGATAATGAAGTAGTGTAAGAACATGTTATTAAAAAATGACACAAAAAATTAACTCAAACGTGAACTCAGGGGATAAAAAAATTAAAATGAAAAAAATCAACATTTAATACGCTAGTTATTTCATTAGAAACCCCTCAAATAATCCATACATGCCACCATTCTCCAACACCAAACCAAATTCCTTTGATTCCCTACAACACAATATTCATCCCAATAGACCTCTCATATTGGTCAAGACCTCATCCCTTATAAAGAAAAACAATAACAAACATCCACTTAGATATTTGATTTATCGATACATAGAAGTATAGAGATGACCAAAAGGGGGAAGTAATATAAAAACAGTTTCCCATATTCAATCCCTAAAATATTTAAATAGATAAAAATAGAATGTAAATAGTAGAAGACGTGAAAAATGTTTGAGTAGTATCAAAATAGAATATATAAGATCACCAAGAATCAAAAAATGGGGTAGGTGATGCTAAAAAGAAAGGGACTAATGTGAACCAAGATGTAATACCATAAAAACAGAGAGGATATCATATATAACTTTTATAAAGTGATCAAATAAAAACCAAATAAAATAAGATGATAAAATTCATAGGAGTGAGGTAACCCAAATAAATACTTTGGGTGTTCATAATATAGAGGGAAGTATGAAACGAGAGAGGAGTAGAATAATGAATTTACATTGGTGGGCATTGACTTCTACCAATACCTTACCACATTATAATCATTCATCCCATTATATATTTCATTTTAATTCAAAAAATATATTTCATAACTTATGTTATTTTTCAGTAATTTTTTTTTCTTATTGGTGAGAAATTTTTTGGATAATCAGAATATAAAAAAATTTATCTCATATTTATAATAACTATTTATATTAATTATTTACTCTTATTCAGAATTTTCCTTCTCCAAAATGAACATACATTCTCCCATCCACTGTAACCCCCTATTCTTGTGGTTCTCTCATGACATCCTATAATCTCTATCATCCACTCTCATCATTTTTAGGAGTTTTTGAAGTGTGTTTCATTCATTTTATCTTTGAAATTTTCTGCTAAATATTACTGTTTACACTTCCATCAATGTTTTCTTCATTTTCGTTGTTGTGGTTCTCCTATATCACTGCTTGAACTATCCTAAAAAAATTCTCCCTAATTTTTATATGATGATGGTTACATCACGTATTGTTTTAAGTTGGTCGATGGGAAATGATGGTGTGATTTAAGATCTTGGTTTTTTCATATCTGGTATATTTTGACCTCTTAATTGTTTCAAAATTGAGATAATAAGATGATTTGTGGATGTTGTTTTCTTAAGGCCATGCAGGAGTTGCAGTTTTTTCATGACCTTGGGTCATTGCATTGAGGTGATCCCTGTATTGGAATCAGTGAGAATTTATGAGGGAACCCACATGTATATATTTATTTTGTTTGGTAGATAGTATCGGTGGCGATCTGGTGGTCATTTGGTGTCACTAGAATCAACTATGGTTGTAGAGTAGTCTAATGTTGGATTTCCTAACTGGTGTTATTCTACAAAAAATGTTTTTTATTTTATGGATCTACTTGTTTGATTGGTTACTGATGGAATTTTGAGTTGTGAATTATTCATTTCATTATTTCGAAGCATTGTTTCACCATGTAGTTAACACTAGGTGGTGACATTGTTTGAGGGATGGGTGTGATGACACTAATAAATCAACCATATTTCCATTTCTAAATGGATTTATTGGAACTACTATTTGATATGTTGAACATTTATTTTGAGTTTTTTACATATAATCTGGTTTATATCATTGTGTGTTGTCATATTCATTTCTAGGAGCAAGGATATAAAAATAGATTGGTGTGCTCGAAACTTTTATCCGATCCTCATTCCAGATGTTAGTGTGGTTGGATGGGTTCTATGTCATGTTGTGTTAGACGATCATGGAAAAACTTCCTAGCATGGGGTGCGAGGAATCTCCGTTGTATTATATCACTTTTTATGGAATGATAAGGGGGAGACATGACTTTTTTATTTCTTTTATTGGTGTCGGTTTCCAATTTAACATTTGGGTACTTGTTTTGGCCTTCAGGGCTTTTTTAATGCATTTATGCCTCTTTCTTGTAATGGGTTCTCTCTTCTCCCTTTCTTAAAAGGGGTTCTATTTTCAATTTGTTTGAATAAAGGTGGATTTACCCTATAAATTTTCATAATTTTTTTTTATTTTTTACATTTTATTTTAATAATTCATTATAATGAAAAAATAATGGTTATGGTGATATATTTATTTTCATAATTATTTATAGTAATGACCTATTTTCATGATTCATAAAATAAGGTTATTTTAATATTGTAATTTTTATTAATGAATACAATATATATATAAATTGTTATTTCAATTAATATAGAATCATTGGGAGGAAAGATTCTACTCTGTGACATTATTAATCCCATCTACCCACATGCCTTTTTAATGTAATCATATTTATTTTTTAGAAGTATGTTATGTCACACTTTTTGTGGCTAAACTTTATTTTGGGATTGGAATTACATCCCACATAGGATTGTATGTATCCTTATTAGAGGATAACAGATGTTGTACCAGAACATGTGATACTTATTCCCATGTATATTATAATACTAAGTGTTTCCTTGAAAGACGTAACATATTTTGGGAATAGTAGTTTGACTAAGGTATAGTCAAATATAATTTTCCATAGATTAATTATACTTTTAAACTATATTTGATGAATAGAAATTATTTAAGATAGTTATATTATCTTCACTATATATATTAATTTATTTAACTTTTTTCCTTCCAAATTTTATTATTTTCCACTTATCTCATTATGTTTAGACTGAAACATTAATATATATTTTTTTATAAATAAATATGGTGTTTTTTTACTAGGATGGAAATCCTTAAATGTATGCATATTTATCCAAAATTTTTTATTCAATTATAGATTTGTTCATTATTCAAAATTATATCATTCTAATACTTCATTCTTAATTTATTAATAATATTCAAAAACCAACATTAATTTATTTCGTAAAATAAATATTTCACTTTTTTAATTAATTTGATTATCAAGCAACTTTTCTTAAATATTCTAAATATGTTTTTCTCTATGTGACAACTCGGTTCTATTGTTATGAATAATTATTTTCTTTCTTGAATTTAAAATACTATGGTCATCAATTCTATAAAATATTTTTCTATTATTTATGAAAAACACCAGCATATTTAATTTGAAACTAGTGACTTCATTAATGATTTATTTTATTTATAATTTTATTTAATATTCTCCAAAAACATTTCTAGATACATTCTAAAAATATAAACTTTTTTATTTTTTTATGTCATTAAATACTCATTCCTCATCATAATATGAGAGAAAGTATACTTTTCATGATCTATAACAACACACGCATCTTATTCCAATGTAAATTGATTAATATTGGACTCATTTTAATCACGACGAAATTATTTTTATTCGTTTGATAGGAAGATAGTTTATTTTATTATTTATGAACTTTTTCCTCTATCCCTTGGTTATAATTTTTAATTTATTAGCCCCCACAATTTTACTTTATTTCGTAGAGAATAATTTTATGTCACCTCTTCATAATTATCTTTCTCTTTCATCTTTTTACACATTGTAAAAAAATCACTAACTTTACCATAGTTAAACAAATAATTATATTACTTATATATTTTACATTTATCAATATTAGTTTTTTTAGGAAAATAAGAACCATTTCCTCATATTTCCCTTACTATTTATCATTTGAATTATTTTATGTAATATTGTTATTCTCAATTATTTTAAAGTTATAGAAAGCATAAAATGTAAACTACAATGACCTATATCATTATGAAATGTTATTTTATAGAAAAATTGAATTTTGAGTCTGAGAGCAAAGTTATTTTTAGAATTGGAACTATCATATGGATTCTAGGTGTTGAAAAACCTCTATGAAGAGTTTGGATATGTTATAATGGTTGGTTTTGGGATTTTAGATGCTATTTTGAGAAAGATGTAGTGTCATAACCCATTAGTTCATGCCACAATGAAATACTAGATGTGTATAATTTTAACATAAACCTTTCGATCCTAATTATATGGACTCCTATACTAGTTTCTGTAATTAGGGGATATTATAATCATTTCAATGTCTTCCCCTTTTTTATTTAGGCTTAATATCATTATTTAAAGGACCATTCAGGCTGAATCCCCATATTCTCTTTCCTTATAGGGATCCTTCCTTGATGAGTGTCGTTTTAGTGGAAATTTACATAAATATTTGAGGTAAAATACATCCATCCATATTATATTATTATTTTTCATTATGTCTCTCTGATTTGGTGATATATTATATTATGATTTTATGATAATTTCTTCAAATCATAGTAGAATCATCCTGGGCGATGTAGATTTTCAAGCAGTGGGTAGAGTATATTGAAAAACAATACAAAAACATTGTTACTCACCATTTAATTTAAGATAAATAATTAAATAGATTTATTTATAGATTTAAAATTAATTTGTTTAAATTAATGGATGATCAGGTGTTAGTTGATAGAGATTTTTCTCATAGTGGTGTCGAGAGGTTTCCATGGACCATCCATACATGATTGGTGATTATTCGAGTATCGCGAGATTTCATAGTGATATTTTAGGGGATTCTTCCATTTTGGTTAAAATTTTATAGTTAATTATAAATTTTATAATTATTCTAACACATGTTATGACTTGAGATAAGAGCTCTAAATCCTGAAATTCATTTCTATGCATGGATACGATTTAAATACCATGTCTTAAGGGTGGTAACTTCAATATAAACCTAGGTGGTCTCTATGATACAAAACTATATGCAAGTATTTTTTATGGTTATTCAAACATGTGTTCAAATTTGGGTTAGGACAAATTTTATAGTAATCCTAATTTACATGACTGGAGAAATTGGATATCTTAGAGACTCCTAGACTTGGTGTGAGTGTTCTTCTTTATTGTATGTAATAAATTATCCATCGGTGACATCATCTCTAAGGGGGTGGGGATGTTATTGAATTTGTGAGGGACTAGGTGAATATATAGTATCAAGATGAATTCTAGATATTCAAAATTGGATAATCAAGGTCCAGTATTATCAGGAACTAACTTATGTCAATCCTAGACTAGGTATCTAAGCTCACCCATGGCCTTCCCTTAAGGGATGTCTTGATCCCTGTGAATGGGAAACTATTTCATGTTAACCAAGAGTCAAAATTTATAATGTTTTTGAAATAAAAATAATAATATGGATCTAAAATGTGGAACCATAATGACCATTCCATATCGTGGAAATTCATTCTCTCATATAGATGGAATAGAAATAATAAATATATACTAAGCTAAACCCTCAGTCAAAACTAAGGTGATGAAAAAAAAATATAAATGAACAAATTAATAATAATCATTCAATATAAAATGGTTATATTATACTATATACAAAAAAATATTTAGTGTATGGGAATATGAGAATGAAATACATGAATATACTGTAAATACCACAACCAAAATTGAAAAAAAAACTAACACCCATATCTTTGTGACACATGAAATCACACCTACCATTTCACCACCATCAATCATAATCCACTAATAAAAATTTGAATTACTACAAAGTGATTATTTTCTATTACCTGTATCTTTAAATGATATTTCTACATACACCCATTCGGGGTATGTTGGGTGAATTACATGCAATGATTTTGTGAAATATATTTTTTTCAAATGGATTTAATATTTTTGAAATTTTTTTACATGTAACACTATGTTAGACATGAATTAAATGTGACAATTAGTTTTTCTTGAGTTTCACTCACCAAAAAATTAATCTTATGCCATATGAAACATTAGATTATCTTGTTTTATACACAACACTAAGTTTTAACAAAGCAATGATATATTATTAAAACAGTTATTTAAACATGATCATTGAAACATCTCCCTTGAACCTATTGATATGAAAAGTAATAATAAATTTTTAAATATTTTTTATAATAGATTTATATAACTAAAACATATTTAAAAAAAAGTACGTAATATTTTATAAATTCATTATATGTTTCAAAAGTAATATTTTCTCAAAAAAATTATGTATTTTTGTGAATAAAAATAAAATTATTTTTTGAATATTTTATATATTAATTAGATAAAATATATTTCAATTTTTTAAATAAATGTACTGAAATAATATTTGGGATAATGTTTTTTATTTTTACAAAATGTTTTTAATTTTTGGTGAATATTGAAAAAGATTCAATTTAAAGTGAATACTTCCTTTTAATTTAATTTAATTATAAAGATAAATTATATTTTAAATTTTTTTATAGTGTAATTAGTTCAATAATATACCCTCTAAAATAATTCTATTTATTTTTAACAATTAAATATTTAATTTTTTTAAAAAAATCAAACTTTTGACTCTTTACCCTTTAAAACCTTGATTTATCGTGACATCTACGACATTATTATTAAATTAATTTGTTTCTGATTCTATGAATTGATTTTTTGAAAATAAATTATTTATTTGGAATCAAGATAATTTATATTTTATAATAATTTTGATATATGTTTGAAAAAAATTGAATATTAAAAACAATAAAAATTATTTGTTGTAGTTAAGGTAAAAATAGGTTTACTCTGTGTTAAACTAAAAATATATTGGTTAAAAATAACCCAAAACATATCCAAAACCGAATTTATGGATATATATAGACCTTATATATTATTTTATTGAGAATAATATATTTTTTATTCTTTTTATATGTAAAAAACGTGGGTGTAATTCTTCCTCTCAAAAAAATCAATTGTTCCACTCACCTCACTTATAAAAGGACACCCCTTCTTCTCCCTTTATAAAACATTAAAACCCTTTTGGTTCAGCCAATAAATTCCAAAATAAATTACCAAATTACCTCCTCTCATTATAGAGTCTTTATTTTTTACATTTATACAATCAATGAAGGATTTTACTGTAATCCTATATAGGATTCCATAAGAAGATGTAACATTCCCCAATGAGAATTTTTATTTTAATTCTTCCTTCACCTAATTAAATTATTATTTCACTATTATGATATAATAACCTATGTATATTAAATATATTTAGATTTTTTTAGGTTAATCTAATTACCACAAACCATCTCCACTCCCATAAAATGGGTTACAAAATCATTGTTCGTGTGTGTGGTGGACTACCACCTCGCAAACCAATATCATTCGTTTTACTATTAACACATATCATGGATGGAAATAATGATGTATTTATTATTTATATATGATATTTATTATATTATTATGATTATGGAATAATTAAATCACACATACCATCATGCTTTCCATTTTTTTGGTAATATGACAATATCGCTCGGGTGTATAGTAGACTACCTCCCAAAAAAGTGATGTGATTTGTTCGTGCTTTACATGGAAGGTAATAAGGATGGTTGTAATGAAAATATGTGATATATATATATATATATATGAATTAAAAATTATTCTATATTGATAATATATAATTTACCTATATTTATTTAAATTCTACTGGAAAATAGATATAGTGATCATGCGTACATACGGTTTACCATCTCTATGAACGGTAAATTCAATTTTTTTATCTCTAAATATTATAGATTACTATAAAATATTATGTTAACAAGATATATAATTTTTATATCACAATTAAAAAAATAATATTATTAAACCATGATTTAAGTAGGAGGACCAAAATTAAAAAGTAAAAACATACACTGTAAAAATAAGTTATTTTCTAAAACGTGAATTTAAAATTGAATTGTCAATAAAAGGTAAATAAAGGCCATAAAAAAACCAAATATGGTATGATATATAAATGATTATGGATTTATATATATATATGTTAAAATTAAATTTATTATATGGTATTCTTAAATTTGTAAAAAGGAATTCAAGACTTAATATAAGGCATTTATACTCTCTATTTTATTTTTGGGAGACATATGATAATTTCCCACACATTAATTTTGAGTGGTTTATATACTACCCCATTTTTATATTATGTCATTAATTTCAATATTTTAATGATATGTAATGTTTCATTTCATGTTATGATTTCTCGGGGCATATGATTCACAATATTACATAAGTGATAAAGGTTTTTTGTCTCAATGTTTCTTCATTGATATGTATATTATGTTATGAAACTATATTATTTCATGAAGTGTATATAAATAAATATTGAGATTTAATTTTATGAATTTATTTATACTCAAGATATATTAATTTCTATTTTATAATTATATTTCTAAGGATAATATCATAAGATCCATATCTCAATAAAATTGTGAATTATTTATCATATGCTTATTCATGATATTTTAAAGTAATTTTACTATTTACAACTCATTCATACCAAAAAATATTTTGGAAATGATTTTGTGAAAATACATCTTTATTTCTCTCTTCAGTTAGAAATCCATTTTCTAAAAACATGTTTTGTGAAAATGTTTCCAATTTTTTTTATTTTTTAATGATTTTCTAAAGAAACGTTATACCCATTTTGTAGTATTTACAAAACAATTAAGGGAATATTCATGTCACTTTTCAAACAATTAACATTTTTATTTTTAAAAAAATGTAAATGCAATATATGTTTTAGCAAGTATGGAATTAATGAAGCTTTATATTTTCATCACAATTATATTATTTGGTTATTTCTTTTTATGTTTTTAGGGTTATTTTCAAAGAAAAATATTTTAAAATATTTTCTATTGTAAAAACTATTTTTGAAAATAAGAAATGTTATTTTCCAATAGATAAATTTTTTATTATTTTTATAAGATTCTCTTACAATCATTCTAGACTTTTTTCATTAAAAACATTTTCTGTAAGGTTTTATGTTTTAGAAATTATTTTAAAAAATTTATTTTCATAAGAAATGTTTGAAATGATCACTAAAATACATTTTCAATCTATGACTATATTAATTGATGTTTTTTATATGTCTTAAATTTGATATCATCTACAGATTGAATTCTTATTCATTATCTGGAGGTTTTATTATTATGATTTAATGATGTTTATGAAACCCAGTTCTCTTCCATGGTTTATATAATGATAATATTCTTATGAAAATTACTTCTTTTCAATGGGTTTTGTTTTGATGATTTTGAAACATGTTTCTTTTCCATAGGTTAAGCTAGGATGAAATTTTATCAAACCCATTTCATTTCATGGGTTATGATATGATGAATGTTTTATGATCTTGTGGCACACATATGTATGATTTTCACTATGTAATTGGTGGGACCTATATATCCCACTAATTTATTAGGAAATGATAAATGTTCTATTATATCTAAGGGTACATAGCTGGTTGACCATATCCCAAAAAAAAGGGTACATGAGTGGTTAGATGAATATTAAAAAGGAGGCTTCACAAGTTCTTAGCCCACGACTGAAAAAAACGTGATGGTATAGAGGTGGTGATCCCATGACCAAAAAAGGTACATGGTTTGTTAGCCCAATAATAACATGTTATGAATATAATGGTGGGTATCCTTGAAATAATATTTTCTATAATTATTTTTCTACATATCAACATCTTATACAAATTTTATACTCTAATTTATCATGTTATTATATTTCAGTATGATTCATGTCTTATAAACTACAAATATTTATGCTCTGAATCACGATTATAATCTTTGATATGTTAGGTATGGTTTTCAAATTTCATTTTCATGTTCTCATTCCCTTATTCTTACATTATGTTTATTTACATTCCTTGTTTAATCATACTTTGAATCCGATCCCACTTTTTATTTTGTTTCTATTCTCTAGTTTATGAAAAACTTATTTAAGTAGGGTATGTTTGTAATGATTACTAATTGGGTAGATCTATATGGGAGATGATTAAGATCATTCACCAAACTATATGATTTTGTACCTATTCTCCATATACACTAAACTATTGTGGTCTCCATGTGTCTACTATATAGTGTATTTTATATTCATCTAAAAGATATAATCTCGATATATAGTAAGATTGGGTCTCTATTGTCTGTATTAAAGGAAAGTATTATTTAACCATTAGAAACTAGGATGATTATGTTTTTGAGAAATACCTATGGATATTTATAATGATAATTCTAGGTATATCACTATGTATAAGTCAATGGATGAGTTTAATTATTGGACGTTGTCTTTGAATTTTGATAAAGGATAGAGCAAGTGGTTTCTACAAAATTATATCTCTGTCTAGATAATATAAGTAGAGTTGTCTCTGTAACATATGTAACTATGGGTAATAACTCTAAAATTGGTGCATTGAGATCGAATTGATCATTACCTTGTTCATGAAAACAGGACTTTCTACACACCTCCTTTGACACTCCCAGGGATATTATTTAGAAATCCAAAACCTCTTTATAGATATTCATAAAGGATTTAAATATTTGATGATAACAAATATACTAGGATAACATAAGGTTTCAAAGATTTAAAATATTGTCTCATTATATATATATATATATTCTATAATCTATTTTTCAAGATTATGTGGTTTATAACTAGGATTAGTGTTTCTCAAACTATGATTTCTATTTAAATTAAATTGATGGAACCCAAAGGATATGTTTTAATTTTAAATGAAATGGAAAATAAAATGTCTTCACTCTTAAAAAACCATATGTTATTAGATATGAAATGAAAAATCCTTTTTTTATCACAAAAATTTCACAATCTAATAATAATGTTAAACATACAAATGAGAAAATTATGGAACACCATTATATTAAATATTTTACAAGGAAACTTTCACATCCATTAGTGTGGTTCAACTGGTCCACTTGTCACTGAGAAATTTATCAGTACCAATGAAAAGATATTTTTCATTATCCATTTTTCAAAACATGAAATTTTAAATTTTTTTGTCTATCATTTTGACAGAATAAAATATCAATAGTGGAACATTGTTAAGAATATGATTCTTGTAAAGGTAGTTGACTTCATGTAATGGGATGAGTATAAAAGAATATTTTTTTCATAAGTACCTCTCTCATATTCTACATGAAAGGATGGAGAATTAATTTCTCGATCTCAAATAGAAGGATGGTGAATCTATTATCACCTATAAAGTTAATTTGATAACACTTCAACCGTATTATTCTATTTTAATTATCATTACACAATGGGAACTTATTCAATTATTTGGTGTTTTGAAAACAAGTTGTCAATGGGAATTGCCTATAAGATTATTTAGTATCTATGATAATTCATTCAAACTGTTATACAAGTCAAAATTGAAATATGATATTCCGACCCTTCCTATGGTTTTGGTAAGAAAACAAAAACTGAGTCTCATGAGAACATTAATGAATCAAATCATACAAAGAAATTTTGGTCAGTAATATGATAGAAATATAGAAGAAGTATAATGGTGACTTATTAAATATAAAATAGGGTGATAAAAGTTTGGTAAGATATTTCCTCAAGAAAAATAAATGTATAAGTGATTTGAAGAGGTTGTTCAATGAAATTAATGGAGATATGGATCAAAAAATTTCACCAACCACTATCTAGTGTCTCATGTTCAAGGAATTTGGGAATTATGATAAGAAAATCTCTAATCTAAGGATAATGTGGTTCATAATTCAAAATAACTTTTTACGAAAAATGATAACGGAAATGCTTATGCAATCACAACGGATGAAGTCAATCATACTAATTAGGGCACAAATATCGTCACCTCCATATTTGGTAATTTCATATTTGATTTTGTATGATGGATTATTATGAAAAACAATTTGTTTAAAATTTAGTGAAATTTCAATTGATTATCTCCCACTATATGGATTTTGGAATAATCTAATTTTATATTCTATTGATATAGGGATAAACCCAATTATCTAATGAAAATGTTTTAATATAAGGGATAAATAATGAATTAACTTTTGGAAGTATATATGTATGATTAACATTTGAGATACGAATACTATTATTGGTTTATGATATTAAGGTTGATCATATGTTCAAATTCACTATGATTCCTTTTTTGGTTTTAGTGATTGGAATTTTTCAATAGTAAATATATTTTAATATCAATTTATGGTAATACAGCCCTTGGTTTTGTATATGTTTCAGTGGAAAAGTTGTTACACATTGTTTGCATATGATTAAAGGTATATTTAAACATTAGGAATTATATTATCCTTGATGTTGACGTAATTATTTGTTTTATTCAATCAACTTATAATGTCTTCACATGTTGTTATCTAAATTGAAAATTCTATTTGGACCCTCCTTAAAGAACATATATTATTTAAGTGGTAATGTTTCACTGAGTTCCACATTCAATTGTATCTGATCATAATCTTATGTTTACATAGAAGTTTTTGTTAAGCCTTCAGAAAGCTCTTGATAAAGAGTTTCTTTTCATCCCCATGTATCATCATCTAAAAAATTGAATGTAATATATAATTATTAAAACTCTAAAGGATATGTTATGATATTTAAGGTGGTTGGGATAAATACATTTTTTTACTCGAGTATTCCAGATACAATAGATTTCACTTGAGTTTTTAGATGTCTCTTTATGAAGACCATTACAGAGAGAAGTGAAAGCTTCTAATATACTTGAATGAAGTTGTAGAAAAAATATATTGGGACCTTAAAAGATGATAATATGTAAGGGAATGTTTTATCCATTTAGAAACAATTAAGGATAGTAAAAATTTAACATAAATTTAATAATGACAATCATTGATGTGATCTATAAAATTAATTATGTGAGAATTTTTTTCATTGAATTTATTCATGGAAGAAAAAACATAAACTATTCCATAGGTGTATCAGTCCCTTAGAAATTATTGATCATATTGGGACATTAAATTATTTATTGGAACTTCCACTAGACCTTAATTAGGTTCATGATGTGTTCCATGAATCACTACAGAGGAATTAAGTACCTGATTCATCAAATTTTATAAACAAAATGGTCGTACTATATAAGAAAAATAATCCGTATGAGGATTAACTTGTTGATATTTTGGATTGAATATTGATTGTTCTATTAGACAAGGCCACTCACCTGGCCAATGCCTTATGGTGAAACCACTAGCTTGGGGAAGCAACATGGGAACATGTGGATGTAATATGGTAGAATAATCATCCTTTTTTCACCATAGTGAAAATTTTGAAGAGAGAAATTCTTTTCAATGGGGGAAGAATGTATCCCCCATGTCAAACTAAATTTTCTCAAGCCTTCTCTTTCTATTCCGGTTTATTTGGGGATCTAGATTTTCTCATAGGTTTTTTGTGTGATGGTGTTTAATTTTTTAGGTGTATTATAGTTTAGTTCTGACCTTGTGATTATTCCTCTATTAATTTTGGTGTTTTTATGGAAATGTTAGGGTTTTATATCACACCATTCATCACATTTTTTGCACATGGTTAGAGGAAACTCTACGAAATTCTCTAACAAACTTTGAAATCCTTGGTGTTATCATGGGTGAGGGAGATTGACCAACATATGGTTAGTCAAACTATGCTCAAAGCATGCATGAATTCACTATGTCAGGACCAAACTTGTAACACCCCAAGATTTCATAGTGTGTTATTTCTTCAAAATAATTCAATAACTTGCACTACACGCAACACCGAGTTCAATCACACCATGACTTACAAAAAAAAGGGAATTCAAAAGAGGTTATGAATAGTATTATATAAATTTTAAACTTTATATAATCCTTATAATTTTAGAATCCATATTATGAGTTTCTTAGTCATAATGCAATAACAGGTTCATTTTCAATATTGCACTTTTATCAAATTTAATAGTGAAACCTTTTTAAATAACATATTTTAAACTATCTGAATAAATTGGGACATCAAAAAAAAATTAAAATGAAACATCCCAAGTTTCCACGGTACGCTTTCCTTTGAATAAAATAGTAGCGTGTGTTGTACGCAACCTTGAGTTTTAACACACGCCACAACCAATCAAACTAGCCGTTATGAATAGTAATACCTAAATTTTGAAATTATATATATTTTATATTTTAAAATGGACTCAATTTTTGGATTCGGAAAATCGAATTTAGCCTAAGGTGAAATTTTGGTACTTTTCGGATAACTTTCATATTTTGATGAATAGTGAAAATTACTAAATTTTAATTAAAAACAAATTTTTTAATCAAAATAATTAATAGTGATAAATTATGAATTTTAGTAGTTTTAAAGTATATTTGGAATATATTTTTACCATTTAATATAATGTTGGTCATTGGACACAATTTTACAATTAAACCGAACATAAACAAGTGTCAATCTTTTGATAGTTATTATCTCTTAAAAACACGCTTTTTGTTTTGACAGCGGGAATTAATTTTAAATTAATTTCTGCCACTTCTGTGTTTTGAATTTAGAAAAATGGATTCCATATTTGGAATCAGGATTTCCAAATTGTGTAAATAGGTAACTTTTATTTTTAGACATTTTGAATAATTACTGTGGTAAATATTTTATTTACCATGGTTAAGGGTAAATCCGGTAAATAAGGGTTAAAAAATAATATTATAATAATACAAAATTACCCTAAAACGTGTCCTAACCTTATTGGTGGACACATAACCGACCATGAGCATCCTTGGGTCAATTTGGGGACCCCTTAGAGCCACTTGTATGTGGTAGGGACACTTTATATTAATAAAGTTAAAATAAAAATAAAAATGGCCTAAGCTTACATCTTTTAGAAGAACAATTTTTAAATAGGGTTATACATGTTTGATTTTCGATTATAAATATTCATTAGAAAGATAAAAAGATTTCCTACATAATGATATTTTATTTATAATTTTTATACATCAAATAAGTTAAATTATTAATGACACAATAGTGATGCAATGTTTACCTCATTAATAAATCATTTAAATAAATAAGATTATAATGATTAAACTATTATCTAAAACCTGTCCAATTCTTATTGGTTGATGTTATTTAGAATATGAGTCATCTTATCTTCGACCTCAATGATTTTTGGACCATTATAAACCGAATATAATTATATTATAAAGTAATACTTTCACTCTTTCCTAAAGAGCCCCTCCTCTCCCTTATAAAAGGAGACCACTTCTACTCATTCCTCACACCTCTCAAGCCACTTGGCTCATCCAAACTCTGCCCAACTAAGCTCCCCACATCCCTATCCTCCTCCTTTAAGCTTTTCCTTAGGCAGAAAGCATTTCAAGAAGTCCTTTGGTTCCAACCAAAGTGAGTTACCTAAATTAAAGGTAACGATTTCTCTTAAATTATTTTCATTTATTTTGCTTCTCCAACCCCCAAACTCTTTTTATTTCCTTTATTTTGTAAAACAACCAGTATCCTCAATATACTAGGATGTTGTTATAAGAAGGATTCAAACTACACATACACACAACTCCATCTAATGGATGATGAACATAATGTTTCTGTGGATGGAAAACTAACGCCTCCCGAAACGATGATTGTTCAAATACATCTTACCGCCTCTCATGGTGGCCATTATGATGGAACTATAATTAAATATGATATTAATGATATATATTTTATATATAATCTTCTTTAATTCCATTTTATTTCATACCATTATTCGTTTGATGTTGTATATACATACGATAATTTCATTTGAGGAAGTGCGGACTACCGCCCCCTTAAAATGATATGACTCGTTCATACCACACATGGAACGTATAAAGGATGGTGTTAATAAACTTAAGTAACATATATAAAATATTATATTATACTGTAATAGTAATATACCTATGTATCATTTGGATTCAATTCTTTTAAAATAAAAATTAAATGGAAGTTGCGTTCGTGCGTACGTACGGACTATCGTCTCCACGAACGCGATGAGATTCATCCTCCATCGTATCCATTCAAGTATAATTATCATTTGATTATTTAAAAAAGATGTTTAAGGACTTGATACAATTCTGGATTTGAATAATATACAACCTATCCTTTACAAACATGTCTTACGTAACAAAACATACAAAAGAAAACAAGTAAGTTAACACCCGAAACAACGATAATACTAAGATATTATTATCAAATAAATATTAAAAGATCATATATGATATCATATTAATATATATGATTCTTTTATAATTTAATAACAATTATTTAACCATTATACAGGAGGTTAACCTACCCCAACCAAGGAAAAGTACAAGGTAAGGGATTTTTTCTTATCTCACTTTCAATTCCGTGAGATTTCCATTGTTCGCCACTAAATTATTGAAAGTGGTGTATTGTGTACTGCCATTTGATATATATTATCATGATTCTATTTATATTCATGTTATTCTGTAAATCATTTGGTGGTTATTAACTTTTGGCCATACGACTCAGTTGATTAACGTGGTAAGGGGTTTTCATCTCACTCCTTATTCTCATGAGATTCATGCCATATTGCCACCATTACCTTTTGTGTGGTGTATGTACTGCCCATAATTATATTCTTTGTGTAATACACTCTAATTTATGTGTACTTACATATTCATTGTATGATACCTCTTTCATGGGTTGTATGTTTCATAAGTTACCAAACTGGTAAGGGTTATTTCACAATCTCTTCATTATCTGAGGTTGTTTATACGTAATAATCTACAGGGATCTCGTTATCATCCACATCCATGTTTCTTCAAAATGTATTTCAAAACATTTTTAATATTTAAAAGAATATGGGTTAAAGTCATTTATACCCTTGTTTTACTTTTTATAAGAGGTTTATAAGGGAATCTTTCCGTAGTTTTCCAAACAAGGTGCTTTTAACCTTTTCGACAGAATTAAGATAAGAATGTTTTTTTAACTTATACGGCGGGTGCGGTTATTTTCCGCCGTTATAAAATCGTCAAAGCTTCCCTTAAATTCTTATAAGATTATTTTCAAAGAAAATGTTTGATTTTATATGGATCTTAAATGATTTCAAAATAAAAGGAGATATTTCTTTAAAAAGAATTTTGATTTCATCTATGTCAACATCCTTTGATGGGTTTTAAGATTATTTGAGGTTGATTTATTATGATACAAAACTTCTATATTGTTTTGAAGGTTTTGTGATATGTTTGACTGTGGATGTGCTATTTTTATACCATTCATAGTTTATGGTGAAAGTATTGACATTTCGTATGCTAGTTCCAATAAGAATTTTTATGTTATATTTCAATCATTACTTCATATGAATGTGTTGGACAAGTATGTTCCAGGTTGGGGACTGGTTAAAGTAAGCCCTCCAGGTTGGGGACTGGTAAATGTAAGCCCTCCAGGTTGGGGACTGGTTAAAGTAAGCCCTCCAGGTTGGGGACTGGTAAAAGTAATCCCTCCAGGTTGGGGACTGGTAAAAGTAAGCCCTCCAGGTTAGGGACTGGTAAAAGTAAGCCCTCCGGGTTGGTGTCCGGTTATTAAGGGAACTCCGGGTTGGTGTCCGGTTATTAGAGGCACTCCGGGTTGGGTTACGGTTACAGTTAGCTCCAAGGTCTTGGGACGAGGCCTTGAAAAGTAATTAAAGTTTAGCATTATGCATTCCAACATTATGAAAGTGGTTATTGATTTTGCATGTGATTATTCAATTAGTAGAATATCCATGTGAACAAGTAAATGGCATTATTTCATTTTACTTTTGCCATACTATGTTGAAGTTCAAGTTTAAAAGGCTTTTGTTTTAGTAATTCATTGCCTTAAATGTTTATGCATATTTTTGAATGTTACGCTATATTGTTATCCTTACTGGGCATTTGAGCTCACCCCTTTTCTATGTTTTATTTTTCCCAGGATGTGAAGATGTAAGTTATGAATGACCTGCAGGGATATTATGAGGGGATTATAGTGTGGACTGTGGAAACATTATGTTGTTGTAGTAGTTTTTCATTTTATGATATAATGTAAAACTTATGAATATATCTAGTGTTTCCAAGGCTACTAAACCAATCGGTCTTTCGAGATTTTATCTTTCTTGTGATCATGCCAATGTTATGTAATAATGCACCGACTCTGGGTAACTGGGGTCAGGGCATTACAGTTAGTATCAGAGGAAGTTTAGTACAAACCTTGGAAGCTAGATTTAGATAAACTCTGATTAGAGCATGTAGACCTAAGATGAAATTTGAGGATTAGTATAGAAGAACTTCCTAGAATTTTGGTATTGTAGAGATTTTGTGAGTTTTCCGAGCAATACATCCCTGTTTGGATACGAGCAGGTAGAGGCGGCTCTCGCACAGATGTACCTAGGGGTAAAACCCGAAAACACCGCTTTGAGCTAGACTCGAACGGGAACTGGTGCACGACAATGGGCCTTGCTGCACTCTTGGTTACGACACTCCCGGGGGATATGCTTAGGATAACTCTCATTTTCTTTACAAATCATTATGAAGGGTTTATGAGTATATACTTCCTAAAAGGAGGAATTTTTATGATTATGGATTATATCCATAAATAGTTCAATTTATGTTAAGTGTTTTATAAGTATGGGATTATGTATTTTGATTCATAAACTGATCTAGTGTATGCCATTGTTTAGAAATGGCGCCCAGTAGAAGGAATGAGAACTCTAGCAATGCACATGATGCAAAGAGAAAGAAGGATCATATATTTCATGGTCTTATGCCAGAATTTATAAGAGAAATAGTCTCGCATGTATTATCATCATATGAAGAAATAATATCATGTGTTGATAAGATAAGTAAAGAGTTTACTGAGTCCTATGGATTTGAAAGGAAGCAAGAGAAGAAAAGGATGGAAGAGAGAAAGATGGATAAAGGTAAGAGGGAAAAGAAGAATTTTCCCATATGTGGTAACTGTGGAAAGAAACACCCTGGAACTTGCCTGAAAGGAATGGGAGTTTGTTATAAGTGTGGAGGAAAAGGGCACAAAGTACGTGACTGCAAGGGTAAGAAAATGGTTTCAAATGTACAATTCTTCATTTGAAAGGAGTTTGGACACTACGCGAACCTATGTCCCAGTCATCAAAATATGCCGCAAATGATGTTATTGGATAATAATCAAGTTATGATACTACCACAGATGAAGAGGAATGATTAGAGTTCTTATGTTGATTATGTCAATTGAGTTTTGTATCAACAATGTACTTGTTATAATAATTATGGAGTATATAAGGATTGTACTGCAGTACTATTTCATTAAGGACTTGAGATTGTGTGGAACAAAGAAAAGTGACTCAATAGCAGGATAAATTTTTGGAAAATATATGGTTGAGAGAATGATAAATCATAATATAGTTCTGATACTGAGGTAGTGATTTTGGAATAATATGTGATTGTTTTGGATAAATTATATTGGATATTCTTGACTAACCTGGAACTGATTAATGATTTGTATATTCCATCATTGTTGGGGTTTAAAACATTTTTGGATTAATGAAGTATATCCAACTTTCTATATGGAATAAGGGAGCATGAATGTAATCAATAAGGAATATGGTAATTCAGGATGTTTCGGTGTATTAAAAGAATACATGATGAAGGTATTCATATGCTATTACGGGGTAAAAAGGATCTATATTATGTTTACCTTCCTCATGAATTTTGGACTGTGAGTTTGGACCTAAGTATTTTGGATAGTTCTAGTTTGGATTATTTTGGATTTCCATAAAAGTACAACCCGGAGGTCGGACGACAACCCGTCGCGTCCGGCAAGGCTGCGAGACTTGAACCCGCAATCGAAGGGAGACAAGGGTGTATCACCTACCACTATCCCACGAGATGTCCTGGATTAAATAAAGTAGTTTTTTAAAAGATCTGGTAGATGAATTATAAATTCTTTTATTTTGGAACCCTCTATGAATAGTATAACTAGATTTTTTTTTACGAGTGAATGATGAGTTTTGGTAGAAATTTATTAATGGATAAAACTCTAATTATAAACTAAGTATATCTCCTTATGATCTTAGCCAATCTCATAAATAAATTCCTCATCATTAATAAAAAAAACTTAGAACAAAAATGTTGTCCTAGATGGTACCTTAAATCATCACTAATTTATGGCTTTGGGATTGTTGGCCTTTTCATAGCCATGTTCTCTACCACTCTCCATCAGAGAATTGATGGTTATATTTTTCTTCCATATCCATATTTTCCTACATGGAACCCTAGTATGTGTTATTTTCGGTAATCTTCATACATTCGACTCTTTATTTTAAATAGAGGCCTCATTAATTCATTTTTCGATGTGGGATTTCTACTAAGATATTTTGAACCGTCAAAAATGTGTTATCCTAATACCCTATGTTTTGTTGAACCGATGGTATTTCAAATCATCATAGATTGATGATTTTAAGGACCTCAATTTTATACTTTTTTGTGATTGATGACCTCAATCACTACCTATAAATATTTACGTTTTTCCTCCAATTATATGTCTCTAATTTCCACCAATGTTCTCCTAATAGAGATCATAATTTGGTGGTGATCCTTTCATTTCTCTTTTCCTCATATTAAGACTAAATTTTAGTAACCAAATTTCCGATGTGGGTTTTCCCACCAAATATATTTTCTATTTTCAACTTCTCATTTTCGAAGAACAATTTCAAATTGCGAGGACGCAATTTATTGAAGGAGGGGAGAATGTAACACCCCAAGATTTCATAGTGTGTTATTTCTTCAAAATAATTCAATAACTTGCACTACACGCAACACCGAGTTCAATCACACCATGACTTACAAAAAAAAGGGCATTCAAAAGAGGTTCTGAATAGTATTATATAAATTTTAAACTTTATATAATCCTTATAATTTTAGAATCCATATTATGAGTTTCTTAGTCATAATGCAAGAACAGATTCATTTTCAATATTGCACTTTTATCAACTTTAATAGTGAAACCTTTTTAAATAAAATATTTTAAACTATCTGAATAAATTGGGACATCAAAAAAAAATTTAAAATGAAACATCCCAGGTTTCCACGGTACGCTTTCCTTTGAATAAAATAGTAGCATGTGTTGTACGCAATCTTGAGTTTTAACACACGCCACAACCAATCAAACTAGCCATTATGAATAGTAATACCTAAATTTTGAAATTATATATATTTTATATTTTAAAATGGACTTCATTTTTGGATTCGGAAAATCGAATTTAGCCTAAGGTGAAATTTTGGTACTTTTCGGATAACTTTCATATTTTGAGGAATAGTGAAAATTACTAAATTTTAATTAAAAACAACTTTTTTAATCAAAATAATTAATAGTGATAAATTATAAATTTTAGTAGTTTTAAAGTATATTTGGAATATATTTTTACCATTTAATATAATGTTGGTCATTGGACATAATTTTACAATTAAACCGAACATAAACAAGTGTCAATCTTTTGATAGTTATTATCTCTTAAAAACACGCTTTTTGTTTTGACAGCGGGAATTAATTTTAAATTAATTTCTGCCACTTCTGTGTTTTGAATTTAGAAAAATGGATTCGATATTTGGAATCAGGATGTCCAAATTGTGTAAATAGGTAACTTTTATTTTTAGACATTTTGAATAATTACTGTGGTAAATATTTTATTTACCATGGTTAAGGGTAAATCCAGTAAATAAGGGTTAAAAAATAATATTATAATAATACAAAATTACCCTAAAACGTGTCCTAAACTTATTGTTGGACACATAACCGACCATGAGCATCCTTGGGTCAATTTGGGGACCCCTTGGAGCCACTTGGATGTGGTAGGGACACTTTATATTAATAAAGTTAAAATAAAAATAAAAATGGCATAAGCTTACATCTTTTAGAAGAACAATTTTTACATAGGGTTATACATGTTGGATTTTCGATTATAAATATTCATTAGAAAGATAAAACTATTTACTACATAATGATATTTTATTTATAATTTTTAGACATCAAATAAGTTAAATTATTAATGACACAATAGTGATGCAATGTTTACCTCAGTAATAAATCATTTAAATAAATAAGATTATAATGATTAAAATATTATCTAAAACCTGTCCAATTCTTATTGGTTGATGTTATTTATAATATGCGTCATCTTATCTTCGACCTCAATGATTTTTGGACCATTATAAACCGAATATAATTATATTATAAAGTAATACTTTCACTCTTTCCTAAAGAGCCCCTCCTCTCCCTTATAAAAGGAGACCACTTCTACTCATTCCTCACACCTCTCAAGCCACTTGGCTCGTCCAAACTCTGCCCAAATAAGCTCCCCACATCCCTCTCCTCCTCCTTGAAGCTTTTCCTTAGGTAGAAAGCATTTCAAGAAGTCCTTTGGTTCCAACCAAAGTGAGTTACCTAAATTAAAGGTAACGATTTCTCTTAAATTATTTTCATTTATTTTGCTTCTCCAACCCCCAAACTCTTTTTATTTCCTTTATTTTGTAACAACACCAGTATCCTCAATATACTAGGATGTTGTTATAAGAAGGATTCAAACTACACATACACACAACTCCATCTAATGGATGATGAACATAATGTTTCTGTGGATGGCAAACTAACGCCTCACGAAACGATGATTGTTCAAATACATCTTACCGCCTCTCATGGTGGCCATTATGATGGAACTATAATTAAATATGATATTAATGATATATATTTTATATATAAGCTTCTGTAATTCCATTTTATTTCATACCATTATTCGTTTCATGTTGTATATACATACGATAATTTCATTTGAGGAAGTGCGGACTACCGCCCCCTTAAAATGATATGACTCGTTCATACCACACATGGAACGTATAAAGGATGGTGTTAATAAACTTAAGTAACATATATAAAATATTATATTATACTGTAATAGTAATATACCTATGTATCATTTGGATTCAATTCTTTTAAAATAAAAATTAAATGGAAGTTGCGTTCGTGCGTACGTACGGACTACCGTCTCCACGAACGCGATGAGATTCATCCTCCATCGTATCCATTCAAGTATAATTATCATTTGATGATTTAAAAATTATGTTTAAGGACTTGATACCATTCTCGATTTGAATAATATATAACCTATCCTTTACAAACATGTCTTACGTAACAAAACATACAAAAGAAAACAAGTAAGTTAACACCCGAAACAACGATAATACTAAGATATTATTATCAAATAAATATTAAAAGATCATATATGATATCATATTAATATATATGATTCTTGTATAATTTAATAACAATTATTTCACCATTATACAGGAGGTTAACCTACCCCAACAAAGGAAAAGTACAAGGTAAGGTATTTTCTTATCTCACTTTCAATTCCGTGAGATTTCCATTGTTCGCCACTAAATTATTGAAAGTGGTGTATTGTGTACTGCCATTTGATATATATTATCATGATTCTATTTATATTCATGTTATTCTGTAAATCATTTTGTGGTTATTAACTTTTGGCCATACGACTCAGTTGATTAACGTGGTAAGGGGTTTTCATCTCACTCCTTATTCTCATGAGATTCATGCCATATTGCCACCATTACCTTTTGTGTGGTGTATGTACTGCCCATAATTATATTCTTTGTGTAATACACTCTAATTTATGTGTACTTACATATTCATTGTATGATACCTCTTTCATGGGTTGTATGTTTCATAAGTTACCAAACTGGTAAGGGTTATTTCACAATCTCTTCATTATCTGAGGTTGTTTATACGTAATAATCTACAGGGATCTCGTTATCATCCACATCCATGTTTCTTCAAAATGTATTTCAAAACATTTTTAATATTTAAAAGAATATGGGTTAAAGTCATTTATACCCTTGTTTTACTTTTTATAAGAGGTTTATAAGGGAATCTTTCCGTAGTTTTCCAAATAAGGTGCTTTTAACCTTTTCGACAGAATTAAGATAAGAATGTTTTTTTTAACTTATACGGCGGGTGCGGTTATTTTCCGCCGTTATAAAATCGTCAAAGCTTCCCTTAAAAGCTTATAAGATTATTTTCAAAGAAAATGTTTGATTTTATATGGATCTTAAATGATTTCAAAATAAAAGGAGATATTTCTTTAAAAAGAATTTTGATTTCATCTATGTCAACATCCTTTGATGGGTTTTAAGATTATTTGAGGTTGATTTATTATGATACAAAACTTCTATATTGTTTTGAAGGTTTTGTGATATGTTTGACTGTGGATGTGCTATTTTTATACCATTCATAGTTTATGGTGAAAGTATTGACATTTCGTATGCTAGTTCCAATAAGAATGTTTATGTTATATTTCAATCATTACTTCATATGAATGTGTTGGACAAGTATGTTCCAGGTTGGGGACTGGTTAAAGTAAGCCCTCCAGGTTGGGGACTGGTAAATGTAAGCCCTCCAGGTTGGGGACTGGTTAAAGTAAGCCCTCCAGGTTGGGGACTGGTAAAAGTAATCCCTCCAGGTTGGGGACTGGTAAAAGTAAGCCCTCCAGGTTAGGGACTGGTAAAAGTAAGCCCTCCGGGTTGGTGTCCGGTTATTAGAGGCACTCCGGGTTGGTGTCCGGTTATTAGAGGCACTCCGGGTTGGGTTACAGTTACAGTTAGCCCCAAGGTCTTGGGACGAGGCCTTGAAAAGTAATTAAAGTTTAGCATTATACATTCCAACATTATGAAAGTGGTTATTGATTTTGCATGTGATTATTCAATTAGTAGAATATCCATGTGAACAAGTAAATGGCATTATTTCATTTTACTTTTTCCATACTATGTTGAAGTTCAAGTTTAAAAGGCTTTTGTTTTAGTAATTCATTGCCTTAAATGTTTATGCATATTTTTGAATGTTCGTCTATATTGTTATCCTTACTGGGCATTTGAGCTCACCCCTTTTCTATGTTTTATTTTTCCCAGGATGTGAAGATGTAAGTTATGAATGACCTGCAGGGATATTATGAGGGGATTATAGTGTGGACTGTGGAAACATTATGTTGTTGTAGTAGTTTTTCATTTTATGATATAATGTAAAACTTATGAATATATCTAGTGTTTCCAAGGCTACTAAACCAATCGGTCTTTCGAGATTTGATCTTTCTTGTGATCATGCCAATGTTATGTAATAATGCACCGACTCTAGGTAACTGGGGTCGGGGCATTACAAAACTATTCCATATAGTTGATTCAATGTTTGGAAACCATGTAGCCCAACTTTGTAGGTTCCCAAGTGTGACGAGTGAGGGTTGCATGGTCGGTGCATGGTTTGTTAAACCGTGGAACCAAAACAATATGTGGATCCCAATTCATTAATAATTTACTTTCCAAATCTTCCCTTATAGGATTTTAATCCCAAATCCACCCATTTCATTACCCTCTAGGGTTTTACATCCCTAAGAAGGCTCATCATTGGTTCCTCAAGCCTCTTCTTCATTCCCATGGTGTGTCTCTTGGATTTCCATCAAATTAAGGATATATTACTCAATTTAATCCTCTTCTTTATCCCCCATATTCATCCGTCTTCCATTTTCTTTTGATTTATCCTCCTCCTATTATCATTTTTTCTGAGGGTTCTCTTTTATCTGAGATTTTGTAGGGGGTTTTGTTTTTTAACGTCCTTATTGGTTGTTCATTCCTCAATGAACTCTCGTAGAGTTATTTCAGGTATGCGTTGTTGATGCACCGTGTGTTTAAGGTAGGTTTTTCTTGAACTTGTCCTTTAAATTTATGATTCAATGGTTTATTTCTTTTCATAGTAACCTTATATTCTAAATATTTAATTTTGATCTTTAGATAAATGGATTGGTGTGAAATGTGGTGTTTTATTCCTTTGTTTGTGTTAAATATCATTTTTTTTAAATATCTCCCACCATGTGTTCGATGAAATTATCCATTCGATTTTATGGGGAGTTAGTTGTATTTAAAGAATAATTTGGTTTCTAAATGTGGATATTCATATGTAATGATGATTTTAGGTCTCCTAAAATGTTCTAAAAGTTGTTATAGTTAGGATGAAATGTGTATTTGGATTTTTAAAATTACTTGGCGTGTGACAATGATTTATTTCCAGTTTTTTATTTTAATGGAAATAGTTTTGCCTCTTAATTGTGGAATTAATTCCTTATTAAGAATTTAGAAAATGATTTTTGAAATTTGAAAATGGTGATTTTTTACCTCTTCAAAATGTGTATTATGTTCTTTTATAAATAGTTATATTTATCAAGAGTGATTTATTTCCATTTGGCTCCATTCTGAAAAATGATGAAAATATTTATGATAAAAAACATCTATAAATCAATCCCTTTCCTTAGTATGTACACCATAGTGACTAATGAGCTTAAGGAATGAGATGGATCCTTGAGGTGTGTTAGGGTGATGCCTATTATTGAATTCTTATTATATATGAATTTTATTGTTTGATTAGTTGGAATCAGTTGGCTCACCGCCTTTATCGGTGAGACATGGGAAACAAGCGTAGTGAAGGAATTTTCTGAAAGTGATTGATTCATTAGATAGATTATGAACTAGACAGTGGCCCATAGTAGGTTCATATATTGTTTTTATTACTATGGGGTATTACGATCATTATATCATGTGTTATGGAAGTAGAGATAATTGATGAACCTTTTGATTTATTCATGTGAGGACAACTTCTATGGATGGGTCTCATGTATTACAATGTTCTGTATTATTCAAAATCATTTCAGTTCTCCCATGTCTTTTGGAACTTGTTTTCTTACAGAGAAGGATATAGAACCATTAATGGTAGGTTACTATTTTATGTTTATTTCCATTTCCCATATTTTATGAATGATGTGCTTACTCCTTGAGTAGTGTGGCCTTATTTTAAAATGAAAAAATTTTATCATATTTTTAGGGAAAACGTTTTGTAAATTCCATCATTAACTTTTAAAAACATGCATTGGTGCATTCATAATAATACAATGTGGTTTTAAATTGTTTAAAGGGAAATGAAACATGTTTGGATTTATTTAGAAATTATATTTTAACATTATACAGATATATTGTATCTAAAACATGATGTTGATGTTTCATTAATTTTATAAGAATTTTATTTGGAATAGATTGTTCGGTCAATCCTATAGAGATTTAAAACTCACACTTATTATTCATTTTTATTTTTAGATTCTGCTGCAGGTGTTCAGTTTGGTATTGATCACCAGGGGTGATCGTAGGTTTTGGTACAAGAGAGTGACCTTCAGGGTAATACAGATGTGTTTTGGGCATCATGTTTAGTTTGGTTTTAGTTTTATTTTCAGTTATATGTAAAGCATGTCTAGTTTTGATATTATACCTGTTTTATTTATTTTTGGGCATATTTGTTTAGTTTATACTATTTTATTTATTTATTTATCTTGGGATAAATCATTCCCTCCAGTATCTCTATTGATACTCGGTACTAGATGCAAGCCTATGGGGATTGGGAACCCCCTTCTGACCATTTCTTGGATTGACTCGGGTGATCGATTCAAGGTTGACCAAGGTTGGTTCATGAAAAAATGGTATGAGATCCAAGTATATTTTGATGTAATTTCTTTCATATCCCATATTTTATTTTATTTTTCTAAGGTATTTTGGATATTATGATTTTCAGGACATGAGTGGTAGGTATGAGAATTATTTTATGAACCATTTCTTGTTCTAACCCTTGAGTTACCATGGGGAGTCCGGCTTAATTTGATTTATTTTTTCATGTGGATATTTGGTATTTAGGATATGAAGGGGGAGTTATACCGGTTCTCTTAGTGAGCTTCCAAGGCCAATAAATCCATGTGTCGATGAGAAAATGGTCTTAGAATACTCTCAATGGAAGTGGTGGGATTGGAATGTAGCTTCCAACCAAAGAGCCATGTCACCCAAAAAAAATTTCCCTTTGTGAGTTCCTTCGATTTCCTCGTTATTATAAAATTATTTTGGGAAATCATCTTTTTTAATTGTGAAAACAATATTTTGAAATCGATATAGTTTTTTTTTCTATAATATGGAAAAAGGGGTTTTCAGTTTCGTTTTGAAGGAAATTTTGGAAGAGTATATTTTATTAATATGATTTTTCGGGAATGGATCTTGTTGAGCTGTGGAATAATGTTTTGAATGAGATGAAATGGATTTTTGTATTAAAATATCTGGGATTTACTTTTTGAGCATAAAATAATGGATTTATGTATAGAAATTGTAAATGGTTTTTGACTTGGTGGTATGTGGAATTTGACATGTTTTGTGATATTTGAAATGGAATACTCTTCTTCGGCCTTTAGTATTCTCATTATTTCTCACATGCATGGTTAGGTGTGGAAATGTGGATCAGTGTGCAGATTGGAATGAGTTGATGGGTTCTCGGGGTGGCATAGGGATGTGCATGTGAGTAAGACTCTGGGGAATACCATCAGTGAGTGGGTGGTCTACTTTTTCCGTATTTTTTTATTGTTTTTCCAAGATGAAAATTCTAAAGTGTTGAAAACCAATTTTGGGTGGTCTTTTCCACATTGTTGGTGTGTTTTTTATTGTGGTATTTCGATTTTTGTAACTCTTGTTGATGTGTTTATTTTGATTGATCTTTTGGTTTACTTTATTCCTATTGATCACCCCCATATAGATTTTATGGATAATAATGATGCGGCTGTAGATGATTCCCTATTATCTAGATTTCCAATTGATCGACCTCCAAATTTCATTCTAGAATTTAAGAAGATGAGTCCACCACTATTTTATGGTCAAGAATATCTACTCAAAACGGAAGAGTGGATGTTGAAAATGGTAGGGATCCTAGATTCCAATGAGTTTCCTTAGTCATTAAATGTTAATTTTCATACCCATATTCTTAAAAAAAATTTCCTAGAAATAGTGGAACTCGGTGTGTTTGAACAAGCCTAAGGAAGATCTTTCTTGACAGTTCATCAAGGCATAGTTCATTCAATATCATTTCTCTAAGATGAATAAGTTGATAAATGGAATGGATAAGTGATATCTATAGTAGGTTAATGGAATGGTATTATAATTTTATTGTTTCATTTTGGATTGTGTACCATATGAGCCGAGGTATGTAATGAATGGTTCCTCGAAATCTCTGGATTTCGACTATGGGATTCATTTGGATGTACCATCAAATGTGTTAGAGTTAAATCCATGTACTTATTCAGATTTAGTGATGGAATATCTCCATGATAAATCCATTCTAGAAATATTACTTGATGTAGCTAAAATTCCATTACACCCAATGAGTGATGATGGGAATTCTGTTAATGAAGTAGCGAAGCGGCCTGAGGTTGTTGATGCTTTTCATTGAATCAAAGGGAATCAATAAAATTCATCAACGTCTATTATTAATGATATCATATTATGTTATCAATGTGGAAATAAGGGTTACAATAATTTATCATATCCAAGAGCTCGGAGGACCTACCATGTTTGTGGATTCTTACGTCACATACATCAGTTTTCTTAGTGTATTTCAAGAAATCATCATGAATCTAATTCGAAGAAGACATGTGTTATTTGGGGACTCAATTAAAGTTTCCTTATTTTAATATTCCTTATATTTTTAATGGTTTTTTTATTGTGAAGGTTGTTCTATTGGTTTTTTATCTTCAGTGTTTGAAATTTAAGTTATTGTTGTAATAGTACTGAGAACATCTATTTTCAATGGATGTGTGATTGATATTTTCGAAGACTATATTTTCTTATTTTGATCTATATAAGTAATATAGGTGCATATTTTGAATCTTTATTCTGGTGTAAGTCCATAGAAGTAGTTATATCGGATGGTTACTAGCACCTGACTGTGGTGCACCAGATGCTTCAAACATCATATCTGCAGTCACAAGTCCCAGAATGCAGCTTTTGATGCTGTTAGGAAACACCAATGGGTGAAGAGAGATTTAGCTCAATTTTTTCCCCTTAGTTTCGTACTAGTTGGTCTAAATGATTTTATTGTGTTCTTCTTAATCATGTTTGGTAGGCCGATGTGGAAGAGTATTAGTTGTCCTATGTGGGAAAGGCCTTATGTTAGCTCATGTTGAATTTTTGATTGCCTAGTGTTGGTTGGATCTTATGGTGGGGAGACCCACTGTGGGTGTCAATTCCAATTATTATTCATTTTGATCTGTGTCATTCTTCTGTAATGGTAGTGAGTCTGTCCTCGCATCCCGTAATGAGGATATGGTTTAATTTTAGTTGGATTTTTTTGATATATTTTTAGATAGGGTAAAAATTGTGAATCCTCATTTAAATCATATTTATATCTCTTTTGGATCTTGGTTGGAGAAGATGGTTCTAACAGATGTGGTGTTTGTGGCTCGAGTACTTGGTGTTTCTCAAGATGTGGGTTTGTTCTGTTGTTCTGTTTCAAGAAGGTGTGTAAGATCCATTATTTTAATCATTTAGGTGTTCTTGGTTTGATAGGTCACATTATGTGGTTATAAGAATCCTTTTCCATTGATCAATAAACTGTATGTTTTTGCAGATTTTTGGGTCATAAAAAATTAATTGTGGGGAGACTTGTAACACATGGTTTTCTCAATCCACCTCTTTTTATTTTGTTTCATTAAGGTATCTCATATTTTCTCTCAAGTTTCGGTTCTGATGGTCTCAAATGTTTTTGACGTGTGTCTTTGTTTAGTAATGACCCCAATGTTATCCCTTTATTAATTTTAGAGTTCATGGAGAAAATTTGGATTTTTTTATCTTGAGATTAGCTAGAACACGGTTTGCTGATGGTAGGAAGAAACTATGTTTCCTACTCCATGAAAATGTACCTTAATTGGAGTTCCCCTAGGTGAGGGCACAAGGCCCACACACAGTTAGTCAAAAAGTCCATAAATCATGAGAGAAGTCACTGTCTCGGGAAATAACCATTCAACATAGTTGGGGAATGGTTTGGAAATTGGTGGTCGAACCGTGAAGGATCCTAAGTGTGGCCAATGAGGGGTGCATGATTGGCGCACAGTTTGGTATACCGTTTACACAAACTGTATGCGGTGCCCATGTCATTGAAAAGTGGATTTTTTATAAACTACTATTAATAGATATTAACCCCAAATCCACCCTTTTATTCCCACAATTGGTTCTGATGGACCTAAGGAGGATCCTCCTAGGTTCCTCAATCCTCCTCTTCCCTCCCTCGATGTGGATATTGGGATTTCATTAAGTTGTGTCTAGATTCTTCAACCTAATCCTTTGCTCTCTCCTCCCACATCATTCTTGTTCCATTTTCTTTTTAGATCACATCTTCTTAAATAAATGAATACCTAGTGTTTGGGTTCCTATTTGTTTATGTTGGGTTTTTTATTTCATTATGGTCTTTCTTGGTCATTCATTCTTCCTTAAACCCTCATAGAGTGATTTTGAGTGTGCTTCATTGAAGCGTCATGAGTATAAGGCAGGATTCCCTTGCACGTGTCCATTAAAATTGAGATTCATTAAATTAATGCTTTTCACATCCCCCATATATTCCAAATATTTATGTGTGGTCATTGAATACATTTTTTTGCTGTGAAAAGAGGTGTTTTATTCCTTGTTTTTTGTTAAATAGAATTGTTTTATAAAATATCACACACCAAGTGTCTCATGAAACGCCTGGTTAGATTTTTTGGGTAGTTAATGGTATTTAAAGCATGATTTAGTATATAAATTTGTATTATAATATGTAATGATGATTTTGGGTCTCTTGAAAGAGTTTTCTATGTGGTTTTGGTTGGTCTCAAATGTGTATTTTGATTTAGTGAATGATTTGGCATGTGATGATGATGCGTGGCCCATTTGAAATATAAATGGAAATGGATTTTGTTTGAAGTTGTGGAATTAATTACTTAATATAATTTTACAGAAATATTTTTGAAATGGGAAACTAGTGATTTTAAATCTCTTGAAAATGTGTATTTAGTTTTTTAAAAAAGTGGTGATTTTTATGAAGTGTTCATGATCCCCATTTGTTACTTTCTGAAAAATGATGAAAATTTTTATGATGAAACCACTCCATGGATGATTCACCTTAATTGGTTATTTGGAATTTTTGGGATGTAACAATTGGGGAATACTTGTGACCCATTTGGTTTTGTTGAAAAGAGAGATCATTAGTATAAACTCCTTTGTGACCTATGTGCTTAAGGAATGACATGGATCATTGAGCTGTCTTGGGGTGAGGCCTTTGAGGAATTATAGTTATATATTCTTGTTATTGGATTGTCAAAGGTAATCAGTTGGTTGTCCCCCCTTTTACCTAAGACAGGGTAACATAGAATAGTGAGATAATTTTCTAGTAATGATTACTTCATTGGGATGATTATTCACTAGATGATGGAGAATAATAGGTTGATATACTGGGCTTATTGCTCAGGGATTTTCCACTTATTCTATCATGAGATATGAAAACCAGGAGTATATAGGGTACCTTTTATTTCATTATGTGAGGTGTGGTTTTGGGGTTGTGTCTTATGTATTAGTATGTTCTAGGTTATTCATGATCTCTTAGGTTCTCTCATTTCTATTGTCACTGGTTTTCTCACATCGATTTATTGTGACACATTGTTGGCTAGTTACTCTTGTATGCTTATTTCTATTTTCATTGTCTTATAATTATTTTGTGTAATCCGTGAGTTGTGTGGAATTATTTTAAAATGTAAAATTATTTTCATGTGTTCAAGGGAAATGTTTTTAGAATTTCTATCACCCCCTTTTATAAATATGAAATGGTTTTTTATTGATAATAAAATGTTCCTTTAAATGGTAAAAAGGATAGTGGACCTTTTTTTATTCCTTAGGAAAATATATTAAAATAATATCTTCATATATTGTATCTCAAACATGATGTTGATGTTTTTTCCATTTAGACAAAGTAAAATGTGAATAGATTATTCATACATGCCTCCTGAGTTTTAATGCCTATACCTATAGTTCATTCTTCTTTTTATCTTATGTTGTAGGTTTTCATCTTGGTATTGATCATCATGGGTGATGGTTGGTTTTAGTACCAAATAGTAACCTTCTGGGTCACATGGAGGTGTCATTCTCATCATTTTCAATTTGGTTTTAGTTTTATTTCTTGTTTTGTGTAAAAGATATCTTGTTGGGATATTGTAACTATTTTTTATATTTGGGAAAGTCTTTTTAGTTTACTTATTTATTTATCTTGGGAAATATCATTACCTCTTGTATCTCTATTTTTACACAACACTAGTTTCCAGCTCATGGGGACCAGGAATTCCCTTCGGGCCTTTTCTCAGACTTGCTCTGGTGACTAGTTCAGGGTTGACTGAGAGAACTTCATTAAACCACTAGATTTTTTGAAATTTTTCTTTAAAATGGATTTACTATTTTTGATATTTTGTGTAATATATAACACAGAGTTATGTTTTTTTTTCACACAATGTTAAGCATGGATTTCATAACATGAAATACCATTTTAATTAGGTGTCACATGTAACATTGGGTATTCTTACATTACACACAACACTAAGTTCCAACGAAACCATGGTATATTATTAATATATTAATTTAAAAATGACCATTATAACATAGCCATAAATATATTATAGATGATTAATAATAACTATATTTTAAATAATATTTATAATGGTTTATATATAATATAGACTAAAAAATTCAGATCTATAAACATTACATAAATCCATTGTTTATAGTCATGGATATATGTTATAGCCATGGCTTTGATGGTCGTCGATCCAAATGTAATGGCTATATGAAAAATTCTATGGCCACATTTTTTCATTGTGGTGATATGAGGCCCCCAAATTTAATGGATGTAATTTTTGTGTGGTTTTTTTAAATAAATTGATTTGATAAAAATTTAATGTGTCATTAATGGATGGTTGAGGTTATATAATTGGAAAAATATGAATAATTATAAATTTGAAAGGATGATTTGATTTGTTTTGAATAATTTTCATTAATTAATGCAATAATAATTGTGTTGATTATTGAGCCGGTTTTCCATTCAGAAGCCATGTGTTGTTGGTTATTTTAGATTGACACAAATGTCTACAAAATTTAAAATAATTAAGATTCAAAATTATGGTTGAATTCCAAATGAAATAACAAAATAAATTTTTTGTTGATGTTTGGGATTTTTGGTTTGAAATTATAATTCATGAGGGATGGTATGTTTTATGTTACATAGAATTTTTCTAGGTATACCATTTTTGTACAATATAAAACAAAATGTGGACTAGCTATATAGCTAAGGGGAAGAAACACACGGACAATGGGTGGCTATTATTGACCTCTCAAATAGCTATCATGAGGCCAGACGTTGTGTATAAGTACATTAGGGAACTTATGCAAGGCACAAGAGTGGTGGAGAAACCACCATGCGAGGCGGAACGATAGTGGAGGTGGGCGTAGGATCACGCCCATAGAGAACTGTTACATGGAGGTACCATAGAGGGAGAAGATAAATTATTGAACCATGGGTGTCGTGCCTTTTATTATAATGTATCAAAGAAACATGGTATGTTTCGATACGGGACAGCCTCAAATCCACCAGGTCCTTCCAATTGATGGTCATTTTATTTGGGTCATCGATCTATTTTAAAAGTCATAGAATGAAGTGTATACATATAATCTAATTTGAATTGATGATCTAAGTTGTTCAATCATATAAGTCGGGTCATCTTTTACCTCAAGCCATAGAGGCATTTTTTGCATCGAGGTATCAATTATGTGACATTGTTCTTGGATTTAACCATGTTTCTATTCACTGTATCATCATTTTAAAATGTTATATGATTATCTGATACACCCATTCTATTCAATGCCCTATAATATTATTCACTAAGCATGTTTGAGAGTTCTGTCCACTAAGACCTCTATGGGTGACATCGACAGATGCTCATTCTAAGACTTCTATGTATTGTATGAGTGTTATAATGATTCTATGTTGATGAAAAAAATTATGAAAGTATATTTTCATAATATAAATAGGAACAAATAAATGTTTTATGATGATATATATAATTAAATATTGAGATGATTATCCTCTGTGTAATGAAAAAGAGGAAGATAATGAGACTCATTGTTTCTAGAATTTTCACATTCATTGCTTGATTCCTATAAATATATGAGGATGGGTTCATTTTCTATGACTTTCATATCTCTCATCTTAGAATATTTTTGGTAGTTAGAGAGAGAAATATAGATTTGCATAAGATCATTTGTGTGAATAAGGATAAGAAGAAGCATGTGGTCCTCTTGAGAGGGAATCATGCACTCAAGAGTTTAACAAAGAACTTGTTTATGCAAAAGCCTCTCTGGAAAAGAGTAATGTACTTATTCTAGGCATGAAGGATGTTTACTGATATCTCATGAATTAAAAATATGTAAAAACATGACGGGAGGAGATGGTTTTTATCAGTATGGTGTGATAGAATCAGTGAGTGTTGCACATACCTGTTGTGTGAAGTTCTGAGTTTCCTCATAACATAAGTACATACACTGTATTTTATGAAGAAGATATTCTCACATTAATATCCTAAACCCCATTGGGATGGTTCTCAAGAATAATTGGAACATTGGTTTTGATGTATTCATTAGGATGAGTGAACTAGATTGAAGTCAATATGTGTGTACCAAGGCATTACAGTGTATAATAAAAAAACATACACTATTATGATCCCATTCATTCAATTTTTTGGAAGAATTGTGGATAGTGTGGGGTGTTAAAGATGAACAGAGTGCATTTCATGTGATTTGTTCTTACTATAAATCTTATGGTTTATGTTTTATTTGAAAACTACTCACAAAAATTTTTACATGTTCCAATGCTCACTTGAAATAATTTATGTTTAACCGTAATAAAGCATAAATAAAATTAAAAGTCCATACAGTGTATTATATACATGAATTAATTTTTTAAAATATCAGGTGAAATTTATTTTTTATATTTAGTGTGATGTGACTTGAGACTGAATATGTGAAAGGTTTATGATCAGTGATATAGAACATTTATGTGTTGGTGTTTTAAGTATAAAGTGTGTTTGGGTCTTTAAAAGAAGAAATAATTCTTTCCGAAGTAGTGTTGTATTGAGGTAGCTAATTATATTCAGAGATCAAAAATATTTGACCATGTCCATCATTAGTACAAAGATGATAGTTATGCTGAAGAATTATATTAGAAGTCACAATGTAGAGAATTGTGATTTCTGTAGTTGATAATTATGATATATTAGTGAGTTGAATTGGAAGTATTATATTATAAAATTTTGAAGAGTATACTAAACCAACTAGAATATAGTGTTGTTGGATAAATTCATTGAAAGTCGTTGAGTTTAAATTGATGTGAGCATGTTCTAAATCAGATTATTCTCAGTGGCTCAAAGAGGAAGATCAACTTTTTCATTATAGTGGAAGCTTGAATATCTTGTGATATTATTCATTATCTGAATTTTTTAATTTTGAAACACTAGTGGGAGTCAGTATAATGAACATTTGTGGGATTCCAATATAATCTGGGAAAAGTTTTATACCTACCCAGAAAGGATTTAGGGTGAAACCATATCATCCCACTTGTAATTTGTGAGTGATTTTTAGTGCATAATTTTTGGCTCTGATCAACCTGACCAAAAAGGACATATTCACTCACATCGGGGGAGAACCTTGTAAATATACTATATTCTACTCTTTATTTACTTTTTGTCTTGCATGTGTAAATTTGTTATACTTAATAGATAAGATTAATTCACTAAAACAAGTGCATAGGTTCAATTTAAAAGGGTTAGAGAAAAGAAACGAAAATTTGTAAAAATATGTGTACACTGATTCACCCCCCCCATCTCAGTCTACAGACATGATCTACTAGGAAGTTCAATTAGTATCATAGGGTAGGTTTCACCACTGATTGGACTAATATAATTGTTCGAGTTGTTTATATCTGATATATATGAAGTGAATATTTTATTTTGAAGAATTTAAAGAGCTGATTCAAATTTAATGTTCAGTTCCTAGACCTTTCAAGGCCAACAAAGAGGTTTCTACCAAAACCTATAAGATAATATAAAATAAATAGGCAATAAATATGAGAAAGAATTTGAAGAAGAATGTGGGTTCATCAAAATATGAATACAGCTAAAGAGGCACTCTATCAACAGTATCTGTTAGATCAGTTGATAAAGATCCTTTTGATGAGTATTGTTCAAGTTGCGATAAAGGAGGGTATGTTGAGTAATACGGTTATTTTTATTCCAAAATAAAAAATTATCTAAAGAATGTTCATATTGATGTTTTAATTTATATATTTTCTTTTATTAGGGGACTATGTAATGAAAAATAACAACTTCAAAGGGATTCTAAAGATATGAAGTGGGATTTTGGAAGTTATGTTTCAAGGAAGTAAACTTATTTTATAAATTATTGATTCTAATGAATAAAATATAACACATTTTAATGAACTTTTGTCTTGTGTCGAATAATAATTTCACTAAAAAAATGTTGATAAAGAAGTTATAGAGAAGGTCCTTAAAGAGATTATTCTTACACTTGAAGAATATCATAATGTTACCTGGAATATGAAGGATTCTAAGTTGGAAAATAATGACAAGGATGAGAAATTCATTCTGGAGGAAGAAGAAATAGAATGTTCTATATTTTAATGTAGTGAAAAACAATCATTAGTTTACGATGAATTACAATTGCCTATTTTTGAGAAGGATGTTACTAAAAACATTTATACATAAGTGATTTGTGAATTAGAGAAACATCAAGAAAACCTCTTTGAATGTTAAATAATACCAACTAGAGGTTAAAAAAATATAATTAATGATCTGAATAATTTTCTAATAGAATTTAGTCGAATCCATGATGATTAAATTTAACATATGAAGAGTCATGGAGAAGAAAAACTAACAACTATTAAAGATGATAATAGTTTCCCCAACAAGATGTGTCCTGAAATTTATGTTAATTTTAAAAATATGAAGAAAAAAAATTAATTACCTTTGATATAGTATGGGAATATATAGTAAAATAACATTAATATCATAATAATTCTATTAATATAAAATTTCTTGAGTTGGAGGTCACGTTCAGAAATATTGAGAATATTCAGGATGAATCTTCACAAAATGATGAGACTAGAAAATCTGAAAATATTAATTTTGAACTGAGTATTACATATAAAAGTACTAATTCATGTGGCAAGATGATTTTGAGATTATCTAAAGCTAAATATGATGAAAGCTTATTGTATCAATAAAAACATGATCCAAATGAATTTGTTAGTACTAATATTGTTTCATTTACAAATATATGTTCTAAAATAAATTCTAGAAAAATAAGGATAAAGAATATTGATGATAAATCCAACATGTTATCAAAGGTGGATATGAATAAAATAATGAATTATTATTCACCACATAAAGCTAAGATAAATAATCATTTTATCTAAACCCCACAAGTTGTCAAAGCATGTCAAGTTATAGAATACAAGAAGAAATCAAAATTTGTTGGCTACTATTGGCGCTATTAGAAATTTAGGCATAAGACTATTAACTACTGGCATAATATGTCTATGCATTATAATTACAAGAGGTCGGAATTTAGGGGTAAAAGATCAGATGTGAAGAAAAATCCAAAATAATTATAGCATACTATGTAGATAAAGAATAATCGGTCTATCAATAATATATTTGAGTGTTTTAAGAATTCATCGAATATTGCAATAGAAGTGGTCAAAGCTATAAAGAGTGTTGGAATGTACCAATCATGAACTATGAATATGTTGATATGGATAATAGATCACATAAAATATAGAGGAAAAAAATGAAGATAAACTTTCTTGGGATGTAAGAAGAATAATAAAGTTAAGAAAACTATAAAGAAATATCCATCTAAGAATAATGGTGATATAAATGTCACAACAATGAAAATATTCATCTATTGTGGAAGAAAAGGTCATATCATGGGATTTTAAAAACAGGTAATAAAAACCAATGATGGTGGTGGAAAGATGAAGAAAAAAATAAATTATTCATAGAATCAAATGAAATGGCCTATTTAGTGCATGACAATCAAGATGAAAAACATTAATTTCATTAGAGGTTGTCTAAAAAGTGTAATCCTATGATGAATGGATATTTATTCAGATGGTTATAAATGTCCAAGAAAATTTCTGATAAAATCATGACATTATTTCCTAAACAAATAAAACTATTGAAAACTATAGTAGAAGAACCAAGGGATTCTTACATTAAAATTGATATTGTGAAGATGGAATATAAACACAAGAATAATTGTGAGCATATAACAAAATAGTTCTTAATCATATGGCTAGAGAATCCGGAATTGGTCCAAAAGTTGAAATAAGAACATATTAATGAACGTTTGCTATTTGTTAATGGGAAGAAGCCTACTCCATCTTAGTTTAATGTTTAAGAAATCAAGAATACCATGATGGACTTAAAAGATAATCATTGGAATGTCGAAGAAGGAGCAAGCATGTTGATATTCTGTAAATCTAGAGATGAAATGAACGTAGTCTCTATATTGAGAGATAAATCTAATCCTTATTTCTCTTCCTAAAAAATAATTGAAGAACCATCTTATTACCTTGTATATTTTGTGTTTGTTTATTTTTTTCATGGAATTGAAGGTGAATAATCTATCCAGGTGTAATCTTGAAGATATGAGTACTGTGAAAATATTATGTTGTATTCTGGTGTCTATCCATCATGAAGTTATTTATTTCAAATCGATATAATATTTTTTTGGAATATAATTCCTAAATAAAGATTATTAGGATGAAGAAAATGAATGACGCTTCTCCCTCTAGCAGAATTAAATATGGAAAACTATCAGAGTTTTATATCTCTACTAGTTACATTGAATATTTGAATTTATGATAAGTGACATATCATATGATATGAGGACATTAAACTAGAGAAGAAGAAAAATTAATCACTTATAGACTAATATGAGATAAATTCCTTCCCATAATTATTTCTATTATTTTATTATCATGTAAGGGGTATAAGAAAACACTGACATTGAAATAAAAATGGGTATTTATAAAAAATTCCACAGGGGAGAAGAAAACAATTACTGTGAAAGGAAAATGGGTATTTCAAATGAATTCCACCGGGGAGACTGAATAACCCAAATTTTTTAGAAGTAATATTTATGTTGTAATTGTTTTCAATAAATTTGTATTATAAAAATTCAATGTGTCTTTAATTGAATGGGGAGGTTCTGTCATTGAATCATTATGGGGAATTATTAAACTGTCAAGTATGATTTGATTTTTTTTGATGATGTTGATTTAAGTAATGAAACAATAAAAGTGATGATAGCTGAGATGGTTTTTAGTTAATATAGAATTTTTTTTCTTACTTGAGTTTGACATAAATGTCTACAACATTGATAAGAATTAATATTTGGAATTATGGTTTAATTCCAAAAATAAATTATAAACTATTTTTGTTAATAACTGTGGGGTTTGTGTTTTGGCATTATAATTCAAGAAGCCTTGTTTGTTTTATGTTACATAAAATATTTTTATGTATACAATGTTTATGTTCGTTATAAACAAAATGTGAACTAGCCAAATAGATATGGGGATGTTTTACACCAATAGTGGGTGGCTGCGCATGACCCTTCTTCCAACCAGCATGAGGCCAACCTTTGAGTGAAAATGCATGTGGAACCTACGCAAGGAGCTAGTGCGGCAGTGTAACCACTTCATAGGGTATCATGGTGGTAGATGTGGTTGTAGTAGCATGCCCACAGAGAACTAGAATATGGTGGTACTGGAGAGGGAGAAGATAAATTATTTAACCATGGGTATCTCACTTTTTATTATCAAGGGGCCAATAAACACTAGCGGTTTCAATGTGGGATATCTTTAATCAACCATAACCATCTAATAATTGATCATTTTATCCAGTCCATAAATCTATTATAAAAAACAAAGAATGAATCATAGAAATTCAATCTAATCCGATTTGATTATTTGAGTTTTTCAATCATATAAGTCATGTTGTCTTCTAACTCAATCCATCGGTCATTCTGTCCATCGTTATATCCATGGAGAGATATTGTTCATAGATTTAACAGATTTTCTACATATTGTCTCATCCTTTTAAAATCCATCATGATTATTTGAGCCATCTGTTCTATTTTACATTTAATCATCTTCTTCACTGATCATTTTCGAAGGTTCTGTTCACTAAGACCTCCAAGGGTTACATCAAAAAATTCTATGTCTGAGCCTTATGTGTATTGTATGAATGTTATAATGATTCCATGTTGATCAAAATTAATAATGAAACATTGTTTTCATAATATATAGAGTAACAAATTAAGGTTTTATGATGAGGAAAATATTTAAATCTTGAGATAGTGATCCTCTAAGCTGCGGAACAATGGCAGTGAATGAGCATCTTTATTTCTAGAAGGTCATGATTCATTTCATAATGCCTTCAAATACCTGAGGATCGGTTTATTTTCCATGAGTCCCATATCTCTAATCTAGGAATATTTATAGTGGTTTGGGGGAGAACCCTATATCTATGCTACTTTGTTTGTGTGCAAAAGAATCCCAGAGTCCTCATGATATGTGAATCATGCACTTAAGAGTTTATTGAGGAATTTGTTTCCACAAAAGCCACTTTGGAATATTTTATGGTACATCTTACTAGCATGAGCGATGATTACTAATTTCCTATGATTTAAAACTGTGTTGAAATTTTCATGAAGCAGATATTTTTTATCATTTATGCATGATAAAATAGGTGAGTGTTGTGTATACTTTTTTCTTGATGGTTTTGAGATCAACATAGTAGTGTGTTCTTAAAATGTATTTTTAAAGAAGAATAGTTCCCTTTAACATCCTACAGCCATTTTGTTTATTCTATAGGAAGAATAAGAACATTGGTTTTGATGTATTCATCTTAATGAGTGCACTAAATAGATAACAATATGTGTGGTCAAAGGCATTAGAATGTATAATGGAAAACATATATTATTAATATCACATTCATACACTTTTGTGTTTGAATAATTTTGGATAGTTTTTTGTGTGTAAGATTAACATTTTTCAAGTCATGTGCGGTGAGTAAAGTGGAAATCATGTGATTTATGTTTCATGTGAAAATTACTTACATGAATTTCTGAATGTTCACATGATCAATTGAAAGTATTTATGTTTAACTATAATAATGCATTCATAACATGATAAGGCCATGTAGTGTTTTTTATATATTCATGGTGTTTGAAAAAGTGCATGCGAAATTTATATTGCATATTCTTTGTGAAATTATTTGTGACTAAAGTCATGAGAGTTTGACTATCAGTGATTTATATCATTTTTGTATATAAGTTTTTCTGTATACAGTGAGATCATGTATTCAGTACAAAATATAATTCTTTCCTAAGTAGTGTTTTATTTATGTAGCTGATTTTATATAGATATCAAAAATATTTGATCAAGTCTATAATTATTACAAAGTTTAGATTTTAGCTGAAGAATTTTATTAGAAGTAAATTACAGAGCATTGATATATCTTTAGTTGATCATTTTGTTATAGCAGTGAGTTGAATCGAATGTGGTATATTCTAAAATTCAGGATAATATACTAAACAAACTAGAATATTGTGTTGTTAATCATATTAAGTGGCAGTCGTTGAGATTCAGTTGAAGTAAGAAAGAGTTGAATCAGTTTATTCTTAGTGTCTCAAGGACGAAGATAAACCTTTTTTTGATCGAGGTAACTTGAATATCTTGTGATATTACTCATTGTGTTAATTTTGTTATTGGGAAACAGTAGCATGATTTAGTATAAATAACACTAGTGGGATGATATTATGATTTTTGAAAAGGCTCGTACATACCCACTATGGATTCAGGGTGATACTTGACCATCCCACTTGTAATTTGTGGTTGATTTTTAGTAGTGAATTTGTGGCTCGGATCCACTCGACAACAAGAATTATGTAGTCACCCACATCATGGGTGAACAGTGTAAAAATATTGTGTGTTGTGATTAATTTAAATTATGTATTTTATGTGGTATAATTGTTCTTGTTAAGAAGGACGATCCATTATCTCTAACAAGTGCAGAGGCTAGATTTAAACAAGTTAGATAAATGAAATGAAAATTGGTAAAAACTTGTGTACACTGATTCACCCCCCCCCCCTCAGTGTACCTACATAATCTGCTGAGAACTTTTCAATAAACCTATTTTCATGGTTTAAACCATGAAATTAGTCATATATCCATGGTTAAACCCATGGAAATAGTCATATGGGCATGGTTATGAACTATGGCGATAGACACTCCAATATACATTGGTTTCTATGGTTTATAATAGTGGCACAAGGAAAATATACATGGTTCAAACTATGGAAATAAGTCTTCTGCCACAGTTTACAGTCGTAGATACATCCTTATGTTTCCTAAAAAACAACAGGAATGCTACCATAGTTATAAACTATGTCTTCATCCTCTAGTTTCCATAAAAAACCATGCACCATACACCCTACACAGTACTAAATCTCCACTACATGGCACTACACCCCACTGTACTGCACTGAAAGGAAATGCACAAAACCCCACCCCACCCCATCCAACCCCACCCCCACAGAACCCCACCCCACAACAAATAATTGCATCCCAGCCCATGGAACTACACTACACACCACTACATTTTATACTCATACATTTAATGTATGACATGAGTTACACTCTCTACTCGAATCACAAATACGACTACCCCTGGTGAATTTCCCAGTCCTCATGGGATACAAAGAATAATTAATGATGACCTGTCCATAAGATACCAACATGACTCATCCATAAGTTTGATATTCCTGAAATAAATGATAATATGTATATCATAATTGGAACACATGAACTTCAACAATATAACAACATGAATGAAACAAAATCATGAAAGGTGAAGTTTAAAATAAACCATAGAACATTAACTGAAATCACGGTTAAATAGAGCATACAGATAAAAAGATAAGAACTATATATTAACAGTGATTGTGATTAATGGGCATATGACCAATCATACCACCAACACCAATACTACATTGGTTATGAACAACTAATCACATACCAAGTCCTAACCGAACCACAAAACATCCCATAGTTAATCTCATGGTTTCTATGCCTAATGTGATACAAGTAGATAGAATGTTTACCTAAAATTCCATGGAATATATGAGAATGTCATATGTAGTGGGGAACAATAAATGTAAATCAACTCAGTACAAATAAATTTAGTGAATCTGTGAACATTTATACTGATTTACATACATGTGTGATGAAATTGTTCTAATGGTTTTCATAAATAAAAAATGGTATTAATAACGAGAAAGTATCAAAGAGATAAATTCAAGACTATTATTGAGTCTTGTTTACATTTTCGTATTCATTTTTTCCATTCACATTCAATTTATCATTCTATCGTGATTGCATAAAATATTATCCATAGTCAATTTATATGAAGCGTTTCCAACCAATTTCATCTTCACTATATGAAAAACCATTACTCTCATGATTAAGTATCATTTATTAGGAAATTAATTTATGTTATTATATAATGATACCACAGTATTACAAAAGAAATTTAGAACCTATACAGACTCATGGTTCATCTCCATCCAAATAAGTGACCCTACACAAACTTCATACATGTATGTATATTTTTTCAGACTTTGACGTTGAATAAGTATTTTTTATATTTTCATTAATATTCTATGGAACACTATAAAAATAAATAGATTCATGTGGGTGTGTGCATTGTGACTTATAAGTATCTATAAATTATTATTAAGGTTGGATATGGTTATTCCACTTACTAGAATAGATTTTGAAGAATCAATTACACATGAATCATAGTAACACATTATTGCAACAACTTAATGAGATGATTCGAGGAAGTCCCCAAAATTGAACTGTAGTATAATATTCCTTCCTAAATTATATAAGAGAACCTGAAATACCAATTCAAATTAGAAGAGTCTAAATATGATATATCATTACAACAATTACCTTGATTACTAAAGAGAATGTTGATATTTCTTATCTACAACTTCCAGCACATAAATCCCCACCCATAATACACTATATAAACCAAGATTCTATATGTAAATCCCTACCCTTTTGGAAGCCATGAAACCCTACATCATACAATAGAATGAAAAAGGATAAAATAAAAATATAACTCAAATGGAATATAATATACAACATACAAATTCAAACACATAAATCCCTACTAATAATATAGAGTTTAAAAAACTACTACACCTAAATACCTACCCTGATAGCATCACATAAATATAACAAAAACTTTTTAGTTTACAAAAGAATAAAAAACAAGCATAATATATAATTATTACTCAAATAGAAGATAATATATATCAAAATAATTCAATATATATGCAAGATAAACATTATATAAAAATAAAATCAATATTAGTATAATAAAATAACATTATAAATAAAAATCAATGAATAACCCAAAAATAAAATTTATATCTAAAATGTAACGTACCACTCCATCCCACAATCATGATATTGTACACACTGGGTTTATGCCAAATAGTTTTTTTACCTATGCTATGTCCCTAATGCATACCCCAGGAAAAGACAAAATGTATGTCTAATGCCCAAATGGGACAAAATCAGGATCATAGAAAAGACTTGGCTGACACTAATGGTGTTAGATCCAGTTTCCATTAGCTGTTTTAGTGAGGACGATGTTCCCTTCTTGAGGGTAGATTATGGGAAACCAGCATTAATAGAGGAGGAGCATGAATCACCCCTTTATAAGGTGTTGTGGATACCTCCCCCATTATGAGGCCTTTTCCTAGAGAATGGATGAGGGTCAGAGCTTAGTGAAAGAAAAACCATGTGGGATAGGCCCAAAGTGGGAAATATAATGATTGTGGGTTGAACTAGGCCGTTACCAATGTTATCAGATGCATGTTTCAATCCTATAAACTGTGGGTTAGGGGACCACCAAATTTCTGCTTCTCCATATACTCGAAGGGCATTCTTGATCCCCCCTGGATGGAGACTATCACCTGACTAGATCTACCACATACCCATAGGGAATTCCATGTCCCCACAGGCTGGGGAAAAAAACTCAAGAATAAAACGACAAACCATAAGGAACAACTTTTCCCAACTTATATGAATGCAAGAAATATATATACACACATGAAAGAAATATACTTTGGATATCTAAAAATAAATTCCATAACCGTAAGAAGACAGAAAAAATAACCATTGATATATCTAAAAGATAGAAGACAATTCCAACTACAAAGGATCCAAAAAATACCTACTCCATACGATAATGTGGACGAACTCCCACCATCTCACAAAAAGCTACAATACCTAGCTACCACAAAACCACACTACCTCACTATAGTGTCTTGCCTTTCCCGAAAATGGAATACATACAATGATCTATGCACCACTGATGAGGTGCACATGGTTTGAGCTAATAGAACCAATAGGACCCACCCAAGTGTCCCATAAAAATATTTATATAAGAATTATTTTATTATAATTTTAAATAAAACATAGAACAATATGCAGTAATGTAGTTTTATAGAAAACATGGTAAATATTTCCCTTTTTCAAAGATCTAAAATAATTGTAGACACTTAACTTTAAAACACATTTCCATGCCTTTTTGTCACAATAATTAACATGAATATCAAGGATAAAAAATAAATCCAATAAATAAAAAACCAAAGAATATGTATTATTACCTAGGACTACTACATGTCAGTATAAAAGACTTCTCATACAACAATTAGTCATGTGCACAATATGGCACCTATAACACATACCTAGGTAGAAGAGGAATACCACAAGAGTTAACCCCCGAACAAAGTCAAAATCGTTTCCATAGAACAATGATCCTATGAAGTGGAGGAATGAACCATGATAAGGCCTCCTGATAATCGAAAAAATTGGATAATGACCTCATGATAAACCTTTTTCCTTTGTTCCGAAAGTATCCCATGTGCTCGTTTTTCATAATTCATTACAATTCAAGGAAAAAAATTTCCAACGCATTCCACAATCCATTTAATTTCCTTCAAAATACCCCTTTTTTTCTATTTATCAACAACTAGGGAAAAACATTTTCCTTTTAAAAACTCTTTTCAAGACACAATAAACAATAATTCTAATTCCATTTTTAAATAATCTTGTAGTGTGGGAATAGTATGGTTCATTAACATATGCTATAGATAAAACCACTTACCTTGTAACATGGGTCGTACATGCCTACAACGGGGTCCACTGACAATAAAAACCCAATAATATCATTGAATTCCCTATGATCCAATACACGTCAGAAGATTGATCCAATTTAGAAAATAAGGGGTCATCAGGACTGAGGAAACCTGCATACCTCAAGAAAGAATGCTCGATGCACCACTACCAACATTGGAACAGACTCTATAATGAGTTCGCACAGTGGATCTTGGAATAAGAAAAAATGAAACACCAATTTAGATCAATGGGTCTAATGAGGAAACCTCGAGGCACTACCACCATGAATGGGAATGAATAATTGGAAGGATCATTTTCATAGAGGGATACACCACAACAACAATGAAGATCGAATTCCAATCGGATTGTTCCAGAGTGAGAAAAGAATCCCAAAATTATTTGGTAATTTATTTGGGTCGAGGGTAAGAGGTTTTGGAGAAAATTACATAACCAAAATAGCCACACGACTATTCTAAAAACACTGTGTGGGCCATTACATGATGTGTAATCATTAATGTCAAACATAAGCTGGAAAACCGATCACCACAAATTAGAAATATATTATCAGAAACAACTATGACATGATCCATATCTTCACATCATGAAACCTTTCACAAAAAAAATCTATTATCCTGTTGCATACAAGAACTCGTACACATCATGTAACCTAGTTACATGGCGTGAAATGCTCTTACTACCATTAATAAACGAATTTTGTACCTAAGTTTCCCTAAATTCTCTAACTTAAACTCTATATTTTTACTCCCAATTTCTTATCATCCCTCTTAAAATAATTATAAAAAGAAACCCATGACTACAATAAAGACATACATGGAAGATAGGTAATGGGATGTTACAAACACCCCACCATAAATACTTTCTTTCCTACGGAATTCATATGAAATTAGGGAACTTATTCAACTGATCATAGACTCCCCAAATACCATTTTCCCTCTGTGAGTCTTTGGTTATCCAAAAAAAATCATCATATACATCATCCCATTTTGATATTAGCACCGCATGAGGTTGATAAAATCTAGAAGGTTTCAAGGGCTCTGCCATTATCTTTTCGTGGGTGTAATAGTGGGACATATAATCTTAAATGCCACGATTCATACATGGCCAACATAATCATCATCTCATGTCATAACACATCTTCATAGTTCTAGGATATATGGCCCATGAATATTTGAGATAATTAAACAAGACTAAACTCCTCACATATTCTGGTTCTAGAACCCTATCCCAAAATATGGTATACCATCTAAAGAGAGTGAAAACCCAGAAATCGTATCTCCTCCATAAAGGATTTCATGAATCTTTCTAAACTGATCATTCTACTACTGAATCTATATGATAGACTACAAGATATTTTATGGTAACTAAAGACTAGTTAGAGCCATACTTGAAATATCCTCTTGACCATCTTGGTAAAACAGTGTGAAAATCCTTATAAGGTTCCACTCCCCCTTCGATTCTAGAATAGCATGTGACAGTACCTTCTTGATAAGATCATATGAAAAAAAAGTCTTCTTTCCCAGGGTTTAGGATATATTTTAGTCAGAGTATAAAGGTATTCTAACATTTCCTCTATCTGAGATTCAAGTCTTTCTGAGAGAATATGTATCACATACTTTTATGATTAGAAAATACCATAAATATCTCTCAAAACAGATAGTGCCTCAAACATTTTAGTTCATTCTAAACTACAACTAGATCTAAATCGTAATTGGGGTAATTCTTATCATGTGGTTGAAACTGATGAGAGTCGTTTGGTACCGCTTGGTCATCTAGCATATGTATGCATCCCAAACCATCACCAAAAGCATCATAAAGGACCAAATATGCCTTACCGAGTTATGTAAGAACATAATATGATTCGATATCATAATTCATTTTAATTCATTGAAATAAGACTACCAAATTGCATCCCATGTATATTTGAAAACATTTCAAGTAAGGGAAGTCAATGGTGATTTCATCTTAGATAATTTTTTAACAAACCGTCTGTAGTGTCCAAAAAGATGAAGGAAACATCATATATTGAAGACATTTTATACCTCCTTCAATGAAAAACAGCCTTCTCATTCTCTAGATAAACTAATCATCCATGTTTGGAAATCTTATTCCATAAGAACATTACATCATGAATCTAGAAACTAAATTTATAAATCTTTCCATACAAGTAGTGACTTCTTTGAATTACAACAAACAAACCCAAATAGTTCTCTTTCTCATGCACTTATTTTGAATAAACCGGAATATCATCCACAAAAACAACCACAAAAGTTTGAATATATTGGTGTAATTTATGATTCATTACATCTATAAAATTCTTAAGATAATTATTACACAAAAATCCATCATAATATATTCAAAATACACACACATGCTCTTGAAATCCATATTCAGTAAATCAAATTCCCAAACTCAGAGTAGATGATAACACAATCGAAGATCAATATTTGAAAACCAATTTACCCCATTTAACTAATAAAAAAATCATACATATGAGGAAAAGGATATATTTTATCAACTATTACATGGTTTAAATTTTGGATGTCCACACACAACTGAAGTGAACCATATACAATCTTGTAAAAGTGCATATGGATTCCCAAGGTGAAAGACTAGGGTAAATGAATACATTTTCCAAGAGGTCATACAGCTGAATCTTTAGCTTATTCATCTCTAATAGTACCATATAATAAAAAAAAATTGATATAAACTACGTACCTAGAACTAGGTCAACCATAAAATATACCTCTTTCTTTAAAGGAAGACTATAGAAGTCATCTGGGAAAATGTTAGGAAAGTTTTGAACCAAAATAAAAAGATAAAAAATCAGAAAAATGTGATTGGGATCAAATACAAAAGACAATAGGAAACCCTTCTGCTCTTGGTGGGAAGGCACTATATGGCCTGATATGAGGTCCAACTCCCCCTTTGAATCACATGAGATCTCCCATTAGGAGCACGAAACTAGACACACTGACAATAACAATCAAACATACCTCGATGATTGACAACCCATTCCACACCAATGATGAAAACATAAAGATCATGATCTTGAGTAATAAAATTACATGCCAACTCTATATATTATACCATTAACAAACAATGAGGACATTTAAACTGTTGCTCTCTCCTTATTCCAATCGGTGTCGTTAACTCCTTTAGAATGAAGATAATTTTCATTAGAAGCTTAATAATATAAGAAGAGTGTGAAGATATAAATGTGTGTAATGAACCAATATCAAATTAAGTAACTTATATTGAGTATTAAATAAGGAGAGTACATATCACTATTGTAAGACCTGCATTTATTTTCATTGGACACTCAACTACTTAATAAAAGTACTTCATTCTAGTGGCATGTGTTTGGAGCCCTATAGTCTGTGAAGCATATAACTGCACCATAGTAGGATTTGGAGTTGATTAACCTTGACTATTTCAAAGTGTAGTCATATCCGGAAATAAGTATTGTAAATGAACAATGAATCCACAATAGATTCAATTATTCTTGAGAATAGGAAAATAAGATCTACTATGTGTGACTTTTACAAACTAATTGGAAGTCAGAGGCACATTGATAAATGTAGAAGAAGTTGAAAATGATGGTGACTGTTGAGACCCACCTACAACACTCCTATGATGATCCTACCACTACATCTTATTCCCATACGTCCCACTGAAGTTTCAACTAGATGGAAGAGAAGAGGTGGAAAATCCAACCTTTCCTGCCATATCCATCTATTTCATTATAACTCTATCTATATTCTCTACATAGGTATAATGTTTCAACCAAAACCCTTGTGATATGATATCTGTTTGCAAAACCTATACGTAATTTTGATCCTTAAACGGGTCATTCTTCACCATGTTCAGATAAAAACGAACAAGCTCATTAAACCAATTGGTGTACATCGACACCAAATTCTATCCCTACATCAATGATAGGAACCCCAAATAATTTTAAAAATTCAGATACTCTATAAAAAACTTCAGATTGAAATTTCTTTTGAAACCCTTATAATTCTAGTCCACATTTCTATCCTCCTATACCATAGAATCCTACCATAACTTACTGAAAACATTGAGCCTGAAGACTACGCACTTTACCTTGATATTATCATGTGTCTCTATAATTAAAATATTTGATAGTTCCTATCTAGATATTCCTCTACCTATTAAGGTTCATTCACTATGTTAAATAGCGGTGTCTTCTCATGCAAGAATTCTCATGACTGATATATCTCTCTCATACAGTTCCTAAAAACACCTCAACAACCACATTCTAAACACATGGATCATCTTGATCAGAAAAATGAACATCTCATATGCTATTTTCATTGATTTTCTGATCCACTGGTGGATTCCTATAAATATAACCATCTACACATTCCAAAGGGACTCACGGAAGACATCTCAAAGGCATACTGCTACAAACTAAAATAGATGGAACGATCACAGAACAGTGTAATTCTCAGTTTAAACTAGCAAACCACTATGTATAAACTGGTATATAAAACTAAACCCAACACTAAAGGCACATATACCAATATCACATGGAAAATTGAGTCGCTTCATGATAAGGGCTGCAAAGGCACTCATCACAACATAACACTCATGTCCCAACAGTCAAATCGTTATTATAACAAAAATCCTATGTTAAGTAACATTTTATAAATAACTCCTCTAATACCATTTTGAAATGAACCAAAATAGGTTACACTCAATACTGGCACTGGCCTTGATCCTCCACATACCTGAAAGGTGTTCCCATTCCCCATGGTCTGGAGACAAACACCCGATAATCGAATGAAAAACTATAACGGAATGATTTCTCTCAACCTGTATGAATTAATATAATATATATACACATAGAAATGAAATAGATATTGGACGTATAAAAAATATATGTCCTATACAAAAGAAAAAATTGAAAAAAAACAACTGTAACATTTATTTAAAACTCAAAAGACAATTATAACTACCAAGGACCCAATCTAAATAGCTACTCCATGCAATGGTGCAGATGAACTCTCACCATCTCATCACTAGCTACCCAACCCATCTAATACAAAACCTCACTGCCTCATTATGGCGCCTTGCCTTTCCCTACAATTGAAGTTATATATATTTTTAATCAATTCTAAAGTGGTGTAAAGGGTGTGATATAATATGATCAATATAATCCCACCCATCTACTCTATAACACGTCTCTGTAAAAAAATTCATGTATTCACATTTAAAATTAAACATTCCATAAAAAATAAAAAAGTAGTTTTGTAAAAAAATGGAAAAAATTTCTCTTTTTCAATGTTCTATAACAATAGCAGTTATATAAATTTTATGGTACATTTCCATGTCATTATTTCACAAGAATATACATACATATCAAGGATAAAATACAAATCCATGAAATAAAAAACTGAAGCATAAGTATTAAAAAAAGTATCACTATAGTTCAAACTACAAGACTAACCATACCACAATCAATCATGTCTATAATCCAAATCCTAGAACTGAGGACTAATATGTAGAGTAATACCCCATGTGTAATCCCCGAAAAAGTCAATATCAATCCCCTAGAACAATGGGAAAAGGAAATAGAAGAATCACCATGATCAATACTCTTGATAATCACAAGGAATGGATGATGGCCTCATGCTAAATTTTCGACCTATGTTCCTATGGTAAATCATGTGATCATTTTTCACAATTCATTAAAATTATTTGAAAGCCACTTAAAATTCCATTTCATTACTTTAGAAATACCCCTTTTATTGAATTTATCAATAACCAAGGAAAATTTTTTTGGCTTTTCAAACATATTTTGTATCACAGAAAAAAAAACATGCCAATTCCATGTATTAATTATTTAAAGTATGAACAATAAGGCTAAAAAAATAGGCTTGATATAGAACAAACTACCTCAAAACTCGGGTTTTACATGCCAACAATGAGATCCAATAATAATGAAAACTCAATGACGTCACAAAAAGCTATAAATTCTAGTACATAACATATGATTGATCAAATTTAGAAAAAACATTGCCATTAGAAATGATGAATCCCACCTAAACCAAGAACAAACACATGTCGCATCATGGCCAACAAAGAAATGACCTTTGGAACAAGATCACATAATGGGTCATCGATGTAGAAAATTGAAGACATCAATTTAGATTAACAGATATGATGACGGAACCCAAGGGCACTATCGTGATCAATGTAAAGGAAGATGTAGAAAGATCACATTCCAAGAGAGACCCACTGCAACTGTAATGAAGATCTAATGTAGATCAGATCATACTAGAGTGACAAGAGTCTCCCAAAATTATATTTGAATTTACTTGGGTTGAGGTAAAGTGTTTCTGGAGAGAATAACCAAAAATATATTGTTTCTTGCCTATTTTATAAAATTATGTGGTCCATTACATATCATGTAACATATTCACATGAAATATAACCATAAAAGTTCAAAATTCACTAGAAACCCAGTCTCCTAATATTAAAATCAATTATTTAAATCATTCACTCATTTTTATCCTCTAAATTACTTATAGGACCTCCATAGATAATGATAAAATGAAAAAACATGATGATGTTAAAGACGTAGCTAATAGATCAGTAATGTGATATTATATGAAATTTTACACAATATTAGTGTGACCATAACCATCATGAACCTCTTCATCTCTATAGAAAAGTCAGCCTACTGCACATAAATACAACTATGATAGTAACACTAAATGGTTTTATTGTTAACACTAAAATATTTGACCTAAAAAAATAATACAACATGAATTTAAAATATAAAAAAATTGGACTAAACCATATGCTCTAAAAAACTACCCGAATACTCATGGAACAATTACGTTGTCAATGATTTCACAATTTTATAACTTTTATTCATTTATTACTCAAAATATTTTATATAATCATTCCACAATTATTTAAATTATAGAATTAAATTAAAATCATATAATATATGTTATTATAGTGATTTTTTATACATAGAATAATATCATTGGTTCACTTTTTATGGAATTTTCTATATTCTACATCCATACAAGGCTTCCTTTTATTCTTGTTATACATTTATATGTTTAGGTATCACATGATCTTATATACTACTCCATAGATCATGATTCTCCATGGGGACATTCTAAACCCTTCAACGATAGAGTTTGATCTCTGGATACAAATGGGTCAATTATTCTATAATGACTTGAGGTTATTATTTTAGAGTCTTGAATGAAGAGAATAATAGATATTCATCTTGGTGCTGGTGGGGTTATTGTATCATCCTTGAGAGTCTATGGTTTTTTGATTGTGAGGTTTATTAATAGAGATTAATTTATTCAATTCATGTATTTCATATAATGGATTCAATGGATACTATTTTAAAAGGAATGTTTCATTATCAGTGAGTTCCTTGTTTTTATAGGTGCTATATCCTAGTGTTTTGGTGTGGTATCCTCAGAGAAGCTGTTTTTTGTAGTATTTAGAGATTTTAATCAACCTTATGTTTCTAAATGTGTTTCCCTTAGTAGATCCATCATTATGTTTGTATAGTAATGAACTCTTGCGGAGGTTAACAATATGATGGTTTCATATGTACTATTTAATGATGTTGATATATCATTGTGTATTGAGGTTGATATTCTAGTTATGTATTTATAGTATTGGATTAGTGTTGATGATGACACTGGTTTACCCTACAAAGAAATGTTCATTTTGGTTAGAAGTTAATGATGGTGGTCATTGATTGGGTGTGTTGAAGGTAAATCTCATATGGTTTTGATGACTATATGCCTTAAGTATTGTCACTAAATCCTGATAATTACATAGATTAAGGTACAGAAAGCACTCCAATCTGATATCCCATGACCTACAAGCCATATTTTTCCCCATTTTATAGTTTTTATTTTTATTTTGATATGTTATTTCTTTTTTTAGGCTCTTATTTATTAAACATTTTAAAAAAATCAGATTTATAAAACATTCAATAGGAATCTATATTTGAACCCTATGATTTTATAGGAAATAGTGGAAATAAGGTAAATTAAACACATATTATTGAAAAGTGGTTATAAGTTGTTCAATTCATAGTTCAATTCTAAATAAAATAACTTATTCATTACCTATATGTATTATTATCATAATATTTATCTCCCTATATAGTCTAAAACCATAATATACCCCACTTATACTATATTATATGTAGATTAGTAACACAAAAATATTTTGAAAGAAGTTTATTTCCTATTGATATATTATCAAATTGTTTAGATTCCACTATATCCCAAGGTAAAATAAAGTTTAATTAAAAATATTAACTATGTAAATGTAATTTAAATATAAAATCAAGGTTGATTTAACACTCAATGAATAATAAAGACACAACACACAATGAATATATCAATGTAATTTATCAAATAGTATTGAACTAGATAAGGGGAAAATAAATATTAGTTTTGTTAATTTGACTATTATTTTCTATATAAATCAGTATTAGTTTTTTTAGCATGAGGTAAAGAGAAATATGTAACTTTTCATATTTTTATATTGTGACGAATATCATTGGAACCAAGTCACAACTCAATATATTCAATAATGGTCACTTCATTATAACTGATTAGAATGTGTAAATAATTCTAATAATGAAAACCCACCAAAGAATGATCAGAGTTTATAGTTTCATTTTTTACATTATTATAACGATACCCAAACTCCAAAAGCTCTACATTATCTTAGGGATTATTATATAAATAATATACATTTATGGTCATAATTTATAAAAAAATTACCATTTAAGTTGAAACAATTCAATAAAATTATTATATAACTCAAATTTCATGAACAAATTTAAAAGAAAATTACAAAAACATAAATAATTAAAATGAAATAGAAGTTGAAATGAATATATTTGAATTATTTTTCCTATATAAGTAATTGGTAGTTGAAATATATTTTTACATATCATCATGAACAATTTTCACTCTTGAAAGTAGATCCACATTCATTCACTTATGAATGGAAGCAATTAATTATCAATCATATAATGAAATCAAGAAAAATATTCTTAAAAAAATACAATAGGACTATTTTTTAATTAAAACTAAACCATTATAAAACCATTTATATCTTATTTCTCACACATATATTGTATTATGTGGGAATATAGTTTGTGTTTTTTGAATAATTAATGCACTATTTTGAGGCAAGGGGATCAAGTTGGATTTTTTATTATATCTGTTATTTATAATTATTTTTAATAAATCAGTAGTTAATAATTTTTGGAGTTTTCATAAATGCCAAAGGATGATAATTTTTGAAAAAATACCCTTATTATTGGTCATAATTTGTGTTTGTTAACATTCTTGGTGTATAAATGTCCAAAACAGTTCATAATATTTGGACGAAGGCGTATAATGTTTAGTTTTTTTGTGAGATGGATAAATTATATATTACATTGGTTGATTTGAAGGTTTTACTGGTTTATGAATATTTTTTATATCTGAATCTTAAGGTACAGTCTAGATTTCATAATGTTAATCATTGGATTAATCTTTGTCATCCAATGTCTTCATAATTTTTATTTTAAAAGTTTATAAATCTATTTTCCCAAAATTTTTATGGTCCATTGGTGAATTTTATTATGATATTTCACTAATATTGATAGTTTGATTTGGTAAATTCATCATATTTATTTCTATTTTGAAATACGGATGTCTTGAGGAAACTTGAAGAAATATTTTTTAAGGTTTATTATATTAATATTTCTCAATAGAGAGTCATATAGGGAAGTGTAAATTTTTTTAATCAAAAAATAGAATTAATAACTAATTAAATTATGGAAAAGAAAATAAATTTTAAGATGTATTAGGAAACTTCTACTAGTTTATAAGTAATTTTAAATTTTAAATTTTTGTTTTTGGAAATAACATCATTTCTCAGAATAGTTTTCTACATGACTAAATGAATGGGGACATTATCAGTCAGAATATATAATTGATATCATACTCGAATATGAATAAAGGACCCTAAAACATTTGTGGCTAATTAAATATCACTATTTAAATTCATTTGGGCAAGGCTTTATGAGGTGTGTATATTACATGGTATGGGAAAAAATTTAGATGAAAATTATTGAGAGATAGTTAGGTGAGGAACTTGTAGGGGTTGAATTGGTTTATAATAGGGTCATCAAATTTTTTGTGTCAAATTAAAAAATTAAAATTAGATAAATTCAATAATAAATGTTAATTATTATTGAGATGGTGGAGTTAGTCGACATTGTGAAGTGTAGGATGTTGGGTTTTTAGACGAATTTGATACTATTTAGTAATATCTAGAACATTTCAAATTAAAATATGAAAAATAACATGGATTGGGATAAAATCACATCATTTGGGTGATAAAACATGATTATGATGTGTGGAGTAGGATGTTTAATGGTTATCAAGAAGTTCTCTAGTTTCGATGTGATAAAAAAATGAAAAGCATTGAGTGATTTAGAGGTTGTAATGTGCATATAATACCTGTATATAGAATTTTTCATTTGATTTTTGTGTGGAGACATTTCTGGGATAAAAATTATCATGATGGGAAATTTGTTATTACCTTTAGATTTTTTGTGTTAGTGAACTGGGAGGTGGATCAGATTTTATCCAACTTTGTGGTTGGGTGTACAAACACTTTATTCTTTAAGATGAAAAAAGGGCCTTCTATATAACTTTTTGAGCTTTATGTGGGTGTTTTTTAAGTTGGTTTTGGGTGATTAAAGATAATCAAATAGTTTTTTTGTTGATGGAGGGAACTATGTTTTTTGTAAGGTAGAAAGATTCCACCAAAAGCATAGTGGTCATCTACCGGAGTTCTGGTTTGATTGATAGTGGTGTTATACAACTGTACCTTTCTCCAAAAGAATGAAAGTAGCCAAAAATGTTATTTTGAAATATTCTATATTTTATTAAACTTGTGAAATATGTAATTTGTAGGTTTTTTAGAACCCCTGTTAGGGATACATAATTATAGATGATGCTCAATGTGGTGGTTTCTAACTCCTCTAACCCCTCTTCCTTCCATAGACAAAAGACCTTTACGCTTGTGTCCAAGGTTCGGTATATATTGGGAAAATATTTTCACATGAGGGATCATGTTATTGGGATCGATACCTAAGTTTTTAAACTGTTCACCATGGAGAGGAAATTTTTTTATGTTATGTTTCTAGTGATTTGTCATTAATTTATATTTTTTTAGTCTGGGTGATGGATCATTCACCTTTTGTGTTGTACCATCGGTAGAATGTAAAAGAAAATAAAAAATAACTAATAGTATCATATATAAATTTATATAAAAATCATAATGGTTGGATAATAAGTATAACAAAGTAAAATGAAATAATTCAAATAATAAAAAAGAAATTAGAGAATAAATTTTTCCAATTGACAAAAAAATTACCTTTATTGAACTTCCTAAAAAGAGTGAATATAAAATAAATCTAAACCTAAAATAACATGAATCTATAAATATACATATTCTTCATCAACATTTATATATTTAAATATTATTACATTATTCTATATTATAATATTATTTCATAGGAAAACTCCATGGAAAATGGATAATCAATGAAAACAATATTGAACCTGAAATAATTCATCTCATGAATGTATCCACTATTACCATATAACAAGTCTCAATTATATTGAATGAATTATAAATTTAGAACCAAAAATAAAGAAATAAAAATTATATAATGATTATAAAAAAAGATATTCATGTCCTTTAATGAAAATAATCCCCAATAAATATTCATGAATAAAAGAAAACCTCATTTTCTTAAAAAAAATCCTTATTCAACTTTCGAATTACAAGAAGCATTTTAATTTATCCTAGTAAATGAAAATAAAATTTAAAAATATTAAATCTGGAGACCTCAAAAATAAAATTTAATTTCCTAGAAAATATATACTAAAATATGGATTTGTGTAAAACATAACTATTGAGAAAAGACTACAGAAACTATCAAAAACACATAAAATGGTTATGCGTGTTATAATATATTATTAGGTTTTTATACTCAACCCTATATTTAAAAACTTCTGGTATATATCATATGTTTTTTACTTTAATATATTTTTCATATACACTACAAAATTTATATATTTCTTTAATTAAATGATTATGGTTCATGAATTATGGTATCCTTATTTGGGAGATTTTAATTATCATTATAAACTATGGAAGATTATTCTATGTATATTTGACTTAGATAATTTATTTGTTGGTATCTATAGTTTATGTAATTTTTATGTTAGGAGAAATATAATCTCCAAAATGCTGTTTAAACTCATGGTTTTAGTCACTATTCATTAAAATTCCAAGAAACATGTCTCAGGTCAATGGTATTCATGTATTGAGATTGAAAAATATATTATATGGCTTATTCAAAATAATTACCAATGTGTAATAATTTTGATATTAACAAATTTACTCCCACTACATCATTATATTAATTACTTAACCCATTAACAATATACTTTATTAATGTATTAATGTTTGATTAGTATGAATTTGTAAACTCATAATTCTCATTAATTTTATTATCCTTAATTTAATTTTGATAAAAAATTTCTAATAATAATTTATTGTGCACTATCAAACCGATTATATGTTGATATCACGGTTTTTTAAGGTAGTATTATTTCATGTAGATGTTTTACTATGGAAAATATTAACATTTTTATATAAATTACTGTACACATTTTATTTTTGATTTTTTAAATGTTTATTTCTAATATTAATTGAATATTAATTCAAATTATTCAACATAAAATTTTGTTGTTTGTTATTTTTTATTCCACTATTTACCCCAATATATAGGAAATATTGTCAAATTCTATGTCCGATAGTTTATAGGAAATGGATAATCAAGAAGATCATATTGAACTGTCATTTTCATGATGAAAAAGACAACATTCGAGGAGTGTATAGGAAGGAATAAACTTCCACTAGTATTATGAAATATAGACCAACATAAGAATTAAAATATAATATTAATATTACATCTATTTATCTAGATCCACCGTCCCCACCTCAAAAATAGAAAAATACACGCAAAGAATATATATGATTTGATAAACAAACCTGAAGATGTTATTTAGTTTAATATTTTTCTTAAAACATCACTTTCATCAATTATTCCTATAATATAAAAGGTGAGAACCCACAATAACTTTACATACATCATTTAATTAAAGCATCATGATGGGATGGATTACTAACCTCATCTATTGTAATATATTGTTCTATTTGGTGAATTTTAACATTGTTCTCAACATTATTTTCTGGTATTTTAAAATGAAAATACAATATGTCTATAAAAAATTGAAAAATATCACTTCAGATATTAACAGATATGGGAAGAAACATAATATGGTAGATATAAAACAAAAAATCATGACCAGTACCCTCATAAAAACACAACATATATGAGATGCATATAATAATATATCTGAAAATGTTTAATGTGTCTATTTTTATAAATCCCAAATAGAGTATTAGAGTTTAAATGAATAAAAAAGACACGATTTAGGGAAATAATATTCAATTAATAAAAAAAATAATTTTTTGATACTTGAGAATAATTCAAGTACTATACAAAAATATGAATAAAATATGAACAAGTCAAATATAAATAGAACTTATGAATAATCATAGGATCTTTCAACAAAAATGAGGATGTTGCAAAACCTGAATGAATTAAGGAAGAATGTTCGATATAGGGATTTAGAGGAGTATAGTTCACATAAAGCTGGTGGGTCGGCTCATGCTGGGCCTTCTCCTAGAAGCTCTCAGTTGTACCAACCGTGTGTGGTCCACTGACAAATGTAAAATGGTGCGGCAGAAACACAAAACGGAGGAAGAATACCCGAAAAAGTGGATGAAGGAGGGGAGGAAAGCACAAGGAATAGAGGAACAAAAAATGGAGAATCTAGCATGGGATATAAGAATCCTGAATGTAGAATCCTAAAATATATGAACCATGAATGGTGAATTTGGTGAGGGATGGATGAACCATGAATGGATATGCTATAAATGGAGGAACTATGAATTGAGTAGTTAATGAGGGATGGAGGAATTCTGAGTAGAGAGTCCAAAATTGATCAACCAAGGGAGAAGTTATTCAGGAGATGATCGAATGAGGATATGGATTTCAAGAGAGCGATTGTGCAAGTGGGTGAGTGGTATTGGAAAACCTTAAGGGAGGATGAAAAATGATGGAAGCCCCTTGCCACACGTTTTTCTACCCATGCGTATATCTAATTTAAATCAATAGATATCTAAAAACCAAGGCCATATCATAACCTATAAATGATTAAAAATAATATTACTGTTATAGGGTTGTCTATATAGGTCATTTTTCTAATAGTGAAAATATAATTTTTTGTAAAGTCTATATTTGGTTCAAAAATACTATTTTCTAAAAAAATCGTTTTTGTTTTTTTTAAAAAAATTAAAAGAATTTTTGAATCCTTTATAAAATTCATTTTATAATATAAAATTCATTTTTTAAATCATAATTTCAATATTATCATAGGGTGATTTTGTTGGATTTTTATGAAAAGCATCAATTTTTAGTGAATTGTGTGAAAAATACTAAATTTTAATTGAAAACCACCTTTTCATTAAGTTTATTTATAAAGTTAAATTATATTTTTAAATATTTTTAGTTAAAATTATTTAAATTATAAATCCATTAATCCAATTTATTTCTTTGGGACCAATTTTTTATTGAATATTTAAAAAATCAATTCAAACTTTTGAACATTTTCCCATTAAGCCACTCTTTCTCATTGCGTTTGTAGGATTATTTTTAAATTAAATATTTTCTACTTATGTGAACTGAATATTTAAAAATAGATTAATTATTTTTAATCATAATAATTGTTATTATATAATATGATCAAATTATTTTTTGACTAAATGAATATTAAAAATAGTAATTAAAATTTAATACGGTTATGGTAAAAATGGGATTACCATTAGTTAAAATAAAATGATAAGGGTTAAATATTTCCCAAAACATTTCCAAAAACTTTTTTATGGAATTATTTCAACTTTAATTCTTTTATTCTCTATAATAATTAATTTTTTAGCCTTTTTACAGGAACCAAATAGGGTGATTATTTCTTTCAAAAAATTACAAGAATGTCACTCACCTCACTGGTGAAAAGAATTCCCTTATCCTCTCTTCTTCACACATTCAAACACTTTTTCCTAACAATACCTACCAAAATACTTTCCCATCTTACCATATATCATCATAATAGCCTTATTTTATATATAAATCCATCTTAGTACGGATTTTATGTAAACATAAGGAGGACACCTGAAGAATAGGTAACATTCACCAACAAGAAATTGTGTTCTGTTTCTTCCTCCAACTCCTTATATTATTATTATACAATGCATATATAATAAAATATGTATCTTCCATATAATATGAATTTTTTCAATATTTTTTATTACCTAAAAACATATCCACTTCCATAAAATGGGTTACGAAATCACTGTTTTTGTGTACGGTGGACTACCGCATCACAGACTGATGACATTATTTTTTATGTTACCACCTATAACTATTTGAAATAATGGTGTGTTATATATATATATAAGATATTTATGATATTAAAATGATTTTTTAATTACAATATCTTACATACCATCATTATTCATATTATTAATACGATAATATTGTTCACGTGTACAGTAGACTACCACCTCACAAAGCAATATGTTTCGTTCACACTATACATGGGATTTCATATAGATAGATTTATGGAAAATATGTGATGTACATTAAATAAATATAAATTACTGATTATTTATTTTTTACCTTTATTAATTTTAATTTTAAAAGAAATCAGAAAATGTCTCCATGCGTACATACGACCTACCATCTCCATAAATAGTGCATTTAATTTCTTTATGTCTAAATGGTTGGGATTACTCAAAAAAATATTAAATGAATATATATGATATTTATATCGTGGATAAAAATATTTATATGATGAAACCATTATATAATTAATATGACTAAAAGAATTCATAAAATATGAGAAAAACAAAGTAGTGATTGTTGGAAATGTGAATATAGCATGTAATTTTATGTAAAAAAGAAAATAAAAATTCATAAAATACCTTATTTCATATGAAATATATGAATATGGGGTTTTATATTTTTATAATAATCATATATTTATTATATTGGTGTTTTTAATGTGTAAAAATGAATTCAATACTTGAGGTAAAGGATTTCTAGTCCCTCTTTTATTTCTAGTAAACCTATGTGAATTCAATAATTATTTATATTATGTTGGGTATATATAGCCCCATTGACATTTTATATAATTGATATCCTTATTTTAATGATATTTATAGATTCATCTAATGTTATTATTTATTTTGGATTTGGATTCATAATATTTCTTAAGCGGTAAGGGATTTTGTTTCCATTATCCTTCGTTGAGATGGATGATTTCTTATCCACATATACTCTCCCATGAATTGTATATATAGGCCATTTTAAATATAACTTAACTAATTAATTTATCCTTAATATATTTTATTTTCATATTTATTTTATTCCTTTGTGAGGATCACAATTCACAGATACCAATATTGTAATGATTTTATGTTTCAATCTCTTCATTTATCGTTATTGTTTAGGATTATGTTTCTGATAATAAAATATTTTGATATATCTCTTAATAAACTCATGTATTTCCATATCCTTTGTTTATTCATTATATTTTAAATTAATAGTAAATTTTATAATCTTTTGTACTTAAAATAATTGAGGTAATGTTTTTATGAAAATATGACTTTATTTCTATCTTCGACTGAAAATACTTTTTCTTCCAAATCCATGTTTTATAAAAATGTTTTCAATTTTTTTTTATTATCCTAATATTTATAAAAAATAAATTTTTACCCATGTTTTACTTTAAAAAATGTTTTTAATGAAATATTAATGTCGTTTTCTATAAAATTCTTGTTTGGATTTTGCCAAAAATGTTAAAGGAATGTTTCTTTTGACATATACGGCATGAAAAAAAACCCCATCATAATTAACATTATATTATTTCAAGATTAATTTATAAATTTTCATGGTTATTTTAAAATTAAAATATTTTCAAAAAAATATTTTCTAATTTTTTTAATTGGAATGAATATTTTCTTCAAGAAATTTTTTAAATGATTTTAAATGATTCTCTTATAAGACATAAATGTTAATTTAAATGAAATAGGTTTTCATAAATATTTAATTTCATAGAAATTATTTTCAAATTAATTGGATTATCCCCATGTCATGTAAAAAATTATAGATCAAAAAAAAAATTTTACCTAATATTACATCCAATTATGTTACATATTCTGTAATATGTATTTGATCGAATGATACCATTATTTTTATTAATCTAAATGGTTTATTCCTAAAATGGAATGGCATTTATAAAACATATTTCCCTTCCATGGGCTATATGATGAAACGATTCTTATGAAACCAACTTCATTTTATGTGGGATATACTCTGATTATTATGAAACTTGTTTCTTTTATAGGGGATATGATGTGACTACATGTTTATAAAACCCATTTCCTTTCAAGGGTTATTAATAACAGATGTTATATGGTCTTTTAGAACACATATTTATTATTTTTATTATGTTAAGAGTTAGAAATATATCTCTCTATAATTTTTTGGTTAATGAGAAATGATCTACAATCTCAGATAGTGCATGGTTGGTTATCTTATTCCTTAAAAGTATGGTACATTGATGGTTATCCCATACCCAAAAATGAGGGTACAAGTTTAATAATTCCATGACTAAAAAGGAGGGTACAGTTGTTGTTATCCTAAGCCTTGATGAGGGTATAGTGTAAGACATCTGAAGACTGATGTAGGTACACTAGTGGTTATCCCAAGTCTTTCATGTGATGAATCTCATGTTTGGTAGACTTTACATAATATTTTCAATGATTATGTGTTTTCCACATATATTTTTCTTACACCAACATTATGATTTCATGTATCATAGTATTTGATTTAATTATTATTCATGTGTTATGAACTACCAATCATTGTTCCATAAATCATGATTATGATCTTTCATATGTAGGGTATGGTTTTGAAATTTCATAATCTATTTGTCACACCCCTATACTAAAATTATGTTTATGTGTTTCCCTTGAATACCCTTATTGAGAATCTGAACTCACCCTTTCGTATGTTTCATTTCCCTATGTTATGATGAATAATTTTAAGTAGGTTTTTTTTGTGAAGAATACTAATGGGGTATATCTTTATGGGAGATTATGAATTTCATTCACCAAACTAAAATATTGTGTACCTTGTCTCTAAAGACACTAAACTATTTGAGTTTTTAGGAATGTTTTCAACAAGGTATTAAATATTCATCTAAATAGATGTAATATCTAAGTATGATAATCTTGGTTCATTATACTGTGTGATAAAAACAAGCCCAGTATGACCCTAATAAGAAATTCATAAACAATATTTGATAAATAAATGAAATCATTAAATTTTATAAATAAACTTTATAAATTTTTTTTTATTATTTTAATGGAATTATAGTAAATAGTTTATAATAGCATAAGTTTCAATACTAAACATAATAAATAGAAAATGTAAAACCCTAACAATAGTAAATACGCAAGGTATATAAGGTTACAGAATCCTAGTAGCCTCACACAACATGCCGATCTAACTGATCAAAAAAACTATATTCCTCAACTAGGAAGAGTAATCTAAATTCCTAGTTGGAAATGGGATACCCCAGATAGTGAATCACAAAAATAAAATCACAATGTTTAGTTAGTCTTATAGTGTGAATCTAATACTGGGATAGGTTTTGTCCTACCTATTCATGTTAGTTTTAGTCTTACCCCTTATATACCTAGGATCCTAGGTTCTCCCCTTTTAAATAGATATAACTTTTAATTAAAACTTTTTATTTGGTTATTTTATCAAACACAGTTCAAAAATCCACTATAACCAGTAATGAGAATTCCAACTTGGAAACATCAATGTTAAAAATTAAGGATGTGTAATTTCAAAAAACAAAAGAAATATATCATAGCTTTAAATGATTATGAAACATTATTTAACACCCTTAAAATTGTCATTCAAAGTAATAAAACATACATGACTCATAAAACACAGGAAACAAATCAAGATGGCTACCTTTATATGTAAAAAAATTAACATCCATGTGGAAATCATTAGAAAAGGCGATAAATGACCTACAGAAAGAATGTAAATATCATAAACAATAAAACACTTATACATAAATTTATATAATGAAAACCCTAATCCAGTATAGACTTAGTGTAGAGACAAACCAATTTGAAATGAGAGAAAATAATCACAGTAGAGGATCGGGATATCAAACGAACTAATTTATTAAGGATTAATGAAGAGAACGCACATGAAATCAAGGCACATGGGAGGTGGAGGTGGGATCTCCATGTTTTGAAGGTATGGGGTTTAGAATGCGAAAATATGGGCTTATGAAGGGATAAAAAATTGGTAGGTATATTATATCTTCATTTCATGGATATATATTATAGTGTTTCATTGTATATTTTTTATATTTAATTAATTATTATTTCTAATTTCTGAATAAATTAACTTTATTAATGTTTTATATAAGTAAACAACCATTATTTAGAAGTGGAGTAAAAATTTAAGAATGTTGGAGCTCGAAGGCACTTGTGCTCATGTGCATCGCTCTCGGATCCACACTATATTTTTTTGGATGCAATAGAGCTATGTAAGTATAGTATATAGATTGATCCTCATGTATTTCATTACATGAATTGATTTAATCATGAAGACACTATCACTTAAGAAAAGTCATGATTCCTTTACCCGATATGAAATGTCGTTACCCACGGTCTACATAAATACACATAGTAAATGATCAAAATAGGATATATTATAAAAAATCCACCCAGATGAGGATTAAACCTCATGTAGAATATTAAATATCATGAATGTTTTGATGATTTATACATTTTCAAGTGTTTGACAGGATTTATTATAAAAATATACCCACAGCCACCCATGAAAAAAATTTGGGACTAGAGGAGGTTTAGTGTATCCGACGGATGACTTACACACATGGAGTAAAAATTCGTAGCCCTACCTTTCCACCATTATTCACCACATTTCTTCCTCATTTATCCATTTTTCTCAATATTATCATACCTAGCATGAGATAACAATTTTCATTATATTGGGTGATGTAACTATTTGGGGAAGTGCTTATTAGGGATTATTTTTATTTCTTATTCTTCTTTTGGATTTTTGAAATTCCATTTATTAATTACATTTAATATTATTATCATATATCATGCCCATTACTATATTTGGATTATTATCATTTTATTACATCAATTTGTTTCCCTAATTTTTGTATGAATATTAAGCGATCAAGTTCAGTTTTCTTTAAATAAGGTTTTCTGTTGCCAATATCTATGATTGAATGTAGTATCTGGAAATTATAATGGTGAAATAATAGGATTAGTGTATAGTACCAATACTACGGATCCCTGTTGACCTAATTCCAATACCAAACTTGAATAAATCCATTAGAAATTGAATCCCTATAACACAATCATGAAAATCACCGAACAGGGCATGCCTCATCTCTTAATATCAAATCGATTCATAAATTCTACTTTTATTATTTATTTATATAATAAAAAAATATCAATTTCAACCTCATTAATTAATTTATAATATATATATCATTCATGTGGGTATGACCCTAGAACACTCCAAATAATAAATTTTTAATAGTTTATCTGAGGTTTATAAATTATTAAATTTTTGTATCCTTGTATGAAATTAATAATGCATTCAGGGATGTTAGTATAATGGTAAATTCATATTTTTTAAGATCTCAGTAGTTCACACAGTTTAGCAATGTATTTTTACAAAACCTTCTGATGGTTTTGTCTCACATAGAGAAATTGATGGGGTTTTACTTTATAATAAATCAAACTATAAACCAATAATGTGAATTCCCCTTCAATTTATTGCATTCATGGGAATATTTTGGGTATGTGATTAGTAATAACCATGAAATAAACATTTGACACCCAATGACAATCAATAAAATCAAATTTTAATAGAAAAATACCCAAAAGTAAGCAAAATAATAAAATCCAATAAATGAAAAAATTCTACCTAAAATGACACTATGGGTGTAACAAGTATGGTGGGATTTGTGGTCATAGGCCTTAGGTGATGTGTAAAACACATAAATTTATCATAAATGGATGAAAACCACTTCTTTAGGGTGTATTGGGTGTTTATTCTTGAGGTAAGTGTGATAAGTCCTCTCGGGCAGAGTTTAGTGTGGAAAAGAATGTTCCCACTACGTATTTACCTTCTGAGTACTCATTGGGATGGGAGAAATAGGAACCAAAGCATTGGTGCTCAGAATTAATTCCCATAGTATAGTGGGATAGTTTATTTGGTTGTGAATAAAGGGTTAGGTAGTGTAGGTGGGTCATGTCCTAGGGGATATGAGGTCGATGTGGTTCTTTGAATTAAATATGGGATGGTTAAAGTGGCTCATTCAACTAATTGCTTTGTTTATGTTTTCATTATTATAATACATAAAAATTTCATTTTTTAATTTATAATTTAAAAAATTATTAAATCCTTTATTCCCTCTAACATGAGATATAATAAATGTATTTAATGTTTTATGCTTCTTTAGTATATTGATTAATATAATTAAGTTAATATTTATTATTTCTCAATGAATTCATTGTTTAGGTTATTCATTTTCTTATTATTCTTTATTTTTTTTGATATTTTTAGTATAATCTTACACAACTTGTTTCTTACCCTTAATTTTTTTTTATAAATTTGTTTCCTTTTTGAGAGATTAGTTTTACTCTTATGTAGCCCATTGAAAATTGTTTTTACCCTTTCATAGATTTTTAAAATTCTATATACCTTTATGTATAAACAAATAAATTTATATAACACATATAAGTTTTGTGATACCATTACATTGAATCTATGTAAACATAGTAATGCTAATTATACATTTATGAAATTTAAATTTGGTCTTGGCATTTGTTTTAATGGCCTTTATATTGCAAGACCCTTTTACAACTTAGTGAATTTTTAGATTATGTTCATGTAGACATATGTTTTAACATTTATATAGTTTATATAAAATTACCTTTATAATGTTTTATGATCTTACATTTTGGAAACCTATAAACTAATCATTACACATAATTTAGAAAATAATTTTGGTCTATTTTTCTTGGTATTTCTCCAATCAATATATTAGGAATCACTGTTTAGATATTTATAGTAATTATATAATTCTTTAAATTCATGTTAATCATGTTGAAACATTGAAAATTAGTATTGGTTAATTTTATTTAAATTAAATTAATATTTAGTTGGTTTATAAATCTCATGTAATCTTTCCGTAATTTTTTTTCAAAATTTGACTTAATTTATTTTCATTTGATCTCATTTTGTTATATATTAAATAATGTATAATTAATTAAATATTATTCATTTAAGTCTTTTTAATGTTTTATGATGATTTTATACATTCACATGAATGATTTGAAATTAATGATGCATAGGATTTATATTTGAATTTCATTGAAGTTAAATACTTTTTCTACCAAAATATATTGAATTTTCATGGAATTTTTCTTTATTTGTTATTGGACTATTATATGTTATATTAAATGTTTATTCATTTTTTATTTATTTTCTAATGTTTTTTGGGATTTAATATACTATGTATGTTAGGAAATTATATTCTTTTTCAACTATGATAATATCATTTTATTATGCTTCATGGTTTATGGAAATTGTTTAAATATTATTAAAGTTGTATTCTTATACATTTAAAATTACTATCATGATATTCACATGGTTTATTTACTATTGTATTTATTTTCTAATTAACTACTATTGATATGGTTGTTTAATATAATATTAATGATATTTTTAAGACATAATCCATGTAAATATTTGAATATTTCATTTATAAAAATTGGCCAACATCCATAAAGATGATACTTTTATAACTGACATTTTTTTCAACATAAAGAAGTAGACGAATAGGGTAAAGGTGGCATGATACACATTATTCAGCATAAAGTGTTATTGTAATACTTAATTATTTTATCCTTAAATATATAAGATGTTTTCATTACATTATTGAGGTTTTTCTATAATACCCAGACATAATAATTAGACACCATCAAAGGGAATTAAAAAATTTTATACACTAGAGTTTTGATTCCCTTCTATAAAATTGTATTTTTTATATGATCTAGGAAGTTTTCTCTAATATGTTATAAAACAGATCATTTATACCACCCTTAAAAGTTTTCAGTAATTTTTTAATAATTGATTAATTGGAACTACACAGTATAAGATTGATCCTATAAAAATGAATAGGTTTTTTGTGAACATTTTTTTTAAAATAATGGGTTTCTTCTACTTTAAAATAAATTATTGTTTTAGGGATAATTATTATAAAAAATAATAGGTTAGGAATAATCCTGATGGAAATTATAGATTTAAATAGTTTCCTTAAAAAAGTATCACTTTTTTATTTAAGTGGTTTTCACACTCTATTTGTATGAATGTGATGATTATACATAGGATTTTAATATTTAAAATAATATAAAATTACTTGTGTTCATCTCTTTACATTAATTTTTCATCACTATTCACACATCACGTTGGTTAAAGGGGTGAATTATTTAAATCAATTTAGTACATAAAATTTTTATTGGGATTGAATTTGTGGTGCTCTCTTGATTATTATTTACCATAGGTTAGACAATATATTAGAATTAATCACATAAGGGGAAGATATATTTTTAGTGATGGTTGGATGGAAAAAATAAAGACTCTAAAAAGAAGAAATTTAACTAGTGGTGTGATTAAAAAACAAATAAAGTGAAGGAATATTTAGGTAATATATCTAATATTATATATCATATGGATGAATGATTTTCTAACTAATGTATACAATATGGTTGAAGTGATTGGGAATTTTGAATAATAAAATTATAGAAAGATGCATAAGAAGAATAAAGAACAAATTAGTAAAATTATGAGTTTATTTTTATCTATTGATTTAGAATATAAGATTTTTTTGAAAAAAAAATTATCCATTTATAGTGTAGGGTTAAGAAGTTCTGATCATGAAATATTTATGCTTAATGATTTTATTTATAGTAATACTGAAATTAGAGAATTGAAATTCAATTTTTTATGATATGAGTTGTATCATAATAGAGAAAAATGAATGTATCTTAAAGTTGAAAATAAAATGTTTAGAGGGAATGATTTTATAGAAATGATAATCGTTTTAATAATAACAACATGAAAAGTGAATTGGCTAATATCATTAAAGAAAACAACGGTTGGAAAAAGCTATTTTTTATTAAAACTATTTTAAAAACTAACATTAATCATAATTCTCATTTCAATAAGTATGTTGTGAAAAGTAAGATTTTTTATCCTTTTGTTTCTTATTTCAAAAATAAATTTCATATATATTATGGTAATAATTATGGTTAATTGTTTATAGGCCATTTTTAAATAATAATAAATATTTTTTTCAATCTCGAATTTGTTCTAATTATCTATGAGTTTACTTAATTTGGGTAGATAAATGTTATCTTCTACATATTATTATACCTAAGTTATTCTAGAATACCATGTTAGTGTATTTCTTTCATCCATCATCATGCATTAATTTTTTAATCCTTGGAATATTGGTATGTATATAATATGAGTTATTTTATAATATTACTTTTTGAGAAAATTAAATTTTTTTGGTTAGTAACTAGATGTATTATGTATCATTTTTTATTATTTTCTAAATTTCATTAAAATCTATAATATATAAGTAAAATGATCATATAAAATATTTTTCAAATTTTGGTTTATTTTAAGGTTTCCGAAATTTGTATACTTTTAAATTCAATGTAAAAAAATTCTCTTTAAATTCCATGAATATCATACAAATTATTTTATGTCTCCTTATGTTTTAATGTATTTATATAGGATATGTTTTAAGGAATTTATTTATATTTTTATCTAATAAAATAGAATAATAAATTATGGATTATATCTCTTGTTCATATATTTTAAATATATTTTTTAGTATGTATATCATATGATTTTTTAATTTGAATTTAATATTTTTTATATAAAATTCATGAATTGAGGGGGTTAAGGTTTATATTTATTATTTCTTTGATGAAAAGGATTTTAGGGGAGAATATTTCTTCTGTATATTTTTAATAAGGTGGATAATTATTTCATTATATAATTTTTTGAATGAAATATGTTTTAAAAATAATAATATTTTATATCAATTCTAATAAGAGGGTGTAATATTGAGATTAAAACTATGTTTTGTAATTATTAAAATGGGAGAAAGTTAAAGTGGATCATTGAACATTTTTATTTTTGTTTTGATATGAGTAATACCTCATTATATTATATTTGATAATTATAACTTCTCATGTATTTGATAAATCCTTGTTTCCCTCTAAAATGAGTTATATTAAATGTTTTAAATGTTTAAAACATTCATTATTTTTTGATAAAAACAATGATGTTAATGTAAATATTTTTTTAATATATATACCTGTTTAATTTATGGATTTTCTTATTATTATTTAAAATTTCCATATTTTTTATTTTATCCTTACGAAACATGTTTCGTTCCCTTACAGGTATTTTTTAAATTTTTGTCTACCATTAAGTGAGCTTATTTTTACCCTTACAAAGCCCATTGAAAATAGGCTTTACCATTATATTGATTTTAAAATATTAACATAACTTTACATAGAAATTAAAACATATATTTTTGTAGTTTTTGTAAGTTTCACCTTACCATTATATTTTTGTCATATACTTTTACATATGTTTTTATACCTTTACATGGTTAACATTTAACCTTTATTTAAGAAATTATGATCTTTATAAAGAATGAACATTATGTACATTAGTGAATTTTTTGATTTCCTTAACGAGAAAATATAATTTTACCTTTAAAATTTTATATACAGTTACATTTATATTGGTTTTTCATATTAATATTTAAAAACCTATAAAATAAACCTTATATATAATCCAAAAAAAGAAACTTGTTATATCTTTCTTAGTTTTCATATATAAGTCTAAATATAATTCATGTTTGATATTTTATTGGATTTTATTATTGAAAAAGTTCATATTAGTCATATATAAATAGTGAAAAATAGTTTTGGATAATTTCATGTCGAATTTAAAAAATATTTCATTAGTTTTTCATTCTCTGGTTTAATTTTAGAAAAGTGCTTCAAAATTTGAACAAAATTTCTGTTGACTGAAATATTTGTTTTTGTTATTTTATAATTTTTCATTAATCATATTAATATCTTGATAATATATTTTTTATTTTTTTTAATGATTTCATGAAGTTTCATGCAGAGTTTCATATTATTGATTCAATGGATTCAAATTCCAATTACATGGAATTTTAATGGTTTTCCTCATATTAATTAATGGAGTTTTTAAAGGAATTATTATTTATTTATTATAATAATATTATATATTTTATAAAATTTTGACTCGTTTATTATTCATTTCATACATATTTTGGTGCTATAATTTATAGTGTGTTGAAGGAAACTATATTCTCTCTCTATGAGAATAATTTCATTTCATTTTGGATCATAGATTATGGAATGTTTTAAAATATTCTTACATGATGATGTTTTTTAATATTCAAATATAAATATCATGATATTAACATGGATTGTTTAGTTTTTTAATTACATTCTAATATTACTATAATTCAATTTGTTTTTAATAGAATGGCATTGGTATTTTTAACAACGAACCCATGGGATGATTTATATATTTTATTTATAAAATTGGATTAGGGTCTTTAATGTGGATATTAAATTCATTGATATTTTTCAATATTTAAATAATCCAAATCATGTGGTGAATTAAGAATAATACCAATAAATCACCTTAAGGTGTTGCTACGAAACTTCATTGATTGATACATAAAGAGATTTATTCTTCTCACTTCATTACTAAGATTATTTTAGAAGGCATGTAATATACCATTCATCATAATTTAAGGGTCAATATGAAAATTTATATAATATAATTTCTATTCACTACTATCTAGTAATAATTTTTTTTATTCATTGGGTTGGGTAGTCATCTTCCCAATATACTCATCCACAAGGGTTATACCATCCTTAAAACATATGAAATGGTTTTTATTTCTTGTTTAAAATATATAAAAAGGATATGATTAATCCTATAAAAACAAATTGGTTTTGGATACTCATTTATTAAATTTATGAATCTTTTTATTTATAAAGATGATATAGGATTGAAATAGCTCTATAGTAATGTTCTGAGGTTAAAATTTATCATAATTAAAATTATGTGTTTTTTCTACTTCTTTATAATATTACCTCTCTTTATTTATGAGGGCTCCATACTCCATTGGTTGGAAACTAAATTATATTTTTTAGATCATTTTGATTCAAAAAATAATAAAAATAATTATATTAATATCTTTACGTTATTCAAAATTCCCTCTTCAGAATTCACATGGGTTAAATATTAAAATTTTTAAATTAATTTAATCCACCAAATATAATAATTAAATTTAATTGAATATTTTAATCTTAAACTAAAATTCAACCAAACTATATATTTTACATTCACCTGATAAGAAGATAAGTCTATAAAATATCATAAAAATGAACATAACATGATTCAGATTCAGATCGAGTTTGTTAATGTAATGTTCAAAGAATATGTCTGGGCGCTACTACTATTATCATCAATTACAGGGAGTTGGAAAATGATGGAAACTATCATGATTATATCCTATAGGAATTATTAATTAGTGTTTGTGGATGATCATGAGCTTATATTGATTGAATATCACATATTTTAAGAGACTCAAGCATCCTCGAATAGTTCACTCAATGCATATAGAAGAGTAAGGTCACCTCAAAAGAAGAATTGTAAAATTAAATTAGATAATAAATCACATGAAAAATAGAGAGTTATGTATTTTTGGTCTTAGACTGTTATATTAGCTTTATGGTAAGACAATTATTCTCAGTAAAGACTATATGGAAATAAGGGTAAATTTTATATGTGTATTATCTATAATTAAATGATCTCTTTTTTCTACAAAAAAATAAAGGTTGTAATAGTTTACAACTACGTGTTGTTGTTCTATTAGAATCTGGAAAATTGATTTCAGAGCATCATTTCACTCCAAAATATATAAAGTATTCAAAAAAAATTATGTGTCTATGATGTTTTGAAATGTACATTTAGTGGAAGATTAGGCACTAGATATCATGGGAAATGTTAATGTGAAGGTATCAATGAAAATGGATGATACCTTGGTATCAAGTCATTTGAAATCATACCAGTATTTAAAAAATATAATTTTTATTTTATAGTATGATGAGGTATGGGTTTAAATGATCTAAAACAAAATAGTGTGTAATATCACTTCGGGATCAATGGTAGTGGTAAAAGGGATAATGTTAAAAAATGTTATATCTGATCAAATGATCAAATGGGATGAATCTTATAGATCCAAAACATCTAAAATATTTATGTTATGAAATTATTGAATTTGGTATATTAGTAAGAATAACATGAATTTTCCATTAGTGGAAGGAATATGGAATCCATGTCACACAAATCATGGAATTTTTGAGATTTTCATACCTAGAAAACAATGAAAGGTAACATTCCATCTAAGAAAAAGGGAACCCAAGTTCATATATATGAAACTAGTACATGTAGATGTTTTAGGTTAAACCATTATCCAATCTCATGGAGAGTCACAATACTCTGTGACATTATTTTATGATTCCAATATGATCATTTTGTTTTACTTTGAGAAACATAAATCTAATGTGGTCAATTTGATAGATCAAGATGTCGGGGAATAATATTTGAATAAATACAAAGTCATTAATATAAAATAATAGTGGTGATTATTGTGAAATAATATTTTTTAACTTATATAAGAACATAGGAATAATACATGAGAATAATGTACCTATGACATTAGAGTATAATGAAATCTTAAAAAGAATAAACTATATATTAATAGATAAGGATCAGAGAATGATGTTTCACTCTAGAATATCCAACGAGACCTTGGGGGATGCACGCACCAGAACAGAAAAAAGTTTCCAATAAAAGTCCATCATAATAAATGGGGATGGAAATTATGTATGTTTTATTTCCCAAAAAAGAAAAGTAACTCAATCATCTCAATATTATTGATAGCCTTTCATATTAAAAAATTTATTATATTGATTGAGATACACTCAAGGAAAAATTATAGTTATTCTTATCTATTTATTGTTAAGATAGAAACATTGGATGATGAATTTGGTATGATAAAAAGAGTTAAGTCCTCAAAATATTAATAGATATCTTAAATGATAGTGTCTTGTGAAATTAATAGAACATAAAGAAGAAAAAAGTAAAAGCAAGTCTTTCAACTGGGTAGATTCAAGACGATATAAATTGTAACTCAAGAAATTATGTTTTAAGAGTTTTGATAAAATAATTGAAATTATAGTGGTTGTAATTGTTGAATATTTATCAAATATATCTAGTGATATTGATACATGCTTTGGATTACTAAAAGTTAGGGATATGGAATTCAGTGCATCGACATAGGCTATAACAAACAAATAATAACCATGGATTTCATTATAGAATGCAAGAAGAATAAAATATCAAATTCAAATTTCTGTAAACAATTAAAACATCATAATTTTAATATATTGAGGGGGCTTAAGATCCTAAAATAAGTGGTGGAACTCGGATTTTCTATCTATTTGGAGTTAACCGTGACAGATGAGTAATATTTTCTATATAAAAATAATATATAGAGGATATTGGAATTTACAGATTGAATTAACAGGAGAATAAGTTGATATGATTATTAAAGAAATAATTTTATTCGAGGAAGAAGTATGAGGAAGGTATTATGGTGAATATATTTTAGTAATAACATTTAATTTATTCCCTTGAAATATTTTCATTGAAAATTAGCTATACTACCTTACAAAATGTGAAAATAATTTTTTCCTATAATTATTTCTACATAGAAAAAACATATGTTAAGATGGACTTTTTTATAGATATTTAGTGGAATAAATTTAAATTAATTACGTATTTTGTTTCATGGATTAGTTAAATGTCACCTTGGTGTGTAAACTCAAAATAAATCTTTATGAATTGTTTGGGATCTATAACAATAGAACTAGAATCTCAATGTATTTTTGTTATAGAATGTTTTTACTAAGAGTAACCCAAAATACTATTACTACTAAAAGGAATATAAAGAATGAAGTTTCATCATTTTGATCTTGTATATGAATGATATGCTTCCAGAAAGTATGTTCATTAAAAAAAATTGAGGCTAAAGGAATATTTCTCTAAAAAGTATGTGATAAAATATATAAATGAACCCATGATAAAATTGGGTATGGTAATTGAGTGAGAAAGTAAATATATATGTTTTATAGTATCTTAGAAGGATTATTTTGGGATGACTATTGAAATATTCAACATGTTTGGATTCAATCCATTATCAACCCCCTTGGTCAGAATCATCAAAAATTTAAAAGAGAAAGTACCATTAGTATATGTTTATGTGAAACAAATGTTGAATGTTTCATTTTAATTAGTTGATGGAAGTTTAGTTTTTTCCATGGTATTCACTCATTTGAATATTTAACATGTGGTGTGACTTCTCATTCATTTCATGTACAATATATGGATTAAGACTAGAATGTCAAGGAAATGATCTTACAATATCTCAGATGAATGGAAAATAAAAACATATTCTTTATTATGGATGATTATATATGTATAGGAATGTTGACTGATAATCTTTGGGGAGTTAGATACTCATAAGATAATAACTAGTTTTGTTTTCATATTCATAGGAATTATAGTGTGGCTATATCAAATATAAAAATGGTCAATGAATTATCCATAATGGAATAAAAATATATAGTAATAACTAAATAGGTGAAAGCACTACTATGGTGGAGGAATCATTGAGGGAGATCAAAATGATCCTGGAAGGGGGATTTATCAATTCTTATAATCATAACGCAATACACATAGAATGTAATCTAGTGTTCCATACATGATTTTTTTACATCAAACTAATATATCACTTCATTATTATGTTTCAAGAGAACAAGTATCATTACATATTAAAGAAAACTAGTTATTTAAAAACATTTTTAATTTCCACCAAGTAAATAGTGAAATAAATCATGAAGAAACATTGTGAATTAATGTGACATGGATGTTTAGAAAGAGGAAGGAAAACTATTCTAGAAGTGGAAGGATTTAGAAAATTGTTAGAGAATTTATTTATTTTCATTGGTAAAGTCTTTTAGTGGGATATTTTTAGGATTTTGAAGAATGTTTCAGGTGTCTTATTTGGTATACTAGAAGGAGAAGCATTAGATGATGGTTCGTCCTGGTGTTTTGTAAAATATCAATTGATGATCTTCAATGGTATTAGGTTGATCAGATAATTTCACTGTCTGATGAATGTTCACTAGGTAGTAGTTAGTTTGATAGATTATGTGTGTATAAGATAAATTCTTAAAATAAACTTTCTAAATCTACGAGTTTCAATGGTGTTTTTATATTACTATAAGAGATGTCTAGCCTTAATCTTCATTTGGTGGGACTTCTGTGAATCTCAAATGGAAATGGAAAAGAATTACTATCTAGGAATCACAATAAAAGTGGGATGGGATCACTTCTACATGTCTGATTATAACTTCGAAAAAATTACGTAATTATTAAATAATATTTCTATTTGAGTTTTTAAATATTTTTTTTATATTAAATTAATCAAAAGTGATAGAAATGTTCTCCCATGGATGTTGGAATAACGTCTGAGTTAGATAAAAAATGTTCTTCCATGCATAGTTTTTCATTCACTATATTTTTCTTGAATTTGTTGGAGTGTGTATGATAGAATTATTTGGTGAGTATAGTTCTTAGTTACACTATCTTCTAGTATATCATGTTTAAGGTTCAATGTTTGATCAGTGGAACATCCGGTGTTTGGATGTTTTCTGTACATAACATCACGTTTTTTGTGTTTGGATGGTAAATAGTGAATTATATACCTTGAAGAGATTTGGAATGAATTCCTACATTGAATAATTGTTATGGTTCAAGATTTTCTATATTCAATAACTAAAACTTTCAACATTAGTCAATCCAAGTATTTCAAGGTATCATGGTTGCATTTTTATCACATGATGACCAAATGAGTGTGCGTGTATGCACTATGTCTTCTGTTTATTTTCTTACCATATGAACACTTTTCAAATGGAGTATATTGTGGTTTATTGGTTAAAACATACTAATATACATCTCTCACACCCTAAACAATCACCCTAGAGTGTTTATAGACATCATACCAATTACACTTTTCTAAGTATAGGGGTTACAGTGGATCAAATAGGTTCCACATGACCGAATTTAGAGATGGGGAAGAGGTGAGGTGAGGGGTTGGTAGTTAACCTTCATGGGTATATTTTATTTTCATAATATTGTTTATGTGATCATAAAAAATGAAAATATTCTTATAATTATAAATATATAAATAAATTTTTCATTTTTTATAGCATGATGTATAATTATTATTTTTAGTTGCTTTTGTTAGAATTTCATACATGTGTACTCTCATATAATGGGGTTGTTGAAATTTGGTTATTTTATTTATTATTTATGGTGGTGATATAAAGATTATAGACTCATAATAATTAATCATGGACTCTCACTATCCATCAACGTCCTATAGATTTTGGGGAGGCAGGATTAAGGTTATGTGGCGACCCTTGCGAAAGTTCAACTTGGGAAACATCCACCAGGTAATTAAAAAATGGTTTCAGTGGCCCGTTTTTTATTTTTTAGGTTATTTAGGGACAAAATAATCATTCATATAGATGGTTATATAATGGCTTATACATTTATAAATGAAATTTCCTTTTGAATAAAAAATAACTTATTAAGTAATATAGTTCTAGAAAACACATGCACTACTTTGTTTATTTTTAACCATTATAAAATATTTCCATTCATATTTAAAAACAATTAATAATTATAAGCATTAATAATATAGTTTTTTTAGAATTTATATTAATATTGGTATATTAATGATTCTAATATAGTCCAATAGACACAGACAGAAGTATTGATGGCGTCCGCCTATAGGATTATACCCTATGAATCTCATTTGTAAAATATTTCAAGGGAGATGGAATCACCAGCATTTTCCCTTGACTAATCTCATGTTGAGATTAAATAACTAATTCTCACGAAACCCATTTATGAGATACTGTTAGGCTTATAAAGATTAGAATTCAATCAATTTTTGTTTTACCACCCTAAGAAATCACCACCATCACATAGCATACCCTTAGGTCATATGATGGTGTAATTAGGGGTATATATCTTGATACTAGTAATATGTATTTATATATGTTCTTTTTAATTAAATATTGATAATATTAATCAGTTTTTATTATTAATTTATAACTGATTGTATAAAGAGTTTAATACAAATAAAAAAATTATGAATAAATCAAAATTGTGTTTTCAGAAAATATATACTCCCAAATAAGGCATTCCTTGGATAATTTCAAGATTTCATTTAATAATTTTTTTGTGTAAATTTTTTGTATTAGATAATAAATATTTAAATAAAAATGATAATATAATTCAATGAAGTCTAATGAAATTATTATAAGGGTCTAAATGTTTTAATTTTCGTAAAAATAGCATTTTTCAGTAAATATGGATTTTTATTTAAAAGTAAAAATTCCCATAATAAAAATATTATTTTTATTAAATGAATATTTTTTTAAAATGAGTTCATTGATATTATAAATTTTTTATTATTTAATAATTTTCTGAGGTAGTAATTTTTTTGGGAAAAATTAAATACGGTATAAATATAAATTTTCTATTGTGAAATCATAATGACTCAAATGTGATGTAATAAATTCCATAAAATGAATCCATGATAAAATTTATATTTTCCTTGTAAAATAATTATTTTTTATGTTATTTTGATAATTCATATTCTTTTAATTAATTCTAAAAAACCTATATTATATTTTAAGGTATTCAAATCAACTCCAAATGAACCTGGATCATTTCCACATCACAAAGGGTATTATTTGAAAACAATTAGTAATTGGACATAGAAAATATTTAAAAATAACCCCCTTCGGTAAAAACCATGGTAAAACTTCTGGTATGGTTTTTTATTTTGATTATTTTATCATATAGATTCAAATCCTATGTTTCCAAATTAATTAAGAAATACCCTCTATTTCTCTATAAATACTCACCCATCCTCTAACTCATATTAACTAGAAACCCATTAATCACAAATTCCCTATCCATATCCATCTTTACTTCCCTCACAAGTTGTTCCCAATCTCTTAAGAAGATTTCGAAAATCATTTAGAAGCACCCTCTCTATGTTAGTGATTCACTTTAGATCCTCCTTTTTCAAGAAATTTCTTATATTATATAATTTCATTTTCAATTTTTCAAATTTAGAATTATTTGTACACATATTTTTTTGTATATTTAAACAATTATAGAAAAAATTTCACTCTAAATAAACAACTTCATGAATCTTTATATACACCATTTATTCTTCAAATTTTATCCTATGATTTTCTAGGCGAAACATTTCTACACTGAATACCCAAACCCATTTACACTCAAGGGTGTTCACCTAGATTTAAATATAATTCATTGATTGGGAAATTCTATGTACGTGACCTCACTCTTTATTCATTAATCAAAATTGATTTAATACGCACTTATATTTCTATGTGGGACCCAAATGCATGTTAATAATGTGAATTTGAATGGTGGGATTAGAAATATATGGCACAAAAATTCATTAGATAATGTTTTTATCTCATGTGGTGAATTTATTATTATCCTAATAACACTACGTTATGATTTCAGACATTATCCTTGTCTTATACCTATCGTGTCATGTTTTTTCGGTTTCCACATTCCTATGTTTCGTTGATGTTATCATTTTATATCATGATTCGATGTTCATGTTCATGATTATCGTAACATTTATGTCACCTATATATACCTATTTACTAACATTTATAACATTCATCAAGTAATTATTTAATTCCTGCTTTACTGGGCTTTATATATCATCCATTTATCATGTACACCCTAGGTTATCCATTGTAGTTTTAAAAAAGAGACGAAATTTTAAGAGGTTGTTGATGAGTTTTAAATAGTATTTTTTGTATCCAATGTTTCATGTTATTATGTTACCTATTTAATTTATAAAATAACCTATTAATTTTAATCTTCTAGGATCGTATTATGTGTTTATTTATGTAATAAATTATTAATTAAGGTCGATTATTGATATGGGTTGTGATGGTTTGTATGAGAGAATGGTTTAGTTTTTTTCTTAGATTATTATTAGAAAACATTAATGAAATTATTATGTATAATACTAAAAATAAGAAAACTTACATAATTTATATTAATGTATAGATTAACTTGTTTCTAGGAATCTAAATCAATGAATACACAATATAAGTGAATGTGGATGTAACATTGTTTCACCTTGGGATAATAAGACAATAAATGCAGAATTGGTCGTTAAATAAATCATCACATATATTACGATAAGGATTCATTATTGTAAAACTAATTTGACACATCCATGGATATTCTTTTATAATTTCACATGATATTTACAATCCATTATAAAGGGAAAAAAACCTATAAAATTTTAAATTAAGAAATAAACCTTATAAAACATAGATTGGAGCCTAAACATTCCTAGTTTAGTAAATTTACGTAATTTATGAGTTTTATCTTAATTATTTATAGTTCCCCTTTTATGTGTTCAATAGTTTAAAAAATTGCCATCCTTTTTTCTCTTTATATAGTCAATGGATCAAAATATGGGGAATTGATTCAATAACCAATGTGATAGGAAATGCTACACAACATAATGGAAACAAGAGTTAAGAAAATCATGACAATGAATACTCAATTAACATCAGTTATTAATATAAACATGAATTTGGTGGAAAACCACATCTACTTAAGAATGGACTTGTTTCAATTGAGATATTTCTTTGTCAAAGGCCCCTATATTTTGGTGAATCTTCCAATCCATTAATCAATGAATAATGGATTGAATATATTGAAAAGATACCCTTCATCCTTAAATTCTCTAAAAATAGAAGGTTTTTGGGATATTTATCATATCAATGGTGAAGTTGATCAATAGTTTATATTGATAAAAAATATAAATCTAATGGAAGATATCTAAGTGGTAAAGTGGAATGAATTCCTGAAAAAAAATCTATAAAAATTTTCTTCACTCGTTAACATAAAATTGAGATGGATTTATTTAGCCACAATAAAAATGGGGATGGTTCCATCAGATATTTTGACAAAAAAATTAAAATACTTTCGTGATACCCATATGGATTTATCATTGACCCAGAATATAGTATTGACCACTAATTTGGTGGAAAATAGTAGATTCTATGAAAATATTTGAGGATTTGAGACTTTGAGATCTATGATTAAATAATTTGGTGGTACCTCTATGTTGAATTATAGGTCGGTGAATCGCATGGGTTTCATGGATCATAAGATAGTATTTGGATAATTGGTTTCATTTATATTATTGTTATTAAAAAATATCAATAGTGAAATATATTCTAACATCCTACTTATCAAAAAATTTGGACGAATCATACCAAAAATTTCCTAAAGGGAACAAGGAAATTCATTAGGTGTGGGAAAGAAGGGAACCATTATAGAACTTTCGTACTGGATAAACCCAACAATGCGATGGAAGAAATAAATGATCAATTCATATCTCATCATGATTCCAAATTTTTCAACATCAAGGAACATGTACAGTATATATATCTATATAATAATCCAAGGGTTTTCAACAATAACTAATGCCAACATCCATCAAGGCCTGGAGAGAATGTGAAAGCTTATACCATCACAATTATTTAGGTGAATCCTAAAAATGATATTATTAGCGGTTGTTTGGTCATTTAATCAATAATGGTTCACATGTTATTTTATTTTGGTTCTACATATTATTTAATATCACATAGGTATGGTAGATTGATTCAACTACCAACACAAAACATGTAAGTGGCTCTATCCTTTAATATAATAAATGGAAAATTTATTTCACCCCGATTATATGACTTGTCCCTTTCCCAATTTTCAAGATGAATTTACTAGATTAATTTGTTCTAGTACCTTTATTTGAACTCTATGTTATTCATAATATGTATTGTATTTTCATATATAGTTAAAATAAAAATTTCCTTGAGAATTATATTACCCTTTGTATCTTGAATCACTCTCTAATTATATACAAGTTCAAGGAGGGGGTAAATCTCCATTGTTATAATCATATTAATAATGGATATTATTACCATATAATCAAGCATATCATTCATAAATATTTGATACTGAGGAAAATATCATCCTTGATGGCATTCCCTTTGTAAGGGTATATACTGATATGTTTCATGAATAATTTCATAGTCTCACTCTAAGACATGAGGATGATTTATCAATCAATATTATAACTAGATCTTTTCCAATATCGAATAGTCTATATAGAATAGTAATTTTTTAACATTAATTGATAAAGAAGTAACTTTTATAGAATCTATATAAAGGGTTTATATGACTATGTTCATTACCATGGGGTGCATTTATCTTCTTCATGAAGATGGATGGGTCAATCTACCTCTCAATTGATTACTAAGATCATGAAAAGATAGAAATAAATAAAAGTATATTATTCCATGGATTTATGACTTATTCAATCAGATATATGGATCCCAATACTTCTCTAATATAGTTTTGTGGTAAGTATATTGTAAATTCAGGGTGAATAATGGGGACATCCCCAATACTTATTTCATACAAGGTATGTGCACTACAAGTTCGTAGTGATTTTTTTGGGACATAGTAATCCTCAAGCTATCTTTACAAATATAATGAATATGGTATTTATGTATTACCTTGAAAAATATGTCTTCGTATTTATATATGTTATTCTTATCTACTCCAAAATAATGGAGGAACGTGAGGATTTTTTTAATGTTGTACTAAAAACACATAAAAGTAAAAGTCATATGTGAGGTATAGTAAATTTGAGTTGTGGATGTTATAAGTCAAATTTATAGGGAATTTTACAAGAAATAAAGGGATATTTTTAGATCATTAAAAAATAAATTAAATTGAAGGATTCCACTAACCAACATCTATGCTAGATTTCTATAGTTTCCATATTCTATTTGTGTTCTATCATATATTTGTGATAAATTTCTCACGATTTTCAATCCAAATAAACAAGATAACAAAAAAGGGAGTAAATTTAATCTAGATGGATGAATGTGTTGATATATTTAAAGAGTTAAATAATAGTTTAATCATTTCACTTGTACTCAAATTATATACAATTGGGAAGGATTTTCAATCTATTAATGATGAGTCCAAAAAAATATTAGGATGTGCACTCATTCAAGATGAAAAAATTCATAATTATGCCTCCTACCAATTAAAGATCCATGAGAAGAACAACCCAATACCTTATCTATTATTGTATTCATTGAAATTTATATATAATATTGGGTGAAATAATATCTAGGGGAGAAGTGTGAAATATATATGGATCATAAAAACCTCAATTATAACTTCACATAAAATGATCTCAATATGATCCAATAAAATAAGATTAGAGATGATCAAGGATTAATATGGTTCAATCCATTACGATATAAGGAATGAAAATAAAGTGTAAAATAATAAAATATGAAAGGATAATATAAGATTAACCATGATAACAAATAAAAGGGATCCAATCTTCTTTAACATTAAAAGGATGAATATAAGAATAATAAAAGGATATTCATCCCAGATTTCTCACATTTCTCCACAACTATCCATACATGAGAGGATCAGGGGGCCTAAAAATAAAATGCTGAGCTATAGAAAAAGTTATTAAATATTCCATTTTTCAAATATTATAAAGATGAAGTTATATGGTTTGGAAGATAGATATGGTACACATCATAACTATAGTTAAATCAGGATCCTCTATATTATTTTTATATACCATCCTTCTATATTCATCTAGGAAGGACTATGATATATATATATATATATATATTTAAAGAAAACCTTTTAATGGTATAACATGTAGTGGGGTAATGAAGAATTTTAATATTGATTATTGGTATGATAACATGTCAACGATCAATGAAATAGGTATAATGGAATGGGTAATAAATTTCCCATACCAATATAGAAATGAGAATTCATTACCATATATTTTTTTGTATGATTCCCCTAAAATCGTAAATTTAGTAATGCTATTTGGTTGGTAATTAACTTCTTTAAAACTTAGTGAATATAGTTTCTATTAAAAAATATTTCTCTCATAACCAAATCACCATGACATACAAAAGGGATGTGGTAAGACTCTATGGATTGTCTCTATCCATTGTATCCGATTGAGATATGGGGTTCACATTGAGGTTATAGATAATCCCTCATAAAGAACTAAATATAGATCTATGTTGTATTTTTTCTTATCACCCTTAGAAAAATGGTTAGTCTGATAGAACCGTTCAATCTATATAGTATATTTTGATATTATATTCAAAGGATTTGTAAAGAAGTTTGTATCATCACCTTCCCCTTGTGGAGTTCTCGTATAAAAACATTTATTGTTCTAGAATTCATATGGAACCTTATGAGGCATTGTATGGGAATAGGAGTTAGAATCCAACATGATGGGATGAAGTTAGAGAGTTAATTCTTATGGGACCTAATCTTATCCAGGATATGATATACAAATTTTAAACTATTCAATTTCATATAAATATGCACTAAGTCAATATAAATTCAATTTATATAATCATTTATGAGACCTGGAGCTTGAGGTCTATGATAAGGTGTTTCTTTATATATCACCTGAGAATAAAGTCATGATTTTTTGGAAGAAGTGAAATATTAGTCTTATATACATAAGACCCTTTGAGAACCTTGTCTGTATCAGTGCAGTGGCCTATCTACTAGCACTCCCACCTAACTTATCTGAATTACATGATGTGGTCTATGTATCCCTCTTATAGAAGTATACACTAAGCCCCTAACATATACCAAATTTTGAGGTGGAGTCAATGGAGAATTATATTTAATAAAATTAACATCCAGTGAAGATCTTAGATCATAGAGGAAAATTTCTATGAATTATGTCAACTCACCTAGTCAATGTGATTTAGAGGAACAAAAATTTTGAGTTATCAACTTTGGAATAAATTGTAGTTGTGAAATAAAATTACCATCACCTATTTCAGTGTATAAAATGAAATTTTGATATTGATATTTTAGATGGGATAGAAATGTAATAACCCATGATTTTATAACTAAAATTTCCCTATGAATGGATAAGTACCATATTAAGTAATATTCTTATAAAAATCACATTCACCACATTGGTTATTTTAGACCATTTTAAAATATAACTGGCCATGTTAAAAAGAATATTAAAAATAATAACCATCTATAATATTTTCATTGTAAAATGAGCATTAGTATTAGTATATTAGGGATTATAATAATTTAAAATTTCACAAAAAATAAGAAGTTATTGCCTCCACTAGAAGGATCATACCCTGTGAAGCCTATTTATTAACATTTCTGGGGGAGATTGCTCCACTAGGATTTTCCCTTCAAAAAACCCAAGATTATATTCAAGAACTAAATCTTGAGTAAACCCTTTTATTTTAGAAATTATGGATTCTCTAGATCACATATCAATCAATGTACCCTAAACCACCTCAGAAAAGCACCATCATCACACACTTTATCCTTGGAGAATAAGATGGTGTGTTGCCCCACCGTTGGTGGTAGGGTGTTAAGGGCTTGGGGGGAGAGGGGCAGGTCGTGGGGTCAAGTCCATGGGCTTGCGATTTACATGTAATTTTCTTCCTTGTGTGTGTGCCTCTTTCGCGGTTGTACCAAAATTTTTAATAAGATGGTGTAATAAGGTATTATATATATTGACCCTAGTAATATAAATTTTCAAATTTTATTTTTAATGAAATTGTGATTATATTTATCCCAATCAATTATTACATTATAAATGAATATATAATGAGTTATATAAAATTGATATATTGATACGAAGATATTAAAATTGTATTTCTGGGAAATAAATTCTTTAAATTAAGACAAACATTCAATAATTTCAAGATTTTTTTATCAAAATATTATATTAAAGTATTATTATGATATAAAAATTATTTAATTACAAATGAGAATATCATTTAATTAATTACAATGTAATTTTTGTATGGTTTGAAAAATGGTTAATATTGTCAAAAGAAATATTATTCAGTAAATATATAGTTCTATTTAAAAGTTAAAATTTTCATATTTTGAAACTAATTTGAAAAGAAGTATTATTTTTGAAATAATCATGTAAAATTTATTAGATAGTTAATTTTTCATTATTTTCTATGATAGGAAAATTTTTTGGAAACATATTAATATAGTTTAAATATATAGTATGTATTATTAAAATATAATGAGAAAAAAGTGTTTAAAAAATGCCATAAAAGGCTTATATAAACATGTATATATTTAACCTCTAAATAATTAGTTTTAAATATTGTTTGATTAATTTTATAATCCTTTAATGAAACCTAAAAAACATATATTTTATTATTAGGTTTTAATTCAATTATTTATAAACATGGCTTAGTTTCACATAACCAACTTTATAATATTAATATTTTATGTTTTTATAGTTATATAATTTTTAAAAAAATCCCTTTTGGTAGAAAATGTAGGAAAAATGGAAATATTTGTGGTTTTATTATCTTATCAAATATAGTCTGAAAACTATTTTTAGAAATTAATAAATAAGTCCCCTCAATGTTCCTATATTACCCACCAACCTCTATCTCGTGTTCACTCAAAACCCATTGAGAATGAAATCCTTCTCCCTATCTCTCTCTAAATCCCTCAAAATGTGTTCCCAATATCTTAATAAGCATCTTTCTATATTTTATAAGTGCCCTCTCAATGTAAAGGGTTCTCTCCTCTGTTATTTATTCTTGCATATTATTGTATTATGTAATATGATTTTAAACATTTCTTATCAGAATGTATTTTTAAACATAAATTTTATAGTCCTTACGATTTCCATGTAATAATAAACCACATTTCACTCCCATAAAATCCTTCCATTAATCATTATGTATACCTATTATGCTATCAAAATTATCCTCCCATTTTTCATTATAAACATTTATTTAGTGAATACTCATCCCCATTTCCACTCAATGGTATTCACCAAGACATATCTATGATAAATTAATTGATTAAATCCATGTAATTGAACCACACACCATAATTGTGGGATCAAAATCAATGTATGATTCTCTTTTTTTGTATCATCTATGTGGAACGAAAATAAATGTATATAATATATATGTGATGGGTGGTCCGGGATTATATATCCCTCCATTGGATTGGGTAATTTTTTTCTCATGATATACCTTGCATGGTGTATGGAATGTTATACTATGAACACTATATTATGTGGTCTTTGAAGTTATCCATGCCATATTATTTTGATGACATGTTTTAGGTTGTTGAAAACATCATATGTTTCCTTGATGTTATCATCTTACATCATGCTTCGATGTTCATGTTTATGATTCCCACACATTTTATGTGATGTTGATATACCGATTTACTAACCCATATTATTTTAATTATGTTATAATTTTATTATACCCTTATAGGGATTTATAGATCGTCCCTTTCATATGTATATCACAAGGTTACCCTGTGCAGTTTTAGAAGAGTGATGGAGTTTTTAGTGCATGTTATGTAGTTTTAAATAATGTTAGTCTATCCCTTGTTTCAATATTTTAAGTTTTGTATATAATAACCCAAATAAACTAGTCATTTAGATATTTTGAGATTGTATTATGTTTCTATTTATATAATAAATCATTAATTAAGTTATATTAAACATATGGGTTGTAATAGTTTCAGTTCATGAGGTAGAACATAGTCTAGGGAATCATGAACACCAACCCAATTGAAATTCAATGTTATCAGGGTTATAGTATTTTGTATTTGGATTTCATTATGATAGTATATATATATATATATATATATAATCCCATATAAAATAATTTTATTGAGAAGAGACATAGTTCTAGTAACCATAAGTGACATCCCCAACAAACCAAAGGATGGAAATAAATTCCAACGACTTTAGAGAATGATGAGTGAAAATATTCTCTAAAAACTCAAAAAATCTATTAAGAAATATATTACATCCAAGAACATAATATGATGAATGTGAAATAAATTTCATCACTGAATAAAAACTAGTATAAGAAATACATCATGTTAAAATAAAAAATATAAATAATTATTCTAGGATAAAACTCCATAGTATAAATATTATGTTTCCAATGTGGTGATGCACCATGTTAATATGTTGGAACTCCCTAGTTCTAGCTCCATAAATAAAATAAACAACCTCAAGGAAAACAACTAGTGAAGTTATAAATTCTCCCATTCATAATATAATGGTTTACAACATTTGAAAATTCAGCACAGTTCCAAAATAGGGGTGATTTTATCACTCAGCTGGAAACCCCTATATAATTAGCAAAAAATTACTCAATGATTTGAATAATTTAGTAAATTTATTATAAAACTGGTGGGAATTAGAAAAACAATTTTATAAGCTATTGAAAAATTGAATGGTAAGAAAATAAAAAATAAAAATTTTCTAGAAATATCATGTTATATTTTATAATCATTATAATTCTACACCCACACACACTGCATAAAACCTTTGACCTCCATATACTCACGAGTGGTGAGCCTTCTCATCTCAATATTATTTCCTAGTGAACCATTTTATGGAGATAATTTCATGTTATTATTCTATCCCATATTTATAGGGGTACTTTAATTCCCTTATTTTGTCATATTTTCACATGAATTCTCTGAAACAAAATTCTTCTTGGCTAACCATTAAAATAGTTGAAAACTCAATCCCTATTATGATTCCTTTAAAATCTAATTTTATGCCACGTTTCAAAGAAACCTTTTGAAATAACATCATAATATGTACTATAAATATAAATATTGACAACGTTTTTACATAAAATGAATAAGGAAAATTTAATAAAAAAACATGCCAAAGTGTTATAAAATAGTAATGTAGGAGTGAATACACCTGCCCTAATTTTTTTTGGTATTATATATCTAAGATGATTACACCCATCCTAGGTCTTCCTTACATTCCTCTATTAAAACATGTGAATATCTCATAATAATAATCTAATTATCATTCCATATATCTATGTTTTCACACTGATCTATATTTCTACTCATGAAATAGTAAAGATTTCAAAGATGAGAAACAATAACGAGATCCAATCCATTACATTCCACAATTGACTTCTTGGAGATATATGGAAATATTAGTCAAGATGTAAAGGATTTACAAAATTCACCTAGTGTATCCCAATAAGGATTGAGGGAGGTAAAATCAATCATGTGAGAAATTATAATTTCATATTGTGCTAAAACCAGTTGGGATCATATGAATTCATGATATGAATTCTCTATTCATGTTGTGAATGGTTGAGCGGTCACATATACTAAAAATCACATAAAAAATATTTATAAATCCTTGAAAACCATTTCATGGTGTGAATGGTTTTTACATCATGAACATCCCCCGCCATTGACCTGAAAAAAGACACTTCATGCTTTGAAACCCTTCATTGCATCAGCCCATCACTACTTTAAATCATGAATATACAATTCATAGTGTAGATTTTATTATATCCAAATTCTAGATTTCTTTCATTTTACTCCACCAAACTCTTCTAGGAATGTATCCCAATGATTCCAAAAATATAAATGTATAAAATTATGGAGAACCTCTAACACTAGGTTTAAAACTCTTCCCACCATTGGGATTTTCACCCCAACTCATTGGCTTTTGAAGAGACAGAGTGCTACTAACCATAAGTGACATCCCCAATACACTAAATGCTAATAAATGATGGAATAATGTTTTTTGAACCTTTATATTTACATTTATATATAAAAAATATATAACAGTGGATAACTTTTGGGTCTCTCTCAATAAATTAGTGATTAATTCTCTAGTGGCATTTCTGAAAATAATTTTTTTTGGTTATTAAATTTTGAAGGAACCATATGAAAAAATAATGAAATAGTGATGAGAAGCGTACTTGGAGTGATGAAACAATGAATAAAATTGAAATATAGGAAAAAACAATAAGGAGTGGAGAGTAAAATTCAACATGAACAAGGAATGATATAGGTTGATTCACCCTCAACTTCTTATCTCAGGTCTTCTTATTAAATAAATCTCTAACTCTCATCCTCACTCAGTGCATGGTTGATGGCTCTATGAACACACCATTATCACCAAAAGCATTGATAATTAATGTTAAGAATCCACTCTAACATTAAAACAATCCCCCAATGTGAAGAAACAAATTAGTTAAGTCACTCTATCGAGGAATTCATCTCAATAGTTGTGGTCATCAAAAAACAAAAAAATTCAGAACCTCACATGACAAATCAAATGAGTATGTTAAGAGAAAATGGAAAAAAGAATCAAGGGTAGAGGAGTATTAAACAAATATCATGAAATATTTATCTCCCATAATATACCAAATAATATTCATAATCTGATAAGTGTAAACAAGAGGTGATGATCATCAAGAAACTTGAATAACTAGGAATAATCGAGATTCAATTTCATGATCATGCCTTAGAAATTTATATTTCATTTTTTGAGATTCAAGATCATATCATAGAGTAATAAGAATGAACTATCAAAATATTTTCAAATATTAAAAACACTATAGTGAGGATTACAAAACAAAATAAAATTGGGAAACAATGAAAATGTAATGTAAAAGAGGGAGAGCAGTTCATGTCTCCAAGAATCGAGTCAATTATAATTTATGTGGATATGAATATAATACGATAACACCACCTCTTATTAAAAAAATAGTTATGGTAACAAATAATGATATCCTAAGTAATAGGTTGGAATTCCTTGTGGCGTTATGTGATGTTCTCATCACCAGCATTGAGTGACAACACTATAAAAATTTATAGCCTCTCTAATAGACCTGTGATTCCCCAAGAATTGTTATTATAATGGCCATTATCACTAACCATGATCACTTTATCCATAACTTTCACTCTTCCTACCTGGTTCAACCAACTAACCATAAAAAATCTCACAGACAGTATATATGAGCAGCTCCAATTATTTTACCTAAATTCCAATTTGGGCTCACACATATTAACTAACAAGTATATTTTTCTATATTATTATATAAAAATATATATTTCAGAATTATACTAGTATTATATATATATATATATATGAATTTATATTTTAATATTTATATAGTTATTATTAAAAATATCAATACTAAATTTTTTAAAATTATTATTTTATAAATATAAAATTATTTACAAATATTAATATGATTAATATATATTTTTATATATCTGTACCTATTTTAAATATTATTTTTATATATATATATATATATTTTATAATTTTATTTTTTATTTTTTATTCTCTTTATCCTCTATCACAGGTTCTTCTTCTCTAAGTCGGAGGGATCTTTTCACATCAACAGCTTCTCTTGCACACTTGGGTGCGGTAGTGGATCTCAATCCATGGAAGCATTTCATGACCGTCCTCCTTCAATAGCATTGAATATGGTTAAGTCAGTTTCAGCAGAAAAGCATGACTTCATCTTTTGTGGTCTTGATTCGATGATAATACTTATCTAGTCATGTTTCTTAGTGGACAAGAACACAGATCTAGTTTTATAGGTAAGGTGGTGTTCAGATCTAGTGTGAATGCTTTTTCATAGTATGACAAATATGGTGTGGTTGATTCGGTTTCTTCAATGGTGAACTAAAAGCTTTAGATTCATGTTGTGGGTTGCGAGAATCATGCTTTGAATAGAATATTCATCTTCTAGCATGGCTATAAGAGATGATTTATCAAAGTTATTTAGTGGTGGTTTGATTTTGATGGTAGTAGGTAGAAAGTGGGGGTGGTTGATTGATAGCTATAGGTGAATGGTGGAACTGTATCAGAGCATGAGAAGTGACTAATGTATGTCATGGATGAAGATTATTGAAGACCAATAGATGTTTTTCAATGGTATAAGGGGAAAGGGATAGCTTCAAATATTGGAATGGTATATCTTCTAGCACACAATTATATATGGACTGGGGTGATGGAGTAAGCACAATGTTGATGGTAGAACCAACTAGGGTGGTGGATCTGTTGGCGATTGTAGGGTAGACCGATGGTGCTTGTGGTAGATGTATACTGGTAGATATAGAGTGTAGAGGGAAGTGGTAGAAAAGAAAACCTTTAATAGGTTAGACTGGTAGAAGAATTTTAGTGTTAGATCTACAAAAAAATCATAGTTTTTTACAATTTAGTGACATCTCCAAAAACATTGAAATCAACTAACACATTCAATTATAAAATTAATTCCTTAAAAATTATATAATGAAACACCTTTTTCAAGATGATGGAAGTGAAAAAATGTTTTGTGCCCTTCCTTCATCCAAATGGAGGAGAGATAATGACCCTCGATTCCCACCTTCAATTGGCCTCAGAGAGTAAACTTGCACCAAGGGTATAGAATCGCACACAAAATGGAAGGCATTACCCTTTTTAAGAAAAACTGTATCAGTAGTTAAGATGGTAAAAAATCCCAAGAAACTATAAACATTTATATAAAGGAAAATAAAATCCAAACCATGCTTGATTTAAACATAAACTATGAAATAATTACAACCAAAGTAGCAAAGTAAGTACAAAAAGAAATATACTAAGAAGAAACATAGAAACTATCCTGACACCAAAGTTAGTAATGTCCATCATGGTCCTTAGAATCCTCCAGGAAATCCTGAAAATAGTTTTACAAATGTTGGGTTAGTATACTACTATACACATTAGGAAAACTAAAGTCACAAGTGAAAAAGTGGTAGAACATACTAATTCCCCTATGAGATAATAGTAGAACCTCAAAGAACCTACCAATAAGTACTAACCCTCCCATCCCCACCAAGTCACACTCACTAAATAATTCATGTCAAGTAAATTAGTAGTATAACCACATTGACATTTGGGTACCTCACACCACTTTCCAACTTTTTATATGCTCATTCATAATGGCTAAATTCTTAACACTACCACTCTTCCAAAATGCAATCCCACTACCACAACCTACCCACAAACATCTGGGCTTCAATCCACACACAAATCCCACCCACACACACCTAGGACACAACCACATCACACATCCTACCAATAGACACTTGGTACACAACAACCATTACTCTCACCCAAAGACATATAGTCCTCATACAAAAAAACGTGGGAAAACAATCTGGGACCACAAACACCCGGTCCCCTCTTCCACAACAAAACATACCTGAAAGATCTTTGACTATGGTAAACCTCAACCCATTATAGCCATCTTAGATAAGGTCGAGTATTTATAACTAGGAAGAGGTGCGATGAAGATATTCAGTAACCATACATCATCCCTCCAATTAGGATGTTAGGAAAGAAACCCTCTCCAATTAAATGCGGGTGTTTAATAGGAAGTGCTCAACATGGGTGGGGTGCGTATTTATGATCACAAGGAACTAAAAGTTTATACATGTAGGTAAAGAAACACTTAATCTAACCTATGGTTATCCAAAAAAGCAAAAAACACACATCGAACCACATTTTCTGCTACCCTAATATAAAAACCACACAACAATCCAAAATAAAACACAAGCCTAACCCCTTTTAATTTAACTTGTTTCTATTCTTTAATTAAGGGGTTCATATTAATTTACTGTAGAACAACCTAGGAAACTAAAAAGAACAAAATTTGCAACTGATTTCATAAGGCTAATGGAAACCAAACACAACTATGTAAAATAAGTATGTAGGGACCATGGTATGTATATCCATTACCCATTTATAAGAACAATAAATAATAACCAACATTGAGTGCCATTGCACACCCCCATTTTCCTAGACACTCGTTCAACCACTTCCAACTATCATGCTTCAAAGTTATACCACTCATTCATCCTCTAAAAATTGGAATCAATAGCCCCACTATACAACAACACCACACCCAGAACACTCATAAACAAGAAGTCACAATAAAACCTAGTACTACAACACCACTACCCAACCACTACCCAGAATCAGTCCCACTTCACAGCAAGTCCATCCATTCCACTATCAATCAATCTCTCAACCTATGTTCCTGTCACACATTCTATACAACCCCTTACAAAAAATCCCACAACACAACACCACCAAACAACAGCCACTCTACACAAACATACCCTTCCCCATTCACAGTACCATTCCCTATATCCATCTCTGGTACCCACAATTGTGCCTCCTACAATAGCACCACACAACCCCATAAGGCTTGAACCCAACATAACACAAAAAACATCCACACCATCAATCCAAGGATATACAGATTTAGCCAAATGGGGTTATTTAATTCCACTTGATAAATAGGGATGATCACAAAATATTTTTCATCTTATGACATCCATTTATTTAAACAAATATATGTGCTTAATAAGATTTCATATCACAACCATTTATTAAAGAATCATAAAAAAAATAAAAAATCTCTAATTTTTATGAAAATATCACCAATTACTATGATTTTCTTAAGGAATACAACCACAACAAACAATAAAAAGAGACAAAGATTGTATATAAAAAAACTAATCAACATCAAACCATCATTAATTACCTTCTTGTTATCTTTAAATCATAATCTTCTCCATCATTTATTACTTGTTTAGGAATAGGATTCACCATTTCTCCCCAAGGATCATTAGTCAACCCACCTCATATGATACACAAATAAAGTCGAGGTAGAAGAATACATTCTTGAAACAATAGGTGACTAAAACTCCTCTTTGCACAACAATAGGGGATCTTGTGAGACGAAGAAAACTCCATGAAAACTAACCTAGAGGGGCCTCTAGCATTTCCTTCTGCCTAATATAAAGAGGAAGGAATTGGGATCACCATGGGGGAACAAAAACACAATAATAAGGTAAGATCACAGTTTTGAAGAGACATATCCTATATAAAAGAAAAAATGGTTTCAAAATTCATTAATGTGGTATCATGTTCAAGATCATGCAGTTTGAATATCTCAAAGTCCCTAGAGAATTAGGATACTATATATATACATAATATCCTTTTAAAATCCCTTAAAAATGCCCAAAAAATTATTTAATAATATTTTACATAAAATAAAACGTAAGAGGAGAGAAAATGTAAAACCACTCATGAAACTTGAAATTTGGAAAAGGGTGAGACCGCATTTGGTGTTTCACTATTTCAGTGTGGCATCATCACAGTGAAACCATTTTAGTTCCACTATTATGGTGCCACTATTTTAGTGTGCCACCATATCGGTTCTACTGTTACAGTGTCACCATTACAATGCCACTATTTTGGTGTCCCACAATTTTGATCTGCCACCATTTCAGTTTTCCTCCATTTTGATGTGCCACTATTTCGTTTTCCGCCATTATAGTGGAACCATTATGATGTGCCACCATCATGGTGCCTCAGCTATAGTGCCACCATTTTAGTGAAATTTTTTGGGGAAAATATATTTTTGGAAAACTACTAAACAAACGACTGTGATCCCCAACAACAACATAAGCACTGGATTTTCATAATAGAATTTATTTAGGAAATATGGTTCATTACATCAGATACCTCTATAACTATTCTCATCCCGCAAAATTTAAAACCATACTCAGAAAAATAGGTTTCCAAACAACCACCCCGTAAGATACCTATCTGGGGAAAACCTCCCCTTTGTTCAAAAATTTGAGAGAAAACCTCGACATCCATGAACACCTCACCGACCTCTACTACCCCAAAAGACAACAAATACAGCAATGGTCACACTATCTAGACACATAGATTAGGGAGAAACCTCCTATGTGTCAATATACTATCCTTTTTGGGAATCACTAACACATACGCATGAGTTTAATCACATCTGTATTAATGTGCCTTTATTTGGGATCAGTTCATCCCCTCCCCACAATAATTACTTTTTCACACACATTCAAGGAACAAGTAAACAACACATATCACAAATAATGATTTCAATCATTATAACCTAAGTAAATCACAAATAAAAACACAAGAGAAAAACTCACAAAAGCTCCGGGTACTATGAAATCATCGTTTCATCTCTCTCTCTCTCTCAAGTAATCTCCTGGAGGTCATTGTGCATCCATAAAACACAAATCAAAGGAATGATCCATCTACAAAGAACCTTCCCCTCACAATCCTCAATTATTATTGGCCGCTCTGCGAATGTCGTGTTATCCTCGATATCAAACTCTCCTCAGTCAATGATGTGAGAGTCATCATGTAGATATCGACAGAGCTAATAGACATGGAAAACATTGTGGATCCTCTGTGACTATGGTGGAAATTCCAGCTGATATTACACCTCCCCAACTCGACCCAACAGCTTGAAAGGTTCGATGAGCATGGGATAAAGATTCCTTCCTCCACCAGACCCCTACTACCCATGTCGAGGGTAAACCATCAAGAATACATGGTCCCCAACCTAGAACTCCAAAATCTTCATCATATGATTGGAATACAACTTATGTCGGTCCTATGATGCCTTCATCCTCTCACATACAAGAATCTCCTTCTCAATTATACTCTACACCACATTCGTACAAATAATAGATGTGTCCCCAACTTCCATTTTACACAAGGGTGAACAACACGATCTCCTGTATAGAGATTAAAATGGAACAATACCAATGGAATAGTGATAGTTATTAATATAAGAAAACAATACCTAATAAAAATTTCATAGCCAAGTCCCTCTAAATTTGTTAACACTTTCTTGTAACATGTCCTCCAACGTATGGAAGGTCATCTCTGCATGTCCATATATCTGATGGTGGAAAGAAGTGCTAAGGAATAACTGAGTGTCAAAGGCATGCTGCAATCCCCTCTAGACACGCGATGTAAAACATTTATCCTGATAATAGTTTATAGAACTTAGAACTCCATGCAGCCACAACACCACATCTGCATACCTCTTTATTAAGGCATCCAATTCGCTCAACTCCTTGATCACTAATAAGTGAGCTGATTACATAAACTAATCCACTACTTCCTATAGATCATTGAATCCCACCTATGTCTTGGGTAATACTATGAAAAAATCCATTGATATTTCATCCCACTTCCACTTGGGAATATCTAAGGGAAGCACAAAACTGTAGGGAACATGGTGGTCAACCTTAACCTACTAACATAGTAATAACCCTTCCACATACAAAACCATTTCCCCGCTTCATCCTTGGCAACTAAAACTATTCCCTCAAGACTTAGCACAATTTAGAAATTTTTGGATGCACTGAAAGGTGTGATCTATGGAACTCACATAAAAATCCCTCATGAATTTCCACTGGTACAAACAGATTCCCAGGAAACAACACCTGATTCTAACTATCCTCTAAAAATCCCTCTATTGTATCACCCTGGTCAATGTGATCACAAATTACTTCTGCCTTTGAGTCTCCCCACTAAGACTCCTCCACCATCCGCACAAAGTATTATTGGACTGTCATATGAAATAGACAGCCTCTTCCGCCATCCACTCTTGTTTTCTGATAAAAAGAATCCAATATATCCATTGCCTTCCAAGAATTTGTGGATTCCAAAAATACTTCCTTCTCAAACTTCCTTCTTATTTCATCAGACACCACATTCCCATTTTCTATTGTGTAATAGATCTCAATGACTTAGTACAGGAGAAACTGTATCCACCATTACTACCAAAAGTTCAGGTATCACTGGAAGAAGATAGACCTAATGTTCTTGTTGTGTGTGAAGACCAAAAAGTACTCCCTGATCAGGTAATGTTACCACAAATTCAGCACGAATACAACCATTGTAAGCTCCATATCATGGGTGGTATAGTTACATTCATGTGGATATAACTTCTGATACCCATAAGAGATCACTCCTTGTAACTACATCAACACACATCCAAGGCCTAGACTGGAAGAATCAAAGAAACCTTGAACATCACCCCTTCATCTAGAAACCAAATCATTGGAGCACTGACTAGTTTCCCCTTCAAGTTGTTGAATGCTTCATGACATTGATATTTTCATATGATGTTTGGGTATTTTCTGGTCAAATATGTCAATGGAGATGTAACTCAAAAAAAGTGGGGTATTATCCTCTGGTAATATCTTTCTAAAACCTTGATGTTGTGATCCTATACCACATTCTTGGGTGCTTCCCAAGAAACAACCACCTATACCTTTGATGGGTCCACCAATATATCATGCTGAGACACCACATGTCCAAGTAAGTGAACCTATCTCTTCTAGAACATGCACTTTGACAACAACCCATATATTAGATGGTTCCATAAAACTTCCAAGACTATCCTTAGGTGGTCAACATGCTCCTCCTCTGACATTGAGTAAATCAGAATATCATATATGAACACAACGAAGAACGGGTCTAGGAAATTACATAAGACAGAGTTCATGAGCCCCATGTACATGACTGGTGAATTCACAACACCGAACTGCTTGACCACAAACTCGATGTTCCCATACCTGTACCTAGAAGTAGTCATTGGGATCTCAACCTCATTCTCCCTCAACTTGTGATATATCGGCCATTGATCTATCTTAACGAACCATCCTTATCCCTTAACTTGTTTAAAAGATTATCTATTCATAGTAGAGGGTAATGGTTCTTGAATGTTACCTGATTCAGTATCCGGTAGTCTATGCATAGCCTTAGGCCACTGTTATACTTCTTCATGAACAAGACTGGAGGACCCCATAATGACACACTCAATCAGATAAAAACCTTTCCATCAGGTTTTCAACCTGAATACGCTACTCCCACAACTCAGAAGGTGACATTCAATAGGGAGCCATTGAAATCAGATGAGCACCGAGTTTCAAGTCTATTCCGAACTCAATATCACGTTGATGGGGTAGAGTTATAACCTCTTTAGGAAGAACATCCAGGAACTCCTCAACAACTCCCAGAACCCCCACCATCTAAGAACCCATTAACCCTTATTACTATGTTCCTAACATATAAATAAGAGTCTCTACATGTTTTCTTCCCACTTGACAGCTCCTCTCACAAATGAAAAACTACACGATGTCCATCCACTCCTAAAAACACAAATCTTATCTGGAAGAATTTGAAAAAAAATCATATGAAATAACCATTAAATGCCTAGGATGACATCGTACGACCACATATGTAGTAGAAGAAGATCCAACTAGACTGATGTGTCCCCAAAATTAGTTTACATCCTCAGAAAAAATCAAAAAAAATTGTTATGACATCTGATAGGTGTGCTCCAGACTAGGGGCAGAAGCAGTCTCTAAACATCTAGTCACAATTAATGGGCTATAATGGGTGAAACAAATCTGTTAAAATCTTTTAAAAATCACATGAAATAGAAATAAATATAGTAATCTTACCTAAAAACCCTATGGACCTGCTAGAATTGCTACCTCAATATCATGCAACTGCCCACGCCTAGCTCCCCTACACCTCCACTGCCGACCGCCTCCCTGGCCAGGCCCTGGTCGATGTCTCTCAAGAGAACCCTGGGGTCAGCCTCCTCCAACATTGTCCACCCTCGGTGGAGTGGGAGCTCGTAGCCCATGCCACTAGAATGTTCTGACTGAAAAATTCTACCACTAAGGTGGGTGTTGAACCTACCCACCCCGCCTTATGTCTCTCGATTGGGTAATTAGATCCAAAGATGTCCATGGCCTTCATAGACAAACCACCTTGGTCCCAAGCCCATGGGGAAGGGAGATTACTAGGATGTCAGAACTGAAACATCTAAGACAAACTTCTTGATGGTCAAAACATGGAAGTCTCTGACACCGGAGACCTATTACTGAAAACCTTCCCCTTTAAGAAAACTTGGTTGGCCCCTATCTTTCATGACACCTCCCTGAGAGTGCATCATCTCCACTACTTATGCCTTCTTATGAACATATATGTATGTCGGTAGGGTAAATTGAGTGATTTAATATTGAATAGAAGGTCAGAGTGCCTTCTCCGAGCATCTCTCCCATGACTCCTCATTTAGAAATATATCTGGAGAAATAACAAAAGATCCTTGAACTTGATCCCCAATTCCTTCACCAACATGACCCCTGATAGAGTGATATCATCTCCGGACTATTTTCATCCATCATCATCGATGAATGAATCTCTTCCTGAAACTCCTAAAAGTCATCTCAGGAAAAAACGCTCTCCTTCCACTACCTAAGGTAAAGAATCCACCACTGATGTGCCACTCCTCACATCTGGCTCACTACTAGAAGAACCAAGTACTTCCTCAGGACACATATCAATGTAAAGGTAATTTTCAGATCCTCAATCCATCCATTCATCTCTATGTCTAAAACACTACCTTTGTACATCCCTAGGATCTGTCACAAGAAGGTACGAAGAGTATTTTTCCACAACTCATCTTCATCCTCTTGATCGACCCCCTGTTGATCAAACTTGTTAGCCTGCTAGGCCTCAACTGCTCATACCACATGTGGGTGATGTTCGAGTGCCATAGGTGAAAAGGGTAAACAAGGAACTCATAAACCTGGGTAGAAAGAAATTTTCATTTAAGATTTATTTTTCACATGTTATTAAAATTAAAATCCCAAAACTCCTAAGACACATAAGAACACAATTTGTTATGATGCATGTACCTTTCCTAAGATCTCTACTCTATAATCAGTGTATCCTTATTTGGTCGTTCAGTAGGTCCAGAGTCCTTACATTGGATCACGGGGGGGCTTTAAAATCTTTTGTCTTATCACATCTTCCGTAACCTTTTTCAGTCACCAATATTTCCTACCATCATTTTCCTTCCATCCCATTCAATCCTCACTATTCCAAACTCTGAACTCCATCATATCCATCAACCATTACCTTTGATACCATTATATCATGACCAACCATCATCAAGATATGGGAAGAGACATCAATTTGTCGGGACCTTCCTTATTCAAAAAGATAAAGATATAATGACCCCTGAGTCCCGCCTTTAATAGGCCCTAGAGTGGAGACTAGCACCAAGGGTATAGAATCTCAGACAAAATAGGAGTAATTTCCCTTTTTGATGAAAAAATGTTCGGAGATTAGATGGTAGAAAATCCCAAGCAACACCAAAATTTTATATAAAGGAAACAAAAATCCAACCCGTGCATGATTTAAACATAAATTGTGAATCAATTACAACCAAAGTACCAAATCAAGAACAAAAAGAAAGAGACTAAGTAGAAACACAAGAAAATATCTCGACCTGTGAGCTGGTAAAATCTGGCACTATCCTCAAAGTCCTTCAGGAAACCTAAAAATAGTTTTACAAATGTAGGGGGTGTAAACAATTATATGGAGTAGAAAAACTAATGTCACATGTTCACAAGTGGGGGAACATACTAATACCACAATGAGAGAAAATTATAACCTCAATGAACATACACATGAGTAATAACCATCCCAGCATCACCAAGGCACACTCACTAAATAACAAACGTCAAGTAATGTATTATTATAAGAACAACTACATTTGGGTACCTAGAACCATTTTCCCACTTGTTCGAAGGTCATTCTTAATGGCTAACATCTTGAAACTACCACTCTTCCAAAATGAAGTCACACTCCTACAACCTTCCCTCACACACCTGGGCCTCAGACCACACACAGATCATGCCTCGCGGACACCTTGTCCACAACCATACCACACATACATCCCACATACACCTGATCCACAAAAATTATACCTCTCACTCAAATACACATAGGAATCATCCCGAAGAAACTTGGGAAAACAATCATGGCCCCCAAACTCATGGGGCCATCATCCATAAAAAACATGCCCAATGTATATTGGAATAAAGTAAACCTCATTCCATTAGAGCATACCTAGATATGATCGAGTGGTAAGAACCAAAAAAAGGGTGTGAGGAAGAACGTTAGAAACGAACCATACATCCTTCCATCAGGATGTTGGAAAATACACCCACCACCATGAAATGGGTTTGTTCAGAACATAGTAATCAACATGGGTGGGTTGTTAATTGAAAATCACATGGAGCTACTAGTTTATAAATATAGCTAAACAAACATTTTTCACAAACTATGGGTTTATAAACAACAAACCAACCCACATATAACCACATTTGATACTACCCCTATATGGAAAACCACACAAACCACCTCAATAAAACACAAGCATATCTCCCTTTCATTTAACCACATTACATTTGTTAATTAAGGGGTTCACTTTAATTTAATCCAACACTACCTGAGAGAATTACAACTGCAACATTTTCAACTATATTCAAAATTCTAAAGGCCACCAAACACTACCAATGAAAACAAGGATGTAGGGAAAAGGTAAGAAAACCCATTTTAACACCCATTCATAAAAACAAAAATGATCAACAAACATATAGTCCCACTCCACACCCCCATTTTCCTATACACTTGTTCAACCACTAACAACGGTCATTATTCAATGTTATCCTGGTCAATAATCCTCTCACTACTAGAACCAGCTACCTTGTTTCACAACAACACCACACCCAGCACACCCATAAACATAAAGTCACAACAAAACCCTATCATACAGCCCTGCTACTCTACCACTACCTAGAATTATTCCCACTACACAACAAGTATATCCATTCCACAATCAATCAATCTCTCAACCTGATATTCCTTCATACCTCATGTACCACACCATACAAAAATCCAATATGAAAACACCACCAAATAGCAGCCTCACTACACAAACATAACCTTCCTCATTCATAAGACCATTCCATCTATCCATCCCTACTACCCACATCCCTTCCTCCCACAATAGCACCACACAACCCACACATGGCTCGAACCAAATAGAACACAACATACAACCACCCCATCAAGACAAGGATATTCATATTTAGCCAACCGGGGTTCTCTAATTTCCACTTGATAAATATGGGTGATCAAAAAATAGGTTTGATCCAAGGGCATCAATCTATTTAACAAAATAAAGGTGATTAAGAAGATTTCATGTTAAAGTCATTTATCAAAGCCACAGAACAAAAATATAACATCACTAGTGAACAATAAAAGACCCCAAACATCCACAAATTTTATAAGGAATACAACCACAACAAACCATAAAAATATACAAAGATATCAAATAAAATAGGTGATCAATGTCAAACCATATCCAATTCCCTACCCATTAACTTTTAATTATAATATTCCCCCTCATTTAATACTCATTTATGAAAAGGATTCACCCATTATTTACAAGTATCATTGGTACACCCACCTCTCATCATACAAAAATAGAGAGATCCATAAGAATCCCTACTTGAAACAATAGGTGACCAAAACACCTCTTTGCACCAAAATAGAGGATCGCGTGGGTCGTAAGAAACTCAAACAAAACTTGGCAGGCGGGATCTAGAACCAATACATGACTTCTATAGAGAGGAAGTATTTAAGAACACTAAGGGGGATTAGAAAAACACTAGGAAGGGACGATCCTAGCTTTGAAGATAGAGATCATATATTAAAGGGAGAACTATTTGAAAGTCATTAACGTGGGATCATGGTTAAGATCACACTATTTGAATATCTCAATGTCCCTAGAACATTAAGATATTAAATATATACATAATATTCTTTGAAATGGAATTAAAAACCCCCTAAGATGGATTTAAACTTTGGTTTATGTTAAATAAAATGTATAAGGGGTGAAACATAAAAAACATGAGAAACTAGAAATTTGGAAAAGGGTGTTAAACTGTTTGGTATGCCACCATTTTAGTGTGGAACTGTCATGGTGCCACCATTACAGTACAACCGTTATGGTTCCACTATTTTGGTGTTACACTATTTTGGTGTTCCACCATTTTGGTGCCCCCGTGACAGTGTTCTACAATCACAATGCCACTATCTCAGTGTTCCACCATCACGGTGCCAACATTTTGGTGAAACCATTTAGTGAAACTAGATATTTGGAGAACTCTAGAAGAAAACCATTGTGATCCACAAGAACACCACAGAAACTATTTTTTTATAAAGGAATGGCCTTCAGAAATCCTGGTCATTACATAATCAGTCAATCGATTCATGGAATTTCATTGAATTAGAATATCCAAAATTATCTAATTCAGTTTCAACGGAAATATTCAAATAAAATTCATTCATGAAAAAACCTCAAAATTAAGAAAATAAATTACAATTTTGATTAAAAGTCAAATTCCAAAAAAAATTGATTCCACAGAAAAAAATTAGTTAAATAAAATAAAAAAATCATGTTCATCTAGATTATGTATATTAAAAAATATTGAAAAATATATTTTCAAAAAGACATTAAATTATTTTCTATAAAAATAAATTGAAAATATGACCACATAAAATTTTCATTTAATCTTCGAAAGAACATAATTTAATAAGATTTTTTTATAATTTAAATTTTAAAAATAAATTAATAAATAAAAAATATTATCAAATTATTGATTTTTCTTAAATTAAATTCTCAATTTTTTTAAAAAATATATGTGGTAATGTGTGCAACCACTGACCACATCAAACTCCCAAAAACTTAAATTTTTGTTTTTCCTTCAATGATTTCATGATTTATCTATATTTTTAAAATAGACAAAAAAAAGTTTACTTGTAGCTAAAAATAAATCATGTTAAAACATTAATTTTTATAGAAAAAATTTCATATTTGGGTAAATATTTCAAATAATTCTCATAGTAGGTTCAACCTATGTTCAAATTCACACTATAAATAAAGTGATCATAGAGTCAGTCACAGTTGAAAATGTGTTGCCCCATATTTGAAGTTACTCGCTTCACCACATTAATTATCATACAAGTTCCAATCCTAAGAGATATGTCTAGTAATAATTAAGTAAAAATAAATCCTTAGTAGGAGGGACTTTTAATTATCACTGTCTCCATGGTTCCAAAAATTCATGTTCTTTTTTAAAACATCATTGATACAACTCATAATTAATTTATATAATTCAATTGTCCCCTTATTCATTTTATTTCAATATTCCCCTCACCTTAATGAGATCATTTTTTACAAGGCCCTTTTTTTAATTTTTCAGAGTAAAAGGATTTTTCATAGAACTATGGAATCACATATTGAGTTTTACTTTTATTCATTTATTAAAACTCACTTAGTTTACTTGTCTCGAAGAATCACCATGGGATCCCAATTTCCCTTTCAACTCTCTATTCAAAAGAATCATACGATTAGAATTTGAGTTGCCTCCCTAAGTTGATTGATTTTAAAAAGGGTGAGTCCCCTAAGTTTTATTTCATTTTTCTAGTTTCCTCAAGTTATCAACATAATTATACTATCTTCTATATTATCCCAATCCATTTATATGTTCTTAAATATAATATCCATAAATTTGTTTTAACAATACTCAACAATTATACACCCCCAACAATTGCAGAATCAATGAAATCATCAGAATCCTATATGTTGTTAACTTATATGAAGGATAAAATGTGGTGTCTTTTTAATCTGAATACCCTCAATTTTTTAATAAATTTAAATTATTTTAAGAATTTTTTAGAAAAAACATAAATGAGGATATTGATTTATTGCATGATTTAATCAGATCTTAGCATAGAATAAATACCTCTCTCCCCACACATAAAACTCAATGTTGACTCCAATGTATAAATTTAAGGTGGGAGACATTTTCATTCAAAACAAGTTTTTAATTCTTTAGTACAATGAATGTCAAAGGGGTTACATTAATTTTCAAAAATAACTTTTCCCATGTATTCAAATAAATTTTCCAAATATTTTTTTCAAAATGATAATTTTTTTTTCAATTTTCAAGTTCATTATTATTAGACATAGAAAAAATAATTTTCAATGTAGCTTAATCAGTGTCATGATGACTAATTTTTTACAAAATAGTATAACTAATGAGATTATAATTGTTGTATGTAGGTTACACAATGAAACTCGACATAAATTTAAACTCATTAGATTTCAAAAATCAAATTCCCAATAATAAAATTAGTTTCACAATTTTCACAAGAACATGGGAATTCTTGCACACATAACTCTAATTAGTATGCAATATGGATGTGAAAATTTAAAAAATTTATAATTAAAAATATTACACCTCCTATTTCGGAAGGTTCTCATCATTTTTTTATAAAAATTTTGTCCTCGTTATTCATTTATTCTGATGTATCCCTATATAATCCAATTTAGTTCCTAAAAATTTCAATATATTGACATTATAACTCATGACATAAATTTCAAAGTGAAATTCAACCCAAATATTTGTTATGGATTGTTATCCAATAAATTTATTGTGTTTCACCCTTTCTCCCTAATAGACTAATAGATAAAATAATTTCCTTGTTTTTTACCTAAAATAATCACATCCAATTAAATAACATTAATAAAACAGATCAATAAAATAAATAGGATAACATGTAACAACCCCATTGTGGTTCTGTGTTTTGACTATCCACAACTGGATAGTCATTTGATCAACCACATTTTGATGGAATATGTGGCTTCTTTTCAAAGAACCATAATATTATCTTCTTTTTATCTTCATTGATTTTCAATTTTTTGAGTACCCTCTAAACAACTTAATTTAAGCCCCTATCTATTTTAGTAGCCCAAATTTTGATTATTGGAGGAAACAATGTAGGGGTACTATGAAACTTCTTCATCTTGAGGGTTAGAGTGCATAGGTTGTGGAAATTAAACTCATTAAAGTTACATATCTATTAGTTCAATACAATTAAAAAAATATTCCATCAGAAAAAATAATGTGTCAAAAACATAATTCACACCCATGCATGGTTCGAATAGCTCCTCTTCCGCTACATTTTTCAAACAAGAATTTTCAATCAAAATTGGGAGTTCTAGAAATTCTTCGGTAGGTAGAGCTACGATTTTCTCTTGACTCTCCATGAAATAACATAATTGTATATCATCCTTAATAACCAAAAAGGGAGAAACAATATAAAAACAGATTCAATACAATAAAATTCAAATAAAAACAAATATTCTTCAAAAAAAATTCAACTCCCTGAATAAGTGTAGTTTTTTCCTCTTCCTGATTGAACATTGATCATGAGATAATTTCTATGGTTGGATTAAGGTAGTAAATGTCCTATAACATTTTTTAAAAATAAATCACCTCATTTTTTCATCAAAGTGAAAAGACATTGTGTCTTATGTTGGATCAACCTATTGAGTAAATTAAAAATTATTATACCCTTTATAACACAAAAAATCATCGAATGAAGTGTTGAAAATAATATGATATTTTCTATTATGTGAATATTATTCAATTTCCTCCAAACTCATCTCCTTCAATCCCTTGAAACATGATTTTGAATATAGATATTTTATTTCTAGTATCATATTGAGGGAATTTTAGAATTTAATATTTATAGGTTCGACACCTGGTCTCTCATGGTTTTTTTACATTATTTTAATTTTTTTCCCATATTATTTTTTTAGTAGGCTGCTAGAGTTCTATCTTATCCACTTGATTCTATCTGATCATATCTATAGCCATAAAATCATTTTCATGATTTCATCATGATAATATATTTCATTATTAGTAGGCTCCCTATGTTGTCATTCATGAACCCATCATTGGAATTTTTCTACTGTATCCTTAAGTTATTTAATGAGATAAAATAATGACATTAAATCATAAATTTGTGAATCCATTACTATTGTCCTTATTTTCATGATGTTTTTGAAAGTTTTATGAAATATTACTAAAGAAATTAGGACATATGTTGTTTCCCAATAAAGAGCCCAAAAAATTGATGCCATCCCTGTCATGAAGATAGTAGTATTCACATTTATAAACCCAAAATATAGCACATTGGCTAACCTTCAGTTGACTCTCAAGGAATCAGTGTCAAATTCATTAGTGGTCTTTCTGAAAATCAATTTTTTTTTAAAATTTTAAAAGTAATAAATGAAAATTGCATAAAAGGTGATTAAAAACACAATGGGAGTGATAATATAGTGAATTAGAAGGAAATAGAGTGAATAAAAAGAATTATAATAGGAACAGTCAGTATGAAAAATCCCAGATCTAGATTGGTTCAGCCTCAACTACCTATCACAAATATTCTGATGAAATAAATCAATAACTCTAATCCCCAATCATTGCATGGTTTATGGCTCTACTCACACACCTATCTCAACCAAAACATCAATAATTCATGCATATAAGTTCTTATAACACATGAGAACTCTCCCAAAGTAATGAAATATTATAACTAAATCACTCCATTCAATAATTTCACCCTAACCAAAGTGATCAAATGATAAAAAAACACAACCAACCCTAACCACTAGATCAATTATGTAAAGAAAATTAGGGGAAACAGATTCTAGGAAAAAGTTTAGAAACCCAATATTCTGAATCATTGTGCCCTCATAGCACCCCAAATCACCTTCACAGTCTACTAAGAGTAAATCATATGTTAAAATCATCATAAAACTCAAATATCCAAGTAGTTTCAATATTCACATATTAGATAAATAATTGTATTTTTTATCAATTTATAGATAATCAAGATCACATAATATATGAAGAATAATTAACTATAAAAAGATTGAAAAATATTAAAAACACCACAGTAGTAATTACTAAATATGAAAATAGTGATACAATAAAAATGGAATGTAAAAATGGGAGATCGATTCCTATTTCTTGGAATTGAGATGATTCCTATATACAAGGATATTAAAATTAGATGATAACATGTCATATAAATTGAAAAATAAAACAATATATTTGACAACTGATGACATCCTATGTAATAGGCATTAGAATTATACACAGTGTGCTTTGACGCACTCGTCGCCAACTCTGAGTTCCAAATTTTGGTAAATGGACAACCTCTCAAACAAACCTGTGATTCCCCACGAATATGTATCCCAATTACCATCATTACCACATATTATTTCATTCTCTATCCCTCACATTCTTCTTATCCGATTCAACAAACAAACTAGAAAAAATGTCAAAGACATTGCATGAAATGAGCTCTAATTATTTTACCCAAATTCCAACTTGGAATCAGATGTGTTGAATACTAAATATATATATATATATATATATTATACATATATATATATATATTAGTTAATTATTCTAGTATTAAATATATATATATATTTGTGTGTATTTTAATATTTATAAACATATTATTAACATTTATATCAATTGTATTAATAATTATTATTATTATTGAAATATAAAAATATAAAAATATATTAATATTACTAATATATATCTTTACTTACATATACCTATTATTAATATTGTTGTTTTTCTTATTATTATTATTTTACTTATGAATTATTTGTTTTTATTTTTTTCTTTCTCCTTATCGATTATCAAGGGTTATTCTTCTACAAGGAATAAGGTTCTCGGCTTAACCATGTGTTATCCTGTACACTAGGGTTTGGTGGTGCCGATCCATCCATGGATACATTGTGTGACCATCCACCTTCAATGGTAGTGACTCTGGATAGGTCATCTTCAGCGAATGAGTATGACTTCATCCAGTTTGGGCTAGCTTCAGAAACACCGCTTATCAAGTTGTGTCCCTTGGTGGATAAGCATTATGATCTTGTTCGATGGGTGTTTTGGTGTTCAAATACAGTTTGGAAGACTCATTGCGACCTGCTATATCTAGCGTCGATGGTTTGGTTTCAGTGGTGGCGGATGTGCGACTTCAGGTTCATGTTGTGTGTGGCAGAAATCAAGCATGGGACGGAAGATTCATCATCAAGAATGGCTATTTAGTATTGTGTACTATGATAATTTAGTGGTGTATTGAGCTTGATGGAGTTAGGGAGATAGTGGTGGTGATAGACTGATAAATTAGGATAATGGTGGAATGGTGGTAGGGGATGGGAAGTGGTGAAAGTAGGTCATGGAGGTTGATGATGGAAGACCAATAGATATCGGTCAACAATAGTACGATAAAGGGATTGTAGTAGATATGATAATGGTAGACCCATTTTAGAAAAATGGTAAATGGAATTGGGGTGATGGAGGTAACACACCCCTAACATTAGTGCACACTGGAGTGGTGGATATGCTGGAAGTGGCATGGCAGACTGAGGGTGTTGGTGGAAGATATCTTCTAGATGATGTAGAGTGCGAGGTAGAGAGATAGTAAATTTGACTAGTATAAGGACATATGTGTAGTAGAATTTTCATGGAAGATCTACCTAAAAAATCACATATTTTCAGAATTCAATGACATCAAAAAATCTGATCTACAAAGAAATAAAATCAAACAACTCATTCAATTGTAAAAATAATTCCAGAAATAATAAATACATTTATTTCATGTAATTTCATTAAATTTAAATATCGAATAATATTTAATTGAGTACCAAATAAAATATTTCAATCAGAATTCTTCTGTGAAGCAACTTCAAAATTCAAAAACAATTACAATTTTGAATGAAAATCAAATTTCCAAAAAAAAAATTGATTCCATAACAAAATATCACGAGATTAACATAAAAAATTTAATTTCATCTTCATTATATTCATATAAATTTTGTGGAAAATGATATTTCCAATGAAAATTAAAATATTATTGCCCTTAAAGAAAAATTGATAATTTGAACACATAAAAATTGGTCAATTCATCTCCCAAAAATTAAACATTCATGATATTTTCAAATAAAAAAATTTAATCTAACATTACTAATAAAATATTCTAAAATAAAATATCATACCTACATAAACACCTCAATTAATTAACAAAAACAAATGTCTAAAATGGTGTAAACATTGGCCACATCAGTAATAAATTTCAACGGCCTGAGGGACTGTTTGGAAATTATTTTCTATAAGAATTCAAAATAATATAACCAGAAATACATAACAACAAAGGCCATAATATGATGTCTAAGAAATAAACTACAAAAATCAATAAAAATATATAATATGATCCATTTCAAAGTGAAATTGGAAAATTACATAAGGGTTGAAGAATAAGATAATGTAGTAGAAATACTCTAACACCAACGTGGTGCCACACCAAACTAAGATGCAGATCAATCCCCAACTCTAACTCCAAAAATTAAATTAACAATGTCAAGGAATGACACTATTGAAGTAAATAAACATTCCCCTTAAAAAAATCAAGAGAGGAGACATCTAAAAATTCCCCACATTTCTCAATTATGTGTGATTGTATCACTCAGTAGGTAATCCCCAAATACTTCAAAATACATGAAACTAAGATAATAGCATGTTATCATATTTGATATAAAACAATTTATAAATTGATAATCAAGTAATAAAATATATAGAAAATTTTCATGGGATAAAATCAAACAAATAATTTAAAAACATTTATTTTTTACTTATAATAATCAAAATAATTCCAAAACCGCACACACAGATGATTCATGCAACCATGGACCTCCACACACTAATGAGTTCAGATTCATCCTTTCACCATGTTATCACATGGTGAACCATTTTGATAATGTTACATTCACACCCTTGATCTATCCCATTTCTATGGAGGTACTTTCATTCATTTATTCCATCCAATTTTCACATTAACACATTCCAATAGAATTATTCCAAGCTACCCATTAAATCAATTTGAAATCTAATTCCCATTAAGATTTTCTTTTTAAATCTACATTGTTTCAAACCATCAAAACCAACCCTTTTGAAATCACATCACAATAGGGATATTATATAGAAAATATATCAAGAGATTTAAAATAAAATAATAAGTAAAATTTTATGAAAATTCAAGACAGAAAATTCAAGAACATTATAGTGGGAGAGGATCAAACTAACTAATATTTATTTGGTATGACAGATCTATAATGATTCCACTAATCTCTCTTATTATTTTCACCTATCTATTAAAACCTAATATGATCTCGCAGAAAACATCCAATCCCCTTCCCATATATCCATGTGTCAAAATAGATCTATGGTTCCACTCAATAAAGACTGAAGAGGTCAAATATGAGAAGGAGGAATGAGATCTTAAATATTGATTTTCACAATTTATCACATGATGATTTATTGAAATCCAATTCTAGATGGTGAGTATTTCTAGAAGTCTCTTAATGTATCCCTATAATTATTGATGGAGAAAAAATTAACCATATGATAAATTTCAATTTTGTTTTTGGATAAAACTGGTTGGGCCAAGATGAAATCAGGATGTGAATTCCCAAGTCAAAATGTTAATGGTTGAGGGGTTGCGTACACTAAAAATAACACTGACTCTATTTATGAAACACAGAAAAAAATATTTTACAACATTAATGGTTTTAACAACATGAACTGACTACACCGTTTAACCAGAAACAGAACTTTATGCTATGAAACCATTCACATAATCTATTTAATGAATCATTATTCCATGAATAGATTACTCACAACATGAATTTTCCTATACCTAGTTTTAATATTTTCTCCCTTTTACTCCTCTAAAAAATTATGTAAATTTATATTAGTAATTAAATAAGTAAAATGAAAAGATTAAAATGATTTTTTACCTCTAAAAAGGGGCTGCAACATTCTCCCCACCATTAGGAATTCCACCCTAACTCATCGAATTGGAAATAGATGGAGTGATCCTAACCTTAGGGGAAATCCCTAAGAAACCAAAGGATGGAAATTAATTTTACTGTATTAAGAGAATGTTTTGGGATTATTTTCCTTAAGAAACCATGAAACGTATCAATAAAACACTAATATCCAAAACCAAAAATTTTATGCATGAGAAATAAAATTTATAACTCAATAAAATACTATTTTGAGAACTATATCAGATTAAAATTGGAAAATATATATGACTAAAAAGATAAGACACCATGGAATAAAGAATACAAAACTAACCTAGAACCACACCAAGAAAATATGAAAACACTCCCCAACTTCGGTAATAGTAACAAAATCCTTGAGGACATGTAACACCACTAGTGAAGCAAGAAACTTTTCCCTTATCTATATCATTGTAGATGTTATATGAAAAAAACGATAGTTTTTATGAAGTGGGTTAATGTGTCACTTAGTATGTAATCCCCATAATTTTCCAAAACATCCCAATAGGATAAGATAATGTTAACACATTTAATATAATATATTTTTGAAGAAGAAAAATTCCATGTAGAATATATACAAAAAATACTCAGGAGAACATTAAACAATGATCTTAAATTAAGTTATCATTCCATAGAATAATAAATCTAATTACAAACTAATACATACCCATGGTTCATGCATCCATGGACCACTTTATACTCACGAGTGGTGATACCTCCCTTCTCCAAGTTGTTTTTTATTTAAAACATTTGATGGAATTACATTCAGGACATTTTCCATCCTTTTTGGATGGGGGAAACATTAATGACCTTTATTCCATCCCATTTTCACAAATACAAATTCCTAAAAATTATTCAAAAATTCACATTAATATGTTTGAAAACACAATTCTCATTAAGAATTTTTTAAAATGAACTTGTTTTCGATATTTTATAATCAAACCATTTCAAATCAAATCATAATATGGATTTTCCATATAAATTTTCTCAAGGTAATTTTAAATAAATCATAATGAAAATTTAGAAAAAATAAATTCAACATGTTTAACAATAATAGAGTGGGAGAGAATCCACATACTTCACGTTATATTGGTATGATATATCTAATATTATATCTCTAATCTCACTTCTTACATTCATTATTCAATAAAAATAAAATAATATCTCATAATAACTCATCCAATTTCTTTCATATAGATCAAGTTGTCAAAATTTATCTATGGTTCTATTTAAGAAATATTAAAGAGGTAAAATATAGGAAGTAAGAATGAGATCCAAACCACTGCTCTCAATAATTGAGCAATAAAAGATCTATTGAAATCAAAAAGCGATCATTGAGGGTCATCAAAATTCACCAAGGGAATCAAAAGAAACTATGTGCTAATTTAAATATATATATATGTTGGGATTGAAATGGAAGGGTCTGGATGGATTCATGATGTTAATTCCCCATTCACATTATGAATGTTCAAGTGGATGATTAAGCCAAAAATCACATCACCTATACTTTTAAAACCTAGAAAAACATTTCATTACATGAATGTTTTTTCATTTTATGTACTTCCTCTATTGTTCACATGATGAAAATTGTTCACACTATAAAATTATTCATGGAATCTACCATGCACAACTTCACATTTTGAATAAACTATTCAATCCTTGAAGTTTCATGTATGTAGTTTCCATATTATATTTCTTTTAATACTCCAAAAAATTCTAAAAATTTATCCATTTTATTCTAAATAAAAAATTAAAAGAAAGAAATGTTGTTTTACTTAAAACCATGGGTTGTATAAGATACATCTTCAATTATGATGTACTATTTGAGTTGGGTATTTAATTGTTTTATTTTATCTTAAAGTGTAAATAGGCATACATACATACATACAACATACTTGGAAAGTATGATTCAAAATTAATTTTTTTCTTATGTGTGATATATTTTTTTGTATGGAAAAAGATTTAGTTATTATATTTTTTAAAAATAACTTATATAGTATTTTATTTTATAACTTTTTGGTGGAATTATACTCAGTTGGACCACTGTTTTTGAATCATGATCAATTAATGTTTAATATATGTTATGTGAATATTATTATGGGATATTATCAAAATATTATTATACAACCTCTATATACAATTTTGTCAAGTTATCCCATAATGGGTTGATTATATAAAAGGTTTCATAGTTATGGATTAATATAGGTGGAGTACGCCTAATATTGTATTCAAAATGGGAACCAATTTACTTGATGAGATTTATTACATGAGAGGTTTGATAATTTCATGTGATATTACTTTTGATATCATTATATGGATACCATAGAGTTCTATTTTTATCATAATTAAGGATCGAAGGTGAGATCAGTTGCATGTCGTGGATTTGTGGTTTTGGTTGTGGTTTTCAGTGGGACTGTGGATAGTGATACTAAATGGATGGGTCTAGTAAGAGTAGAGTATGGATGTATTCTTTGTGGGTTTTGAATAAATCTTTAGTAGTGGTTTATTACATGGTTTACCCCGAAATAGGTGTGATTCCATTGGTTTATTTAAAGAGATTTCATCGAGAGTGATTGTGTGGTTGTGTATTGACATGTGTGGGATGCATGGTAAGATTTTTAAGCATGTGATTCAATCTTTTATGTGACACAACTTAGGTAAAAATGAGTTTGGTTCTATGATTGGGTAATATGAGAGTTTATACCGTCTATTTATTCAAATTATAACGAGTTTGGTGTAGGTAGATTGCTGATGGGATTGGGGAGTTTGATAAGGAATGGGTGGATCATGTGTAGAGACCCGAAGCTTGACGTACGTAGATATTACATTACTTTTGTGGAATACATAATACTAAAAAAAATCAAACACACAAGGACCGTAATAGTTTAGTGTCTTTGGAAACTTGGAACGTAATCTTCTAATCATGGTGAAAGATCTTTAACATCACCCATAAAGATCGTCCAATTTTTGTTTCCTTACCTAAAACCTTTTCTCTTAATCCAGGGGGAAAATAAAACATAAAAATGGTGAGCTAAAATTCTCAGTAAGGTTAAACAAAAGAAATATTAATCACATCATATTCATAAGAACATAAATTTTGGAAATCTTAACCTGGAAAATAGATCATAATTTCATAACATGGGATAAATCATAGTAGTGAAATGTAATCCCAATAATCATAACATAAAACATGAAACTTTGTGGAATACACACATAATCATAGATAATCATTTATTATTAGTCAAGACTCATTTCCAAGACTATCTTAGTGGACAAAGTTCATTTCTGAACTGAGTTCATTCCTCATTTCAGTCCTGTTTCACTGAACCAGTTTATCCTGCCATTCTAGCCATGTCTATCTCATGAGATATAAAATCTTTACCCAATGCATTAGAGGGAGATATAGTTCCCACTCATATCATAATGATACCATTCATATGTGTGCCACAAAATCATAAATCATTCATCATTTCATAACCCATGTAATAAAAATGGGATTCTTAAACAACATGACATCATAAAACAATTCATATAAGATAAAGGAATTCATAAAAATAATTCCGTCACAACATAATAAAATCAATGTAATAAGAGGGATAGAAACAGAACCCTATATTATCTTAGATGTAAAATAATGTTGATAAAACACTTGAACTCCATTCTTGAGGAAAATATCCGTTCTACTTCAAAAACATTTTCCTTTCATAACATGTCATACAATTTTAAACTAAAAGAAGTTGATTAAAAATAAACTTGAAAACTTGTAAAGGAATATTCTTGGAAATAATGTTTTAAAAATCCATTCATGCCGTATAAGTTAAAAAAACATTCTTCTTGTACTTTTGTCGGAAAAGTCAAAAAGTACCTCGTACAAAAAACGACAAAAGATTCCTTTCATATCTTTTACTAAAAACTCATCGAAGAGTAAAATTGGTTTTAAAAAATTGTAGGTGGATGTAAATAATATTAAATATTGAGGAAACATTGATTTGGATGATAAAATACACCCCATTAAATACCAAAGTATAAACAATCTCGGATAAAAATGAGATTGTGATATTTCCCTTACCTTAGGTCCGATTTGCTTCATAAGTGTCCGAACCTCCTGTATAATGATTTAAATAATGTCACTAACTTATTCCAGAATCATACTAATTGTTATGATATCATATGTGGTTCAATTATGACTTTATATTACCCGTTCTTTTTAAATTCCATGTTAAAGAGAGTTTTGGGTAAAATCGTTTCATTTGTCGTCCGTGTTTTGACTTGTAATTATTCATATGATTACTTAGATCATGATTACTTAATTCCAGAATATAAAACATGATTTATATATAATATATATTCAGAATATACATATATATAATAAATCAGTAAATGGAATGAAATACACCGTTCATAGAGATGGTAGGCCGTACGTACACATGAATGCTGTTTTTGTTTCCTTTTTGAGTTGAATGGAATTAAGTAGATGACATACATATATATACACATAAATCCAGTATCATTATTATGTCATATATTTCATGATTACTTATTATATATACTTTATAATCATTCATGAATGGTTAACGTGGAGAATGAATCTCATCGTGTCCTGGAGATGGTAGTCCGTACGTACGCACGAGCGATGATATCGTTCTCATGATCGTGGAATTGTATTGGAGTTTATGTATACTATTTCAGAATAAATATTTCTTTACAATAATCATATATAGTTATTATTTACACCATTATACCCATCCAAGTAAGGTGGTGGTGGAAAATAGATTACACCACGGCGTGGAGACGGTATTCCGTACGTATGCACGCGTGGTGATTTCATTTTCGGTAGGATGGATAGATGGTGAAATAGGGTTGTTTCATAATTATAATAACATATCAGTATATGATTTATACTAATGTTATTACTTCATAATGAAACAACCTAATAAGAAGAAGTGGAAGAATAAATAAAGTTGAAATAATCGGTAATGGACATTACCTCTTCTTTGAAGCGCCTCTTTGAGTCCTCCTCTCAGGGCACTAAAATTGGTCTTTAAAGAAGACCAGGACTTCTAGGATGTTTCTATGGAAGTGTAGAATAGAATTTTGCATGGTTTGTCCAAGATTGAATGCTCAATGTGGTGTGAGGAAGAGAGGGAGGAGGTGCCTTTTAATAAGGGAGGAGAGGGGCACCTTTGGAAAAACTAAAAATATTATTTTATTATAAAGACATATTCTATTTTAAATAGCTCAAAATTGATTTATTTAGAAGCTAAAGTGGGGATGGGTCGATATCCTCTCATAAAATAGAATTTAGAAAAGTTTAGTTTCCTATTTTAACCTTATCATTTATATTTAATTTTAAGTTAGATAATTTTACTTTTACCGTGCCTTTTTGTGTTCTTACACTATAAGGCTAATAAACGTACTATAACAAGCCAAACGAACCCCAAGTTATTTATTTTTAATATATATAACCTTATCTAAGTCATGTGGCCAATCATTAGATTTTTAGGAATAAAATAACAATTAATAATATAATATTTGTTTTAAAAACTATTTTATTTCAATTTGGACACTATTTAGTAATGGATTTTTTTGAAAATCATAACAGAATGATTAGTTTGAAAAAAGTTACTTAAATTAATACTAGAATGTAATATTAACATAGAAAATTAGTTTAATTCATAAAAAGTCTCAAATTACATTTATTTGGGTATTTATAACATCAATTATGTCAATATTTCATTAATAATATAATTACGGCATCATCTTTGTGTCATAAATAAATTAACTTATTTAAAGTCTAAAAATTAAAAATAAAATATCATTATGTATGAAATCTCTTTATCTTTATAATTAATATTTATAGTCCAATGTATCTAATGTATAATCCTATATTAAAAATTCTTTAGTTACTAAACTTGGATTTTAACTATTTTAACCCTTCTTTAAATAAATTGATAATAAATGTCCTAATCTAATCCAAGTGGGCCTAAATGGTCATATTTTATTCCTAAGGTTGTTTGTGTTTGAATTAAACTTATCCAATAGAATTAGAACATGTGTTAGGATAATAATAATATCATTTTTACCCTTAACTACCCTATTTACTTTTAACCGTGGTAAAAAAAAGTAAAAAGTTACTATTCTCCAAAAATTATTTTCATCTCATTGAACCACATTTTAGTCCTTGATATTAACCGTGTCTCTCGGATTTTCAAAATTCTACTCACAGAAGCGGTAAAATTAAGTTTTATTAAAATTCATTTTTTTAACTACCACTTAGTGGTTTCACTTTTCATCAAAAAATGAAAGTTTCCAGAAAAATACAAAAAATTAGGCCTAAGATATATTTCATATTATGATCTCAAAAATGATTTCTATTTTAAAAAATTCAAAACATATCAGTTGAATTAATTAATTTAAAAATTAATTCCTGTCGTCAAAACAAAAAGCGTGTTCTTAAGAGATAATAACTATCAAAAGATTGACACTTGTTTATGTCTGGTTTAAATGTGAAATTACATCCAATGACCAACATTGTATTAAATTGTAAAAATATATACTAAATATACTTTAAAAACACTCAAATTAATAATTTATCACTATTAATTATTTCGATTAAAAAGGTTGTTTTTAATTAAAATTTAGTAATTTTCACTATTCATTAGAAAATGAAAGTTATCCGAAAAGTACCAAAACTTCACCCTAAGCTAATTTCGATAATCCGAATCCAAAAATGATTTCCATTTTAAAAAATAAAATTCATAAAATTTCAAAAAGTTGTTATTACTATTCATAACGGCTAGTTTTAATAATATTTTAATAGCATATTGTTGTTTAGTGAAACACGGTATGTCGTACGACGCAAGCTATCGAGGAAGGTCGTGATTGTGTGTAATGAAAAGAAATTCAAGGATTCCTATTGTTCAAGATACTTTTGTTGTAGCATACAACACAAGACATTAATTAAATTAAAAGAATATTTTTCATAAAATCTCGGGGTGTTACATTCTACCCCCCTTAAAATGAATTTTGCCCTTGAAATTCGTCGGGGTTATAAATGGTTTACTACTCAAAATTTTGTTTAATAGAAACCCACATCGTAAAAAGGAATACCAAAACAAATCTTTAGAATAAGTATGAAACGTAACGGTTACCCAAATAAACTAATCATTGGGTTTCCACATAGGTGAAAATATGGATATGGAAGAGAAATCTAACCAACATGTTCTGATGGAGAGTGGTAGAGAACATGGCTATGGAAAAGATAGCAATCACAAAGCCATAAATTTGTGACGATCTAAGGTACAATCTGATTCATCGGATATAAGAGCACTAGGACAACATTTTTGGTTTTCAGGATCATTTCTCTAGTGTTGAAGAATTTTCGAATCAGAAGAAATACTTGCTTGATTTTTGTACAATCTCGCCGTTGTTCGTGCCTTGAACAATTTCCACTTCATCTCTTAAAGAAATGAAGTTGAATTTTCCATTCATGATGTGTTAGCAGATCATGAGATAGAATGATGGTTCATTCCATCTGTCTAAAACAAAAGGTTAGAAAAGTTATCAAAAAAGGCATAAGCCCATATATAGTGAGATTAATCATATATGGTTCCTAGAATGGACTTATACTTCTTATATCATATTTCTTAATATAATAAAACTAGTTTCTACTAAACAGGGAAATCCTGTAGGCCAGTGGTAGGTGATAAAGGCCAGTCACACTTCAGTTGTGGGTTCGATTCCACAGCCTTGTCTAACGCGATGGGTTGTCGACCATCCTACAGGTTGTCATTTTTCTAAAACTACATTACTCTAACATCCCATAAATAATATCGAAAAAACTTATATCCTTAAACAATACTAACTTATGTCCAATATAATCCATTCCAATCTTTCGGCTTATCTAAAATACTTCGGTCCAAGCTCATAGTATAAAGAAAACGATTACTTGAAATGTCATCAACCAAGCATGTGAATACCATCATTTATCCCCCATATATCTTTTTGGTCAAATTACAATCATGAGAATACCTTAATCATGTATTCTCTTGAAAAATGAATACCCATTAAACCTTAGTGAAAACATGAATGCTATCAAAATTTAACTCTTTCCACATACCAAAATCCAAAAATTCTATATACTCAAACCATGATATAATCTTCTCCTTATATGAGTCATTAGCTCATGAATACTTTCAAACATTTAATTTTCTCCTTATCCCTTAATTATGTGCATATCATCTACTTTCCAAAAATATCTGAATCACTTTTCCTGGTAACCGGTACCATAAAATTATTGAAATCCACAATATAATAATACAGAAATATTCTAATACACCATAAAAGTACCTCAACAACATTATTCTTGAAACCCAATACATAAACACTTCAATCCATCCTCTTCAATGATTGTCCTGGAATAAGTCCTTCCTTGATTTAGAAGTAACTTTCTAGGTCAGGGCATTGAGTTGGGTAATGACCATGTTCTCCACAAATAAGACATTGAACTCCATAACAGTCGGTCACTCTATGTCCCTTTTCTCCACACAGATAACATTTGTCCCTTCATTTGAGGTATTCCTCAAGGTTCTTCTTCCTTTCTTTATAAATCTCAATCTTCCTTTCTCTATGCTCCTCACTATGCGAACATGCATAAAATTCCATCTTCCTCTTATTTGATGACTTAGGAATACCACAAAATTTCACCTTGTTAATAATATATCGCGATGACTGATTTGGCATAATCACAATATCATTCTCTCTAGGAATTACATAATTTCGTTGCTCAATGTCACCAATTTGTCCATTGGATTCAATGTTAACCGAATTCCTTCTAGTTCCCTCCATTGACTAAAACATAAAAAGAATTCTGTGTGAGGCGAAAATCATGTTTGGGAAAACAACATAGTAAAGGTGGAGTACCCTCAATATCTAACATCTTAGGTTAAATTCTAAGATCGTTACCATAGTTCTAGGACTATATCCTATACGTATACTTATCCTTTAGGACATCCCTAGACATACCTTATAAATATCTCTAGGGATCTCACTAACGTTTTCGCATCCTAGTTTCCAAAGGTTGACTAAACCGTTCCTCTAATACCAACTGTAGAGACCAGAAGCTTGACGTACATATATATTACATTACTTTTGAAGAATACATAATACTTAACAAAATCAGAAACAAAAGGACCGTAATAGTTTAGTGTCTTTGGAAACTTGGAACGTAATCTTCTAATCGTGGTGAAAGATCTTCAACATCTCCCATAAAGATCTTCCACTTTTTGTTTCCTTACCTAAAACCTTTTCTCCTATTCCTGGAGGAAAATAAAACATAAAAAGTGGGAGCTAAAATGCTCAGTAAGGGTAAACAAAAGAAATATCAATCACATCATATTCATAAAAACATAACATTTTGGAAATCTTAACCTGCAAAAGAGATCATAATTTCATAACATGGGATAAATCCTAGTAGTGAAATGTAATCCCAATAATCATAACTTAAAACATGAAACTTTGTGGAATACAAACATAATCATAGATAATCATTTCTTATTTTTCAAGACTCATTGCTAAGACTATCTTAGTGGACAAAGTCCATTTCTGAACCGAGTTCATTCCTCGTTTCAGTCCTTTTTCACTGAACCGGTTTAACCTGCTGTTCTAGCCATGTCTATATCATTAGATATAAAATCTTTACCCAATTAATTGGATGGAGATATAGGTCCCACCCATCTCATAATGATACCATTCATATGTGTTCCACAAAATCATAAATCAGACATCATTGCATAACCCATGTAATAAAAATGGGATTCCTAAACAACATGACATCATAAAAAACTTCATATAAGATAAAGGAATTCATAAAAAAAATCCATCACAACATAATCAAATCAATGTAATAATAGGGATAGAAACATAACCCTATATTATCTTAGATGGAAAAAAAATTTATAAAACACTTGAACTCCATTCTTGAGGAAAATATCTTTTCTACTTCAAAAACTTTTTCCTTTCTTAACATGTCATACAATTTTAAACTGAAATAAGTTGATTAAAAATAAACATGAAAACTTGTAAAGGAAGCTTCTTGTAAATAATGTTTTAAAAATCCATTCATGTCATATAAGTTAAAAAAACATTCTTCTTGTACTTTTGTCGGAAAAGTCAAAAAGTACCTCGTACGAAAATAAACAAAAGATTCATTTCATATCATTTACTAAAAACTCATCGAAGGGAAAAATTGGATTTAAAAAATTGTAGGTGGATAGAAATAATATTACATATTGAGGAAAAATGGATGTGGATGATAAAATACACCCTAGTAAATACCAAAGTATAAATAATCTCGGATAAAAATGAGATTGTGATATTTCCCTCACCTTAGGTCCAATTTGCTTTGTAAGTGACCGAACCTCCTGTATAATTATTTAAATAATGTCATTGACTTATTCCAAAATAATAATCATTGTTATGATATCATATATGGTTCACTTATGACTTTATATTACCCCTTCTTTTGTAAATTCCATGTTAAAGAGTGTTTTGGGTAAAATCGTTTCATTTGTCGTCCGTGTTTTGACTTGTAATTATTCATATGATTACATAGATCATGATTACTTAATTCCAGAATATAAAACATGATTTATATATAATATATATTCATAATATACATATATATAATAAATCAGTAAATGGAAAGAAATACACCGTTCATGGAGACGGTAGGCCGTACGTACGCATGAACGCTGTTTTCGTTTCATTATTGAGTCGAATGGAATTAAGTAGATGACATACATATATATACACATAAATCCAGTATCATTATTATGTCATATATTTAATGATTACTTATTATATATACTTTATAATCCTTCATGAATGGTTAACGTGGAGAATGAATCTCATCGCATCGTGGAGACGGTAGTCCGTACGTACGCACGAACGATGATATCCTTCTCATGATCGTGGAATTGTATTGGAGTGTATGTATACTATTTAATAATCAATATCACTTTACAATAATAATATATAGTAATTATGTACACCATTATACCCATCCAAGTAAGGTGGTGGTGGAAAATAGATTACATCACGGCGTGGAGACGGTATTCCGTACATACACACGCATGGTGATTTCATTTTCCGTAGGATGGATAGATGGTGAAATAGGGTTATTTCATACTTATAATAACATATCAGTATATGAGTGATATTTATGTTATTACTTCATAGTGAAACAACCTATGAATAAGAAGTTGAACAAGAAATAATGTCGAAAGAATCGGTAATGGACATTACCTCTTCTTTGAAGAGCCTCTTTGAGTCCTCCTCTTAGGGCACTAAAATTGGTCGTTGAAGAAGACCAAGACCTCTAGGATGTTTCTATGGAAGTGGAGAATAGAATTTGGAAGGGGTTGGCCGGGCATGAAGTCTCAAAGTGGTGTGAGGAAGAGAGGGAGGAGGTGCCCTTTTATAAGGGAGGAGAGGGTCACCTTTGGAAAAACTAAAAATATTATTTTCTTATAAAGACATATTCGGTTTTAAATAGCTTAAAATTGATTTATTTAGAAGCTAAGGTGGGTCTGGGTCTAAATAATCTCATATAATAGAATTTAAACTACTTTAGATTCCTATTTTAACCATATCATTTATATTTAACTTTAAGTTAGATAATTTTACTTTTACCATGTCTTTTTGTGTTCTTACACTATAAGGTTAATAAACATACCATAACAAGACAAACGAACCCCAAGTTGTTTATTATTAATGTAGATAACCTTATCTAAGTCTTTTTTACAAACCTTAGATTTTTAAGAATAAAATAACAATTAATAATATAATATTTGTTTTAAAAACTATTTTATGTCAATTTTGACACTATTTAGTAATTGATTTTTGTGAAAATCATAACAGAATTATTAGTTCGAAAAAAGTTACTTAAATTAATAATATCATGAAATATTAACATATAAAATTAGTGGAATTAATAAAATGTCTCAAATTACATTTATTTCGGTATTTATAACTTCAATTATGTCAATATTTCATTAAAAAGATAATTATTGCATCATCGTTGTGTCATAAATAAATTAACTTATTTAAAGTCTAAAAATTAAAAATAAAATATCATTATGTAGGAAATCTTTTTAGATTTCTAATTAATATTTATAGTCTAATTTATCTTATGTATAACCCTATATTAAAAATTATTTAGTTATTAATCATTGATTTTAACTATTTTAACCCTTCTTTAAATAAATTGATAATAAATGTCCTAATCTAATCCAAGTGGGACTAAATGATCATATTTTATTTCTAATGTTGTTTTTGGTCGAATTACACTTATCCAATAGAATTAGGACATGTGTTAGGGTAATAATAATATCATTTTTACCCTTAACTACCCTATTTACTTTTAACCGTGGTAAAAAAAGTAAAAAGTTACTATTCACCAAAAATTATTTTCATCTTATTGAACCACATTTTAGTCCTTGATATTAACCGTGTCTCTCGGAATTTCAAAATTCTACTCACAAAAGCGGTAAAAATAAGTTTTATGAAAAATTCATTTTTTTAAACTACCACATAGTGGTTTAACTATTCATCAAAAAAATGAAAGTTTCCAGAAAAATACCAAAAATTAAGCCTAAGATATATTTGATACTATGAACTCAAAAATTATGTCTATTTTAACAAATTCAAAACATATCAGTTTCATTAATTAATTTAAAAATTAATTCCCGTCTTCAAAACAAATAGCGTGTTCTTAAGAGATAATAACTATCAAAAGATTGACACTTGTTTATGTCTGGTTTAAATGTGAAATTACATCCAATTACCAACATTGTATTAAATTGTAAAAATATGTTCTAAATATAATTTAAAACCACTCAAATTAATAATTTATCACTCTTAATTATTTCGATCAAAAAGGTTGTTTTTAATTAAAATTTAGTAATTTTACTATTCACCAGAAAATGAAATTTATCCGAAAAGTACCAAAAATTCACCCTAAGATAATGTCGATATTCCGAATCCAAAAATGAAGTCCATTTTGAAAAATAAAATTCATAATATTTCAAAAAGTGGTTATTACTATTCATAACGGCTAGTTTTAATAATATTTTAATAGGATATTGTTGTTTAGTGAAACTCGGTATTGCGTATGATGCAAGCTATCGAGGAAGGTCGCAATTGTGTGTAATGCAAGGCAAGTCAAGGATGCGTGTTGTGCAAGCTCATTTTGGTGTAGCGTACAACACAAGACATTAATGAAATTAAAAAAATATTTTTCATAAAATCTCGGGGTGTTACATCATGGTTATGATGAGTTGTTTTAGGTAAGCCATGTTTCATGAGATGAGACATTAGAGAAGGTAATAGAATGTAGAAAAACCAAATAATTCCCAAAATAGGTGTAAGTGTGATCTTTTTCATAGAGATTAAATTCAATATTTCAAGGATCCTTTATTGAGGTTTTAAAGACAAAATAGATGTTATCAGTGTTGTAGCACACTAATGTGTTGTAGCATCATTATATTATACAAAATAATGATCCTTGGTGAGGTATTATTGAGATTATTCGAGTATATCATCATAGGAGAAGCACATGAGTAATGTTGGAATCTATAGAGACTTATTTTCAGGGAGTGGTGTGAGGAAATTCATGTGATATGGGGTATACTATTAAATATTTGAGGGTGTGGCCCTCATTTAGAGTACATTTTCTGGAACTTTGATGGTGAAATTCCTGGTAGGACTAAGATTGGTAGAGTATAGTTATTTAGGATGACTATTTAGTATGATCAGATGGGTTATTTCAAACCACTACATTCAATATTTGAATACATTTGAGTTTTATAGACCAGTTATTCTGGTTCAATAGTAAACCGAAATGATACTCATATAGTGGAGAGTATATTATTTTCACTAGAATATAACCCTCATACCGTATGAGTTAAAAAATTGGTGGAACCAATAGTGAGGTAGTTGGAATAATTCCAGAGATACTAGTGTTTTTAAAAACTAAATACATTTGGTTCCTTGTATAATGCAAAATTTGGGATATATAGATGATATTCAAGAAGAATAAATGTGTTGATAACTAACTTGTAGTGGAATTGATGTTTTATCCATGATGGATTCAGAATTTTGACGCATTTGTGCTCATGGAGAGAATTTGGTGGTATGTTTTTTGGGGATGAGGATTCACTGTATGAATTACATTTATATTCGGATTTGGAATTTGGTGTGGGATTTCATTATTTTTTATGATTCCTCAATGATTTACAGAATCTTTATTGGGTTGTAGTAATGGTGAACTGAAGTGAGAGTTCATGTATCTTATAAGTAGGACCAGATGAGGTAGAAAGATCAATGTTTTCATTCATAATTGGTTTGAAGGTTTGGAATTGGTATATGATGTATAGTATCAGGCATCCTGGATATGTTTTAAGGATTAGGCTAGGGGTTTCCAGAGGAAATATGGTGTGTCTTGATTCAATGTGCGATCAGTTAGGCTACATAATAAACATTTTGGGATAGAGAATGAGTTTTGTAATCAAATTTCAATAAATTAATGGTATGTTTAGTGATATTTCTTACAACACCTTGATATTTTAGAATATTTATCTCTAATAGTAAATTATAAGTGTTCAATAGCTTTATTGACATGCAAAACTTAGATTAAAATGAACCGTGATATATTATAACATAATTATTAAATTAAGGGGTATGAATAGGATTCACCACATTAGGAATTATATAATGATGTTTCTTCTATAAATCAAATTTATTAGTTAACTCAAGATATATATGTACTCAATTTTTAAGAAAAGTTAGTTTATGTTTGAAAAATAAGTTTTCTTAAAAAAATGTTTTATAGCATTTTTGGGTGTGAATATTATATCTAATTTATAAAATTTTTAGAAATTTAATTTTATAAAAATGACATCATTTTTTAATTCATAATATCAAAATTTAAATAAGGTGAAATTTGTAGATATTTATAAAATGACAGATATTTCAGTGAATAGTGAAAAATATATTCTTTAAATTCTATAATTTTTTACTAAACCATGAAATTTAATGCTCCCACTAAATTTATTTTATCTTAAAGGTTGTTATATATTTTATTAGTAATATTTTAATTGATTTAAATGGAATGATATATATTAATTATTTTGATATATGTGAACTTAATGCATAAAAACAATTTTTTCTAATTTTTTTTTTCATTTCTTGTCCGGAATTTCTATAAAAAACGGTTCCTACCACATACAAATATTCAATATTGAAAATCAGTGTCATATTTGGGATGAGTAGTTCCAAATTGGAAAAATGGTCCCCCTTTATTTTTGGTCAATAATAATTGTAACCATTGTAAATATTTATCACCTAGGTATGGGTAAAATGGGTAAAATAATGTTAAAACTAATATATAAGGTCTCAAAATCAACTAAATGATTTTATTTATTTTACCTGATGGAATTAATTTTACCATAAACATCCCAAATTCAAATATATGGAATTTTAGTACCATTTTCCATTGGTAAGGAAATTTTTATTATTAAAAACAACTATTAAATGACACTCGCTTAAAATTAATAACCCTAATTTTTTTTACAAAAGGGTAAAAACGGATATGTTCATTTATAAATGTATATTTAAAATATTAATAATAAAATTTAATGGTATTTAATTATTTTTACTGATGAAATAATTACCTTAAATAGTTACAAAGTAATGATATAGCACTTCTCCAAGTAGTAGAAAAATCACATAATTTTAAAAAAAACTCTAAAATTAATATTTTTTGGGTGGGTTATAGATCCCAAAAAAATAATAGATGAATATAACGTGTTAAGTATTTTTAAAAGTTTTATATTTTAATTAAATTATTATCTTCATTTTTTTGAGTCAAATTGAATTTGTAGTGTCAAAATGAAATTAATGATATTTGACTTTAAATAGTATTTTATTCAATAATATTAAAAATTAAAAATCTTAAAATAATATAGGTAGGATGATAAGTATTTAAACATATCTCAAATTTTTAATTTATGAGAAAATATATAACTTATAAGTAAAATTATAACCCTGTAATATTGAAAAACCATTACTGGGGTTAAGGTTGAAATTGTTTAACGACGGCTTTAAATGAAAAATTTGTTTTAAAATGAAATAAAAACCCATCTAAATTTCAAAATATGTATATATTCCAACCTTAGTCAATGTTTTTTCAAATAACCATCCTTTTGGGTGAATTTTTCATAATAATTACTTTATCATATTTTAATCTTTTTTGTAATCCCAAGTGTGTCATTTCCATCCCATATAAAAGGACAACCCTTTTCTCTTTTCTTTATACATATTTCATCTATTGATCTATACTAAACACTACTCAGAAATCATATAAGAATTCCTAGAAATAAAATCTATGTTTTTATCTTTTTAAAATACAAATTCAATGGCCCTTAAGAAGGGTTCTAATGAAGTAATCTAGAATAAGAGTTAATCATCTTGCCTAACATATTTAAATTTATTTCTTATTATACCTCCTCAATATATATGTTATTAATTTTAAAATAGTAAATTATGTATCCCTAATATACTAAAACGATATTATCATTATGTAACAAAAAATAACCATCCTATATTCTATCAAATGGGACGTGAATGTGTTGATCATGCGAACATGTTGATTACCGCCTCCCTGTAATGATACAATTAATTATGATCATCATCTTTCATGTTTGGTTATTATGATGGTTTTGATATTTGTATATAATATTTATGATATAATCATTATTATTTAATTATTTTACCATATATTTCATATTAAATCCCTCTCAATTATGAAATGATAACATTGCTCTTGCATACATATACACAACCACCGCAACGAAGTGAAGTTTTTTTTTGAATTACGGTATAGATGGACTGTCATAAGGATATATTAAATGAATACATATGATATATATGATAAAATAATGATTTTATAGAGGTTAATTGTTTTCTTAAATCTAGTGTGTTCCATCATTTGAAAAGTGAAAACAATGGTCATGTGTATGTATGGCCTACCATCCCCATAAATGATGTAATTCATTTTTCTCTATCAATCCTTTATGGAAATATATATATATACATATAATATTATATTTATATCATTATTAACATTATTTATATCATTTAAACAAGATCAATGTATAGTATTCTAACTTTTGAACTGAAATTATCATGAAAAATGAAACGATTAACACCTGTAAATGGCCATTTTAATGATGAAATACTGATAAATAGGTGTTAGAATTTTTTAAGTGTACAATATACTATATTATAATTTTTTAAATGACTCTAGTATATAATTATAATAAATTTGAATTTTCTATACATTATGTTAAATCACTTTCAATATAATTTGAACTCTATGTAAGGGATTGTATTCACACTTTTACTTTTCTGAGACGCATGCCAAATTCATCACTCGTAGATATTATTTGGTGAATATAATTCCCAATAATATATTTTATTATTGTTCTAATGTAAATTATGGGGATATAAATTTCCATATAAATTTATCTATTTCATGAGATTTTTATTTCAAATGCTATCAAAGTGGAAATGTATTTTATGTAACAATCTCATTGTTTGTCAGGATTGTTTGTGATTAAATTCATAACGATAATATTTCCTTAAATATCTCTCAAAAATCACATGAATTTTCCTCTCTGGTTATAATTTATTTAGAATAAATTATATCCTTTAATTTTCTTCAGTTTAGGTTCTCAATAGATTAAACGAACATTTTTAAGTAAAACTGACTTCATTTAACTCTTTGGTCCAAAATCCTTTTTTCTAAATATCCTATTTTTCTAAAAAAAATCAAGAATATTTTTACTATTGTAAGGTAATTGTTAAAATTCATTTTTACCTAGTTTTAAATTTTAAATTATTTCTTAAATGAAATATTATTTTAATTTTCTAACTGGGGGGATTTTGTATGTTTAAAAAAAATGTGAAACAAATGTTTATTTAAAATTGAACGACGTGAAGTGAATTTCTTAATATCATATCCAATAAATGATTTTAATCATCTATTAAATATTTACCAAGTTATTTTCAATGAATATTGTTTCCATAATATGTTAGATATTTTGTGATTTTAAATAAGTGATTGCAACATAAAAATGGTATTTTGCTCAATAAACTTCCCAATTTATCTTATAAAATAAAATATTCATATAAAACTAATTTCTTATATGTTAATTATGCATTAAAAAGGATACAATAAAAGGATAACATACCCACTATTCCTCTATATGGTTTATCATTATAATGATGAAATATAGAAGAACCCCATTTTATTTTCTAGGGGTTCTGTTATGATGGTTGGTTTTATGATCATGGGGCATAAATATTAATTTATTTATGATTATATAATGGGTGAACCAAAAATTATATATCATTTTAATTTATTAGGTAAAGATTAATGTTTTATTAGATTAATGGGTACATGTGAGGTTATCCAAATCCTGAAATAGGGAAATTAGGTGGTTATCCAAAGCCCGAAATAGGTTATATTGGAGGTTATCCCATGTATGTATCAGGTACATGGGTGGTTACCCCAATACTATAATATTATGAATGTGTTTGTGGGTATCCATGGCATAAAATTTATATAATTTTTATTATTCCTCACTTTATACCACACTTTTATGACATGATCTAATATCATTGTTATTTTCTCAAGGATAATTTTTATTATTACCTTTATGATTCATTTATTATGAATATCCAATAATTATTCCCTAACTAATATTTATGATCTATGAATTTTTGGGTATGATTTCCATAGGTTAGGGACATGTTTTTAGGCCTATTATTTTCATTTTCATTTTAAATAATCATTTATGTCTCTCTTTTTTACCCATTACTGAGCATATGATCCACCCATTATGATGTTTTATTTACCCCATGATATAGAGAAAATTTTTAAGCATGATGTATATAAGAATTTTTCAATTTGTGAAGAACCTAGTAGGAGATGATGTAAATCTTCTATGAAATAATTTTTTATGTATCCAAGTTTTCAGAGACACTAAAACATTATTTTTATGGATTGGTTCATGATTTTATGTATTAAATATTCATCTAAAATGATGTAATGTCTATATATGGAAATTTTGGGTCATTGTAGTTGCCATAACAGATTTTTTAGTCTGTATGTAGATATTAGAATTTGATAACTTTAGTAAAACCCATGGGGATAATCCTAAGTATAGGATAATATTATATTGTTTTTTTATAATGAAGATTGTGTTGTTTTTTAGAAATACATTTATGTTTGTATACTAAAAGTGGATATGGTTTTAGAAATGATTCATATAGGGGTAATAATTCAAAAAATATTTGGTCAATGATATCTTGTCCATCATTATAATGTACGATGAATGTGCCCTTATTTGACACTTGGTTTGACACTCCTAGGGATATTCTTGGATCAATTTAGCTTTTTTTTATGAACCATTATGATGGATTTTAATATATTGTGGTCATATATAATATCATATAAACCAATGGTTTCATAGATTAAAAATAAGGTGTCATGGTTTAGATATTCTCTAAATTATTTTTCATGATTATGTGGTTTCCCACAATGATTATTGATGCTCACACTATGGTTTTTGGTTTTAGATAATGTCCGGAACTACAAATATTCATTTTAATGGTAAATGTGATTAAAAATGGGATAATTTTCCTCCTTAAAAAAATGAAATATTAACTAAAATAATAAACCTTGTGATTATTCCTAATATTTAATCATGATATATGATTAACAATGTAAACATTTTCAAGTATCCTTACTCAACAAATAAAAGGGATGTAGAATTTTATGGAAGGTATTGTGGTAATAAAAATAGTTTTTATAAAATTATATTATATTTATGTGAAGAATTTATGTAGGATCACCTAGTAGAATGTATGAAATGATGTAGAAACTAGTATAAAAAAGGCCTTTAGAAACTACTAAAATCCATTGCAAATGCCTATAGAGACTTCCCAATGTTTTCAAAGCATAAAATACCATAGAACCTTCATTTTTTCCTATAGTTTACTCAACATTGTGCATACAATATAATAGGTCATTGTTACCTATATAGACCTCTTTTCGGTGGTACGTATAGACCACCATGTGATTCCCTATACTTTTCATCATTTGGATACTATACTAGCTTGCATGGGATGACCTTTAGCGACTTCCATTTGGCAGTCACAATATACTAACATGTCATAGCCAATAGTGACTGACATATAGCAGCCACTATTTATTTTTTATTTAAAAAAAAATTAATAGAATAATTATTAAAAATACCATATTTCAAAAAACAAATCACAAATATGTAAAACCAAAGGCCCATATAACTTTTTTCCTCGTCATCTTCTAAGATGCACACCCATCATAGGCTAAAACTGCATGAAAATATTTAATAAAATAATTACAATAGTAAAGAAATATGAAAAATAATAACAAAAAGAAATAAAATATTTCAATAATAAATTTATATGATAGACCAAGGATATTTTATTTTAAAAATATATATATAATATCAAAGCATTGTTTAAAAATTTAAATCTACTTATTTTGAAGTTCCAAATAGACCATTCGCCCGAATGATGTTTCATATACTTTAAAACGTCAAAAATAATTGAAATATGATTTTCCAATTATATCAATCCATTTCGAGATCATTTTTTATATATATGATCATTAGACGCATATGTTCCTATATTATAACACTATATGTTAGTTTTCTATCATATTGGGAAAATGAAACCTCTGATTGACATACCATCTACCAGGACATTTTAAAATTCATTAAATGGTTTTTTATATCACTGAATTTAGAGGTTGTTTGATTAGTTTTGACCCCCACCCCCATGATTTTAAAGGGCATCAACCATTTATAAACCCCGTATTTGGTCATTCTAGATAGGTTGTATGTCAGATTGAAATTCAGTCCCCTTATACACATAAAAATAATAATTATACATTTTCTCAGTGATTTCACATCATTAAAATTTATTTTTCTATTTTTCTAATCATTAAATGTGAATTTTTGTGTTTTACGACACAAAAACAGTGTTTTCAATCCTCCCGAGAAAACAAAATCTTCGATTGAAATTTTATCTGATCGAAAATTGCAATATTAACACTACAGTTGATTTTATCTTATTTCATGAAATTCATATTTTTTTGAGTCAAAATTTAATCACATGTTCACCTTTTTAATGGATAAAATATCTTTAAAAACACATATTTGATCATTCTAGACAGACTACACATTTGATTGATGATTCTTCTACCCATACCCATCATGAATACTAATAAGATGTTTGTATTGTTATTTCATTCCATTATGGGGTTTTTTGGTATATATCTTTTCGTTAAACAAACATTTTGATTTTTATGGCCCTAAAATTATTATTTCCATCATCTCTAGAAACAGCACCTTTGATTGATGTTTTTTCTACTCAATAATTTCACAGTTCACTAAAAAAAATTATTTCCCTATAATTCCATGACATTCAAAGGTTATTGAGTGGATTTTTACCCCCACATATTATTAAAGGGTGAAAAACCTTTAAAACCCCCATATTCAGTCATTCAAGACAGACTTCATGTCTCATTGATGTGTCATCTCTTAATACACATCAAAAATAATAATAAAATTATTCTACTCTAATTTATCGTCATTCTAATGTTGTTTTCAATGGAAAGGGCAGTTCAGCCCGTGTTTTGGTCTCTTATAACAATAAAATTAAAAAATTTATCCTTCTGGGAAAATTCCTTCTCAAATTTACATTCCATTTACTAAACTATTTCAAAAGCCACACTAAGGTTGTTGTTGACTAAATTCATGACATTCAGATTTTATTCAGTTGGTTTTGACCCCTAGACACACCATTTTAAAAGGTGTTAAACCATTAAAAATTGTATATTCAATCGTTATGGATAGACCACACTTCTGATTTATGTACCATCTACTCTTACACATCATAAATAATAATAGGATGGTGTAATAGTTATTTCAATTCATTATGGTTTCTTTTCCAATATATCCGACCATTAAACACACATTTTGTTGTTTTATGATACTAGAATTTCATTTTTCATCATCCTGGGAAAAAGGTGCATCTGATTGATATACTATATTCTCAAACATTTCACAATTATCTCTAGGATAATATTCTTTTGATTTCATCAAATTCAATGTTTTTCAGTTGGTTTTAACCCCTATATATTTTTATGAAGCGTCAAACCTATAAAACACATATATTAAATATTTCCTGACTAACCGCATTTCTGATTGATTGTCCGTCTCCTTGAACATGTCAAATATAATAATTAAATGGGTTTCCTTCGATTACATGTAATTTGGAAGTATTTTGATATGGATCTAATTGTCAAATATGAATTTTGGGGTTTTTTGACACTAAATGCGGGTTTTTGGTCCTACCAAGAAAACTCAGCTTTGATTGATTTTCCATATGCTCGATCATCTTACAATTCACTCTACGATTGTTTTTGTCTGATTTCACAAAATTCAGATGGTTTTTGATTTGATCTGATCTACGTAAGGGCTTTTTTATAGAGAATCAATCCTTTAAAAGAGTAATATTCGGTTATTACGGGTAGACTGCTCATCCAATTGACATGTAGTCTACTCATACACATAAAGAAAAATAATAAGATGAATTTATTGTGATTTTATATCATTTTAATTTTGTCTTCTTGTATTTTTTAATGTTAAACTCAAGTTTTGGTGATGTATGACACTAGAAGTGTATTTTTCATCTTTCAGGAAAAATAGAACCTTTGATTGACATATTGTCTATTTTTAAAATTTACAAATCACTCTTTGATAGTTTTAGTGTGATTTTAGAGAATTTAGAGGATGTTTGGCTGGTTTTCACCCCTGCATGTTTTTAAAGGGTGTTAAACCATTAAAAACCACATATTCGATTGTTTTATATAGAACACACATCTGATTGATGTGTATTCTTACTCATACAAGTCACAAATAATAATTATATGGTTATCTAGTGATTTCATGTCATTCCATGTTAATTTTCTATGGATCTTACCATTAAACATTCATTTTGGTCTTTTAAAATGCTAAAAGTGTTTTTTTGGTCCTATTATTAAAAATCCCACTAATATTGACATTCTAACTACTCGACCACTACACAATTCAAAAAATTATTATTTTTTCAGATTTCACAATATTTGGATGTCGTTCGGTTGGTTTTGACCCTCAGACACAACTTTTTGAAAGGTGTAAACCTTTAATACTACATACTGGGTCCATTCAGTCATAGTGGTCATCTGATTGATGTTTCATATTCTATTACATGTAAATACTAATAATAATAATAATAATAATACAGCTTTACTATAATTTCAAGTCATCCTGAGGTCATTTTATGTATATCTGACTATTAAAAGCATGTTTTGTTTTTTTGTGACACTAAAATTGAATCTTCATCATCACAATAAAATAAATCCTTTAATTTACGTACTGTTTAATTGGCCATATCACAATTCACATAGAGAATTTTATCATCTGATTTCATATAATTCAGAGTTTATTTGGTTTCTTTTTGACTCCTAGTGTGTTTTTAATGGGCATAAAACCTTTAAAAATCCATATTCTATCATTTTGAAGAAACCCCACATTGATTGATATGTAATATCTTGTAGACATAATAAATAATAATTAGACTATTATCCTATGATTTCACATAATTATAGTATTTTTCCTTTGATCTAACCTTTAAAAATGTGTTCCGGTGTTTTATGACACTAAAAGTGTGCTTTTGGTACTGCTAAGAATACATTAGAATGGATTGGCATTCCGTTTGATCAACCATTCCAAAATTCACTCTAAATCTTTTTTTCTTCTGATTTCACAGTGTTTAGGTGTTGTTCGGTTGGTTTTTACCCCCTAATACACCTTTTTAAATGTTATCAAACCATTAAAAAATTCATATTCTGTATTTTTGGAGAAACCTTTCATCTGATAGATGTTTCATCTTATAATACAATTCACTAATTGTAATATTATTGTTTTCCTATATTTTCATGTCATTTTGAGATTTTTCACAATATATCTCACTATTAAAGACACATTTTGGTATTTTATAACACTAAATTTGTGTTTTTCATCATCCCATGAAAACGGATCCTCTAATTAACATAGCTTTTACTTGACCACTTCAAAATTAAATCATATTTTCTGTCTCGTTTCATGGTATTTTGAGGGCTTTTGATTTGTTTTGAACCCCATTGTGTTTCTAAAGGTCATCAAACCTTTAAAAACTACACATTCAGACATTTTAGGTAGACCGGTAATCCGATTGACATGTCATCTTCTCATACATATTAAAAACAATAATAGGGTAATTTTCAAGTTATTTAAACTCATTTATAGATTTTTTCTATATATCTTATTATTAAACACATGTTTTGGTGTTTTATGACACTAAAAGTGTGTTTTCAGTCCTCCTAGGAAAAACCATATCAGATTGACATATCATCTCCTATACAATTTCACAAACTTTTTTTTGTATGCTTTCTCAGAATTTTGATTTCGTTCAGTTGGTTTTCACCCCCAGACACAAATTTTTAAAGGGCGTCAAAACATTAAAATCCACATATTTGGTCATTCCAGGAAAACCATTCATATGATTGAATAATAATCTAATCATACATATAACTATAATAATATGATATTTATACTATAATTACCAGTTATCATGATATCTTTTGATATGTTTCATATCGTTGAATGCATTTTTGTTGATTTATGACACTAAAATTGTGTTTTTCACCATCCTAGGCCAACTAAACCTCCCATTAATATATCTTCTACTAGAAAAATTCAAAATTCAGTCTATGGTTGTTCTAGTATCATTTCTTATATCTAGGAGTTCATTTAGTTGGTTTTAACCCACCTTGTGTTTTTTAAAGAGAATAAAACCATTGAAAACCACATATTCAGTCATTTCATCTAGACTCTTCATCCGATTGACATTTCATTTTCTATTATATGTCATGACAAATAACAATATGGTTTTACTATGATTTCAAGTCATTATGATGTCATTTTATATATATTTGACCTTAACATGTATGTTTTTATGTTTTATGATAGTAAAAGTGTTCTTTTTAACCTATTGACAAAAAAAAATTCGATTGACATCTCTTCTGCTTGACCATTTCAAGATTCACTCTACATTTGTTTTCATATGACTTCATGACATTTAGATGTTTTTTTGGTTGGTTTTTACCCCCATATAAACCTTTTTAAAAGGCGTCAAACCTTTAAAAATATTATATTTGGTTGTTTTGTGAAAATATTTCATCCTATTGATGTGTCATCAATTCATAAAAATCACTAATAATAACATTATGGGTTTTTTATAATTTCAATTCATTTTGACATTTTTTTTCTATATATATGACTATTAAATGAACATTTTGTTGTTTTATGAAACTGAAATTACATTTTTTCATTCCTGGAAAACAATACCATTGATTGATGTACCTTCTACTCAACCATTTCAAAATTAACTATACATTTTGTGTGGTCTTATTTCATATCATTTTGTGGTTGTTCGGTTGGTTTTTACCACGCATGTGTTTTTAAAGGGCATCAAACCATTAAAAACCACAAATATTGAGTCAATATGGGTAAATCACTCATCTAATTGACATATCACCTTCACATACATTTCATGTGGTTATTCATGAATTTATCTCATACACTCTTAGACAACACTCCAATGAGGAAAAATTATAATAATTTATTACCAAAAAAACATCAATATCTACTATTAACACATTATCTCCACCAATTCTTGATTATGTCAATTGAAATTCTAAAATTCAACTAAAAAACCTCATCACTATATAACATCTTAATTAATCAATAATTATGATATCTTGATTTAAATATAATTATAGATCATAAATCACTAAAAACAACTATATAAATTAACTTTGAAGCATTGTATTTCATATTCTTCATTATTTTACTTTGTTCCTAAATATTCAAGGATTCCAGTTATATGAACATATTCAAACCAATTTCATGACATGTTCCGAGTTGTCACATCCTATTTACACTTATTTCTACACTACTCTTTTTCATCTAGTCATGAATCACCATTATGTATTGTACTGTAGAAAAACACTTCTCACCATCACTTAATTATTTATTTCTAATTCAAAATCCAATAATTAACTCATGTTGGATAATTATTCACTTTATTGTGAGACATAAAATAAAATAATGTCTTTAAATAACAGTTCATGTGGTTTTCGTATGGAATTATTATAGTGGGACTATCTAGTGTGTCAACTAAAAACCCAAAAACATACTTAATAATTTCCAATTATTTTAATACTGTAATAATAAATAAATATCCACATGATATTTTACTAAAATATTTGTAGTATGAGGGAGATGTTTGTATTTTTTATAGAATTTATTATTAAATTATGGGAATTGTGAAATATGTTATGTTGCAACCATAGATATTTTATCACTATTGACTTTGAGTGAATATTTTTATGAATTAAATATATGTAATCACTACATAACTATACATATAATTCCATGTGAAATATACATAAAACTTACATATAAATTTCTAATAAGTTATTTCTCCTTGACTAAAAATCACTCTGCTACAACATATTTATATAACAGTAATTGTGTAGGATCCCAAAACATTGTTTTATGGTTATAAGCATTAAACTGAAAGCTAGAATAAGATTTCTTAATTGGTGAAGAAAAGAATTTTTTCACTACAACTACATACACTATCATTCCTCAAACAACCCAAAATAATGATTTTAAGAAGGATATCATGACATATTTATCAAAACCATACTCCATAATCCATAGGTAATCGTAGTTTCGAATGATGGAGACAATCCTCGGGGAACAGAAATCGTAAAATTGCACAGACAAATTCTACTCAAGTGGAATACATAAGAACTTTTAATTTACATATATATCACTAAAAAACAACCACTTACATCAAATTGTGTTATACTATATGGTTAAAATACATTATTCTTATGAATTTCATTGAGAGATAATACACATTTAATGAATTATACTCATTTATAGGAAACATTAACAAGGATATTGTAGTAGAATAGTGTTTAATTAAAACCATGAATGGTTGTTAAGTTTTTCTATCTATGTTTAATGTTTTCCCATAATTCTATTGTATGTTAAAAAAATTATCCACTTAATACAAAATATCAACTCATAATGGATGATCATACTTTTAAGAGGGAATAATAACTTATGTTATAGAGAATTAAGAGAAGAAAGATAGTGATTGATTATTGAAATATTTATTTTTCTTGTTAATTTAATGTATTGATACATTATTATATTTTGATTAATATTTTTTTACTAAAATGTTTTTTATTAGATAAAAAAATTATTGTTGGATACCCAATGTGATAGAAAAATATTAGAGTATGATATTAGACATTATTTATATTCTATAATTTATGTTGGTACTTAATTAAATTTAGTTTAATTATAGTCTTGGTGCTATTTGGAAATAAAATAAATAGTATATTATTAGTTAAAATTTACCGAGTAAAGATAAATTACCTTAAGATATTCTTTTAATAAATCAATTCATTCAACTAAACATTTTAATAACGATATATTTTTTAGGAAAACTAATTAGAATTTATTCAACCATATTTAATTAAATAAAAGCTAATTCATTGTCTAAGTTCAATTTTTATAAAATTCTTTTCAAATTTTGTGTTCAATATTTTGAAATTTTTAACTGAAATTTATGAAAGAGTCGCATGTTTTGGATTTGTGACCCATTCTCAGTGGATTGATCATGGACTCCCCACTACGATTCTATGTTTTAGTAGTTTCAGTAGTATAAATATAATAAATATTATTTTTTAATGTTTGAATCTCTGTACACAAGAAAATATGATTCTTAGTGGTGTATAATATATTTGGTAAACCTTTTGGTGATAAGAACAATTTGACTAGATTAAATTCCTAGTATTAATTTATTGGTTCAATTATTTTAAATTTCCTATTTTTTTCAACTTTATTTTTTATGTGTGTGGGTGATAATGTTTTTTTTATTATAATAATAGGTTCACAAACCATGCTCTTCATATTTGATTGATATTTTTAGACAGAATAATACCTTTATATTTCATCCATGATATTCAAATCTACCTTTTAGCCTTTAAAATTTATGATGATAGACTTAGTACCCATCGTGATGAATAAATAGTTCAAAAAAATCTTATAAATCCTGGAAAGTAGAATAATAGATGGAATTTATAGAATATAGGATTCTTTTAGTTGATGAAAAATTGCATGCCTGGTGAGGCCTCTGGTTCCATAATGAAGAATGATAAAACCAATGAACAAAATCATTGGAATAATGGAAACATCATAAAATCCCCTAAAATTTCTTAAAAACGAATTTAAATGTAACACATAATTAATATGGTAACTAGATTTATTACTCGAGAAGACTACTAGTAATTTCAATCAGTAAATATATTTTCAATTAAGATAAAATTCACCATAAGATAAAAAAGGATCAACATATTTTATTGAAGCATAATATGAAAATATAAGTACACATATAAAACCTTTAGTTGAAATTATTTCTAAATTATCATTGAATTCAGATTTTCCAAACACTATAAGTATTGTACTATTAAAATCTAGATACATTAGTATCATGGGAAGAAACTAGAAATGATGAATTTCTGTGTCTTGATATCCAATCTAAATTAAATATGTTATTTTCAACAATTTCACATTAATAAAGATTAACATGGAATTAATGATAATTGTGATGATTTAGATGATAAACACGAATGATGATAAATATTTCCTTGAAAATGAAGAAATTAAAGATAATATAAAATCTGAAATTAAACCCACTCTCAATGATACTTACTTACATATGATGATGAATCATATAGATATTTGTTTCCGCTTTATGAACTATTTGGACTGAAACTTCCAAATCCTAATTTTCTAATTCATCAATATCTCCTCATGTTTGATGTTTTTCACTGTTACACAGTTATATTGAACAAATTCTGAAAAAATACTTTGATGAAACATTAAAATATACTATGAAAATATTAAATGTTTTTTTGAAAAGTATTAATACCAAAAAACATTCAAATGTAAATAAAAATAAACAGCGCTTGTTCCACATAAAAAATGTAATAATTTTGAAATATTATAATGAAGCATAGAATATATTAATTCACTGGAGGAATATAATAATAAAGAAAAAAATATTGATAATAGTCCCCAACATATATATGTCATTGAATGAGTAGATTCATTATACCATTTATTCATCAGCACAAATGCATTGTCTTGTTCAAGGGAAAAACTCAAGGGACTATTATAATCAAATAGTGATTTTTAGTAGACACGTATGAAACATAAACCTGAGTTATGGTTTTTTATAACATTTCTAATGACCTTAGAATTCTATAGTTAAAATTCATCTTTTATTATAATAATGAACTGTATATTAGAAATAAAATATTTTAAAATAGTGAATAGACTGTGAATAAAATTCAATAAAATAAAATGAAAACGAAGAATGATATTTTAATTGAATCATTCTAACTGATTTGAATTAAAAAATATTTTGGTTTATCTATAGTTAAAATTTTCAACTTAAACATAATATAATTAAATGTGAGGCCACTTATATATTTTCTTAGATATGTTGAAGTATGTAGTGAAATAATAAAAGTGTAGAAACATATAAAATATAAGACATATCATGTTATGAAATAATATCATAAAATTTTCATTAAATGAATAAATTAACTATATCACTTGAACAAGCCTGTTATGAAATAATATCATAAAATAAATTAAATAGAGATAATGAATAATTATTTTTAATTAAACTTATAAAATGTAAGAAACTTAATTTTTATGAAACTGAAACATAACTATAATATCATCTAATGTATCTAGATACAAACATTTTCCTTCCACAAACTGGAATACCCATTGGAAAATACTCTTAAGCTAGAATATCATTTAAAGTGAAAGCCATTGATGTTTAGTAGGGTCTATTAGAGCCATGGATTTTGAACACCATTGCTTTAATTTTAATGAAACTCATGGATATATAAGAATAAAAAAATAATGGTAAAAAATTCTTTAATTTATTATTGTCATAAAAATGAACATACAACTTCAAAGTAAAAGTAAATTTTTCATGAATATATAATCAATAAAAACCATGAATTATAAATAGACAATAATAAATTATAAAAAAATACCATGAACCATAAAATTAACAATTATAAGACCCCAAAAAAGTTATGATTTCTAATAAGATTACCTGGAAACATGAAGCAGATAAAGATATATATATATTTGGTAACATTAGAATACTGAGAAAGTGAATAAAATAAATAATTCACTACCCATTAATTAAAGGATAGGGATGATAAATTGTAATTTGGAATTAGTATCTGAATCAAATGGATTACCTTTTTTTAGGGCCCCAAGTTGGATTATCTGGAGAATGTTTTAGTGTAATATGAATTTAAATGAAAAAATACAACACCAAAATGTGAAATAGAGATCATAGGACTAATTTTATTTGATAAGGTGACAAAAATAACTAGATAGATGTGGTGTTTAAAATAAATATGAACACCTATATAGATAACTCCATGCATATATTTGATTTGAATGAGGATTTTTTTTAAAATTTGGTGATGGAAGAAAGCTAGATCAACTATTAGGAAGTAGATATTTGGAAAAAATTTCAAAAAAATCAAATGAAATTCATATCTATTTATTGAGAAGATGGTGAATTTCCCATTATATAGGTGAGGAGGTGTGGCCGATACATATCATTGAAAGATCTATAGTCACATGACATGCTACAAATGGAAGGTAGTATATATAAAAAAATATTTATATGATAGTGTAAATATATTTTTAAGAAATATAATCTGAAAATTTAATGTAGACTATTATAGTGATCAAATATTAGGATGATATAGACAACAGATAATATATAGCAATTAAGTCTCTATATATAAACACTGCATAATTGAGAAATTACTAAATAAAAACCCTGTTGATTCTTTTTCAAGAAATTGTGATGAGCGAGGTACCGGATGTTTGCTTCTTCACGGAGGCTACTTATGGTAGGTTCAGTGTCCGCGACTACAGGAGGTTACTTCAAAGAGAGAGACCCATGGTGGAAGGGGGACAGGTGTGCTGGTGCAAGGAGATTCCGACGCGGATGAACTTCTTGGTGTGGAGAGTCATTAACATAGCACTCCCGACGGAGGAGAATATCCAGAGGAAAGGGATATTTTTGGCGTCCCGTTGCTACTGCTATAAAGTTCCTTATATGGAATCAACGGTGCATCTCTTCTTACAAGGACAATGGGCCACTCTACTTTGGTCCTCATTCTCCAATTCGCCGCTTAAAGATGGAGTGCATAGGACCTGTCTGGAGTTTGTGGTGGCCTGGTTCTCGGGGACACACAACAGGGCCTTGGAAAAGTCGATCAGGGCCATCGTCGTGGTGGTTGTCTGTTAGGTCCTGTGGGTGGCACAAAACCAGGTTATACTAGGCTCTAAAAGGTCCCCTATTTTCTTACTGACTAGGATCAAAACGCTCATTGTGGAACTTTCATACTTGGTGAAAGGGGGGAGGGATTCGGTGGAGATCTGTAATTTCCTTAGGAAACCTTGCAGGCCTCAAATAAGGGAGGGCATTTGGATAAAATGGAAGCCACCTATCCAAGGGTTGAAACTTAATATCGATGGTTCTTTTATAGTGGGAGTTATGAGAGGTAGAGGTTTTCTTCGAGACTGTTGGGGCTCAGTGTTTGTTGACTTTAGTGCTTTTTATGGTCCTGGTAACTCCTTGAGGGCTGAGGCCTGGGCACTTCTTTCAGGCCTTTCGGTCTGCAAGAGGAGGGGCTTGAAGGTGACGGATATTGAATCTGATTCAGAGGTTCTGGTTAGGGAGTTGCAGGGAAGTTATGGGACTCCTTGGGACCTAACCTACATTATTCGAAGGTGCAAGGAAGAAACTCGACATGGAAGATCTATTCATCATAGCTGGAGAGAAGCTAATTTTGCAGCTGACTCGCTGGCTTGTTTGGGAAGACAGGAGGATCCTCTTATTATTTATGATAGTCTTCAATCCCTTCCCCTAAAGTTTTTATATGTGGTTCAAGGGGATGCCCTGAGACATCACCATTTTAGGCCCCCTTGAAGGGTTTTCCTTGTTTTCCCTTGTTTCTCTTTTAAAATATTAAAAAAAAATAACTTTCAGACCAGACCAGACTAAATAAAATAACATATGTGTGATTCAATCAATAAATAATCTATATTATACATGTCAAGTAAAAATTTAATAAACCCATACATTTGAAGGAATTTAGATAAACACATTATCTATTAACGGTGAAATTTAATCACAAAGTGAGAATAATAGTCTATTGGAAACTAAATACCAAAGGTATGGGATGAATAATATTCATCAAACAAAAGAGTCATTAGACACTCATTCACTATACATAACAGGTAATTTTTTTACAAAACCCTAATGGAATTAAACATAAGATTTATTTTTATTTTTAAATATATTATAACATATATTAATAAATTCCTTCCAAAAAATTCAATATATTTATTATCAATATTAACCACTATTATGGGTTTAGTGGGAACCCTCACAAAATAACCATTACAAGACTAAAAACTCCTTAAAATAAAAATACATCAAAGGCCCTTATACATTCTAGAACACTAAAAAAACAAATATACAAGATTTATCTTTATTTTAGAGAGAAACTAAGAGTTCCATTAGTGCAATAAACCCACTCCACATTTTGGCCACTTACTAACACATGTGAGAATCAATACCCAAAGCTCTAAAAAAGGAACACCTCTATGCAAGAGATACTATCTCACACCAAGACAAAGATGTACCAAATGCCAACACTAGTTCCTTATAGTGATCATTCCTAGGACATAACAATATTACTGTGGAAAATATTTGATTTCTTGAGTTTAATATATAAAAAGAATAAACTCTATGGATGTAGATGAGAAATTGAATACAACATAAATGACATCAAATGGAAATGAAGTACCAAAAAATGGAATTTAGGGAAGGGAGTTTTGGAAAAGGGTCGATGACCAAATGAGAGTCTGTGGAAAGGGGGAACAATAGTGTGAAAGATATGGTGACCAAAATTTTTTTTCCATGCTATGGGAGGGTCAGAACATAATGGGGCATGATTTGGGTGGAGGGGATGGGGGATCGATGATAGGAATAGAGGGGTGTTGTGGGGTGGGGGCTCGACTATAATGAGATGTCGAGCACTAGGATAGGGGATTAACAGTGATAGAGGGATAGTGAATCAAAGTTGGAGGTGGGATGGGGGTGGATAGTGGAGGGGCTTGATAGTAAGAGGCATGGCTAGGTGGTTATAGGGGAAGTAGGGGGAGTCGATAATATTGGGGGTATCGATAGTAGTGAGTGGTGAGGCGTCGGGATGGGGGCTCAATGACTACGTATGGAGGGATAAGGGATTATCATTTGGGGTGGGATATGGGGATAGACCATGGCATAACTCAATTTCCGAAGGTGGGGAAATGCAGTTATAGGAGAGGTATTTCGGGGAGTCAATAGGGGTGTGGGTGGGAAAATTAGGTAGCGTGTGAATGTATGAACGACTGTCACTTGGTGGTCTTTAATGGGATAAATAGAGACTACCAAATGGCAGTCACCTGAATCTTCCATCCTATAAATCTAAGATTTGTACTAATGGGAAGATGGTTTTTTGTAGGTATGATGTTAATAAGGAAATGAATTTCCATGGAATTCTTTGTCTTATGTGTGGGGAACTTTTTCATTATCTAATTTAATTCCCTAGTCCAAGGGTTAACTCCTAGACCAAGGAAGGACTTATTCTATTCTAATTGTTTAACTAAAAGGATAGAAGTGTGTATCTATTGGGATTCAAGAACTATGTTTGATAAGTGTTATATAAAATATATTCTAGTTTTATAAATAATTAATCATATAAGGATTTAACAACAGTAGTTTTTATTTAATTATATGAAATCAGAAATTGAGGGGTAATAATAACCAAGAAAAGTGATTTATTGGTGAGGTTATATTTTTGTGGAACACATGATTAATGGAAAGATAACCCTTAATATGTGTCTGATGTTCAGTTAATATTGAATAGTTGGGAAAAAATACTATTGGTATTAAATAATTAAATAGATAGTTTTAGTACCATTGAAATTTTTCACCTATTTCTTGAAAAAGTGATTGAAGTCATATTTTATTAAGTTTATTTCAATTTTTTATATATAGTATATATTCAATAGTCTGTAATTTTATTTGTGTAATAAGGATTGTGTTATTTTTTGTAAGATTGTATTTTTTCCATTAATATTTTATAGTTACTCACTTTATTATCTGGTTTTAAGAAAATCAACCCATTCAAATTCTTGGTAAGTTTCATTGTGAGCTAATATAAGTTTTCTAGGGATAAATTTTAAAGTTGATATTAAAAAAATATGTGATCAAATATATCATATTTTTTTGTTTTGAATTTTTTGATTCATATTTTTTAGGAATCTTAAAAATAACTATTTATTGAATGGATTAAGTTGAACTTTAGATGTCATTTTTATGGTTTGAGAAATTAATGTATTGTATTTATCCATATTGGATAAATTATGAAAACCATTATTATTTTGGTAAATATTTCATGGTATATAAAATGAATTATGGAATGTATGATTCATTATGTGTTAATTTTAGTTATTTGTCCATGAATAATTTATCATTAATATCATTTTCGTGGAGTAAGATGTGAGATAGAAGTGGAATTGATTAAAGTGAAACCAAATGTTGGAATTGTGATTAAAAAATAGAATAAAATAAAGAATGTATAATTTCACATGTACTCAATAATGAATGTAAATGAATCCCTCATCTTTTGGAAAAGAATCTTAAAATAAAAATTATATGGTTTTAACATCATTTCTGATGAATTGATGACCTTTTCATCCCTTGTATATTAATGGTTTTGGAGTCATTAACTTCCTCACATATTATCTATCACTATATTAGATATTGGATGTCAATTTCTTACACAATGTATATATTTTAACATCCCACCGATATTATCCATATTTTAGAACCCAATTATATATTTCTTAGGGAAATATTTATTTTTTCCACTTCCATTTTTCAATGTAATTTTTATCTTCCCTTTATATGATGTATGCTCTTAACCAAGGTATTTTAAATTTTTAATCCTTTTTTACCAAGATAATTATTTTGAGGCTGAAATTTATCAAAGGGTGTATAATTTAACGATTTAATTTCTTAGAATACACCTCTCTTTAAAAAACTAGTATTTTAAAACTTTTTTGACATGTAACACCAAACTTAAAATGAACTGTGATATATTATAACATAGCCATTATATTAAAAAGTGTGAATTTTACTATCCAATTTATGAAATATGTATAATATTTTTTACATAATAAAACTATATTATTTAATCCACAATATATAAGTATAAATTTTTTAATAAAATAATTTAATGTTTCAAAAATTGATTTTCTTCAAAAATTGTTTTTATTGAGGGGTTTTTAGATTATTTTTTTTAATTTATACCAATTTAATAAATTTAATTCAAAAAAAAATAATCATTTTTAAATTAATAATATCAAAATTAACATATGGTTAAATTTTGATATTTTAATGAAATGATTGATTTTTTAGTGAATAGTGAAAAATAATGATATCTCATATACATTAATTTCTTTTCATTAAATAAAGAAACATAAAGCCCCATAATAGTTTATTTTTTTCGTAAATTTACCTAAGATCCACTTATTTATAATGATGCAATTAATTCCACTTGAATCATTTATATTCATGATTTAAGTATACGCTAATCGTTATCCATAACACACATTTTTCTAAAAAGTGTTTTTCATCTTGTTTTATACATTTATATTAAATTAATTTTCTCAAATTATAATGATTAAATCTTGACAAATTGATATAATATTTTTAATCAATTGGTTCATATTTGGAAAATATTTCACTTTTATTTTTTTCATTAGGAATTGAAAGTGTGCTAAATTTTTGACACCTCAGTAAGTGTAAAATTGGTAAAACATGCTTAAAACAATGACATAAAGATAAAAATCAAACCAAATCATACCTTTATTTAATTTTATTAAATAATTAATATCATAGACAACCCAAATTTTAATATATATAATTTCTTCACTTTTTCCCTTGATAATTAAATATATATTATTTTTTGTAATTAAAGTTACAAAATGTAACTCTCTTGAATTTAAAAACTATAAAATTATATAATAATGATAAAAAGATGAGAAGTTTAGTTATAAATTTTTTTGGATTGTTTATTAATAATTTTATTTATTTTGATTTATTTTTTATTTTTATGATGAAATAGTTACATTAAATACTTACAGAACACCAATACAGTGTTTGTGAAAGAAGTAGAAAAATCATGTGAATGTTTATAAAAATCTATAAAAGTAATATTGTTTGAGTGATTTATAGTTCTAGGAAATTTTTATAGATTAATATGACATATGAGACATTTTTAAAGGTTGGTGTTTTTATTTCATTACTATTTTCACATATTCAAATTCAAATTAATTTAACAATTACAAAAATTACATTAATCAAATTTTTTATTAAATAGTATTTTATTAAATGATTTAAAATTCGTAACAATATTAAAATATGAAAATTATGTTTATAAAGTTTCAAAAATTTCACATTGTTTACAATTATTTACAATTTTTTATCTTATATGTTAAATTATAACCATTGAACATTGAATAATTGCTAACATGATGAAGCTGAAATCGGGTAACAAAGGGGTTAAACCAAAAGATATGGTTTAAAATTGCACAAAAACATTTATAAATTTAATTTTATAATGATATTTAGACCAACAAATATTTTTAATTTAATGTATTTCCATTAATAAGTGTTTTCTCAAAAATTACTTAGTATATTTAAAACCTTTTTGTAATTCAAAGCGTGTCATTTCCCTCCCATATAAAAAGGCACCACATCTCTCTTTTCATTACACCACATTGATCCATATTTCTCGACCAAAATTAAACCAATTATATTATGAACTTACCTATCCATGTAACCTAAGTTATATTATTCTTAAAACATCATTCAAATGGTCTACAAGAAGGGATCTAAAGAAGGATTTCTGAAGAATATTCAATCATCTTACCCTCCCTCTTTCAATTTATTTATTTTTCTACCACTATATCTGTGATATTAATAATAAAGTAATATATTAAATATATTAAAAATGTAAACCAAAATCATTATTATGAATCCTCTAATATATACCATCTATTCTATCAAATGTAAAGTGAAATCATTACTCCTAAATATGTGTGGGCTACCACATCCACATAGTGATACAATTCATTTTTGGACACCATCTTTCATGGATATTAATTATATTGGGTTTAATTTTTTTATATAATATTTATGATATAACTATTCTTATTTAATAATAATATCATATCTTCCATATTACTTTCCCATCCATTGGAAAATGATTCTTGTTTCTTGAGTGTATACGTAGACTACCACCTCCATGATGCAATGTGATTATTTTTTTATTCTGATTTACATGAATGATAATAAGGATATATTTAATTAATAATATGATAAATATGATTTAATAATTATTATATCAATTTGAAATTTAATTTCCCTTTATTCTATTCCGTCTATATAAAATTGAAAATAACATTCATGAGTGCATACAACATACTCTCTCTGTGAATAGTGTAATACATTTTTCTATCTCTTCCATTTATATATGTATCTAAATATTAATATATATATATATAATGAATATATATAATATTTATATTATTATTGAAATTATAGAGGTTATGGAACCATGATAAAAGTTTAAGGACTAGAAAAGCTTTACCAATGTTGTCATGAAAATTGGAATACAAACACCAAGAAATTAGGATTTTAATAAACAATTATTGATAAATTAGTGTTAAAATGTTATTAGTAGATCATATATGATATTAAAACTTTGTAATTCTATAAATTTATTTAAATATAATAAATTTAAATATATTACAACTGAGTTTAAATTTCTTTTTAAGAATTTAAAAATTGAGGTAAGGGATTTACTTCTAACTTTTACTTATCTGAGACACATTTCATATTCACCACTTTATTCTTTTATGTTCTATATATAATACCAATGAGTATATTTTATAATGATTCTTATATAAAATATGATGATATAAATTTCAATATAATGTTATCTCTTTAATGAATTTTTTATTTAAAAGTTACCAAAGTTGAAATAGATTTTATGTTACGATCTCATTATTTATCAGGATTGTTTTCGATTAAGTTCCCTATGATGAAATTTTATAATCTATCTCTCAATAATATCATAAATTTTAATCATTGATTTTTATTTATTTATAATACATTATTTTATTTTATTTTCCTTGATTTAATTTATAAATACACAAAAATAATATTTTTAAGGAAAATCAAATTTATATTTCTCTTTAGTCAAAACTAATTTTTCATTCAAATCTGTAATGACTCGGAATTTTATCAATAAAAATTTTCTTTTTATAATTTTTTCATCTTTATTACTGTATTATAAATATAGTTAAACAAATGATGAAAAAAATTCCATATTATTATACTAATTTAAAAATTAAATTTTTAGAATAAAAATTGACAAAAGAATTGAAAATAATAAAAAGTGATAAAAAATAAAATAAGATAACTGAAGTTTGATAATTTCGATCTTCTCAATCCAAAAAAAATTAATGTACCCACAAAAAACACTGTACAATTTAAGAATAATATTATTAAAACAATATTTATCTTCAAATTGATAATATATATAACCTTAAGATATATTTTTTGAATAAAATGAGAGCCTTCCAAAAAATAGGGCCCCTAAAAAAATAAAACCCACAAGACAAACCAGTCTAAATGAAGGAAAATTACATTTATCCCTTTGAAAAATAGGGATTAAATCTTATAGAATTTGATTACACTAAGAAAAGTTCCACCCATATACTCTTTTGTTATCCGAACTATCATCCAGTGCATTTTCCTCCCTCAAAAAATGAGTAATAATTATGTGAATAGTTGAGAGGAACTATAAATAATTAATACATCTATTCATTAGCCCCCAAAGGATATGAGTAGAAGAGGTTTTGATTTCATGAACAACCATGTTGGAATCACACTCCAACCATATCCTATTAAAAACATTGTGATTAGTAAGATGAAATGATGAAATGACTCCTAGTATCACGACCTCTATAGAGAAGGAAATACCACAAGAGCTAAAGGAGCAACCCATAACATCACCAATGCTATTCTTTAAGACAAATCCATAACCTGAAGGACCCGGATTTCCTCTGTAAGTGCCATCAGTATAAATTTTAATCCATCCTAAAAAATAAGTATGCCAAAATACTTCCATTGTACCCAACGGAGGATGAAAATTAAGTTTAACCTTGATATTCTTAAAAAATCAAAAATCATACACTGAGTTGTGACAATAGGTTAAGCGAGAAAGCATTAAATTTTTCGTAACAGAAAAAATTCCAGAAAGGAAGGTCTGAGGATTGAAGTTAACTCCATCATGAAGTCACTTATTTCTTGCTATCCACAAGGAGTTCATAAGTTCAGTAGCAGCAACATATAAAAGAATCAATAGCATATGATATAAAGGCAGGGTCAACATACCTTAAAGAATGTTTTGAATAGTGGTAAAATTATATATTTAGACCTCAAAAATATCATAAAGATCCTTATACATAGTGGATGATGTATCATAGCTCAGAAACTGTTGAACCAATTCTTCCATATACTGATGACAGAGAACACAAATAGAACAAAGATAAATAACATAGACATATAAATAGTAATCAGTAAGGACACTTCCATCATCAAGTCTCTACAAAAATGTGAGGTGATAAAGAGGAATAATCCTCTTATTAAACATCCCAATCCAAACTAAACACAACACAAAAGTATTATCATGAGTGTATATGGATTTAGAGGTGAGAATACCAGAGGGTGTGGTTCCTAGATCTAGAAATCACCAATAGAGGAAATACAATAATTATTAATAATCTGTTTAACATTTTCAGGAATATCAGAAATATCATAATTTTGATCCTTAATAAGAACATCAAGGTCCAAATTTAAATCATCATAGACAATAGAATAAATGAGTGGAGCACCAATCCAATTTTCTTTATAAAACTTGAGTGAGGAATCCGAAGAGACATGTCATCTAGAATCAATATAAATAAGAGAAGAAGTGGATTAAAAATAAGGCAAAATAGGGGAATCCTTGTAATTTATGTTGACATTATTGAGTTTATTAAGGAATATAGACCTCAAGAAGGTAGTATCTTCAGATTTTTCATTTACTAGTTTCCAAAAAAATAAATATTGAAGGGAATGATTAAAAATACTGAAATTTTTTATACCAAGTCCCCCCTCTCAAATGGTTTGCAAAAGGTGTTCCAATACATAGTTACCAATATTCTTTCCATAATAATACATGTACAAATAATGTTTCTCATGGCCACATTAATGGATTTGATAAGAGAAGCAGGCAATTTATAAATCATAAAAGAATAAAAAAAAATATAAACAATAACATCTTTAACCAAACAGACACGAATATCCATTGAAATGGATTTTCCTTTCCAAGCATCAAGATGATTGTTTAACTTTCTAAAATTCCCATAAAACTAATAAGCCTTCAGAAGACCGCAAAACATAAGAACGCCGAGATTAATCAAATGGAGAAAACCTTCACTATTTTCCAATTCAGTTATTATTTCTGATTTCCTAACATGATAAGTATTTCTACTAAAGTAGAAAAAGGACATGTTCTAACTAACATTTTCCCAAAAACATGATCAAAATTTGGAAGAGATTTTCTAATATTTCTGATATTTCTTTTATCCCCTTGATTAAAGAGGATAATATCATCAGTATAAAGGAGATGGGTAGGAGAAGAGGAACCCCAAACAACACCAATATCCTTCATCTTTCTATTTTTATACATGATGTAAAATAATCCACTAAGATAATAATTTGAGATAACAAATAAAATAATAGAAAGAATATTTCCTTTTCAAAATCCTCGTGAACCAGAGAAGTATCCCTCCAGGGAACCATTCACAAGAACCGAGATACGAGTAGAATCAAAAATCATTGTGATATAATTAATTAAAGTTTCCTCAAAACCAAAAATGGAATGAATTTTAAAAATAAAACCCCAATCCATTATATCAAAATACATTTTGGTGTCTAATTTAAGGGAAATATTCCCTCCTCAAATATGATTTTTAAGGATATTGACACACTCTAATTCTGTAACAAGGCAATATTTAATGGAACTTCTATTTATAAAGAAAAATTTATGAGAATAAAAAAATATATTCAAGATGGGATCAAGTCTTCTAGGAAGGATGTTTTTAATAACTCTGTACAAGGTGTTGATATGGGAAACATGCCTATATAAGTGTATATCATTGGAATTATCCATTATAGAAATTAAATCAGGGAATTGAAAACTTAAACCTTGAGAAAGATGGACCCCATTGAAAAAATGAAGAAAAGGGTTGAAAAAATCATATTCAATGATCTCCCAATATTTATAAAAAATGATTTCATTAAAGCCATCAGGACCTGGGGAGCTTTTCGGCCTGAGGCTGAAAACCACAGCCTTAATCTCTGGTTCCAAAGGAATGTAGATAAGTCCTGAATTATCTTCTTGATTTAACAATTTTGGGATCATACCATCCAAAAGTGGTAATTATGGTTGATCCATTAAAAATATCATCATAAAAAGAATTAATATTCTTATAAAGGTCCTTTCTATTGTCTAAGATTTTATCTCCTCTATTTAGCAAAGCAAGAGGCCTGGATATTTTCCAATCTCATTGATTTTTATTGAATACTTTGGTATTTCAATCCACATCCTTAATCTAATTATCTTTTAAAGAATATTTTTTCATATCAACTTTAATATTGAGGAAATTATTGAGCTATAGAGTCATCTCATGTTCCAAGTAAACACCACTAGATAAATCATAATGGCTACACTACTCTTGGAAACACTAAATGGGGGCTTCAAGATTTGTAATTTCCATATCAAGATGACTGAACCTATATTTAATCCAACATTTAATATTTCCCTTCAGAATCGGTAGTTTATGAATAAAATAAAGGACATTCCTCTTGTATCCTATCAAAACCCAAAATTCTCAAATAATCTTGTCACATTCAGGATGAAGAACAAAAGATTTATTGAATCTAAAGGGGAATGGATATTTATTTCTCTTTGTTGAGTGGTCGATCATGATAGGTTGATTATCAAAGTTATGCTAGGATAAATACATAAAGAAAATTTAATCCCAAGAATGTAAATAAAAGTCATTAACAAAATCCTTGTCAATTCTACTATCCACCATACCATTCAGGTGCTTTCTATTCTATGTAAACATTTCCCCAACAAGATTTACTTCAATAAACTAATTTTTTTCAATACAACCCATTAATTCCCTTTAAAAAGAATGACTTGTCATAGGACCTTTTTTCATCAAGATTGATAATCGAGTTAAAATCCACATGAATGATCCATGGATCTTGAATACTATTTTTCAGAGAACCAATTTCTTCCCAAAGAGTTCTATAATCATGATAACCATTACTATCATAAATGAATTTACAAACCTGCTTAATTCCCAAATTAAAAGAAAGTAACATGTTGATTGCTTGATCCCAACAAAATTAGTTTATAAAGAGAATAATGATCTAATATCCAAGGATTTTTTATCTCTAAAAATATGTTTTTCATACCTAGTAAAGTGAATCCCATATTTTTAAAACTAGCTAGACAATCACAGAAACTTTTTTTGGCTTTACATTCGTAATTAATAAATGTCTCTAAATCCTAATATAAATTTTAAGAGACCTGACTGATGATTCATTAGCTATGACATAGAAATTCCAAAAAAAGATCCACATTTAAAGCTCAATTTGAGGTGGACCCCCTGTTAATACAATACCCCTTACTCTTTTTAATGATTTTTGGTTATCTCTTTACTTTATTTTTCACTATCTTGTGAATTTTAATTTACTAGTGATGTATACATGTGTATTTTGATTTATTTCATGCTCTTGAGCAGAAATCAAATCATCCTTGCATGATGTTTAAAAAACATTAATTGAAGAATCCATTATTTCATATTCGGATCCCCTAGGATCTGTTATTTCAATATTTTATGCAGGAAAATCAGACTTTTCATTTTTCGGATTCCCTAAAACATTCCTAAGGAGTGTTTAAAATTTGTTAGGGGTCATGTTTATAGGAGTGATATTTTTAGAAAAACTGATATCCTAATTTCTAGATAAGTCTAACATGGTTTGATCTATTATGAATTTAATAACAACATCTATATTTTTGGACATATTCAAGTTATCAATAGGGGAGTTCTTATCCAAAGGGAAGCCTACAGATAACCAAGGGGGATGAAAACTTAAAAAAGGATCTATAATATCCTTAGAAATAATGGTGGAGATTGATCTCTATTCTAAATTCTATTGTATACTGTAGACTACATCAGTAATTCCTTGAGAGATTTATAAGGAAATTAATCTAACATCATTTTCTCCGCTAGATGATAGTGGAAGAGTGTTTGTGCAGGGATAAAATGGAGAATTGTCTTCTTCCTCAATAATTTCATCCCAAGACTTGTCCAGGGTGACTCTTAAAGAGGGAGGAAGAGAATGGGAATCTTTCAACATGGGTTTTCTAGCAGTCATTATCTTAGGGGAATTCCCTTTTCTCTGTTGAGAACTGATATCATATTTTAATTCATTTCCTTTGGAAGGAACCCTAATATTATTTTGGATCACCGTACAAGATTCAGCGGAATGTCTTAACAATCTTACAGAAGCCACAAAAATGGGTTACTCGCTCAATCATGAACTTACCTTCAATTCTACGATCGTTTTCGAGCCGAAAAATACAATTTGTCCATTCAGTGACCAAATTAAGATCTACTATAATTCTAGAATAAATTTCCTAAATCCCATTAAAATGTTCTTTGATCCATCTTTATATGAGAGAAAAAATAAAAATCATGGTCATTTAAAATTTTCGGATTCCATTATACTATATTTCAACCATAAAGCCTGATCCAAATTTGGGAATCGGACTGATTTTGATTAAAAGAATAAATATTATAGTCCCATTAATTGATTAAAAATAAACCTTGTTTAAGGTGAATATTACTAGTAGACCGATCCATTGACATGTCATCTTCATTCTAAAAGATGATATAGAAATAGTCCATTCTGATTGGGATGAGTTTCCATGCTCTTATACCCCAATAGATGGAAATTTGTTGATTGGTGTCAGCATATGGCCAATACTTATCCCCATTGTAGAGTATCATTCATCCTAGAACTGGGAATTTGTAATGATTAAAGTGTTGTTTCACGGAATCCTATTCTTCCACCACTGAGAAGGAACCATCTTCAATTTTTTTATAGAAGAGGAATTGGGGGTATCTGATTTTACCGGATCCTAAAAACCAGATAGGGATTTTGGGAATGAAAATCCATCATTTCAGAAAAAAGGATCATAAAAATTATCATTAGAAGAAGAAATTAGATCACCCTTGATGGTGAACTCCTATTCCAGATTGAAAAAACTCATACTCAAACAAAAATGTTAGAACTAAGAAAAACTCCATTGCAATGCAAAAAATAACCTATCTTCTCTCTTGAGAAATACGCCATCCCAACATTGAGGTAAAATTTTAGTGAATGAAGAATAAAATAAATGTTAGGTACTTATATAAATAATGTAACCCATATGATGGTTACAAATCTGACCATTGGAATTTTAATTTTACTATTGGAATAGTAATATGATCATTATAAATTGTAAAATGGAAATTATAATAGTAAAATTACATATGAAAGTGTAAAATAAAATATATTTATCCTATAAATGAAAATATTATATATTTAAACCATGGAATATGTAAATAAATGATTTAAAAATAATAAATTTAGTGTTTTTATTTTTATTAAACATAAATGTTTTAGTTTCACATTTATAATAAATAAAATGATATAAATTAATGTTTTTATAAAATGGATTTATAATTTAAAATTATGTTTTCTAATATTGGTAATAAAATTTTATGATCCTATAACTAGTTTTTCAAAGTGTTAGAAAATTTATCATAATATTAAAATTAGAATTTTCTTATAAATAATGATTTATATTATAAATTAAATTTCACATATTTAAAAAATTATTTTCATAAAATGGATTTAATTTTTGAAATATTTGCATCTAAAGATAGTTAGGGTGAATTTTTGGTATGTCACTAAAATAGTTGATTGTTTGGTGAGTAGTGAAAAATGGTAAATTACCGTATTTAACATTATAAGTTAAATTCATAATTGTTTGCGCCATAGATGATGCAAGAACCCATTATATAGAAACAATGTACACCATTTTGTATATATATTCACAAGAATCAATAATATTGATACTCTTGAGAAAAAATTATAAATAAAGGAATATAATTTTCGAAAAAACCCTTTCACCACCCCTTATGAATACTAGCCCTTCTCCTCACAACCTATAAACCATGTATCTTGAAAACAATTTACCCAATTATATTCCACATTATATCCTCCAGGTATTGGTAATATTGTTCTCACACAAATTTCATTTCAAGTTGGATTAATGAGTATTTTAGAAAGACAATAATTATGATGTAATATTCTCTATTTACCTCTTTTAAATCCTTTTACTTTTCTACCTTCTCCCTGCCTCCATCACCCAACATAACATAATGAATCAAATATTATAAATATGTAGTTTTTTTTAAATTAAATATCCAACTTATACCCAACCTTATTTTCATTCTTATAGGAATATATTGTTCATAATAGTGTTGAATCACCACCTCTACCAACTACACATTTCGTTTCCCTCCACCGCCTTCAAGGATGGTTATAAATATATATTTATGTGTAAATATGAATATTATATGTATTTTAAAAATTATTCCATGTTATTTAATTTTTTAATAATCATTTCTTTGAATAAAACAAATCCGGGTTGTGGAAGTTCGTAAAACTGCCTAAATGAACTAACTTTTTAATTTTAACCTTTTTCTATGTGAATTTTCCATACATAAGAACGAAAATGAGTATTTGGGACTATTTAAATGTATGTTTGTAAATAAATAACATTTTATATCACTAATTTAGTTGTATTCTTATTTTCAATAAATAGTAATAATTAATAATAAGTGATCCAACTCTAGAATAATGAAACGAACACCCAAGTAATAACAAAATTTAACATTATATTACATAAAGATAGATATAAATGAACAAAATATTATAATAAATAAAATATATATATTAAATATTTTGAAATAAGTAATTAATGAGAATTATGGGCCCGATTTTGAGTGAACAAGTGATAACATCTTCCTCATGTATGTGTTCCTTCTAGGATATGGTTTCCAGTAGATATACTGAGAATACCAATCCATAAAAAAACTTTGTTTTCATTCTTGATCTTTGAATCAATCAAAAATATTTTTATCCCCCTGAAAAAATGCTGATTTATTTCTCAATAAATGTGGTAAACCTTCTAGAATCAAACATATAATTTATTCTTGTTGGGAGTTTTACTAAAAACATACCATCATTGAAATTCATAAGAAATTATCTTGGAGCCATATGTTTTTCGGTCTTTCTTATCGATCTAGGAAACTCTTCCAATTTCTTTTTTCAACATTATTTTGAGGATGATTATTATAGATTCTGGGTGAGATGTTCATGGTACATTGATATTTTTTCTATGCGAGTTAATAAATGGAACCTAGATTTCGACCCCTATATTGAATCTCCTATAGGTATAGTTTGGATATAATCCCATGGGCTACAACTCCTTTTTTATACAATCTGACATGTTCTTGATTTCCATTCTAATTAACAACCACTAAAGCTAGATTTGGTGATGGTGAATCTCTCCAAACCAAATTTTCTATAATTTTCATTGAAATTAATGTCTCTAAAACTCTTCCTTTTAAAATCTATATTCTAAATGGCGATTATAGATTATTAAAAGATATAGTATATGAAAAACCACCTGATTATTATAAACTTTGTCTTAATATTGGACATTTTTCGATGAAATGTGACTGTAAAACTACACATCCTATGGAAAATAATGAAACGTGGATTGAGAAATGATAGAAAACATGAAATTAATGGGATTAATGTTTGTCAAACAACTGATTTTGGTCCCATTATTGATATGGACCCTACTGGAGGTAAATAATCTGATGAGAAAAAAAAATATTTTGGTTGATAATGACTATCATTTTCAACTCGTAGAACATTTTATTGAAAATAATGGAATTACTGGGTTTTTGATGATTTTATTTCTACCAAAAATGCAATCACTGAACCTCCTTCCCTGGTGTAGGATCCGAAGATGCACATTGAATCTCATGTTTCACTAGAGAATGACCAGGGTGATCTCTCAGATTCTAGTGAATCTATACAGGACGACGTTGATCAACATAATCAAATTTTTTAATTCAACATAAAATAAAATTATAAACAGTGAAAAACCAATGGTAAATGTTGATGTATTTTCCACCCAAAATCATAGATAAATAGTAATAGAAGAGAATACTCTCAACTAGAAATAACAATTATTACAAGATTCTTAGATGCATCTAGGAAGGAAACATTGAACCCTCAATAGTACTAATGGTAGTTGATCAACTGATTATAATATTTAGACTAGATGAGAAGGATAATGAAGCAAAAAAATAATATTTTGTAAAAATATGATTATTCGAATGATGAGCTGGAATGGGAAGCTATTGATGTGTGGATGAATGAACATTATACGATCAAATTTCAGAGGTACTATGATGGTGACATTACTATTGAAACATACCTTGAAATCAAAAAACATATGTTCATTAAGATGCAAAATATTATAAAAAGCCTTGACATTAACTTTAATGAAATTCCTTGGAAGATATTTTTTTGGCCTATCCAGAAACCTTTCTTTCATGAGTTTTAGTGATGGGTTTTTATATTCATTGAGTTGTCTGATCCTAATAGATTCAGTGTTTTTGGGATTCCTTCTCATGAATAAGATCTAATTTGTAACTTTTGGACTTCACCTATAGTTGTTTCTTTATATTCCTTTACTTTCATTTATGTTCCCCTAGGAGAATCATAGATGGTGGTTGATTCTTTTCCATTTTTTCATTTTCTCTAAATTTTGTTGATGTTGAGGTAACTTTGTCTCACATAGTGACCCTTTGGTTATTTAGCCTATTATTTATCCTACTGGTTTTATTATTATGATTGTATTTCATGTTTGTCACATGCTTGTTGGACTTAGGGAATGCTGATTTAGTTTCTTTATGCTCGTGACTTATTATGTTCGACATCATGATCCTGTAATAAATGGACATGTCTTCTCTAGCCGGAATGTATTGAGTAGAACTACCACTGCCCTTTATAGAGTAATCCTTTGACAGATCAGTGGAAATGAATCTTAGAGAAGCCTCATGTAATTCGAGAATTTTTTTCTTGAAAATATCATAATGTATTCCCCTCACTCGCCAATTGGTGTAATTTATTTACACCTCTAGTTTTTAATATAATAATATATTTTAATAAATTAATTTGGGGCATAATTTGGGTGACCTATTAATGTAAATAATTTTATAAAAAATTACTTAATAAATCTAATTTGGTTATTCAAGACATTATGTTCATGTGCATAACGATTTTGTAACATAAGGTAAGGGTTCCCTCTAAACCACCCAATTTTCTATAAGTGGCACTTTCTCTCTCTTTAACCCATTATATCTCATTCTTTGAATTATATACTTCTTATATATTTGTTATATATATCCCACATATATATATATATATGTATATGTATATATTTTATTTGACCTTTCATTTATGGTTATATACATTTTTTAATGGTTCCCTTCTAAGTTTCTTTCAGAAAGCAGATAAAAGGTAACTTCTCTATTTTATTTGTGAATTTTGAAGAGACACTAAATAAAATTATTTAAAAAATAAATAGTTTCTGAAACCAATAATTCTTAAATGGAATACAATTTTTATTTAATTATATATTTATGGAAACTATTATTCTCCTAAGCTCTTTAGAAACTATTTACTCTTTTCCCTAAAACCCCATTTAAGTAAAACATTTTCAATGTTAATGAACCTCTATTTTTACCTACTCACTTAATCTAAACATTATTTATCATGATGTATTATTATTTTTACCTTATGAATGTCTAATAATTATTTAATACATTTTTCACGGAATCCATAAGGATATAATCGTTGGCTATTTCTTATAACGTGATTATGAATCACATTTCTTCTAGGGGTAATATGTATGGTTATGCCTTAAATTTCATCTCTTGATATGGCACACTTATTCATTTAAAATTCCTTATGGGTTCACCAAAATAGTGTTCCAATTCATTGGGTAATTTTTATGTCTAATGAAGGGATTTGTATGGGATTATACAGTGAACATAATCAATGATGGGATTGTGACCACCGTTTGATTTTTCCTTGGCAGCAAGCCATAACCTATACTTATGTCATGTGTTATATTTCATTCAGAATACTACGTTTACATTATCATATTCTTACCTTTTATTTATTTTATTCTTCCATATGATTATTCTTGTTCTATGAATTTAATCAATACATTGATTCCTTCTAAATCAAATAATATTATTCATTTCTATTTTTATTCCCATACTGGTATTTTTAGCTCACCACTTTTTTATGTATTCCTCAGGTTGTACTATGTTTTTTTAGGATCTCAATGAAAGTTAAGATATTATTATGGAGATGAAAATAAATATTTTTTATTTTTTATTTTTTATATTTTTTATTTTTTTATTTATGTACATAGTCTTCCAAGGGAACTAATATTTTCAATATTTTCTTTGTATTTAATAGATATTTAGGTTATAATTTATTTAATAATATGTGAAAATGGTTGGGATATCTATAGTTTGTATTCGAGTATGGTATAATAATTTTTTGGATTTAGAATATAATAAATTTGTGATAACCCTTGAGATATTCCTATGTATAAATATATGTATAGGAAAATATCCTATAATTTTAGTGATGTATAGAGTGAGTGGTTTATGAGAAATTATATCTAGGACTACGTACTACATGTGGATGTAGATCTTACATAGTTTTACCTAGAGTAAATATCCTTCAAAAGGGTAAATTTGGATTTTAGTTGATCATCACCAAGTAAAAAAATAAAGATCCCTTATTACATAACTGGATTGACACTCCTATTGGATATGATTTGGAAAATGCACAAACTCTGTATAAACCATTAAAAATGACATGAATAAATTATAAGGTTATACCAGCTCATGGAAAAATTACCACGGATAAACAAGATTGAAACATATAGAATAGCAAGTTAGAATATTCTTCTAATATATATTTTATACCTTTTATGTTCATTGTTTCCTTTTTTATATTCTCATTAAGTGTTAAAATCACTAATTTCATTTTTATTTTTTAGCTAATATTGACAAATTAGAGAAATCATCCCAACAAACAATGTGATTAGAAATATGATTATTTCCCGAATGGGATGCCTAACCTGATGGGAACGGGATCTAATAATATCATGGAATTACTAGAATAACTAGCTCATCTTTTTAAGAATACCTTTAATCATGTGCAATTCTTTTCTTTTCCCAAGAAATTTAATGTTTTTTATAATTCCATTATGCAACAAAGTCATCAAACCTTTATTAGGTATTAAAATCCCAACATTATAGAAAATTTTATTAACACAATTAATATGATATTCTTTATTATATTATGATCGAAATAATAGAACATTGTGATGACTTTCAATCATTTTTATGCGGATGTTTATGAGTTGTTTACACTGATCAATATCATGAAATCCAATGAAAAAATTGATTATATGGAATGAGAAGGATTCAAAAAAATATTTTCCAATAAATATTTATGCCAAAATCTCCATCATTAAATGTATTGAGAGTTCTTTAGACTATTGAAAAATGAAGATGAGTCTATTAGGGCATATGAGGAAATCTTCACAAGGATTTCATGGTATGCCTCTGAATTCATCATTAGAACCAAATGTAAGGTAATATATTTATTCAATCGATTAAATTAAACCTATGAAAATCATTAGTTATTTGAGAATTTGACAAGTATGAAGAGATAGTTTTTACTCTCAAGATCAATATGGGTATTAGAGACTCTTAGAGGTCTCATCGAACTAGAGATAAAAGGAATAAAATTGATATTTCTTTCGATTTATTAGTGGATAAATCCCGTAGAGAAAAGAAAACATTACTCCCCACATGTCAAAAATTTGTAAAGAAGCATCTTGAAAAGTCTCTTAAGTGAATTGGGAGATTTTTCAAATGTGGAAAATGAGTACATCATGATAATAAATTCCAATGAGATATAAATAATTCAAAAAATGTGATAGAAGAAAATAATGTAAATATAAGAACTAAACATGTAGTCTAATGTTTCAATATAATGTAATATGAGCATTGGTTGAACCAATTCACTAAGATATAGGTTTTTAGAGACAATCAATAGAAATAATATCCATGGTAACAAGGAAGATGATATTTTATCACTACTACTGTGGTGGATCTCGAACATGATGTGGTGGTATATATGCTAGTTATTCATTCAATAATATTAAACACACTTTTTTATTTTGGTTCTATGAATTTTTTCATTTCTTTTAGGTATATTAGAACTATTAAAATACTATCTTAGAATATTGGGTTGAGATATCATTAATAAAAAAAACTGGGTAATTTTTGCATCCAATGTAAATAACTCCCATCTAATCACTTTTTGGGGACTAAAACATCCAATAAATATCATATTAAATAATTTAGTGGAATTTGATTCTATATTAAGAATTTATTGACCATAATTATATAAATTCAACATCAACTATCTAGAGAGGGGGATCACTCTTCACATCCTGATTCGTCCTCTAATTTTTTTCAAGGGTAAAAATGAAGATAAATCTCATTTGTAATATTCATCTTTAGTGTGGATAATATTTACTTATGATAAATAATATCAATCCCAAACTATTGGTATAAATATATAATCATGTACATTCCCATTATGAGGGACTACAGTGATGTATTCACTAAATAATTCAATGCTGTTCCTCCTAAATGGGAGGTTGCATTTTCAATTGAACTTATAACTAGATCTCTTCACATATAAAATATTCTCTAAAAAATGACAACCAGTGAGTTATATGAATTGAAAAATAGTTCAGAATAATATATAGAAAATGTTTATTTATTCCTAAGTGATTCACCTTGGGGTGCACCTATCCTCTTCATCAAGAAGAAGGATGGATCAGTGCACCTCTTCATTTATTACTATGAACTCAAAAAAATCATGATAAAGAAAAATTATTCATTTCCATGGCTATAAGACTTATTTGATTAATATTAGGGCCCATTATTTCTCTAAAGTGGAACTTCAGTTGGGATATCACCAATTAATGGTGAAGATGAAATATATTCCCAATACTACATTTCAATTTTGTTTTGGTCACTTTGAGTTCGTAGTGATTTCCATCAAACTAACTAATTATCTGGAAAGATTTATGGACATAATGAAGAGAGTATTTAGATATTACCATAAAAACTATTTGATATCCTTTATATATGATATTCTGATACACTCCATATACAACGAGGTCTTGGGGAGTATTTGAATAATGTACTGATGACTTTTTTAAGGGACAATATATATGAAAAGTATAGTAAATTTGAGTTATGAATAGAGGTTTTATCATTCTTCGGGAATTTTACTACAAGTAACGGGATATCTATAGACCCTTTTAAGATATAAAAATTGAAGAGTGGCCTAATAAAGTATTTTTAATGATGATAAAAAGTCTCTTTGGACTATATGGGTATTACTGATAATTTTTTGAAAAAATTCCATTATTCTAAAACCCACTATACAAGATGAATTTAAATTGATTATGATTTTTCAGACCAGTGAATATAAAGTGATATTAAAAGATTTGAAAAGTAGGCTTCTCAATACACCATCACATACACTACATACATGTGGGGAACTCTTCATGGTATACAATAATTCTTCAAAAAAGGTATTTAGTTTTGTACTGAAACAAAATGATACATTGATATCCTACTCCTCAAAGAATGTAAAAGATCATGGGAATAAATATCCAACAAATGATCTAGACTTTGTGGATGTGATATTAAAATTGAAAAACTAGCAACATCATCTATATGTGGATAATTTTTTGATATATAGGGATAAGATGAAATTAAAATATATATTGACATATAAGGGGATTAATATGTACTAGTGAAGACGGTTATATCTAATCAAGTATTGTGAAAACTCAATCCACTATAATCCTATGAAGGAAAATAAAGTTGATATGAACTATGTATAAAAGATCCTATATTGTTATTAATTTTGATATAATGCCCTGACCCTAGTTAGCCAGAGTCTGGTGCATTATTTTAATTACTTGGCACGATTACAAGGAATAATGTCCCGAAGGACCGATCAGTTTAGCAGTCTTGGTAAATAGATTACATACAATAAAGTTACATTACACATTAAAACAAAACACAATACATAAATAATCCTTTGAGAATACTAATATTCCCCTATATTAAACCATTATAGAAATAATAATACACATCATGGAATCATGAGAAAACATAACATAAGAAAGGGGTGAGCTCCAATACTCTGTAAGGGTAAATAATATAGAGGAAGCAAGAAACTTTTAAGGAAAGATTTGTAATAAAATTAAGAACCTTTTAAACATAAACATGAAAATAATTTGGAAATAATATATCAAACATTATCATATAAACATGTATATGGATATTATACTAGTCAAATAGTCATATTTAATAACTAATTTAATAACGAGGGAATGAATAATTCTAGATATCATAACCACATAGTCAAGGCCTCGTCCCAAGACTACAAATAAAAATTTTGTCAAGTCCTTGTTCGAAGACACAAATTTTCCTCATGAGACCTACCGATGCATCGAGAGGCTATAGAGGGCCCCACCCATCACTTACTAAGTCCAATTCATTTTTTATATGAAAATGGTGAAACATAACATACACATTTGTATTAAAAATAGTATACAAAATGTTAATACTTTAACTGTAAACCATGAATGGTATAAAAACAACACATCCATATTTAAACATCTCATAACACATTCGATACTATATAGAACATTGTATTATAATAAATAAACCCCAATCATGAATAATATCTAGTAAAGGATGTTGACAAAGTTGAAAATAATTAGTAAAACTCTTTGAGAGAAATATCCCTTCTTTAAGAAATCATTTAAAAGTCACAAAATTTAGTAATGAATACATTTAAAATAAATTCTTGATTCAAAGTATCACATACTAATTTGAATCTTTTGATAGGAATTAAAATTATAAAACATTAATGTCCATACAAAAAATCCTTAAACCAATTTTGAGAACAAGGACCATAATGGGAATTATTCAAAAGAATAAATATTTAAACCATTTAAATTTATTTTTTAGTGAAAGAGTGCCTAAAAAATAATCCTTTTGAAAACTCTTTTATGAAACATGGAAATAAATAATAAATATGTCCCAGTAAAAGCAACCACATAAAAAATCTCGGATAATAAAGAGATTGAGTAATTAACCCTTAATTTGTAATTTTTCTTAGTAGAGGGTATTTTAACCTCTTATATAATGGTTAAATCATTTTTATTAAATTATAAAAGAACCACATTCATACATATTATATCATATATGATCCTCTGATATTGATTTGTTAATAATATACCAATAGTATCATTGATTTGGGTTTTAACTGATTCATTTTCCTTTATATATTTTATTATGTATGTCATGTTTTTTTGTGAATAAGATGTATTTAATTCATATCCAAAATCATATTATGTTCTTTAAAAATTATTTTTAATCATAAAATAAAAATTATTCTTGAATGGTTATGAATGGGAACGAAATATCATCGCGTCGTGGAAAGAGTAAGTTGTACACACGCATGAGCAGCAACATCATTATATTTATGGTTAAATAGCATGTAATTGGATGGTATATTATAAATAGAGAATAATTATAATTTTATATTTAATATTTACATCAATTATACTAATTATTATACCCATCTAAAAATGAAGTGTTGAGTAATAAACTGCACCACGACGTGGAGACGGTAAGCCGTGCGTGTGCATGTATTGGTAACTTTTTCATTCATAGGATGAATAAAATAATGAATATGGTTATACCATATTTATAATAACATATAATTATATATAAGGTACCTGGGTTGTTATTTTGGTATGGAAATGACAAATAAAGAGGATGTGGAAAAAGAAAAGAACTTTGAAAAAGGTGATGAAGTAATTGCCTCTTCTTCCGGTTATTTCTTTAAAGTTTAACAAAAGTCCTCTTTATAATGGCTCTATGATATAATTACGCCCTCTAGGTTGAAGTGAGGTATTTTGGAGGTCATTTATGCAGGTTTTGTCTGATCCAAAAGGCTTGGGAGGTGTGAATTTTAGAGAAGTAATGGTGCCCTTTTATAAGATAGGTGAGGGCACTTTAGACAAAGCTTGAAATATTAATTTATTACAAAATAATTTTCTATTTATAATAGTTAAATAAGGATTTATTAAGAGGATAATGCAATCATGGGTCGAAATACTCTAAAAAGGCTTTAGACAAGTGTTGGTCACTATATTAACCTTGTCTCTTAGATTTAACCCTTAGTTAAATAGTTTATCTTTTTCCATGTCTTCTTGTATTTCTATAATACATTGTTAATTAACATGCAATAAAATGAAAAGAGAACCTCATGTGTTTCCTTAATGAAATATATATCATTATATATGTTTTTTGTCCTATCCTTATATTTTTAGAACTATTATATAATTTAATAAAATATTATTTATTTTAAAACACATTTCTGTCAATTTTCACATAATTTAGTATTTGGTTATTGTGAAAGAAATAACAACATGATGACTTAGAAAAAAAATCCATTTAATCAACCCTAAGAAGTCATATTAACCGATAAAATTCGTTTAATACATCAAAAATGCCAATTTACATTTCTTTTAATATTTATAACATCAATTATTTTAGTCATTCATTAATAAGGTAATTACTACATCATCATTGTGTCATAAATAAATTTAATTATTTAATGTATAAAAATTATAAATAAAATACCATGATTTATGATATATTTTTATATTTCTATTTAATATTTATAGTATAATTTATCTTATTATAACATTCTATTAAAAATGGTTTAGTTATTAAAATTAGAAATGACCACTTTTAACTCTTCTTTAAATAAAATATAATAAATATCCTAATCTAATCCAAGTGGATCAAAAAGGATAATATTTTTGTCCAAAGTTTTTTTGTCTAAATAAACTTATAAAATAGATTTAGGACATGTGTTAGGGTAATTTTAATATTATTTTTACATTTAATTACCCTATTTACTTTTAATTGTGGTAAATAAAATTGAAAAGTTATTATTCACCAAAAATTATTTTCATACAATTGAACTAAATTTTACAAACTAATTTCAATAGTGTTTCTCATATTTTTGAAATTCAATTCATAGAAGCCGTAAAATTAAGTTTTATGCAAATTTTCAAATGTGCTGATAATATGGGTAAAAGGCATTTAATTATTAAATAAAATATTATACATCAAATATTATTAGAAAATGAATCAAATTAATTAAATTGTACTAATATAGTTATTATTTATATATTTTTTCATTAAAAAAAATTAAATAAAAATATTAATTATTTAAATAAATATTCTGTTTTAACACACTATTTTTCACTTTTCGTCAAAAATTGAATGTTTTCAAAAAAGTACCAAAAATGAACCCTAAGATAATTTTTATAATAAAAAATAGAAAATGAGGTCTATTATACCAAATTTAAAATATATAAGTTGAATTAATTAAATTAAAATTAATTCCCATTGCCAAAACCAGAAATTTGGTTTTTAAAAAGTAAACACTATCAAAAGATTTTCATGTGTTTATGTCTAATTTAAATGTGAAATTACTTAAATAGGACTAAATTATATTAAATAATAAAAATATAATCTAATTAGACTTTAAAAACAATCAAATTAATAATTTAACATTATAAATTATTTCAATTAAAAATGTTTTCTTCAATTAATATTTGATATTTTTCACTATTCATCAAAATATGAAAGTTAGTAGAAAATTACCAAAAATTTACCCAAACTAAATTTTTTTGTCCCAATTATAAAGATGAATTTAATTTCATTAAATTTAACATATATAAATGTGTCAAATATTTGATTTAAAAAGGTTTTTCCATTAAAAGGTGGAAAAACTGTATTTTTTAAAAATACATCCTTTATCTGAAAAATTAAATTTGTCTGTATATTATGTCTATCAAAAAAAAAATAAAGATGAATGTTATAATTATATAAGATATATATAAAATTCAAAATTGGGTTAATACTCTTCAGAACCACTTTTTAAGTGGCTAGTTTGATAGGTCGTGATGCGCTTGAACTCGTTGTTTCGTGTAGCACAAGCTATAATATTAATTTAATGAGATAATGTACTATGAAATCTTGGGGTGTTACATTCTTCCCTAGTTAAATAAATTGTTTCCTCACAATTTGAAATTTTTCTTCTAAAATAAAAGGTTTTAAATAGAAAATCCCTTTTTCGAAAACCCACATCAGAAGTATGGTTAATAAAATTTACATTTAATTAGAGGGAAAGGGAAATGAAAAAGTTTCCACAAAATTAGGATCTCAAATAGGGGAACATTTGTGTCAATTAGACACAAATAAGTAGAGGGAAAACATAAATATTTTTAGGGAGTGACAGAGGTCATAAATCATAAACATGTGAAGAATAAATGTAAAGTTGAGGGAATTGAAGCCATAAATATATGATGATTTAAAATATCATCAGTTCAAAAAAACGTTTTATGATAAAATATTTTTTATTTAAATATAATTTTCCTAATGTTTAAAGGAACAAATACATGACATGAAGAGTTCCATCCTTTAAATATTTTCAACCACAAAATCATCTTTCACTCCAAAAGGCAATATAACTCAAAAAAATTCTATTTAACCTAATTACGTAGGGTTCCAAAAATAATAATTTATAATTCATCTATCATACCATTTTAAAAAAACTAAATAATAAATACTAGGAAATCACGTAGGCCAGTGGTAGGTGATGCACTCTTGTCACCCTTTGGTTGCAGGTTCAAGTCTCGTGGCCTTACAGAACGCGATGGGTTGTCGCCTAACCTTCCGGTTATCCTTATTAGAAAAATAACAAAATAATATTAAGAAATGTTTTAACATTAATAAATATTATACAATGTCCAAATTAATTTATTCCAACCTTTGAACTTATCCAAAATACTTGTGTCCAAAACTCACTGTCCAAATTTTTTTAAGGAATGTCAATATAATATAATTAAGATCTCTTTTATCACATAATGACATGTGAATATATTCATCATTTATTCTATTAAAACATGCTATCAACCTCAATTACCAAACAACTTTATTTAATACATTCATTCTCCCTTATTCCTTATAGAATAGCGAATATACTTCTTAAATCCAAAAATAATGTAAACTTCAACAAATAATTAATTACTTCCAAGGTAGTCAAGAATATCAAATATAATTTTTCCAAATAAATCATCTATTAATACAAAATCTTTACCTCAGTATCATGACTATTTTATGTGTTATATTTACCTTAACCATATATGTTCCAAAAATGACTAACTTGCTATTAAGTCACTTTTCATGGAACCACATAATCTCTAATCCTTAATGAAACAGTATTGCAATACTATCCTTATATACTCTATAATTATTAAAAATTGTAAATCATTAATACAATACTCAACTGAAACAATTATTTAATAACAACATAAGAACACTAGTCATTCCTTCTCATCTACAGTAGTATCATAACTTTATTATTATCCAATAGCATCATTTGGGGCATACATTGATGATTTAGATATTGATTCATGTAGTGTTCCAACACCTTGAATATTAATCATATTACATTTTAAACATTTTTCTCACCCTTGCAATCAAGAACGTGGTGTCCTTTTTCACTAAACTTATAACATACTCGCATTCTCTTTAAACATTTACCAAAGATATTCATTCCACAGTTATCACATGTGGGAAAATATTTATTTCCCATATTCCCTTTATCAATATTTTTTCATCCTCTTAATTTCTTGCTTCCCTTCAAATCCATAGGTCACAGATAATTCATTACTTATCATATTAACACATGATATTTTTTCTTCATATGATGCAGATACATTGTGGCCTATTTCACTTCTAAATGTTATCTTATGACCATGAAAGATAGGATCATTATTTATTTATGGATCATACGTATTGCTGGATTTCACATTCCTAATATTGGGATCCATTTCTAAATGAGGACATACATTAGGTTTAATCATTTTATAATTTATAATTCAAAAACTATAAAAACATACTTAGAATTAATTGAAGATTTACAGACATCTAGTCTTATAATCATAACATTTGTTTCTTTGCTGACATATTTACTTTTAAATCCTTCATAATGGTTTTTAAATAAAATGTTAATTATCCTAAGCATATTCCCCAGGAGTAGAAACCAAGTCTGTAGTAAGGATCATTGTTGTGTAGTAAGATACCTCAGGGAAAAGCTGAAATTCCTTATCAGAGTTTTCACTCCTAGATACTTCTATTCCAGAACCACTTCAACTTATAGAATCCAGAAAGGGATGTATTGATTGGAAAACCCACTTAATATCTACATTACCAAAAAATTCAGATGTTATTCTATACTAATACTCAAATTCTATCTTAGGGTAATGTTCTCTAATCATAGTTTTTCTAAATATAACATCCAAGGTTGTTGTAAAACTTTCTATGATACCAACTCTAACGCCCTGACCCTAGTTACACAAAGGTCGATTCATTATTTCAATACATTTGAATGATTATAAGTAATCAATTCCCAAATTAATGATTAGTTTAGAAGTATTGGAAAATATATTACACACATGAATGTTACATTATTCATTAAAACATAAAAAACGAAATAAATAATTATTTGAGAACGCCAATATTTCCGTAGATTAACCCTCTATATCAATCATAATACACTTCATGGAATCCTAGGAAAATAGAACATAAAAAATGGGTGAGTTAAGATGCTCGGTAAGGGTAAACAATTTAGCGGAAGCTATAAACTTTGAAGGAAATATGTGTAATAAAAACAACATCCTTTTAAACATAAACTTGAACATAATTTAGAAAAAATAAATAAAACATTAAAATATTAAGATTCACATAGATATTCTACTAGTCAAATAATCACATGTAATAACTAATTTGATAATGAGGGAATGCATAATGCCATACATCATAACCACATAGTCAAGGTCTCATGCCAATACTAAAAATAAAAAATCAACACCTTGTGGAAAACACTAATTTGTCCCATGAGACCTACCGATGCATTGAGGGGATATAGAGAACCCTGCCCATCACATAATAAGTCCAATAAATTCTTCATATGAAAAGGGTGAAACATAACATAAACATTCATATTAAAACTAGAATACGAAATATTAATACTTCAACCATAATCATTGAATGGTATAAAAACAACTCATCTATAGTCAAACATATCATAACTCATACAATACAATATAGAACAATGTATTATAATAAATACACATCAATCATGAATAATATCTAGTAATGATGTTGACATATTTCAAATTGATCAGTAAAACTATTTGATAGAAATATTCCTTTTTCATGAAATCATTTATTAGTCCCAAAATTTAAAAATGAATACATTTAAGATACATTATTGAATCATGGTGTCCCAAACCACTTGGAAACATTTTAATGGAATTAACATATTAAAATTCATGTCCATATAAATAAATCCCTAAAACCATTTTAAAAACATTTATATTAATGAGAATGATTTAGAAAAATAACTATTTAAACCATTTAAAATGATTTTTTAGTTAATGAGTACTTTAATAATCACTTTGAAAACTCTTTTTCTAAACATGGACATGGATAATAAAAATGTCCCAGTTAAAACATACACATAAGGAATCTCAGATAATAATGACATTGAGGAATTAACACTTACCATGTACATTTACATAGTATAGGGTATGTTAACCTCCAGTATAATGGAAAAATAATTTTTATTAAATTATTAAATAACCACATACATAAATATGATATCATATATGATCCTCTAATATTTCTTTATTAATAATATTTTAGTAGTATCATTACTTCGAGTTTTAACTGATTCATTTAACTATATATGTTTGGTTACAGAATCATGTTTGTTATGGATAGGATATATTTGATTCATATACAAGATGATATTAAGTTCTTTAAACAATTTTTTTAATAATCAAATTAATATTATTCTTTAATGGTTAAGATGGGGAACGAAATCTCATCACGTCATGGAGTCGGTAAGCCGTATGTACGCACGAGAGATAATATCATACTATTGATGGTGAGATTGTATGTAATTGGATGTTATATTATATATACAGAATCAATAACATGTTATATTTATTATTTACATCAATTATAATAATTATTATACCCATATAAAAAATGAAGTGTTGAATAATAAACTACACCACGACGTGGAGACGGTAAGTCGTACATGCGCACGTATTGGTGACTTTTTCATTCATATGATGAATAGAATAATGAATATGGTTATACCATGTTTATAATAACATATAATCCTGTATAAGGTACTGGATTTATTATTTTGTTTTTGAAACAACAAACAAAGAGGAAGTAGAAGATGAAAAGAACATTAAAAGAGGTGATGAAGTAATTTCCTCTTCTTCGGGTTCTTTGTTTTGATTTGAACAAAATGGCTCCTTATGTTGGGTTTCTGATCAATGTAAAGACACTAGGATAAATTGAAGGTATTTCTTAGGATATTGGAGAAGGTTTTGGCCAATACAAAAAAAATTAGAGGTGTTAATTTAAGAGTAGTGGATGTGCCCTTTTATAAGTGAGGTGAGGGTCACTTTAAGAAAAGATTGAAATATTAATTTATTGTAAAATAATTTTCATTTTATAATAGCTCCAAATATATTTATTTCTATTATACGGTGGTATAGTTCTAAGTCCTCTCAACCAATAGGTTTGAAACAAGTTTAGGTCACCATATTAACCTTATATTTTAGATTTAACCCTTTGATAAATAGTTTCACTTTTACCATGTCTTCTTGTATTACTACAATAAATGGTTAATAAAAATACGATAAAATGACAAGATAATATAAAGTGGTTAATTAGTGAAAAATATATCATTACATAAGTCCTTTGTCTTACCCTTATATTTTTTTTACAATTAAATTATTTAATAAAAAGGTATTTGTTTTAAAAACTCATTTATGTCATATTTGACACTATTTAGTATTTGGTTTTTTTAATGTCATAAAAACATGATTACCTGGAACAAAATTCATTTAATCAACCCAAAAATGTTATTTTAACCTATAAAATTCGTGTAATGCATCCAAAGACTCAATTTACATTTTTTTAAATATTTATAACATCAATTCTTATACTCTTTCATTAATAAGGTAATTACTACATCGTCATTGTGTCATACATAAATTTAGTTATATAATGTCTAAAAAATATAAATAAAATTCCATGATGTATGAAATCTTTTTATATTTATATTGAATATTTATAGACGAATTTATCATTTTTATAACTCTATATTAAAAATGGATTAGTTGTTAAAATTAAAATTTAACACTTTTAACTCATCTTTAAATAAAATATTATAAATGTCCTAATCTAATCAATGTTGGTAAAAAAGGATCATATATTTTTCCTACTGTTTTTTTGGTTTATATATTATAATCTAATAGAATTATGACATGTGTTGGGGTAATTTTCATATTATTTTTACCATTAATTACTCTATTTAATTTGAACTGTGGTAAATAAAATTCAAAATTTACTATTCAACAAAAAAAATTTTTATCCTATTGAACCACATTTTACTTAATGATTTCAATCATTTCTCTTGGATTTTAGAAATTCTATTCACAGAATTAGTAAAATTATTTTTTACGTGAATTTGCAAATGTGCCTAGAAGGTGGGTAAAAGAAATTAAACAGGTCAATAAAATTTTATATATCTAATATTATTATAAAATTAATCCAATGAATTACATTGGACTAACATAAGTATTATTTATCTATTTTTACATTAAAAAAATTAAAATTAAAATATTAATTATTTAAATAAAAATTCATTTATAAATACTATTCATCAAAAATTGAATGTTTCAGAAAAATACAAAAAATTAACTCTAATATAATTTTGATATTCCAAATTCATAAAAGCTATAAATTTTACTAAATTTAAAACATATAATTTTTATTTATTAATTTAAATTTAATTCTTGTTGTCATAACCAGAAAGCAGGTTTTGATGAATTAAACACTATCGAAATATTGGCATGGTGTTTATGTCCAATTTAAATATGAAATTACTTACAATGACCTAAAATATATTAAATGATAAAAATATAATCTAATTATACTTTAAAACTACTCAAATTTGTAATTTATCATTAGAAATTATTTTCATTAAAAAGTTTGTTTTCAATAACTATTTAGTATTTTCATTATTCATTAAAATATGAAAGTTATCAGAAAAGTACCTAAAATATATCCAAACTAAATTCTTATGTCCAGATTCTAAAGAAAATTTAATATAATTAAATTGAATATATATAAAAGTGACCAATATTGGATTTAAAAAGTGTTTGACATTAAAAGGGTGAAAACTGTATTTTTGAAAAATACATCTTTTATCTGAAAAATTTAATTTTTCCTTATATTATGTATAAGAAATACAAAATATAAATGTTGAAATTATATTTGACATATAAAAAATTGAAAATGTGTTTAATACTATTCATGAACACTTTTTAAATAGTTATATTGGTAGGTCATGATGTTCTTGAACTCCATGTTGCCTGTTGCGCAAGTTATTAAATTACTTTTAAGAGATAACGTACTGTGAAATATTGGGGTGTTAAAGTTGATAATTTATAAGGATTCCATATTCATTGATTTTAAAAGGAAGGACATTGGAATCATATGGGAAGAAACATAATATTTTCATTCTCAAATGATTTCTCAACCATCCCTTTTGGAAATGATAAATGATGCTCAAAGGATGATGTATAAGTTAAAAATAAAGTGGAAGCTATCATAAAATATAAATCCTTAGATCTCAAAAATAGTTAATATTGAAATGCAATATTTAGGTCAGGACTAGGTATACAATAAAATATTGAGGTAAAGAAGGATATTATTAATGATTCACATATCTCAACCTTTTTTATCAACCTAGAGAGCACCAATATGTATCTAAATTTCCATAAGTTCCATTGGAGGGAAAATATAAATAAAAATATCATATAATATACATCAAAGTTCTTTTTATATTAGAAAGTTATGTTTGAAATGAAAAATTATAATTAGATGATGAAACCATTACCCATACCTACATGTAAATGAAATTACATAAAAATAGAATTTCTTAAAGGTATTATAAAGACATTCAGCGGGAAAAATTGATATATGATTTGTGGTGTATCATCTTATGAAGGTTGATCACTTCATTGAAATTTGATAGGGCTTCTCAATCGATCAAATTTCATGGATGTACATCATTGAATTGGTGAGGCTTTATGGAATACCATTATTAATTGTATCTTATAAAGAGACAAGATTTACCTCAAAGTTTTGGAATCATCTCTAACATGATCTAAACACTGATTTGACCATAATTATAATTTATAACACCAAATAGATCTACAATCAAAATGGATAATTCAGATACTAGAAGACATGCTAATAGAATCACTAGTAGAAAAATAGTCTTTAACGTTGAAAATTTGACATTAGTTTTTCATAAATTACCTAAAATATGGTTGTGGAGACTTTTTGGTGTTAGTTTTTCTTTAAATGTATCCAAAAGGTAAAAAAGATTATTTTGTGTGTCGATTTTTTTAAGAACCGACACCAAAAATTATAAAAAAATTATTTTTGGATTCAGTTTAAAATAACTGATGCCAATAAATTAATTTATTTTACAAGGTTTTATATTATTTTATAACATTCAAATTGAATGGGTGTGTAGCTAAAATGGAGTTGCGAATTAAAAGTTATGGATGTTGGAAGTCAATCTTCTCTATGGGAAGTCCTAAATAATACAAAATTTCAAAAGACATAACGTTCAATTTGTAACTACATTTTAGATCCATGACTACTCAAATCGAATCTTATGAAATTCTATAAAACATTTTAGAAAAAATGTAATTTTTTGTGTCAGTTTTTATGAAAAACAATGCCAAAACTATTTTTTTAGTTTTTGGCATCGGTTTTAAAAAAACCCAAACATGTTTTTTTAATTTTTTAGATAGTCTATTTAAAAACTAAAACCAAACATTTTTTTTTACCTTTTGACAAATGAAAGGGTAATATAAAGTCATAAGTGAATAATATATAATATCATAAATATTATTATGGTTCTATTATAAGTTAATAATATGTTTCAACCCACTATAGAGGAGTCTCAAACATATTTGGAATAAATTGGATATAAGGTAAGGGATAATTATTTCAATCTCGTTCTTATATGAGATTGTTTATTTGTAAGTATTTACTAGGGTTATGTTTATCATCCATGTCCATGTTTTCTCAAAATGTTTTCATAAAAATAGTCCTATTATTCCATGTATTTTTAAAGTCATTTTTACCCTTTTATGACTTTTACCACAAGGTATGGATGGAATCTTTTATTTTGTTTACCATACGAGGTACTTTTTGACTTTTCCGGCAAAAGAATGAGGATAATGTTTTTTTAACTTATACAGCATGAACGGATTTTTACGGTTTAGTAAAGACATATTTTCATGAATCTTCTTCTAATTGATTTCATGATTATTTTCAACAAAATCCTTTTCTTTTAAAATTAAATAGCATTTGGTGAAAAGAAAATGGTTTTGAAGAAGAAAGGAGAATTTTCTCAAGAATTCATTTCAAGTGTTTTATCAAAACGATTTCCCATATAAGATGACATTATTTAGTATGATTATGTTTCTTGTATAATGACTCTATTATTTACATGGTTTTATTTTTCTTATGATGAAATAATATACATTTGATTTATATGGATTATTTTATGATGGGATGATGTTTATGAAACCCATTTTATTCTTTGGGTTATGATGAATGATTTACGTTTATTTTGGGGAACACATAAGAATGATTTCATTATGAGATGGTTGGGACCTATATATCCCCAAAATTAATTGGGTATTTATATCTCATGAGATAGACATGGCTGGAACGGTAAGTAAAATCAGGTTTAGTAATATAGGGCTGGAATGGCTGGTAAACCCGGTTCAGTAATGGACTTTGTCCACTATGATGGTCTTGGAAATAATTCCTTGCCTAATATGGAAATAATATCATGTGATTAATGGTTTGACATAATTAAATGTTTTATTACCATGATATTTTATTATGATTAATGTTCCTTTCTGATCTATGCCTTATGTACTGCCAAGATTTATGTCTTTACTCATGTTTTATGTTCATGTTTTTACATTCAAATGTTTATGGATTGTTTGATGTTCTCCATGTTTACCCTTACTGAGCATTTTAGCTCACCCATTTTATGTTTTCTTTTCCCCAGGATATATATAAAGGTTTTAGGTATGAATAAAAGGGGACAAACGTTATGGGAGATGTTGAAGATATTTCACCATGATTAGAAGATTTTGTTCTGAGTTTCCAAAGACTCTAAACAATTACGGTTTTTGGGTGTATTTTTTTGTTATGTATTAAGTATTTTGTAAAAGTAATGTAACATCCATGTATGTCAATCTTTGGTTCTGTACAGTTGGTATCAAATTATAGGTTTAGTTAACCTTTGGAAACTAGGATGCAAAGTTTTTAGTGAGATCTCTAGAGATATTTCTATGGATTGTCTACGGATTTCCTTATGGTTAAGTATAAGTATAGGTTATAGTACTATAATTATGGTAAAAATCATAGAATTAATCTTAAGATATTAGATATTGAAGATACTCCCCCTTTATTATGTGGTTTTCCTACCATGATTTTTCCTCTCACACTATTCTTTTTGGGTTTTTGATAATGGCTGGAACCCGAAGGTTCTATGTTAATGATCAATGCACTGGGAAATTCAATGATTGTCCTCCTGAAAAAACCAATGTTATAGGATATGGAGTGAAAAATATTATTTCTATACTTACACAAGCTATGAATCATTCTGAACTTCCAAATGAGAAAACAAGGGAACAATATTCTATTGAGTCCTTCTTGGGGAAACGTCCACCTTCTTTCAGTGGGTCTTTTGATCCACTTGTTGGTGAACAATAGATCGATACCATTGAAAATATATTTTCCATACATCATTATTCTGAAAATTAAAAGGTCGTTTTTGATATTTACCATTTTTAAGGGGAAGCATACCATTGGTGTACTCTAATTATGAATACAAGGCCCCAAGATAAAATTTAATCCATGGAATGGGACTAGTTCAAGAACATGTTTTTTAATAAGTACTTCCCAATTATTCTTTGAAAAAATATGGAAAAACTGTTCCCTGAGTTTAAGAAAAAGGATGATTAATTTTTTGGTTTATAAAAGGATAATTTTACGAGGCTTTCAAGGTATGCATCTGGCTTTATCATCCAACCTGAAAGTAAAGTTGATCGATTCTTCAGTGGCTTAAAACCAAGTCTTCGAATGGAATTAGCTATAAGAGACTTTAGTATCTATGAAGAAATTGTGTTTTGTGCTATCAATGATGAAATTAAAGTTAGTGTTACATATCCATCTCATTTTTTTGACATGAAACCAAAGATAGAGTTCAAAAAAATCTCAAAACAATGGTGAAAAGAAGACGAATGTTTCGTTATGCTCAAATTATGGAAAAAAGAATGGAGGAGACTATCTTAAAGGGACTAGAAAATGTTTTACGTTTGTAAAAAAAGGTCATCATGAATCTGAGTGTCAAAATAATGGGAAAAAGGAAGCTAATGATGTGAATAGAGAAAAGACTACATAGAACGCTCCACCAACACTTCAATGCTACAAGTTCAAGGAAATGGGGAATTATGCTAACCACTTCCCTAATACAGGGGTTAATGATGATCGACATAAACAACCTGTTAAGGAAAAGGACAAGGGTAATTAAAATTCAATCACTATTGGTGATTTGGAATATGACAATGAAGTGGTGTAATGATTAATTGTATATGCAACAGGATTCCAAAATATTGTTGGGGATCTTAATTTGTAGTATTATGGAATATTGGAATATCTATGTTTTGGTTTTCAATAATTGTGTGGTACCAGTAACCATGAAAAGTGATTGAAATATTTTTGGAAAGAAGATGATATGTGCATAATTAAGGGATATGAAGAAAATAATATGTTTGATATTATTAATGATCTCATGACTGATATAAGGACAAAGTGACGTCATGGTTTGAGTATATAGAAATTTTGGGATTTTGGTATGTGGAAATAATTAACTTTTGACAACATTCATGTTTTCACAAAGGTTCTATGGTAATTAATGTTTCAATAGAATACATAATTAAGGTATTCACATATTTGGAATATGAACAACAAGATATATCTTATGATATATGGGGGATAAATGATGGTATTCACATTCTTGGTAGATGACCTCTCTAGTAATATTTTTCTTTATACTGTGAGATTGGACATAAGTATTTTAGATAAGCCTAAAGGTTGGAATAGATTAAGTTATAAATCATATAGTTTTGTTTAAGAATATACATTTTTGATATTATTTCTGAAATGTTATAATAGTATAGTTTTAGAAAAAGGACAACCCGTAGGACGGGCGACAACCCATCGCGTCGGACAAGGATGCAGGAATCGAAACCAAAACTGAAGTGCGAGAGGCCTTTATCACCTACCACTGGCCAACAGGTAGTCCCTAGTTTGTAGAAACTACTTTTATTTTATTATACGGTATGATACATGAAGTATAAGTCCATTTTAGGAAACATGTACGATTAATCTCACCATAGATGGACTTATGTATATTTAATAAAATGTGTTAAAAATTTTGTGATAGAGAGAGATTGAATGACCTATCATTCTATTGGATGATCTTATAACACTTCAAGAATGATAAATTCAAATTCATTTCATTAAATAAGATATGAAGTGTAAATTTTTCCTGAAATGATAAACAATGATATTACACTAAAACCAAGTAAGTATTTCTCCTTATGGAAAATTTCACCAACTTTAGGGAAATGTTCTTGAAAACAAAAAATGTTGTCCTAGTACCCTCATATCTGATGAATCAGATGGTACCTTAGATCATCAAAAATTTATGGATTTGTGATTGTTGAATTTTTCATATCCATGTTCTCTACCACTCTCCATCAAATCTGGATGGTTGGATTTCTCTTCCATATCCATTTTTTCACCTATATTCGCCTATGTGGAAACCCAGTGATGCGTTAATTTGGGTAGAAATTACATTTCATACTTTAGGTTTTAAAATTACGTTTTAGTATTCTATTTTATGATGTGGGTTTCTATGAAATAAACTCTCAAGTAGTAAAATATTTATAACCCCGATGAATTTAGAGGGAAAACTTCATTTAAAGGGGGGTAAAATGTGACAGGCCAAAATTTTATGAGAAAGATTATTTTTAATTTTATTAACATCTTGTGTTATACTCTACACCAATATTAGATTTAAATATACGTAACACATTATTATCTTGTAGTATACGCAACACTATTTGGGGCTTGTCTTGCACGCAAGAGTGACCTTCCTCAATAGCGTGTGCTATATGCAATTCCGAGCTTCACTAAACAACGATATATTGTTATAATAATATTATAAACTAGACGATATGAATAGTATTAACCAAATTTTGAATTTTATAACATTATCATTCATATTACACTTATTCTAGAACATGGTATGAAATAAAACTAATTTTTCGGATAAATGAAATATTTTTCAAAAATTGCAGTTTTGTTACCTTTTGATGGTGCACCAATTTTAAATTTAATTTTTGACAAGTTTATAAGTTCAATTTGAAAAATTAAACATCTTTTATTTAATTAGGACATATGAATTTACATTGGATAAATTTTTGACATTATTCGGATAACCTTTATATTTTGATGAATAGTAAAAAATGCTAAATTTTAATTAAAAACAACTTTCTTCATCGATATAAATTATATGGTTAAATTATAATATTTATTGATTTAAATTTATAAATTGAATATATTTTTACCATTTAATATAATTTATGTAATTATCCTTAATTTTACATTGAATTCATAGGTAAAGTCATTTCGATCTTTCAAAATGTTTTATCTTTTAAGAACTGTATTCTCAACAGCAGAATTAATTTTAAATTAAATAATGCTACTTCTCTGTATTGAATTTGGAAAAATGGAATTCATATTTGGAATCAGTAGGTCCAAATTATATTAATAGGCTACTTTTTATTTTTAGGGATTATGAATAGTAACTACGGTATATTTTATTTACCATAGTTAAAGGTAAATCGAGTAATTAATGGTAAATATAATATTATAAAATTTCCCTAACACTTTTATTAATATAATTTGATGATTATATTTTTCCCTAAATCATACTTTGGTCGAAATGGAATCTATTGGAACCCACTTAGATGTGATTAAGACATTTAATTTTTTTATTTAAAGAACGTGAAATAGGTATCACTCAAACTTTAATAATTAAAGTATTATTAATATAAGGTTATAAACAATATAAATTCGATTATAAATACTAATTTTAAAGATAAAATGTTTTTATTTTTTATGGTAATTTATTTTTCATTTTTAATAAATATTTCATTACTTAAATAGATTATACATTAATGATGCAGAAATTATTTGTTTAGTGAGAAATAAATAATATAGTATTTATTCAACTAATAATACCCATAAAAGGAACAAAAACCTGACCAAAACTTATTGGTCTTTTATATATAAACCATAAAAATCCAATGGTAGAATGGTGGACTCTTTTGATCCTTATAAAAGAAATTATGACACTTATATTATTTTATTTTAAAAAATGTCAATGTTGTGACCTTTATAATTTAATAAATATAAAAATTTAAATGTTCTGATTTTAAGATGATAAATTAGAGTAAAAGTATTATTATGAAAGATATTAGATTTATCTTCATAATTTTATTTTATTTTTAATATTTATGAAAAAATATGTATATTAAATATTTATACAAAAATGTTGTTGTAATTATTTTATTAAGAGGAATATCCAATAAATGGATTTAAAATTTTTAAAAAAAATGTTATATAAACAAATTAATTTTCTCCATGAATATTTTATATGTATATGACAAGTGATAATTATATTAAATATTTTGGTTTGAATATTTCTTCTATATGGATTTAATTTATACTCAAATAATTGAATAGTGTCAAAATTGACACTATTGATATTTTATAAAAACGACATATTGTTAAATTTTTTAAAAATCACATAAAAACTTAAAAATTAAAAATGGAAAATTATAGAGTCTAAAATTTAATAATATATATAATTATGGAAAATTCACATAACATAGTTAAGTATTTATAACAATTTAAAAAATAGAATATTATTACTGCAAATATAATTAAATAGATTAAATAAGGATAAATCAAAATTATAAGGGTTAAAATAAACGTAAAACATGTATAAATTTTATTGGTTGATTATATTGAAACCCTATATCATCTCATATTTTAATTTAGTGATTTATGGAGGTTTTTAAGTGTGTTTTGATTTTATTATTAATTAATATTTTTGAGGTTTCCAAAAGTGCCCCTCTCTTTCTTATAAAAGGTCACCTCATCCCTCTCCTCCTCACACCATTTTGAGCATTCAATCTCAGACAAACCCTACCCATTACTCTTCTAAAATTCCCTAGTAACATTATGGATATTTTGGTCTTCTCAAAAGTCCAACTCTAGTCCTTTCAAAGGATGTTCAAAAGTGGTGCGTCGAAGAAGAGATAATCTCTTCTACCGATTCCTTCAAGTTTCTTTATTACTCTACTTCCTCTTCTTTAGTTGTTTAATTATAATGTAATAAAATCAGTAAAACTAATATACTAATATGTTATTATAAATATGAAACAACCCTATTTCACCTTCTATCTATCCTACGAAAACACGATATCACCGCGCGTGCGTTAGTATGGTTTACCGTCTTCACACCGTGGTGTAATCTATTTTTCCACCAACACCTTACATGGATGGGTATAATGGTGAAAATAAAAAACTATATATGATTATTAAAACATAATAATAATTCTGAGATATTATATCATCCACTCCAATTCCATTGAATAATTATGGGAATGATATCATCGCTCGTGCGTACGTACGGATTACCGTCTCCATGATGCGATGAGATTCATTATCCATGTTAACCATTCAAGAATGATAATAAAGTATATATATAATAAGTAATCATGAAATATATTAAATAACAATGCTACTGGATTTATGTATATATATATGTCCTTTACTTCAATTCAATTTAACAAGGAAATGAAAACCGCGTTCTTGCGTACGTACGGCCTACCGTCTCCATGAATGGTGTATTTCATTCCATTTATCGATCTATTATATATATATTCTGAATATATATTATATATAAATCATATTTTACATTATTTAAGTAATTAATCATGATATATTTAATAATATGAATAATTACATGTCAAAACACGTACAATAAATGAAACGATTTTACCCAAAATGCTATTTTAACATGGAATTGACCAATAAAACGGTAATATAAAGTCGTATGTGAATCATATATGATATCATAAATATTATTATGGTTCGGTTACAAATTATAAATATGTTTAAACTTTCTATATAGGATTCTCGTACACATACAGAAGAAATTGGACATAAGGTAAGGCATAATTATTCTAATCTCATTCTTATCTGAGATTGTTTATTCGTAAGTATTTTCTGGGGTTATGTTTATCATCCATGTATATGTTCTCTCAAAATGTTTTCATACAATTTTTACTATTATTCCATGTATTTTTAATGTCATTTTTAACCTTTTATTACTTTTACCACAAGGTATGGAAGGAATTCTTCTTTTATTTACCATACGAGGTACTTTTTGACTTTTATGAAAAAAAAACGAGTAGAATGATTTGTTAAATTATACGGCATGAACATATTTTTCTGGTTTCATAATGCCTTATTTTCAGGAATCTTACTGTACATTATTTCATTAATATTTTCAAAAAAATCCTTTTCTTTTAGAATTACATGGCATTTGGTGAAAATAAAATTATCTTGAAGAAGAAAGGATATTTTTCTTAAGAATTCATTTCAAGTGTTTTATCAAAACTATTTCCCATCTATGATGACATTATTTATTATGATTATGTTTCAAGTATAATGTCTCTATTATTTACATGTTTTGATTCTTCTTATGATGAAATGATATTCATTTGTTTTATATGTGTTATGTTTTTATGGGATAATGTTTATAAAACCAATTTTATTCATTGGGTTATGATAAATGATTTGTGTTTATTTTATGGCACACGTAAGAATGATTTATTTATGAGATGGGTGGGACCTATATCTCCCTCCAATTCATTGGGTAATGATTAATATCACATGAGATAGACATGGATGGAATGGTATGTAAATTCTGGTTCAGTAATAAAAGGCTGGAACAGCTGGTAAACCCAGTTTAGTAATGGACTTTGTCCACTATGATGGTCTTGGTAGCAATGCCTTGGCTACTATGGAAATAATATCATGTGATTAATGGATTTCCACAATTATATGTTTTATTCCAAAAATATTTTATCATGATTAATGTTCCTTTCTTATCTATGCCTTATGCACTGCCAAGATTTATGTCATTACTCATGTTTTATGTTCATGTTTTTACAATCAAATGCTTATGGATTGTTTGATGTTCCCCATGTTTACCCTTAATAAGAATTTAAGCTCACCATTTTTATGTTTTCTTTTCCCCAGGATATAAATGAAGATTTTAGGTAAGAAAAAAGGGGAAGAACTTTATGGGAGATGTTGAAGATCTTTCACCATGATTAGAAGATTTTGTTCTATGTTTCCAAAGACACTAAACTATTACGGTCTTTGGGTGTCTGTTTTTGTTATGTATTATATATTCCACAAAAGTAATGTAACTTCAATTTATGTAATGATTTTAGTCTCTAAATCTCAATAAGTGTTATTATAGATTTTTTTTCATATAAATCCTTTTATATTAGAAGGTAACAACATAGGTGCAATTCCCAAATGTCATGATTTTATATTTTGATTCAGAGATTCTTGACCTCGGGCACACCTCTCCTTCTACCAATGGCTTTCATCTAGAAGTGATGTCCTAAAACATTAACTGGGGAGAATATTTAATATTATCTATGTAAAACCACATAAAAATAAATAAACACATCCAAAAAAATCATTAATATTATCACATTCATAATAAATAGTTATAAATTCAATTTAAAATGGGATGCAACATATAACCAAAAAAAACAAATAACATGAAGGAATAATAACATATTTCAAATTTAAAAAGGAATAAAAATAATGAATTATATCTAAATCCATTATATTGGCTCATCCCATCCCATTCTCCAAAACCACATCAATCGAAACAATCCCTATCCATTGCACATCCTATGATAAACCTCAAATGTAAAAAAAATGTCTACATTCACACTGAGGTTCTTGTGTAAGGTATAAATTTATTAATTTGTAGGGTCTCACAATTCACCTCTAATATACACTAAAATATTACTATATATTCATGAGTAAAACAATTAATGTAAATAAACATTATCACTAGATCATAATTCTTTAACCCAATAATCACAACCTTCAACATGTTTCATGAAGTATTTGAATGTCAATTTTATACCTAGGAAACAATTATGTTTGACCATACCTACATTTTTTCCATTATAGTATCTTATCCCCATTTTCCATATACACTATCTAATTAATAAAAAAATAGTTATTATATTTTTGAATACCTGAACAATATCCAATGTTTCAGGGTAGAACCTTATGTCTAGGATCTGGTCTCATCTCATCACTTGAGGATATACCACATCACTCAAGGGGGATTATCCAAACATAAAATGCCCCAAAGTATCTAGAACTCAATATCTCAGTCAAGACATTCCCATATTTTTTCTCCATGTTACATTACAACAAATACCCCATCTACCCCATGGTGTTCAAACCATAACAACCTTAGTAAATGTATATCTCCTAATAACATCACAATCCAAATAATTTCTTTCTGATGCCATAGAATTATATTAAAATTCAGGAATGTGGTCACAAAAGAGCATTTTATGGTAGCATGGATCCTACTCGAAGGGAATTTGTTCATAAATAGTGGAGAAAATATGAGATTAATATAATATGTGCAACAGTTGCAATTGGAATCGGTGTTGTTGACAATGATTTTATTACTTGTTTTTAGTTAACAATATTGTACTCATAGTATTATTTAAGGTATCAGTAAACCGATAGTTTTCTTTGTGATTCACCATTCCATGCCAAAGTCTATTGATGTCTATCATCAAGTTAGTTTTCCAAATTTATATTGATGTTTTGCATTTAATTCTATGCCAATAAGGCAGGAGTTCAAAATTTTCTGTTATATCTAATCCAAAATCTATAATTATCTTCACATTCTTGAGCGGGTTCGAAGCATTCTTGAGCGGGTCCGAAGCAAGCATGCATACTTGTGTCTGGAAAAATAATTAGGGTAAGATTTCCACCACCACGATAGTCTACTTGAGTAAAATGTTAGGCTATTTTCCAAGGGCTTCCTTTAATGTGAAGGAGTTGAGTATTTTGATATTTTTTCTCCAGTAGTTAAAAACTCATTTATTTGGTTATTTCTTGCTATTTCTGCTTACCATTACTTTTATATCGAAGAACTTGATGTTGAAACTATTTTTTATGTGGTGATTTTGAATGAGAAACTATACATGAAGCCTCCTCATGGTTTTTCTAATTAATTTAAATCAAATAAAGTCATCCTATATAATAGACCAATCAAAGTCTTAAAACAGACTTCACGACCGTGGTATAAGAAATTTGATACATTCATGATGCAACATGGCTTTAACCGAAGTAAATTTGAAGCATGTGTTTACTGTTAAGAATAACATGATTTACATGTATTCTCATGTTATTAAAGTATTGAAACCTTTTAGTGTTACTTTTTCCAACTAATTAAAATTGTCGCTCTCTCAATATTCCACCACTGCTACTGACACTACATGTGTCAATATAATACCTTATTTTAAACAGTCGAACTTGTTTTTTTATCCCATTTGCAATCTGCTAAAAATTTCCATTCGGATGAGAGTTTATATTTCTTTTTTATACTTAACTTTGTTGATGATCACATTCCATCATCCTTTTTAATGTCAGATCAGTACACTAATGAAAGAACATTTTTAGTAGTAATGGAACAACATCATGGAACGATTAATCATTATATAATCTAAATAATTTTTAAATGGATCTTCTTCATGTTTTTTACTGAGGAAAATACCTTGTGAGAAAGGGAGAGGTTGAATCAGCTATAAAATAAATGTTCCAAGAACCCCATATGCAAGTTAGTTTAGTTTTTAACAAGTCATTCCTTTTTTTGATTTTTTTGAATGTCCATAATTTAGGCATTATTTGAAAACATCTTTTGAAAATTCTTAAAACACTGATCACTTATGATAATGTTGTGTTATAAGATTTCCCTATTTCTTGTCATTCGTTTTAATTTTAATGTAGGTAATGAAAAACTACTACCAATTCGGTAGAATATTTTTGACGGCAATGGTGTGAGAGATTTACAATATAGGAATGGGGGAGACTTCATTCTAAAAGGTGAAGTTATTAAACTTGAGAAGTTTGGTTGAGAAATGTTTATATAATTAAGTGTGATATGAATTTTGGAAATTTTTTGTTTTTTATTAAAATGTGTCTGTAACAAGCCTGTTGTTGTGATTTTTGTTTATTTAATGCAGTTAGTGGTGAGAGTCTCATGCATCTGTGCAGGCAATGGAGAAGCGTTTTTGGGCTTGGATGCGCTCTTGATAATTGGGTGAGTAATTGTATTTTTAATTGTGTATTGAATTTTTTTTTCTAAAAAATGTATTAAAAGTGTGATTGGTGTAGATGTAAGATTGGTGAATGTAAGGAGCTTCCTTGGTTGGCCATGTATTTATGAGAGTGCATACTTCGTGTCAGTTATAGGTCGTTGTAATGGAATGGGATTTTGATGAAAATAGGATACCTCTTTTTTATTTTCTAAAACTCAATATTTGAATAATTGAATCATACCACAATATCACTAGAGGATTACCATGTTGCTCATTTCCCAATACTATCACTCTAGAGGATTATAATATCCATTAAATATACAAGTATTTTATACTACATTTTTATTGAATGTTCTTTTGTAACAATGTTATTGTGAAAGAAATATACAAAAGTTTTATTGTATTATTGTTGAAAAGAAAAAAAATGAACTCTTGTTCAAGGAATAGATTTTATAGGTTAAGAATAATGTTTAATCTCTATTTTTCACATTTAAGTGCTGATAAAAGTTTACTTTATTCCCATATTTTGGTGATTTTTGATTTTTGGAAAGGAAATTGAAGGTTATGTTTGAAAAATAAAGAGGTTTATTGATTATCATTTTATTTAGTATTGGGATTTACATATCAATATGAATATTATTTGTTCATTGTTGGTTATAGATTCATGTATCATTTATCATGTATAGTAGACACACTGATCACATATATATAAGAAGTCGTTATATCTAATTTTTCCCACTATTTTCATATAGTTGGTTTCTTATGATGAGGCCGGTTTTATCCACTACCATTGATGACAATGAGGTCAACAATAGATTTGGGTATGGTTTATTCTGTTTTTATACTTTAGCTCAATTTTAATTAGGGAATTTGTGATTTTTGGGTTCCTTAAATTTTTGCAGTGCGTCTTGGATTTCGTTGAGGTGGATTTGCATCACCATTGACGAAGTATTACATGTGTATACATGGAAAGGAATATAAATATATAATTTCCCCCTTTATATATATTCACTCCTGGCAGTATGAATATATATATTAGGGCTAGGTGTTCTTATATATAGATATGAAAAATGCATAAATTTTTAAGTGTAAAGGGGTATACGAAAGTATAAACATATATTTTATTACCCCTTGTGCGTATTTGGCCATGAAAATATGTACATAGGGGCTAGGTGTCCTTATATATATGTGAAGTTTCATATGTGTGCAAGTGGAAAAAAGGAAGATTCGAGTTGTCATCGCCAAAAGAAAACACGCCTTGAGGTCGATGTACGGTCCCTCTCCTAGCCTCTTTAATTCAAGAATGTTTTAAATTGAATTTATTTTCTTTCTTAATTATTCATGTTTATATTAAATTTCAATTTTTGAATAATTTTTAGTTAAGATAATTATTTCGTTTGATAAATAAGTCATAGTTCTGTAATAATACCCCTCCAATGAAGGTGTGCTGTCTTCGAAAACTCACATTGGTATACCTTGATTCTCATTATTGCGTTGATTTTTTTCCTTATAATTCATTTTATTTGTGTTTATAAAGCACACATCGTACTTGACCTTTTTTATATCCCTATAGGGGGTTTACGCTTTTTATTAAAATGGTTTTTTAAAACAAGACACCCTTTATGTGTCGTTCAAATTTTAAGATAGAATTTCCCATAATTACCAAGTCACCACTAAGTGAATAGCATGATTTGGATGGATTGGCTTGTACATGGTTTTAGTATGGTCAAACATATTCCTTCAATTCACATAAATTCTCTAAATATTTCTCCACAAAGAGATTTAGGAATCTTCTATTCATTGTTATTCATTCGACTATGGACTGAAAAATGATCAAGATTCCACAATTTTATAAATCATTTAAATGAAACAATATATCCTTGAGTTTTACCATGACATAGTGAAAAACTACTATCCATTTTCTATCCACTATGAGCATAGTCGATATACTCCATGGGGTGCTCTTCCTCTCTTTGTTGACACTATATTTTCGAGTCCCACGTTAGACTTTAGTGAAGAAATCCACAATTTCATCACTAAATATGATACATATACCACCTTTGAAGTTGAGCCTAGTCATTCCCTCATGGGGGAAAATACTATATCTTATGGATAAATCGAGATGGATCCTTTTTCTCTCTCATACATTCATTGTTTTACTTTTTTAAAAATGAACCTTATTCATACTTGGAATTTTTCATTTTTCTCACTGCCCTCATCACTGACTATCATGACTTGTTAAAGATAATCATATCATGGAGACCATCTTAGTTTCCCATATAGAGGATTCAAATTTTGGATCTTTGGATAAAAAACCCATAACTCCACATTAAACATTTCCATATCCATTAAGGATTATCCAAATTCAATAAGGATTGGTTCATTATATAGTCAAGGATTCCATAACTAATCTTCGTTTATTAAAATAAATTAAAGTATTATCATGCCTTTAAGAATTATATATTTTCCCTTTCATATCATCCTAGGAACTCTTTTCATGCACATTCTCAATAGTAAAAATGGTAGGATTTCCATGTACAGCCCTATTTTCTAGCTATGTAGTACCTGTATAAGTGTGAGATAGTGAAGATGTAGTATTTTAAGGATTTCCTTATAAAAGATTAAAAAATTCGTACATTCTATTTTAACTATTGGCATATCTGATAATAACCTCAACAAGAGGCTATGTTTCATCACTGGTCCTATTTAGATGTTCAAACATAGTCAATATAGATATAAAACTACATTTCACACCCCTAGAGTTATCTAAATGTGAAATATTTATAGGTTCAATAGAAATTCATGGAAAACTGATAGCATATTTATCTAGTGAAGGGAATATCACAAGAGAATTCGTGTTTCTTGACTTACTTTTGATTTTCCCTAAAGTGGTAGCCACTTTATTTTATTTTCCATTATGATAATTTGAAGATATTGTTCTTTGTTCATTCTAGAAATTGAAATATAAGTTATCATGAACATCTAATTCCATTTTATCTTGAGTATCATCAAATTCTTCTTCAAGGTTTTCATCTGTTATACCCCTTGATAGATAATCATTAAAAAGAAAACCAGTAGTGGAAACATGAGATTTCTCTTCTATATCAGCCCAGGAACTCTTCACATGCAACTTGATAGGAGAAACATAAATACAAGAATCTCTATAATGGGGTATTATCCAAGAATAGGATAATCAATTCCTCTATCAATCAAACACATAGAATATTTCATTTGAGTAATACTATACTTATCATTAGTAGTAACTTGATCCTCTAGGGATAAAAGAGGGACATGCCCTGAATTTTCAACTACTTGATGTTGATCATGAACCTAAAATTTTTACTTGGTCCCATATTTTCCTTTCCTCCAACAATTCTAAACCACATAACCTCTAATATGAAAATTGGAGAATAGAAGATCACTTATACATATAGATTTTGAGTGAAAAATAATTTTACATGACTCACAAAACACATGAATTTTCTTGTATTCTATTCTAAGTAAGATTTTACATTTTTGAGTGGAAAGAGAGAACCAATAAATTAGTGTAAAACTTAAATCCACATCTACCAATACATGCACATAATGACCAAAAACTACATTTTTAGTTGAATAGATCATCTTTATTTGAATGTAAATCACAAATGCGATATCATATATTATTTCCTAGTGCCATAGTACCCAATTATGTCTATGAATATTAAACTAGATCTATGAACAAGTTTTATTAAAGTCATTAGAACTAAATTGTATCTTCCAGTCATAAACCTAAAAGGTAACGGGCCTTAGGTTGAGTGGTCCAATGCACTAGGATCGTCCTTTTATATTTTTTAATGGAAACAGAAAGTTGAAAAATCCTCAATCAAATGACACACATTTAAATTCTAAAATTCCTAAAAAGATGATGGAGGAGAAACCAGGTTTGAAACATTCCAGTGTACAACACCATGTATCAATAAAATTCAAGAAATAAATGAGAACATACAAAAATAAAGATTTTTGTAAATTTCATCATTAGAATTTGATACATGAGCGGTGAAACCCTTACTAATGATTCTTTTTTAGGGACGATCTGTAAGTGAAGTGAAAGTTGCAACTGAGAAACCCACAAAGTTAGAGAAAACCTTCAGTTCTTTCTCATTTTGTTCATCAATCTCTAAGGGAGAGAAGATATAATGAGTAGTAGGATGCGATGGAGTATATGAGAATAGATTGACACTTCTAAGACGATTTTGGGTATGTCAATCACAATGGATCGTTAGAAGAGATCACTCTGAAATCCTCCATGGAAATGGTTGGGTACGCTAAACCCCTTTCTTTTTTGTTCTACAGAAAGTGGGGTTGTCCAGGAGGGAGGGGTATCCAGGAAGGGGTGTGGGGGGTCTGCAAGGGGGAGGGGTTTGGCATGATATAAAAGTTTCAAAAAACAAGTTACCTACCAACTAATTGAATCCAAAAGGAATTGGAGTGTGATCCATATCCATTGCAATATGACCTATCAAACCTCAACTCCTAAAGGGAATTTAATTTTCACATCATACTACTTGGCTACGTGACCACAAGTCGGTGAAATCATCTCTCCATGACGTGAACACGAGTTAGTGAAATCAACTCTCCACTACAAAACTACCATTTTCCCATAATATCTTATTTTTCATACAGTGGTGGAAAATTGTTGTGTGATCAATATATTCCCTGCATAATTGTATTCCCTCACGATGCAACCTACTATCCCACAACAAAAAATAAGAACTCAAATTTTTTTTCCAAACCATTGAAAAGTGATCTTCATGTCATGAAGGACCGAATCAAGGAGGTAGACAGGGGGAGTGGGGGCTATCCAAGGAGAGTGGAGGGGGGGATTTGTAGGGGGAAGGGAGGGGCTGCAGGGGGAGTGGGGATCCATGTGGAAATTGATTGGTTATTTTCCCTTCAAAAAATTTAGCACCCCAAGCATAGTACTCCTATGTCTGGATATTTTATTTTTCACCTTTACCTATCAACCATGGATTGTTAGACCAAAAGTGTGGTCCTTATACCTTTTCTATTTTGATATGAAGCACCACCTATCAACCATATACACCTTCAAAAACCAACATAATCATAGTGGGATTGAACATTTCAGACAGGTAGATTCAATTAACACAACTAGACAATCTCAAAAATTAATTATAGATCCATAGGGTTTAGATTTTGGTATTAATCACAGTGGAAAAATATGTGATATTAAATCATATGGGGTGGATTCAATGCCCCCTCCCTGAACTGGGAAAACTGGAGCATTGGTGGGGACCTAGTAAGGGGGATACTGGTGGAGGAGGGGGAGGGTGCAGGTGGGTGTCTAGGGTTTGTCTGGGGGGCAGGGGGTCTGTCTACAGGGGAGGGGTTTCTGTATGGAATAAGAAGGGTGAAGGTGGGGTGCCGTGGGGGTGTCTTGGGGATTTCCGGGGGAGGGTGCAGGTGGGGTTTCTAGGAGGCGTCTTCCAAGAGGGGGTAGGGTGAAGGGTGTCTATACACTACTAGAAAAATAGGTATTTGCGACGGGGCATTTGCGACGGGATCCCGTCGCAAATACCCCTTTGTTGAAAACGGCATCGCAACAACACTTATTTGCGACGGGCCCGTCGCTAAAGCATTTTGTTGCGACGGTCATTCTCCCCGTCGCAAATAGTATTCCGTATTTTTGTAAAAAACTTTTAAAATAGTTTTTGCGACGGTGCCATCGCAAAAACTATTTTTTAAAAAAAATAAAAAACTATTAATAATACTAGTATTTGCGACGGGAATAGTATCCCGTCGCAAAAATGATTTTTTAAAAAAAATAAAAAACTATTAATAATACTAGTATTTGCGACTGGCATAGTATCTCGTCGCAAATAATATAAAAAATTAAAAAAAATTATTAATAAATTATTTTAATTAATATAATAATAGAATTATAATTCACAAATAAAAATAATTAATTATTTTAATTAATATAATAATAATATAATTATAATTCAAAAATAAAAAATAATAGAATATTAATAAATTATTTAATTAATATAATAATATTAGAATTATAATTCATAAATAAAAAAATATTAATAAGTTATTTTAATTAATATAAAAATAATAGAATTATTTTACATTTAAATATTAAAATAATTCAAGTATTACAAAAAATATAATTAAATTATAATATTATAAAATTTTAATATATGTATATATATTTTAATATTATAAAATATAAATAATAATATTATTCATATTAATATTGTTATTTAAAAATATAATATTATTAATATTTTATAATGAGACAAAAACTAAGTATAGAAAAACAAATATTTTGATTTCCCAAATTTTATAGCATAAATACAAACTCTAATCTGAAGGAGCGGGGGAGGTGGGAGATCTGCAGATGGTGGTGGAGGAAACTCTATCCCTAAAGCATGAGTGAGTCGGCGCATGTACTCCATCTGCTCCTGATGCTGCTGCTGCCACCGACTCGTCTGCTCCTCGTACAACTGCTGCTGGCGTCGACGCTCCTCCTCATGCTGCTGACGCATCTTCTCATGCCCCTGTCGGAGACTCTCTATCTGTGCAGTCTGAGATCGCAACTGATCCTCATACTGTGTAGTAGAAGAAGATGCACGAGCTCCTCTCGAGCTGGACGCCGACATCGCAGCACTGCCATAATAATCTCCGGGAGTCAGTCGAGAGCCGATACCAACTACCCAGCCCTTCTCGAAGGCATAATGGGTGGCCTGCATCCATGCCGCCTCATCAAAATGACGGGCAGTGGTCTGATCTGATGACTCAGCCTGACTCTCAGGCCAGGCCTGTGACGCTGCGGCCTCTTATGACTCCTATAATTGCAATTTAAAATTAAAATTGTGAATATATTATATGCAGTTAATTTTTAAACTTGAAAACAAATAATACTGACCACGATGTGATGCTGACGATCACCTCTGAGCTCCCCAGTAGCAGGATCACTATACATCCTCCGATATACGTCGTACTCTGAAATATCGGGGTGCTCGACAGCCTATAAGAATAAAAAATAAACTGTTAATATTTATAGTTATATAAAATATTTATAAATAATGTACGTACCAGATGCTGTCTATGAGTACTGAAAGAACGACTTCCAGCTCGATGAGTCACCTCCTGTCTCCCCCGATTCTGCCTCCCCACCGATGATCTCCTCTGAAAGGAACCACTCAACCAGAGCAGACATAATCCATCCCATACATGGGATTAAATATACTCTGGTCGGTGTGCTCTACATGACTCCTCAAAATCTGACACTCCTGCTTTCTTCATCGCAGCTTTTCTTAAATTGTGCAAAAACTGACGAAGGCGATCACGCATGGCCACCTCCCATGACTCGTGGATGGCGTCACGCATGGTATCCTCGATCGGATACCATAAACCCTAAAAATAAATCAAAATATCAAGTTAGAAATGAAATAATTTTCAAAATAAAAAGTATTTATTTACGTACGTACCAACCAATGGCCGAACATGGCCTGCTGCACATTAATGGGAATCTTCTCCCATGTGGTCCACGGCTGAGAGAAATAGTTGCGCAAAATAGCGCTGCCCTGTCCGACTGCTATATGGGGAAAACTGAAAAAATAATAAACATTTATTATGTGAATAGATTAATGAAATCTTAGTCAAATCCACAGGTTATCACACAGGTTATCACACCTCCGTCTGCGTGGATCAAACCCAAGACGTGGACGTCGCTCGGGGACGGGGTCAGGAATCATCAATCGTGCAAGACCGCGCCCCCTCCGCGTACTCCCTAGAGCGCCTGCAGGCTGAGGGTCATCTGTCAGCAACGCATCCGCATTGAAAGTTAGGTCAGCATCCGCCAACTCACGAAATGTGGCCTCGTCCATCTGAAACATAAAATGTTAATGTTAGCAAATAATTGATAATTACTATTATATATACATATATACATATATACATATTATGATTGTATATAAATACCATGGAATGCTATCAGTGTTCATCTTCATCATCATCTTCATATATGTCAATGTCATCTTCATATTCCTCCTCAACATCATCGATATCCATTCGAGTTACAGTTGCTTCATCTCTTACCATTTCAAACTCATATGTGACATCATTAACATCATCGTCATCACCGACTCTAAAATGTGGGGTGTCGTCATCGATACTCATGTCTCTTTGTAAAAAAGATTGATTTTGAATACTCTCTTGAAAAACTTCAATTCTTTGCACATCAGTGAAAGCACATTCACTTTGACTAAACTGATTGTCTCGAATTTTGATTTTTATTATACTCCACCAATCAGTCAAGTCTCTTGATGTTGCACAGTACTTTGCATAATAAACTTGATATGCCTGTTGAGCCAATAAGAATGGTTCATTTACTGCGAGAACACTTTTACATTTAATATCGATGATTCCATGAGTTGGATGAACACGCACGCCTCTCTCTGTATCCAACCACGGACATTTGAACATGGTTATGTAATGTTGTCCAAGATAACAGAGTTCAATGATTTCATCAAGTATTCCATAAAAGTCAACTTCATTTTCTCGATGATGAGATCCTCTCAAGCTAACTCCACTGTTCAATGTTTTTTTTCGATTCCCCATATGCATGTGTGTGGAATCGAAATCCATTCACCACATATGCATTATAAGTTTTAACAAGTTTGGAAGGTGGGTTACTCAATACACACAGCCGTTTGTCAATTTTATCAGCATGTCAAGACACCTGAAAATTTGTGAAATAATTATCAATATAGTAAACTATACATTGATTGAGTTTCTAAAAGATAAAGAATTTATGTTACCAGTTTTTGAAACCACTGAGAGAAATTTTTCAGTCGACGTTCTTCGAGAGCAGCTGCTGTAATTTGTGGAATTTGTTTCTTGATATGATTATCATACAACCTATAAAAACCAAAGTTATTTACTGTAACATAAATGATATAATAAGTGATATAAACACTTACAGTACAACTGATGTCATCTCTTAAGAGTTGAGAAGAACATACGTATGAGCTCTCTGATGTTCATCATCTAAAAGCCAGCGTTCATAAACTCCACCAAAACCAAGCTCTGACTGGTTGAAAATAGATAATTGATTGTCGATTTCATCAATATTCCTCTCGTTCCAGCCCATTCGGTTGTGTTTTGAAGGATACTCATATTCAAATTAATGGGAGCAGAAAAAAGATATTTCCTCTTGCAAATAAGCTTCTGCAATAGATCCTTCAACAGATTCTTTGTTACGTACTTTTCTTTTCAATTTTTGCATGCATCTTTCAAATGGGTACATCCATCGAAACTGTACCGAACCTCCACATTTGGCTTCATATGGAAAATGTAACATCAAATGTTTCATTGAGTCGAAGAAAGACGGCGGAAATATTTTTTCCAGTTTACATATAATTACAACAACATCTTTTTCAAGTTTTCCTAGAGCATCATAATCTTCCATAGCCACACAAATTTCCCGAAAAAAATGAGGCATGTCTGTTATGGAATCCCAAATCACAGAATTCAACATACCTCTTAATCCAATTGGTAGAAGTCTCTCCATTATAACATGACAATCATGACTTTTTAATCCAGTAATATGACCATTCTTTACGCATCTACCCAAATTAGAAGCACAGCCATCTGGAAGTCTCAAATATGCAATCCACTGACAAAATAATAAACGGTTTTCTTTAGATAGTGTATAAGCTTCTTTTGGTTTCAGTAACCTTTCTGTTCTGACATTCTAAAATAGTTCCAATTCTGGACGCCTGCAAATTTGGGCAAGATCTAAACGTGCATTTACATTGTCTTTGCTCTATCCTGACGTATCCAAAACTGTATGAAACAAATTATAAAAACAGTTCTTCTCAATATGCATGACATATAACATGTGTTGGACCAACAGATCAGACCAATATGGCGAATCCCAAAATATTCTACGTTTAATCCAATTGTGTTCTTTCCCAAAACTAGAAATTTTCTGTTGATTTATTGTGGGACCAAAAGTGATGGGAGGTAATGAAAATACAACTGATTTTAACTCCGAACCTGATAGAATTTTTGGAGGTCCATCCCTTTCAACTGTTCCTTTTCTGAAATGAGATCTGTTTCTGCGAAAAGGATGATCAGCTGGAAGAAATATGCGATGACAGTCAAAATAACAAGGTTTCTTTCCATGAATGAGCATAAATGCTTTGTTCTCTCCCATATAGTAAGGACATGATTTCTAACCATGTGTACTCCAGCCAGATAACATCCCATAAACCGGGAAGTCACTTATTGTCCACATCAATGCTTCTCTCAGTATGAAATTCTGTTTCCTTGCAACATCATATGTACTAACACCAGTACTCCACAATAAATTTAATTCATCAATCAATGGCTTCAAATAAACATCACTATTTTTCTTCGGATGTCCTGGAATTAGTAAAGTCAAAAAGATATATGGCTCCTTCATCAACATCCATGGAGGTAAATTGTACGGAGTTAAAAAAACAGGCCAACATGAATATTGACTACCATAAGATCCAAACGGACAGAAACCATCAGTGGAAAGGCCTAGTCGAAAATTTCTAGCTTCTAAAGCAAAGGATGGATGCACTCTATCAAAATGTTTCCATGAATCACCATCGGCTGGATGATTCAAGCTTTTATCAGTTGAAATATTCTCTTTATGCCATGACATCATTGTCGATTTATTCTTAGACATGAATAAACGCTGAAGTCTGGATGTAAGCGGAAAATATCTCAACTGTTTTACAGGAATCAAACCAGACTTCCCGTGTTGTCCTTCTTTATATCTCAGTTGCCCACATGTAGGACAACTATCCAACGACTCATTTTCCCCAGAATATAAAATGCAGTCATTTGAAAATGCATGAATCTTCTGACAAGTAAGTCCCAAATTTCGAACCAGCCTCTTACTCTCATAGTAATTTGCAGGTAAAACATTTCCTTCGGGTAACAGTGTTTTCAGCAAAGAAAATATTTGGTCAAAACAGGTGTTTGACATTCCGTTATTTGATTTGATAGCCATAAATTTTGCAACTGCTTCTAATTTTCTCATCTTGAAGCCAGGATATAATGCATCCTCAACAGATTTCAACAACTCATAAAATTCAGACGGTGCCAACTCAGGATTTGAAGCTATATCAGCCGTAGTTTCTGTATGTTGAACAGATGAACCTGCAACATCATGTACTAAATCTTGAAACCGGGATGGATCCGGAATCAAGTTGGTATCACCTGCTCTAGAACTACGTTCACCGTGTTGATACCAAAAAACATAATCTGGTTGAAAACCAAAACGCAAGAGATGTTCTCCCACTTTGGCAAACGTGTCAAACGTTCTCAATGCACATTTTCTGCAAGGGCATTTTATTTTTCCTTCTGAAACAAATTCTGAATTTGATGCCGCAAATGATAAAAAAGTCTCCACACCCTCAACATATACTGGATTTAAACCAGAACCGTTTGGATTTCTACATTGATTTATCCATATGAGGTCACCTAATAATGATTATCGACGACCTCGTTGTTCCATATTTCTGTATTAAATATAAAAGCATTACTGGTTTTGAATAATTTGTTAGAAAAAACACTCAACTAAAGATTGAATATATTGAGAATAAAGCAAAACATGTTACAAATATTGATAATTTTAATATTATATTGATTTTTTATTATTTTAATAATACTAATATAATTTTTTCATAAACATTAATTATATAATGATAACATTATTACATTATTAATATATTTTATTATTAATATTAAAATAACGTAATTTTTTATATTATATACAATTCTCCTTTCATTTGTGTGTTTAACATTCTGTCTCCACATGTAATATTTTCATTCACTTTCACCTCTCCATTGGCGAGTAGGTTGATAATTTTGAAAAAGAATGCGAATATTACATGTGGAGACAGAAAACACACAGATGAAAAGTGAATTGTATATAATATAGAAAATTATATTATTTTAATATTAATAATAAAATATACAAATAATGTACTAATGTTATTATTCGTAAATATTGGTAATTATTCCAAATTATTGGTAATTATTTCTAATTATTGGTTATTATTTCTAATTATTGGTAATTATTTCTAATTATTGGTAAATATTGGTAAATATTGGTAAATATTGGTAAATATTGGTAATTATTGGTAAATATTGGTAACTATTGGTAATTATTGGTAACTATTGGTAATTATTGGTAATTATTACTAATTATTGCTAATTATTACTAATTATTGGTAATTATTACTAATTATTGGTAATTAATACTAATTATTGGTAATTATTACTAATTATTGTTAATTATTACTAATTATTGGTAATTATTACTAATTATTGGTAATTATTACTAATTATTGGTAATTATTACTAATTATTGGTAATTATTACTAATTATTGGTAATTATTACTAATTATTGGTAATTATTACTAATTATTACTAATTATTGGTAATTATTACTAATTATTACCAATTATTGGTAATTATTGGTAATTATTACTAATTATTGGTAATTATTGGTAATTATTGGTAATTATTGGTAATTATTGGTAAATATTGTTAATTATTACTAATTATTGGTAATTATTACTAATTATTGGTAATTAATACTAATTATTGGTAATTAATACTAATTATTGGTAATTAATAATAATTATTACTAATTATTGGTAATTATTACTAATTAATGGTAATTATTACTAATTATTGTTAATTAATACTAATTATTGGTAATTAATACTAATTATTCCTAATTATTACTAATTATTACTAATTATTACTAATTATTATTAATTATTGTTAATTATTGTTAATTATTACTAATTATTACTAATTATTGATATTTATTACTAATTATTGATAATTATTACTAATTATTACTAATTATTAGAAATTATTACTAATTATTAGTACTTATTACTAATTATTAGTAATTATTACTAATTATTGGTAATTATTACTAATTATTAGTAATTATTACTAATTATGAGTAATTATTACTAATTATTAATAATTATTACTAATTATTGGTAATTATTAATATTTATTATTAATTATTACTAATTATTGGGAATTATTAGTAATTATTACCAATTATTGGTAATTATTGACAATTATTACCAATTATTGGCAATTATTACTAATTATTGGCAATTATTGGTAATTATTGGTAACTATTGTTAATTATTACTAATTATTGGTAATTTTTGGTAATTAATACTAATTATTGCTAATTATTACTAATTATTGTTAATTATTACTAATTATTACTAATTATTGGTAATTATTACTAATTATTACTAATTATTGGTAATTATTACTAATTATTGTTAATTATTCCTAATTATTACTAATTATTGGTAATTATTACTAATTATTGGTAATTAATACTAATTATTGGTAATTAATACTAATTATTGGTAATTACTACTAATTAATACTAATTATTGGTAATTATTACTAATTATTGGTAATTATTACTAATTATTACTAATTATTGGTAATTATTACTAATTATTACCAATTATTGGTAATTAATACCAATTATTGGTAATTATTGGTAATTATTGGTAATTATTGTTAATTATTACTAATTATTGGTAATTATTACTAATTATTGGTAATTAATACTAATAATTGATAATTAATACTAATTATTGGTAATTAATACTAATTATTGGTAATTAATAATAATTATTACTAAATATTGGTAATTAATAATAATTATTACTAATTACTGGTAATTATTACTAATTATTGTTAATTAATACTAATTATTGTTAATTAACACTAATTATTGGTAATTAATACTAATTATTCCTAATTATTACTAATTATTACTAATTATTACTAATTATTAGTAATTATTGTTAATTATTGTTAATTATTGTTAATTGTTACTAATTATTACTAATTATTGATATTTATTACTAATTATTGATAATTATTTGTAATTATTAATAATTATTAGTAATTATTACTAATTATTAGTAATTATTACTAATTATTAGTACTTATTACTAATTATTAGTAATTATTACTAATTATTAGTAATTATTACTAATTATGAGTAATTAATACAAATTATGAGTAATTATTACTAATTATTAATAATTATTACGAATTATTGGTAATTATTAATATTTATTATTAATTATTACTAATTATTGGGAATTATTAGTAATTATTACTAATTATTGGTAATTATTGGCAATTATTACCAATTATTGGCAATTATTACCAATTATTGGCAATTATTGGTAATTATTGGCAATTATTGTTAATTATTACTAATTATTGGTAATTATTGATAATTATTACTAAATATTGCTAATTATTACTAATTATTGCTAATTATTGGTAATTATTACTAATTATTGGTAATTATTACTAATTATTGGTAATTATTACTAATTATTGGTAATTATTCCTAATTATTACTAATTATTGGTAATTATTACTAATTATTGTTAATTATTACTAATTATTGTTAATTATTCCTAATTATTACTAATTATTGGTAATTAATACTAATTATTGGTAATTAATACTAATTATTCCAAATTATTCCTAATTTTTGCTAATTATTGGTAATTATTGCTAATTATTGGTAATTATTGGTAATTATTGGTAATTATTGGTAATTATTTGTAATTATTGGTAATTATTCCTAATTATTCCTAATTATTCCTAATTATTCCTAATTATTCCTAATTATTCCTAATTATTTTTAATTATTCCTAATTATTCCTAATTATTACTAACTATTACTAATTATTACTAATTGTTACTAATTATTACTAATTATTACTAATTATTACTAATTATTACTAATTATTACTAATTATTCCTAATTATTCCTAATTATTACTAATTATTTCTAATTATTACTAATTATTTCTAATTATTACTAATTATTACTAATTATTGGTAATTATTGCTAATTATTACTAATTATTACTAATTATTGGTAATTATTGTTAATTATTGGTAATTATTACTAATTATTACTAATTATTGTTAATTATTGGTAATTATTCCAAATTATTGGTAAGTATTACTAATTATTGGTAATTATTACTACTTATTGGTAATTATTACTAATTATTGGTAATTATTACTAATTATTGATAATTATTACTAATTATTACTAATTATTGGAAATTATTACTAATTATTACTAATTATTCTTATTTTTTTGATAATTATTGATAATTGTTCCTAATTATTAGTAATTAAATGAATAATTATCAATAATTAGAAATAATTACCAATAATTACAAATAATAACATTATTAATATATTTTATTATTAATATTAAAATAATATAATTTTCTAATTTATATACAATTATCCTTTCATCTGTGCGTTTTCTATCTCCACATACAAATAATACATGTGAAGACAGCAAACACACAGATGAAAAAAGAATTGTATATATATATAAAATTATATTATTTTAATATTAATAATAAAATAGACTAATAATGTAATAATGTTATTATTCCTAATTATTGGTATTTATTGCTAATTATTAATATTTATTCTTGATTATTAAAAATTATTACTAATTATTCCTAATTACCATTAACTATGAACAATACTAATAATTTAAATTTATTACGTAATAAAACAATGTAAACATAATTAAATTACAACTAATTAAGAATAATTGAAACTAATAAAAAATTAAAAATAAATATTAAATTAAAATGAACATAAATACCTTGAAAATTGATCTGCTCTGATCGTTCTTCAAAACTTTAATATCCGCTCCGGAGAAAAAAATTAAACTGGAGAAAAACTGAACTCTAGAAATATAATTTTGAGAGAAGGAGAAGATAGAGAATGAGAATGAAATGAAAAAAACAGATGGGGGTATTTATAGGTTAGATTATTTGCAACGGGCCCATTTGCGACGGGTATCCCGTCGCAAATAGTATTATTTGCGACGGTACCCATCGCAAATACCTTCGCCAACATTTATTACGGTCTACGGGTAAATAGTTATTTGCGACGGGACCCGTCGCAAATAACCACCTGCCGCCATACTATTTGCGACGGGGGAATATTCCCGTCGCAAATACCTTTTACCGCCGCCGGTTATTTGCGACAGGAATATTCCCCGTCGCAAATAAGTTTCCCGCGATTTGGCGCGCAAACCGCGCTAGTCCTTTTGCGACGGGGAAAGATATCCCGTCGCAAAAGGCTACTTATTTGCGACGAGAAAATAACCCCGTCGCAAATAAGTTTTTCACGGGACTATTTGCGACGGGAATAAATCCCGTCGCAAATGCCCTTTTTCCCCGTAGTGATAGGGCAGGGGAAGGGGTAGAGGGGTCTGTGGGGGAGGGGTTTATATGGGGTAGGGGGGAGGGTGTAGGTGGGGTGTCTAGGAGGGGTTGTCCAGGAGGGGGAGGTTAAAGGTGGGAGGTGGCAGGTGCAGACCAGGGGGTGTCTAGGTGAGGTTGTCCAGGAGGGGGGTAGGGGGAGGTTGCAGGTGCGGTGCAAGGGGGTGTCTAAGAGGGGGGTGGGGACTTGGCCGGGGGATACAGATGGGGGTGGGGTGTAGGGGGGTCTGCAGGGCAGGGGGTTCAGGTGATGTGCAAGGGGGTGACGAGCAGGGGATGTAGGGGGGTGTTCAAGGGGGGTGTCCTGGGGGTGCAAGGGGACTGTCCAGAGGGAATGGGGGTGCAGGGGGTGTTCAAGGGGGTGCAATGGGGATGTCCATCGGGTGCAACGGGGCTTTCCAGGGGGCATGGGGGTGTGGGGGTGTCTTGGGGGTGCAAGGGGACTATCCAAGGGGGGCATGGGGGGAGCATGGGGTGTTCATGGGGGTTCAAGGGGGCCTTCTAGGGGGCATTGGGTGTAGGGGGTGTTGAAGGGGTGCAAGGGGGCTGTCCAGGGGGGCATGGTGGTGTAGGGGTGTGTTCAAGGGGGTGCAAGGGGATATTTTTTTATGAAATGAGATGGACATTATCCATGGTTTTAAATAGTGACTAAAAAATTTATGTGGCATAATGTTCTGTCACGGTTTCAAACCGTGGCTATATGACTTTATCCATGATTTAAAACCATGGATATTAGGCTATAGACATAGTTTGAATCTTGGTTATAGGGTTATATCCACAGTTTGAATTGTGGCTAGAGGGCTATAGCCATAGTTTAAAAATGTGTATATAGGACTTTCTCTATAGACATGCCAATACTAGCAACGATCCACGAAATCATGGCTATAACTTATAGCCACGGTGTTTGGGCTTATAGCCATGGTTTCAAACCGTGGCTATAGCCTAAATTTCTAGTAGTGTTACGAGCACACCCACCAACCTCAAATAATGTACATTATGTATTCCTCATATTCCTCTTGAGGAAGTAGAATTCAGATAATAAAAATATAACAAATTAATAGATGGTACAACTAGGAACTGATATATCTTATAAGGATTAGTTTGTGAAATTCTTGGAATGTATTGATAAGTTTATGTTCATTAATACATCTCAATTAGAAAAAATATTATAGAAAACCCATATGTAAGAGGAAGAAATATATGAACCAGAGGATTCCATAAAGTATAAATACCCTCACATATTTTTACCTTAGTATGTAAAATGAAATTTCTATAGTGAAATTTCCTAAGGGTGGAAGAATGTAAGGATCCATAATTTTATCAATTGAAATTTCCTTTCTTATAATTGTGTCATATTTAGTAATATAGTATAAATGACACGGAAAAATTTATGAAACCTACAAAATTTCATTATACTATTTTGATCATTACATTTAAATAATGAAAAATTATATAACAATTGAAAATATTAAATTGAAATAAGATATTTAATATAATATTACTAAAATAGGAAAAAAAATTCTTCTCAATCCATTGAAATAATTACACTCACAAACAATGTTGTAAAAATGATTCAATATATTAGTAATAAAATATTAATATTGAGAAAATACATATATATAACCTTGATAGAAAATAAAATTAAATGAAGAATGATGAAAATTATAGGTACTTATAGAAATTTGGTAACCCATATGACCGCTACAAATCTGAGAGCTGTAATAGTAATTTGACTATTATAATAGTAATCTAGTTGTTATCCTTAGTAAATTGACTCTTATATTTGTAAAAATACCTATGTAAGTGCAAAATAAAATTCAAGTATCCTATAACATTAAAATATGTTATATTTAAACCTTGGAAATGTAAATATATGTTTTAAAATTATAAATTAAGTGTTTTAATTTTATAAAACAATAATGTTTTAATTCCACATTTATAAAAAATAAAATTATTTAAAATAAATTACTTTCATTAAATTAATTAAAAAATAAATATTATGTTTCATTTTAATGACAGGTTAATATAATTATACTATAAGTAACATTTCAAAGTGTTAGAAAGTAATTTATAATACTTAAATTGGTATTTTTTGATCAAATTGGAATTTTATTTAATAATCTAATTTCTCATATTTATAAAATCATTTCATTAAAATGGATATAATTTTTGAAGTTTAGATGTTAAAAAATGGCTGGGGTTAATTATTTTTATTTTTCTAAAATAGTTGAATAATTGTTGAATAGTGAAATATGTTAAATTTTTCTATTTAACAATATGTAGTAAATACATAAATTTTTTTGTAATGGTTTATTTATGTGTAATGAACTAGAATCATATAAATGGTAATTACCTTCATATAATTATTTCATATAGTATAAATCACATAAAATCACATAGACAACACAATACAAACTTTATAAATTAATAATAAATAAAATAAAAGGTATTTATAGGAATTATGAAACCTATATTGATAGAATAGTAAAATGACCATTAGAATAGTAATGTGAACATTTAGAATAGTTAGCAACACAATAGAATATTATCCTCTCCTATGAAAGTATAAATAAAATTTATGCATCTTATAAATGAAAATATAATATACATATCTATATATATATTGGAATAAGTAAACAAATTATTTTTAAATGATAATTATGTATTAGTATTTTAAAAATTATTGTTTGATCCTCAGGATTTGGTTCCACTATGTGCAAACCTAGGATTACTCATCTTCATTAATGGGATAAAAAAATCATCACATTTGAGGTTGGTAAGACCCCTACTCAAATGTGGGTAAGGTATTATGAGTTAAATTTGATACTCTGGCACCCCAAAATTTTTTATGATATTTTACTATCTATTGGAATCCCTATTAAAATAGACATGGAAACAAAAGTGGATTGATTTAGCCACATCACCATGTTCTTGATAGATATTAAGCTGGGATCGACTCTAGTTAACAATATAATGATTAAAAATGGTTATGATATTATTGAGTTAAAATTAATTTATTAAAAAATTACAAAATTCCGAAAGGACTATAATGTAATAGTTCATGAATATTCTACCTGTAGAAAATCCGTAGTATATACCTTTTGTTCTTCATATGAAAATTATTCAATCAATTTTATTAAGAAGATAATAAATACAACAACTTGGATGTATGATGTTCTCCATCAATTATAGTAGCCTAAGGATAACAAAGATCCTTTTAAGAGTTATGATGGAATTGTCATTTGTACTGATAATTCCATGTAGAAAAAAGATGTACAAGGAAAGATTCTTTATAATGTAGTCATGAAAATAGTTGATGAGAAGGGTAGTAGGACAAGTGAATTAAATTAATTTCATTAACTTCACTTATGAGATGATTTCATAGGCTTCCATCTTTTTTGAAGAAGTGAATGGGAATGGTGATACTTTTATCAAGGGAAAAATTGATGAGTTGCATACACCTCAAATATTTTTGTCTCCTAAAATGTCAGATAGTGATGATGAATTGATGGTTGAATAAGTTCATGAAGATAAAATACAAAAAGAGGATGACCATCATTTATCACATGAATGTATGGTTTCGTTAGGTAACCGAATGGGTAATAAAATTCTATAATTGTACTCTACAGACATTTCAAAAAATTTCCATGATCCTTCAAAACATGTTGTGGATAATAAGGGCTTTCATCTTGTTTCTTATAAGTAGATGAAATATCTGGTTGTGCCTCCAGTGGTGGTAGGGAATCAATGTTGGTAACCATGATCCTCTCTATGATCAAAATATTTATAGTTCCATTGAGATGTAGGATACAATATTGGGCTATCCTGAAGAGACAAAGAACCTGGATATTCTTGCTCCAGAAAAATCGATAGAGGTCGATGGGATCAGGACTCCAGTGACAAGATACACCTCTCAAAACAAATGAAAGGATTTTTAGGAGTATATCTATGATTTTTAAAGTAGAAATTCTAATACATTAATTAAATCGGATAAATATCTTCCTTAATGTACGGGTAGATTGATAGGTTGGGGGCACAGTTGCGGAAGGGCTGATTGGTTTGAAATTTGTGAAGAATAAATAAATATAAGTGAAATATTGAGGAAAAATATAGGTATGAGTCTTTTTTTCTTTGGGCATTTTATATTTTTTTCATGTAATCTCTTGATTTTATATCTTTTTCGTTCTTATAATAAGAGAGTCACACCCTCTCCTCCACTATAAATACCATACCTCACCACCTCTTCTACTAACACATTAAAAGCCCTGAATCATTTCCAAATTCTACCCACTATACTATTCAAGTGTCTCTCCCCCAACCAATAGCCTTTTATATCTATAAAATACTAAACTAATGTTCCTCAATTATGTTCTCAAGGAGAAAAAATTCTAGAGGATATTTTTTTTTCATTTTATTGTCTTTTAATATTATTTTATTCTCCTATTCTCACCTACTATTTTCTAAGTGACATGATAAATCTATTTTAGTTTATATACTATAACATTATTTTATTAATATAAAAAACCATTCATCAATTATCTTCCCCTCTCATTTAGTTATAAAATAAAAAATATCATCTTTGATGTGTTGATTTATCACATTTGAGGAAAAAGAGTTTTTAATTTCTATTAACGCCATAAAGGCTTGTCATAAAACAATTTTAATGGATAAAATATATTATAATATATGTATTATATCTTATTTAATGTTATTTAACCTATATATATAATATTAATTAATAAAACCAAACTATTTCATGATGTTCTAAAAGACACCAAAATAATCTAAACATTAATCATTAACATTTTATCTAATGAATCATCCACATATCTAGATATAAAGGATATGTAATATGCTTTAATATTATATAATTTAATTAATAACATTCAATTTTTATTGTGGATAAATATTCTGATTTTACATGATTTTCCATATAAGTATACATGTAAAGTGATCATGAAAACCGAAAAATGAATGCTCCCAGGACGGTGAAATTATACATTATAACACACCAAAAAGACCAAAAATGAAATTAATAAAAATACAATAAATCAAAAATTATATAAAGTGTTGTTAATTAAATATTAAATAGATCTAATTTTATTATATATAACATTAAGTTCAACTGTAGAACACTTTCATACCTAAGGTAAAGGATTCTTTCTGAACCTCCATTTTTCCTTCTCATGATGCTTCCTATCTCTTTACCCCAATGTAATTCTTAATTATTATTATTTACATATACTAAACTATATTTATTTGTTACAAAAATATGATCCTATCTAAAATATTCATTCTTTTATGGAGAAATATGTGTTTTAAAAAATATCTCGTTCTAAATTCTTCCTGATTATCAATCCCGATTAAATGGAATTTCTAGATTTATAAACCAGTTTCCAGTGCTCAAAATTAACTATTTTAATCCACCATTATTTTTATATAATAATAAAGTTTTATAATGAAACACTATCTTGGGTCATTTTTTGTTTTATACAAACAATTATTCTTTTTTATTTTTAAAGGAATAATTTTAATTTTCCCTTAAAACGCACTAAAGTTCAACCTTTTTAATGATTCTTAAAAAATATTTCTATATGTTTCTACTTCATTTTGACATCAATTATCATGTTTTAGGCCTAAATTTTCTTATTAATTTCTATTTATTGATTAAATTCATTACTCCATCTATACTTTTATGATACATCCATTTTTTATTCCTTATGACATGATTGTGATGCCTATTTCTTTATATGGGTAAACCATATGTTTATTCCATATGTATGATTATTAATGTTGAATTCATATTCACGAATAGGGTATGATGGGTGTCCCTAGATAGAACTTTAATTCAAAGCTTATTTTTTAGTCACATTATAATTCATGTGAAATGGTCTTAGTGGTTATCTTTAATTTATATTTGTCTATGTTCAATGGTCTTGGTGGATAGCCTTAAATCATGATCCTCTTTATGTAGTGGTTTTTGTGGTTATCCTTGAATCATGATTCTCCAACTAAAATGGTATGAGAATTTATCCTTGACTCAAGCTTATGTTATAATGTATTTTTTTCCATTTTTCAATGATTCAATGATTACATGATCTCATGTTCAATATGTTATTATTCTATATGTTTATTCAGGTTCTATGACTTTTCATGTAATCATCCGTTGAATTATAACCCATGTGGTATTATTTTTTCATATTCTTATTCCCTTAGAAGGATTTATAGATCATTCCTTTGTTCATGTTTTCCCTAGGTTACCATATGCAGATGCAAGGGATCAAAGGAAGTAAGGAGCTCATTATTAAGATAAAATAAAATATTTATTTATTTTAATTCTATGTTTTCAGATTTAATTACCTAATAATCCAATAACACTAGACTATACAATCCTTGGTTTCCATTTGAATGGTAGTTATGTTTAAAATCATGTAATAATATGTGTAAGGGGATAGGTCCATTATATTTGGTATCATATGAAGGCCTATTAATTTTTGGAGATTGTGACTAGAAAAACTTATTTAGATACCTAGGGATAATTATATCACCATGGATAAACTATATTGAAAAAAAATGGAATCACATGTCGAGATATGTTTTTAATTTACCAGTTTATCCCTCAATATTCAATGTTTCCTTTTTTATATTCTTATTAGAGAAGTATTCAATCCCATATAATTGTAATTTCTTTTCCTAGTATATTGATGGAAATAAGATAACCCATTCCATCAATATATGTGATAGGAAATGTGAATATTTCCCTAATGAAATTAGAAATATTTTGTGAATGGGAGATCAAAACTATATGATAGCACTTTCTCAATTCTCTAAAATTATGAATAATAACCTGAATCCTATGGAAAACTATCATTATAATATGAAATAGAAAATTCAGGTAGAATAATTTATACAAAAAATGACTTCTGTGCTTAGAGTATCTTTTCTTACCCTCCTTGAAAAAAAAAGATTAACTTCATTGGGAAGATATTTTATGTCTGTCATTTCTCAAATGAGGAGAAATTTGTATCAGCGGTGTATCATTTTGATGGGGAAGTAGATTAGTGGTTGAAATTGATCAATAACACAACATCCAATGATGATGTTGACTCCATGGATTGGAATGAATTTATTAAAATATTTGTCAACAAATATTTTCCCCGAGCCCTCTTTCTCAAGATGGAAATGGATCTCCTCAGAATAATGTCGAAGGAAGAAGATTATATCAGGTCATATGAATAAAACTTTACAAGACATTCATGACATGCCTTTAGAATTTTCATGAACTCTAAAATCATAGTGGATTTATTATTTAGTAGTGTAAATCAAATTCTAAGAATGTTATTGGTTATTTGAGACTTTGATAGCTATGAGAATATCATATGTGTTTTTCTTTAAGTTTGGAATTGATATCATATACTCTTAGTGGTCTCATGGTCCTGGAGATACAAAAATGAAAATGGATTTAAATAGGGAGGTTCAACAGATAAATATCTTGATGGAAATAAAATTCAACATCCCGTGTGTCAAAATTCTGGGAAGAAACATTCCACAAACTGCCTTAAAGGAACAAGGTGATGCTTTAAATGTGGAGAAATATAGAATCAATGTAATAATAGTCAGTGGGATATGAAGAATCATAACTATTGGGGAATAAAAAGGGGGTTATGATCAACACTCAGCCTATAGTATAGTTTTTCAACTATACGGAATATAGGAATTATGGAACTCATTACCCTAAGGCAAATATTTTTAGAGGATATCAATAGAGGAAACATCCAGGGAAGAAAGGAAAGGGATATGTTATCATTACTATGGAAGTGAACCCAGAAGAATATGTGGTGACATGTATGCTGGTTATTTATCCAAAAATAGGGGACTTACTATTTGATTCTGGTTTCATAGATTCATAAATATCTTTTAAGTTTAGTAGAACTAATCAAACACACCCATAAAATATAGAGGTTTCACTATTGGAAAAATGACATATACACATAGTTAAATAACATGGGTATATACCCCAAAATCATGTTTATAGGCTATACCCATGGTTTTGGGAACCATGGGCAACAAAAAATTCTGTATATCTCCACAGACTATAGAAATAGTTTTCCAAACCAATGGTATAGATTTTTTCCACTGCGTCATAGCCACCTTGTAATATCCACTTTCCACCTCATATCATTATTCCCACGGCTTTAAAACCATGGGTATAATTTATATAAAAATGAGAAGAGGGATTTCAAACCCATGACGAACTCATCCACAACACAATGCCTCACCAACCTAGCTACTCAACATTTGTGAAAATATATCTATATCTCTCTAAATATATTAATCTAAAGTGTCTATTTAGAAAAAAACCCATCATCATGTTTCAAACACATGACCTACATTTCGAACCCACAAAACCTCACCCCTCCAACTACTGAACCTATGATAATATATATCTATATTTACATAAATATATTAATATAACCCATCTGTAAAAATTGAATCTCACGAGTTTTGAACACTCAACCTTTGATCTGTCATTGAACTCCCTTACCATTAAACCAAATAAACTTATGGAATATATATATATATATATTAATATATATTTTTATATATATAATGTGGGTATAAATAAAACATTCCATGCTAGTTTCGAACCCAGGATGCTACTCTGCCACTAAACTCCCTTACCACTACACCAAATACACTTATATTTTTATAAATATAATTTATTTTATATATCTATTCATAAAATATGGGTGTAAATTAAAATTAGCAGGAGAGTTTCAAACCTGTGACACTTCTATGATGTTGAACTTCCTTACCACTATATGAACTACAATTATTTTTAAATATACATATATTATCTTATAAGTTTTTTTCCACTCAAAACATAAAAAACCTTATACCCACAGTTCAGTAAAATCATGGGTATAAGTGACTTCTATACCCATGGTTTTCATGAAACATGCGTATATTCTTATATACCGAAGGCTATACCCATGGTTCATGAAAACCATGGGTATATATTCTACTCTACCCATGGTTCATTGTGAACCATGGGTGTAGGTTTTCCCACAGCATTCCTGCAGAATGTTTTGTCTTACCTTGAAATTTTTTGGCATTTTCGTTCAATTTCCCGTTGGCATAGACCCATTTTTTATTAGTGTTGGGTTATCTTTGAGAACAAAATAATGGGACAATTCTTTTATCCATAGGTTATAAATCCACCTCGATTAATTTTTTGTGGACGTGACCTCCCATCAAATCATTTTATTATTACATTGGTCAAGTGTCATTCTATATTGGGTGTGGATTGTATATCTTTATAAAAAGACAACATTGACTATTGGGAAAGTGATATAACTCTTCACATCCTGAGGTATCTTCTAGTTCTATATAAGAGTAAGGAGGAGGATGAATATATATCATAATAATTTTATCAATTGTGGATATTATTTCCTTATAATAAAGCATATCTAGAAAAAATTATTGGGACAGAGGATATGATCATGCTCGAATACATGACCGTTGTGAAAGACTATAATGATGTATTCCTGAAAGAATTGCATGGTCTTCCTCCTGACCAAAAGTTGGGTTGTCAATTGAACTCTTTCATGGATCTCTTGATATATCAAATACACCTTATATAATGACCACCATTTATTTTTAGTAACAAAATAAAAAGTTATAATAGAAACTATACAAGGATTTTATTTTCTAGAGTGCTTCGCTATGGGGTGGACTGGTCCTCTTTGTCAAGAATAAGGATAGATAAATATGCCTCTATATTGATTATTGTGGTCAAAATAAAATAAGGATAAAGAAATATTATCCCCTTACATGGTTAGATTACTTATTCAATCAGCTATGTGGGGATAAGTATTTCTCTAAGGTGGAACTTTAGTTAGGATGTCAGCAATTAAAGGTGAAGAAGGAAGATATTCCCAATTCATCCTTTATAATGAGGTATGAACAGTAAGAGTTCATAGTTATTACCTTTAGAATCACTAATTATCCTAAAATATTCATGTATTTAATGAATATAGTCTTTATATATTACCTTGAAATTTTTTTGGTAGTCTTAATTGAAGATATAATGATATACACCAAGAGAATGTTGGAATTGGAGGAGCTTTTGAACACTATGAAAAATATCTTTAGATGGGAGAAATTGTATGCAAAGTAAAGTAAATTTGAGTTTTTGATTTAGGAAGTGTCATTCTTGGGGCATGTCATCACCAAAAAAGGAATATCTATATATTCTTTTAAGACAAAGGAAGTTGAGGACTCATCCAATATAACATCTATAATGGAGATCCATAGTTTCCTTGGTCTATTTGGGTATTACCAATGATTTTTAAAGAAATTATCACAATTTTCAAACCCAATAACCATTCTAACTCGGAAGGCAGTGATGTTTTTTCTAGACCATTGAATGTGAATACTACTACAAATAGTAGAAAAATAAGCTTATCACTAAACTAGTTCTCACACTACTAATATGTAGGAAACTCTTTTTGGTGTATAATGATGCTTAGAAAAAAAATTAGGCTATGTACTAATTCTAAATAATATGGTGATATCATATGCCTCATAATAGTTTAAATTTCATGAGAAAAACTATCAAATGCATCATTTGGAGTTGTAGAGTTAGATAATTGCAATGAAAATATGGTGGAATTATCTCTAGGGTGAGAAGTATGAGATATATATTGATCACAAGATCCTCAAATATATATTCACACATAAAGAGAATAATATCCAATATTGAAGATGGTTAGATATCATAAATGATTATGAATTCTCAATCCACTACTATCCTGGTAAAGTAAATAAGGTGGAAGACGCTCTAAGTATAAAGGATCATGTATATTTATGAAGGATGAAAATTGAGACGGATCTAATCTTCTTATAAATACAAAAGATAGAAATGAAACTAATTAAGAATGGAATATCATAAATCCCTTATAAAATGATTTCTCTACTATCATTTAGGGATAAAATAGTCTATTATCAAATAAATTACGAGAAAATTAAAAAAAAGGAGCATGCTATTTGAAAGGAGAAATACTGAGAGTTCAAAATTTATGAGAAAAGAGTCGTAAGATTTGGGTCACGGTTATGTAAACCATCCAATCTAGAGATATAGAGACAGCTTCTGAATGATGCGCATAGCTCAACCTTCTCTATTCACCCAAGGAGCACAATGATGAAATGGGATCATCAAGACACCTATTGGTGGAACAATATGAGTAAGAAGATTGCTGAATATATATATCAATGTTCTTTTTGTTTCACCAAATGATGTCTGAAATCAAAAAGTCTAAGGTAATGATGCAACCATTACTCATACCAGAATGAAAATGGGAAATCATCAACATGGACTTTATCACTGGAAATCAAGTTATATCTATAGGAAGCAATAATATATGGGGTGTTGTTGATATTCTTAAAAATTTAGATCACTTTATCAAAATTCGAGATAACTTCTCACTAGATAAACATGCATGGATATACAAAAGATAAGTGGTAAGAATATATGTATTACCGCATTCATTTGTATCCTATTGAGATCTGAGATTTACCTCCACATTCTAGAAAAGTCTCCAACATTCTCTAAAACACTATGTTGATCTTTAGTACAACTTATCATCCTCAAACTACAAGAAATTCTAATCATACTATTTGGTCACAGGAATACATGTTTAAAGAATATTATATAGAACTAAACGGAGGATGGGACCAATATCTACCTTTGATTGAGTTCTCTTACCACAATATTTTCCACTTGGGCATCGAAATGGCTCAATATGAATCCCTTTATGTGAAAATTGGTAGAAAAATGATATGTTTGGATGAAGTCGGTGAAAGAATTCTTTTAGGAACTAAAATGGTTAATGAAATTGTATAAAAGGTGAAAAACATTCAGCAGAATATTTGGTAATCCCAAATTTGAAAAAATATCTATAGAGACAATCATTTACAAGGCTTGGAGTTTAATTTTGGATACTTGGTGTTCCTTCACATATCTCCATGGAAGTGGATCATGAGATTTGGGATGAAATGAAAGCTAAGTCCTAGGTACATTATCCCCTTATAGATCCTTGATTGTTTTGAAGTTATGGCCTATCGACTACCACTTCCACCAGCCATGTCTCAGTTATATGATGTATTCCACATACCCCCATTGAGGAAGTACATATATGATCCCTAAAATATTCTAAATTTAGAGGTGGTATGGTTGTAATATTATCTCTCTTAAAAGGAGCAGTTGGTGAAGATCTTGAACTGTAGAGATACAGTTATACACAATAAGATTGTTCACATAGTCAATGAAATATGGTGGAACCACAACTAGAAATTGGAAACATGGGAACTCGAAGAAGCTATTAAGGATAAATACACTCTCCTATTTTCCCCTTATTTTGTAAAATAAAATTCTGAGGGTGAAGTTTCCTAAGGATGTATGAATGTGAAAACATAGAATTTTAATAATTTTAATTCCATTCTTATAATTATTTAATATATTATTAATCACATAAAAACATTTATAGAACACAATACAGACTTTATAAATGAATAATTAATGAAATAAGAGGTATTTATAGGAATTAAGGAACCCATACCGATGAAATGGTAACATGGCCTTTGGAATGGTAATGTGACCATTTAGAATATTAACCTAGCCAATAGAATATTAACCTAACCTATGAATGTATAAATATATTTTTAGCATCTAATAGTAAAATATCACATATTTATATCATAGAATAAGTAAATACATTTTTTTAAAATGATAAATTCATTATTGGTATTTTTGTGAAACATAAATGTTTATATACAATTTTATAATTAATATAAATGTTTAAAAAAATTATTTTCACAAATAGATTCATAAATTAATATTTTGTTGTACAATTTTTATAATATAATTTTTCAAGAACATAATTAGTTTTTTAAAGTGCTGTGAAATCAGTTATAATTTAAAAATATGTATTTTTTGAATAAATGATGATTTTAATTAAAAATTAAATTTCCCATATTTAGAAAACTATTTTAGTAAATTAAGTTCATTTTTGAATTCTATGAACTAAAAATTGTCAGGTTGAATTTTACTCTATTTTTTAAAAACTAGTTGATTTTTTGGGGAATAGTGTGATATGGTAATTTATGGTATAAGCTAAATACTAGAATTATTGATTCATGAGGATGTAATGATAATTTAAGAACCATTAGTTTGAAATAAAATGCACTAGTAACTATATGTAGTCACAATATTCAATATTGTTCATAGTCTTGATCCAAAAAATAAAGAAATTAATAAAATAATTAAACATCCCTCTGCTCCATTATAAACACCACCCCCCACTACCTATTTTCCTCACACCTGAAAATCATAGAATCTTGTCCAAATTCAACCCAATACCCATCCCAAGTCTCTAAAACACTCCTAGTATCTTTTCATATCAATAAAATTCAAAACTCATGTCTTTCAATTAGGTTCTGTATGAGAAAGAATTCAAGAGGTAATGTACTCTTTAATTTTCATTTTTTCTCTTTTCATTTTATTTTCTCTTCCTATCCTAAACATCCCTTATCCAAGTGACACTATATCCCCAATTTAATTAATTTACTGATTTTTTTAATTTAAAAACCCATCATCAGTTCTATTTCCCTCTCCTTTTGTTCTAAAAATGAAAACATTGTTCGTGATGTGTTGGCTTTTAGCATTAAAGGAAGACGAGCATTCAATTTCCATTACTGCCATCAATTCATGTCATAAAACCACTTTTATGGTTAAAAATATTATACTATATTTATTAAAACTTATTTAATATTTTGGAACCTATATATATATTATATTAATTAGTTAAACAAAACTAGTTCGTGATGACCAAAAAACACCCAAATATTCTAAAAGGTTATCATTATAATTGTATCTAATGAATCACTCTAAAATTTTGAAACAAAATGATATATAATATCATTTAATATTATGTATTTTCATTAAAAATATATAATCTCAATTATGGAATACAATATTCTTTTGACATGATTTTCTATACATGTATACAAGTAAAATGATCATGAAAACCATTGAAACGAACACTCCTAGAATGATTAAATTGCATGTTATGACAAAAAAGTTTCCTTAAATGAAATTAATAAAATTATAACAAATTAATACATCTAAAAAATGTTCTTAATTAATTAATCAATCAATCTAGTTTTATTATCCTGGATGTTAAGTTCAATTGCTCAACGATTTTGGACATAATATATGGGATTCTTTTTGAACCTTCATTTTTCCATTAGGTAACACGTTTTCTCTACTTACCCTAATATAATACTTAATTATTAATATTTAATTCTCATAAATAATTTTTTTATGTATGAAACATATGTACCTGCCTCAGAACATTTTTCTTTAAAGGGGAAATACATGTTTTAAAAATGTTTTCTTCTAAATTATTCCAGATGAGAAAGCCTGATTAAATCGAACTTCATGATTTCTAACATATTTTCAACTGCACTCCATAATATTTTTTTAGTTCTCCATTTTTTTTCTAAAATTACTAGTTTTATAATTAAAACCTATCTTTTTTAATTTATTTTTTTATACAATCAATTGTGATTTCTTTTATTTTTAAATAATCATTTAAAATGTTCTTTGAACAGCACTAAAATGGATCATTTCTAAATATTCTTAAACACTATTTTTAAATGTTTTCACTTAATTCTAAAATCACTTATCATGTTTTATACCTCTTTACCCCCCATGTATTTCCATTTATGATTTAAATCCATTCGTTCAGATAAACCTATATGATACAACCATTTGTTATGCCTTATGACATGATTACGATACCCATTTATTTAAATGGGTAACCCTTATGTTTATTCCATATGTATGAATATTAATGTGGAACACATATTCAATAACATATTAATATGGGTGTACACATATAGTTCTCTAATTCATTGGGTAACGTTTAGTCTCATTAGATGTTTTGTGCAATGGTCTTAGTGGCTAGCATTGACTCATTCTCCACCATGTGCTATGGTCTTTGTGGTTATCCTTCACTCATGCGAGTCCATGTGCAATATTCATTGTGGTTAGCCTTGACTCATGAACCTCCAAGTGTGATGGTCTTGTAAGTTATAATTAACTCATGCTTATGTTATGTTGTATGTTTTTTATACATTTCTATGACTCCATGATTACATGATCCCTTGTTCTATATGTTGTGCTTTCATATGTTTATTAATGATCCATTTCTTTTTATGTCATCAAATTATTCCTTCTAACACATGTTCTATTCTTTATTCATATGTGTATTACCTTACTCAGATATGTATCACATCCCTATGTTTATTAATTCCCCGGGTTATCATATTCACATATTAGGGGATAATTTAAGTTATAATCTTATTATAAATATTAAATAAAATATGTTTTTATTTTGGTTATATTTTTTCAGTTTTATATTCTGAATCTTCTTTCGAAATAATATTTTAAGATCCTTGGTTTTTATTTGATGATTATTTATGATTAAAAACTTTTAATAATATGTGAAAAAGGATACACCCATTATAGTAATCACCCATTGGTTTTAAATCACATGCACTATTTAATATATTTAGTCATAATAATCAATACTATTGATATTCATAAGACAAAATCATATGATAACATATATAATATTGAAAAAAACCACTCACCTCCCCTTATAAAACCCACCCTTATTCTTTACAAACCATAAGCCTCAGAATAATAAAAAATTCTTCCAAAATCCCTTAGAAATCATCTCCCCCACATATTATTTCCTTTCAACTCACGAAAATTCCATTTCAAGTTTACATAAATATTACATCAAGGAGACAAGAATTAAGATGTAGTACTCTCAATTTACCACTTTCAAATTATATTCTTATTATGCCTTCCCCATCCCTCCAACACCCAATATAACATAATGAATACAAATATTATATTTATAAATAAAAGTTATTTTTTAATGGGATATCTATATTATACCCTATCTTATTTTTATTCTTAAATTAATATGTTGTTAATAATAGGGTTAGTTCACTGACTCCACGAACGATACACATTATTTTTCTCCATCGCATTAAATGAAGGATAAAATTGTATTATTATGGTTAAAAATTTTTATAGTAAGTATATAATGACTTTTTTTACTTTTTTTAATATTTCAATAATCATTTAATTAAATAAAAAAAATCTTGTTTGAGACGATTAGCAAAACATACTAAATGAACTAACTATTTAACATTAACATTTCACAAAATAAATTGTAACTATATAAGAAATCAAATGAGTTTTTGGGAATATTTAAATTTATATAAGTGCATGAATAAAATTTCATGTCACTTTTATCTATAGTTCTTTTTGAAAAAAACATCAATAATTATCCATAAGTGATACAACCTAGTAATCTTGAAATGAAAGCCCATGGAACGAAAAATGATCCTTATATCTCATTAAAATGGCCATAATAGAACCTAATAAAAGTATATTAAATAAAATATAAATATATTTTTTTAAATTTATTATTTATTTAATATAACTTTTTTATTCAGGAAATTAATGTCAAATGCGCAATGATTTGGGGATATATGGCTAGGGTCTCTTCAAACCACCCTATTTTATTTGGATTAGAATTTCTTTAAATTTACCTCAGTTTATCATTTTTATTATTATTATATACTTATTATGTATTCATTACATATGTCCCCAACATATATTCCATGTTTATTTTACCATTATTTTATAATGATATAAGCTATTTAATGGTTACCTTATCATTTTCATTAAAAAATACGAAAAAATTGAACTTCAATATTTTCATTTCTTCTTTTAAAGGGACACTCAATATAATATTTTAAAAAAATAAATGGTTTATAAAAAAATAATTCTTATATATATAAAAATTCATGTTCACTTATTGTTTTATGGAAATTATTATTCTCCTACCCCTTAATTAATTTCTCTTTAATCTTTTTATCTAAAACCCTACTTAAGTGGCACATTTCCAAAGTTACCTAACCATACTATTTCATATATTCACTTAAGTATGAAATTATTTAGCATGATATATGATTATTTTTTCATTATTAAATTACAAGAATGATTTATTCCCTTCTTTCAGGGAAACCAGTATGACACTTCCCTTGGTTATTCCTTCGGAGATGATAATGAAACCCATTTCTTTCTATGGGTAATCATTATGTTTATAACTTATGATTGATTTCTTTATGTGTCACAAATATACATTTACATGTTGTTATGGGTACACCTATATAGCACTAAAATTAATTGGGTAATGTTTTACTCTCATGAAGTGATATGTATGGAATTAGGGAGTGAACGTAATCTTTGATAGGACATTGTCTCCCATGTGTTGTTCTCTTAGAGGTTAGCATTTATTTAAGCATAAATGATGATTTATATTTCCAAAACTTTAATATATTTACCTAATATTAGGATTCCTTTTTATTTATGACATTTATATATATGATTATTCTTGATTCATTACTTTTATATTATCATGTTATTCATTTTAACACATATGATATGTTTCATTTCAATATTTATTTCTCTACTTGACGGTTTAGATTACCCTTTTGTCGATGTATTCCCATGGTTATCCTATGTGGATTTTAAGATATAATAGTTATTTTGGAGATAATTATGGAAATTCAAATAAATAAGTTTTATTTTATTTTTATTTTATCAATTTATATACCAAGTCCTCAAAAGAAACTGGTCTTTTGAATATTTGGATTGTATTTAGTGGATATTTATGTTAAAAATCAAGTAATAATGTGTGTAAAAGGATTGGGTATCCATAATATATATGTTTTATAAAATGATACCAGTAAAGTTTTTACTATTCTCTTATTATTTTTTCAATTCATTTTTTCCATGTTTTAAATTTTACAAAATTGTTTAAAAGAAATCATATTTTCATTCTCGGAATGATGTGCTTTTGAATTTTTACCAAAAAATGTCAAAGGAATATTTCATTTAACATACATGTCATGAACATAATTTCCTATCCTCATAATTTATCAATGATTTAATACATCATTTATAAGTTTCTAGTTTAATTTTTAATGAAAGTAATTTTTTAATTATTTGGAAAATTGTATATTGAAATGATGTGATTTCAAAGTGTAAAGGGTATTTTTCTCAAGAAATATTCCAAGTGATATTTTAAAATAATTTTTATATAAGATGAATTATTTTTATTTTACTTATTCTATACTGTAGATTTTATTTAAGGATATAATTTTTATTCTTTCTTTGTATGGTTTATAGTTATAATGATAAAATATTGACAAACCCCATTTTATTTTCCATGAGTTATGTTTTGAGATATGATTTTCTAATCTTGTAGAATAAATATGAATGGATTTATTATTATGTGATTGGTGGTCGTATAATTATATATTATTCCAATTAATTGGGTAAATATTGTTGTACTATGATTTCAAAGGGTATATAATAGTTTAACCAAAGCTCGAAAGAAAGTACATGAGAGGATATTCCAATCATAAAAGAGAATAAATAGGAGGTTATCACAAGCCTGACATAAGTAAATGGGTGGTTATCTTAATCCAAACATGTTATTAATTTAATTTTTGATATCCTTGACATGTGATTTATATAATTATTTTTATTCCAAAATTTATTACACTCTTTTATTACATGATATTATGACAATTTCATATTATCAAGGCTCATGTTATTCAATCCTTTTATGATTCGAAACATCCAAAATGGTAAGATTTATGTTATTACTTGTGTTTATGATCTAATTATTATTGGGTAATATTTTCAATGGTTATAATCTTGATTTTATATCCTTTTTTCTTATGTTCTATTTAAATTTTCATTCATATCTCCCTTTTTTACCTTCATTGAAAATATATTCCCACCCATTATTATTTTTTCATTTCAACAAGATATTAATAAATGTTTTATTATATCTAATAGGGTTACTATTTATGAATTACTTAGTGGTATATGATGTTGTTTTTTTATGAACATGCTGTTTATATACTATGTTTCCAAAGGCACTAAACCATTATAGTTCTGAAATTGATTGTAATGATATGTATTAAATATTAATCAAAAATAATTTAATACCTATGTATGAAAATTATGGGTCACATCATTTCCATGTACTTCTTGGGGATAATTTTTGTTGATTTGGGTTTTGTAAAAACCATTGTTGTTATGAGTTTGTATCTTTAAGAGAAATTTTAATTTTGAGTCTCACGGTAGAGGTTTATTTGATAATTTAGATACATATAGTAATTTTAGTATTTTAAAAATATCAAGGAGGTTTTTCCCATTTTCTAGAGTGTTACACCAGAGTTAGAGAGCATAGATAAAATGTTATAATAGATGGCCTCATATTTTGGGTAATTTTTTTACCATATGTAGAAAATCATGACACAATATGGGGAATTGTGGCCTATAATAAGGAAAAATAATAATTACATATTGATGGGGGGGAAATTCATGTATCAAATATTTTCGAGTTGTGATGTTTAGTTCATGTAGTCAATCACACTAAAACATGAGTGTTTTGGTATAGAGAACAGGTTGTATAATATTAACTTTGTATTAATTGGTGATAATTTCATAATCCAATGAGTTTTTCAAAGTGGTAAATTTGTTATTAGGGAGTGTCTTTCCACTAATGAGCGGTGTTTCATCATGGAGTAACCATTTTTGGTTTTTGGATTTTTTATTTAAGAGTGGGATTGCACTATAGAGCCTTTGGGGGATATGTAATGGGATTCTAAATGCTTTTGGTTATTATTCTGGAAACTCATTTCCCCATGACTTATTGGTGAATGTATAAAAACAACCCCATTAGTATATCATTACACTATTACACCTTGTATCATGTCTCAATAGGCCTATTTTCTCGTTTTTTTAAGTCAACGAGGAACTGTTTCTGTGAGGTCATCCCTGTTAAATTTTATGTTTAATACACATGTGATGAGTAAAATTTTGGTTAGATCCACTTATTATCTTTTTTTCCTTAGATCCCCATTTATAAGGGGTGTATTATTGAATAATTATATGGTTATTTGACATATAATTTCTTCATTCTTGCTAAATTTTTCTTATTTTTTGTCTCTTTGAGTTGGTTATGTTTTGAGTTAGGGTTTTAATAATGATTCTATTGTGTCATGGTAGAATTACACTGAGTGATGATGATTTTTGAAGTTGTGGATGGAGTATGTGGAGGAATTATGAAGACAAGGCATTTATTATTTCACTTTGGTTAACTAATTTTCTATATTTATTTATGTATTATTCATTAATGAAGTTAAATCTGTGGATAAATGGGTTTAAGTTGATGGGTATTTTACTCATAGTTGTGCAAATAGGATTACATGGACCATCCACGTGTTATTGGACATAGTTTTGTTGTTGTGTGATTTTTCAGTGAGAATCGACTGTATTATTCCATGTTGGGTGGAATTTTTTAATTATTTATAAATTTCATAATTATGTTAATGAGTGTTATGGATTTATATAGGGGCCCAAAATCATGGAGATTCTTGTAAAGGATTTGATGAAGCTAGGTGAGAATAAATTAATAATAGTAACACCGATATAATGGTATGTTGCCTCTATGATACATGAAATTATGTAGTTTTGGTATGATTCTTTTTTCTTTCTCTGTATTTTGGGTTTAAGTAAATCTGACAGGGACTATGAGCATCCTTTATGAAGGGTTTTGATGACTTAGAGCATCCTAGATTTGTAGTGAGTGATCAAACTTATGGAGGGTAATATAATACCAATTAAAAACTTCATCATTTAAGGGGAAATAATATCTGTAAAAAATAAGGTGAATGGGGTGATCCCTCGAGATCATTATATGTTTTTTATATCTGATGTTTTATTTATTAGAGAGAGTACGGTGCGTATGGTGGGAGTAGTCCATGTTTTGTGGGTGAAACAATCCAATTCCTCATGAATGTTTGGGAGAACCATTAAGAGGGTGTATTAGAGTTTTAGTTATTTATGAGAGTGTGATAATTCATCTAAATCATTGGTATGGTGATGAGTCTTCCCTATAAGGTTTTTTTATGATTAATCATCTATTAGGGTTCAATTAGGACCAAATAATGGGTTATGGGAATGGATTCTAGCAATATTGTCGGATAGTTTGGTTGGGTGTGACCAATGGTTCTTGATGTGTATTCTTATTTTGTCCTAAGGGTCATGAGATCACCATGTAACATTGTTCTGCCCATATGTTTTTTTAGGATAACAATATATGGAAGCTAGTCTGGGTGGTTTGGTGGAGCTATTCGGTTATTATACCCTAATTGAGCTCAAGGTATTGTCATGTTAATGGATTGGGTGAAGTTATGTCTTAGATTTATTGAGGGGAAGTATATGATTAATATTTACCATTTTTGATGGTTTGGGTGGGTGATTTCAAGAAATAGGGTATGTATATATGACTAGACCCTAAGATTATATATTTATAAAAAGTTTCTTTTCTCCAAATTAGGAAACAGACGTTACCCAATGTGAGAGGGAAAATATTGAGGTTTCTTAAAAGGCCCCACCTTGAGTGAGAGGAAAGAGGTTGAGGTTTTCCATGAGGCAAACCATGAGGGAGAGGGTTGTGGTGATTACTTTCTATAAGTAAGACCCGAAGTGAGATGGTAGAGGTCGAGGTTTAGTATGGGGGCATAACATATGTCAGAGGGTTGAGGTAGAGGATTAGTATGAGGGCCTTCCTCAAGTGAGATTAAAAATGGAATATGTTTTGTATTAGGCCTACCATGAGTGTGAGAGTAGTTTTTGAGACTTTTTATAATTCATACCATGAGTGAGAGGAAAAAGTTCATGGTTTGGTGTGAAGTACTACCTTGAGTGAGAAGGTAGAGTTTGAGATTAAATATTAGTGATTACCCTATGTGAGGGGATATAGGTTGATTTTTAGTATGAGGAATAATTTGAGTGAGAGGGTAGATATTAATATTATATCTATGACACTATCCTAAGTGAGAGGTTATAAGTTATGTCTTGATATGAGACCCTAACCAGGGTGATGATGTAGAGCTTGAGACTTCGTAGGGCCTAGTCGAGGTTAGATATTGGATTCTTCCTCGAGTGAGGGGGTAGATATGGAGACGTTGTTTGATAGCATATTCTAAGTAATTAGGAATAAATTAGGTATTGTAACATGAGGTGACTACTTCATCCAAAATTGGCATAGACATGAATAATTGTGTGTCATGGTGGATTAATTAGCACACAATGACACGACAAGTATGCTTGTATGCAATGTGTGTTCTTCTTATTTAATTTTCTCACTTATATACATGTATATGATGGTGTATATTAGGGTAAATTTGTTAGAACAGACCAATATGTATTTCTCACACACTATATGAGAACCTCAATGCACATGTATACCTTATTTCTATTATGTATGTCTGAACATAGTTTACAGGGTCGGTTGGTCTAGAGAAACTCAATAGGATTTGGATATAATTTTGTAGTGATGATCAAAGTTGGTAATGGAACCTATTTCATATTCCCTTATTATTTTAATATTATTTTTATACTATATAATAGTAGATGATGGGTTTTTCATAGAGTTTGGGTATTTTGTATGTTGTAATATCTCCAATATTTATGATAGACTTTCATTTTTGTTCAGTAGCCTTTGGTGTATATGAATTATCGCTTGAGGTCAGTTGGAGATTCCAACTAAAGAGTCATTTGGGGGGATTTTTATGAGGAAATTAACTAACTTATCATCAAATATTAACTTTTTATTGGTAAAGACACTCTTATAATATAATATGATACCATTATGTTAGGAAATTTATCGGTAAATATATTATCCAAGTCACAATCTTCCAATTTTTAGATTTTAGGTTCAAAAATATCTAGAAAAAATTAAAATATATTATTCAAAAAATTGAAGTAATATATATTCTCACTATAGAATTTAATCATTCTGATTATAATATTGGGAATTGTATGAAAATTCATATCTGTACTCATCCTTTATTATAATAATTTAATCAAACTTTATTCTCTAAATTTTTAATTTTTTTTCATTAACCTTGTTGTTTCCTCTTATTTATTTTATACTATTTTCAATATTGTTTTATTTATTTTCTAAACTATTTATTCTTTTATCAAATAGAAAAAATAATAAGTCATCTCATTAATGGCCATAAAATTCATGGTTTTTCTAGACTATTTATGATATAACAATAGACCCTTCTTGAAATTCTAATTGCATGGTAATAATATATAAGGCCTTTTTCTGGAAGGAAAACAAAAGTATAAAAACATAGTTATTTTAGGACATTAGCGAACTTTTTTTAGGTGTTTATATGTGTTTATAATTTATTAGAAGTGTAATGGAAGTATGGGTAATTTTTTGGTTGATTAGGGAGATTGTTAATGTGTAATTTGTGTGTCTATAGAGATATGTAAGGTTCTTAGGACTACACAATTTGGATTGTGTGTCCTAGGTATCTTTGGTGATTTTCATATGGTTGGTATGCATGGAGGGTATTGAGGAAATCTGACTAGGTCTTACACTCACCCATAGTATGGTAATATTAGAGCTTATGAAAACAGATATTACTTCATTTACATGTTACATGGATGCTTATTTGTGGGATTTTAGAGAGAATTAGTCATCTTACAGTGTATAATAAGAGATGATGGGTTATTCATAGAGGTTGGGTCTTTTGTATGATGTGGTATCTTCATCAGGGATATTTTTATTTTATTTAACGTTTTCATTATTTTGGTATGATTATTCATTTGTAGTACTCAATTGAATGTTGGGTCTCATAGTTATGTGGTTGGTGTTCATGGTGTATTTTACACAATAATTCATGCTTATGATTGAGTGTTACTGGTTCGTTAATATGCCTTTAGGGAAAAATGACAATGTAAGGGCTGAGTATCATTCTGATGTCTCTTGATGTTAGATTCGAGTATCAAGACCTGGTCAGGATATTAAATAATATCTTAAAAATAAATTATAAGTGTTTATATATATCAACCATATATTCTTTAAATATATGGATTCTATTTTTATCAATGGTTTTAATGACATTATTTTTTTATAGTTTTAAGTCCTCTATGAGAAAAAAAGAAAATTATAACATCTTAAAACTAATGTAGAGGAAGGATTTTAAAAATTGAACCCTACTATGATGATAATTGAATTTTCTTAAGGATCAATAAAAACCTTTGAGAGTGGTATGAATCAATGATTTATTATCCTTTATAACTTACATTAGTATTAAATGCTTCATTTAAATTTTTTAAACCATAAAAATAATTACACATTTTTTTATCACTCAAAATAATCATTATTTAAATAATATAGAAAAAAGTAGGGAAACTGAGTTTTTGAAAGGATCATAAATATATTAATATAGATATTACATTGTATTTAATTGGTTATATATTATTACACATAATGTTTTTTCTATTTCAATTATGAACAATCATAATTTTTGAAAAATAAATTTATTGGAACCTCCATTACAATGTGTATCCCATATTCTAATTGGTTTTATTAAATAATTATAATAATTCATGATTATTATTCAAAATTAATGTAACACCATGGCCCCAAATTTCTAGTGTTGATACATTATTTTATTACATTGGCATGATTACAAGGAATCAAATCTATAAGGATCAATCAGTTTAGCAGTTTGTGAAACCTAAATTACATATATGAAACCCCAAATAAATTGAGAAATATAAAATATATGAAATGATACATAATAAAATTAAATAAACAGCATCATTGAAACTAATTCAGTGGAATACTCTTCGTAACCTTGGAAAAGTAAAAAAATAAGGGTGATCTCAAATGCTCAGTAAGGGTAAATAAATGGGAAGAAATAATTAATTGATGAGATTAAATCCGTATGTAAAGGTAAATAACTAATAACACATTCCATTCAAATAAACTAGATAATGCATAATCAATATGGCAAGGTGATAAACAGAAACACATTCCATTTAATCAATAAATTGAAAATGAAATGCATCCAGGAATATGTTGATGCAATAATCTCATTGGTAATAATAATAAATGAATTCTCAATAAAGTCAATGCTTAATTACTTGACATCATGTTTCCCGGGCATATGATTCCTTTAAAATCAAGATAATAGAGTTAAAACTATTTTTATTTTCATAATATATTATTCTCATGAGACTACTAATGAATCAAGGGACCTATATTAACTGATCCATAACCCGTAAGGATTTCCGTAAATGGTCTGCAACCTATTTATTACATTCCCAAAGAATAACACATATATTGAATAATCAATTTCAATAAAAAATAATATACCTTATCAAACTTTATCTATACTAAATATAATATATAGATTTATCAATAATTTCTCAGTGGATTATATGTTATAAAAATGGGTATTTATTTTGATTAATAAAAATTTCCTTTTAAATTATTAAAACATTTTTGAGAAAAATAATCATTAAACGTTCCAATGTATTTCATACCATATTGAAACATTTGAATCGTGATCCCTATGAATGAAATTTTATTAAATGAAAATTTAAATAGCATGAAGATAAATTAATTCATGATATAATATATAAAAATGAGTGGTAGATACACCACACAAAGATGTATGTTGTGAAAATTATGTATTCCTCATTGAAGAAAAGTGAGATAAGAATATCTTAACTTATACTTACTTTTTTGGGTGGTATTTAACCTTATGTGTAGTAATTTAAAACATGTTACTATCTTATAATTGAACCACACATATATTTATGATATAATTTATGATCTTTTTATAATATATTATTACTCATTTGGTATAAATCATTCATTATTTTCCATATTCCGGGTTTGTCGAGTATGTTTTAATTTGTTACTTGTTGTTCATACTAATTAGATTATTGTTTCACAATATAAAAAATGTGAACCATTATGTAAATATAATATATATATATATAGTACATATTTATTTGTAATAATTATTAATATATAGTCATACAAAATGAAATTCATCATTCATGGAGACAGTTGGTCATATGTACGCATTAATCCTACTTTCATTTCATTGTAATATTAAAAGGATTATAAGTAAATAGTATATATATATTATAACTCAAGTATATTATTAATGTCCTATATGTCACATAGTTTTATTAAAAAATTTCTTAATATGTTATATTAATATCATGAACGAATTGCATTGATTTGAAGAGGCGGTAGTCAATAATTCCACAAACGGTGTTATCGTATTTTCCCATAATGTAAAGTATAAAGGTATGTGTTATAAACGAATTAAAGAACCAAAAATACATAATAAATATCATATATGTCATATATAAACACATTTTCCATCATTATATCTACCACAATATGTGGTAAAATTAAATAAACAGGTTCTCTTCATGAGGTGGTAGTTCGCCAAACGAACGAATAGTAAGTTTGTTTCACATTATATGGAAGTGTATGTAAGTTAAGGTCGAAAACATATCATAAAAACATCTTAATTACTAAGGTTACTTTTATTTTTATATAATAATTTAATAATAAGAGTTTAGGGGGGTGGAGAATATAAATAAAACTAAAGATCTTGAAGAAATATGGTACCTTTTCTTTGGGTAACTCCTTTTGATTTCCACAAAAGGTCTTCCTTGGATGGATTTTTGTCCTGGGGGAGGTTTATAGTATGAGTGTAGTGATTTTGAGGATATATTTAGTTATATATTGGTCAATCCAAATTGTATTGAGTGGTGTGGGGAAGTGGGAGGAGAGGAGGCCTTTTATAGTGAAGTTGGAGTGGCACTCTTGTAAATTTTGGAAAAGGGAATTCCACCCATGTTTTCCAATTGAATGTGTCTATAATAATTAGAAATAAGTTTATAAAATTGAGGTTAGTGTGAAAATTTTTCCATTAAAATGATTTTTGACAAGTTTATAGGTCATTTTGGCCCTTAAGTTTATGGTTTAGTCCTCTGTTAAAATTACTTTCACCTTAATTGTAGTAATTAATTTTAATTATTTTCAATAATATTTTTTCTGATAAACTAAGTAGAACTTATTAGATAATATAAATTTTTCTGATTAAAAAATGAAATCCCTGTTTTCAAATTTCAATCACAAAATAGAAAGAAATTAATTTAAATTTATTTATTTAAACGAGACGACAATTTAGGTTTTTGAAGTAAAATCATTCAAAATTTTGCTGAGGTTTTATATCGAACATTAAAGTGAAATTGATTAAACTAACCTCAATTAGAATAAATGATAAAAATTTAATATAATTAAACCTTAAAACAATCTATAAATATAATTAAAAATTATAAATAATGTATATTAAAAGTAAATATTCCATTAAAAGTCATCATTTTTCACTGTTAGTTAAAAAATGAAACATCACATAAAAATAACAAAAATTCACCCTAACATAATTTTTATTTTCCAATTTAAAATATTCAGTTTATTTTGACATATAATATTTATAAATATTCTAGAAATTGGATTTAAAATAGGTTCTCCATTAAAAGGTTGTAAATGTGCCTTAATTAAATTTTTATTTTTAGGCAAAGAATTGGGTTTCTTATTATATTTTGATAATAAAATCTAATGGATGAATGAAAAAAATATTTTATTACATATATAAGATATCTATTAGATTAGTATCATTCAAATATTTAAATTATTTTAATTTATTAGGATAATAAAAATTTGTGAGCATAAAAAATAATATTTTCCTTTATATTCAATTGGTTTTCATATTTATTTCTAATTAATGTGTAACAAATGAATTCAACTAATATTTTTGTTAACCATATATTTTCATAAGTTAATAAAAGATTTAAAAATAATAATTTAATGCCTTGGTTATATATTATTATATTAAATAATAATATTTTAATAATATATTGTTATTTAGTAAAACTCGGTCTTACGTGTAATGTAAGCTGTTGAAGAAAATCATTATTTCATGTGACACATGAAAAGTTAGTATCATGTGAATTGTAACATATATATTGTATTTATTTTATTTAAAATAGTAAATATGTTTTATTGATTGAGGTTATTATATTCCTTTACACACATCGTGATGCATGTGATACAGGCTATCAAATACAATGTTCTTAATTTCGAATCTTGGGGTGTTACATTCAACCCAACATAATTAAATTGCATACTCAAAATTTAAAATTAATCTTGATACATGAGGTGTTGATATTTTAAAATAATTAATTTTGGAAACCCCACATCATAAATAGGTTTATTAACATATCATGTTAATAATAAGTCAAAGAAAATATGAAGGTCATGAAAAAACATGGATTTCAAATAAGACAATGTTAGTGAAAACATGGACTTGGAAGAAAATAAAACTCTCAATTTTTAATAGATATTGATCGGGAAAATGCGTAGTGGAATTTTCAACACCAGAAATCCATAAACTAGAGGTTTGCAAAGAGGTCACTAATATCATAAAAATGATGATAATAGGACAAAATGATTGTTTCAGGATACTTTTCCCTAGAGTTGATAAATTATTTCACTCTATAATAATGTAATGAAATATAAGTTTTTATTTAAAAAAAATCTTATTTTTATGTTTCTTAAACTATTTTTAATTTATTTATTGTCATAAGATCCATCATTTGGTGAAGTAATCCATTAACTAACAAAAAATAATACAAGGATCAAGTCAAACCATTTTATAAATGGTTAACTTTTTCAGTAGATTATGATCCAAAACATTAGAAAGCAGGTCACTGAATTTCCAGAACTAACTTATCATTAACCTATAATCAATATGAAGTGTAGCATATCAAATATGTGAATACTTTAATCACGAATTAATCCTCTTAAAATATGGTAATGACATTAATTACTATTAAACAATGATTAAATAATGCATTCTTCTTTATTCCTTAAATATAATAATGATTTTTGGATAAACTCATTAAATCATAAAATGTTAAAAATTCCATATATGATATCATAAACCAATTTAATAAATCATTACTCTGTTAGAATGTAGTTATAACTTATCCAATTTAACATTATCCAAACCAATTATTTTATTATCCAAATATAATTCTCTTAATTTTGGGAACATATTAAGGGTAATATCTCCCTCAAATTTTTTTTCCATAATGTTTTACTTTATTATGAATAAAATTTCTTCACACCATTCTGAATATGATCTCAAATCATTCATGAAAAAGTACTTCAGTACAATACTTACATATTTCAAAAAGCATAGTACAAGAATATTATAAATAAAACACTCTTACAACATATTTCCTAGATAAAAATACATGAATAAATTATTCATTCCACTTCGGTTGTGTAAATAAACTATTCTTGAACTTTACCCATTAGCTTCATCTTAGGTATATATTCCCTTGACACTTGGTTTATTGTTTTTCATAGTGACCCATCTCTTTGAAATTTTAGAATCGAGTAGAATAATTTTCTTTCTTTCATTTTCATTATTTTTCATACTGCCCCATTTCTCCATAATTATGAAAAACACACAATCCATTCAATCATTTAACAGGGTGATTATTTGTACAGTTATCACAATATATAAAATCCTTCTTTCCCTTTTTCTTCTTTAAATCATTCAATTTTTCATGGTTCTCTAATGGCCTATTCTTTTCTTTTTTCCCCTTGAATATATTGATTCTAGAAAACAATTTCTCTATATTTATGTAATATAAAATTATTTCATCATATAATGATTATTTTAGACTAGATCCATTAAAATATTTGGATTAATAGCTTAAAAAAATTTGTCCATCTTTCACTCATTGTTATGTAAGAAATCTTTATCATACCTTTCTAACATGGTAAAAGAATCATCATACACCATAATAATTTATTCCTCCTTTTTATTTAAAATAAGGAAAATTATCTTCATCTTAGTTTGTTTATCATGAGAGTGGTAATTATTGAATAATGTCTCCTTAAAAATTCTATATTCTATGAGTTCTATTTCTACTTCCCCCCCTAGTATTCTCAATCAAAAACTATCATTTATCTGCATCACCATTCAGAAAATATACTACAAGTGTAACCTTTTCATTATCACCACATCCCAACACCAAAAATAACTTCACTAAAGACATAATACATTACTTATCCATGACTGGGTAGGTAGTCCCACTAAATTATGTGGCCCTATATATCATAATGTGATCCAACATCAAAGAATTTAACTATGGAACATGTTTCTTAATCAAGGAAAGGTTATGTTTCAAAACCTAATTGTGCTTCCTTAATATTCCCATAACATTCTCAGTTCCAAAACTAGTTGTATTAGTTTCGACATTAGGGAAATATGTAAATTTTCCATGAGTTCTTATTCCATTATTCCTTCGAGGAACCATTTATAAACAATTTCATACAATGGATTAGATCATGACATTATGTAACATATTATATAATTCCAGAACTAGTGAAACACTAACAGTAAATTGAAAATGTTTTCCTTATCAAATCATATAATAATAAACATGGTTTTTTTGGGACATCTGTACTTTTAAATCATTAATATAGGTTAGTAATGAAAATTTTAATTATCTTATATGTATCCCCCAAGATTGTCAATCCAGATGAATATTAAAGACCATTTTCAGGTACCAAGTAACACTGAGTAAGGCTCAACACTCATTTCCGGTGTTTCTAATACTAGGTATAGCTGTTCCACAACAACATCCACTTGTATTATCCAAACAAGTACATTTTTAGGAATACCCACACAATAGAAATCTTACAAAAAAATTTAAATGTTATTCAATACTTATCTTCCATTTTTATCTTAGGGTTATATTCTTTAATATATGTTTTATAAATCTAGTTTCCAAGGGTTCTCCTAAACTTTCATTGATGCAAATTGTAGTGAATTGGCCCTAGAAGCCCAGTATTAGTGATTTAATTTATTATATTTTCATGATTACAAGGAATAAAACCAGAAATCTATTATCATTTTAGCATTTTTTTTTCAAATCTGGATTATATACATGATACCCATAATACATTGGAAAATAGGAAATACATAAATGATACAAAATAGCAAGAAATAAAGGGAATCCATTAAACTCATTCAATGCATTTATCTTCATAACATGGGTAATGGAAACAAAGTATTGATGAGATCAAATGATAAGTAAGGGTAAGTAAATATGAAGAAATAATGAATTGATGAGAGTAAATCAACATGGAAAGTTAAATAACTGATAACACATTCCATCCAAATAAACTAGAAAATGAATAATATATATGGAATGGTGAGAAAATAAATCACATTTCATTGAAACAATATACTGAGAATGAAATAAATCTATAGTTTTTTCAATAAAATAAACTCCTGTAAAATAATAATAAATAAATTCTCAATAAATTAAATGCTTAATTATTTGATGTCATGTCTCATCGGCACATGATACCATTACCACTTGGATAATATAGTTTAAACTATTCTAATTTTTCTAATTGATTTATCTCATGAGACTACCAATGCATATATGAGATTAAATTAATGTGTCTCCAACCTATAGGGATTTCCTTAAATGTTCCCCAACCCATGTATTTCATGTCCAAAGCAATACTCATATATCAAATAATTGATTTAATTTAGAAAAAAAATATTCCTTATCAATTGAATCTATAATGGAGATAAGATATCAATTTATTAATAACTATTTAGTATAGGATAATTAACAAAAAGTTTTTTTGATGTTAAAGAATGTAAATACCCATGAAATACTTTTAAAACATTCTTGAGGAGAATAATCATTGAAAATTTTAAAGTGTCCCATACCACTATGAAATATTTCAATCATAATCCCCTTGAATGTAATGATGTCAAATGAATAGTTAAGTTCTATGAAGATAAAATGATTCATGATATAATATATCAAAATTGGATGTATTTACACCAAAAAAGAAGTGGTCAAAATGGTGTATGCTACCTAGAATGAAAAGTGAGACAAGAATCCATTATGTTGTCCTTATTTTTTGTTCTGTTCTATTTAACCTCATGTATAATAGTTTAAAACTTGTAAACTTATAATATAACCATTATTATATAAATTTTATCATTTATGACCTTCTTATGATATATTATTACCTGTTTTATAACAATATTTCATTACTTTCACTATTCATGGTGTTAATTTTCTATTTTATTGAGTATGTTTTAACTTGTTACTTATTTTCATATTAATTATATTATGGTTTCATCATGTGAAAAATCTAATCCAAGATTTAAATATTATATATATTTAGGATATATGTACTTATAATAATTTTTAATATTTGTATATACGAAATGAAATTCACCATCCATGGAGATGATAGGTCGTACATACACATGAATGCTACATTCATTTCTTTTTCATATTAAAATAGTGATAAGTAAATGATACATATGAATATTAAAAATAAATTATAATATTAATTTCTGTTATGTTACTTAGGTTTATTAAAAACATCATTAGTACATTCCATGTATAGATTGAAGGAATCACATCGCTTTAAGGAAGCGGTATTTTTCACTTCAACAAGTGTTATCGTAATTACAAAAAATGGAAAGTATAAAGGTATGTGTTATAAATAAATTAAATAAGTATAAATACATAATAAATATCATAAATATAAAATATAAATATATTTTATATCATAATACCCATTTTGAGAAATATGTCCATAAAATGAATTATTGGGTAAAAATATGTCTATAAAATGGATTTTGAACAAGTTTTGAGGACATTAGCGCTCTTATGTTTAAGGTTTAGTCCATTGTTATGTTTAGTTTCACCTTAATCATTGTAATTAAATTTTATTACATTAACTAGTATTTTTGGTTAAAAAACTATGTTGACCTTATTAAAAAAATATAAATTATTATGATTTGAAATATTCAATACACATTTCCAAATTCTATTCACATAAGTGATAGAAATTAATTTAAATTTAGTCCTAAAATGGGATGGAAATTTGTGTTTTTAAAGTAAAAACATTGAAAAGTTTTCTACACATCTATATCTAATTACAAATTGAAATTAAATTAATTTATATAAATTGGATTAATTTATAAAAAAAATTAATCTAATTAATCATCAAATCCATTTAAAATATAATTTAAATGTATAAATAAGATATATGAAAAACAATTTTTCAATTAAAAGTCATTATTTTTTTTATTCGTTAAAAAAATGTATCATGACAAAAAATACTATAATTTCACCCAAACATAATTTTTATGTTCCAAAATAAAATATTATGTTTGTTTTGACATATAAAATTAAAAAAAATTCTTAAAATTTGGATTTAAGAAAGGTTCTCCATCAAAAGGCGGTAAAAATTCCTAAATAAAAATAGTGATTTTTCTTTTATTGGGTTTATTCTTTTATTATGGATATTTAATCTAACGTATAAATGAAACAAATATTTTATAAATATATATATATCATTAATATCATTAATCAATTTTAATTAATTTATTTTATTAGGATAAAACATCTTTGTGAGCATAAGAATTTAATATTTTCCGTTATATATAATATGTTTTTAAATTTATTTCTAATTAATTTTTAACCAATGAATTCATTTTATATTTGTTTAAATTTTTTATTTTAATATGTTAGCAAACACCTTTCATAACTACTAATATAATAGCTAGTTTATATCATACTATATTTAATATTATTATTTCAATAATATATTGATGTTTGGTAAAGCTCGGTCTTGCATGTAATAAAGGACATTGAAGAAAGTCATTGTTGTGTGTGACTCACACTAACTCAATAACACGTGCATTGAAAGATATATCATAGATTTAATTTACATAAAATATAAAATATATTTAAAATCCTTGGGGTATTATATTCCCTTAAGTGCATGGTGATGTGTGTGATACATGTTATCAATTACAATGTTCTTACTTTAGAAATTTGTGGTGTTACAATAAAGAATGAAAATAAAAATTACTTTATACTATAGAAAAAATATTATTTTAAATCACATTAAATAATAAATTCAAATTCATTTAGGGATACTTTCCTCTATGAATAAAATATCTAAAATATTCTCATGTGTTTTTATTAAACTTATCCATATATATTGTGTGTATTTTTATTTTTTATGTTTTTTAACATAAACGTGGATTCTCAAAGAGTTAAAAATAATCCTTATTTTTACAATATAGGTGGAAATTATTTTAATCATTCTTCTATTTATATCATACTAGAAACATTTCCACACCTACCATGTTTTTTTTCTATTTTGAGATAGTATATCTTTGGGTAATCATATCAAGGACGAATAAAATATATTTTATGAAAAGATGAATTGGTCATTTTACACCTCATTAAATTTTAACCAGATAATACTTCTGTAATATCCTCCATGAATTAAACATATATTAATCCAAAAAATATAATAATGAATTAGGAAATATTTACTTGAACAAAACAATTTCCATATTTTGTTTTCATTTTTCAATATGTTTAAACAATTTAATTTATATAATAAAAATTCTCTCAAATAAATGTAAAATTAATTAGAAATATCCTTAAATAAATGATAAAATAATATCAATCAATATGAAAAAATTCATATAATATGTCACTAAATCTAGTAGAGTTCATACTGTAACCTATCCCGAAGTAGATTAATAAAAAATGCTGCCTAAATAAAAATAATGGGATAAATATAATAAAATTATCATTATATTTTTTAATAGGGTATATCTAAGACCATTGATAGACCATAATAAAAAATTTATATTGTGGGCCATATTTTTAGTGAATGATACATTTGTTATAGATCTGTCTAGTAGATTTATATTTTATTCTTTGTGAAATATTCCATTAAATATCATTATACCCAATATATCCTTGATTATATTTGAAACAATTAATAATTTTTAAAAAATTTCACATTATTTCTCTAATAAATATCATATGATTCATGTAATAAACTCTTGATCTATTCTATTCAAGTAAATTTGTCCCTTAAACTTTAATATTAATCAATGAAAATTTCTTGTGTTATGTAAACTGCCAAATATTTTAAAAAAACTCTCTATTTTATGTATAATTTTATTTAATTCAGTATAATTCACATTGTTTCTCTTAATCTCAAGTAAATATTAATTTTTCACTTAGATCCAATAGAATTCCATCATGCTTAAAGTACACTTATTTATATACCTTACACATCATTGAAAATTATCAGTCTTTTCATAACATCTCAATATTCTAAAAAATAATTTATATAATTTTATGGTTATTTTATTACCTTTTTTATAAAAATATCAAAAAATTCAAATAGTTACCATGTTCAATAAAATTTAATTATTTTTAAAAAACTAAAACTTTATTCCCACGATTTATTTTAAAATATACCCTCTTGATATCACATCTAGGGTTAGAGTTTTCTTCTAAGAAAACCCCATTATTTTTTTGAAAATTATTATCATTCTTGTGGAACTATATAATGCCTTATAATATTATATCTTCAATTTTTTGTATGCTCTGAGTAATTGAATATATATTCATTAGTTTTGAATTCATAGGATAACAAAATATTTCCAATCACTCTAGTTTATTATGTCATGTCGACTCTTATAGATATAAATACAATGGTTGTAATATATGAGTAATTTAACGTATTAAAATTTAGTTTTTTTGAGATATTTATAACTATCTAGAAGGGGAGTATTATAGATCCATTATTTTGGGTTGGTGTTTGATAATGTGTTTTCAAGAAAGTAAATGATCGAATGCAATTATGATATAATTGAAGAGGGTAGAGAGTTTCTTAGAGTACATTTTTAGATGATAAAGGTGTACGGGATAGAGAGAAAAATCCCTTTGTGTGGTGTTTTGGGTTTATTTCATGGCCCCTCTATAATAATCAAATACACCAGTCAAGGAATTTTGACCGACCTCATTGTAGTAAGTCCATAGGGAGACCAATTCACCATTCATGATAATTATACCCAAGTAATCACCCCATTTATATATATTTATACAATTATAGATGTATATTTAAGGGTTATATATAAATGTTACTATTTATAAAAAAATTATTATTATTATTATTATTATTATATCTAAAATAAATTCATATTTAAGAAGATAAATTTATATATAATACCATTTTCACAATAAAAATAATAATAATAATCAAGAATAATTTGGGAAAAGAGTCATCGTGACACATTCCCATATAATAAATAAAAATAATATGGTTACTAAAGGATAAAGTTAGACAATATTGTCATAAAAATATCCTTCCCAATGTAAAATATGCAACTCATTCCTTATTCATGATGTAAAAGAATTTTGATTTCCTATCACCATAATTATGTCATTTCATATCCATTTTTTCTATTCGGATTCTATATTTAGTGTTGGTATGTTCATCATGTTTGTTTTCTTTAATATCTTTTAAGTAGAGGGAGCATATTGTATAACATATTATGATTGAAATTACAATAAATCATGTTCAGATTCAAATATCTCAATATCATGATTATAAAAAAAATCTCATCCACTAAAATATGATTTAAAAATATTATGTTTTGATCTAATCATTTGATAATTAGTTCCTACAATGTGACTGGACCATTCAGAAATAACAATATCCTTGTAGTCCTCAATGTTGAACCTCAAATTATAGAATTTAAAATGAATAGAGTACCTTCTTCTTCACATGGATATTCTAATAAAAAAGGAGTGTGATCAAAGTGAATCTAAATAAAAAACATCAAATAGTAAGAGATTCCCAATTCACTACATTTTAAATAGATAAATGATCTTTAATATTTTCTTTCTTTACATATATTAACTACGAACCCGATACATGTGAATTTATAACCTTTCAAGTTTATTTTAAATATAATGCAACACTTCAGTTTCAGAAGCCGCCCAGAGGTGCCCCGTACCCAATTGGTCACATGGCCTCAAGCGCATTTCCTCAAACACCAGCAGCTTCCTACTAGTAGTGTGGGCCTTTGTTGTGATAGTTGGGAAACTATACTCTCATCAGCAGAGTCACATAGCGAAAGTAAAAAAGATAACAATAGTGGAAGCAGTAATAATACCATACAACAGTAAACATCGGTGGACTAGAAGTAATAACAACTTAGCACATTTATATATGATTCATGATACATATGTCTAGGAAATCAAACAAAAAATCTCAATATTTTAATACATTACTAAAATCATGTGAAAAATAAAATCAAGTAAACAACTCTACAGCATCGCAAGCCTCATCTTGGTCCCATGCTCTCCAGATCCAAAGAATTCAAGTACCTGAAGTAGATTGGTGCTTGCCCTTATGTAGACCGATAGAAATATAATCTATTTGGTCCCAAAAGCATGAACCAAATAGGGTGTGAAACTAATCCCAGTATGAAACCTCCCAAGGATATATTCTTAATAGTTATTGAATATATATGGGAGGAAATAATCAAAAATAAGCAGTAAACAAGGAAATACTCAAATGTAAACAATACTACAGTTTAAAATGCATTCAATTATCATATAACAAGTGAGTAGATAATCATAAGAAGGTAACCCTCTAAGAATGACTCATATCATAACCCCTCTGGTTCAAATAATCAAACACAATAATCCCTCTGGGAATTACACACAGTGCAACCCCTCTAGTCATACTTTTGTAAAGACATTCTGAGGAAGCACTCACTGTCAATTCCCAATGTGGTCTCGTATCGATAACTAATAGGAATGTTGAGGAAACACTCATTATCCAATTCTTTCTATGGACTTTATTGCGGAACTATAGAAAATCTAAGGGAGAACTTACATCCATCCCCCCTATGGTCTCGCAACGTAAAAGTAAACATACACTATGGAGAAGCCCTCGACGTCAATTCTTTCTATAGTCAACTACACCAGGTTCTCACTGCCCTTTGTAAGTAAATCGTGCACAAAACAGTATGTGGAATCCAAATTAAACCTCAAAAACTACTTTCCTAAACAATCTACAATATATCATATCATATTAGATAATAATCACACCATCCTAATAATACTAGGCAAGGAAAGAAAAGCATCCTAACAAGAAAGCTAGAGAAAACGGTCAAAACGAGAAAACATGTGCAAAACATCCATAAAATGGAAAGTTTAACAATATTTTCAAACAATTAACGTCAATAAAATCAAACTAGGAAGATCAGGCAATAAAAGGGCTAAATCCATAAACACACAATACCCCGAACGAGGGTATTGGGAACATTTGCATATATAACTCAATGAATAACTAAGGAAAGACCCAAACCACCTACCTCGGCATCGTGAGATCTGTATGAGTGAACCTCATGTCGTTAATCACCCTTGAATGATGTATATCTATAAAAACTCTTAAAACGCTCAACCGATGATAACTCGTTAATGGGGAGAAATTAGGAGCTGATGTTCAAGAATAAGGGATAACACACTGATGCAATTCCAATGAAATCGACGAAGGTTGATTCAGAGAATAGATGGAGAGTCGGAGCTCGTAGAATATCTGTGATCGTACGGTCACTCCTATACAAGAAAGATGAAGAGAAAAAGGGTTCTGTCGATTAGACACGACCCCCGTTTAATGAAAAAAAATTACACGGCGTGTACATTCCTTTTCTTTCCTATGATTTAGGTGGTCTCTAGGTCACCACTCATGGCCATGTTCTCGGCCATTAATCGACCTATATGTGGTTGCCGATGGAAAACGAGTACACAACGTGTAGTCTTGAACATTCTAGAAACTCATCTTTTCCCCCAAAAAAACCAGAAAAGAAAAATGAACCTAAAAAGAAGTTTCCGATTCTTACAAACATCCCCCCTTAAATAAATTCATCCCTGAATTTCCCTAGTGAGGCGGTGTAGAAGACAGGTTCTCGAACAGCTCCAGCCACTATGATCGTACATCGGTCTCCCTCTCTCATGTCTCGTTATGTACTCGCTTGTGCTGCCATTGCACTCATACAAGAGAAATAGACCAGCCATAGTGGACCTTCGCACATCGATCAAAAATCTGGATAGGACGCTCCTCGAATTAGGCATCCACCTTGAGCTCAAACTTCTCAGGCTAAAAAATATGAGATGGGCCTGACAAGTATCGTTGAACTGAGAAATGTGGAAGATATCGTGCATATCCAAAAACCTCTAATATAACTTCAATTGATGGGAAATCGGCCCGACTGTTTCCAAAACCTAAAATGGCCCGATGTATCTCTATGAATTATTACCATATCTTCTCATCCTTCTGTGTCCCAACCTCAGTGTGACATTCAGCAAAACCTGATCTCCACCCTCAAACTCTAAAGGACATCTCCAACGATCAGCATAAGACTTCAGTCATGACTGTGCAATATCCATCTTATTCTGAACCAACTCTATCTTTTCTGTGGTCTCCTAAACAACACAAGTTCCTAGCATAGTTGCCTCTCCTATCTCGAGCCAGCATAAGGGTGATCGGCATGGACTACTATACAAAGAATCATAAAGTTAGATCAGATTAGTTTCTTGAAAACTATTATTGTATGAAAACTCCCAAAGATGTTTATGATTCTCCCAAGAACCTCCAAAATATAGGATGTATGCTCGAAGCATGTCCTCAAGCACCCGAATCGTATGCTTAGACTAGCCATCTTTCTTGGTATGATATGTTGTCATTAGAAGTACATGTGTTGCCAAACCCCTCTGAAGTCCTATCCAAACAAGAGAAGTAAAACGTGTGTCCCTGTCTGAAACAATAATGTGTGGAATCCCATGTAGACATACAATCTCTCGGATATACAGCCTTCCCATCTCATCAACATGGAATGTATACTTGATAAGTAAGAATTGAGTAACCTTCGTGAGTCTGTCAATGACAACACATACTGCATCATTCCCTTGAGGTGACTTTTGAAAACCTATCACAAATTCCATTGTGACATCATTCTACTTCCACTCGGGAATGGGTAACTGCTGTAAATGCTCTTTTGGTCACTGATACTCCGCCATCACCTATTGATAGCTAGAACACATCATAACAAAACCAAGAACATATATCTTCATACCTGGACACCAATACAAAAGGTGTAGATCATGATACATATTTGTGACACTGGGATGAACCGCTCAAACTAAGGAATGAAATTCCCATATTAGCTCCTCGTGTATGTCTGCTGACACCCATACATGCCCATAACAATTCAAGATCCCATACTCGCCTATAATCCATCTAGGAATAGGTTTTTCTCCTGAAATTCTCTCTTATAAGACTAGGACTTCAGAATCTGATAGTTTTCTTATTCTCAGTCGATTAAGAAGAGTAGGGGTAACAGCTAAATAAGAAAGAAATGTTTTCCCCTGTGTATTATCAACCTCCAAATGCATCACATAGAACAGAGCTATAAGTTGCCACTCACTCCTGGCCTCCTAAAATTCATTTATTTATGTCCTCTTTCTCAACTCATCAACCACAGTGTTGCCTTCACTGGGCATATTGGAAAGTTCAACGTCAATGGACTGATGTTACTCAACCCACCTTCACTATCTCAAATTTAGGTCACTCTAAGTGGAGATATACTTGAGATTTTTTTGGTTGGTGAAAAAAAATTCTCCCCCATTAGGTAATGTCTCCAGTAGCATAAATCATGAAAAAAAATAGCCAACTCGAGATCTTGTGTCGGGGAGATCCTATCTTGTAGCCTCAACTGCCGAGACACGTATGCAACAAATCCTCCCCCTGCATAAGCACATCTCCCATCATGCTACCTGATGCATCACAGTACACAATGTATCTCTTTCCAAGTTATATAAATACTAGAATCAGTGTAGTTGTCAATCCCCTTTTTATCTCTTGAAAGGATGACTCAGAATAATCTGACCACAATTACTTCACACCCTTCTAAGTCAGACCCATAAGTGGCACTTCTAAGTGTGATAAGTCTTGTATGAAACGTTATTAGTATCTACCCATCTATAGAAAACTTCGTACCTCAAGGAAGTTCTTTGGATTCTCTTAGAAAACTACTGTACTAACATTCTATGGGTCTACTGATAATCATGTATCTGAAGAAACATAACTCAACAAGTGGATTTGGTCCATCCAAAAGTTCCATTTTGAAATCTTAGCATATAACTGATGCAATTTCAATGTACTCAAAAATGATCTCAAATGGGTAGAACGGTCATGTCAAGTGTGATATTACACCAGGATATCATCCATGAAGACTACCATGAAATAATCCAAGTATGGATGGAACACTCAGTTAATTACTTCCAAGAAGACTGAAGGCACGTTCGTGAGACTGAAAGTCATAAGAACATACTCATATAGACCATAACTACTTCGAAAGGCTGTGAGAGGTATATCAAATGGTCTAACGCACAACTGATGGTAACTAGAACTCATTTCAATCTTCAACAACACTTGGGATCCTCGAAGACGATCAAAGAGATCGTCAATCCTCAGCAAGGGATATCGATTCATTACCGTCAACTAGTTGAACTTTTGATAATCCACACAATGTATGAGGGTTCCATCTGCCTTCTTCGCAAACATGAGAGGTGAACCCCAAAGACAATTATTGGGTCAGATGAAACCCTTTTTCTGAAACTCCTCCAACTGCTTTTTTATCTCCTGAAACTCCTGTGTAGTCATCCAATAAGGTGGAATGTACACTAATGCCTCTCCTGTAACATGCTCAATAGAGAAGTATACCTCTCGCTCCAGAGGAAAGCCTAATAATTCCTCTGTAATGATGTCCCTAAAATGATCCACCACTAGAGGAAAATCCATATGTGATGTACCCTAGACATCTAGATATAGAATAGAAATATGGGCAGTAAATCCTCCTAATCCATGATGCTCAGGTCCTTCTCTTCTCACATGGACATCCCATTCACCCTTATGAAGAAACGATCTGCCTTCTGGTGATGTGAAACTCACCCTACAGTGATAGTAGTATAAAAAATCCTAGAAGGTGACCAACCAATCCATTTCGAGAATGACGTCATAGCCTATCATCTCTAAGACATAGAGGTCCCATAAGAAGTGACACCCACCAACCTCAATAGGGCACTCCTGAAACTATTTTACACTAGAAGTTCTAGTCCCCAACAGAGTGTCTATCATTCTAATATTAGTAGAAGAAAAGATGTAAGGCACAAGTCTCTACATAAAAACAACATATATAAAGCTATGGCAATCCCATGTATAGAAAAGAGTAGAAGGGAAAAATAAGGCAATTAGGATCATAACTCGAATAGTAGAGGTTCCGAGATCCTACTCTTTATGGGTATGCGTCACCACAAAAGTATGACCTACAGAGGGGCCTTGTGACCCTGCCTGACCACCTTGATCTGATCCAACCTATTTTCACTGAAAGCCTGGAGACAGACTATCACGACGGTGACCTCCAACTCGGCTTGAAAGGCCAGAAGAACTCCAGTTACCCGATTGATAATAAACTGGTGGAACTGATCCTAAATTCAGATTTATAAAGAGAGATGAATACTAAATAATAGAAAGAGTACCCTACTCCAGACTCTTGAACTCTTGGTATCTATTGGTCCTCAAGGTCTCTGGATAGAATTAGTCATAGAAGGAACGTTGGAACTCATCCCAAGCCATAACCGGATGGTGCCCCACCTGTGATATCACATCCCACCATCTCGTGGAGGAATCCCTAAGCATATATATTACAATCCTCACCCTCCTCTTTGGAGGCATCTCCAAATGCCCGAATATAAAAACCATGGCTTCTAATAATGACTCTATAGCCTGAGGTCCTCTTTCCCCTGTGTATGAGGGAGGATACTACTACTGGAAGACCCGCGTTAACTCTTCCTTAGACGGGGCAGGATGCAGTACTCCTCAAAATCTTTGTATAAACCTCATAAAAATCTCTCAGAACTGTGCATCATCACCTATATTTGGAATGACAACTGGGGCCAAGACTAGCAGAACTATAAGATCTTCTAGTAGTCCCTGATCAACCATGACTAGTGTATGATCACTACCTTGCAACTGGAATACAACCAGAGGACGTCTTGATGGAATTACTCTACAAGGTCAAGCACACACCGTAGATCAAGATTATCAAGGACTAAAAACAAGATGTGTACGAAAGGAACCATAGAAAGAAATAATTCACGTTTTTTTCAAAACATGGGTGCACAACGTGTATAATGCATACACTACGTGATCCCTTAAGTCTTCACAAGGGCAAGCAGTTCTTCGAAAAGTGGTCATGTAACACCCCATACAGACGGCGTGTTATCCTAACTCACGGCATGTACTTTAATCCACTTCTCCTTCCCAAGTTCTTCTACACAGCTAAGCCACATGGTTCTCTTAGATCAAGACTACATGGCGAGTTTTTTCCATACACGGTGTGTACTAGAAGAACTTCACTGAACTGTGTTGTTAGTGACACATCCGGTTACACGGCTGACTCTACATGGCGTGCTTATACCAGACACGGTGTGTACTTAGGAAGATTTCACCGACCTGTGTTGTTCATCACACGGCCGAATACTCGGTTAAACTACATGGAATGTTCAATCATGAAATGGAGTGTACTTAGAAATATTTCACCGACCTGTGTTGTTCGTTACACGGACGGAAACACGGATTATACTACACAACATGTTCCATATTTACATGGAATGTATAACCTATGTTTTACCCATCAATTTTGTTAGTCACACGAGTGGACACACAGTCTACACAACACGGTGTGTACATCTGGTACACGGTGTGTTCCACAAAAGATTTCCCAACCCCGCATCTCTTCCCACACAACCAGTGGAACGGTTAGAGACTACATAGTGTGTACATATAGTACACAATGTGTACTTAAGAAAAATATTTCTCTCCCTAACAAAAGGTCACAGGGCGTGTATTTATCAATACATGTCGTGTATTCTGGGTTTTTTTGGACATTAAGCCTCTGTCACTACTCCAGAACCCATAACAATACTGAAACAAACATTAAAGTTCCAAATTCAAATTTGTGAGGGCCCATACTCCATTCTAATAAAATCTTGGCATCTTATACATGTCATAAACAAGGATAAAAGTGCAATGATCCACCAAATTCTAGTCCGTGAGGGCCCAAAACACCTCAAGAATCAATGTTTGGTGTTCAATCAAACAAAACTTACACAATTCAATACCCTATCAAAAATATAATATTCTATTAGGGAATCTATCACAACAACATGCATATCTAACACAACCTCTATCACAAAGACATGAAATCGCTATTCAACCCTAAAAGTCATGTCAAGAATACATGACATGTGGTTTCTCGCAAGTGCCTACATGAGGCATGAGATGGAATACCCTCATCTCATAGGGTTGTAATAGAAATAGAACCTCAATGGCATAATCAATAACAACAAAAAAATTTTGAATCACTCAACGGTGAAATCAAATCAACTGTAAAATTGAAAACCCAGAAAAAATGTAAGAACGAGGTAAATTGGATTTTCCCTATACATAAGTTAGCTAATACCAAGAAAATCTCATTACCAAGTACTTATTCCATCCTATCCATAGCTATAATCTCAAAAAAATAAATCAAGAAGAAAATAATTCATTTAATACTACTTTGTAATTCCCCAGTTTCAGAAGATTCCTAGAGGTGCCCCACGCCTAGTTGGTCACATTTTCACAAGTGCAGTTCCTCGAATACCAGAGGCTGCCAACTAGAAGTGAGGGCCTTCGGTGTGATAGTGGGGAAACTATGTTCTCATTAGCAGAGTAACACAGTGGAATTAAAACAAATAACAATAGCAGAAGCAGTAATAATGCCATACAACAGTATACATCAGAAGACTAGAAGTAATAACAACTGAGCACATATATATGATGCATGATACATATATCTATTAAAGCATCCGAACAAAACACAATGCTAGAATACAGTACTAAAATAATGTAGAAAAATTTTGCAAGTAAACAACTCCACAGTATTGCAAGTCTTAGCATATTCCCATGCTCTACAACTCCAAAGCAGTCAAGTACCTGAAGTAGAAGGGCACTTTCCCTTATCTAGAACTATTGTAATATAATCTTTTTGGGCCCAAAAGCATGAACCAAACAGTTTTTGATACTAATCCCAGTAGGAAACCACCCAAATATTTGTGCCTAAAAGTCAGTAAATATATATGGTGGGAAATAATCAAAAAGAAGCAGTAAATAGGGAAGTAATCCAAAGTAAACAATCCTATAGTTTCAAATGAATTCAATTATTATATATCAAGTAAGTATCTAATCATGATAAGGTAACCCTTTGGGAATTAATCATTACTTAACCCTTCCAGTTCAACCAAATCAAACATAAGAAACCCTCTGGGAATTATAGACAGTCTAACCCCTCTAGTTGTACTTTTGTAAGGACACTCTGAGGAAGCACTCACCATCAATTCCTTCTCTAGTCTCGTATTGGTAAATAATAGGAACTTTAAGGAAGAACTCATCATCTTATTCCTCCTGTATCCCATATCGAGAACTAAAGACACTCTTAGGGATCACTTAGGTCCAGCCCCCCTATGGTCTCACAACGTAAAAGTAAACAGACACTCTAGAGAAGCCCTCGACGTCAAATCTCCCTATGGTCTACTACCCTAGGTTCTCATGGCCATGTTTGAGTCAATCGTGCCCAAACGGTACATGGAAGCCAAATTAAACCTCAAGAACTACATGGCTACACAATATAGAGCATATCATATCATGTTAGATAATAATTACTTCATCCTAACAATACTAGGCATGGAATGAAAAGCTGCCTAATAAGAAAGCTAGGAAAATGGTAAAAACAATATAACATGGAAAAAACATACATATCATGGAAAGGTTAACCCTATTCTCAAACAATTAACCTCTATCAAATCAAACTTGGAATAGAAAAAAAATAACAGGTCTAAATCCATAAACACACAATACACCGAACGAGGGTATTGGGAACTTTTTCACATATAACTCAAAGACTAATTATGGAAAGGCACAAATCACCTACCTCAGTGTCGTGAGATCAATATTAGTGAACCTCAGGACTTGAATCTCCCTATAATTCCATAGATCTACAAAAATTCTTCAAATTCTCAACCAAGGATAACTCGTGAAATAGGATAAAACAGAATATGATGTTTAAGAAGAAGGTAGAACTGAATGATGCGATTCCAACGTAATTGATGGCAGTTGATTTAGATAACAGACGATGATTTGGGGGCTCGGAGAAGATCCATGGCCATTTGGTCACTCCTCGATGAGACGGATAGAGACAAAAAGGTATATTTCGATTAGAAGTGACACCATTTAGTTTAATAAAAAAAATAAAGTACACAACGTGTGTTTTAAAAGTACATGACATGGACTTTCCTTTTTCAGCCACTGCTTTATGTGGTCTCTAGGTCACCACACACTTCCATGTACTCAGTTGTTAACCAGTTAGTACACGTTCACCCTCATCAACTGAGTACATGGTGTGTACTTATATGTACATGGTGTGTACTCTTGAATTTTCCCAAAACTCATGTTTTCCTACAAAACAACCAGAAAAGAAAAACGTACCTGAAATGAAGATTTGGGATATTACATATAATTTGTTGATTAATAAATATTTTGATGTTATATGATACATCTTTTAAAAATTTGAAACCCCTTTTTCTATAAGAGTATATTAAAGTATTCAAATCCCTTAGAATACGTTTTTTTCAAGAAATTATAAGATATAAAGAAAAGATCTCACCATAATGTAGCTTTTATCTATTATAACAATTTTAGGCTTAAATAAGAGATTCAATAACTTGATGTTCATCCTTTTCAAAGATGATGGTTATATTTCAGTGTCCAATATTATTAACATGGGAGTGCAGTCCTATCTTTTGAAGGGGCCAATGTGTTTCCAAAATATCTATTATGGGATTTTATAAAATTATCTCATAACATAGGGAGGTCCAATTTTTAAACTTTTACATCTCAAATTGATCCATATGTTTAGAAAAACCAATAATATCAAGATGATACCACCTAATGATGTGTATAACGGAAAATAATGTATCAGAATTATTCATCCCCAAATAGTACCAATATAAGGGATTAATTTTGAGAATGGCATACCCCTATTTTGATCCCTATTAATATTGTCTTCCTAGGATTTAATATTAACCCCAAACATTCTTAGAGGAACATATTCATTCCCAAACTCCTATTTTTCAATTTTGAACTCGAACCTCCTGAAACTTGCTTCTGGAGTTCTTGTGTGATTCCAAATTAAACAAAATGTCATAAATAAATTTTATTATTTTAATAATAATAAATAATTTCTTGAAACATGAGCTGATAAAAAAATTTCTGTTTTGTAAAATTTTTTAACAAAAAGAAAAGGAAAATGATTACATGAGGGTCAATGTGATTCACCAATAAAAATATTATTGATAAAAAAAGGGAAACTCAAACATTATAGAAAACATATGCATCATTTTTTACTATTGAGGGATTAACCTTTATTAGGGAATATTAATCTATAACCTACCATTAGTGATATAAATTCCAAAATTCATTAGAATTTAATGTTTTATATTTATGGTAAGTTGCATAAATCATGGTTCATATTCTATCAAACAATTATATTTTACCATTATTAGAAATAATTATTCCATACAATAAAGGTATATTTTTTTATTTATCTCTATCAAATCCATTATCATCAATATGTATCTGAGAATTCACGGCAGATATAACCATAAGTAGTAAAAAGTTCAATTAACATAAGAACAAAAATATCATAACTGATCAACTGTATACACTTTTGATGTATCCATGTAGGAAATTATAAAAAAGCTATATAATTTTAGTTAACATAGGAATAAATCCAAATACTAGTATCAACACTAAGTTTTCCACAATGCATCAGCCTAAAGAATAAATTCTTTCTATATTTTCCCTACATATTCACTAGAAATTTTGAAATCCCTTATGCATACTCTAAAATTTTCATACTTCAAGACTAAACTGAAAGATAACCTCCACATTCATAAGGAAAAATAATCATAGCTTCAAAATCAAAAAAAATAATCCCAAAAAATTTCATTTGAACAAGACTTGATATGAAAAGGAAAAAATATAATCATGGAATTTTTATTAAAAATTTAAAATTATTATATTTTGATCATCTCCCCATTCCTATAGAACATGTAATAAAATTATTCATAGAATTGAAATTCCTCAACAAACTCATAAATATTTGACTATATTTATAACAATAACATAAAATATTCAAAAATTTAAAATTTTATTTGTAAAAATTAGAAAGAAGAACCTAAATTAAAAAAATAGTTGAAAGGTATTTTTAAAATCAATGTAGAGATTATTATAAAAATAAAACTCTATTTTGGAAGCAATTAATTTTTTTATTTGAATATAATCATCTATATTTATGTATCAATCTTTATATCTATTTAAATCCACTATATTTTGGTCCTCAATCCATATATATATATATTTATTGGTACCTTTATTAATAGTTCTAAAATTATTGAGTTTTTTATTCTCTAACTAATTTTTCAATTATTAAAATTTGTTTCAGATTCCACAATCATTATTAGAGGAATTAGAGAAAATTAAATTTACCCATGGTTTGTCTCTTATCAAAACATACCCTAAATGATTTTGTAACATCTTTCTTATCCAAATTAGGGAAATATTTACATTCCAAGTATTCCTTGGATATGGGTTAGAAAATATATCTACATCAATCATGGATTCTTTCCTTTTATATAACTGGTTTAAAAAATTCTTCCCCTATCTATAACATAGGAGAATATATTACAATAAACCTTTCTTTCTAGATAAATAATATCACTATGAAAATATATTTACAAGAAAAAGGTATTTAAAAATATCTTTCAAAACCTAATTTATTTATTTTGAATTTATAAATTTCATTTTTTAATTTGTTGCACCAAAATTACCTATGGGTTAATTTTTTATATTTTCAATAAAATTTTGATTTTTGGTGAATAGTAAAAATACTCATTATACAAAAACATTAAATTACGAAATTATAATGATATAATAATTAAATAAGATGATAAAAACTTTTTCTATAGATGAAATTTAAATTTAATAAGTAATATAATTCATAAAAATATAATTATGAACTTAAAAATATATGCTTAACATTTTTTAAGTCTAAGTAATGTTTTTCATCAATTAAAAAATGCTTTTAGTTATTCTCATTTAATCTAATATTTATATGGTTAAATTCGGTTTTTATTTTCTTTTTAATGAAAAATGAGACTAATGTGATTTTAAATAATTCAATTATTTACATTTTAATGAAAAATATAGTTTCAATTTCTCTGAAATCATTTTTATACGAAAACGCATTTCTCCAAAAATATGTTTCACAGTCTTTTTTGCACTTATATAAAATTTAATTCAAAATAATTATTAAAATTTAATCTTATGAAATGTGTTAAATATTTTTAACCATAATAATAAGTATTATTTTCTAATTTTAACAAAATATTTTTGTGATAATCAAAAGTATAAATAGTAAAACTTGTAACAACAGTTAGGGTTAAAATGGGTTTACATGGTGTTAAACTAATAGATATGGATAAAATATCACATTAACTATTAAATTTTTTTTATTGAATATATTTAAATATTATATTTTCTAAAATTATAATTAATACCCATTTTGTGACACTTTTATAAGAAAAAGACTTTATTTTATTGAAATCTTTTAGGTGATTCCATGTGTTCGCCTCACCTCACTTATAAAAAGGAACTTATTCCCGCCCATTATTTACAAGCATTTAGAAAATTTTCATAGTAAATAAATACCAAAAAAACTTCAAATATTTTTTTTAATATTCTATTCTCCTTCTAATACCATCCTAAGAAGGCTTAATGTGTAAACCAAAGGAGGGTTCTTAAAGAAGAGGTAACAGTCTTTATAAGATCTTTCAAAGATTATTTCATCCTATAGTTCTTGTAAAAAAGGTTTTATCAATATTGAAATAATTATTTCAATACCATAAATATACTTATATTTTATTATGATTATGGTATGACTATTTTCCACCACTTTTCCATCATATAGAAAATCAAAACATCGATGATGTGTACATATGGAATTTCATCTCCATATAGAGGTGTAGTTAATTTCTAATCACCAATTGAAATATGTGGGTATAAATATATAAATAATTAATATAGATTGCATTTATGACACAATTATGATTCAATAAACATAATATAACACATAAATGTATACCCTTCAACTAGTTAAAAGTGATAATGTCACTCGTGCATTCGTGTAGACTACCACCTCTACGAATCGATATGATTCATTTTTCATGAATGTATTTCATGGATTATTATTAATATGTATATAATAAATGTATATAAAATTAATATCATTACTAAAATTCTATATATGATTGAACCATTATCAATAATAAATCATTGAAACTAATCAACAAAAACATGCATGAAAAGCGAAAAAATTAACACTCAGAAATAATGTTTTTTATTAGAATTATTAATAAACATGAGTTTAAAATGTTATAATTAGATTATATATGATATTAAAATAATGTATATAGTATTATTATATAATTATAATAAATGTAATTTTATTATAAATGGGGTTAAAAGAACATACTAGGCAAGTCAAAATTGAGGTTAGGGTTTATATCACAATTTTATCCTTATTTGGGATTTTTTATATTGAATTTTAATTTGGAAAAATTATATATAAATTATTTATTAAACCACATATTTTTATTTTTATTTTTTATTTCTTTAAATTAATATTCTTCGTTTCATTTTCCTCTTTCTGAGTATTAAAAAATTCATAAATAATTTTTTTAAGGAAACTCGACTTTGTTTCTTTATTTGATTTGTAATAATTTTAACCTATGTACATATATTCTTTAAACTGTTATCAAGAATGATTTATTGTTATCCAATTATTGTTTAAAGTAATTTTACCCATGTTTTTCATTCCAAAAATTTATTAAAAATAAATATTCTCGGAATTTTCTGAAAGAGGTACTTTTTAGCAAATGTGAAAATTGAATTTTTGTTTTAACATTCACATCAAGAATATATTTTCCAATATTCCTAAATATTTTTTATTCTAATATTACTTTACTACTTCTCATGTTTTCTTTCATTTAAGTTTATTTTAATAATATTTTGGAAATTGAAACATTTTAAATAAGTGATTTCAAAATGAAAAAGTTATTTGAATCCAGAAATTTTTCAGTGATCCTTACAAAATATTTTCAACTATGTAATCATCCTTTGATAAATCAGTCAGTTTATTGGGGATATACTCTAATGACATAATTCACCATATTTATATGTGTGGATTATGATCATGTTGTTTCATTTATTGACTGGAAAAAATATTAACATTTCATATGTTATTCATTCAATATTATTTTTATGTTGATTTTTATTGAATTTGTATTCATTTGTTAAATATAATGAATGAATTGGACATAATAACTGATGGGTGAGGCCCATTATATCCCCTTGATGCATCAGTAGTACACATGAGATAAAATAGTTTTGGTTTTTGGTATACATATTACTTATTTATATAAGATTTCAATGCATGCAGCCTTCATAGTATGATTATGGTGTCTATGATTATGCATTATATAATTAAAATATAGTACTTTTTATCTATTTGATTATTTATGTTATAATAATACCCATGTATTTAGTATCCTATCATGATTTTAATTATTTTTTATATTTGATTATTTTTTTAACTCTTCTATTTTATTCATGATTTTTTTATCCTATGAAAACTTATAATTCATGCTTTATATTACTTATAATATTAGATCTCTCTTTTTGTATTTTCCTTTCCTAAATCTACTAAGAAGGTATTTATGAATGATTTCAGTGATATACTAAAAGAAATTACAATTTTATCACTATAATATTAATATGTATATATTTTTAAAATGTAATGTGAATATTATGTATGTATTTATTCTCCAAATACTAATAAAAATTCAATATTTTTGTATCATATACCTTGTATTATGTTCTGATGTGGTAAAATAACCATTGGATCTGATTTAGTGGAGTCACAGATTTATAGTGGGTATCTAAGGAAGTTTATTATAATCTATAAGAACTAGATTTAGTAAAAAAATATATAAAATAATATAACCTAATGATATAATTAGAGGACAAGTCTATGTATATGATGTATCGTCCTTACCTGAATCATATGTTCCAACTTGGAATACCACATGACCTCTAGTGTGCCTCCCCATATTCCATAGACTTATAACATGAATTAAGGGTATAAGGGGGAATCATTTAGACATTATACCATCAACTAGAGTAAAAAATAATAAAAATGTAAAAAAATGTAAAAATATACAATGAGTATGAATATACCAATAATAATGTATATGTATGAATGTATATATAACAACATACTAAAAATTTAAAACTGAATACATGAAAATGATTTATCAGAGGGATAATCACATATAAAATAATAAGAAGAATAATAGGCTACATACCCAACTCAAATTCATGCCGCTCCCAAGACTCCAAAATCATAGTGAGTTGTCATGCAAGATGTTCAAACTTAGGCCTCTAACAAACCAATATCAACAACATGTAAGGGATTAATGAAAATACAATTTCCATGTCTACCAAATCATGGTGTGAGTATAACTCAGTAGAATACCAAAAATGAGGTCTATTAACCAATAAATAAAATAAATGAATGTTCATGTGATATGTGCATTATAATATCAACAGATAATACATAATTGTGCAAGAATATTATATAATCACCAATGAACCAAAGAAATAAAGACCTTTGTGTTGAGCTGTTGTGAACATACCAAGACTCCATGAACCCATTTTTATATGATTTTTTCATTCTATAAACATAGTACATATGTGGAAAGTGGTCAAGAACTAATCATAAGGATGTTCTATAAGGTAATGTAATAATGTTTTATTAAGAATCCACAAGGCATTGATTAAACATGTCACCCAGAAACCACTAGGTATTGATTAAAATTTTAGTAGGAATCATCATAAAAAATAATGTAACATGTAACTTGGTGTCCCCGTGGAATCATTAAAAATATTTACTCGACATACTCAACGAATTGAGTGAACATGCCACTAGACATTAACAAGGTCTATATGCCCCCAAATGTTGTTGTCATTGGTCTGGCATCATGGAATTCATACTCCTAACCAGTTTCCAAGTCAATTTGGGTCATTATCTCATGTTTTTCACACTCCCCCTCTAAGGGATTAAAATATCATGGTGTTCCACCTCTCCCAAGTTCCAATGAAATTTCTCTAAAGGCATAGAAATTACACAAAATAAGAGAGAGCATATAATGGGAGTAAAAAACATGTTACCATGATAAAACAGTATAAACAAATATATACAAGTGATACTCATAAATCATGGTTTAAAAAGATATATAATAACACTTAAGGAATTAATAATCATAAATGGATCTTATGGGCTACACACGCAACCACATGTAATTAATTCAACAAACTTGATCTCATGGGATACTAGGAACACACAAGTGATCAATTAATCAAATATTGTCTCCTGGATCTAGTTATCATGTACCAAAATGATACATAAATGTTAAAGCATATATTTTAATGTACATATTAGTGAAAAAATTTGGACCATCGGTGGTTAGAATCAAGGTGGTGGTCAAGGGTCCATTATGGCCCTTGTCACTTTATCCTATTACATTATGCAATGTTTATTTAATTAACAGATAATTAAGAATCATTAATTAAATAATAATAATATATTATTTATAAAATACTATGTAATTAATTTCATTTAGCCCTAGGTGGTTATCTTCATATCACATTCCAAAAAAACCATGCATAATATAGAAGGGTAGAGTACATGGTAACGCCAACCTCAAACAGAGTCAAATCTAAAACAAGAAAATCCCAGAATCTTTGTTAGGTTCATCACTGTCAATTAATCCTCCATTAATCAATACAAGGTTCCACTCATACCAATGTATTCTAAAATAATTATTTATAACTAAATTATAATTAATTAAATTATTACGAGGGACCTCAAATTCAAAGGATAAAGGAACTCTTACTCAACGATTAACTGAATGTCACCGCCTAGCCAGAATCATGACTAATACTACTTGGAAGTTTTGTAATATGATTCTGACTTCATTGTGGGAGAAATATATACCCCTCAATGAAAATAAAAGGTCCAATTTAATATTAATAAAAAGGAATGATTAAAACAAAATACCCATGTGAAAAACTATTACTGTAGTGTTATCCAATGGAGTTTGAGCCACTCCTAGTACACTCTTGATTCTATGATGGGAAAAATCCTCAAATAAATTCCATGGTACATTGGGAAATTTAAATATTTTAGATCAAAAACCAAAGAAGGGATCATCAAAGGACATACCATTATTGAAACGCCTATCAACGATATTTGTTCTTAATTATGGGACATGCTCTAGACATGATCGTACAAAACCTCTTTGTTCCTGGAAAATTCCATCATGATACAATTGAATAGTCATCCAATTATTTAATCAATATCAATTAAATGATTAATTGATGACTGATATGGTCTGATGAATGAGGATCCACTGAGAACTGAGACATCAAAGAATCTTAAAGGATACAACTTATGAATAGGATCATCCATGATGAAAGGAACACAGATCTTCCCCCACGTGAGGAATAATGAGGCCTGTATCAAAGAAGAATGGACGATATTACCTAGATTCTCAATCATATTGAGTCTATATACACCCGAATTTAGATATCTCTTGGAGGGAGGAAGAGAGTAGGACACATAAAAATAACTCACAATAATTCAAGATAAGGGTTTAAAACACGAGTGTGTATTTTTGGATAAAAAGACTGATGCTACTCTACTTATAACCCACCAATTCAGAACCGATAACTTCATTGGTCAAGTACACAAAAGATATAATGGCCCATAAGACACACTATGCTGCATCCTTGACTGACTGATGAGACCTGTTGTGTAGCAGGCATATTTCTTGCATCACAAGTAGGCCAATACAAGAACATTGGTGGATAGGTTTATCTTATTGGTCTTTTGGGTATTATTCTAACCCCATTGGATATTTGGTGGCTCCAATGGTATCCCCATCTACTTAGGGACTACTCTGTTAAATTTCTAAGCCTTTATTAGAGCTTTAATTCCTCCTTTAAAGTCCCAAAACACCTATTTATGATATTCAAACTTGAAGCATCATTATTTGTCATCGAGTTCTCTAAACATTACATTAACTATATGAAAATTCAAAATTTCCACCAAATTTCACTACCTATAAAAATTTGGTTCATTAAAATATCCCCCACTATAGAGCTTCTCCTCCTTGGGAAGTTTTGGTACAACACAAATAACACCTTCTCATCATATTCATTCATTATATTTAAGGATTTATCTATGTTATATCCTTTAATTACATCTTCTCTCCACTAGATTACTCTCAATACATAATTACCATCACACTACCAATATTTGAATCTAAAAAAATAAAATGAAGCAATTTCATAAGCACATTTTTACCCACATCAAGACTATGATCCCCAAAAAGGTTGATCTAAACACACTAGTGTGTCTCCAAACAATTAAAATTAAAGTATCAGGGTACATCTGACCATAGGGATCACCATAAATATTAATATTTTGAATATAAAATGACACACTCTGTTCGGTTTAGTTCCATCATTCTCCATAAAAAACAATACATGGGTTAAAAATCAATACAAAAACCTCATTCTTGGTTTTATGTCAAACCAATGAGTATCCACATATCAATATAACCTGATCATAGTGACCTTTCTAGAAAGGACTCATTCAATTCATAAAATCTATCATACTCAATATGAAGAGGTTGATATGGTTCCAACTAACCATATTTAGCATCATAAAGATACACTAGTCAGCACACTTCCATCAAACCACTTAAAAAAGGTTCATGGCTTAAACAAATTACATTACATGAAGAACCTATCATGACACCTTATGTGTTAGGAGAACTGTTAAATCATTCTAACGTATTTATTGGATTCCAAACCATCAAAAAATGATTTTTTTAATTTATTGGTTCACATACCACTTGCACCTACCACAAGGATCTCATTGGTGTGTTAACACACCAATGATCTGACTCTCTCTCTCGGTTCACATCAATTTTTCCTTGAGTATAAAACCTACATATAGTCTCCATCATATTATATATTTTAATAAACACTATGAATTTAAAATAAAACTAGATATACTTGGATCCATAACATTCCAGTCTTCCAAAATCGTCAAGATCAACCAAAGGTTATCCCTACGCAAGACTATGATCCTTCATACACTAGAGGTCATTAATTTAAGACTTTTTGAATACTTAACTCTATATAATTATCTTTTATTTTCCCTTTTAGGTCTTATATCAACCTACCCATCCACCAACTAGTCCATCAATGGATGCAATGACTAGATAATACCATCCATTCGTATATGATTTTCAAGAAAATCACCAAGCACCACACATGCCTTGATTATTAGAATCCAGTTCACTATACAAAAAGTTCCATTCTCAACATGAATAATGTTGTTTAGAATCCTAGGCATGTGTTATTACATTTCACCCAAATTGGTCGCATACCCTAATGAAATTCACTAGACCAAGCCATGAAATTTCCCTCAAAAAACAAAATTTATTTAACTATACAATGTTACCCTAATCCATTACTGGTGCCTCCTCCTACCATGGATATATCTTCACTCATAGTAACATATAGATATAAAACCCCTATAATATTAAAGTTTAATTTGTTAGTTTATTATTGTAAGGGTGACCATGTACCAAAATAAATTGTGACATAACACCACTAGCTCTCTTGGGTTTACTAATAGATCCTAAACATTCTCAATGGTTTGCTCACCACCACACATACACTAGTTCAACTAACCCCATACATAGCGAAATGTATGAATTGTCATGAACCATGGCTATAACACTGTGATATTTTTTGAAATATATTTTTCAAATGAATTTAATCTTATTTATATTTTTCATTATATGAAATTATAATATTATCTTCCATTACACGCAACATTTAGTTTAAATTAAATGTTAAATGATATTAAAAAATTATTATAGTCATCTCATAGTCGTTGGAATGGTATATATGAATAGGATTAACTAAATTATAGAAATATATAGTTTTAATAAGTCTATTAAATGTATAATTTGACGACTAATTAATTACAAATTAATATATGAAAATAAAAGAAATATTTTTCAAAAAGACCAATTTTATGCAATAAAAATGTGTTAATTCAATAAATTAAAGAAAAAAATATTAGTGAATGATTTTAATTAACTATATATAGTATATATTAAATAAAATATTTAACATATAACTTATTTTTTTCTAGATAAGATAAAATAATTAATCCAATGTTGCACTTAAAAACTGTATTTATCTAAAAAACATATTTTTCACCTTTCTGAAATGTTATTTTAAAACATATATTTTAAAAAAACTATAAATTTTTATTATATAAATTATAATAAAAAATTTTCATATCATCATTCCAAAATTATCGTAGGGTGGATGTTTGATAATTTTTTGAAAAACTCATTTTTTTGATGAATTGTGCAGAATTCTAAATTTTATTTGAAAACATCTTTTTATTTTAAATAGTTTGTATAGTTAAATTATATTTTAATTTTGTTTTAAAGTAATAATATTTAAATTATATATATATTAATCAAATTTAAGAAATTTTAATCTATTTATTATTTTATTTTGAAATAATAACTTTATAAACTTTTGATCATTTTCTCTTCGAATCTGTGCTTTTTCATCGCATATGCAAGATTAATTTTAAATTAAATTATTTCTCTTATATGAATTTAGTTTTTCAAAATTAATTATATATTTTTGAATAATAATAATTTATATTATATAGTATGGTAAAATCAATTTTTTATAACAAATAATAGTGAAAATAGTAAAAATTAATTATCGCGATTAAGGTTAAAAAGGATTTAATTAGGGATTTTACTAAATGTATAAGAGTTAAAATGACTATAAAAATTTTCAAACTCCAATTTTTTGGAAAGATTTAAATATTTTTCTTCAAATTTTATAATATAGGGTCATTTGGTATCTATTTTCATGTGATTTACTTTAGTATTATGGATACCTTGTGGAAATTTCTATATAGTTTCCAAGTGGGATCTTTTCCCCAAATTATAAAAGGCCACAACCACCTTCCTATTATTCACACATCTCAAGACATATATTACTTACAATCCCTATACAAACTACTCCATAACATTCTTATCAATTTTCAATATCTTTTATTCCTCTCAAATGACCAAAACTAGGGTCCTTTATAAAAAATCCAAAGGAGGTGCCTCTAAATGAATGTAATTGTCTTCACTGAAATCCTTATTTTTATTTCTTATATTTTCATAAATAATAATATACTAAAACTTATGATATAATAAAAATAGTATCTGATATATAATGATATTTTATGATTATAATTTAATAAAAAATATCCGTATTCACTTCCATCAAATGGGAAATTAAATCGTTGATCATGTGTATGGAGAACAACCACCTAGTAAAGAAACAAAATTTAATTTCCAACACCACCACTCTTAGTTGAGAATAATTATGAATTTAGTACATTTATATTATATTTGATACATTAAATTATTTATTTAAATAGAATATCACATGTAACATTTTTACTTTCTATTATGTGGTGGACACGCTAACATTGATATAATATATAGAATATCATCACCTCATGAAACGATGTGATTCGTTTTCACTAATTATTTTAATAGAAGGTAATAATAAAATGCTAAAGAACACATTTGATCTTTATCAAATTAAAACATTTATTTAAACATTAATAATTAGTTTCTCTTCTTTCATTTCATTCTTCCAAACATGGAAACATTGTCCAAGAATATGTATGGTGCACCATCTCTATGAATGGTGAATTTTATCTTTCTATATCTAAATTTTGGGAATGAATATAAATATATATAAAATGAAAATATATAATATTAATTTAACATTTAAAATTATGGATATTAGGGAACCATGATCAATGTATAAAAACCAATCTATTGTGCTAAAACTATCATGAAATAATAAAATATTTGATACCTATTAATAGAAATTTTATAAAATAATTATTAATAAATGGGTGTCAAAACATTATAATTTGATAATATATCATATTATAAATATTTTTTTTATGTTGGAATATTTTAAGACCACTGTATATTTTTTATATAAGAGTTTTCAACGTGTCTGAAGTAATATGGGATTCAAGTTTTAATGGATTTCTAGTCTCTCTTTTATTTCTAGGAGACATATATAAATTCACCACTTGTTTCATTTGTGTAGAGTATATACCACCCCTTTGAAAGTTTATATAATTAATATTTTCATTTAAATAATTTTAAAATTTTGATTGGATATTTTAATTATGTTTTTCTTATGGTTCATAAGATTACTAAAGAAGTAAGGGATTTTCATCTCACCTTTATTTTTTGTGAGACATAAGATATTTTCACTACATATTTCTTTGATGTAGTGTATATAATTACTATTAATGTTTTTATGAAACTTATACTAAAAATTATAGAAATTTAACATCCATTTGAGTATATATATTTCATGTTTAATATGATTCAAATTTAAAAAAAAATGTTAATGGTTTTATTCCACAATATCATCATTTATCATGATTATTTATTATTAATTCTATAATATTGAAATATTATTATCTAAATCTTCTTATTTCTCATTAATGTTCTTCCTCTATGGTTATTAATGATATTTAAATGCAATAGTTCCATTTTCCAAATCTTTTTTAATTAAAATAATGACAATTTTTTATATGAAAAATCTTTTTTTATTTCTCTCTTTCATTGAAACTCTATTTTCTTCTAGGACCATGTTTTCTAAAAATATGTCAAAAAATGTTTTTAACATTATATAAATTGTTTATTAATTGTATTTGTAACCATTTTTGTATTGTTATATTTTTTTAAAAAATTATTCTTAATGTATCTATCCAAATAATTATCTTTAAACTTTTATTCAAAATTATAAAATAATCATTGATTTTAACATCGAAGGAATGGACATAATTTTCTGATGATATGACCACTCAATGATTTCAAAATTCCTTTTTAATTTTTCAAATTTCATTTCAAAATTTTTTTTTTATTTTATATATTTTTAAAAAAATATATTTTTTTTAATAAATATTTTAAATAATAAAAGGATTTTGAAAATTTTATATGTTTTAAAAAATTATTTTTTAAACTCTAAGTATTATTTTCCTTAAAAAATGATTTTAATTAATTTAAAATATTCTTTTATTGGTTTTATAGGTTATTTTAAAATACAATCATATCCAAAATATTTTATATTTGAATTTATTTTCAAATGAAAATCATATTCCTCAAGAAATGTTTTAAATGATTTAGAAATCTTATTTTATACATTTTAAATGTTATTTTCAAAGAAAAGTTTTTCCAAAATATATCCATTTAACTTTATTTTAGAAGTAAATTTATGTTACTCAATAAATATTCCATGTTATCTTCAAAAGAAATTTTCCATATATGATGGAATCATTTGAGGCTATATATTCTTTACTGGTGATGTTATTCAAGGATACCATTTATATTATTTCTATGTGTGTTTTTTGCTTATGATTATCTGATTTTTAAGAAACTCATTTATCTTACATGAGTAATGCGATGATAGAACTCTTATGAAACTCACATGTTTTCATGGGTTATGATATAATTAATTAATTAAATGATTATTAAACCTTCTTATTTTATTCATTTTATGATAAGATGAAATTTTTATAAAACCAATTTCATTTCATCTCTTAAGATATTATGAATGTTTTATAATATTATGGAACACATATGTATGATTTAAATTATGTGATGGGTGGTACATATATCTCTCTTCAAGGAATATTGTAATGATTTATATCTCATAATATTTTTTGGTCTGGAATAGAGATTGAACCAAGTTTATTAAGGGTCTCTATTTTCTATAATGGTATTGGGAGTAAACCTTAACTACAATAAATTTTTAGGTAATGAACCCATTCCAATATGATATCCTTAATAGTGACACATGACTATTAATGGAAATGAATTTATATTCTTATGTGTATTTCATAAATCTATTTATTATGAAACTTTTATGCTCTCATGGATCATGTTATTTGATTTCCTTATCATTCACATCCTATGAACAGCCAATCATTATTCTAGGAATCACGACTATGATCATTGATATTAAAGGTATGGTTGTAAGATGTAATTATCAGATTCTCATACCCTAATTTTTTTGTTATGATTTATATCTCCCTTTTTTACCCTTACTAAAAATATGAGCTCACCCTTTTCTTATATTTCCTTTACCAAGGTTATTAAAGAGGCTTTTCAGTAGGGTATTTTTGTGAAGAGTATTAACGGAGAAGATATTTATGAGTTATGGTGAACATCCTTCGCTAAATAAGAATATTGTGTACCTATTCACTAAATATAAAAAAACTATTATGGTTCTTAGGAATTTTTTTATAATGTATTTAATGTTCATATAAAAAGATGTAATTTCATTATAAAATGATCTTGGTTTGTTATAGTTTCTATCATATCATATGTTTAGTTAACCTTTGTAAACTTGGATAAAAAAAGTTAGTGAAATAAATAGGGATATTTATAAGAATATTTCTAGGGATGTTTCTAAGGATAAGTCGAATAATGAGTCAATGTATAGAAAAATGTCCTAGAATTTTGGTAAATGATAGATCATGTTGTTTCCAATATATTTCATCCTCATATGGATACTAATAGTGGATGTGTCTATGACCTAGAGGTAAATAAGAGTAACAACTCCAAAAATGAGAATATATCTAGACTAGATGTTCACCAGGTGTATGAAAATGATCGTTGATTCATTACTAATTTTACACACCTAGGGGATATACTTTTTAAATTTTCAAATTCATTATAAACCATTATGAATTATTTAAATAGATAACGACTATGAATAACCTAGAATTATCCTAATGATTTATTATATTAAAATTTTCATAATTTAGATATTCTAGTACTGTTTTTTATAATTATGTGGTTTTCCACTATGATTAGTGTTTCTCACATTATGATTTTTTCTGTTTTAGTTAATAGAGGTAACTATATAGAAAAAATATAACATTGAATGTGATGGGAAATTTATTTATGAGAATCCAAATTGGAGGATTACTAGATTAAAGGATGTTGTAATTATTCCTAATAACCAGTCATGAAACATGATTAACAACGTTCACTATAACTAACTCTAAGACTCACCAAAGAAGATAAGGATAATTTTTATTGTGAGTTCCGGTAGTGGAGACCATGTTGGAAAAAATATTTAGTTTTCTATATGTTTAGAATATGGTAGAAGCACTCAATGTAATGTCTCTGAGGGTTGATAAAATATTTTTGGTGCTTAAAAGAAGCATAAAAAAGAAATAAACTATAAATAACAAATCAAAAATTTTATTAATGAAACGGATAAAAATAATTTTATCCCTATGGTATCATAGATAGTTGAATGATTTAAATATGGAAAGTATGGGCATTTTGAAAACCAATTTCCTATGGGAAAATCTTGTGCATAGAATCATAATGGTTTTATGAGTTAGGGTTATATTATTAATGATGAAGATACTAAAAAATACTTATGAATGGAAATAAGTGTTAATGAATAAGACAAAGAATCCTATTGAATGTTTTTGGAAATAAGTGGGATGATTCATGTGATAATTCATTAGAATAAGATTATTATATTATATGAATAATGAAATATATAATAATTTATCAGTATTATATTTTCATTAATGATATGAAAAATATATTGAATAATATTAATGAACTAGAAAATAGATTTAATGGAAATGTAATATTTTTTTTAAAACACATGATTAAGGTAATATAACACTTAATATATTCCTAAGGTTGATAAATTGATGTTAATTTTTTATAAAAATATAATTGAAATGCATAAATTAAATTGGATAGAATAGATGACCTCAAAACGCATAATGGATTTACTGAAAAAATTGGTTTATATTATCATTTATAGGGTTCACAATATTATTGTATCTATGGAATATATCCAATAATATGTTTTTTATATAAATAATGAGGAAGAATTTATTTTTTAAAAAAGTTTTTATGATAATTCAGGTTATTACCATGTTTTAAGAGAATACATGATAAATGTATTAACATGTTTGGTATGTGAAAAAAAATCCACATCATAAAATATGAGGGATTAATGATAATTTTATTTTGTAAAATTTATAGATGTTATTTATTAATTTATAATTTTTTATGGGTTATAATATTAATCATTTATGTAATGTTAAAGCCGAAAATTAGATTAGGTTTTAGATATTAACATATTAATTCACCATATAAATATTTTATATATTGTATAACAAGTGTTAATCTTTTTTTATAGATATTTAATGAATTACATATCATTATTTTAGGGGTATTATTTCGAATACTACACATTAAATAAATACATCTCTTAGAGTAAGATATAAATTGGAAATTGCTCAAGGTACTAACAAAGGATGAAATGGTTCCTATGAAATAAAAATATATCAAGTATGTACATTTAAATATGTTCTACGAATATATAGAAAATGAATTCCTTGGCATTAGGAAACATATCTTGAAATAAATGTTTTCCATATTATCATAATTTTTTGTGATATAAATTACCATTTCATACCTATTTGGTTTATGGTTTTTTGGTTGTTAAGCTTATTTAGATCACCTTATTTCTTATGATCAATGATCTCTATTACTCACAATAATTATATATACTTTTCTTATATATTGATATATTTACTTCCTACATAGGTAACAATATTTAGAAACCTAGTTTTTGTTATTATAAATGATTTTTTTACATAACTTTATCTTTTTTCAAGATTATTTTTGATTTACCCTTTTTACATTGAGGGTTTATATGAAACAATTTTCAAATATTAAACCTCTGGTGAAAAATATGAATTTTGACTGTGAAATGATTTTTACCGGAGGTAAAATGTAACACCCTAAAATTTTATGAATTTTTTTTGTAATGAATTTAATCTTTTAAATATTTTTTATTACACACAAAACTGAATTTATGTTGTGTTACACACAACACTAAGTTTAAACAAAACACAACATACTATTAATATATAATTATAGTGTTATCTTTTCCATTGGAATGAAAAGTATAGATATAGATAACAAAATTATGAATATATATGGTATACATGTGTATATAAAATTAATTCATTTGATACTAATTAATTATAATTGAAAATATAAACTATTTTAAAATAATGGGAATATTTCTTTTGAAAAATGATATTTGTGAAAAAACATGGTTTGCCTCAATAAATAAAACAAGCCAATTTGAGTGAAGAATTTTTATTTATTTTATATATTATATATTCAATCAAATATTAAACATTCATCTTATGTGTTTCCCAGATAACAGATTAGAATAAATCCAACTTTATGCATAAAAATATAATTTAAAAAAATAGTTTTGTCACCTTTTTATGTACTTATTTTAAAAAAAACGGAAACGTTATAATTTTTTTTAAATAAATAAAATAAAAATTATATCATAATTTTAAATATAAATTAGGGTTTTTAGATAGAGTTTCTAGAAAAGATAATTTTTTATGAATATTGAGAAATAATGAATTTTAATTGAAAATTGACTTTTCATTGATATTATTTATAATGTTAAATAATATTTAATTTATTTTAAAAAGTAAAACTTTTTAAAATAAATATCTATTGATTAAATTAAGTTAATTGGAATCAATTTTATATTAAATTTGAATATATAAATTTTGTAAACTTTTGAACATTTTCCCTTTGAAAACTCATTTTCTCATCACATCGGTGGGATTAATTTTAAATTAAATGTTTGCACATATATTAATTTAATTTATAAATATATATTTCATATCTGAGTCATAATAATCATACTATATAATAACTTTAGGATAATTGTTTCCCATAATGAATAGTGAAAATATTGAAAATTATTTATTGTGGTTAAGGTATAAATGGGTTTACCGTGGGGTTAAACTAAAAATATAGGCATTAAAATTATTATGAAACGTTTCAAATTACTATTTTATAGCCATATTTAAATATTATCCTTAAAAATTTATAATATAGGGTCATTTAGAATCATTTTTTAATTTTAATGACGTTGTCAATTTTGATTCTTTTTTGAAATTTACAAGTAGTTTCCAAGTGGGTTCTTTTCCCCTACTTATAAAAGGTCATCAACACCCCCAACTTATTCACCGCTCTCAAGACATTTATTTCATCCAAAACCTTCCAAATTCCCTCTCCAACATCCTTATTTATTTTTTAGATCTTCTTTCCCTCCCAAAGTATGAACACTAGGGTTTTCAGTAATAGAACCAACGGAGTTGTTTTTGAGCGATGGTAATTGTCTTCAATAGGATACATACTTTTATTTTTTCTTTCTCAAAAATTAATTATGTATTGACAATTAAAATATATAAATAAAATTATATAATATATACAAATATTTTATTATTTTAATTTAATAACCTTTATCCATCCCTACTCCTATCAAATGGGAAATGAAACCATTGATTGTGATTACAATAGATTACCACCTCGCAAACCAATATAATTTTTTCCATCACCACCTCTCATAGTTCAGTGTAATTATGGATTTATGATATTTATATTATATTTTTATCATTATTTAACTCCTTGAAATATAATATCACATGTACCATTTTTATTCTCCATTTCGTGGGGGATACTGTAACGTCACTCATGTGTATGATGGACCACCACCTTCTAAAGTGATGTGATTCACTCTAACTAATGATTTACATGGTTGGCAATACATGTTATTTTAATTAAAATGTGTTGTATATATTAAATAAAAATGGTTCTTTAAAAGTTATTAATTATTTACTCTTCTTTTATTCCATTCATCAAATGATGTAAAAAATGTTCATGCATACGTTTTGCCTACCATCTCCATGAATGGTACATTTAATCTTTTTATCTCTATATTTTTGTGAATGAATATAATTATATATATAATTAATATATATGATATTAATTTAATATTTACATTTTTATATTATGGAATGATGATAAAATTACAAGAACCAGAACTACTAAACCAAAATTCAGAGTAAAAAATGAAATAGTTAATACCTAAAAATATTAATTTTATAAAGGAATTATTAATAAATGGGTATTAAAAGGGTATAAGGGGATTTTATGTGATAATATAACTATATGTATGATTATTTAATATATTTATAATAAACAGATATTTATTATATAGGATTTTTAATATGTATGAAATAAGTCTAGATTCAAATACTATGGGATTTAAATCCATTATTTATTTATGAGATACATATCCATATTATCCGCTCATTTATTTCGTGTGGTGTATATACTACCCCATTGAAATTTTATATCATTAATTTACTCCATTTAATTATATTAATGATTTAATTTTATTTTATTCTTTACTTCCATTTATGATTCATAATATTACTACAAAAGTAAGGGATTTCTATCTCACCTTTATTTTCTATGAGACACAGGAAATATTCACCCCATATTCATTTTATGTAGGATATATACATTCCATGAATTTATTTTCTGATTCTTATCCTGAAAATTATTCACATTAAATATCTATTTGAGTATCTCTCTTTCATGGGTATTATGTTTCTAATGTTACAAAATCAGTAATGGTTTTATGTTTCAATCCCATCATTTATCAGGATTAGTTATGATTAGGTCTCCAATGTTGAATTATTATGATATACATCTAAATAATTCACATTTTTTTATTCTCCTATGTTTATTCTTGATGTTTACAGGTAATATTTTTATTTTTTCACTCTTTGGTACATAAAATAATTAAGAAAATGTATCTAAGAAATGATATTTTTATTTATCTATTCGGTCAAAAACTATTTCCAAAACTATGTTTTCTAAAAAAATCAAACATTTTTACATTATCCAAATGATTTATTAAATAAATTTTGAACCATTTTTTAATTTTTATAATGTTATTTTGAAAAATTATTCCTCATGTCTCTTTCCAAATAATTGTACTTTATATTTTAATAATAATGTGAAAGGAATATTTTTTATTTAACATGCACTCATGAATAGTAATTTCCACTATCATGACCAATAAATCATTTCCATAATCCTATACATGTTTTAAAATATTTTTTCATATAAATTTTTTTCCATTATATTTGATAAATTTTAATATTATAAACAAATTATTTCAAATTGAAAATTTTTTTGAAATTTTTTTATGATTTAAAAATGGTTTTTCAATGTCGAAATGTTATGTTCCTTAAGAAATATTTTAAATGATTTTTTAATCTTCTTTTATGAGTTCTCAAAGTTTTTTTAAAATAAACTTATTTGAAAAATATTTTATTTTTAAATTTATTTATAATGTAATGTTATTTTTTTAATAAATGTTTAACCTTTTTTAAAGATTACTTTATAATTTATTTAGTTTATTTTCAAAGAAAAGAATTTCTAAAATATTTTATTTTTAAATTTATTATCAAATAAAATTTATTTTCCTCAAAAAAAAGTTCTAAGTGATCATTCAATATCATTTTCCTTCTATAATTTCATCCTTTTATGCTACTTATTCTTTTCTAGGGATATTATCCAAGGATACAATTCATATTCTTTCTCTAGATGATTTATGATTATGATGATGTAATTTTTAGGGAACCTATTTATATTCCATGGGTTATACCATGATAGAAGTCTTATGAAACCTGATTCTTTTCATGGGTTATGCTATGATAAAATGATAAAATTATAATTAATCCTATCTCTTTTCCATAGGTTATAATATGATGAAATTTTTATGAAACCCATTTCATTTCATGGATAGTGATATGATGAATGTTTTATGATCTTATGTAACACATTGAATGATTTTTATTATTATAATGGGTGGGACCTAGATCTACCTATAATTAATTAGGTAATGGCTTATATCGCATGAGATAGATAGTAATATAACTGGTAGTGAACTCAGTTCAGTAAGGGACCTATCCATTATGATGACCTTTTGTGTAATCCTTAACTACTATAAAGGATTAGGGAGTGAAATCATTCCCCTATGATAAGTTAACCTTCACTTCTATGGAAATTATTTTCTATGCATATGTGTATTCTAAATATCTATTTCTTATACTAATTTTGTGATTTCATTGCACATTTACTTGATTCCCTCATGATTCTTGTCTTATGAACCTCTAATCATTAGGACATGACTCAATATTATGATCTCTGATTTGTAGGATATGTTCTCAAATATTATGCTCATGTCCTTATACCCTTATTTTCATGTTATACTTAAATATCTACCTTGTTTACCCTTACTATGCATCAGAGCTCACCCATTCATGCGTTTCCTTTCCCCAAGTTAAGAAGAAAGTTTTTAAGTAGAATAATTTTGTGACGTTTACTAAAGGGGAAGATATTTAAGGGAGATATTAAATATATTTCACCAAATTAGATTATTGGGTAACTCACCTCCAAAGACATTATAATATTATTTTCCTTAGGCATGTATTTTTTAATGTATTGAATATTTATCTAAAAAGATGAATTATCAATGTATATTATTTTTGGGTCACTATAATGGATTTTTCCAAAAATTATGATAACACCAGTCCTTACTTTAATATAGTGATTTTCCATAAGTAATAGATATCCTATCATGTAATCAGTTTCCATATTAGTTGTCCACCAAACAAGTCACCATCACCACCAAACCCAAGAACACACCGTTCTCTTCATTAGAGAACTAATATCCTTACCACTATGATTCAATGTGCACTGTATTCCACATGGGTGTCATTTGGATCCATTCAGAATCCACAAATGATCTTAGTTTTCAAGGTCCAACCACCTACGATTATTAATCAATGTCTAATGATAGTTTTATTTTAAAACAATATTTCATTCAACCCTTGGTCCTACCCTCGATAACCCCATCATCCAAGTTCTCTTAAAACCAAAATCAAATTATGAGTCCTAGAACATTATGTTCTCCAAAGTTCTAGCTTGAATATAATATTACAATATCATTTATAAAGACGTTTCAAGATTACTCACATGCATCAGAAATTTTTATCGATGAAAAACAACCCAATGTCATTAAAACTGATTATCCATTTTCAAAGAAGTTCATTACTCAACATACCTTCATGAAAAATGAGTCACTGACTCACAAGTAACAAAAGTTATATTTATACAGCCACACAATATTATAAAAAACTCACACAACATTTCTCTAAGGGTTTTAGCCCATGAAATGTCTTCTTGAAACATATCATTAGACCTTTCATGAAAAAATAACTCTCAGAACAACCATTATGGGGCCCAAGAAACCGGGTTCATTAAAACATAATTCACATGGGTTCTATATAAAATAATCCATATAGACCATAATTAAAATATTAATTAATAATAACTACAAATTTCCCACTTAAACAAGATTCTTAATAATGAAATTAACAACCAAAAATAACCTAACAAGGTATAATGAACCATTTATGCATAAAGGGATTGTATCATCATCTTTATAATCATTATTACTATCATCTATACCATCATCTCCCTATCCCAGGTGAACCATTCCATAACAACACATGACCTAATATCCGAACAAAATATGCATATTGGTTCATCTGAATAGAATGTCACCATGAACTCATAATTGAAAACCTAGTATAAGTTATTGACACCAAACAGTTGGGTCCCCTTTCATTAGTAAAATCGCATACAACTAGTATATATATTTTATGAAACCTAAATTAGGAATATGAATCATGTGATGCCTCTTTCCAATATATAAAGGATTAAAATACATATGAAATAACAACCTCAAAATCCATGTGTTTCACATGTAGTGGAAACATGTGACCATAATAGAAAAAACTAAAAACATCATTCTCGAGCCTTAGTAACATAGAATTTCCTTAATAAAGGTGATCAAAATGAATGAGATTAAGTTTCATCATAAGATCCAACACATTCCAGTGTCACCTTCCTACCAAATCCCTAAAAGAAAAAAACAATACTCCAATGCTCTAATACCATTTCGTGACGTCCCAACCCAAATCACCAGGTCTAATTCAAAATGCCACTTGACCTCAGGCGTACCTCCACATATTCCAAATCCTACCAAATACTAGCAGTGGTTTAAGGTGAAATCATAGGGATACTATACCCTTAATAAAAATAAACAGTCATAACAAAATAACCTAACATGTAAACAATGTACAATAATAGTATGTGGATACCAATAAAAAATATTTTGTATGACTGAATATGAAACAACATACTCAATAGTAAAAACGGAATGGAAGACCCTAATCACTCATCGGATCAATCACATATTAAAATAAAAAATATGAATAAGAGGATATACAGTAAACTCTAATCCATACCTCATTTATGTCTCTAAAATCAATGTGATCTATCTCGTTACATGATCAAACTCCAACCTCATCCGAACATATACCTATAATAAGTTAGGGTTTCAAGGGTACCTAAATTTCCTTTCTACCTAAGAAACATGTGAGTAAAACTTAGTAGGACATCACCAATATGGTCTTTTACCAAACTAGTAAATACAGTATACATGATTATGATAATATTTGCATAAATTAAATAGGTAATACAAAACTATTAAAAAATAGCATATAATCACTCATACACAATATAATCTAACACCCATGTATCAAGATTTCATGTACTTACCATGCCACCATGAACCCTAGTCGTACTATATTTAGCTTAATGATAAAATTCAGTCACGTTTTCCAAAGTGATCAAGAACTAGTCACAAGGCTAGTCTATAAGGTAACATGATAACATTTCACTCAACATCCAAGTGGAATTATGTGAACATATAACTCAGGATCCTCTAGGAATTGAGTTACCATGTCACCCGATATTCTCAGTGAATAAAGAGAACACGTCACCAGGAATCCCTATGGCATCTATAATGCAAGACGCTTGACATTCTCAAGGAATCAAGTGATCATGTCACTTGGAATAAACATGGTTGTTGGACCCCCAATGTTTTTATCACGTGTCTAGCCTCAAGTTCATCATGAGCATGCCCTATGATAAGGTCCATCGTCATCATCATTTCAAGTTTATTGCACTCAACCACTATGTGATAACCCAATCATGATGGTCCCCCTATCCCTAGTACTAAATAAATTCCTCTAAGGGATGGTCTCACTTTCTGGTTCGGGATGTTTTTGGCTTCTGTTTATGGGTTCTGTCATTCTGGTTTTGTACAAAGACAATGGTGATAATGGTGGAGTGGAGTCGGTGAACTCCATACAGCGACTCAAGATGCTATGATATCGATGTAAGTGGGGAAACGGTGTCGCGTCGTGGTACCAGCAGTGATGAAGGCTTGGTTCGATGACGATGGTGTTTGGTTCTGGTGGCGTCAGGTCTTTGCCAGTGGTGGATGTCGAAGAAGAGGTTGCCAGCCTTGCTGATGAATGCATGTTTACGGTGATGGTGTTTGGATGGCATCGTGATGATAGAGGTGAAGGGATGGATGGACGGTGTTTGAGTCAGAGCGTGACATGTGGTTTGTGATAGATTTTTGGGTGACTTTTTTGTTTGAAATCTGAATATTTTCAGGCGCTTTTGTTTTTAAATTTTCAAAGGGGTGGCTTTTGAGGTAGTCAGAAAGCAGTCGTGGTACTCGGTTAGGGTTTGTGGGAAGTGGAATTCGAAACTTATACTTAGTATGCTGGTGGTAGTCTAAATGGGGTTAGTACCAGTGGTCTGTGGAGGTTTTGTATGGCTCCCACTTAACCAAAAAGTGGCTTCTCAAAATAAAAAAATGGATTGAGGTGAAGTATAGAATTTAAATTCAATATAAATAATTTCATCAAGTGAAAACAATAGAAAAAAACAATTTCATTTTATCATAATAAAACATGGTACAAAAAAATTACATAAGAACACTCATTGAATCAATCATTGTATGTAGGTCTTAGAGACTACACATTCACCCACAAATGATTAATAAAATAAACATGGCCTCATTGGCTAAACATGCATATGATCAAGGCATCAAACATGGTATCACATCTCTAGGTCTGATATAGTACAACCATTCCTTAAATAGGGTCCATTTAGTCTAAGGCACTCATTAGTTATTAAACATTAACCATTGGAGGTCAATATCAAGCTAATTTTCACGTTTTTATCATATCCATTGTCACTTCCCCAGATTACACTACGCATTGTTCATTTAATTATTTAATACATAAGGATCAATAGTTAATTTGGAATTAATTTTTATTAATAAAACATTATGAAATTAAGGTTCGTTCACCCAAGGTGGTAAACCTCATACCACATTCCAATAAACTATACATGATACCATAGGGTAGAGTACACAAGACCACTTACCTAAAATATAGTAAACTCAAAAGCATGCCAAAATAAAAAATTATAACTAAATTATAATTAATTTAATAATATCACGGAATCACACATTCAATGGATGATGGAACACTTATCGAAAGACATTCCATATATTACTGCCGGGCTCAAACCATGACAAACTATACATGGACATTTAGCATGCTTCCAGCTTTATTCTCAAAAAAATAATCTTCATTTAGAAACAAGACACGGTAAAATTTAATATATTTTAATAGGAAACATTAGAAGAAACTAGTCAAGAGATTTACCTTAAGTACAATGTCATCCAATGGATTTTGAGCCACTCCCAATACACATTTGATTATAAGACAAAAAAAATAACCCAATCAATTCCATTGTATGTCATCCAATTATACATAATTTGACCAAAAAGAATTTAGATCATAGGGGTATATAAATTTATAAAAAAAAATATGGTCAAATGTATGCCTTCATCATTACGATATATCCTCCATCAATACCAATCCGAATCCTCATCATTATTAGATAATTTCATCAAGATCTGATGAAATTTTCATCCATTTCTGTAATCAATATCAAACCATAATTAATCACTGACTAATATGATTAAAATAAATAATATCCATGTATAATTGAGAAATTAAAGTATCGTAAAGGAAATAACATACCAATAAGATCATCTATGATTAATGACATAATGATCTTCCACCACACAAAGAAGAGGGGGGCCAAGATCAAATAAGAAATAAGTATATCACCAAGATTTACCATTAGTGTGAGTCTAGACCCACTCCGGGTCAAGGAAATATAATAGAGGGATTAGGAGAGGAGGATATTGGAAAATAACTCAAAAAAAATTGATCCAAGGGGTTAAAACCTGATTGGGTATTATTGGAAAAACATTATAAAATATCCCTACATCAAAACATTCCTTTGTGACCCACTAGCTCTCAATTTATGGTCTATATATTAGTTGGTATCAAACCTATAAGGACCCGGCCTTAAAAAATTACTTAATCTTGAATTAAATTGAATAATTTAGATTGAGGATATTTTAGGTTTAGAGTTTTAGATAATTAAGACATAACTATTACATCTCAAATATTACGAAGAAGACACATCTACTCAGTTTCCATTTTCTTCACAAAATAAAAACTCTTGAACAAAAGAGTCATGTCTAGTTATTGTTTTAGATAGCATGACATTTCCTTGATCCCATCCTTGACCCTATTCCACTTTATGTCCAATGAAAAACATTTCAAAAAAACATGGGATGAGCATAAAATGCTCAGTAAGGGTTATAACAGTACGAAAAGAAAACATTAGTCCATGTATACATAATAATCAATGAAATCATACTTTACTCATAAAACATAAGAAATTTAACATAACTCATGAAATCATAAGATTTACTAATAACTCATAGAAATCATAAGATATAATGGTAACTTGAGGCATTAATAACATTATTACATAGGGATTAACCCTTGTAGTTACGTTTGGAATACCCATCATAGTATATTCCCTAAATCTCTTCATAGAAACCTTAGCATTTAACTCCTTCGCATTACCCAATGCATTGGAGAGCTATATCGGGCTCACCAACCCTTAGTTTATCACAGAACCACCCGATTTCATAAACAATTCCCAAGAACCACAACATAATCATATCACATAAGACATGCATAAAGGAAATATAACATTCCCACATTTAAATAACAATATAACATTATAAGATTTTCAAATAATGAATCCATTCTAAAAACCATTTTCAAAACCATTTAAAAAATTATATAAAGAGATTTTTGAATCAAAGTGTCATATACCACATTGAAGCTTTTAACATTTTAAAACATTAATATAAATATAAATAAATCTTTAAAACCATTTTGAAAACATGGATATTAATGATAAATACTTATAAGAATAAATCATTAAAACATTTAAAACGATATTTTAGTTAAAGGGTTTTTAACAAAATGAGAGACACTTGAATACAATAATTGAGGAATAACATTTAATAAAAACTATATAATATCATGATAATAAAGGTATTCATGATATAATATGTCAAAGGTTAGTATATACACCATATAAGAGGGAGTTGGTGCATATAAAAAATGAAGTCTCAATGGAAATGTAAATTCAGATGAAATCCCTTATAAAGATAGTATCCTTAAATTAAGGATAAATCAATATCATAATTATGTGTGTAAAATATAATTACACCCAATATAAGTGGATATTAAGTGTAAAAAAATCAAAGGTAATTCACACATATTCAAAGGATTACATATTCAATAACTACATGTTGAACCCAAATAAATCGAAATTGGGTTAAGAAGTTCCCTTGGTAAAATTCGACAGCCTAACGACGTCGCTTTAAAATTCAGAAAACAAGTTGATGAGAAAAAAAGGGAATCTAATCACTTGGGAATTAATTTTACATCAATAAGGATTTAGAATAATATATCCCAACATAATAATATGTAAATTAAAAGACCTAACAAAAATAATTCTTTTAAAAAGAGGAGGGTGAAAGGTTCCCTTACCGACTTGGGTAACTTTCGAAATGTACACCCCATGAAAGAAGAACGATAAAAAAATTTATGTAAATACTCATAAAAGATAGTATATTACACAAAGAGTAGAATAATGGGTAGTAAATATGCCACTCAAAGGAAATGGTGGCAAATGTAGCGTAAATCTCACGGGAATAAAAGTGAGATGAAAAATCCCTTATGAAAACTCGGCATCCTAACGTTGCCAATTAAAACTTACAAAAATGGATTTATGAGATAAAATATGGTAGCTCATAATATGAACATAAAAATTACATAATAAGGATTATAAAATAACATCCCCAAACATAATGAAGTACAGCTTAAAAGAAATGACATAAAAGAGAGTACTTAAAAAGAAAGAGAGAGGTAGGATCCCTTACCTCAAGTCCGACTTGTCTTGTTCATTTCTTTATATTCCTGAATTATAAACTATGGTCAATTTATAATTGCTTAAGGAACTCCTTTAAAGATTATTATTCAGTTCATATCACATATTATAACGCTATAATAATTGGTTAATAATATGATTTTATATCAGACGTTTTTGTCGATGTTTGGTACATGAGTCAAAAATGAACTTGTTTGAAAATGATTGTCCATGTAGTTATAATTAAATCATCTCCAGAATAGTATTAATGATTTAAATATAATATATATCCAGTACATATTCATTTTATACTGTTTCATAACATTTGGAGATAAAAATAAATGAAATGCACCGTTCATGGAGACGGTAGGCCGTACATACGCATGAACGCTACTTTCATTTTATTGTCATATTAATGGAATTAAAAATAAATGAGAGATATATATATTATAATTACAGTATAATAGATATGTTATATATGTTACATATGTTCATTAATTTCATTCTTTATACATTCCATGTATTGCATGAACGAGTCACATCACTTGAGGGGGCGGTAGTGCACACTTCCTCATATAAAATTATCACATTTGCACAACATGCAAAGAATAAAGTTATGTTTTAAATATAAAATACATAATAATATATAGGAGATAAATATATCATATAAAAAATATTTCCATCATAATGGCCACCATGAGAGGTGGTAGGAGAAGATAGAACAGTCATCGTTTCGTGAGGCAGTAATTCTCCATCCACAGAAATAGAATGTTCTTTAACGATTAGACGAAGGTGTGTGTAAGTGTAGCTCGAATATTTCTCATAAAAACATCCTAGTATATTTAAGACACTGGTGTTGTTCTAAAATAAAGGAATAAAAATAGTTTAGGGGTTTGGAGAAGAAAAATAAAACAAAAGAACATTAGGGAAGACATTACCTTTAAATCGGGTAACTCCTTTTGGTTTGAACCTAAAGGGTTCCTTGAAGAGCTTTCTGCCTATGTTAAGGCTTCTAGGATGAGGAGAATGATGTGGAGAGAAAAAATGGGCTGATCCTAGGCGAGAAAATGGCTTGAGAGGTGCGGGTAAGGTGTTAGAGGTAGGGGCCTTTTATAAGAGAAGAGAAGGGGCACTCTTGGAATGTTATAAAATATTACATTATTATAAAATGATTTTTTGATTTTAAATGTCCCAAAAGAATATATTTTGAGTCTAATGTGATACGGTTTCTAAATCCACCCATCCAATAGGTTTGTTACAAGTGTAAGACTTATATTTTACACTATCTTCTTATTTCATTTAATCGTTCATTTATGAGGTAATTACTGCATCATCATGGTGTCATAAATAAATTAATTTATTTAATGTTTAAAAATTATAAAAAAAATTATCATGATATATTATATCTATTTTTCATTATAAATAATATTTATAGCCAAAAATATTACTTGTATAATCCCATGAAAAAATTGTTTTAGTAAAACAATACATGTTTGTGACATTTTAATTTTAACTTTAAATAAATGGTTATTAATGTCATTTTCCTACCAAAGTGGATCCATGGGGTCCCCAAGTTGACCCATGGATTTTCTTGGTCAGACATGACTCATCCATTATGGTTAGGACATGTTTCAAGGTCATTTTTAAATTATTATAACATTATCTTTACCTTAAATTACACTAATTACCTTTAATCGTGATTAATAAAACTTAAAAGTTACTATTCACCAAAAAAAATTATTTTAATCCCATTGAACCACATTTTACATCCTAATGACAACCATGTCTATTGGATTTTTGATATTCAAATCACACATGTGGTAAAGTTTCATTTAAATGAAAAATCAGTTTTTTAACTACCACTTAGTGGTTTCACTATTCCTCAAAAATTGATGTTTTTCAGAAAAATACCAAAAATTTACCCTAAGGTATATTTGATATTCCTAATTAAAAAATTATTTCTATTTTATAAAATTTAATACATATAAGTTTCATTAATTAATTTAATAGGTAATTCCCATTTTCAGAACAAATAGCGTGTTTTTATGAAACAATATATATCAAAAGATTGACACTAGTTTAAGTTCAATTTCAAAGTGAGATTAATTCCAATGACCACTATTGGATTAAATGGTAAAAATATATTGTAATTTAACTTTAGAACCAATTAAAAGATAATATAATCATATAAATAAATTAGATTAAAATAAGGTTTTGAATTAAAATACAACATTTTTCATTATTCATTAAAAAAGAACTCTATCGGAAAAATACTAAAAATCTACACAAAGTAAATTTCGATGTCCCGATTCTAAAGATAATTTTATTTTATCCAATAGAATGTATAAGTGTGACCAAAACTATTTTAAAGAGGGTTCACCATCAAAAGGCGATAAATCGACCTTTTAGTGAATTTTAGAGTATTTATGCTTAAAATTGAATTCTTTTCTTATTTTAAGACTTTATCTTTTATTGGATAAATGTAAAAAAGTTTAACAAACATATATAATCATATTTTAGTTATTTCAATTAATTCCTTCCAATACAACGGCTAGGCATTAACTACCATTTAAAATAAAATTATTTTATTATTAGAGTGCAACGTACGATTTCAAAGAAACACGTTGTTGCGTATTGGGTACGCCATCGAGCATAGAGTTACCTTTAAATTAATTTTAATATTTTATTCACAATTATTATTAAATATGAAAAATTAATATTCTTTATTTACCTGCGATGTTACAACCTTCCCCCTTTTGGTAATTGCGTCCTTGCAATTTTAAAATTGGGCTTGGAAACTTCATTCAAAGCCCCACATCAGAAAAGGAGTAAATTAAACTGTCACATTAAAAGAAAGAAAGGGAAGTACAAAGGTCACCCTAGTAAACCCATACTAGGATTCCATGTAGGAAAACATGGATATGGAAGAAAAAACAAAGGGTCATGTTCTGAGGGAGAGTGATAAAAAACATGATTAGGAGAAAGTTAACCATAAGAAAATCACAAACTTGTGATGGGTTAAATGGTATTTGATTCCCCAATAGGAAACGTTAACAGACAAAATATTCTTTTTAAGTTTATTTTCATTGAAGAATTTATTTATGAGCTTAAATAAATTATAAGGGAACATACTCGTCCTGTAGACTTTCATCTTTTACTATATTTCTAACACATCCTCATACTTTCTCCAAATGATGAGTATTTAGGATGACTTTTTCATGTTAAGAGTGTTATAATCAACATCTAGAAAATTACTTAATACACAAAAGAGAACTATATATTTCCCATTCATTTAGACAAAAACCAAAACCAAAATTGTTAGTACGAGATCGGAGAATACCAAAAAAGGATAATCCTTTATAAAAAGAAAATCTATTCTTAATCTCCAAAATTTGTCCAACAAAACCCAAAGTTCAACGAAGACCATTCGATAAACAATGTGTCCCTAAAATTCATCAAAGTAAACCAAACTAAGATTGAAACCCAAATATTTGAAGGATTTAATCACATAATATTCCAAGGTAAAATTAACATTTATCTCCAAATAACATTAGTTTCTCTTAAAGTCACATATTTAAAAGTAATTAACCTAATCATATATCCTCCATGATAGGTCAATATTTTCCTAGATAACCCAAAATCAACTTATTCTTGATTCATAAAATTATATAACTAAAAATAATAAGTCATACTAACTATGGACTTCATGTAGTCCAGTGGTAGGCGATGCACCCTTTTCGCCCATCAGTTGTGGGTTTGATTCCTACTGCCTTACCAAATGTGATGGGTTGTCACTCATCCTATGGGGTGTCCTTTTTATAAAACTCCAAAAATAACCCTAACATGTTTTAACCGCAACGGTTTTCTTATAACTCCGGTTTTCATCCAAATTCATTATGATCTCAACATCATAATCCTTGAAGTATTATTTCACCACCCTAAGATAAAATAAAAGGATTCCCAAAAATGAAGAACATCATACCTTGATCATAGTGTCTATTTGGTTTCATCGTCATCTTGTTCACGTAGGTAAAAGGTTCATGCATCACAACAATGATTTAGAGATCCCTCAAAATCATTTGCTTCCTCCATCCAAATACACCTTGTACAACATGGGTCATATGGGTTTTCACAGAAAAATAGTTTTGGAAAATAATCATGTCTGAAATATAATTTCAAGACATCTGATAAGACATGATTTCTATAAAATATTGTGACCGAAATTGAGTTGAAACTTTCAATTAATGGTCATTTTAAAATCCCATAGGTATGTGTTGAGAGGCTATATTTTAAAAGAAAATATAAATAGGTTACAAAAGGGTCTCCTTCTTTAGTACCTTCTTTAAAATCATAATATGCTTCAAAATCTTGTGATAAGGTAAAATATTTGAAAATGCCTTGATAATATCTACCATTCTTGAAAATATGAGAATATTGTGAAAATAGGATTTTTATAAATACAACCCATGATCCATGATGATAATGAGGTATAGTGGAGGTGTTTGATATCTCAAACAGCTGCTTTCAAGTGAGTTGTATGCTAGAAAAATATTAACAATCATCCGAACATGACTATGCAATAATTATTGCAACCAAGTCATCCGGAAGAGATAATAATGTCATTTGAGATCCTCTTCCTTCCATTTACATGATTTGAAAAAGTTATAAAACAAGGATTTAACTAAGATGATAAACATAGGGACTAATCATGTGTTTAAAAAAACTCATTATCCCAAAAGTTGTCTAAACCGACCTCTGATACCAACTATAATGACCCGGCCTTAAAACATTACTTAATCTTGAATTAAATTGAATAATTCACAATGAGGATATTTTCAGGTTTAGAGTTTTAGATAATTATGACATAACTATTACATCTCAAATATTAAATAGTAGACAAATCTACTCAGTTTCCATTTTTTCACAAAATAAAAACTCTTGAACAAAAGAGTCATGTCTAGTTCTTGTTTTAGACAGCATGACATTCCCTTGATCCCATCCTTGACCCTATTCCACATTATGTCCTATGAAAAAAATTTCAATAAAACTTGGGATGAGAATAAAAATCTCAGTAAGGGTTATAACAATACAAAAAGAAAACATTAGTCCATGTATACATAAGAATAAATGAAATCATAATTTACTCATAAAACATAATCAATTTAACCTACCTCATGAAATCATAAGATTTACGAATAACTCATAAAAATCATAATATATAAAGGTAACTTGAGGCATTCATAACATTCTTACGTAGGGACTAACCCTCATGGTTAGGTTTGGAATACCCATCACAATATATTCCCTTAATCTCTTCAGAGAAACCTTAGCGTTGAACTCCTTCGCGTTACCCAATGCATTGGAGAGCAATATCGGGCTCACCCGCACTTAGTTTATCACGGAACCACCTGATTTCATAAACAATGCCCAAAAACCATAACATAATCGTATCACATAAAACATGCATAATGGAAACATAACATTCCCACATTTCAATAACAATATAACATTTTAAGATATTGAAATAATGAATCCATTCTAAAAACCATTTTCAAAACCATTTAAAACATTAAATAAAGAGATTTTTGAATCAAAGTGTCTCATTCCACATTGAAGCTTTTAACATTTTAAACCATTAATATCCATATAAATAAATCCTTAAAACCATTTTGAAAACATGGATATTAATGATAAATACTTATAATAATAAATCATTAAAACATTTTAAACGATATTTTAGTTAAAGGGTTTTTAACAAAATGAGAGACACTTGAATACAATAATTGAGGAATAAAATTTAATCAGAACATTATAATATCTTGAGAATAAATGGATTCATGATATAATATGTCAAAGGACGGTATATACACCATATAAGAGGAAATTGGTGCATATCAAAAATGAAGTCTCAATGGAAATGTAAATTGAGATGAAATCCCTTATAAAGATGGTATCCTTAAATTAAGGATAAATCAATCTCATAATTATGTGTGACAAATATAAAAACACCCAATATAAGTGGATATTAATTGTAAAACAATCAACGGTCATTCACACATATTCAAAGGATGACATATTCAATAACTACATGTTGAACCCAAAGAAATCGAAATTGGGTTAAGAAGTTCCCTTGGTAAAATTCGACAGCATAACGGTGTCACTTAAAAAATTCAGAATATGAGTTGATGAGACAAAAGGGTATCTCATAACTTGGAAATAAAATTTACATAAATAAGGAATTAGAATAACATATCCCAACATAATAAGATGTAAATTAAAATACCTAACAAAAATAAGTCTTTTAAAAAGAGGAGGGTGAAAGGTTCCCTTACCAACTTGGGTAACTTTCGAAATGTACACCCCATGAAAGAAGGACTATAAAACATTGATGTAAATATTCATAAAACAAACCATATTACACAAATAGTATAATAATTGGTAGTACATACACCACTCAAAGGAAATGGTGGCAAATGTAGCGTAAATCTCACGGGAATAAAAGTGAGATGAAAAATCCCTTACGAAAATTCGGAATCATAATGGCGCCACTTAAACATCCAAAAATGGATTTATGAGATCAAATAGGGTCTCTAATAATATGAACATAAAAATTACAGATGAGTAATATAAAAGAACATCCCAAAACATAATAAATACGAGCTTAAAAGAAATTACATAAAAGAGAGTACTTAAAAAGAAAGAGAGAGGTAGGATCCCTTACCTCAAGTCTGACTTGTCTTGTTCGTTTCTTTATATTACTGAATAAAGAACTTTGTTCAATTTATAATCTCTTAATGAACTCCTTTAAAGATTATTATTCAGTTCACATCACATATTATAATTTTATAGTAATTGGTTAATAATGTGAGTTCATATCAGATGTTTTTGTCGATGTTTGGTACATGTGTCAAAAACGAACTTGTTTGAAAATGGTTTTCCTTGTAGTTATAATTAAATCATCTCTAGAATAGTATTAATGATTTAAATATCATATATATCCAGTGAATATTCATTTTATACTATTCCATAACATTTGGAGATAAAAATAAATGAAATGCACCGTTCATGGAGACGGTAGGCCGTACGTACGCATGAACTCTACTTTCATTTATTTGTCATATTAATGGAATTAAAAATAAATGAGAGATATATATATTATAATTCCAGTATAATATATATGTTATATAGGTCACATATGTTCATTAAATTCATTCTTTATACATTCCATGTATTGCATGAACGAGTATCATCACTTGAGGGGGCGGTAGTCCACACTTCCTCGTATGAAATTATCGCATTTTCACAACAAGAAAAGCATATAGGAATGTTTTAAATATAAAATAAATAAGCATAAAGAGGAAATAAATATATCATGTAAACTATTGTTCCATCATAATGGTCACCATGAGAGATGGTAGGAGAAGATAGAACAATCATCGTTTCGTGAGGCAGTAATTCGCCATCCAGAGAAACAGTATGTTCTTTAACCATTAGACGGAGGTGTGTGTAAGTGTAGCTCGAATATTTCAGATAACAACATCCTAGTATATTAAAGATACTGATGTTTTTTCAAAATAATGGAATAAAAATATTTTAGAGGTTTGGAGAAGAAAAATAAAACAAAAGAACATTAGGGAAGACTTTACCTTTAAATCGGGCAACTCCCCTTGGTTTGAACCAAAAGGGTTCCTTGAAGAGCTTTCTGCCTAAGGGAAGGCTTCTAGGATGAGGAGAGGGATGTGGAGAGAAAACATGGGCAGTAATTGGCCGATCCAATGGCTTGAGAGGTGTGGGTAAGGTGGTAGAGTTGGGGGCCTTTTATAAGATAAGAGGAAGGGCACTCTCGGAAAGTTATAAAATATTACCTTATTATAAAATTATTTTCAGATTTTAAAGGTACAAAAAAGGATATATTTATAGGATAAGGTGATAAGGTTCCGAAATACACCCATCCAATATATTTGTGACAAGTTTACGACTTATATTTTATACTATCTTTTCATTTTATTTAAATTGTTCAATTATGAGGTAATCACTGCATCCTCACGGTATCATAAATAAATTAATTTATATAATGTCTAAAAATTATAAAAATGATATCATGATGTAGGAAATATTTTTATATTTCGAATGAATATTTATAGTCAAAAATATGACTTGTATTACCCCATGAAAAAATGTTTTTAGTAAAATAATAATATGAAATGACCTTGACACATGTCCTACCAAAGTGGATCCATGGGGTCCCCATGTTGACCCATGGATTGTATTGGTTGTACATGACTCATAAATTAAGGTTAGGACATGTTTCAAGGTCATTTCATATTATTATAACATTATCTTTACCTTAAATTACACTAATTACCTTTAATCGTGATTAATAAAACTTAAAAGTTACTATTCACCCAAAAAATTATTTTAATCCCATTGAACCACATTTTTAATCCTAATGAAAACCATGTATGTAGGATTTTTGAAATTTAAATCACATAAGTGGTAAAGTTTCATTTAAATGAAAAATCAGTTTTTTAACTACCATTTAGTGGTTTCACTATTCATCAAAAATTGAAGTTTTTCAGAAAAATACCAAATAATCACGCTAAGCTATATTTAATATTCCGAATTTAAAAATGATTTATATTTTAAAAAATTCAATACATATAAGTTGAATTAATTAATTTAATAATTAATTCCCATTTTCAGAACAAATAGTTTGTTTTTTTGAAATAATATATTTCAATAGACTGACACTAGTTTAAGTCCAATTAGAAAGTGAGATTAATTCCAATGACCACTATTTGATTAAATGGTAAAAATATATTATAATTGGACTTCAAAACCAATTCAAAATATAATCTAATCATATAAATAAATTTGATTAAAAAGTGTTTTTGAATTAAAATACAACATTTTTTCACTATTCATTAAAAAAAGAACTTTAACGGAAAAATACTAAAAATTTACACAAAGTAAATTTTGATGTCCCAATTATAAAGAAAAAATTTATTTGGTCTAATAGAATTTATAAGTGTGACCAAAACTATATTAAATAGGGTTCACCATCAAAAGGCGATAAATCGACCTTTTAGAGAATATTAGAGTATTATGCTTAAAATTGAATTCTTTTCTTATTTTAATCCTTTATCTTTTATTAGATAAATGTAAAAACATTTAACAAACATATATAATCATATTTTAGTTATTTCTATTCATTCCCACCAATACCATGGGTAGGAGTTTACTACCATTTAAAATAATATTATTTTATTATTAGAGTGCAACATAAGATTTCAAAGAAACTCGTTGTTGCATATTGGGTACGCCATTGAGCATAGAATTCCCTTTAAATTAATATTAATATTTTATTCTCAATTATTAATAAATATGAAAAAGTAATATTCTTTATTTACCGGGGATGTTACACAACCAGCCACTAAACATGGGCTACCTGATTAGTAGGCAATACTTACTAGACTGTAGGCCCACTACTTTCCTCAACGGTTGGTTTGTGAGTTATTTTGAGATATAGGGGATTTTTCCAACACCAAAAGGTAGTTGGTCGCTACAGTACCATCCATAGCTTATATGGTCTACCATTGATGAGTTTCCAAGTCCTCAATTGACCTTTTATCCTCCATTAAATTCTAAAAACACTTCTTTAATATGTTCAAAATTAAGTCATCTCGGTTTGACAATCAGTTCTCCAAATGAGTTGTCCACTAGCTGAAAAATTCAAATTCCCTCAAAAATTATAAAATAATAATGGTGTGGGTTGTTACATTTGATAAAATCATAATTTTTTAATAAATTAGTTATTTCTTAGTTACCCTTGAAAATTCATTCTTCTCCAAATATTGGAATGTGGATGAAGTTGTAGCACAGATTCACTTATAGGTAAAAACATTGAAAGAAGTGGATTTTGTATTAACTTGATCATTATTGGTGCATGATGGGTAGGCCTAAGACAGCACACCTGGATAGATATTACAAGGATATATTCTTTGGTTTACTCAAAAACTATTTAAAAAACATAATAATGTACTTTAACATATTTTTATAATTCGAGGATATTTCCAAAGATACTATGATTCTGATTCTGATATTATTTATCCTTAAATTTTAAATTTATATTATGTGTTACACCAGATTTAGGATTATATACTAGGATTCAAAATACATAATGTTATGTTAAAATTTATAATGTTCCATATTTTAAAAATTATTCCTAGTGAAAGGAATATAAACCAAATCATTGCACATAATCTATGTATGGATTTCCCTCCTAGAAAAAATAATGAAGTTAGAGCTAGAGATAAAAAAACTAATAACTATACTTGGAAAACTTAATTAGTTTGTGACCAATAACCTTGCCTATATGGAGTATTCTATTGATCCCCAACATGTTGAAACAATATTGAACTACTTCATGTGACAAAAACTAACATTATTCAATGGGGATATTAATCCATTAGTAGTTAAGTAATGGATCAAGTCATTAGAGATGATATTTCTCACTTTTGGGAGTATTCAATGTCATAAATTTATCATATTAGTTTATCATCCTAAAGGAGATATTCATCAATGGTTGTCATTAATCTAGAACACTAAGGTGACATAGGAAATAAATTGTATCTTGTGGAAGGATTTCAAGGATATATTCTTTGAAAAATACTTTCCTCATGATCAATGAGATTATATTATGAGGTAATTCCTCAGTCTATGGGAAAATGAAGGTGGAAATGTTATTGAGTATGAATCAAACATTACATGTTTTTAGTAACAAATGTTTCAATTTATATATGCTATCCCGGGTATAAGATTAATCATTTATATAATATAATTAATCCTAGCCTTATATGGGAATTAGTAACTCAAAAATTGTTAGTATATAAGGATATTGTATCGAGTTTCATCATGATAGAGAATTAATTCTACAAGTCTTATATTCTCCAAATGTAATAAGAAAATAATCAGGTGGTTGGGCACTTTAGTAAAGTAAATATAGAAAAATGTTCTCCCTCAAACCCACACTCATGATTTTAGTGCTATAAATTTTTAATTTACATACTCTCTTTGATAATAACAATAATATCATGTATCCAACCATCTATAACTAGAAAATCAGAAAATATTATTTCATATCTTACTTCTTGAATAGGTTATTAGGTTTAAAACGTTTAATAATTAAGACACATCATAAATTTATAAGTCACAAGTATTTCCCAAAAAATGGATATTTTTTCAATTATTTGAAGACACTTTGAAAGCCTTGTCCCATGAGACACTAAACTAATTCCCCATGCTAATGCAACATGTCGCCCCAAGTATATATTTCTATTTTCTAGAGTCTATCGACTAACAACGAGGGTCAAATGAAACATGTGCGAAGACTATACCCTATTTACTAGAGTAAACCAACAGTCAAAATCAATATAAATATAACCAAGTAATAAGAATCAACAGCTTTGCATCATGTAATAAATTCTCCCTAAATGGGTAAATACCCACAACCATACAAATAAAAATGATGATTCATGATAGTCTAAAATTCATAAAATGAAACCAAATTAAGACACTAAATATAATTCCCAAAATCGATCATAACATCACATATGGTCCCATCATCCATGATCTATTAAAATCCCATAACATCAATCTAACATAGGGAATTTTCATTATCCAATCTTTGTACCATAAAGTCCAATCGGATACCCAATAGAAACCTGAGAAATGTGTCAGTAAAACTCATTAACCCACCACCAGTGGTGTATATAATAATATCCATTATAAAATAGTGTATGTGTAAGTATAGTAAACAAAAGGAAAGTATAAAATTAAATAAGTTTATCTTTTAACATTATTTAAATTAACCACAATTATTCACTATTCCATGTGGTTCTCATGTCCATCAGACCTAATTCATATTGTTCTAGTCATCTGAACCATATTTGATAGGGTTCATATGACAGCATAAAAGGAGTTTCAATAGAATTATTGAATGGGGATTTGAAATTCCATGTATGACCATCCCAACTATGATATGGAACTCTATTCCATACCCTTGGAGTCAGAAGAATCAGTCAACCCTAAAAAAACTATAGTGAAATGGCGCTCCTGGAGCATTAGTCTGGCTCTCCCAAGGGATAAGCGAATTATTATAATATCCCGCAAACCCTTAGTCACTTTTCTAAGGTCAGAATCCATGATATATTTATCAAATAATAAAAAAAGGTGTACCTTTTCATTTTTCCATTTTCACGATTCATTGCATTCAACATGTTCTCAATTCTCATGGCTAGACTATTTCATCATGTAAGCACAATTACAACCATTTCACCCATTTCAATCCATTTAAACACATACACATGTCTCTAAATCCATTCACCACATTTACCCATTTAGAATCCATAATTTATTTAACATATTCATGATAATCCAAACACCCCTTTATACCATGTTGACACTCCAAACACAATTATCTTTTAATAAATCTCATAATCCCCTCAATTGATGAAGTAGGAACTCAATTTTTATATCCAGTGTAGAGGAACACACCATTGGTGACCATAGGCCTCTTTTAATAATCCTCAATGGATCTAATGGGATTGTGAGGGTCTAACACATCGTTTAAACACCCAGTTTGTCAATTTCTACCATGGAAATAAAATACAAAGCATAATAAAAAAAATCATCCCTATATAAACATTAATAAAAATAATTAATATGGGATATATCAAATAGAACTTCTACCTCATGCTTCTAGTCAATCTCTTTCTTAAAAAATCCCATATTCAACTTCAAACAACCCTCTATTCCCAATATAATAATTTTCGTTAAAAAATGTTTTAATGATGCAGGAGAGCACACCTTCCACCATGCTTCTTCCAGGATACTAAAAAAAGTGGATTGGTCAACTCACCCATAGATTCAATTTGAAACCAATGGCTATTCAATCATCCAATTATTTAGGGAGAATATACTTTGAGAAATAGGTGAGTAATGGTTTTATACCCTATGCTGCTGGTTGAGGGAATAGGGAAGAAATTAGGTAATAATTATTAAATCTTAAGGGGGGAATAAGAAATTCCCCTATTTTATGAGGTTCATATTTTAGCCTTGTGGTTTTCCAAATGATGCACAAACCATACAAATCATCTTTCCATTATGTGGAATGAGGAAATGGTTTGGTTGTTCCACCCGTAGGGTTTGACCATTGTAGGGTGGCCATATGCCTATATCTATACAAAGGGGATTCATGATACTTGGTTTTCTAGGGCTGGGATCACGGTTAGTCTTAACAATGTTACAACCATTCTCCTAGAATAGAATGGCCACATTTCCGATTATTTTAGGCCCATACCCCTGAAACACCCCTGAGACCTGTTATACTCTTGAGAAACCGTACAACAACCAATTTTAAGTGAGTGAAACCAAAAATGAAATGAAAAAAATACCTCATTAAAATTAATATCATATAAACTCCCAACTATATAACATCTCAGCATCGATATGCACCCACAATAATCACTAAGTATCCATGGTAAAAAATTCAGACCTCTAGGACCATATATCTACCTCCCTCTCTAAATTTAATTTTGAATTTGGTCATTTTATAGAAATGGGACTAGAGGAATGTCTTTAACATAAAAACATTTCTCACTAGAGTACAAAATATGAATCAGATTCTCTTAAAATGGATCATAGACATCAAGATCAACATAATCAACATTTAACACATGATAAGGGTAAGGATGATACATCCAAAGCTATTCAACTTGAAAAAAATCATGTATAGCACTATACTACTATGGAAGAGCTAATTAGTATTCCATCCATCCAATCCTATCCATAATATCAAATGGTCTAACATACATGGGAATCAACTATCCCTACATCAGAATATGAGAGTGACCCAATATCAATAACAACTAAAGGAACACATATTCACCCATTGTAAACTCCAATGAATGATGATGTTGTTAAAAATACAACTTATGTCTACTATAGAATGTATCCACATACTTATGAATCAAATGATCCAACTTCAACATATCTTATATGATACTTGTTTCCATAAATGATGATTCCCCTACTTCCATCCAACATAAGCGTAATTTTTATATCATATTGTTGAGAACCTTATATGGTTCCAATTGAATGGTTTTCTAATAATTATTGTTATAGAAGAACTCAGTTAGTGATAATTTTTTTCCCAACATGAAAAAATGTCTAGGATGATTTCCCACAATATTTCCTCTAATAATTGGATAGTACATTTTGATTTCCCATATTTCTCTGGGTAAAAATCTTTACTCAGAAGAACTTGAGTACCAACTTCCTTCTGTAACCCTTTCAAGAAGCGTGATATAAAACAAGGGCCTCAATCTAAGACTGTAGTTTTTGGGACCCCATGAAAACATAATATAACCCAAACATATAAGTCTCTGAATCGGTAAATGGTGAAATTTTCCTGAATCTATAAGAAATGAACTGTCTTTTTCAATCGATTCATGATCACCCATATTGTGTCATTATTATATGGATTTCATAGAATACCAACCACAAAATCCATGGTGACATCATCTAACTTCCATTCCTGAATAGGAAATGTATTTAATGTTATATAAATTAATTCATTGTTTTCCTTTACCTAACGATATGTCTTGCACTTTTTCAGAAAACATGAAATCTCTTTTTACCATTCCGACCCAAAAAATATTTTATATGAATATCGTGATAAATTTTTTTCAAACCAGGGTGCACTTATCAATTTGATTAATGAAACTCATTAGTCATCTCTTGTGATATACATGTATACACAACCACACATCCAAGAATATTACTAATCTCATCCTCATCAGTATTACAATTAGAAGGTTGATCCCCACATTAAAAACTATATCTCAAAGCTATAAAGTTTAATTCATCATTCTAATACCATATTAAATGGATTATAAGAGACTTATCAATAGAAAAATACATGAGTTCCATCATCTAATTCACCTCTTGGACACCTACAAACATCTCAGCAAACAATTTCACCATCTTACACTTGGAACTAGAATCTCGAACGACATGATTCTTTTTCTTCTAACTCAATGCATCTACATCATTTTTTATCTTTCCTTTAATAAAACCTAGTTAAAAATAATATATATATATATATATATATATATATACTCAACCCATATCTACTACCAAATATTCAAATCATGTTGAGAAAAAATATAATTAAGTCTCTTAGTATCAGTATAAATAATATAATACTCACACAAACGATAATGATACCAACATTTCAAGGCATAAACCACTATGGAAAACTCGATATCATAGATATGATAGTTTCTTTATTGAGGCCTCAACTATCTAGACTAATATTCCATGAATCGATCTCTATAAATCAATAATCATCCAAGTCTAATCGTATATGTTTCATAAAACAAGGTATACTCATTACCTGACTTGGGTAACATAAAAATTTGTGTAGTGGTCAAAAATTACATTAGTTCCTATAATAAATCCTAACATTCTCTATACCACTCCAAATTGATAGACTTCTTGTTCATTCCCATAATTAGTACTATGAAGAAATTAAATTCTTTGATAAACCTTCAGTAATAAACCACAAAACCCAAAAATATTTTAATATCAAAAAACTTCTCAGGCTTATCCCAAGATACAAATGATTGATCCTTTTCTATGCCTACTGAAACACCTTCATATGAGATAATGTGACCCAATAAATTAACCTTGTCGATCCAGAATTCAAACATAGATATATTTCTATTAAGATGGTACTCTCTCATTTTACTCAAGATGATGCCAAGAAGTGTATCATGATCATCGTGAGTTGGGGAGCACACTAATATAGAATCCATGATTACAACTCTAAAATGGTATAAATACATGTGTAATATCTAGTTCATCATATCCATAAACACAGTAACTGCATTTTTTATCCCAAAAATCTTCACAATAAGCTCATATAAACCATACCTTCTCCTAAAAGATGTTCATGGTATATCAGAAGGTCTCATCCTTATCTAATCATACCCCCACCGCAAATCAATTTAGAGAAAAGGAAATCTACCATTAGTTGATCAAAAAGGTCATTAATATGTAGAAGATGATATTTTTTCTAAAAAACATCTTATTCAACTTCCAGTAATCAACACACAAGCGTAATATTCCATCAGACTTATTGGAAAATAAAACCCAAAACCCCAAGGTGACATACTGTGATATATAAACCCTTTTTACACTAATTAATGAAACTTGTTTTAATGTTTCTGAATTTATGTTGGTGTCATTACAAAAGGAATAATAAAAAATGGCTCAACTCCAGACAACAACTCAATCATAAAATCACCCTACTTCTTAGGTGGTTGTCCTAAAAAGTTCTCAAGAAGCACATCTTGGATCTAATACATTGTAGGAGGGAAGAAATCATTCTCCAATCCCATGTCATCAAGAAAAAGACATTCTATTTGGGTTGTGAGATCACAAAATATCTGAGAAATTGGCCTCGTGTGGCCAACCTAGACATCCCATTCCCCCACAATAGACATAAGTCCCCCCCTTAGAAGATATGAAACTCACTCTCAAACTGTAATAATATATGTGTTCCTAGTATGTAACAAACTATTACATATGAATTATTAGGTCAAAACATATCATCTCTAGTATATAAATGTCTCAAAGGAGATGGTACCCACCAACCTCAACGTCACACTCCTTACATTGATAGATACCCTCCAATCATGCCCCCCCCAAAACGTGTCGATTGACATAACCCCCAACATATAATCCTCCAAAAAACCGAAACCATTCACAAACATAGAATAGATAAAATAATGTAAGGATATTATATCAAATAAATCACTAGAAAGAGTAGAATATACATGTATCTCACCTCGAACAGTCGATGGTCCAGCCTTGACACTGATTGGGCATGTTGAAAGGTATTAAATTGGCCTATCACTCTACCATATAATCCTATCTGAGTCTCATGGGTCAAACTTTCTTACTACTATGGGTTATCATTTCTCAAAATACTACATCCTCACCCCATCCGTTATGGTTGATGGAAATCTAGGTTCTCAATTGATATGAGGTAGAAGACCCTCTACTAGTACTCTGCATCAGTCTAGGTCCCCCATCACTTCCCATTTATCATGGGTTCCTGCAAAACCTCTAAACATGAACCACTGTATTTTGAGTTTAACATTCCATTGGTGGTTATGGACGCTAACCACATATGTGTCTCTGTCTTACAAACTAAATGAAAATCACATAATCACTTCCCTGTAAGACTGATACTATTCCATTACTACTCTATCCATAGACACCCTAGTGAATGTTTTCATACCGATACATCCTACTATTTGAAGATTCCCCGCCATATCACCTAAAAATCCATCTTCCCACAATTTGAAGCCTCTTTCAAGTTCCCTTCAAAAATGATAGCATGATCTACTACGTCAGAAAACCTCTTCAAAAAAATATGTTTCCATGGGACTTGATCTCACATACAAGGTCATCCTAAAAACGTTTTGACACACCTACACAATCACCTGTCAAAATCGATTGATAATTTTCAATACTAAGAATAATCCATCATAATACATCACCATCATACTTCCCTCAGTAAAATGAATTAATTCATCAGTATTATTTTTCTTTATGGTCTCAGGGTAAAATTTTCCAAGAAATTATCTTTGAATCCATTCAAAACCATACTTTACAACTATACATCATCAGCATAAATATCACACTATTACAATAACATCACAGTTTTTTTAAATATTTCTCTTTAAATATTTTTATTTCCTATATAGTTTGTGTTATATGAAACATTGAGTTTAGAAGAATCCCATAACATTATTAAAATATTATGTGTTTATTATCCCATAGTCATGGGATTGAAGGATATGAGTAGTAATATCTAAATTATGATAAATATATTGTCTAATAATTTTTAAAATAAATCATCACTTATTAAATGATTTTAATTAAAAATAATATAAATTTTGAAAGTAAAAAATGATGTTTTTTTTAAAAAAAATCATGACTGTAATGTATTATATATATATATAATAACTAATACCTATTGGTGATTATTTTTAATTTAATATAAATATATTATTTTTTTATTATGTTGTTTAAACATTCAAAAAAAATCGAAGCATAGTATAATAATAAATGAAGATTAATTCATAAAAATGTATTTTTTAAAAGATAATTTTGGTTCATTTTCCACACTTACATTAAAATTAATTTATTATATTTATAAGTATTTAATTAGATGAAATGAATTAAATATTTATAATTAGTATCGTAAATTTTGGTAAATAGAACCCTTTATTTTTTGGTCAATATGGATAGTAACCGTGGTAAAATTTATCACATCAGTTAAGGATAAATCATTTTAATCGAGATTAAAAATAACTGAAAAGACCATAATGTTTAATCATAAATATTATTTTATGGATCTAATTCAATAATTATTATCTTATTCTAGAAATATATTTTTTCAATAGACACTTTTCCTTGAAAATAACTTATATATTATTTAAATCAAAGAAGGTCACAAAGTGTCACTCTCTTCATTTTTAATATCACTTTTGTGTCCACATTGGGAAAAAAGAAAGTTATAAATGAATATAAGTGTATATTTTGAGTTCAATAAAATTTCTTTCTGAATGAAATTCATTTTTAGTTTTTAGTATCCATTTATCTATAATAATTACTTATTCAACACCGATGGAGTATCTCTCAAATTAATAAAATAAAATAATATATGATTTTAAGAATGTTAAAATAATTATAATATAAGTGATTTAATTTGTGACATGAATTTTACACCAGACAATAATATATTATCATTTTTTATATCATAATATTTGAATTAAAACTTTTTATTTATGTATTTTATGTTCAATTTTGTGAATAGTTCCTAAGTTGAAAATAATGATATTTTGTGAGAATAATAAGTTATTAAATCACATAAAAATAATAAAAATTTGAAATTAGGAAAAGGTAGAAATATATGTTCGACTGTGTCATACCCTTTCCATTTATAGTTTCTTTTGATCCATTCTGATTGATGTTGACTAAATTACATTTTAATCTTTTGTGAAATTACAAGAGTGCCCCGTATAAAAGAGAACCTCTACTTTCTCTTGTTCGCATCACATTGGGTTTTCTATCTTAGACGTACTCTAAAAATTTCTCTTCTCAAATTACCTAGACACATTATAATGGTTTTTTCTTCTCAAAATACTAACTATAGGGTCCTTAAGAGGATATATAAAGGATTTCATTCCATGAAGATGCAATTGACTTAATCTATCACTTTCTTTTATACAGTTATTTACCTCATATATATTTGTGATATGTATCCTAAAATAATAACTTAATTATGATAAATGTTTTTGAAATGTTTTTATGATTATTAAAACACCATTTTACACTATCTTTCCTATCAAACGAGAAGTGAAAGTATCACTCATGTATATGTACGACTTACCATGTCCACATAACGATACTATTCATTTTTCATCACCATATTTTATGGATTGGTATAATGATGTGTTTAATTATTTTATAAGGTTTTTATGATATAATTACAAATATACGATGATAATATCGTTTATATATTATTACCATCCAATCCTTTCATAAACGATAATGTTGTTCGTGCATACGTGTGGACTACAACCTCCACAAAGAGATTTGATTCATTTTTCATTTATTTTTTACTTGGATGGTAATGGGGATTAATCTAATGAATATATATGATGTAATAATGAATATAGAGGTTAATTATTAATTATTATTTTCCATTACATTAGTTAAAAAATGGAAATAGTGCCCATGCATATGTACGACCTATCGTCCCTATGAATGGTGAAATTCATTTTTATGTCTCTGAATTATATGGATGAATATAAATATTTATTTAATGAATATATATTATATTTATACCAAGATTATTATTATATAGGTTATTTAATCCAGATAAATATACATGGACTGGAACTACTAAACTAAAATATTCATGATAAATAAAACTATTTAAACATGGAACTAACAATTTTTATATGGAATTATTGACAAAATGGGGTTTAAAGTGCTATAAAGGGTTGGTTATATTTTTATTAGTATGAAATAAACTTTAGTACAGAATTATAATAAATTTAAATTTATTATACATGAGTTTTGAGTTATTTTGATGAAAAATGTGCTCAAGTTATGGATTTTATTTCACAATCTCATCAATATTCGAGATTGTTTATGTTTAAGTCTCCATTGGGGTAATTATTTGACCTTTCTCTTCAATATCTATGTTTTTTTAAAATGTTTTCTATGATTCTATTACTATTATCCTATGATTTTTTTAAATTAATTATTACCCATGTTTTAGTTTTTTTAAAAAGGTTTGAAATGAATCTTTTTTTCATTTTTTATAGAAGGTACATTGTGACTTTTCCTAAAAAATAATGAAAGGGATTGTTGGACGAATCATTTGTTAATCATGTTTTAATGATCAAAAATCCTATTACAGTTAATTAATCTCAATCTTCATTTGCACATCTTTCTAATTCTCCTCAATCTCAATAATGACTTCACATCATGTTTTAATGATAATAAATCTTATGGATGTTAATTACTCTCATTATTATTTACAAGTCTTATGCATGATCACAAATCTCTCAAATATTATCACACCTTTATATTTATGATTCAAGTTCTCTTACTCTCTAATGATTAAACATAATCCATATTCTGTATATTATTATCTAAGTCCAAATACAGATATTTGTCTAAGTATGGACACACCGTGAAGGACTAATCGTGACCTGGACATCGTGATGGACTCACCGTGACCCAGACATCGTGAAGGACTCACCGTGACCCAGACACCTTGAAGGACTCACCGTGACCCAGGCACCGTGAAGGACAAACCGTGACCTGGACACCATGAGATAGACACCGTGACATAGACATACCGTGAAGTTTATACCATGAAGCTCATATCGTGACCCAGATACCATGAAGAAGAAACCATTTACATAATCATTGTGATGACATTTCATAACTTTTTGTCAATATTATTTAAATAATGCTAACGGTCATATTTTATATTTTTAATGAAATTAATGTTATTTAATGATAGTTGTTGGCATGTCGGGAAATCGTATCTTGTACCTATGAAAAGGGAATCATTTCTACTGCCAGAACTTGAGGAATATAAGAAAGATTGAGATGTTGTACAGGTGAAAGCAAGAAGTAAGCAAGCAGATGTAGTGAAGTGAGAAAAGTGTGATGATACAACAATAAGAACAATCCCAAGCAAGAAAGATATTTCAAGACATTCAAAGAACTCTGATGAATGAAATCCAACACCACTGAAGAAAACACAATGAATCAAGAGAACTTTCTCACTCCTGTAGAAGACAAGCTAAATTACAACACACTGTTTTTCAACAGAAAAAATAGGGAAAGACTCAGAAGCATTCCTGTTGAATCCAACGAGTCCAGAGATGCATTGATAATCACTAGAGCTTTCTAAACTCTTATCTATCTTTTCTAAGTGATTTATTTATTAACATTTGAGTCGTGTGGTGTACTTTGTATATCTTATACACACACTGTCTTCTGTACTGAACTAGAGGATATCAAATCCTCACTCCAAAACTCTTAACTCTTGTTTACCCACATCAACTGTGGAAGAGGTCCTTGTGTGGTCTAATATTTGTTTTGTTTCCCATGTAGAACAGTGGTGGAGGTCCTTTCATGGCCGGGAATGTTTTTTAAACTATTACTAACCTCGATCCAGGGTGTGGATCAAATTTATATAAATTTGAGAGGATTAAGTCTCAGCTTGAGACTGAACCTCTTGTTATATCTTTTGTACATCTTTAGTTTAAGTTCAAAGTATACTACATATATCTCATTTATTCCACTACTATTACTTTGAAATAAAAAACTATTTTAAAGCTACTTTTATTGTTAAATTAGAAATTGTTTACACTTATTGTAAATCATTAGTTTAACTTCAAAAGATAGTTTGATTTTGTGGTTAAATTAACTGAGACCTAATCAATCTTTGAGAAGCTAAGTGAACATTTCTAATCTGTATAAATTCACTACAGTTTAACTTAATTTATAAATCGGGGGATTTTAAATAGACAATATTTTAACAGAAATTTTAATTGGAACTCAATTCACCCCCCCCCCTCTTGAGTATCCACTCCGACCAACATTTGGTATTAGAGGTTTTGTTTTTGTTTAAGGATTTTTGAAATACTCTGTTTTTCAACTATGATTTTAGTTGCATCTTTCAAAATCTTAAATTTCTGTTAGTTCTAAATTTTATCTCATTAAATTATATTTCTAAAATCTAGATATGGATAATAGACTAGAGGGTTATACTACTAACAGGACAGATTTCTTCAATGGTATAAACTATGCTCAATGGAAACTTAAAATGAAAATTCATTTGGAAAGCATGGGTTTTGATATATGAACTGCTATAGAATCTCAATATAAAATTCCAGAAACTGAAAGAGTAACTTGGGATGAACCTAAAAATACTGCCTACAATAATAATTGTAAAGCTATGAATGCCCTGTACTGTGATCTAGGAGATGAAGAGTTTAACAGAATTTCTGCTTGCAAAACTGCTTTTGAAATTTGAGATACTTTGGTTGTTTCTCAGGAAGGAACAACCAATGTTAAAGAAATGAGATTAAATACATATACTATTAAATATGATAATTTTAAAATGAAGACTGGTGAACCTATTTCTGATACGTATCTCAGTTTTAATGACATAGTCAATACAATGTATTCACTCGGAAAAGTTGTTCCAGCAAAGGAACAAATTATGAGAATCTTGAGATGTTTACCAAACCGATGGAGAGGCACATCTGTTTCAATCATTGAATCATGTGACATTGCTGCTCTACCTATCAAAGAACTCATTGGTAAGATTATGATGTATGAGGAAGAACTCAATGTGAATAAAAAGGAAGATGATGAACCTAAGAGAAAATATGTGGATTTCAAGACTACTACTTCAAAGAGTAAGGACAAAGATAAAGCTCAAATACAAACTGATAGTTCAACAAGTGAAAATTCAGACTCTGATAGTGATGCTGAAATAGGTCAGATTGCAAGAAGGTTTAAGAGATTTTATAGGAAGAAGAAATTTTTCATAAAATAAAATTATAAAGGAAAGTATGACAGTAAGGGACATTGGAAAAAGGATTGAAAAAATCCAGATAAAACTGATGAAGTTGTTTGCTATGAGTGAAAAAGGAAAGGACACATTAAAGCCGACTGCCCAAAGCTACAATTCAAGAAGAAATATGAATACAATGACAGTAAGTTCAAAAAATCTAGGAAGGCTACCTGGAGTGCTTTTGAAGACAACACAAGTGAATCTGAAATGTCTGATTCTGAAAAGAATCGTTCCAACATGTGTTTCAAGACAAACACATCTGAGGTAACCTTAGATACTCCTATTTTAAATTCTTATTATTCTGGAGATGATGCAGAATCTGATTCGGATTCTGAAAACATGACTAGTGAAGAATTATTTGAATATTTTAATATGCTGGAAGAGACATACAATGAACTTAAGGATAAATACAAATCATTAAAGAAACAGCATGCTCTCACTTCAACTGTTAAAACCGAACTTACTATTGAAAAAGAGAAAATTGATCAACTGTTAAAGGAGAACACTGAACTGAAAATGTCTAATGAGAAAATTAAGAATGACTTAGAGAAGTTCACAAATAGAAAAGATACACTAACTCAAATTCTAGGAATGAAAGTGGCACCAAAATATACTACTGGAATAGGCTACAAACCTGGACAGAGACAGATTACCATGAATAGATTTATTCCTAAATCTGGACAGAATACTGCTTATTCTAGTTCTGGACATTTATATGCTTCAACTAGTTATTCACATAGTTATAAATCAAATAGAGTTTGTCTTTCAAAATCTTTTGATTCTGTAAATTATATGAGACCCATAAGACAAATTTGGGTACCAAAAGCTTTGATTGCTAACCTGTCTAGACCCAAGAAGATTTGGGTACCAAAATCATTTCCTATCTAAATCTGTTTTGTAGGAAACCTGCTTGAAGAGTTCCCACAAGAAGACATGGTATTTGGACAGTGGATGTTCAAGAAATATGTCTGGGGATTACTCATGCTTCAAAATTTTAATAAAGGTTGATGAAGGATATGTCACCTTTGTTGATAATTCAAAAAGGAATGATCATCGACCTAGGCCAAATTGGTAACACAAATTCAGTTTTAATTTCTAAAGTTTTATTTTTTGATGGACATAAATAGAATTTGTTCAATATTTCTGAATTATGTGATGATGGTTTTAATGTCAAATTTGAAAATGATTCTTATAATGTTTTTAATTCTAGAAATATTTTAGTCTTATCTGCTTTAATAAATGAAAATGTTTATACTATTGATTTAAATACCTTAGCCAAGAAAAATGTTACCTGTTTAAATTCTTTTCATAAAGAATCTTGGTTATGGCATAGAAGATTAGGACACTTCAATATACACTCACTTATAAAACCAAATAGGAAGAAGTTATTTAGATACCTACCTAAACTTTTGTTTCTAAATGACAAAGTTTGTAATCCCTGTCAAAAGGGAAAGCAACATAAAGTTTATTTTAAATCATAGAAAGAATTTTCAACTTCTCAACCTCTTGAGTTGGTCCACATGGATTTGTTTGGAACATCTAGATTTTCTAGCTTAAATGGGAAGCACTAGGTCTATTTCCTAGTAGATGACTTTTCTAGATATTCTTGGGTATACTTCTTAGCTCACAAAAGTGAATCTTGTTCTTACTCGGTTAAATACTCCAAGTCTGTAGAAAATCTTAGTGGACTTAAGATTAAAACTCTAAAAAGTGATCATGGTCATGAGTTTGAAAATCATGAATTTGAATCCTATTGCTCACACAATGGCTATAGTCATAACTTTTCTTCTCCTAGGAAACCTCAGCAAAATGGTGTAATAGAAATAAGAAATAGAACCCTTCAAGAGATTTCTATAACTATGCTTAATGAATATGACCTACCTATTTACTTTTGGGCTAAAGTTGTGAATACAGCTTGCTATATTATTAATAGAGTCTCAATTAGACATGTTCTTAAGAAGACCCCATATGAGATGTGGAACAATCGAAAACCTAAATTTAGTTACTTTAGATTCTTTGGCTGCAATGTTTTTATTCTTAATACAAAATATAATCTTGATAAGTTTGCTTCTAAGAGTGGTGAAGGAATATTTTTAGGATATTATTTAACCAGCAAGGCTTATATAGTTTTCAACAAAAGAACCAAGTGTGTGGAAGAATTTGTTCACATAAAGTTTGAGGAAACTAATCCACAATTTCCTAAAACCTCCCTTGAAAATCTTTAAGAAGATTTATCTATTTTGGACCTTAATGATAAAATCAATGAACATACTATAAAGACAACCAGTTCTAGACTTATTCCAGAATCTGCTTCTAATGAACCCGAACCTAGAGAAGAACCTGAAGTTTCTAGCCCTACCTTTTCTAGATCAACTAGAATTCTAAATAATCATCTTTTAGATGCTGTTGTAGGAAATCTTGATAAAAGGACACAGACTAGAGCTTCTCTTAGAAATCAGGTTGAACATCAAGCCTTCTTGTCACAGCTTGAACTTAAAAACATTGATGATGCTATTAATGATGAATTTTGGGTAATTTCTATGTAAGAAGAACTCAATCAATTTGAAAGAAATAAAGTTTGAAATCTTGTTGAAAGACCTAAGGACACCTTCACTATAGGCACTAAATGGGTGTTTAGAAATAAAGTAGATGAATCTGGAAACATAGTTATAAATAAATCTAGGCTAGTTGCACAAGGCTGTAGTCAAGAAGAATGTATTGACTATGAGGATACTTTTTCTCTATTAGCCAGATTAGAAACCATTAGGATTTTACTTGCTTATGCTGGACATCTAAATTTCAAACTATATCAAATGGATGTCAAGAGTGCATTCTTGAATTGATATATTACTGAGGATGTTTTTGTTGAACAACCACCTGAATTTTCAAACCCTCATTTTTCAAATCATATTTTCAAATTATCAAAATTATTATATGGTTTAAAGCAAGATCCAAGAGCTTGGTATGATAAATTAAGTACTTTTCTAATTTCTAAAAGTTTTACAAAAGGAATAGATGATCCTAATATGTTTATAAAACTCATTTATAAAGATGTTTTAGTTGTAAAAATTTGTGTAGATGATATTATTTTTGGATCTTCAAAAACTACATTATGTACTAATTTTTCTAAAATGATGCAAAATGAATTTGAAATGAGTTTAATGGGTGAACTTAAATTCTTTCTTGGATTTCAAATCTTTCAAAATGATGATGGAATTATTTTAACTCAATGTAAATATACTATAGATCTTTTAAAACGTTTTGGATTGGATATAACAAAAAGTAGTGACACTCCCATGAGTACCACCTCTAAGATGGATCATGATGAAGATGGTAAATCTGTTGATCAAACCACTTATAGAGGAACGATTGGAAGTCTAATCTACCTTACTGATAGTCGTCCTGATATTATGTTTAGTGTGTGTATGTGTGCTCATTTTCTAGAAAATCCTAAAGAGTCACATTTAAATGCTGTAAAGATAATTTTCAGATACCTCAAGCATACTCGAAATTTAGGATTATTCTATCCCAAATGACAATCGTTTGAATTAGTTATTTATTCTGTTCCTGATTTTGATGGATGTAAGTTAGATAGAAAAATCACCTCTGGAATAAGTCATCCTTTAGGCAAGTCACTAGTATCATGGTGTAGTAAGAAACAAAATTTGGTTGCATTATCTACTGCATAAGCTGAATAAATAGCTGCTGGCAGTTGTTGTGCATAAATTTTGTGGATGAAACACACATTACTAGACTATGGATATCAATTCAGACATGTCCCAATAAATTGTGACAACATAAGTGCTATTAACATTTCTAAGAATCTTGTTTCTCATTCTGGGACAAAACATATTGATGTAAGACATCAATTTTTGGGGGATCATTATAAAAATGTTAAACATTTTGGAATTCATTGGTACTGAATATCAACTTGCTGATATATTCACTAAACCATTAAATTCTGAAAGATTAGACTACATCATACATGAACTTGGTATGATTAATCATATGTAAATAACTTACTGATCTTAATGTTTAATAATTTAGTGTATTTTACTTTACGGTGTCATACTCACTTTTCTAAGTTACTGTTTTATGCTCACGGTCCGTCAACTCACTATCTCACTGTGACTACACATAATGCTCACTGTCTCACTGTGACAACTGTCAACTGTCTCACCTTGATGACTATTTTTCATCACACTGTAATGCCTACTCATGGTCTCACTGTGAATATTATTTTTATTCTTATTTTTAACCCGTATCATGGTAATTTTTATTTCACCGCTATTTTTTCCCCACATTTTTTATGACGTTTGACATTCCCAAATGATAAAACTGAAGGGTTTCATTTGATTCCTTGCCAAAACTCTCTCATGAACCTTCTCTTACATCTCTCCCGAACCTTCAGTGGATTCCAATGATGATGCGTCCATCTTCACCTTCGTCTGAGAAGCGCCGCTCTAAGAAATAGAAGAGGATACTGAGGATAGCTCTCGATGGACCTCTAAACCCAAACCCGGTAAGCCGTACTATTGTACCTGAAAAATAAGTTTTCCCTGAATGGTTTCTCTCTAGAAAATATTTAGTTTTGAAGGTTATAAGAGAACAAGGATGGCTTGAATGGTTCTCTGGACAGAAAAGACCGATTTACCCAAGGATGGTATCTTAATTCTCCCAATATGTGAAGTTTTTTTTTGAGTTTGGAGAAAGATTTATGGTGACAAGATGGATAAATGGTCAAAAGTGCTCTTTCTCTTCGAGGCTGTGGGCTACATGCCTAGGGACTCCACATGAATGAGATTGTGAGGATTACCAGAGAGACCCTCCTCCAACAACCGACATCATTGACCTGGAGAAAGCTTTGGAAATTCTGACTGGAAATGGAACCAAGCGATTGGCCATAGCTGCTGAATTAGATGGGGAGACTAGACTTATATTCAAGTTTGTTGAAAATTTGACTATCCCGAGAAAAGGAGATTTTTCTGTGATGAAGTATCAGGATGTGTTCATGATTCACCTGTTAAAGAATGACAATAAGATCAATCTATTCAAGTATGTTATTAACCATATCTGTGAGCTGATTAAATTCACTTCCAAATCCACCTCCAAATTTTACTCAAGGATGATCGTAGCTATGTTAGTTTCCAAAGGGATGGTTGGACTGAATGAAGAAAAGTTAGAGGACTTTGATTTCTGCCTATCCATGCCTATCATCAGAAGGATGAAGATTAGCTGGAACCCCTGGAAGAAGTAGTGGGTTGAAGATAATGATCAATTGTATAAAAAGTTTAATTATGTTGACTATCCAAGAAGGACTAAGAATCTATCTGATCCTGGTTTGGAACCAGATGAAGTGGCTGATTATTCAAAAGAAGAATAAGAGGAAGTAACAGCTGATTTATCTCCTAGAGAAGAAGTTGGAAGACCTCCAATGGAAACAGTTCCTATTAAAAATGAAAGGATTGTTTTCCCTGATATTATCCCTGTTGAAATACCTCAAAGAGAGGAATTTGCTGTTAGTTTGAGAGAAGAGGAAGCTACTGCTTCTAGTGTGGATGTAAATCCAAAAGATCATCCTAATGCTGTAAGAAAATTGGTTTTTTCTGGATTCAAAATAGCAAGAAACCTTAGAGGTAGATCCTGTTGAAGAGGATCTTTCTGTTGAGAAAGAAGCATGTCTGGAAACTCAACCAGTGGAACAACCGGCTCCTGAGATTATTCCCTCTACTGAAGAGAGGATGGAAATTTCCTTTCAGCTGGAAAGGCAAGAGTTTGTTGAAGAGATTAGGGATGATCCTGTGGATCTTGATCATGCTGAGCCTATAGTCTCTGAAATGGAAGCACAATTTGAGGGGGAGGAACCTCAAAACCTTGAGATTATTGAAGCTAAATCTACTGAAGCATCTAAACCTTCTATCTCATACTATGTGTACAATCGGTATGAATTCCCAAGATTTTATGATGTGAATGAATCAGAGAAAGTGTCTAAAACCGGAATAGATCCTTCTTCTCTATTTCAACAAAAGTCTGTAGCTCATCCATAACCAGAACCAGAGCCCCAACCACAATCTGAATCAGAATCTATGTTTTGAAGATGACTCTAAACCTCAACCAGAATCTGAACCACTACCTTTACCTACACCCTTACCCGAGCATCACTATTTTGTCACTAAAGATGATCTGAATGTTTTTGGAGAGACTCTGTTAGCTGGAGTTGAGAAGATCCTATCCACTCAACCTTGTCCAGTGACTCAGTTAAGTCAAGAAGATACTTCAATTCTCTTGGAAAATATTATCTTTCATATTCAACCAAGGATGATCCAAGAAATTCAAGAAGTCATAGTTGAGAATAAGATGCTTTGTGTTGATGTTGAAAACCTGAAAAATATGGTAGCAAATTTGCAAAATGAGTTGTATTTGAGTTCAGTGCCTCCTATTGTTTCTTCCCCTGCACCATTTTCTACTTCTCTTGAGACATCTGATTCCCTCCTTGAAAGGGAGATTGTGTCTCAAGTTCATCCATATCTAATTTCTTTTGTTGAAAAAATTGGAAAAAGACACACCAAGATGATAGAACGCATGAGGGAGCTTGTAGAAAATCTGAATAAGCTTACAGATGTATACAGTGGATGGCTGCAAAAAAGTTTTGAAATAGATCAAATTTCTAACCGAAGATGTCAAGGATTCACCTGCTTCTGTTCAGACCTCCACACCTTTGGATGATTCTCTGCTGAGATCCATAATCAAGGAAGAACTTCAGAATGCATTCAGTGGCTTGGATCTATCTTCTTTTTCAGAAGTGGTTAAGAATAGTGATAGAGAATTGGACTTGGTTAGGATTCATTCTAAGATACCCAATTATGCTCAAAAAGAGATCACCAAGAAAATATATTTGTATATCTCCCAGATTTTCTCTAAAAGTTATATGATAGATCACTTAAGATGCATTGTGGAAAATTTGAGAATCCCTCCGGTGACTCAAGCTTTTAAAGCTCAAGTTCAGAAGCTTACAAAGTTCACCAGATTGTTGGACAGATTTATGGAGAATAAGGATGATTTTAAAAAGGCTATGCAATATGGTGGTGAAATCATTACCGATTTCATCAATCTTTTGAAGTTGTGTCTTTATGTGAAGAGTAGTGTTATAGTTGCTCCAGCTGCTGCACCCCTTAGACCTAGTCTACCTACCATAGCCTCAACTACCCTGATAGTTATCCAAGCTCTTTCTCAAATCCGGCCAGTCATTCTTGACCAACTTCAGACTAGATCTTCTACTGCTCCCACTTTGGCTCCATCTATTTTTGAAGTTCTACCCTTACCCTCTTTTTCTACCACATCTATTCTTTCTTCTACTTCATAACCAACTCCTGCTGCTGATAAATTCAAGGAAAATATGGATCTCTAAAGAGTCCAGGGACTATTTTATTTTTGATGGGATGTTATTTCTTATTTCCTATTTGTATTTCTCTTGTATGATCTTTTCTGAACCTTTTTTTAATGAAGACTGCATTTTTTCATTTCATTTTCTCTACTTTTTGATAATCCTAAAAGGGGGAGAAAACTAAAAGTATATAAGGGGGAGAAAAATTGCAAGTGTCAGTTCTATAATGATTTATGTTATTCTACTATGCTAGTTTCTTTAATGTAGTTTCATTAAGGTTACATTTCATTTATATTTTGAATATATATGATTTGTGATCATCAAAAAGGGGGATATTGTTGGACTCCTCGTGTGATAATCATGTTTTAATTATCACAAATCCTATTACTGTTAATTAATCACAATCTTCATTTGCACATCTTGCTAATGCTCTTAAATCTCAATAATTACTTCACATAATGTTTTAATGATAACAAATCTTATGGATGTTAATTACTCTCTTTATTATTTACAAGTCTTATGCTTGATCACAAATCTCTCATATATTATCACGCCTTTATATTTATGATTCAAGTTCTCTTAATCTCTAATGATTAAACATAATCCATATTCTGCATATTACTGCCTAAGTCCAAATACAGATATTTTTCTAACTATGGACACACCGTGAAGGACTCACCATGACCCAGACACCGTGAAGGACTCACCGTGACCCAGACACTGTGAAGGACAAACTGTGACCTTGACACCGTGAGCTAGACACCGTGACATGGACATATTGTGAATTTCATACCATGAAGCTCATACCATGACCTAGATACCATGAAGAAGAAACTGTTTACATAATCATTGTGACACCATTTCTTAACTTTTTTTCAATATTATTTAAATAATTCTAATGGTCATATTTGATGTTTTTAATGCAATTATTGTTATTTAATGATAGTTCTTGGCATGTCAGGAAACCATATCTCATACCTATGAAAAGGGAATCATTTCTACTACCAGAACATGAGGAATATAAGAAAGATTGAGATGTAGTACATGTGAAAGCAAGAAGCAAGGAAGCAGAAGCATTGAAGCGAGAAAAGTGTGACGATACAACAAGAAGAACAATCCCGATCAAGAAAGAGACTGCAAGAATTTCAAAGAACTCAGTTGAATGCAATCCAACACCATTGAAGAACACACGACGAATCAAGAGATCTTTCTCACTCCTGTAGAAGACAAGTTGAACTACGACACTCTTTTTTCCAACAGAAAAACCAGAGAAGGACTCAGAAGCATTCCTGCTGAATCCAACGAGTCTAGAGCTGCATTGATAATCACTAGAGCTTTCTAAACTCTTATATATCTTTTCTATGTGATTTATTTATTAACTTTCGAGCAGTGTGGTGTACTCTGTATATCTTATACACACAATGTCTCCTGTACTGAACTAGAGGATATCAAATCCTCACTAAAAAACTATTAACTCTTGTTTTCCCATGTCAATTGTAGAAGAGGTCCTTGTGTGTCCTGGTCTTTATTTTGTTTCGCACGTAGAACAGTGGTAGAGGTCCCTGCATGGCCTGGACAGTTTTGTAAAATGTTGTTAACCCTGATCTAGGGTGTGGATCAAATTTATATAAATTTGAGAGGATTAAGTATCGGCTTGAGACTGAACCACTTGTTATATTTTCTGTGCATATTTAGTTTAAGTTCAAAGTATACTACATATATCTCATTTTTCCAATGCTATTACTTTGAAATACTAAACTATTTTTAAGCTACTTTGATAGTTAAATTGGCAAGTGTTTACACTTATTGTAAATTAGTATGTTAGTTTCAAAAGTTAGTTTGATCTTGTGGTTAAATTAACTGAGACCTAATGAATCTTTGAGAAGCTAAGTGAACATTTAAAATCTGTATAAATTCAATACAGTTTAACTTATTTTATAAATCGGGGGATTTTAAATAGACAATATTTTAACAGAAATTTTAATTGGAACTCAATTCACCCCCTCTTGAGTATCCACTCCGACCAACAGGGGTGTTTCTTTAACTTATACTGTATGAAAATATTTTTCCACTGTCATGACTATTTTTTTCTTTGAATCACCTTTTACAATTTCCATTTTTTATTTTCAAAAAAAAAACATTTCCTTTGTAATTATGCATATTTTTTTTAAAAACATGATGTCATTTCAAAATAGAAGGGTTGTTTTCTTCAAGAATTATTCTAGGTGATTTTTCGAAAAAATTTACCATATAATATGGAATCCTTTGATATTACTTAATCTTTACTAGTAATATTATTCAAGGATTACATTATTATTATTTTTCAAGATGCTTTGTGTTTATTATGAAAGTATAAAATATTTATGAATCCCATTTATTTTCCATGGGTTAAGATATGATGAAATGATTATGAAACTTATTTATTTCATGGGTTCTAATGTGATGAATGATTTATGATCTTATGGAATGAATATGTATTATTCTCATTATGTGACATGTGGGACATGTTTATTTTTCCAATTAAATAGTTAAATTGTTATATCAAATGATATTTTTATGGGAAACAAGTCAATTTGCTTAATATTTTATTAGAAACAAGTCAATGTTCTCGATCTGTTACATAAAACAAGTAGACATGCTAGATAAACTATGGTAAATAGGTGTGGAATCCTAATATGATGTTCTTGGTAGTTAATCGTTACATATGAAATGGTTTATATGCTTATAATAATTCCACATAGATTTAGGAAATGAATTTATTGATAATGATTAAGTCATGATGAGTTGTCATTCTTTTGATTCATATCTTTTTAAATTATTGTTTTATTCCATAACTCATGTTTATGAAATTTTTTAGATTGGGTATAAAATTTGTATAGTATGGTCATCATCTCGTATCCTTATGTTTATATTATTCTTTCATATGATCCCTGATTTATGTATAACTTTTTTTACCATTAATGAGCATCAAAATTCACCCTTCTCTTATGTTTCATTTCCATAGGTTATAAAGAAGTTTTTTTAATAGGGTATTTCTATAAAGAGAAATATTAGGGAAGATTTTTATTGGTGATGTTGAAGATTTTTCAATGAATTAGAAGATTGTAAACATATTCTATAAAAATACTAAAACATTATAGTTTCAGTATGGGTTATATTTTTATGTATTGAATATTCATATAGATAGATATAATAGTTATATATAAAAATATTAGGCCACTCTATGTGATTCAATAGTACTCATAAAATATAAGTTTCTAAATTGAATCTCTTCTTGGGAGGAGACTCTGTGATCCAAAATCATATAGATAGAATCAATCCTGAACATAGTTTTCCCTAGTCATCCATATCTAGAAAACATCAAGTGGTGTTGCAGTTGAAACTCTCTAATCAAGTTAAACATACTCAGCATATCCCACCCTAGGAACCTCTCTATAAACTACACACAACTGGAAAAGTTTTCTCAGAATTTCTCTTCCCCCTATTAACCTAAATCAAGGGGGGTTCTTGTCCCACTAATAGAGGATAATTCTTGGTATTGTCTTCTTGTAACCCAACTAGTATAAGTCATCATGGTGGAATCTCTCTACAATTACAAACACAAATATCAAAACATAGAACATATATTTCACACAATTTACATATGTAATGGATAACTACTAGATATAAATAACCCAATCCTCATAAAAAATCCCAAGGGATATAATCACATATCTATCAAACCTCTCAACCATCCCTTTTATGGGCCATGGAAAACATGGTGTAAAAATACTTAAAATTTATAAGGCTTTATTTAGACACAATTTTAACAATTTCACTTTCAAGAAATTTAAATTTTTATCATTTAGGAACCATTTTAAAAATTTCAATTTATAACTACACAATTAAACCCAGTTACAACTCTTCTTTAGGAACTATGTTATTAAAATAAAGGAAACTGGAAAAAAATTATTTCTCACAACCCACCATAACCTCATTTTATATGAGTGCTTAATATTATGCATGCCACATAATTATTGAGTTCTTAAAATGATGCATGTATATACAAACATCATTCCATTTTGGGACATGAATAAATTCCAGTGACACAATAAATTTGAACAACATGTGTGTCACCCAATAGTAAAATATCATCCAACTATATCAAGTGACCATCAAGAATAACAATCCCACCCTAGGTACTTGGGTTTTCCCCACTCATGGATTAGATAATCCCATGAATGAACTAAATTTCAGGTCCTAATAATCATTAATATCAGGTATTCCTTTCCCAAATAATAAATCAGGAGAAAATAAATTTTATTTTATATCACTTTTTAGTGTCCCAACCTGAGTGCCACAAAACTGGTGCCCTGATCCAATGCACCACATAACATCAATCACACCTCGCCATATGTTAGAGGGAGCATAATAGTAGTGATCATATAAAAGAAAATTTGTGGAGACTATAACCTTTTTACTAGGGTAAATCAGTAGTGGAAATAAATATAAATAATAAAAAACTAATAATAATTATTAACCATTCATCATATAATCAATTCCCACAAAATGGGTAATACCCACAACCATACAATTAAACATACCATGTCATGATAGTCTAAAGTTCCAAAATGGAAACCAAAATAAAAAATATATGAACCCCAAACCAATACTGACATCATGTCTCTTTCCCTCATACATTCTCCATCCAAAATCCCATATCATTCATCTAACATAGGTCCTTTTACCTTATGTGAACCCGCAATTGTGAAGTCTTCTCATGAACCCCAATTATGGACTAAACCTTATGTGAGTAAATCTCAGTATGACACCACCAATGGTGTCTAAAGTAATATCATAACTAGAATAGTGTATGTGTATGTACATTAAAAAAAGTAAAAACTGAAAATTAAATAGGTTCAAATTTTAACAATATTTAAAATAACCACATTAATTCTATGTTCCATGTGATACCTGTATCCACGAAACCTTCTTCATCCCACGTAAGTCATCTAAACTAGTTATCATAGGATTTATGGGTTAACATAAAAGGATCACTATTCTAATTATTAAACCATGATTTCGAATTCCATTTACAACCATTCCAACCACGATATGGAATTCTAAGTCCACGCCATTAGAATAAGTAGCATCAGTCCATCCTCCAAAATTTATGGTGCATCGGGTTCCTAGATAATTATTCTAGCCCACCCAAGAGAGGGGTTCATCAATATAGTTTCCCACCAACCATCAATCACATTTCTATGGTCAGCATCCATGGACTTTTTATCAAACTATAACAATAATGGTATACCTTTTCATTTTTCAAATTTCTACAGTTCATTATATCAAACATTTCTCTATGTTCCCATAGAAATCCCATTTCATTATTTAGGCACCATTATATACATTTGTTACCCCTTTTAATCCATTTAAGAAAATTTTTATGCCTCTAAGTTCATTTATCACATTTACCCATTTATAATCCATAACTCATTTAACTTATTCAAGTAATGAAAAACAACCCTTTATCCCATGTAGACATGAAAAAAATACTTATCATTGGTTTAATCTCATAAACCCATAAATTCGTCAATTAGAGACACAATTTCAATTTTTATGTGAGTGTAATAACCCATGGGTGACTATAGACCTGGTACAATCATCCATAATGAAACTAATGGGGTGATAAGGATCTAACATATCATTTAAACACCCAATTTATCAATTCATACCAAGTTTATCAAATGAAAAAAATAATTGAACTAAAAGAAACACCAGATAAATATGAATATACATCAACACATTGGGATATAACTTTTATACCAACTACCTCAAACTTATAGAAAACTAACCATTTAAGAGCATCCCTTAATTAAATCACCAATAACCATTAATGACCAATATAATAATATTCTAAAAAAAATAAGGGTTTAGGGATTATGAAAGAGGTCAAAAAATCCATAATTCATCTTACAAAAAATAAATGATATAGTATTGGTAAACTCACTCAAGGATTATATTGGCAGCCAACATCCCTTAAAATGACCAAATATTAAAGAAGAATCACCACTAGGAATATTAGTGGGAAATTTTTCATTCCCAATGTTGATAGAGGAGGAAATTGGTAATAAATTGTTTAGTATTTTCTAAATACTTATGGGGAGAAATGGAAAATTCACCTCTTTTAATAAGGCACATGGTTTGGCCACACTTTTTTCCAAATCACGCACCAACCATGTGGCTCATGCTATCCAAGAGGGTTCTAGGATGCATGGTTTGGATAAACCACTATCTTGGTTTGAAAAACTATGTGTCGGTCATACACCTTCCTCTATCCAAGGGTGGTGGGGTCCGGAAACATAGTTTCTGGGGCCTGGGCACACAGTTAGTACTAACTGTTCTCCAACCATGCTCAATTAAAAAATGTGGCCCTTTCCCTCTCCTACATTACCTGAGCCTATAGAACACACCCAAGACCTATTATACTCTCTATAAACCTTCTATTAACAAATTTAATAGTATTTAAGCCAAAATTTAAATGAAATGTGCTTTGTCAAACATTTAGATCTGATACAAAAAATCCATAAGGAGTCCTCAACATCTCCCACATATTCTTCTGTACATGTTATACTTATATAAATATCTTGTGTATTGATTTTCTATATATCATGTGGAATATAGATATAAGAAAGAGGTAAGTTAAAATTATCATTATATGATACATATAACTAAATCTGTCAAAAACATAATCATGGTATACATATTTCAAAGGAATAAATAAATCACAAGAAACCATAGTCTACTGAAATTGAGATCATTCTATTTCTATGATAAAACTAAAACATGAATATCACTAACTATTGATCTCATGTTGATGGAATTTTAAATGTTAGATATTAAAATATGTTTTAAGGCCATTATCCAAGACACTATACTTATATAGGGAGAGGTATACACCAAAACCCAAGGTGTTTTTTCTCATGATACCTCTCGATGCATTGATTGGATGTATAATTTTGGGCTCCCCCCATAAATTCATTAAGTCCAATGAATTAAATATAAGAGTCAACAAGACCATTCATACATTTCCCAAAAGAAGCTTCGAGTGAATAAAAACTTTTTTATCCATATAATGAAAAATGTGGAATGTCAATACATTACTAGATAGAATTTATATTCAATAATCATTAGGAATGTCAATACACAACATGATTATATCTCATCTATATAAATACGGTGTATGGTCAAAAAATACATATTCAACTTTTCAATAATCATTTATATTGGAATTAAAAAATATGAAATGTTAATAATTTTCCCCATGTTAATGGAATACCATTATTTTTGGTGAACATCATCCAATCTGAATTGTGTAAAACGTGATAGAAGAACCATATAGATAAATGAGTATATATATAATTTAAAACTATAATAGAATAGTTATAATCCACCTAGATAAATAATGTGGATGGTTTAAAGAGAAAATAACCCCAGCTAATAAAGGAAACATAGACGAATGTTTATATAGATGAAAAACATTCTTTTAAATGAATGCTTTGAACTGTACCACAAAAAAGGGATATATAATCAAATTTTTTTATACCATAAGTTCAGTCCCCCAAATGATAAATATATATTATAGTATAAATTGTGTAAAATAATCCCAATTTGGGAAAATAATTTTGAAAATGAAATGAGAAATGGAAGTGAAAATATAAAATATATTTTAGAAAATATTTTTAATATTCATGTAAAAGGTGAAGTTATGGGTCACTTGAAAAATTCATTTTCAAAATGTGAAGTAAATAAACACTGGAAGCCATTAAATTTAAAAATAATGTGCAATAATAGGTCCTTGAAAATTCATAAGGCATATCTTAGTGTAGTGTGGAGGGGAATAAAAAATATATTAAAGTGAAATGAAAGACCTTTTTACTTTTTTCAAAATCTATTTTTTCAAATATCACATTTATAAAAGAATAAAAAAACATTATTTTTTTTAAAATATCATTTTACTAATAGAGGTATGTTAATTACCATAAAAAAATATTTTTTTGGTAGAACCCAATAATGGATGAAATTAGTTTGTGATGAAAAAATATAACTCAAGAAAAAGAGAATTGAGTTTTCAATATTACTTACATTAATCATATTTTTCAGTGTAATAAATAGTTAAAAAAATATTTATTATTTGGTAGGATTATAAATTCCTTGAATATATATATATATATATGTGTGTGTAATAGGTTCATGGATTATGTATGTATGGTTAAAAAAATAAAATGTACAAAAATGTGGAAAGTGTTAAAAAGGTGTGTTAAAAAGTTGGGTATGCATCACACCCATAACATTATAGTCCAGTAAGGGTGAGTAAAATAATTGGGATATAAAGGACCACATCAACCTCACATATCTGATTTCCATTTTCAAGAGTGAATTAGTAAATTTTTTGGTTTTCCTATATGCATGTGGAATAATTAATTGTAACTCATTAGCATCTTTTAATAACCCAATCCAACAATGGAAGTATTTTCTATTGGAAATTTCTCATTCATTTCTTAAATGCCTTGATAATAAGAGTATAATGTGATTAAATCAAGATAAATTTTCATTCATAAGGGATATAAAATTTAACAATTTGAATCAATATTCCCAATATGTAAACCCATTGCCAATGTAATGGTAGAATAATCATTTGAAAATCAATTGTATGTTCAGAAGACACCTCCACGTCCTATAGGACGTTATGAACTGAATTTTTTACCATCAACATTGACATTAATCTTTGAGGTGATCGAGGGAATCCAAGTTGTGTATTTCATTACAAGAGGATTCTTGGTCCTTCTAGGAATTCTTTATGTGTACAAGATATGTATTTCATAAAAGTAATTTCTTATTGAAATGTTTTTAATTTTCAAAGTTACATGAATATATTTATGGATAGAAATTGTCCCCACATAGAAGGAGAAACTACAACTATCAAGGGTTGTATCATTTTTGACCTTCATATGAAATCTACCACTAAGGTAGCATATAAGAGAATAATAGTGTGAAACTATTCACAATAGACCATTTTTGTGATTGAGCTCATGAGAATGAAAAAATTATTCCCCAATAAAATCATAAAGTTGAATACCTACTAAAAATAAATATACATTTTAGAGACAAAATAATAGGTTATAAAAAAGTGATTTGATTATTTAATATCCCTCAGGTAAAGGGGGAAGGCTGATTTATTGTGGATTCTACTGCATTGTATCTATTTATGAATCAGGAGCCTTCCCATCTAGATCTTCTATAGAAAAAGTAGTTTAGAAAGCGCAGCAAAGTAATTCTTGAACTTAGATATCCATAGGGGTGAATTGACATTATATTCACATTGGAATGTGTATAAATCATTAAAATTGAATTTCAAATTTCTATTTAGGGTCAAAAAAATATTTTCCTGGTCAATATAACTATATTTATTTACCTACATCCTAATGTCAAGAGTGGGAGAATCAAAGAGATCATTTATGTTCTTCCCCAAATCAATTAAATTCATATTCTGCAAGTCATGTGTAACCATAATGATGTCCCTTAATAGATTATCAATCCATATATTATCACAGCAATTCATTTCATATTTCTTTCACACTATAAATTTCGAGTGATTCATGATTGCACCATAAGTATGTTTAAGGGATGGCCAAATGGCTGGGTATAGATAGAAGGGATAACCATCACTCAACTTCTAGATGGAACTTTTTCTACAGAGTAAAAGGCATCACCTTGAATTTTATAAGAATACATGTAAATTTCATTAGAATAGATTCATTAATTTTTTTTGGTCATTGATTCTCTGTTTCCCCATGTTAATGTGTTTGGGAAATTCCTTCCATGCAACTCATATCAATTTCCTTTCTTAGATACATCTAGTATAGAAAAACTCTTGAATATTACCTTAGATTATTTCAATTAGATTAGTGGGTCCTTTTTTAATAGTGAAATAATATAAAACCACGTATTTGAACATAGACTTAACTAATAAAATTTTCCTTACATGGGACATGATTATTCATTTAAAACTAGCCATTTGTGCTTTAATCCTTGAAGAGATTCCCATCAGGTAGTAAATTTTGATTTTCATCTATAAATGAGGAATACCAAAACATTCAAATTGTTATAATCCCATATTCAAGCTAAGGGAACTTAGGATTCTGTTCTATATTGAAGAAGGAACTCCATTTCCAAATAAAATAAAGGATTTTTTCTATCATATAGATTGTCCATAAACGTTTTTGTTGTGTCCAAAAAACATCCTAATAGAATACATTATTCTTTTGGGGGATTTCCTAAATAAGAGGCTTTCATAATCATAAAATATATTTTAAGGGAAATAAGTTTATTTCATCATTTATGTATTTTTAATATCCATTAATTTGAAGATTAGAATGTAACATACTCATGTTTTCTTCATTAATGGAATTGAAAAGGAATTAAAGGGTGTATATTTATCTCATACTCTTGATCATTCAATGAACCATATTATGGATCCGTTGAAAATAACTTAATGACTTACCCTTTTGATGATTATAGATACCAATTTCATGAATGAATTATATAATCCATGCTTTTTAAGGGTATAAAAGATAAATCACTAGTCAATAATATCAAAAACCTTGGAGAAGACAATTTTTAAGGATAATTTTTCATCTTTCACACTCATCCTCATGATATTTATACATTCCAAGGCATTAAACAAACAATTTTGGAATTATTCTTTTAGGGATAAAGAAAAAAAATCTTGTTATTGCTGATCACCCCCAAATATTTTCCCAATCTCATAGCCCTAATTTTTCTACTAATCTTGAGAACAATGCTACCAATAGAAACTGGACTGAATTTTTTATTTCCACCTCATTTTCTTTCATGGGTATGAGGTAAAAGAAATTATATTTCACCAAATGAGGCATTTTGACATGGTGTAATAAATAATTAATATCATTAATGATATCAATATGCATAATATCCTTTTAAAACATTAATAATATATTGGTGAATTCATTGGGGTTGACTACACTATCCATGTTTAGTGATAATAGAGATTTTTCTTAACCTCAACCTTAATGGGAATCTCAATAAGAGCTTCATTCTAGAATTCCTAAATTTAATAAGGTATAATGTCAGCCATATGGGTGTAATTTAAACACCATCATAATTATAAATCATTATAAATTATTCCATAATATCATTGTAAATGTTGTAAATGTTATTTTCAAAGTTTAAGTGTCTACCATGAATAAGGATATCCTTGACACTCCTTTTTAATATTTTGTCTTTTAAGAGGTTTTTGATGAGATATGAGTTCCAATCACCATGTTGAAGACATTTCTCATTGTAATTGTTCATTTATAATCCTTATTTTAGTGATATTATTTCATAAATATTGGGATGAAGTTGAATTTTATCCTCAAAATGTAAATATTTGTTCTTATATCTAATCATGAAATAAGAAATTTGGTTCTCAGCCACTTTGTTTTCATTATCAAATTTGGAAAAATATAATTTAATCCATTCCATTAAAATTTTTTGGAACCCTTTTATTTTTTTTTTTCAAAAAGAACCGGGAGGGGATTTAAATGACTTCACTCCTCTAGTGATTAATATTAAAATCTATACATCCAAGGATGTTCAACCCTGCATTATGTAATTTCAAGGGTGTAGGAATTATCCTCCTCATGGTCATATAGATACCAATAATGATGTTTTTATGGTTAAAGTTAAAACTATGGAGAGTGAACCCTAGTATTTTAATGGTTATACTACTTTCATCAACATGGTATAATCACATGTCGAGTTTTCTTGCATGTGTCCTAGTAATTGTGTATCTTATCCAGGTGAATTAATCACCAACAATGGGGATCTCAGCCATCTTACATTAATCAATGAAAGAGGGAATTATTTTTATGATGATTTATTAAAACCTATACAAATCCTCATATTAGGAATTATTGCAATGTTAAAGTCATCCGTAATAATGTATTCATTCCTTATCTGAGCAATCATATATCATAACTATCTCTAAAAGACTATCCACTCAATGTAAGGGTTGGACGCATAACAAAAGGAGAAAGTGAGGGCAGTACCATGCATGACAGACAATAAAGAGATGATCTATATGAATTTTTTATTGGATAGGACTTGAATAATATCATTCTTAGTCACCCATTGGGTTTCCATATCATTTCTAGGAGATTTGTTTGAGATAATAAAGTGTCCATTTGAGGATTAATTAAATTCATTCCAACTGGTAAATATTATCTTGGGTTCAGAAATGCTTACCCATATTCGATTATTGATGAGAAGATATTTCATAAGGGTTATGAAAATGGGGGAGTTCACAATCCCTTGGGTGTTACAATATAAAAAATCAGTATAATATACCCAAAATTTAATTCTAATATAATGATCGTAACTTAACGAATGAAAATTGGGTTGATAAAATATTTATAACTTAGGTAACAATTAGGTAAAATCCATTAGGTGAAAGGAAAATAAATTTAATTAGTATTTATCGTGAATAATAAAATATGATAAAGATATATCCCTGGTAATTTAATACTCCATTCAAAGTAAAAAATAGTTTACAACATAAATATTTCTCGAGGAATTATAGTTTGATACAAAGACACATTGCATCTTGAGTAACATTTTAATCAAAACCCATTGAAATAGAGGGATTGTAATTGAAATTCATAATTAAAATATATTTCATGATATAATATCTCTAATTGGTAGAATATACACTACATAAATTAAATTTTATGCATAATATAAAACATTTCTCAAAGGGATGATTTGATATGAAAACTATTACCTCAGTCTAGATTCATTCTTCACTTACACAAAATGTCCTAAATAATTAAGTTAAGTTAATATAATACAGACTGATGAACATTATTAATAATTATAACCATTTATAATCCTCATTTATAATCATTATATATATATATACCAATTAAGTTTTACCTATTTTAAACATTGTGTAAAAATAATCTTTATCGCTTTTGAACTATGTTCATAAAAGAAGTGTTGTTATCTATTTTTTTTATACATTCCATCAACATTATATAATATAATGTACTAGAATAGATATCAAAATATAGTTTATATGGTTATAATTTATTCTATGTTATTTTTTTTATAAACCATGAAGATGAAGTCAATGACCATCCAGTTTCAGTGATTCTTAAAGAACAAATTGTGTTTTCATAATTAAAATGTTAAATATTGATACTAATTTTCTAGAGAAATAACGTTATATACATTTTTATATCATATTATAAAATTAAATAAGTTCTCATTGTCTTCCATAATATAAATTTATAGTATTTTTCAACTGGGTGGTTAAACCAACCCAAACATGAACCAACCATTATTAATGGATGATTATGAGGTGGTTTAATTATAATATCATTATAAAAAAATAATAATAATCTTATTTAGTTTTTTCTAGTGTTATATATCAAAATTTTAAAAAATTATAAATATAATATAATTTATATAAATTCATTACTTAGAAATAAGAGATCATTTTCCTAGTAGATCACTCATTTCAAACAATTGAATTAATGATAAGCATTTGTTGATCATATCATAAATAGGTTATCTAATTTTTCATTCCATAAAATTAATAATATCATGAAAATAATGTTTATCATTAAATTCCATGTTAATTCATATCCATGAAATAGAGCAATTAATAGAAATATATAAATATATTATTCCATGGAGGTGGTAGTCCACATGTACTCATGGTTGACGATTTCATTTTCCATAGAACAATAGACAAGAATAATATGTATTATTTTTTTTAAAAAATAAAAATTATATAAATATCATAGTTATTTTTAAAGTCTCCATTTTATACCATCATTCTATTATGGTTAACGTAAACAAAACATGTTACATTACGGAGGTAGTAGTATGTCCAATGAAGGAATTACAGTTTCATTTTTTCTTAGTAGAAAAGGAAAAAGGTGATTAATGATTATCAATATAGAATAATGAAATTATTTATATAAAAAATAATGATTTAATTACAATGGAAATTTAACATTACAACTATTAAAAATAAATAAATATTTTAAGTAAAAATGATTACTCATGTTGAGAACTTTGATATTTCATTAAAAATCCCTTGGAAATGAATGGAATAGACTAATCTATTGTGACCATAATCTAAAGAAAGTTAAATAGTATTCTTCGAGAAGAAAAACTGTCATGTTTTGTTAAAGAATATGAATTTTATGATTTACATGAAGGTCTGATGGGAGGCCCCATTTATAAGTGGTGAGAAGAGAATTTTTGTAAATATTTCCACAAAATATTAAGGGATAACCTGCTAACCAAGTCATATAGATACAAAATTGAGAAACAAGAGACTGGATCTTAAATAATGTCAATAAAAATCTTATTCACTAAATTATTGACATATTTTCATCAGGTTTAAATCCGTTTTCCCCTTTAATTATAACTTTTATCAATTTAACATTTATAGTAGTAACAAGTTTTTACATAAGGTAGATTAATCATTATGACAAAAAATAAAGTGTTTCTGATTAGAATATATAGCCCCATAGACTCTAAATTTTAAATCTATTTAATATGATTCAATTTTTAAAATTGATAAAAATTAATTTTAATTTATAAATATATAATTTATTAAAAAAATTAACAAAATATTTCATACATTATAAAATATCAAATATGAGTTTTAAAATTAAAACCAACAATTTTAAAATTATAATATATATATATTTGATTCTGGTAAAAATTTTAATTAATTTTAAATTAATACTTATATACAAATAATGTAAAAAATGGCATGTTATTTTAAAAAATTATATTTAAAAAAATCACATAAAGAAATTCATATATTAAAATCGTAGAGTTTTATATTCTACCCCTCCTGACAAATAAATTACAGCCTCATAAATTTACTCATAGTAATTTCTATAACGAACTAAAAATTAATCATACATTGATAGATGGTCATTAGGTTATTTAGTATTTTGAATGAATTTTTTTCTATATTAAAATTTATTATAAGTTCTTTATAAAGGGTGAAAACTCATTTTTAATTTTTAATAGAATTATACTAAGAGAATAAGATCTATATCCATAAGGTATAGCTTCCCACAAAACATGAGAATTATTTATATGATAATCATACCATAAAGAGGTTTTATTAATAACTCAATATATAGTAGTTGGTGAATACTTTCATGGTATAGGGAACAATAAATTCCACAAAGAAAACTCATTATCTGAATCATTATTAGTAATTTTATAGGGATTTCCTTTTTGAATGTTTTTTGTGACAATTTTCCCAATTATCCCCATGATTGGGACATTGATTCTCAAAATTCCCAACTCTATTTCCATTGAATCAATAGATTTGGTTTATAGATACTTTATTTCCAAGACACTTGTGATTTTGATGACATTAATCTCTTTAATTATAACAATTACTTGTCCCATTAATGAAGTTTCCAAAATGATTCTTCCCACATTTTTGACAAGATGGAAATTTAATATTCTCTCCTTCATCATCTTCATCACATTATCTTTCATGAAACTCCATCTTTATATTATTTTCTTTGTTTGGAACTTGAACTATGTTCCCATTGTTAATCATATTGACTAATGAATGGTTCGGTATAATCACAATGTTTCTAGCTCCACCTCACCTTCTTATGGGTTGATTTCCGATATAATCATTGCATTTTCCCTCACACCCATGGTTTTTTTAGTTCTATAAATTACTAAAACTAAATGTGTTTTCATGAGTGAAGATAATTATACTAAAATTAATAGAAATAACCATTTTAAAATTTAACATAAAAATGTATCACTGGATAAATATATCTTGTTATCATATTGTTATTAAAAATTAACTTGTATATGATTCAATTAAACAAATATCACTCTTAGTTTAACTTATACCATTCTTGGATCAACCGAGGTAACTTTGAGTTGGGTTCTCGCATGAATCTTAAACTAATCCGCAAAATAGTGATCTCAAATTTCCATAAATGTTCACAAAATAATATAAAACCAAAAAATATTCAAATTTATTTTCACTAACTCCAACATATACATTATTTAGGAAAGAACATATAAAATAATATATATATATTAACTTATTAATATCTATGTTTCTATCAATTTTAACTTTTTTCACATTCCTATTATATCATATAACCAAAACATATTTAAATCCCTTATAATGGTTTATTAGAATAATGTGAATCTACCAAGGAATATTCCCCATGATTTTCAAACCATGTGTCAGGTTAGGCCCCTTTTTTAAGAACATGGGGACAATAATGTTAATACCTAATCCACCATTTCATAGTTATTACCCCTAGGTACATTTTTTCCCGAGATGGAATCCACTTGTAGTATCCATACAAGTATATAATTTCAAGGATAACTACGCAATATTTACCTTATATAAACATTAGGATGTTATTAAATACTTTGAATAACCTCTTGCACTTATACCTATAGTTTACACTAAAGTTATCTTATCATAATCTCAAAAATAAAAAATGAATTATTACCTTAAATTTAAATAATATACAATCCAAATATTTACCAATTATTATCAAACACAACTTATGAACTCTTAAATTATTCTAAAAAAACATCATATAATCTCTAACGATACATAAAATCTTCTCTATTACTAACTGTGACACCACATACATGCACTACAATGTTTTATGTAATAAATAGATAATATAAAAACTCACTTTGATACCAGTTTAAAAATACTATATATAAAAATACTTAATTAAAAAATAATTAATAATTGTTTCATATCTTACATATCAAATATTTTTTAGGTTTATAGATATTGATAATTAAGACCCATCATAAACTAATAAATCCAATTCCTTTCTTAACTAATGACTATATTTACCATTATATGAAACTCTTAAATTATAATGAGTCTTTATAATCTCCCAAATACTATTCCTCATATGAAATCATTTGAAACATATCAACTGTAAAAATTTTATTTATGGCATATTGAATTTAAACATAACAAAATAGTGAGATAAATCACTCAGTAAGGGAAACATATAAATGAAATTTTCAAAATCATAATCATGGTATATATTTTATGGAATAAATAAATAAATGACCTGAATTCATAATAAACTAATACTAGTAGCATGATATATCCATGACAATAATTCAAAAACATGGATACCATTAATTACTAATCTCATACTAATGGAGTTAATAAATTCATACATAAAAAAATCAATGCCTTTTTCCAATACACTATAGAGATATGGAGGGAGGTATACACCAAAACCCAATTTTTTTGGTCTCATGAGGACTATTAATACATTGAGGGGCCATATAATTTTTGACCCCACCCATGTCCTAATTAAGTCCAAAAAATTCCTCATAAGATTCAACTAGATGTTTTATACCATTTTCTAAGGATCCTATGTTTTAATAAATTCATGGATACCCATATAATAACAAATATGGATTGTGGTTACAAAATCAACCTGAAGTAGTAGTCAATAACTGTAAATAATGTTAATACTTCTCACTATGTCAATAAAAGGGATGACACAATCATGAACTATCTATATAAATAACTTGAATGATAAAAACCCATATTTTACTGTCCAATAATCATACGTATTAGAATAACAGGATATGAAATGCCAATAATTTCCCCCATGTTAATAAAATAAAATTTATTATATGTAAACATCATACAATATAAATTTTGTAGAATTTGATCTTTAAGATATATATATATATATATATATCAGTATATAACTAAGCTGATACTATAATATCATGAACATAATTCATATAGAGAAATAAGGTGGATGGTTTCAAAAGAACATAAACCCATTATAACAAAGTAAAAATTAAAGGATATTGAAATAGATGACAAATGGACTTGTAATAGAATACTTTAAATGATATAACAAATTGAGGGATCAATAATTGAATTGTTTGATACCATCAATCAATTCCCCCAAGTGATAAATATATATTAGATTAAAAATAATTTAAAATAAACCAAATTATGGTAAATAATTTTAAATATAAAAATTTAAATGGAAGTTAAAACATAAATTAGAATGTAGAAAAAAATTCACAATTATATAAAAGATGAAGTTACGCGTCACTTAAGAGATTCCTTCTAAAAAGATAAAGTGAAAAAAGTTTAAAAACTATTAATTTTAAAATGAACCTTCAATAATATTTCCTTGAAAACATATAATTTTTATCATGGGTAAATGAGTATAGGAAGAAAACACATACTAAAGTTAAATAAAATACCATTTTTATTATGTTCAAAATACATTTTCATAAAAAAAATTATATATTATATAACAAAACATTGTTTTTATCCAAATATTATTTTACCTATTCAGGTAGGGAAATTATAATATAATAAAATATTATAATGGTAAAACCCGAGTATGGAAGAAATAAGTTCATGAAAAAATAATACAACTCAAGGAAAGGGGACTTTAGTTATCAATATTCCTTGTTAGAAACCTAAACCGGGAAGTAAGAAATATTTTAAAATGTGTATTATGTGGTACAAATGTAAATTAATAGAAGAAAATATAATAATATATATTTTAATAAATATTTAGAATGTTGTCAACTTTTAAGTCCAAGAGTACGATCATAACTCAATGAATGAAAATTAGAAATACAAATTCTATAAAACTAAGGAAAAATTGTTTAAAATACATTTGAAAAAAAAATAAATGAATTAGATTTTTATTTTACATGAATAAAAAATTATATTATAAATATATATCCATGGTAATTCAATACACTATTTAAAATAAACCATGGTTTATAAAAAAACATGTATCAAATAATCAGAGATTAAAAAAAAGAGCTCTTGTGGCTGGAATAGCATTTTAATCAAAACCCAATGAAATAGAGAGATCTAGTTGAAATTAAATTACCATTATTAAAATATATTTCAGGATATGATATCTAAAATATTCATTTTATACACACAAAACTCAAAGTAGTTACATAATATCGAGGAGAGGAATTTGAAACGAAAACCCTTACCTTGGCAATGATTCATTATAGACATATACCAAATGTTATGAATAATTAGATAAAAGTATTTAAATATATAATAAATAGCCTTATTCTAAACTATAACCATTTACACTCCTTATTTATTGAAATTCTATACATAGATATTAGTTAATTTTTACCAATTTTCAACACTGAGTAAATGTAATCTTTTTAGCTTTTGAACTAGTTTCATAAAATAGGTATTGGTATATATTATTTTTCTAAAGTAAATCACTATTAGATAATATAATATACTAAAATATATGTTTCATGATAGTTTAAAATAATTAATTTCATTATCATGTATTTTTGGTTACAAACTATGAATATGAAATCGATTATGGCCTTGTTTTGATTATTTATAACGAATGACAGGTGTTTTCTTAATTAATGAGTTAAATGTTGATACAACCATAACATAAATAAAATATTTAAATATTTATATCATATTATTCTACTATATAAGTTATTATATTCAACCATGATATAAATGTATACCCTTGTCCTATTAGGTTATTAAACCAACCCAAACATGAACCTACCATTATTAGTGGATGATTCTGGCATAGTTTATTTATAATATCATTATACCAGAATAATAATGATCTTAACTTGTGTTTATTGGTGTGATTTATCCTAATTATAATTAATTTAAAATGATAATTTAATTTAAATAAATTCATTACAGATAATGAAAAATAATTTTCCCATTCATTCTCTTATTTTAAATGATTGAATTAACGATAATCATTTAAAAATCATATCATTAATTGGTTATAAAATTTGGCATAAAATAACCATAATGAATTAATAAAGATAATAATTATACCTCTATCATGAACTCATTACTACCCATGTATTTTAGTGATGAAAATAAAAATTAAAATAAATTTTTCCATGAAAGAGGAAGTCCACACATGTGTATGGTTCACAATTTCATTTTCCATAGAACGGGAGAAAGGATTAATATGGTTCATTCTTTAAAAATAATGATCTTGATATAAATATTATAGTTATTTATTAAATTTCCTTTTATTCCATACTTGTAATTTTGTGATGGAAAATTAAACATGTTACGTCATGGATGCGATAGTTTTCACAAAGTATGAATTGCGGTTTTTTTTAATATAATAAAAAATATTATTAAATATTATACTCATAGAATAATAAAATTAATTATGAAAACTATACTAATATAAATACATATTTATTTAAAAATTATAATTATAAAATAAAAAATGAAAATTAATAAGTTAATTAAAAATGTTTACTCACATTGATCCCTTTGAGATGTCTATGGAAGATCCCTTGAAAATGGATGGTATAGCCTAATATCATGTAACTAGAAGCTCAAAATAGTGTATTGTTATTATATATGAATGAAATGGTATATTTAAGTCAGTAAACCTAATTTTTATGAGTTCCTTGAAGGGTTTGTGATATACCCCATTTATAAGTAGTGGGAATGAAATTTTTTGTCAATATTTCAACATAATATAAAGGAACACATGTTAAACATGTAAAGTGGCTCCAAAATGGAGAAATAAGAGTGTGTAGAACATATAAGGTCTATCCAACCCTCTTAAACTCAATTAGAGACATTTTTTTATCATGTTTCAATCCCTTTACCAATTTAATTATTATTTTTAGAATTTTAGCTTTTACCACGGTAACTACTTTTTACCTAAGGTAACATAATAGTTTTTCGAAAAAACAAAGTAGTCCTTATTAGATAATTTTGAACAAATAATTATAAATTTTAAATAAATTTAATTTTATTCAATTGATAATAGTGATAAAAATCAATTTTAAAATAAAACTATATTTTTTATTAAAAAATATTTTCAAAAAACTATTACTTGTGTTCTAAAATATCACATATGGTTTTATAATTAAAAAATTAAACAATAAATTAACATATAAGATATATATTTGGCCTCATAAAAATGTTTCATAAAGTTTAAATTAATTTTTATATACAAATAATGTCATAAAAGTTATGTTATTTTAAAAAATGTATACAATGTTAGGTCTAAATAATATAAAGATAACATAAGAGAGGGTGAATTTTTTCCTTTCAAACATCTTCACAAATTCATGATTATGACCTCCTTTTTGATTTTTTAAGACATGAATCATTTTATTCTGTATAAATTATGAGCATCGAATAAGCCAAAATAATGAACATAACAGTTTCATAGTGGTTCAGCGCACAAAGATCCCCTAGTCCACTCCACCAACACTCTCTCTACGAGTGTGATAAATTTCACTAGAAAGTTCCTCATACCACTAGACCTTCAAATCCACAACTGAGTACAGATAGTTGAACAATTTACAATCAATGCTAACTATATCCTTCTGTTTCTTTTACATGGAACCAGTTCTCCATAGCTTAGTACAGGAAGTTGATACTCCACCACGACAGAGTCCATATAGTCGAAACTCCAAAAAATGAAAATAATTTGATTTTCTTATTGTTCGGGATAAAATTCATAGTTGTATAAGAATTTGAAATAATATGGATATTCTTATTAATAAATTAACTGAATTCATGAAATAATAACTCTGAAGTTATCCTAGTTTCAAATGATCTTCAATTTAAATAACAACTAATAGTAATAGTACTCTAACAGCAGTACGAGGTTCAAATATGTTGAAATTTCAAAGTGTATCCTCTTCGGAAAAAAAGTTAAGCCAATCTCATGATAAAGGAGTAATATAAAATAAAATCAAAATAATATAGTCAAATATGTGAGTGTATCATTTTATTTTTTAACAGAAATTGTGACAGAATATATAGAGTAGACTTCTTGCTTTAGTATCCTAGATCGAAGAAAATCACTTAATAAAATGGTGATATTCAAATACAAAATCTATAGGTTAGTAATAAATTCCCTTAAATATTGGAACTGTTTTCTAATATGAATACAGTTATTTGAACCAATCATAATGAGATTAGAATCATTCACGAATGAGATTTTTGAAGATCTCTAAATCTATCAAGACAATTTTTAAAATCTCCTATAGAATCGCATATTTAAATTAGGTATTGACTAGTTAAACTATGGGGTCCTTTATAAATAAAAAAACAAAACATAGGTTTCAATAATATATCTTTCATTCTCCAAACATAATGTTGAAAACATAAGGTTGATGATAAAAGTATGTTTGATGAATTATAAGTTTATTTCTCAAATGTAGGGTTTCTTAACAATAATTTTTCCTCGCAGAAAACATTAATTTCTATCCAAACGTATGGTTCTTTAGCCATAATATTCTAACAATTTTGGTTAGTTGATCGATAAATACTTTTCCAAACATTGGGTTTATTCTTTATGCATAGATTTATGCATAGTTTTTGTTCCTTATGTTACATTTAACCATATATGGTATGAATAGTGTTTCTAAAAAATATCAAAAATGTGAACCAATCAATTTAATGAATATTAATTGTGAATTAATAGATTTAATATAATTATATAATTAATATTAATTTCCTAAAATACACTTAAAGTAATATCATTATTAAAACAAAAAAAATGTATTTGTGATCATCGAAACAAATAAAGACAATACATGCCCAACAAAAAATACACTTAAAAATCAATCTTTTCATAAAAAAATAATTAATCTTAAAAAAATATTACTATGTTGAATAAAAAAATTATGTTATTATTTAAAATTTAAAATCATAATCTTATAAAATAAACTTTTAAATAAAAAAGATGACATATGATGAAAAAAATTATTGAAAAATAAATTTTTTATAATATCAACCATTTTCTTTCATATTTCTTATTATTTACTAATTAAATAAGTATTTAAAAATTATATATATCAAATATATTCTATCATAATTAATAACACATCTCTTGAAACATAATTTATATCAAATAAAAAGAGAAAGTTTACAAAATTACATTTCTAATCTCAAAATGATCAGATTAGTCATTTTAGTTATACTAATTGAATTTCATTCATATTAAAAATATCCTATATTTTATTTTTATAGATATTAAAAAAAATATTCATATTTATTTTCCTTAATTTAATATATAGGTTTTAATGGTACTAATTAATATTTTATATTTTTATCTAAATATATTGTGGTTTTTTTTTGTTTGGTATTGTGTGTAGAGAAAGAAATCAAACACATTTGTCCCATTTAATGGAAGTCATGTATTAAAATAATGGGGTTTTATAAAAAGTGAAGAAGGTATAGGTGGAATTTACAACTTATAATGATTTTAGAAATAAATGTCATGGAATATTTTTGATAGGAATAGGACTTTTCTTCAAGTATGTGGAGTAAGGTCATTCAGATAATGAATATAAGGGTAATAAAGAATCTAACAAGATTAAATAATTAAAATATAAGGATAAAAGGCACTATTTGAATGAATCCACCAAGTATCAAGTGACTTTAACTCAGAAAATAAAAAGGGAGCATGGCCAAGTTTATAAATTCATTAATGTTGAGATTGATTTTCCTAAGGATAAAGTGTAAAGTACGTTTATCATAGCCTCAAATTAACTAATTATTTATTCAATTTTGTATCTTCACTCTTTTATGTCATTTATTTTTATCAAAAAAAAAGATATTTCCCTAGAACATTGATAACAGAGTTTCCAATCAAGACTCCTACTAGAAATATTACCACAATAAGGATATATCTGTGATTTCACACTATGATACACTGACATACAATATTTACAAACATGATTATTATACCTATGTTGTGATTTGATATAATCATTGGTATGGATTGGATTTAAAATTATAATTTAAAAATATATTTTCAAGAGAAGTATATTTTGATTTTTTTTATGGAGATATAAAATCCCTTATCATCATATGGGAGACCATAATATCTAAATTTTTTTGTGAATCCACCTCTCGCAGATATGATTAATGAAATTCTTAGAGAAATATTTTAGTCACATCCTATGAATGGGAAATTTATCCTTAGAATGTGTGGTGTACCTATTCTGTAGGAATGTATTTATGTGTTTCTTAACTAACTACATTGAAACCAAATTGAGTGTGAAGTTTAATTTTCCCTAGATCTCATCCTTGATACAAAACCTATGTCTAAGAATCTTTATATGATGGCCATAGTGGAAATAGTGTAACATAATAAACTACAATAGGATTTGTGTGATAATGAAATTATATTCCCTAGTGTTTAACCATGGGGAGGACCTATTATTTTTTTAATAATAAATATGGGTCTATAAGTTTGTGCACCGACTATATAGAAATATATTCCATTACTATAAAGAACATGTATCTTCTTTCCCACATTAATGATTTATTTGATAAACTTAAAGGATCAAAAGATTATTCAATGATTGATCTAAATTTTGGGTGTCATAAATTGAAATTATATTAGAATGATATTCCAAAAACAAAATTTCTTAAAGGGTGTGGAAATTAAGAATTTATAGTAACTCACTTGGGATTGACTAATTCACTATTTACTTCTAATGATCTAATAAATAATATGTTCATGGATTATCTATATAATTTTATTGTGGTATTTATTATTGATATCGTGATATAATCTAACATTTATGAAAATTATAAGGGTTATTTGTGAAACAGTCTTAGGACTCATAGAGAAAATAATTTATACAGAAAATACAGATATTGAGTATCCTGGATTTAATAATATTCAGTTCATGGATATATTATCTATATGGATGGAATATTAGTTGATCCTTCAAAGAAAAAGGTAGTGATTGAATTTCCAACCCCAATGAATATAACTGAGGTATGTAGTTTCCTCGGATTAATAGGTTATTATCTATGATTTTTTCAAAATATTATTCAATTATAAAACATGTTAACCATGTTGACATGTAAAGGGGTCAAGTTCATATCGTTAGAATAATGTATGGAATGTTTTGAATAATTAACAATTATATTGAACAATGTAATGATGCTTGATTTACTATCGAGGAGGGACATATTTTTGATAAATAGTAATTCATCAAAGAAATGAATTGGATGTGTCCTTATATAGAATAATATATTTTTCCCTATCCATAAAGGAAGATAAATATTAATGAATAGAATTATCCATCCCATGAACTTCATCTGGAAGTCATAATATTTCTATTCAAGATATAAATTTATTACATTTATGGTGAAAGATATGAAGTATATATGGATCACAAAAGTTTAAAATATATATTCTCATATATATAGATTAAATGTGGAAAATTAGATGTATATAACTACTCCAGGATTATGATTGTTCTATAAACTACCATATAAGAAATAAAAATATATTTTTTCGGGTTTATTAGAAAAAAAACATGGATTATTGAATAAAATAATTATTTTTGGGATCCTTTCTTCATGTATTTAGTTAATTTGTATATAGAAATCATTAAAAGGGGGAAACATCACATCTATTCCAAATGATTTCGAAACCATCCTTATTGAATAACATAAAAATTTTATGACTTTATGATAAAAATATTTAAAATAAAATTGATATTGGTAATGATGGGATGTAGGTACAATTCATTTATAAATATGGTATTTTGAAATATGGTATGAGGTTATGGGTTCCATTTATTCATGAGATAAAAATAGAATTTTTAGATGAATTTCATATCTCAGATATAATTATAAAACCTAGTATAATCAAAATGTATCAAGATTTAAAGGATTTCTTTCGGATTATATTAAATGGGAAATTGAAATTTATTTATCAAGATTCCTCGTTTTTTATTAGGTATGAGAAACTGTATCCTGAAGGAGTCATGAAACCTCTACATATTCCTATATAGAAATTGGATGATATTACTAAGGATTGTATCACAATATTTTGTAAAGACTTCTTGAAGGAATTATTCCATACCGGTTATTATTGATCTCCTTACAAATGCGTCAAATTTCCTCACTATAAGGGAAGATCTACCTCTTGAGTTCCCCATATGGCTCTTTATTAATAAAGTTATTAAACATCATGGAAAACCTATTTTGATTGTATTTTATCATGATTTTTAGTGTATATAAATATTATAGATGTATTTTAAAAGGATCTTAACTTTGATTTGCATTTAAGTACCATATATCATCCTTATAATTATGGGAAGTATAAAAAGACTATTCAGACAAGGGGAGACATATTTAGGTTATTCTAACATGATTTTCAAGGTACATGGGATCAGTGTTAATCTTTTTTAGAATTAAAATATAAAAATATCTTCCATTAAAGCATTTAAATTTCACCATATGATGCATTATGTGGAAAGAGGTGTCTTACTCCATCTTTTTTATACAATGTTAATAAAAGAAATTTTATAAGCCTAGATCTTGTTGAGGAAGAAATGGTAAAAGTTATGATTGTTCAAAATCATATTATAGAAATCAAAGTAGAGAGAAAAAACATGATAACCAAATGAATGATATGTAATTTCAAGTGGGGATAATTTTCTATTGATGGTATCTCAATGTAAAGGTGTTATAAAGTTTAATAAGAAAGATAAACTAGGTAATAAATATATTTTTCCGGTTATAATGTGTTTCAGTATCTTTATTAATGAAGTAGATTTCAAGACCAATGCATGTTATAACCTCTCAGAAAATAGAATTGGAAACTGATTTATCATTATGTTAAGAGCCTATCCATATTTCTTACACCAATAACATCTTCGACGCAGTTTACTCATAAGTAACCAAAACCAGTTTGTCACATGGTGTCATGTGCACCTCTTAGTATACTATAGGCTTCCAACTATAGTTGACGGTCTATAATGGTATGGTGGGGAGACTATACCCCATTTCTCAAAGTTAATCATAAAAATGAATATTTGTAGTAGGTAGGATAATTAATAAAATGAAAAACATAAACATAAGTCATATAAATATAATAATAACCGGTATGATTGAATCGTAAATAGTAACATAATCCCATGTACTATCAAATAAAAAATGATTCCATGTTTATAGTATTTTAAAATTATAATACAAGGAAACAGTGTGTCATGAATATAAAACATGCTATACAATATGAACAAAAGACCAAAATCTATCTCTAACAGAACCAGGGTTATAATCTAATTCCTTTGCTTATATGATCTATCCTAGAATATAAAATCAAGCATCCAAATCTAGATCCTTCCCCCTTGATCCTACAAAAATCCATGAAGTCTTCTTTGTTACCAATCAGGAAACCAAATATGGTGTGAGATAAACTAACAATCCCACCACCAATGATATCAAATTCTATCAAGCCAGTGAGTATAATATAAAAAGTGTATAGGACTAAAAAATAGGGATAATAAATTAATAAACCATATAATTTAGGGTTTCTCATGGTACACTTTTCTAATACTAACTACTTTAGGCTAAGTTGAAATGCATCTTAATAAGTGACATCATAATAATATATTAGTGAGAAAGTATAATCCGACCTAAGACATCTGGAATATAGCTTTGGTTCCTTTATAAAAAACATTGAAAAGGTAACTATAAGGTTTCATGTGAAGAATGTCTTTAGAAATCATTAGTGAGTTAAAAAGTGGCACACCCATGGAATATCACCCTATATTTATTTTCTCGTTCCTTATAAATGTTCTCTAGGTTCATCGATTCTTGGTGTAATAGTGCCCATATTATAATAATTCATCTAGTTTCAAGATTTTAATTTATACACGTAATATAAGGATTCAAATTGTAATGTCCAACATTCAATATGGGGATAAAGAATGCAATGTCTAATAATACATAACAAAGAGAGTAAACTCCATTTCCTTCCTCCATTTCAATCATATTAGTTATCATGCCCCATATTCTAAACCAAGGTGAACTTTGTTAATGGTGTGACAATTCCAATACATTCCTGGTCAATAAATGGAAATTAAATTCCTAGAAATAATAATCAATTATTCATAATCAACAAGATATACATGGTCACGCTTTATAATTATGAAATGGTCAGGTGACACGGTTATACGATCCACCTACCATTTAACTCAAATATACACTACATTTATATATATTCAAGGGAAGTATAAACCAGTGATTCAATTTCATATCCTAGGCATATAGGCCTAGAAAAATATCAATCATTTTATTTAATTCAATTAATAAATTTTATTTATAAGGTATAATCCTAGATAAACTTAGAATTTTATTGATATAAATAATCATTTATAAGGGACATGAATTCTTTAATAATATCTATTTAATTTAATTTAATCAACTCATTCGTGATGTATGACTCAGAACTCTATAAAAGATGGTTTAAAACTCTCTATGGAATAGGTTTCATATACACTTGAAATAACCGATCCTGAGGGTGACTTGTGTTGAGATCATTATCCTAAAAATACACTGAGCATCTAAGTGAAACATTTACGGTTTCAGAATTCATATAATTAAATTATAAATTTAATTTAATTCCATTGGGTTATGAATATAATATTGAAACCTTATGTGGTGGTTCATGTTGAGGAATAAAACCTCTAATGATATAATAGGGGCCATAAGGACCACTATCTAAAGGTAATAGAAATATATTTAATTAATTTTATATTTTAGGGGAGACACATATACCTTTAGTTGCATGGAATAATAGTGAATAATTTATTCAACTTTAACTTTTGGGGAAGAATTAAACCACATACCTTGGATGGGTAGTGGACTCATCATTTCAGTTTCAACCTTTGATATGGGATAGAGCGTGAGAAATCAGATAAATAAAAAAAATTACTAAAAATATTTCAATATTATCTCACACGTATTTAGTATTCCATATGGAAAAAATAAATGAATTAATTAATTAAGAGAATTTAAGAGATTTTTAATGGATATACAACATGAAAAATAGAGATTGATTTTAATGTTGGATGGGGTGGAAAACTCAAATCCTAGATTGAGAGGAAAACTGCGATCTTAATGTGAGGGAGTAGTTATTGTATGATTTGTGTAATAAAGGAGAGAATGATAATTTAAATAGAATAAGGATAAAAATTTAAATTCACCACTTCATAAGGGGTGTGAGGTTTGGCTGCACTGTTGTCCAAATTAGGTTCTAACCATTCACCATCAATGTTTATATGGGAATCCCCCTCACATGATAAGGTTAATGGTTAGAAAAATCAGGTGATAACCATGTGTTTAATCTCTATAACATAACATCACCATTTCAACAAAAATCGAATCCTCCCTCACATAATTTTTCATAGCATGGTCATTCTATTTTGGGACAAATGATTGATCTGCATAGTTTCTACTAACCATGTGCCTCACACTACATCTCAAATGACAAGGGCTTTAGGCATAGAAAAAACCCAAGACACTCCAAAACCTATATATAAAAACTTAATAACAATAATTGCAATAAAAATGAATATTTAAACTGAAATGTAAAGAATCCTTTCCCTGGGATGAAAACTAGAAACTTATAAATTTTCATATTTAAAAAAAACGCATCCCCAAGTTTCCCTTCTAAGGATGGTTGACCGACATCTGATAAAAGCGCTAGAAACTAAGCATGAAAGTTGGACTCTCATTCCTAGGTCTATTCATATATGTGGTTGTTCCACCATATCTCTTGAAAGAGATAAACTAACCAACTATAAATAGCCTCCATGCTATGATCAAGGATTGTAACTGAATACTCCTCAAGAGAAGTATCAGCCTCTAGTTTAATTTCCTCAATATCAAAAATAATGAGATGGTTTAGAATGATAATGGAAAATCTAGGAAATAAGAAAGACATTGTGAATATCGCATTATCTCTAAGGATGTTCTATCTGATAATCCATTACTTCATCCCTCTCAAAGATCTCAAAATTCTTCAAAAAACAAGGCAGTAGCTTACCTTTTTACCTAAACTATTTATTCCCCAGTGTTTTCAAAACACACAATAAGACTTGATCCCCAAACTTTAACTCTAGATGTAATTTATGATAATAATCATATGAATTCTTCTTATAATGAGACATATCTATACGCTTCCAGGTTTTCTGTACTTTCTCTAAATTCTCTTAAACGATATGAGGTCTTAGTAGCACTACATCTCCAACCTATAACCATCATAGGGGTAAACAGAATGTTCTGCCATATAAGGATGCATAAGGATACATTTTTATAGTATCTTTTAATATATTTTTATAATAGGACTTTTAAGGAGGTATATTTTTCTCCCAAGAACCTCCAAAATCAAGTAAACATGCTCGTATCATGCCCTCTAACACCTTTAGAGTACACTTATACCGATTATATATTTAAGGGTGGTAGGTTGTAAAAATAAGAACCTATAAAAGAAAATCCCTATATAACCCATATAGTATTGGGATATAAAATTAGATTCCCTATCCTAGATGATGGTACATAGAACTACATTAAGGCGTGCGATCTCTCCAATATATAGACTCATGATATCATCTACTAAAAGTGTATCTGGAATAGATCATAAGGGGTATACACTTGTCAATCTATCAATGATCACCTATATTGTGTCACTTTTTTAAGGGTATCCTGGTTATCCCATCACAAAACCCATGGTTATGTTATCACATTACCACTCCGTAAGGGGTAATGGATATAAAGGTCCCACTGGTCACTGATATTTCCTCTTCACCTACCAACAGGTAGAACACAAAGTATCAAAACCAACTTTCTCTCTTTACATATCATGCAACTAATAATATATTTATAGATCATGATACATCATTATGAGACTAGGATGTATTTCCTAAACCATGTAATGATTCTCTCTTATCAACTCTTCTTATATGTCTACCAAAACCCAAGCATGCACATGAATTCACAAGATCTCATCCACATTAATGACCCAATTATGTGGTGGGACCTCTCCTGAAGTTCTCCCCCTTAGTAAAAATCCCTGAGGATAAAAAAGTAGCATCATATTCACTCTATCCAGAATTAAATATTTCAATAATAATTATGTGATTACAAGATTTCAAAAATGGTTCTACACCTCTAAATGCATCTTAGAAATTTTTTTTATCAAATTCCATTCACTACTGGCCTTTAGAACTACTTGAATATTAGTCTTCATACTTAGAGAATATACCAGTACATATCCTTTACTATGAATATAAGAATGCTCAAAGATAATAAACTATAGTTATTCTACCCATATTCACTATCTGATATTTAATTTTCCCTTTATGAATATGTATTTGAGGTATTTTTTTCAAAATACATCACAAACATCTCTCAAAGAAAATAATGCCTCTAAACAAAAAAGGTATGTACAAATTTTTCTATCTCAAGATCATGTATTGGGTAATTACACTCATGAGGCCTCAAATAATGAGGCTCGTATTCCATGAATCAATCATCCTACAATAGAACTACTCTAATCCTAATTCCTGATTTGTCACAATATATTATATACCTTTTTTAAAACTATAGAAAAAATAGTATAGTTGCATATTTAATTCTTCCTTTAAACTATTAATATGATTTCTCACATGCTTCAGTCTATAAAAAAATCACACACTTATTTCTTAAGCCATTCACAGGTACTGAAATTTGTCATAAATCTTGAATAAAATTCTTGTAATAGCCAGTTATCCCTCAAAAAATTTATATAAAAGGTGTTATTGGTCTCCTCCCATGGAACAATGGAACCCACCTTATCTTAGTCAACATATTATATTATCTCTGAGATAACGTAACCTAGGAAGTGGACCTATGAATCCAAAAGTTTAATTTTATGATCATGGAATATAACATATTCTCTATTAGTGTGATCAATATGATATGAATTTTTTTAGTGTCATCTTGTCTATGTGAGTACACAAAGATTCCATAAATCATGACTATGAAAAATAAATCATGATACAATGAAAAAAACATTTAATCATATCCATAAAAATATCTAGAGTGTTCATCAAAATGAATATAATAACCAAATAATCATACAAGTCTTATATAATATAAAATGATATGCATGGTCTGTCTGATGGTCTAAACATTACCTAATGATATCCAAACATAAAATAAATATTTGATAAAATCCTAAGCTCCATGGAGATTATCAATTAAGTTATATATTTGAGGTATTAGATTCCAGTTCTTAACTGTAATAAGATTAAATTTTCAGAAATATATAGAAATTATGAGGGTGTTATCTTCCATGATGGTGAAAAGTAAAGGTGAACCCCAAGGAGACATATTGGTTCATATAAATCCTTTATCTTAAAGTTTCTACAATTTTATTTTATATTCCTGAATATATATAGGATCCATCCTATAAGGAGGGAAAGATGCTGGTTCTTCTCCTTCTAATAACACAATAACAAACTTCACCTACCTCTTAGAAGGTAGCCTAGAAAATTCATCAAGGAAAACATACCTAAATTGATCCACTATTAGATATAAACATTCATGGTATGTTCCCTAATAATCCAATAAAATACTAGAAATCTGGGCTGGTAATCCAACCTCCCCATGTTACTCTGTTCGATCTCATACTTCCTGGACATTCCATTCTCCCTTGTAAATATAATCACCAACCTTGTGTGACAAAAAATACACTCGTTGGTGATATCAATCAACATGATTGATATGGTACTAACCAACCCATCCTAATATTTATGTTAAAGCCTTCCATATCATGGATGAAGAGGTTTTACAAAATATGGCTGCATATCTCAAGGGGAATTCCTTACATTGATGCACACTCTCTAATATAACTACCAAAAGAGTATATATATTAGATCTCATGGAAAATACATTCCATATTAACCACAGATATAATATAATTTAATGTTCATGTATCGAATAATGTAGACACTAAAGTATAGGATACTAAAATTATACCACAAATTGTAGAAGGCCCTACACTCTACTCCTTAGGGGTTGATTATACTTCATAAATTTCGATTTATCCTTGGACCTAAGATACAACCTGACATCCCTAGGTAGGTTTGAAATTATTCTATTGAAATCCCTATTTTTGGATTCTTCATGCATAACCACCACCTCAGACTAAAAATTTGGTAATACTCTAGTTTCCCACCTAGCTAGGAGCTAGTAACCCTTATCCTGAATGTATAGTTGGTGTAGATACTCTCTCACTATCCACTATAGGAAAATTTCTAATAATACAGTGATGATAAATCAGTTTTTTAAAAGACCAGCAATCAAAGGGGTATCTAATGCATTAGGCCTTCATATAACCTAGCTTCCCACACTAATATCATAACAACTAGATATTGGTATTTCTACTCTGTCTTTATCTTCCCTGATGATAACCCTCCATGAAATTCTTCTTGTCACTATTCAAAGAACACTCCAATCAATGTGATTCACTGAAATGAACCACATCTATAGCCTCTCTCAAGTTTTCCTTGGTGATGAGGGCCTAATTCACTATTCCAGACATGGTAGTTAACCTGATGATGTTCACCTATAATCATATTTTATACCTGATTCCATCCTTAAATTTCCTAGCCTTAGATAACTAATTACCCATAGGAAGTAGTATAAAGCATTGAATCTCACATAAATGAGATTAATAACGCATAACAGACATAATTCCATACTGTAGGTTCATAAACTCCTTATCTCAGTAAAATATCAATGTATCAAGATATATGTAATCATATAATGTTTTCTAGAAATACCTCCATACCATATCTCAATGCTGATCTGATTGATTTAGGTCATACCACCAACATTTGGAGGATCTGTGAAGAATACATGTAGTGAGGTTCACTCTCTTATCATGAGGTGTCTCTAAATACTCTAATATGGATAACATGTCCTTTATCCATGACTAAATGGATTGGAGATCACCTTACCATAGAAATGAAATATGATTTTACCATTTTAACTCCCCATTAAACTCTTTCATTGATATGTAAGGTTATGGGGAACCCTGTATAGTCTACACTATCCATATGAACCCCTCTCAAAATTGATCACTGATGCCTAGATCAAGAATGATAGGAGGTTCTTCAAGTGGAACTACAGGAGGTAATACTGGTGGATTAAGATGCACCACCCCTGGGGAATGGTCATATCCACCCTATAGAGCATGACTCGAGGCTATTGTGGTGGAATATCTCTACCATTAGTACAATATTTGATAACATAAAATATCATCAATAAAATAAAATGATAGGTAAAAATCCTTCATATATAAGAGTCAACTATAAGGACCCAACCATAAAACATTACATAATATTGAATTAAATTAATAATTAACATTTACTATATTTTTAGTTTTAGAGTTTTAGAGAATTAGGACATAACTATTACATCTCAAAAGATTACAAATTAGACACTTCTACACAGTTTCCATTTTTTTCATAAAATAGAAACCCTTGAAAAAAAGAGTCATGTCTAGTTCCATGTTTAAGACAACATGAATTTTTATTGATCCCATCCTTGACCCAATTCTACATTATGTCTTGTGAAAAACATTTCAAAAACATGGTATGAGCATAAAATGCTCAGTAAGGGATACACAAAGACGGAAAACTGTTATTTTTTTAAAATAACAAGTAAACCATGAATACTTTAACATAAGTAATAATTTTCACCTTTATGAGGTATTAAATACTCATTAATAAATAAAAGATCACTACTTACCCTTTTCTAACCAAAAGATTACATAAAACCCATATAAAGAACACATAACATATAAAGGTATCTTGGGACATAAACATACTTAAATGGAATAACCATACTATTGACTTCCACACATATCACTAAATGGAATAGCCATACATCCGACATCCATACCCAATGCATTGGAGGTTATAACGTAAACAACCATCTTGTTTTATCATGGCACCACCCATCATTTGGTTTATCACGTAACGACTCGTTAAATTTTTAAGTACCATTATAAAGTCATAACAAGTAAAAAAATATAAAGAAAAGAAAAAATTTCCACATTTCAATAACAATATATCAATTAAATATAGTTACATAAAAAATACATTATCAAAACAATTTTTAATACAAAAATACATAAAAGAGTATATGGTATTTATTTTCCTTGAAAAAATTTTACAACTTGTTAAGGAAGCCAAAGAACAAATAATACTCACAGCGGCGGAAAGGTCGTTGTCACCATTTACAATAAAAGAAACATTCCTTGTTGTCATTTAGTAAAACGATTCATAGAGAAATATTCCCATTTAACATTCAAGGATGTTTATACAGCTTATAAAAGAAAGTCGTGTATTAAAAAAAAATATGTCATAATGAAAGGTGATTGAGACGAAGTCCCTTACCTCGTGTCCGACTTGACTAGTTAGTACTTTATTCACTTGAATAATAAACTCAAGTTAATTTATAATTTCTTAAGAACCTTTTTCAAGTTTATTATTCCTTTTATATCACTTATTACCATGTTATAAACATTATGTAATCATTTATGTTAATAACGTTCATTTTGTCGATATTTGGTACTTGAGCCAAAAATGGACATCTTATAATTACAAGTTGTTCACGTGTTCAAAATATCATTTTATCAAGTATGATATTCATGATTTTGATATCATATATATCATATATATCTATTATATACATTTATTTATAATAGTATATAACATTTGGAGGTAAGAAATGAAATGCACCATTCGTGGAGACGGTAAGTCGTACATATGCATGAAGGATACTTCCATTTCTATTTCTTATTTTAATGGAATTAAAACACAATGATACATAAGTATATTATAATTCCAGTATAATATCATATATAATACCATTAACTCTATCCTTTATTCATTCCATGTATGGCATGAACGAGTCATATCACTTTGAGGGGCGGTAGTCCTCACTTCCTAAAATGAAATTATCGTGTTTACCCATAATGAAAACCATAATGGTATGCTATAAAATAAAAATACATAAGAAAGAAGAAAACATAAACATAATAAATATCATATATAAATATTGTGTCATATTAATGGCCACCATGATATGTGGTAGGAGATAATCGAACAATCATCATTTTGTGGGGCGTTAGTTTTCCATCCACAGAAACCGTATGTCTTTCACCCATTAGATGGAGGTTTTTGTAAGTGTAGTTCGAATACATATCATAAAACATACTAGTATATTTTGGATACTATTTTAGTTATAAAATAAAGGAATAAAAAGAGTTTAGGTGTTGGAGAATTAAAATAAAACAAAAGAAATTAAGAGAAACAGTTACCTTTAATATGGGTAACTTCTTTTGGTTTGAACCAAAATGAATTCTTGAAGTGCCTTCTCTCTAAGTTCAGGCTTCTAGGTGTAGGATAGGGATTTAGGGAGATTAATTAGGGAGAGTTTTGATGAGAAAAAAAGGCTTTAGAGGTTTGAGGAATTGGTTAGAAATGGTCTCCTTTTATAAGGGGGAGGAGGGTCTCTTTAAGAAAGTGTGAAAATATTGTTTTATTATATAATTATATTCGGTTTCTAAAGGTCAAAAAATAATTAATGTCAAATATAAGATGACTCATAGTCGAAATAAAATCATCCAATAGTAATTGGAAAGGTTCTTTATAATATTTTAATCATTATAATCATATTTATTTAAGTCATTTATTAATGAAGTAAATACAGCATCATTATTGTGTCATAAATAATTTAATTTATTCAATGTCTAAAAATTTAAAAAAAATACCTTGATGTATGAAATATTTTTAAATATCCAAAAAATATGTATAGTCCAATTGATAACTTGTATAACTCTATGTAAATATTAATTTACTAAAATATATTTGTTTTTGTCATTTTTTCCTTTACATTAAATTAATTATCCTAAAGTGTCATTATCCTTCATAAGTGGCTCAATGGGGTTACAAAATCGACCCAAGGATTCCCATGGTCGACCATTACTCATCCAATAAGTTTATGACAAATGTTAATGTAATTTTGAATCATTATAATATTCTTTTTACCTTGAATTACCCTATTTACCTTTAACCGCAGTAAATAAAAGTCAAAAGAGTCTATTCACTAAAAATTATTTTCATCTTATTGAACCACATTTTAGTTACTAATTATAACCATGTATGTCAGATTTTTGAAATTGAATTCACAGAAGTTGTAAAATTTCATTTAAATGAAAAATTCAGTTTTTTAACTACTACAAAGTGGTTTCACTATTCATCAAAAGTTAATGTTTTTCAGAAAAATACCAAAAATTCATCCTAAGATATATTTGATATTATGAATTAAAAAATTTATTATATTTTACCAAATTCTAAACATATAAGTTTCATTAATTAATTTAAAATTAATTCTCATTGCTAAAACAAATAGTGTGTTTTTAAGAAATAATAACTTTCAGAAGATTGACACTTGTTTATGTCCAAATTCAAAGTAAAATTAATTCATGTGACCAACATTTGATTAAATTGTTAAAATATATTATAATTACACTTTAAAAAAATTAAAAAGATAATCTAGCCAAATAAATGAATTATATTAAAATGCAGTTTTGAATTAAAATATAATAATTTCCATTATTCATTAAAAATGAACTTTATAAGAAAAATTCCAAAAAATTTACACAAAGTAAATTTTGAGGTCCCCATTCTAAAGAATTATTTAATTTGTTCAAATTAAATGTATTAAAATGAACAAAACTATATTTAAAGAGGGTTCTCCATTAAAATGTGGTAAATTGGTCATTTAATGTAAATTATGCTTAAAATTAGATTCATTCACATTTTAAGCCTCTAACTTTTATTAGATAAATGTAAATACATTTAACAAACTTGTATAATAATATTTTAGTTAGTTTTGTTCATTAATTCCAATACAACAGCTAATAGTTAACATCCATTTAAAATAATAATATTATATTACTAGCATGCAACGTAACATTTCAAAGAAACTCGTTATTGTGTATCGAGTACGCTATCGAACATAGCAACCCTTTTAACGTAAAATTAATATTTAATTCACAAAAGTTAATAAATATTAAAATATCTTATTATTCATTTACCTTGGATGTTACATCCTTCCCCCCTTTTGGAAATTGCGTCCTCTCAATTTTTATTCACTTATCAAAATAAGTGGGTGTATTTATCCCTCATAGCATTTTTAGATTCCAACATTTCCGCTTCAATCATATTGTTTTTTCACAAAACCTTTACCTGGTGAATTACCTTATTCCGCAAAACTTTCTCTCAACGTTCAAGAATATGGACTGGTTTTTCTTCATAAGAGAGATTCTCTTCCAACTGAACTACCTCTGGACTCAAAACATGAGATGGATCTAGCATATACTTTCTCAACATCAGAACATGAAAAACATTGTGTACCTGTGATAAACATGGAGGTAAAGCCACTCTGTACGCAACTGATCCAACTTTCCCCATGATTTCATAAGGTCCAATGAACCTCGGACTCAACTTTCCCTTCTTACCAAAATGCATCACACTTTTCCATGGAGAAACTTTTAGAAGGACATGATCACCTTCCTCAAAATAAATATCCTTCCTCCGGTTATCCGCATAACTTTTCTATCTTCTTTGAGCTGTTCTCAAGTGCTTCTGAATCAACTGAACTCTCACTCCCATCTCTTCTACCAATTTTGGTCCCATCATCTTCCATTCACCTACTACATCCCAAAAAGCTGGAGTTCGACAATGCTTTCCATATAATGCCTCAAATGGAGCCCTCTGAATAGTAGAATGGAAACTGTTATTATAAGAAATTTCAACCAAAGAAATATGTTGGTCTCAACTTTTCTGGTAATCAAGTGAAAAAGCATGTAGCATATCCTCCAAGGTCTAAATTTTTCGTTCTGACTACCCATCTGATTGAGGATGAAAAGATATACTAAAATTTATTTCAGTACCCAATGACTTCTGAAGGCCTTTCCAAAAGTTATAAGTAAACTTGGGATCATGATCAAATACAATAGAGAGGGGAAATCCATACAACCTGACTATCTCTTTAAAATAAAACCAAGCATGTTGATCTAGAGACAATGTATCTTAAATAGGAATGAAATGAGTAGATTTACTCAATCGATCAACTATAACCCAGATTGTATTATTACCTTGAGGTGTCCACGGTAATCCCACAACAAATTCCATGGATATATTTTCCCATTTCCACTATGTCATTGGTAAAGACTGAAGAATTCATTTCGATAACTGCCGCTCTACTTTAACCTGCTGAAAAGTCAAACACTTCACAGTAAAATCAGCAATATCTCTTTTCACTCCATCCCACCAGTAATACTCCTGAAGATCTCTGTACATCTTATTACTACCAGGATGAACTAAAAACGGATAACCATGAGCTTCACATAACAACTCATTCTTCAACTGTGAATCACAAGGCACACATAATCTCTTCCCAAACCTCAAAACACAATCATTATCAACATTAAACTTAGGCAACTTACCCTTATAAACCAACTCTACCTTTTTCTGCAATGCACTATTTTCTTTCTGCTCTAGCTTTATTCTATCTAATAGATATGATTTTATAGACACCGAAAACAAAACAGACAATTTTTTGCACCAAAAACATCTATGCCAAAGTTCATCAAATAAAAATCCAAGGATCATGTTCCAAACGTAGCATGGTTAATGATACAATAATTTTTCGACTCAAAGCATCATCCACTTTATTTGTTTTTCCCAGATGGTAATGGATCGTGTAGTAATAATACATGATCAATTCCACCCATCTCCTCTATCTCATGTTCAATTATTTCTGAGTGAATATATAATTTAAACATTCTTTGTCAGTATATATTTTAAATTTTACTCCATACAAATGATGCACACAAATTTTTAAAGAAAAAACAACAACAGCTAATTTAAAATCATGTGTAGGGTAATTTAACTCATGAGGTTTCAACTAACGTGAACAATAAGCAATTACCTAATCATTCTGCATAAGGACACAACAAATACCTTTCAATGAAGCATCATTGTAAATAAAAAACTCACCATTTCTGGAAGGTAGTGCCAAAACTCGAGCATTCACCAATCTTATTTTCAATTCCTGAAAACAATCATCATATTTTTTTGTCCAAATGAACATAACACCTTTTTGAGTTAACATAGTCATTAGACAAGATAACTGTAAAAAATCTCAAAAATCATCTAGTAATACCTTTCCAAACCATGAAATCTATAGATCTCGGTAATCTTTGGGGGTCTTGTCCATTCTTCAAAAACTTTTGTTTTAGCAAGATCAACAGTTATGCCATTTTTTGAAATAATGTGACCAAGGAAATAAATTTTTTGTAACCAAAACTCAAAACTGCTGAATTTTCGATAGCATTTATTTTCTTTTAAGGTTTTCAAGATGACCCTTAAATGACTTTCATGCTCCTGTTTACTTTTAGAATAAACCAAAATATCATCAATGAACACAACCACATACTTATCCAAGAACTCACGGAATAATATTTTCAAAAGATCCATGAATATTGAGGTTCTTTGTTTAACTCAAAAGGCATAACTACAAATTCATAATGTACATATCTAGTATGAAACGCGGTCTTCAGAATTTCTACTTCCTTTACTTTCAACTGATGGTACCCTGATCTCAAGTCAATCTTCGAAAAATACTGAGCTCCCATCAAACTAATCATTGATATGAGGAAAGGATACTTGTTCTTAATAGTGATGTTATTCAATGCTCTATAATCAATGAAAAATATCATTGAACCATCTTTCTTTTTAACAAACAAGATAAGGGAACCCCAAGGTGATGTTCTAGGTCGAATGAAACCTTTATCTAATAACAACTGCAATTTCATCTTTAACTCTAAATGTTCTATTTGAGCCATTTGATAAGGGGGTTTTGAAATTGGCATAGGTTCAGGAACTAAGTCAACCTTAAATTCAACTTCCCTGTCAGGTATAATACCAGAAAACTCATCAGAAAAAACATCAAGATACTAATTTACCACTGGCACATCAGTAATTTGAACAGTTCCTTTATTTTCAACAATACGTGCAAGGTAACATTCATTTCCATCTTTTACTAGTTTCTCGGATTACTAATATGTTATCCAAATCAAGGGTTCATTATTGTACACAATCTTTAAATCATTCTAAAATGAAACCTCTTTAGCCCTTCAGTCAATCTTATCATGATAAACAGATATCCAATCCAGCCCAAAATAACATCAAACTCTACTAGAGGAAAAACAATAAGGTTTGCAGGTATATTCTTTCCATACACAAGGATAGAAAGGTTCTTATGTTTTTTTTGTCTCAAAATTTTCTCCAGGTGTTTTTACCATAAGATCCATATTCATATCTTGAGATGGAATTCCCAATTTATTATAAAACTTATCTGAAATGAAAGAGTATGTAGACCCTAAATCAAACAACACATTGGCATAATCTGAAAAAACAAACAGTTTACCTGATACTACTTCGTTTTGATGGAGCAACATCTACTGAAGTAGTTGCAAAGGATTTAACCACCCCTTTCTACTTGTAGTCTGGCTGCTTTCCCTCAGTTGAGTTCTTCGTTGGACACTCATTAGAATAATGAACAATTTCATTACACTTAAAACATCTTATCGATGTCTTTTCATAGCCTACTTGATCATCCTCCTTATAGTTTCGAGCAATATGACCAGACTTACCACACTAGAAGCAATTTCTAAACATTGATAAACATTCTCCGAGATGCTTTTTACCACACTTCTCACAAGTTGGATATATAATTTTCTTACCTGCTGGCTTCTTTGATGAATTCTTTCCCTCTTCCTACCAACTAAACCTCTTATTTTATTATTTTTAAACGAAAAACTGATCATCGGAAAACACCTTTTCCACCTTCTCTGCACATCGAACAAGTTTTTCATAACTTTGGAACTCATGAGAGGCTAATGTTATTCTATATTGTGTCTTCATTCCTGAGTAAAATCGATTTACCTTACTATTAAGATCTTGGATGAAATTTGGAGCATACCTTGCCAGTTGAGTGAACATTTCTTCATAAGCAGTCACTAAGTCATCCTCCTGCCTCAATTATAGGAATTTTTTCCAACCTTAGATGAACCACCTTAGGAAAATATTTTTCAGGAAACATACCTTTGAATTCATCCTAGTCAAGAGAATCGATCTCCTCATTATCCTTGATATTTTCCACCATCGACCACCACTGATCAACTGTACTTTCAAAACGGTAAATAGAGAGACTAACCTTTTGTTTACGGAACACCCAATGACATCAAAAATCTTCTCCAGTGATTTAATCCACCCTTCCACTAGCACAGGTTCATATTATCCTCTGAATGATAGGGGATGTTTCCTCATGAAATGCTTCACTACTAGAATGTTCCTCTGTAGTTGATCTGGATGATCTCGTGTATGGATACCACAACTATTTATAGCCTGAGTCAACTGTTCGATCACTGAAACAAATTGTTCAGTCCCATTCCGACCATATCAGGTTGCTGATTTGGAAGGTTGTCTTCCTCCTGATGTCGTCCCAATACAGCTGCCATGTTTCCTCTACGGAAAACCATTCTAAACACATAAATATATTAGGCGAAGCAACATGGTAATCTGTAAATTCTATATCATTTCAATATTACCATAAATTAATTTATGTACATTTATTTAACAATACCCTAACTCCTAAAGTTTTCTAAACCGACCTCTGATACCAACTACATGGACCCGGCCTTAAAACCTTACATAATAATGAATTAAATAAATAATTCACATTGAGGATCTTTTCAGGTTTAGAGTTTTAGAGAGTTAGGACATAAATATTACATCTAAAAATATTATAAAGTAGACACTTCTACTCAGTTTCCATTTTTTTATAAAATAAAAACTCTTGAAAAATGAGTCATGTCTAGTTCTATGTTTAAGATAGAATGAATTTTTTTTGATCTCATACATGACCATATTCCACATTATGTCATGTGAAAAACATTTCAAAAACTTGGGATGAGCATAAAAAGTTTAGTAAGGGATACACAAAGAAGGAAAATTGTTAGATTTTCAAAACAACAAGTAAACCATGAATACTTTAACATAAGTAATACATTTCACCTTTATGAAGTAGTAAATAATATTCATTGAATAAAATATCACTACTTACCCTTTTGTAACCAAAATATTACTATAAAACCCATATAAAGAACACATAACATATAAAGGTAACTTAGGACATAAACATACTTAAATGGAATAATCATACGGTCGACTTCCACACATATCACTAAATCGAATAGCCATATGACCGACTTCCATACCCAATGAATTGGAGGTTATAACATAACCACCCATCCTAGTTTATCACGGCACCACCCCTCATTTGTTTTATCACGAAACCACCCATAAAATGTCTAAGTACCATTATAAAATCATAACACATAAAACAAATATAAAGGAAAGAAATCATTTCCAAATTTCAATCAAAATATATCACTTAAATATATTGACATAAAAAATCTGTTATCAAAACCATTTTCAATACCAAAATACATAAAAGAGTATATGGTATTTATTTTCCTTGAAAAAAACATTATGGCTTGTTAAGGAAGCCAAAGAACAAATAATACTCACGGTGGTGGGAAGTTTATTGTCACCGCTTACGTTAAACGAAACATTATTTTTTGTCATTTAGTAAAACTCTTCATAGAAAAATATTCCCCTTGAAAATTCAAGGGTGTTTATACAGCGTATAAAAAAAGTCATGTATTAAAACAAAATAGGCTTCAATGAAAGGAGATTGAGACGAAGTCCCTTACCTCGTGTCCGACTTGACTCATTCATTCTTTAATCTACTAAATTATAAACTCAAGTTAATTTCTACTTTCTTAAGAACTGTTTTCAAGTTTATTATTCCTTTTATATCACTTATTACCATTTTATAAATATTACTTAATCATTTAAGTTAATAACATTCATTTTGTCGATATTTGGTACTTGAGTCAAAAATAGACATCTTGTATTAAAAAGTTGATCACATGGTCAAAAGTTCATTATATCTTAAATAATATTCGTGATTTAGATATCATATATATCATATATATCCAGTATATACATGTATTTATCATAGTACATAAAATTTTGAGGTAAGAAATGAAATGCACCGTTCATGAAGACGGTAACTCGTACGTATGCATGAACGCTACTTCCATTTCTATTTCTTATTTTAATGGAATTACAACATAATGATACATAGGTATATTATAATTACAGTATAATATCATATATAATACCATTAACTCTATCCTTTACACATCCCACGTATAGCATGAACGAGTCGTATCACTTTGAGGGGGAGGTAGTCCGCACTTCCTTAAATGAAATTATCGCGTTTACCCATAATGGAAACCATAAAGGTATGCTATAAAAGTAATATACATAAGCATAAAGATAACATAAACATAATATATATCATATATAAATATAGTGTCATCTTAATGTCCACCATGAGAGTTGGTAGTATATAATCGAACAATCATCATTTCTTAAGGCATTAGTTTTTCATCCACAAAAATAGTATGTTCTTCACCCAATAGATGGAGGTGCGTGTAAGTGTAGTTGGAATAATTCTCAAAAAAACATCCTACTATATGGATTATATTTTTGGTGTTATAAAATAAAGGAATAAAAAGAGTTTAGGGGTTGAATAAGTAAAATAAAACCAAATAAAACAAAATAATTTAAGATAAACGGTTACCTTTAATTTTGGTAACTTCCATTGGATTGAACCAAAATGAATTCATGAAGTGCCTTCTACCTAGGGTAAGGCTTCTAGGTGGAGGTGAGGGATGTAGAGAGATTAATTGGTCAAATATTGGATGAGGTAAATGGCTTGAGTGGTGTGAGTAATTGGTTAGAAATGATCTCCTTTTATAAGGGGGAGGAGGGGCTCTTTAGGAAAGTGTGAAAATATTATTTTATTATATAATGATATTCTGTTTCTAAAGGTCCAAAAATAATTAAAGTTGAAGAAAAGATAACTCATAGTAAAAATATAATCATCCAATAAAAATTGGATAGGTTTTTGAAAATATGTTAATATTATAATCTTATTTATTTAAATAATTTAGTAATGAGGTAAATACTGCATCATTATTGTGTCATAAATAATTTAATTTATTCGATTTCTAAAAATTATAAAAAAAATACCAGGATGTAGAAAATATTTTCAGCTATCCAAGTAATATTTATAGTCGAATTTATAACTTTTATAACACTGTAAAAATTAATTTAGTAAAAGATATTTGTTTGTTACATTTTTTCCTTCACTTTAAATTAATTTACCTAAAGTGTCATTATCATTCATAAGTGGCACCATGGGGTCCCAAAAATTGAACCAAGGATCCCCATGGTTTGAAATTACTCAAAAAATAAGGTTATAACAAGTTTTAATATAATTGTGAATTATTATAATATTCTTTTTACCTTAAATTACCCTATTTACATTTAACCAGGGTAAATAAAAGTCAAAAGTTACTATTCACCAAAAAATTATTTTCATCTTCTTGAACCGAATTTTACTTACTAATAACAACCATGTATGTTTTATTTTCAAAATTCAATTCATAGAAGTCGTAAAATTTTATTAAAATGAAAAAGTCTATTTTTTTAACTACTACTAAGTGGTTTCACTATTTATCAAAAATTGAATTTTTTCAAAAAAAATACCAAATATTATACCTAAAGTATATTTGATATTCCAAATTAAAAATTGATGTCTATTTTAACAAATTCTAAAAAAAGAAGTTGCATTAACTAATTTAAAATTAATTCTCATTGTTAAAACAAATAGCTTGTTTTTATGAAACAGTAACTATCAAAATATTGACACTTGTTTATGTCCAAATTCATGGTGAAATTAATTAAAATGACCAACATTAGATTAAATGATAAAAATAAATTATAATTACAATTTAAAACCAATTAAAAATATAATCTAACCATATATATAAATATATTAGATTAAAGCACAATATTGAATTAAAATACATTATTTTTCACTATTCATTGACAAATGAACTTTATCAGAAAAATTTTAAAAATTTACAGAAAGTAAATTTTGATGTCTGCATTCTAATTTAAGATTTTATTTAGTCAAATAGAATGTATTAAAGTGAAAAAACTAGATTTAAAGAGGTTTCCCCATTAAAAGGTGGTAAATCTATCTTTTAATGTAAATTAGGCTTAAAATTAGATTCATTCACATTTTAAACCTCTAAATACTATTGGATAAAAGTAAATACATTTAAAAAACATGTATAATCATATTTTAGTTTGTTTTTTTAATTCCCACCAATATAACGTCTAGGTGTTTACTTCCATTTAAAATAATAATATTACATTATTAGAGTGCAACGTAAGATTTCAAAGAAACCCGTTGTTGCGTATTGGGTATGCTATCAAACATAGAAACCAATTTAAAGTAAAATTAATATTTAATTAACAAATTTTAATAAATATGAAAGTATTATATTCTTCATTTACCTAGGATGTTACATCAACACCCCTTTTTCCTACTCCTAAATTCATGTCTAGGAGACACAAAATATTATACTGGTCATAAATGAAACTCCATACTACCCACTGCTGAGGTCATGTCAAGGTCATGTTCTATGTTTTATACTAAATTTTTAGGTATATAGAGTGTAAATTGAATTTTATAGTGGAAAACACTCTTTAATATTCAATTATAATCTCTATTTAATGGAAAAAAATCTTTTAAGAATTCTAATTCAGTATATATATATATATCATGGTTTAGTTATATAATTCCACCATTCCCAAGTTATAATGTCCTATTCCTTATAAGTTGAAATTGGAATTCTATTTGATTTAAACCTATACTTTACATCTAGTATCTGGATGTAACAATCCATATATGATGACATGATCAAAAGAATCACCATTCCTAATTTATATGTGTAATATATTTATAAATTTCAAATTTAATTCATGTAATCCAAATTAGCTAATATTTCAAATCATATAACTCATGATGCTTGGATCAATCATTTAATAATTGGTTATTTAAGGTTCCATCTTCATTATATGTGGTAAAACACCATTTCTAATCAATTATAAAATTCAATAAATAGTTATTTGTCCAATTTATCATCTAGAAAAATTATTCAATAACATATATATCACTCAAGGGCCATAATAAATGTTTCAATAAATTCTAGAAACAAATTAAAAATGTCGAAGAATATGCATGTCATCTGAATCCTTAAGTGATTATAATGATGCATGTGTAAATACTTCCTTTCCATACTAGCCAAGGGTAAAATAAAATCTATAATAATAATGAATGTCACAACTCATGTAAATCACCAAATATTGAAATTAAAATAACTATAAAAGGTATAATACACAATAGATATCCCATCCCATGTAATTTGTTTTTCCCATATAAATGTGTTTTATACTCCTCTTCATAGGTGCATTACAAAATTATGACACGTTTATATTATCCTTTACACTAAACTAAATAGTTTGAAAATGGGGTAAATCCACTATTCCACTTGTAAATACCCAAACCTTGTTCACTAAAAAGTAACTAAATATAGTTTTTCATATGGCCTCAAGAGCACCTCCCCATGCATCAGTGGTTATAGACTAGTTGTGAGGGCCTATAATGTCATGTTATAGAGAATATCCCTCTTCTATAAAAGAATATCAATCTGTTGATCAATCTTATTAAGAAGTGGAATAAATAAAATAAAAAAAAACATAAATCATCCATGTATAATTTAAATAATAGTGAAACATCATAAACAGTATCTAAACCACATCCATTATCAAATAAAAAATTATGTCAAGTATATAAGCTATAAATAAATGTAATATTAGGAAATAGAGTTGTAGTAATATATAACATGATATAAAAAATGAAGAAAATAAAAAAAATATATCTTTAATAGAATTATGATAATAGGCTGAGTCCTCTATTCCCACTATCAACCCTATAATAGAAAATGAATTATCCAAATCTTAACACTTCCATTCGTTCCTACTTGCATCCATGAAGTCTCTCTGCATACCAATCGACAAAAAATATGGTGTAATATAAATTTAATAGGCCACCACAAATAGTGTATGACATTACTCATCTGGTGAATATAATATTAATAGTGTGAAACCATAATTAATAAGGACAATAAATAAATAAACCACATTAGTTTATATTCCTCATTGGACACTCGTCTTATGATACCTTCTTTAACCCAATATAGAAAGTATCTAAACAAGTGAAATAATAATAATATATTATTATTATATCAAGTATAAGAAATAATGGTTCATGTGGAATATAGATATGGTGTATATGTAAAATAATCAAATAATAGAACTATAAGGTTCTGAAGCATGCTAGACTTTGGTAGTCAAGTGTTAGTTAAAAAGGGGTGTAACCTTGGCATTTCACTGTAAGGGGTTTTACCTAAGCCCTCGAAATACATTTTGGGTTACTTGGTGGTAGGATTTATAGGGGATATATCATAATAATTCATGTGGTGAATGAATTATTATGTGTACATGTAATACAAGGATTCAGATCACAATTTCCATCATCCAATTTGAGGAGAAATAACTTTATGTCTAATAATACATAACAAGTATAGAAAATTATATATCCAACATCATTTTCAAGCATAAGTCTCATCATTCCTATTATTCTAAACCAAGTATAAGTGTGTGAAAGGAGAGACATTTCCAACACATTCCATGTCAGAAAATGGGAATGACATTCCCAATAATAATAATCAACTATAAAAAATCTTCATGATTGGGATGGTCACTATTTATGATTAATCAATGGTCGGGTGACAAGGTTATACTATCCACCTTATATTTGACACAAATAACCCCTTAATATATATATATATATATATATATATATATATTAAGGGAAAGCTAACCAACTAGTTAAATTTCATATCATATGCATAGAGAGACTATAAAAATATCAATCCTTTTCATTAATTCAATTAATCCATTTCATTTATAAGGTATAATAATAACTCACCTTAGACGGTGGTTCAAATTCATATCCATGTACAAGGTCCAAGAATGGTGTCATACCATCCATTTAATTAAAGTTAAATATCTCATTCACGAGGGTTGATTCAACATGACTCAAAAGGTATTTTAAAAATCACTAATGAATATATGCAATTTTAATTTTAAATAAACCATCCTAACAAATACTTTTTGTGCTTTTCGTCCTCTAAAAACACAGAGTGTCAATGTGAAAAATTTATCATTTAATAATTCATGTAATTAAATTTTGACATATATTTTAATTCAATTTCTTTTTGAACATAATTATGACACCTTAAGATGTTGTTTGTATCCAAGAATAAATCCTTTGATGATGTAATAGGGGTCATAAAGACCACCTATTCAATGTAATTTAATTAATTAAACATTTAAGGGGTGACCTATAGAATTTTCACTATGAAACACAATGGCGCATAATATATTCAACTTGAACAGTATGGAAAATCATTAAACAACCTACCTTACACATGTAGAAGAATACCCATATCATATTATCATATAATCTATTATATAACATGAAAAATCAGTTAAATTTTAAAATCCACCGAAAATAATGGATATTATCTCAAACTAAGTTAGAATTCCATATTTCTAATTGAAAGAAAGAAATTATGTAAGAACATTGAAAATCCTTTTGATTTTTATCAAACATGAAAAATGGAATGTGATTCCAACACTGGAAATATAGGTTATCTCAGATACTATATTAAGAGGAGGATGGAGCTCTCAACGTCCGGGAAGAGCTACTATGAAATTTGGTCACATGGTTTAGCTACTTGATTGGCCAAACCATGCACCAACCATGCACCCATCTTGTCTCTATGGAACACCCCTCGTAATTTTAGAACCAAATCTACAAAAATAATTCTATAACCACTAATTTCATCTCCATAAAAACCCTATGCCATTTCACATGGTTTTGGGGCCTCCATCTCATGATTTTTTAAATTGTGATCCTACTCTTTTGACTGGCACGATAGAGATGCCCAGTTATTACCAAATATGCGCCTACATTGCGCCTCATGCTAATTCAAACACTAGAGCTCCAAACATTGAACAAGACTTATAAAATATTAAATCCTTCTTTAAAATCATAATAAATAAAATTTAAATAAAAATTAATATCTAAATTAAAAATTAAAGATCTATAACTTATGAGAAAAACTACGATCTTACAACACTAGGGATTAAGTGTTATAGAATTAGATAAATCAAAAAGAAAAGGTTCTTTGGATAAATCCTTATAAATAATATTAAATAGGGGAACCTCAATAATTGATGATGAATAACCACACGAATCATTTCAAGATGTGGCATTCTCGAAATTTCAAGGATGAAATTTTGGGGGAAAATTCCTCAAGGTAAAATAGAGGTGATTTTGGGTGGATTATATTTGTTGACAAAGAAGGTTTCTAAGGTAATTTTTGTGGTTCCAAATATATTTTTAACATGGTTTATTGAAAAAGATATAATATAATGCAATGGATTAACTAGAGCAAGTAGAAAAAAATTATATATAAGGTGGTGTCGTTTCCTAGTGTTTTCTAAATTGTTAGGGTCTAAAATTTAAATGGTGGATCAATCACCATGAAAGTTGGATTTCTATGAATGAATCATTAAAAAATAAAAAGTTAATGAGTTTCTAAATACTAAATATTCATGTATGTAATGAGATTTTAATGTTTATTTGGTGTCTTAAGGTTTGGGTTTCTAAAATGTGTGGAGCATCGCGAAAGCGTGAGGAAAACTAGTACATCTCTATGACTATGAGAAGTGGACCATCACAAATGTATGATGAAAAATGGTACATCTCTATTACTGTGACATGTGGATAATCGAAAACTCAAGATAAAAAATGGTACATCTACATGACTATGAGAATATTTTTTAATAGGTAAATTTCTCTGATGCTTCATGAAAATACAGAGCTTCAATAAATGTTTATGAAGAGGATAAAATCTTCTATAAATGGAGGAAATGTCGATAAATAGTACTATACCCCCCATAGAAATGATGAAAAATCCTTAAAAAATTTCCATATGATCTGAAATTGTGAAGGTGGTTTTTGAAGGTTATTCCTGTGAAAAGGTTTATGAGGAAATGATGTTTTTGAAGGTGATAAAAAACTGATCAAAAGTTGTGAGCTTCAAGAAGAATATGTGAGATTCATGAAATTATTTTATCTTTACAAAATGAGGATTCATTACGATGGTTTATTGAGCTTCATGAAATAGCATAACATTGAAAATGTTGTGGTGTTCATGAAGGTAGTATATACTTGTAAGGAATTTAGTAGTTTTGTGAAGGATGTGTGTGATATTTGGAAAGGAATTCAGTGTCACAAACTTATCGAATGTAGATCCCCCATTAAATCTTTGGTAATGTTTTATTCTCCATGTGTATGAATGTGTTACATCGAAAGGGGATCTACCAACAATTTTGGATGCATTCATGATTTGTAATGAAGGGAACTACATGTCCATACACTTTATGTGAATCCATTAAAGATTTATGACCAATGTAAGAGGAATAAGGTAATCCTTTACAACTAAAGTTATCCATCAAAGGAAATATTGATGGATTGAACCTTCTGGAGTAGTGAGTTATCCATAAACATTTTAAAGGTAGTGATCTTGGGTATAAAAGTGATCTATCTCAAACATTGTTTTTAACCAAGATCCTTAGTGGATTTGGTACATTACCTCATTACCATTGTATGCTTCTTGAATGTATCCCAAATAGGGTGAACCTTTAAAAAAATTTGTCTCGTGTATGATTTCATTCTATTCATACATTTCTATTAGAAAGAGAGAGAAGAGTGTTTTTTTTTCAAAAATAAACATGATTTAAAGGGGTAGATGTTTTAATATTTCATACCCTAATTCACCCCTTATATTAGGGTATTTGACCTATATGATCTACAAATTTTTTTAAGGAGCGAAGAATGTGACACCTCAAATTCAATTATAGTAATCATTTCTTTTTAGAGAAACAATAGCACAGTGTGCATAGCTTTATTTAAGAATGTGATTTAAATATAAATTCATTAATTTTATATACTTAATTTGATATAATTAACATAATTTTTATATTTATCATTTTAAAATTATCTTATAATGAATTTTTTATATTTTTCATAAATATTCTATTTTTGGGTGAATAGTGAAAAATACTAATTTTAGAGAAATAATCACTTTTATGAAATTAAAATTATATATGGATAACGTGAAATATTAAAAAATATTATTAATATAAAAAATATATATTCAATAATTAATATAATCCATAAAAAATTTAATGATGAACATAGAATTGTATACATAACATTTTGGAAATCCATGTGTAGTTTTTGTTGAAATAAATATTTTTTAGACCCTTTATTTAAATAAAGTATTTACAAGGTTAGTTCTCGCTTTTTATTGGTTTTAAATAAAAATAAGCCTCATTTTTTTACATTTATTCAATTAATTTTATTTTAAAATACACTATACTTTATTTTTCTATATAATCATTTTTATAATTAAAATAATCAATTTTATAAAAAAAATGTTTTATTTTCATTTTATGGAATTATATTAAATTTAATTCATAAAATTTATAAAAATATAATCTTGTGAAATTTATTTCCTATTTTTAATAATCATAATTAAAATTATGTAATAATTACCACTTAATTTTTTGGCCTTGATGAATAGTAATAACTGTAAACAATTGCTTCCACGGTTAAGGTTAAAATGAGTTTATCGGGAGTAAAACTAATATATAAGGGTAAAAATTACACATAAAAATGTTTAATATTATTATTTGAATATATTTAGAAATTTTATTATCTTAAATTCTAATTATTTACCATTTGGTGTCACTTTAATAAGATAATTCCTTTATATTATTTAAATCATTTTACTAATTTCATGTGTATGCCTCTCATCGCCTATAAAATAGAGCCTCTTCTTATACGTTATTCATAAATTTTGATAACTTTATCCAAGAAAATACCTACCAAAATACAATATAACCTTATATACCTTCATTATTAAGCTTTTTTTCTTCTCCTAAGATCATCCTATGAATGCTTGAGGTGTAATTCAAATGAGGTCTCTCAAAGAAATAAATGTCTTTATCGACTCTTCCAAAGTTTAGTTCTTATTATAATTATTTTTAATATGTTGTATACATACTATGATGATGAATCATGTAGTATAAATATTCTAAGTTGTTATTATGTTTATAATAAAACCATTTTCCACCTCTTTTATATCCTATGGAAAACAAAAACATCACTTGTTTGTACATCCAACCTCTCGTCTCTACGTATCGGTGTAATTCGTTATTCCTCACTAATTTACTTGGATGGTAATGAATATTGAACTAATGAATATATATGATATTTATGATATAATTATTATTTTATAGATATAATATAAAATATACCTTATTACTCTTCTATCCATTAAAAAATTACCATTCCACTCGTGATTATGTGCGGACCACAACCTCCATGAAGTAATGTGATTCATTTGTCATATATACCATTTGTGTATGATTATAAATGTTTTTATAATGAATATATATTATATTTACATAAACACTATCATTATTAATATGATTCAACCATAATAAATATACAATTATGAAAAGTACTGAACAACAACATATAAGGAAAACGAAACAGCTAACAATCAAAAAAGATGATTTTAATAAATAATTATTAATATTATGGTGTTAAAATGTTATAAGGGGATAATATATTATATTATAAGTATGTATAAGTTTTTATATAATTATATAAAATATTAAATTATTATAAATATGGTTAAAATAATTTACGAGGTAATTCAAACATGTGGTAAGGGTTTATTTCACAATCTCTCCCTTAATCAGGATTTTTTATATTTATGATTTTGGGGAAATTATATTATATTTATATATTAAACGATATATATTATATTGTTATCTAGATATTTATTTAAATTAAATTTTTTTCTATAATTTTCTTCTCACTAAGTACTCAAAATTTTAAAAACCCATTTTTAATGAAAATTTACTTTTTTTTCTATTTGGGTTAGATTATTTTTCTTAGATGTCCATATTTTATTTAAAAAATTTAAGGAATTATTTTATATTATATAGTTATTGAATAAATTATTTTTTCCCATATTTTACTTTCTATAAATAAAATAAAAGGAATTTTCTTTTCATTTTCCATTCAGGGTACTTTTTATCAAATATTTTCATAGAATATTTATTATAACATTTTCCAAATGTTTTTATTTTCCCTCCATAGTGACTATTATTTGATTTAATGATTAATTTATAAGTTTACATGTTTTTTTAAATAGATCTTTTCTTAATATTCTTTACATTTTTATATTTTAAGTAAGTGATTTAAAAATTAAAAGGGTATTTCCCTGAAATATGTTCTTGTGAAAATGTAAAATTATTTTCATATATATATACAGTATTTGTAAAAATTTATTCTTTATTGGGGATATACACTTTTGAAACCATCCACATTATTACATGAGAATGATTATTATCATGTTGTTGTATTTTTTGACTTGGGAATATTTTAACATTTCATATTCTAGTTTTTCAAAATGAATGTTTTTGTTCATTATGTAATGAATGTATTTAATTTATATAATATAATCAGTGAATTGGACTTAGTAAGTGATTGGAGGTGGATTTTATAGCCCCTTTATGTATTAGTAGGTCTCATGAGATAATTTATCATGGGTATTTGGAAAATCCTTACCTATTTATGTATGATTTCATGAAACAAGAACATGACGGTAATATTAGGAGGTCTAGAATTATGAATTACTTCAAAATGAAAAAAAAATTATTATACATGTGATTGTTTATGTTTTTATTTCATCCCATCATTTATTACACTTTTTATGATATTTGTTATATAGAAAATTTTATTATTGTTTATTTCTTCCATATTTTTCATTCTTTATTTATCCTATGATAGATTTTGTTGTACACTTTCCATTACTTAGAATATAATCATGCCATTTATTATATCTTCCTATACCCGAACTACCATGAAGGGATTTATAAATGATTTCCTGGATATACTAGAAGATATGATTAATTTTTCTCTAAAATATTAAGTTATATTTCATGTATTCAAATGTAATTTAATAATCTTGTATATATATAGTCTCTTATGACTTCTAAATTATTTTTCCATTAAGGATTTGATACCTTATCGCTTATGTTATCATAGAAAAATAACCACAAGCTATAGGTTACTGGAGTTAGAGTGTTGGATAATTAGTCGATCATTCTCTATGGGTTATATATTATAGACTAATTCCAATAAACCACTAAAATCCTATAAATCCACCAAATATTGATGTTCATCTATTTCTAAACCTATAATATTTTTTATACATGATTGTTGTATGTTTTATTAACCTTTAAATCCATGTACCGATTGCGGTGAACATTAAAAGGACATATAACATAAAAAATCATATCTCCTTTTTTATATCCAAATTTTCTTTTAGATTATAAGAGGAAGACTATTAAAAAATTTAAAGTTTTAATATAATAATATTCAATGGAATTGACAAATTTAAAGATTGAAACATAATAATCTGGTGGGAATTAACATATAAAATACAAAACCCATTATACTTATTTTGAATCCTAATAATAAGGGTCATGGGATATGAAATATTAACCTATAAAAAAATATTCAATTAAAGGTATTCTAAGTTTTAAAGTACCTGGGTATTGTTTAATTAGTTTTCCAAAAAAATTAGTGACTATAAACAAAGAAACATACCTAAATAGATGAACTTAAATCCCTTTAAACCCTAACTAGATCATAATAATGGGTAATTTTACTTCAATTTCAAAATTTAGTGACCACTTCATCACCTTCATATAGTGTCCATCAAATAAACACAATTCTCTAGAAAAAAATATATATAATAGTTATCCACAAAATATTATATAATAATAACATTCATAGAATTTAGATTTCCTAGTCAAACAAATAAAAGTCAATGGGTTCAAAATTTATTTTAAGATATTTGGTCTAGGGGAGATGATTAGAAAATTTAATTATATAGTAGGAATAAAAATAATAAGAAATAACCTTGACATATTTCTATGAGAATTCAACCACTGGATTCCTCTTTTCTTTAAATTTTTTTATGGGAGTAATATGAATCATTAATTACTTTATATTTAAATAATCTCTCAAAAAATATAAGTATTGGAACAATTTAGGTTTTCAGAAGGCCCCCCTATTTAGTCTCTCATCCACTCTTTTTTCATGTTATCGACCAATAATAACGACAAAAACAACAATAATAATAATAATAAATTATGGAATGGGTCTTTATTTGATTAATGACCCACACACGCAAAATATATTAAATAAATAAACAAATATTACAATATAGAGTTAAAGATATGATTATGATAGTCTCATCTTATAGTTGATATGTACAACATTTAAAATTCAAACTATTAATTAAAAGGCTAATAAGGGATGTAATTTGTTTCCAACCAGCATTGATAATGCATCATCCACTATGTTACCCTCATTGAAGTTATGAGATACCATCAACTGGGAAGTACTAAAAGGCACTCAGAAAATTAATATATTTCATATAGAGAATCTATGGGATATAATTTGAATGTTGACTGAGAATTTTAACAACTACCATTGAGTAACTAAGGATCCGTTATTTATCCCACCCATATTGCATTGTAAACCTCACCATAAAGATCATATCCCAAATTTCATCTTTAAGAGTAACACCAAGGCATTAGAAAAATGAACCTTTGAAAAATCCATAACATATTCTAAAAAACCCATTATAACCTACAAGTTAATGGGAACCAAGGTCTAAAATATAAATATTGATTTTATTCTATAATATAATTAGAGGAGGTTATTTTATTTAATTTACCTATATTTTTCTGAAGCATGGGTCTAACACAAATTAATGTAATTATTATCCTGTCAACCAAAAAATAATTCATTGATCTTGTGAGTGATCTAACTAAATGTTGGATATCCATTAATATAACCTTAAAAATGTTCCTATTAAGGTGTTTGGTCATTCAAATAATAGAAAATTTTGATATCTTTAGATATTATTAATGATAGATGCAATGATATTTGATATCATAGGATATAGTTTTTCATTAAGATTAAAATTCATGAAGTGGATCCTGAAAGAGTTAAAGTTACTAGTTTCAGGGGTCCCCAAGCAAGATCCTGAAGTTTATATTCATCCATAATTCCTTATATAAAGTGTATTAAAAGAAACCTTATTTTAATTTTATTTATTTTTCATGAAAAAATAAGAGAGATTAAGGTAATTTATAGGACTGTAGTTCTCAATTGATCATTAATTGTGAGTTTATTACTCCAAATTTTCTAAATATAAATCAAACTTGATGGTTCTAAAAATTTATTCCTAAAAGTATTAATATATCATGGTGTTCTATGTGAATAACCACACTATTAAGTATAGTATAATTTATCAATGAGAGGACCTAATCTTATAGGATGAAAAATAGAATTGTTAGAGTTAAAAGATATGAATGTCTTAATTTATTTGATAGAATGTCTTCAGAAAAGTCCATCTGTATATTAAAACCTTTTAAAAGTTATGGAGATGGAAAAAATCACTAGGATTAGAGGAAAATATTTTACATATTAAAGATAATAATCAATCCATTCTAAGATTCGTAAATTTATATTTGATGTTTTAAAGGGAATTTATTTAATTTATTGCACTGTTCACTTAAAATCATCTATGATTGTTGGATAATCATTGTATATCAAGTTGAAAATATTTTCCTTCTTAATCCTATGGATTATAAATCCTTTTAGGAACTCATATGAAGTATAGGATTTAAATAGAAGGCACAGATTAAAAATAGAAATAATTTCATTATTGAAGAGGTTGACATTCTTGACACCTATTCCCGTATTTTCAAAATTATTTATATATTTCCACCAATGCACTAGGATAAGATTCTTCTCACGATACACCATAACCAAAATAATTTCATAATTTTCACTTCAATCTTTCAATTATCTATCTTGGCCATTTATATTTATAATATATGTAAATTTACATTAATGATATGGTTGAATTCACAAGACATATTCTTCCATCTTAAGTGGGACTCTTTCCTTTCCAGCTACATATTTCAGATTTATTTTAATATTTAATACATTTGAAGGAATTTTCATTGACTCTTCCCCCATAAAATAGATTCCCTCTATATATAAATATAAGATACTCAACCTTAATCTTAAAACTTTCTTTTGATAACATTTTCTTTCCTTCTATTATATTTGGTTCCTTAGAACAAACTTAATTTGTACTTTTTATTATTTATTTATTCAATAACATGAATGCGAATAAAGATATTATTATATGATTATTTTTTATGTAACATTAATTTTATAATTTCTATAGATTATCTGTTCTGTTAAAATATCATATCATTTCCCCACTATGATGAGAACCATGAACTGAAATGAAAATATTCTAAAACAGATGTCTTGTTAAATGGTAGATATCATCTAGAAGGATATAGATGATGTTTAGATGATCAAGTGTCAAATTCTCATAAGTGGATGAGTCTTATTTTTATAAATTTTTTCACATGGTAATATCTAAGATAGTAGATTATGAGGATATGACCATTAATAGTAATTTCATATTTTATATGTGTCATTTTATATTCTTATCTAAAGATATGTGAACCGGTCCTTAGACTATAGATTATTATTAATGTATATCATGAACCATGTACTTTGATACATTCAATAAAACCATGATGATTTAAACTCACAATGAGGTAGGATATATTTGATGCATCATAAGTGATATAACATTAATTAATAAGTCAAGAAATTATTTTCCCCTCTCTTTTAAGGTATGTTGAAATATCAAGATCTTTGATTAAAATGGAATAATCTGATTAAGTCAGTAGTAATGGTGTTTTTTTTTCAAAAATTTCATTTCTGGTAGTAAAATAAATATATATCAATCATAATGGTAGATATAAAATGTATTAAAATATATTGATGAGTTATTGATACAAATATACTATATTAAAAAGTAAGTGTTTGTACGAGGTTTTTTTGTAACATTTGAATCTTTCTCTATGGGTTCTCAGACATTTTGTTTGATGTTAATCTTCAACCTTATGATTTTTCACCTAATTCCACTTAGAAAGTGTCCTAAATGGTCACACACGAAAATTGTATCCACAATCTATATTAAATTCTATTTATATTTATTTTTATAATAAATATTATTCTCAAGGCCAAAGAATAATAAGTATTCAAATTATCATGATCACATAAATTAAATCCCCAATTATTATAGTTTGGAATATATGTGATTTAGATATTAAATAAAAAAAATTCATGATTTAGTGAATATAATATTTAATTGTTTAATAAATGAATAATATAGTGGTATTTTTTTATTTAAATAAATATTTATTATTCAAGGTTTGATAAATATCAACGATGATAGATGGTCCAAGTTAAGGGTCAAAAAGAAATGATATATATTTTTTAATATCATTTAAATAAATATTAATCTATTTAATTGATAAATTATAGCTAAATATTCATGATTTAATGTGCGTCATGTAATATAATAATAGTTTTATTATAATTATTAGACATGTGGTTTACATAGAATAATGAAATTGGTTAGGGGTCTTTGTGAAAAAATAATTGTTGGTCCTAAGTATACAAATCAACATATATCATTTATAGGGTAATGTAATTTTTATGAATAACATATTGTATTAATATAATTATCTCTAAAAAAAAGATAATTCTATTAACAACACTCTCTAGATTAACATGTGTTCGTCCTCCTCATCCCTCTCATGATCGAGTAGCCTTCAAAAAATCATTCAAGAGTTATTGGGTTCCTGTAATGATCACTAGAAAATGATGCATGAATTATGGATCATAAACATATAAACATGATGTCCCTATAGTTATATTTTATATTCCATAGATAATATGTGGGTACTTATAGTGGGAATCCTATTGAGATCCATCTTTGCAATAGTGATATTACAAGAAGATTAATCAATTCATCAATGAAAAAATAATTATAAATCTAAAGTAATTATAGTTTGTAGATTATTTATAATTTTTATGTGAAAATATCATTCATTAAAACATTATGGGGTTACATTCATCAAGTTCCCAGGATTTTATTTGAAGCAAATAGAAACTATTATTGGTAATGGGCCCAAATGCTTCCGTTATGTCCCAAAAATATTCATGTGATATTGATTTGGTCCCATATTAATTTATAATTTTTTTTATTTATTGAATTATATCCACATTTATTTGTTATTTTTTCATTTATATTTTTTTTATTTTTAATCTATAATTTGAGATAGCATGATCATTTGGTTTCATATAACCAAGAATCGATTAATAATTCTTAATGACCCTATTATGATATGCTGATGATTTTTTTTGGATGACACAAATAAATGCAGTGAAATTGAATAATAATCCCTATGTACCCATGGTCTACCACACTAGGATAAGACTCTTAAATATTAGCATATCATATTGGATAATGGTGTGTCCTATCATTTCATGTCGTTTATTGAGTATATAACTTGATAGGTTTACACTACATGTATATTTTGGACATGACATGTAACCCCACATGATTAGACCCTATGGGAATTATAGAATCCATGTGGTCAATGTATGTGAAATTTAATTATTACAAGTTATGTATTAACTTCCATCCAATAAACATCATCCAGATGTGATTACAAGGTATGTAGTTGGTATAAACATTGTATAACACATTAATATATCACATAGAATTCACATTGATTCCCTATGTTTGTTGTGTTGTTGGACTACGAAAGGAGTACATGATATATAACTATTTTTACATGATTTGTAACTCATACCTACTCCCACATGGTTCACAATGATATAATTACTTCTTATGAGTCAAACATGTGAAAGGAAACATAATTATAGAAAATTCTAACTATACATCATGTAGGAAGCTATACATGTTTTGTGACATCATTTTTATCCTAAATTACATGGAGAGTGATTTTTTATATTTTGTGTTGAATTAAATGGTTAAATTAATTATTTTATGCAATTTTATCGATACATGATGTGTATAGTTATCATACACGCTATTTACTTCCTATGATTCATCGATGGTACACACCTTGTATATTATTGGAATGTCATTTGAATATATATACTCTAAAAATTGTATGTTTTTACACTTATAATGGCATCCCATGTGACATAATGACACACTATGTAGGAATAAATTCAATGTAAGTATATAGTTCATGAAAATGACCATACAGAGAAAAAGTCGTATTCCATGCGAGTGATAGTACATGCCATATAAAGCATAAATATATACACTATGTTATCTCTAGTACATGTTGTGTATATCAAATTCAATACCTGGTTTAAATATGACCCTAAGGGTACATGTCATGTTCCATATCAATTAACATTGTGTATGTATCAATTTTAAAATAAAATTAATAAATTATATTTATTTAAAAAATTTGTGTATGGGAATATCAAGGACATTTTAGATAGATAATTAAGATAAATTATTTAATTATTTAGTAATATAATTAATTTATTAAGTAATGAATTTTATATTAATAATGAATGAATTTAAATAGATTCTATATAGTTTTAAATTCATAGTCTTTGTGGATTATCATGATCTTAACTAACCTAAGTATGTATTGGGTTTCTATTTAAGTTAATTATTATTACATGGGTTTTATTATAATTTCACAACTACATTATATATGATGATATTTATATCATACCTTCATCTTTATTAAATATGGTCATACATGTCCATGGTTTATTTTATGTAACCCCAAACCCCTAGTTCCACAAACCTTTGTGGGAGTATGAATATGCAAAGGATAGAGCTCCCAACTATTGAAGATGATTTATGATGAAGTCGAGGTGGAAGTAACCCGGGAGATACATATCTTAAGGGTGGGATTTTATAACCTAAGTCAAGACCATATTAAGTAATTATTCCAATAGTGTCAAGGGTTAGTTCATTATCTTCTCTACAAACCAACCAATAGTAAAAATATCATGATTGTTACAATTTTTTATTTTAGTTTATCCTTTTCATGGTTAAATATTTATTTATTCAACGCAATTTTTTTCAGATTTCTCAGAATGAAAATGTAAATTAAAGGAATTAACAGGAATTATAAAATAAAATAAGTTAAATTGTTTGTTCATATATTATTTTATCAAACATGGTTAATAAATTATCCAAAATCCATAAAATATTAAAAAATATTTAAAGTATAAATTAAATAATATGTACACATAAGATAAAAACCCATAAAAATATGAATTCAAACAATAACTTCCCCTAATTGATTTTGAATAAAACCATGGATTAAAGTGTTAGTCTAGCCAAATTCGGGACACTTCTATTTAAGGGGGATTTTTAATAATTTTATTAGGTCAACTTAACGAATTTATAATCCAAATTTGTTTCCCTCAAAAGACGTGGTGAAACTCGGAGGCTATTTTTGAGGAAATCCAATTCCATAATTTCAAGAATGGGGAGTCCACTCATAATATTAAGGAATTTTGAATTAATTTAGCTATCAAATCCTACTATCTTACTAATGTTGAGTAATTTGATCAAGAACTCTTATAGGTTACTAAAAGGGAAATATAGATCATTGATACAATAATATCTATGTGATGGGATATTCTAAATCAAATGTTGAGGGATATTAGTATTTTATAAAATGTTGGGAGACTAACAAAACAAAACAAAATTGATTATGTCATAATTTTTAATCAAGATAAAGAACTAATTATTTTTTTTATTTATTATAGAAAACAGAATTTAATGTAACATTGATATTCTCTGATCAATGTTGGTGACATATAAACTCTTAAACATTGTATACTTCCAAGAGTGGTATTGATGTTTTCACATCATACTATACCAGGAATAAAAGTTCTACATATTGGATTCATTATTTCTAAAAGAGACTTTTAAGGTGGCTTGTTGAGAGGATAATAATGCCTTCTAAATATATATAGACTATGAATTGGATATCAAGTGCCTAAATTTATCATCCATGAATAGTCAGCTCCAAAATATTCCTGATGACATGGATGCATACACCATGTGGTCCCATCTTTATGATATTTATCAAGATATAAGAGGACATACAAAATGAAAGGAAATTTTCCCAAGAAATATTTGGAGAATGTATTCTATCATGACCTCATGTAGTTGAGATGATTTGTTATTTTAATTTTTTTTTTCAAATTATAGGATTCAATATAATAAAATAATTAAGCAAATACTTTATACTCAACACACTACTATATAATTTCTATAGTTTTTTTATGAATTTTAATGTGAATAATATTGAGATGTTACTTCAATATAACAAGACTCTAATTCACCTAGATGATAAGTATACCATGAATGGAAACCTTTTAATTATTTATAATGAAGAAGAGGAATGGAAAAGAAAAAAATACCTAAGACTATAACCATGTTTAAGGAAACTTATCAAGTACTGAATAGGGTTGGTGGGTCAAGTGGTGGGCTAAGGAAAAAGATTCAGAATGATTTTCTTCTGGTAAGAAGGGATACTGGAAGAAGAGATTCCCCTCTTTGAAGAATCATGTGGATGCTTTAAGTGAATTTTTTATCAGTTATAACATCTCTGTTTCAATTAATTTAGTATTAGATAATGTTTTTTCTGATTAAATTTGTATCCAAATATAAGAACTAGGTAAATTTTGGAACAATTATAGAGATTATGTGCATATTTGAGATTCCAATAGAGTAATACTAGCTACACTATCTATTGGATACTACCACCTTACTTTTCCAATTTGATTGATTTTAGCCATAAATAATTATTATTATGGTCCAATTGTATCCAAAGACATTATATCCCCAAAAAAATTGGTTATAGAGGGAATTATTTTTATGTTTGGAAATAAGATATATTAATTTTATAAATATATCATATTTTATATTATATAGTATCTTAATAATATTATTTATATACATGAATAAAAAAATCAAGGGTTGAAAATCATTAACAAGTCAAGTTCAGAAGAATAATATCACACCCAATTATGGTGTCGCCATCTTTATCATGTAAATGATAAGTGATTGATAAAGATATATCAAGAATGGTATTTATGTTATTTTAAACTAAACCCACTTGATATACATCATGGTTATTTGATTGGAAAAATTCAAAATATCCAATCAGTAGAGTCTATTGAAGGGGCATAGATCTTATCAAATTAGTTCAAATATATGTTTTTCAAACATTTATAGTTCAATATGGGGGTGTATAATCATACATTATATGTATTACCAATAAATTTAGTATATATAGACATATTTAGGTAATGAGGTATAAGTACGACTCCTTTGAGAAATTTACGGAATAAAAGAATGAAGTATAGAATCAACTTGGTACGAAGATAACGAAACTTAACTTCAACCATGGAGGATATTATCATAACCAAGAGTTCATTTATTATATAAGGGAGTTTTGGACATAATCATAACCCAATATTCCTTATACACCATAGTGTAATTGTATTAGTTAAAAGATGAATCAAACCATATTGGACATGGTTAGATCAATGATGAGTAATGGGATTATTTCTTTATCCTTTTGGGGACAGATATTATAAACTATGTTATATACACTAAAACAAGTTCCATATAAAGTGAAAAATGAAATTCTATATGATTTATATTGTGGAGCGAATTTTTATTTTAAATATACTATTGTGTGGATTCAAATAATTTTTTAGGGCCACTTTTATCAAAAAACATTCACCTAAATGCATAAAGTGGAACTTTATAAGATATCTCAATGAAACAATGGGGTATAATTTACATGACCCCTCACATAAAAAATTAATAATTTCAAGAAATTCCATGTTCCTTGATCGGGAGAACATATTTAGAATTTATAGTGGAAGAAGGATCAACTTTAGTAATTTTAAGGATCAAAATACACAGATGTTGGAAAAGGAACAAATTCCACAAGAAACCATAGAAATGGGTTTTCTAGAGACACAAGTACTATTCGAGATAACTAGAGAAGTTATACGACTAAAGAGATATGGTTTTCTAGTCACTAAGGATATTTATTCATTATTAGTTGAGATAGATGAACTTTTTCCCAGCAATGATGTAATAAAAATCTTATAAGTTACATGTTTTCATGAAACCATCAATTCTGAGATGTATTATATATATCATATCCATGTATGGGTTTTAGTATATCTTAGGGTGTATGTAAATACATTTGGGTTTGAATGGGTATTCCATATGAAATTAGATATGGATGGTAAATTCAACACCTATAAAACATGACCGATTGCAAAAGAAATTCAATATCATCAAGTTATAGAGTATGATGAAACCTTTTCACTGGTTTCTTTATTGAAATCCATCATAATTAAACTTACCATGGTATCTTACCATGATTATGATATTTTTCAAACTGATATCAAAAATATCTGTCCTTTATGGGAACCCTGTAGAAGATGTATATATAACACAATTAGAAGGGTTTTGACATCAAAGGATTCAAGTAAAGAATGTTTGTTATAGAGATCAATTTATGGATTGAATAATGAATATAAACCATGGATCATTATTTTTTTTATGCCACCAAATAATTTGGTTCCATATAAAATGAATGTGATACCTATGTATATAAAAGTTTTAGTGGTAGGGTATCCATTTTACTAGTAGTATATTTTGATGACATATTACTAATACGGAATGAAATACAATTATTATAATGGGTTATTAAGACATTGAATAAATGTCTCTCTATACAAATATATTGGTGAAGTGGCCCATATTCTAGGGATTAAGATAATTTTTGATAGATCAAAGAGGCTACTTAGACTATGTTATCATACATATGTTAACAAGTTACTAAATAGATTACGTTTAAAATAGTCTAAGATGGGATTGTTGCTAATGTGATATAGAAAACATGCCTCTAATAAAATATGTCCTCAAATATAAGAGAATATATATGTAATGAGTATGATATCTTATTCTTCTATGATACTTTTTATCATGTATTCTATGTTGTATAATAATATTGATGTTTCCTACTCCTTGATCATTTTCTGATGATATCAAGAACACCCAAGTGATATATTGTGGAAATATTTAATGACTATAATAAATTATCTAAGGGGTAATAAATATATGTTCTTTAATTATGGATGAGAAGATGAAATAAACATAATGGAGAATACATATCCATGTATCTAGATAGATCAGTATGATTCACTAGTAGAATACTAACCTATACCAACGGTTTGGAACCGTTGGTATAGGCCTCCAAACCGTTGGTATAGCCTATACCAACGGTTTGGAGAACCGTTGCGAAGTAAGCCGTTGGGATAGGTCTATACCAACGGTTTTCCCAAAACCGTTGGTATAGACCTATCCCAACGGTTTACAAAACCATTGGTATAAGTAATATGAAAATCTATTCCAACGGATATAAAACCGTTGGTAAATGTATTTCAAAAAAAAACATGTGCTGGGATTTGATCCCACGACCCCTTGTTTATAATCGAACGACTTAACCACTAAGCTAACATCACTTTTGTAAACTTAATTTCATAAATATATATATGTATTATCATAATTATTTAAAATTTAGATTTATATAATGTTCTCGGGTAGCAGACCTGGAAGAAATGAAAGAATCTATCCCAACGGTTCTCAAAACCGTTAGGATAGGTCTATCCCAACGGTTCTCAAAACTGTTGGGATAGGTGGAAATTTCCTGGAGGGTGGAGGTTGGATTTGTGGGTGAGTTTTCCCAACGGTTCTCCCAAACCGTTGGGAAAGGGGGGTCTTTCCCAACGGTTTGGGAGAACCGTTGGGAAAGGGTCCTCAAAACCCACCTTTCCCAACGGTTCTCTCAAACCGTTGGGAAAGGGGGGGTCTTTCCCAACGGTTTGGGAGAACTGTTGGGAAAGGGTCCTCAAAACCCACCTTTCCCAACGGTTCTCCCAAACCGTTGGGAAAGACCCCCCCTTTCCCAACGGTTTGAGAGAACCGTTGGGAAAGGTGGGTTTTGAGGACCCTTTCCCAACGGTTCTCCCAAACCGTTGGGAAAGACCCCCCTTTCCCAACGGTTTGGGAGAACCGTTGGGAAAGGGTATATATAAGTGTTGGGAAAGATCCGATTTCCAGTAGTGATTGAAAATCAAAGCTAGGATATGTATTATGCATTAATGAAGGAGTTGTGAGCTGTAAGAGCTCAAATAAGTTGGTGGTCCCTGATTCTAAAGTAGAGTCCAATTAAATTATATATTTGGGTTCTATTAAAGAATTAGTTTGGTTACTAAACTTCATTAGTGATCTTGATAATATTCCTAGAATAAAATTTGATATCACATTATATTGGGATAATTTTACAATGGTGGTACAATCTAGGGAGCCTAGGTCGTTTCAATGAATGAAGAATACACTTCAAAATTATCACATATTGAAAGAATATTTTCAATGGGATGATTTCACAAAAATTATAGTGTTCATGGTTAAGATCATGGAAGACTCATTGACTAAATTATTATCTCACCATAATCATGAATATCATGTGAGAGCTATTAGATTTAATTTTTTTTGTTGTTGGATCTTGTATAAGGTGTAGTTTGTTGAAGTCGGTTCCCCAGAACAAAATTAGTATATATCTTTGATTACATGTTTATTCAAATATCAAAATTTTAGTATTCTAACTATATAAAAATTGTCACCAATATGATTTTTCCTAAAATAAATTTAAAATCGAAAAATAAAATGATATTTAATGTATTTTAATTGCTATTTATTAGAATTGATATGCTTAATAAGGGAACTACTAGAAGAAATTCCTTCTCCCACATTCATTGACCATTCTCAAAAAATGATTCCCTAAATATTTGTTCAATATATTTCATATTATTCAAAGGAATGATATTTAAAGAAATTAGATTTTAAATACTAATGGAAATAAAAAATAAGTAATAAAAGGTGTAGGGAAATAATTAAGGCATACTAATTCAGAATGAAAAAAATATGTGGAATACTATAAATAGATCATATTAATTATTATGTCAAACAAGGAATAAAAAATGAGATAGTATAATCATTTAATAAAAATTAACATGTTCAATATTTGGGAATTTTTTCATTTGGTTCATTTTAGGTTATTTGGTTCATTTTTGAATTACACTATTTTTCGGTTATACCAATTTAAATCATTTTAATTCATTTATTTTTAACTCATTTTTTTTTTCATTTTGGTTCAATTAGATTCCTAAATGATCTGTTCTTTTCTAGTCCATTCAGGTTGTTTTATGTTAGTTCGGGTCAATTTAGTTAATATTTTTTCAGGTCATTTTAATTTATTTCCTTCCATTTAGGTCAGTTAACTTCTAGTTAATTCATTTAATTTTGAGTTTGTTTGATTTAATTTACTTTACTTTACTTTGGTTATGTCCAGGGATTTAAGTAAATTATCTCAAGGTAGGGAGATAGTATTGATAATATTATACCATATGAAATCCCATATGATATCCTATATGAACTATTTTTAGAAGAACATATTGAAATTTTAAGAATAATGAAAGTTTAAGTTGATAATTAAAATGATGGAGAATTATTTGGAATTTCAAAAATTGAGCAACAAGATGAATGATTAAATTATAAATGGGATGTATTCTATCTTTGGAAAATAGAATCACCAATAAGACATTGAAATTATATACTTAATAAAATATAAGTTTGAATAAAAAGTTTGAGAAGAAGAAATTGAAATTATAAAATTCAATATACCGCCTAAATCAAGAATATAAGAATACAAACAACCTAAGAACACCTATAAGATAGTATTGGAGGAGGTGAAAATCCTCAATAAAGAGATAGAGGATTTTGGACCACTTTTCTTATACATAAAATGGTAGTGGGAGTAGATATAACAGTAAAAAATAGTTTGAAATAAATAATTACAACAACATAGGGAGACATTACAGAGGTTTTGAATTTGATTTTGATTTTTATATTTAAGAATATGATGACATAGGGGAGTAACATACAAATCTAGAAATTAAAAAGAAAAATCTCTAAGAAACCCAGTTCCAAGGGGAAATAACCAACCATAATAAAGAAAAAACATAATGTTTAAACCTATTTAAATCTGTTTTAGTTAGCCATAAATCTATTTAAATCTATTATAGGAAAATTTAATGAAGTTTTATTCTTTTTTCTGATTTTCAGATTTATTTTCAAGTTTAGGATTATTTATGTTTAGTCCCATTATATCATAACTAATTTTGGATTGTTTTTCTTTTGTTCCATTTTTTGGGAATATATCAATTTTATTAAGGCTTGGTTTAATTTAGGACTATTTTAGGACTATTGGAGACATCATGAGACTTATACTCATAGATATGGTACTAAAAAGTTTCTATATTTTTTTTATAAAAAGTACCTAAAAATATAAAGTCCTTTACACATATAAGGATATTTTCAATTTATAAAGGACTACTCTAATACACCAAATAATGTTATTACCTGATCTAAAATGCATGGGATGAAGGATATTGAGGCATTAAACTACTTCAATCTAAGTATGTATCCTTCTGAATGAGAAAATGATGAACTTGGCTGTGATAAAGACTCTTCTTACTATGATTTGTAATCTTCCTTCTATTGTATATGGGAAAGGTGTCTGCCCCATCCTCTCTAGGAAATTTCTTTTATTCTAATAAATGTTAGTGGTCTTACCTCTAACTATACTTTAAATAAAGACATGTTAATTTTTCAATTTGGAGGATTTGGAAAAAAACATACATTATATCAGAGTTTCATATAAATTATCTAAAAATACTCATTTGACTTTTCTCATGCTAGCTCCCTAATGAAACCAAACACCTTAGTAAATTCTAACGATCTAGTGAAAAAAATTTATAACATATGATAAGCATAAAATTTCTCGGTTAGGGTTTTTAAAAAGATAAGTAAAATCATTTTATGAAAACTATTAAAAAAACTTTTAGAAAAATTGTACTTATTATCAACTATAAAACATTTGATGAATAATTTTCCAAAATCTAAATATAGGGTTTCCAAAATATAACTATATAAAAAACATTTTCATACAATTATAACTATATATCACTTTGAAAACTGATTTATTTTCCTAATATATTAACCTTATAAATATTTACTTTGATTTATCCTTAATGTATTGAAACATTTTTTGGAAAAATATCTTTTATATAAGTAAATGATACATAGAAAACTATAATAAATACCATAGTCCACAAGAATTATCACTTTTAGAAAAACACCCAATGAGTTTAGGGTTTCACTCTCCATTCTTTGTCATTAAATTCGATACCCAAGTGGGATGTTTAATAAAACCATTTTTGAGAGGGTTTACTTATATCATTGGATTTACACTAAATAATCCTTTAAAACACTATAAAAATTATTTTCAATAGAAAATAATTTTACATTACATCATCCTTATAAAAAATATGATTTAAAAAACATAGCATTTAGAAGAAATAAATGTTTTTTAATAAATAATTTACTATAATGTAAATAAGGAAAAAAACATATGAAAATGATTTTCATAAAACATATGTAATATTAATGACAATAATAGAGTATGTCCATATCTACAAACATTATTTATGTCTATATGTTTAAAAATATATTTCATTCATAAAATGATATCTATAAAATTCATTAGGAACATGAAAATAGAATTATTTAAATAAACTTTTCTAACAAAAGGCTTTTAAAAATAAAACATTTTACCCATAAATAGGGTTGTTTTGAAAATAAATATGGCATAGGAATTTTTTGAAAATAATATAATGAGTATAATTTTGGAAAATATATATTCTCCTTAGATAAAAAGGGTTTTGGAAAACCGTACACTAATTTTTAAATAAAATTTCCATTACATAAAAAATGTTTTTTTAAATAAAATACATAGAGTTCAAAAATAAAATTCCCTTATAGGATAGTTTTCTTGAAAATAAAATATTTATAAAATAGAAAAATAATCTCCTTAAAGGGATATGAAAATAATAGTACTTTTTGAAAATAGAGTTCCCCTTACAAAAAAACAATTTCCAAATTAAATAACCCTTATATTAAATAATAACGTATATAAAAATAACGATTTTATTATAAAATAAATCTTTCTAAATAAAATAATATAATTACCTAAAATAAAAACCAAATAGAGAGTAAAAATTTTATTCTCCACTATGAGAGATTGGAAGTTTTTTTTAAAAAAAGTTGGAGCTTAAGCCTCAATTTATTATTAAAGAAAAGACCTCTTTAGACCGGGTAGAGGGGGACCCATTACATAGCCTGAAGGCCCAAGGCCAAGTTTCATGCATACAGGGCTATGAGAGCTTGGAATTGGTAGTATGGAACAATAGAGGAATGGGTAACTTTCCAAGAATTTGGGGTTTTCCAATTGGTGAAGCATAATTCTATCTAGACACACACACATGTGTGTATGTGTGTGTGTTTGTGTGTGTTTGTGTGTGTGATTGAAAATAATTTTTCTTGTTGAATTTTGAAGGTTATATTCATGAAAAATGATAATTGGTTATATCCAATTTTTTACAATAAACAGAGGCCTATGAGACTCAATGTTTTAAGGAGTATGAGTCTTGCAAAGAAATATGGGCGTTTCAATTCCACTATTTGATGGTTGAAATTATATATATATATATATATATTTCATCTCCTATGGCTAAAATATACTGAGTAGAAAGAGATGAAATTAAGTAATTAAAATAAAATAATGATAATATTAGGTAAATATAGAGGTTTTCATTTATGTATATATATATATATATTATTTATTGCAGCTTATATAATTCAAAGAATAAAACTATACCTATATAAGAATTCACCTATGAGATATCTAGTTTTTGTCTTAAAATTGTGATTTGTTTTGGTTATATACATTTATATTTATTTAAGATTTTACAAGATTCCTCGGGAATTTTTATTTGAAAGTAATAAACATTCACTGAAGATATTGATGTTAATGATTGGTGTGGCTATAAGAGATTTGATGGTTTGGTATTTTTTGGGGGGGATTGAGGGTCATAGACATATCAGCAAAGGAAAATGGACATGGGGGTAGATGGTACTGAGATGAACTATTTATAGGCTATTTATACATGTTATTCCTTACATTAGAAGGAGGTGGAGAGAAATATGATGGGACTGCAAGGTTGAGCATGTAGTGGAAGATTAGGGCTCGAAGAGATCAGATGGTTGGGATGAATTAAATCAAATGGTGATGATTTAAGCATATGTTTTAACATTGTAGAATAGTACATGTATTCATTAATCCCACATTGAACCAGCTCTTGGTCAAGGAGCACTATATATTACAACTGTTTCTGGTTGTAGTTCATACCAAGGCACTATGGGGTCAGAACTCTGACACAAATACACACCGGTTTGGGGTCATAACCTGAGTTGATCCATGCTTCCAACCCACACATAATCCTTCCCAAGTACACAACTTATAGGAATTATACACCCAATAACCTTCCCATGAATCGGCGCTCACATCTCTACTGCCATGCGTCGGTCCAAGGTTGACCTCTCCCACATGGTTATCCATATGGTCCCACATGTGTGGTTGAGGGGTCTGTTGGTTATCCTATTATCTAGTTAGTTTTTTATATAAGTTAAAAATTACATAATATATTTAAAATAGAAGCTATATAATTTTTTATCATTTTTTTACACTTATATGAACTTATTAAAAAATCTCCAAATTTCTAATATATGTATTATGTAACTACATATAATTTAATAATAATTTTTTATTAAAATTCTAACATAAAATTATTAATTACAATTTAATTACTTTTAGTACATATATCACTATTTATTAAAATTTTAAAATAAACATAATATTTTAATTGTCATTAATGTAATTTAATAAAAAATTAAATAAAGATCATAAATATATTAGTTAACTTAGTTGTTTTTTCTTAAAAAATATTAACTTAACAAAAGGTTTTTAACACTATAAATTTTTGTATAAAAGTCATATTATATAATTAATAATAATTTTAATTTTAAGTATACATGAATTATAATTTATGAAATAATTTTATATGGGATAATTAATTAAATTTATAGACAAATATATATATTTAGAATAAAATATTCATATATTTTTTATTATTATTAGAAAATATTTCTTTATCTGGTTTAATTCTAATATTTTCTAAAATTTTATTATATTTACAAAGAGAAAATAAAACACTTTTTCTTCAAAAATAAAAGTAATTTTTTTATTATTTGGTTATTTAAACATTACTTATAAGGAAATTTCAAATTGATTATGGAAATGAATTTAATTTTATGATAAATCCTATCATATATTGTTTTAATTATGAAAGAAATCATTTAATAACATTTGAAAAAATAATAATATGCTTAAAATTATTGGGATGTTACATTCTCCCCCACTATAATGAATTACACCATCAAAATTATTTCTTCATATTTAAGGAAATTATAAATATAAATTCTCAGAATATATGAAATCTAGGATATATATTCTTAAGAGTCACTTATATTTTATATTATTAGAACTTGAAAATAAAACATATAACTTTTAGATTATCCTCTAATGAAAATTTTCTTAATCTCCAAATTTGTCTACACTACTTCTCTAATACCAAAGGATACATATATGAACCTTAACTCCAAAATCCAATGCTAAAAACATATTGTGCATTTTTTTATAATAAGTAACAAAAAATATAACATTTCTTACACGTACAAGGATCATTTAAGTTTATCTTATGGAGGATTAGATAAATCCTTAAATTATATCATAATTTAATATATAATATCTATAAACATTAACTTAAATTCACAAGTTATAGATCCTTAATAAAAAAAGGAACATTTAAAATTTATAATGTTCTCATGAAAGACATTTTAAAACATAGGGTGACGATAAAATTTCATAGAAAGGGGTTTTAAAACTAGCATTAAAATCCTTTTATAAATAATTTTTAAAAAAACTTTTGAAACAAATTTCATTGATATAAAATGTTAATCATTTGATAACTAATTTTCCAAAATATAACATTATGGTTTTCAAAATATAACCATCAAAAATAATGATCAAAACCATCAAAAAATATCACTTTCAAAACCCATTTAATTTTAAATTATATAAACAATTGAAATATATAATTGGATTTATCCTGAAATTTTAAATCTTTTTTCTTTAAAATAATAACATTAATTGAAAGAAATGATGATTACAAACACTTAATAAATCCATGATGCCACAAGAAGTATCACATTTTGGAAAATGCCCCATTGAATTTAATACATTATTGTAATTCATGTAAATAATGAATAAAATGTAGGAAAATGATTTTAAAAAAATATAAGGAATTTTAATGATAATAATATTGTATATCCATATCTACAGACATGATTAAAATCCATATGTTTAAAATGTAATTTCATGCATAAAATTATTACTATCAAATTCATTGGAAAATTGTAAATAAAATTCTATAAATAAACTTTTATTAGAAAAAATCTTTGAAAAATAAAACATTTTACCAATAAATATATTTTTTCTGAAAATAATTATGGCGTATAATTTTTTGGAAAATAACAAATTGGATTGTATTTTTTAATTAAATGTTCTTTTATATAAAAAGAGTTTTTGAAACTATAAATTAGAAGCATTAAATCATATTTCATTTACATAAAAATGGTTTTAAAAATAAAATTCTAATATTTGAAAATTAAAATTCTCATTCATAAGGGTTTTCTTGAAAATAAAATATTCCTAAAATTGAAATATAGTCTTATATAAGGTCTTTAAAAATAATATAACATTGATTAAATTAGATTCCCCCTTGAAAAAAATATGATTTTGGAATTAAATCACCCATATATAAAATCATATTATAAATAAAATTAAGGCTTTTCTTGTAAAACATAGTTTTTTTAAAAAAATCCACTTACATAAAATGCAAACCAAGTCAATTTGAAAAGTTTTATTCTCCATCATCGGGTCTTGAAAATGGTATTATACAACAAGGGGGGTGATGGGACTTGGGTAGGATTATGGGTTTTTCAACAGGTTCAGAGGGAGTCTATATATATATTGTTGTTTAGATATAATTTTTAATAAAATTTTAAATGGGATATTCATGTGAAATGATAACTGTTTATACCCATTTTTTTAATTATGAACGAAATCCCATTAACCTCAATGATTCGAATATTTTGAGTCCTAAAAAGAAATAAAGGGGTTTAAATTCCAATATTCGATGTTTACAAATATATTTACATTTATATTTCATCACTTATAGATGAACTAACCAAAGAGAAAGTGATTAAATTTAGGGATTCAAGAAAATTGATGATATTATTATGTTAAAATGGTTGTTTTCATTTATATATATATATATATATATTTACATTATTTTCTGCAACTGATATAAACCAATGAATAAAATGGTGATTTTTGGAAATTTTGGCTATATAGGAGCTAATTTGCATCTTAAAATTAGGATTTATTTCAGTTATATACATTTAAGTTTATTTCATCATTGTCAAGTTTCCTTGGGAATATTTCTTTGAAACTCATGAAGATTCACCAATGATATCAATGTTGTTATTTTTTTGGATGAAATAACTTTGAAGCTCTATTATTTTTTGGGTAGTTCATGGATCACTGATTGAGTGAAAAATAATAATGACCATGGGGGTGAGGGTAATGAGTTGAACTATTTTTAGGTCATTTATATAGATAATTAATTGTGTTAGATGGAGGATAAGAGCAAGAAAACTAGGCTACTAGGTCAATTATGGTGAGGAATATGAAGGCTCCAATAAATTGAATGGCTTGGATGGATTAAATTGGATAGAGCTTATTTAATCTTGTGATTTAACATGGGTGAATAGTACCCACAATCATTGATCCTACATCGAAGAAGTGATTGCTCGAGGGGTGATATTTATTAAGGCCAATTTTGGTTGTAGTTTAGGCCAAGGCACCATGGGGTCAACACCTATACAAACATACACGCACATCTGATCCCACAGGATTTTCCAGGCTAATCTACCAACCCATGTCCATGCGCTCTTGAGCATGCACCTTGTAATGACTATGCACCCACTAGCATGTCTATGCACAGGCGCTCGCACCACTCTATCTCCATGCAACTAGATAGGGATGACATCATCCATGATTTTGACCCAGAGGTTCCCACATGTGTGGTAGAGGGGACCCTTGGATGGCCTATTTTCTATAAAAGTTTTTATATAAGAATATTTTAAATTTCTTAATAGAATTAAAATAAAAAATTATAATTTTTTATCATTTTTTTACAAAAATATATACTTACTTAAACAAATATTTATATTTAAATTTCTAATAAAATTATAATGTTATTACTTTTCATTTTACATTTTTTTTTTAAACCATTTTATTATTGACATATCAGTACCAATTGTATTACTTTAATACAGGTGTTATCAATTATTACAATAAAAAATCAACTTAATATTTTACTACTCATTATTGTAAATTAACAAAAATTTATCTAATTCTCACAAATATATTGGTTGATTCACATCTTATTTCTTGGAAAATAATAAGTTAACATAAGATTTTGAAAAATATTTATTTCCTTAAAAATGTGAAATTAAATAATTAAATAAACATTTTCATTTTAAGTATACATGACTTATAATTTATGAAATAATTTTAAAAGGGATTATTAATTAATTTTATAAATATATATATATATATATCTATTATAAAATAATCATATATACATATATTGATATTAATTAAAATATATTTTAGGTTCTTTAATTCTAACATTTAGTAAAATTTAATAATATTTATAGTGAGAAAACAAAATACTATTTCATGGAAAATTAAAGTAATATTTTTATAATTTTACAATTTTTTGTTAATTTATAATAAATATTGAAATTTATTATAGAAATTCATTTAATTTTATATTAATTACTATATTTGTTTTTTTACTTATAAAACAAATCATTTGATTACTATTTAATTAAAAGGAGAATGTGCTTTATAATTTTGAGGATGTTACACTATTTTAGTTTGTTTTAAGACTATCTTATCGACGTTTATATCTATTTTAGGATAGTTTGGGTTTGCTTCTATTATTTTTGTCTTGTTTTTTGATTTTATTTTTTTAAGGCATTTTTCAATATAGTTTCATTAAGATTACTTCTACTTTGGTTTAGTTTATTAAGACATGGTTGGTTTATTAAGGTATAGCTCGATTTAGTATATTAATTTTGTGATGTAACTGGTATAATTAAGATTATTATAGTAAATAAATGTCCAAAAATAACTTCAAAATGACATAGATATATATTATTTTAATTTTGAATAAACTGAGAAGAGGTTATTGATCAAGACATACATAGAAAATGAAATATGTTACATGTTAACAGTGGAAACCATTATTCAATACAGAAATGGTTTAATATTATTGCATAGAGTTATATTTAAAGAATTATAAAAATAAAACTGAATAAATTGTGAATCTATTGAAAACTATTTTGAACAAATTACAAATTAATTAATTGAAAGAATTTATAAAATTATGCTGAACAAATGAAACTATGAAAATGAGAATGTTCAAAATAGAAATATAAAAAAGAACTTTGATAATTAAACATATAGTTTATTAAACTAATCAAAATTGAAAATTTATCCCATATATATGTTTTATACATGAAAATAAGGTTTAGTGTAGACATGTTAAAGAATTATTTGTTGAGAATTAAAAATTACATCATGTATGAATGGAACTATAAAAATGGTTCAAGATATACTGTAATGATATTAAAGAGACAATAAAGATTATAAAAACATATAATATAATAAAGAAATCAACTGTATTGAGATAAAATTAAAGAGATTATATTTATGAAAACAATTAATCAAAATGAAATTAAGTAAGTGTAAATTATCACAAATAAAAAGTATAAAATAAACATATTGATAAATTTTATAGGATTGGGTTAGAAATTTAAAATTAGGATATTATAAATGGAAAAAAATATAACAAAATAAGTTACTATTATACAATATTTGTGGATATTTTAAAAAATAAAAAATTTATATGTTAAAATAAATATAAAAAGTGAAAAATATTTATAGAATATATAGAGTTGAAGGAAGAATCAACAATAATCATTTTTTTTACTGGTATAAATAATAATGGGATTGTATTAAGAAATACATTTTTCTAAAAGTATAAATATAACTATATACATGTTTTAATGTTTATATGATCCTTATATTTAAAAACTAAATGTAGATTAAAATGTGATTAGAACTATATTATTTTCTTCTGAAATAAATACAACATTCTTAAATAATCCTATAAATCAAGACATTCAAATTATCTTGGTATACACATATCATATATATTTAAAATTATATAGAGCTAATATAAATAGTGTTTTTTAATATTTTTATTATGGATAATTTTTTTAATCAAATTTCTTCTTTTTAACTCAAAATAAATCCTATTAAATGAAACTAGAATGGAAAAACTAAACCAAGCTTACCCTTCTGAAATAAAACTAACATGAAAAAAAACCTTCCCAATCTAAGTAAAATTAAACAAAATTAATTAAATTTTAATGTTCCAAACCTAAAATACACAATTCAAGCTAATGTTAATGAACTGAAACTAATTATGGTTACTCTAATATATTATTAACCACCACTTTAGTTAAAAAATCAATTCTAAAACTAGATTATTTGAGTCGTTATAAACAATTAATATTTTGATTAAGATTGATGGGTCAGCTATGGTTTCAATTTCATCCCCACCATCATTAGAAATATGTTTCGGGATCACTTCAGTAATAACACCAAATTCATGAATTAGTGGATCTTTCACATAAAAAACTTATTTCACCATTGATTTAAAAATATATAGATCATCAGTATTTAAGAAATGATTCATGTAAAAAAACTAAATCCATGGTCATTAATAAATGTTAATTATCATTCCATTGAATCAAACCACATCCATTTCATCCTAGCAACTCAACCATAAGATTAATAATCAAATATTAGTATTTTCTCAATAGCTCCATAACAATTCACGTTTTTATATTAAGGATGGTTATCTGATTCATCGGTATAATATTCTATCATTACTGTTATTATAACACCATACTGATGTGTTGTATTGTTATCTTCTTGATTAGTTAAAATAAATATGTTACCATTTATCACTATTGATTTGAATTTATGGTATAAATTATTAAGACCAAAAGATAATGCTCTTAATTATTAATAGACAAAGTCAATCGGTAAACAAGATGCCTGAAATTAATATAAATATTAAGATTAAATGAAGATTTATTTTTTATTTTATGAGACCAATAGTCATACCTGTTATTTTAACCAATTAGGAAACTCTTTATAGTTAAAGTTATATATCTATAAATTTAATTATTAATGAATTTTAAGAATCACTTTTTATATTTATTATTTAAAATAGATAGTAAAATATTAAGATATATGTATAACAATGTAGTACGAGATAATATATGCATGTTAAAATTAATTACATGATAAAATTATCCAAAAAATCACACTTAAACAAGATTTTGATATTCTATATCATGATCTTCAAGGATCAATGTGTCTAATGTATATGATATAATAATTTCTCCTTTTTCTAAAATTATGTAAAATATTTTTCAATTTTCTCATACTACTCATATTTATTTTTTATTATCTATTAAAATCTCATGATCATAATATGGAAATACAATGACCAAAAATCCAACAATTCTTATGTCAAATAATCATTGATAATGGAACTTTCAGGATGATTTTTTATCTTAACCTAAGACTTCAATGATTACATATTTATTTCATCTATATATATCTAATAAAATGAAATGGGTTCACCAATAAATATATCAACTAGAATATATACCATTGGCTTCTTTATGTAAGTGATTAAAATTTAGAGGAAAAAATTTCCCTAAATCCCGCAAAACTAATAGTGCCTCTTCCTTTATTTTTTCAGAAAAAAAATCATTTGGAAGAAAATTAGCATAAGGATATCTATAAAAAATAACAATTGATTAATAATTTCACTTAAATAAATAGGAAATAAATTATTTACTAATATTGGAATAAATTCTTGAGGAATTGTGTGATATTCATGAGCATTCATATATTTTAGTATCACATCTTTTTTTTTGGATGTTTTTTGATATGTTTCTTTAGTAACAATCAAGAACCTTTACAATCACATAAATATTATGGGGGAATTTCAATTAATTCTAACTTTTGAAATTATAATATAATTGGATCCTAATACCCAAATCCACCTAGTCTAGTCAAGATCGTAAATCATCTTTTTCAATTCCTATTATATTTATAATGATTAAAAGAAATATTTTACATATATATTTTTCAATGTTCATTATGTAAAAATAATGATGTAAAAAATTGTTTAATCAATAGGTAAAATCAAATAGTATTATTTTCATCCTCGAATTATAATTTTATTCCATAGAAACATTCATTCGATTTCTAGATTCTATCTGGCCATTCTCAAGTAATAAAAATTACATATTTTAATTCCTTAATCCCATCAATTCTATACATACATTGAGGTGGATTCTCAATCTCAATGTAATTTTCAAACCATTTTGATTTTTTATATATGTATTATCCATTCGTAATAATCCTCAATGTCCCATAAAACTATAACTATGATGATATTTAATCCTTCTAGAACATGTATTCTTTATAAAAATTGGTCAAGATAGTTTAACTTTTATGTTTCGACCAAAATTTATTCCATAAGTAGGAAAATCGTTTATCACCCATATAATAATAACATGTATCTAAAAAATGTCTTTAAAAAAATAATTGTTTCTGTGAACACCCACATTCTAAAGTTTCTTCAACACTTTTATTAAAGGTTTCAAGTACACATCTATATCATTTTTAGGATCAGAGGTCAATATATGAGGGTACTCAAGAATGTAAATAGTTTTACCACACACATCCATGAATAAGGGTTATACATATGAATGAAAATTGTTCATGTATTGTAACACCCCAGGTAAATAAATAATATGACATTTTTATATTTATCCATATTTGTGAATAAAATATTAATATGACTTTAAAGGGGATTCTATGCTCGATGGCGTACCCAACACGCAACAACAAGTTTCTTGGGAATCTTACATTGCACTGTAATAATAAAATAATATTATTTTAAATGGTAGTTAATGCCTTGTCGTTGTAATAGTGGGAATGAACAGAACTAACTACAAAATGATTATATATATTTGTAAAATATTTTTACTCTTTACAATAAATTTTAGAGGATTAAAAATGTGAATGAATCCAATTTTAAGCATAGACAGTCTAATATTCTTTAGAAGGTCGATTAACCGCCTTTTGATGGAGAAACTCTTTTAAATCCACTTTTTGACAATTTTATGTGTTATATTTGACAAAATAAAATTCTTTTTTAGAATCAGGACATCAAAATTTACTTTGTTTAAATTTTTGGTATTTTTCCCAAAAAGTTCAATTTTTAATGAATAGTGAAAAATGTTGTATTTTTATTCAAAACCTCTTTTTAATATAATTTATTTATATTATTAGATTATCTTTTTAATTGGTTTTAATGTGTAAATATAATATATTTTTACCATTTAATCCAATGGTGGTCATTGTAATTAATATCACTTTAAGATTGGACATAAACGAGTGTCAATCTTTTGAAAGATATTGTTTCATAAAAACACGCTATTTGTTTTAATAGCTGGATTTAATTATAAAATTAATTAATGCAACTTCTATTTTATGAATTTGGTAAAATAGACATCATTTTTGAATTTGGAATATCATATATATCTTAGGGTGAATTTTTGGTATTTTTCTGAAAATCTCCAATTTTTGATGAATAGTGAAACCACAAAGTGGTGGTTACAAAATTTGATTTTTCGTTTAAATGAAACTTTACCACTTCTGTGATTTGAATTTATAAAAATCCAATTTAAATTATTTTAATTGTTATGTAAAATGTGGTTCAATGGGATGAAAATGATTTTTGTTGAAAAGTAACTTTTATGTTTTATTAATCGTGATTAAAGGTAATTAGTGTGATTTAAGGTGAAAATGATATTATAATAAAATGAAAATATATTGACACTTGTCCTAACCCTATTGGATGAGTTATGGCCGACCAATAAAACCCATGTGTCGATTTTGGGTACCCCATGGAGCCACTTGGGTTTGATAATGACATTTATGCCTTTTATTTAAAGTTAAAATAAAGATGTCACAAACATGATTTGTTTTACTAAAACAATTTTTACATGTGGTTATACAAGTCATAATTTTGACTATAAATAGTATTTGTAAAGATAAAAATATTTCATAAATCATAGTAGTTTTTCTACAATTTTTAGACATTAAATAAATTAGATTCCTTATGACATCATGATGATGCAGTGATGACCTCATTATTTAACGATTTAAATAAAATGGAAAGATAATGTAATTTCTAAGACCTAAACATGTACAAAACCTATTGTATGGGTAGATTTCGAACCCTTATCACATTATCCTAGAATTATATCAATTTGGGACCATTAAAATCCGAAAACCATTTGAAAATAAAGTAACATTTTATACTTTACCAAGAGTACCCCTCCTCTCCTCTTATAAAAGGCCCCCACCTCTACCACCTTACCCACACCTCTCATGCCTTTGGTTCGGAAAATCTCTTATCCTTTTGTCTCTCCACATCCCTCTCCCCATCCTAGAGTCCTTAACTTAGGCAGGAAGCTCTTCAAGAAACCCTTTTGGTTCAAACCAAAGGGAGTTACCCAATTTTAAGGTAACGTCTTCACTTGTGCTCTTTTGTTTTATTTTGCTTCTCCAACCCCCTAAACTCTTTTTATTATTTTCTTTTGTAACAACTCCAGTATCTTAAATATACTAGGATGTTGTTATAATAAGTATTAGAGCTACACTTACACACACCTTCATCTAATGGTTAAATAACATATTGTTTCTGTGGATGGCGAATTTCTGCCTCACGAAACAATGATTGTTCGACACTCATATAACACCTTCAAAGGTGGCCATTAAGATGTAACTATGTTTATATATGCTATATAATATTTTTATGTTTTACTTAAGCTTATGTATTTTTCATTTGTGGCATACCTTTATGGCTTCCATTATGGGTATACGCGATATCTTCATTTTAGGAAGTGCGGACTACCGCCCCCTCAAAGTGATTTGATTCTTTAATGCCATATGTGGGATGTATAAAGGATGGATTTAAAGTTATTATATATGATGTTATACTGGAATTATAATATAACTTTATATAATTATTGTTTTCTTTCCATTAAAGTATGAGATAGAAATGAAAGTAGCGTTCATGCGTACGTACGGCTTACCGTCTCCATGAACGGTGCATTTCATTTCTTATCCTCAAATGTAATATACTATTATAAGTACATATAATGGATATATATAATTTATGATAAATCTAAAGGATGAATATAATTCTGTAATTAAAAATATACAAATCTATTATTTAGTTTTAATTCCATTAATATGACATAGAAATGAAAGTAGCGTTCATGCGTACGTACGGCTTACCGTCTCCATGAACGGTGCATTTCATTTATTACCTCTAAATAATTATGTAATATTATAAATACATGTATATGATGGATATATATGATATATATGATATCCAAATATTGAATATCATTATTGAGATAATGGATATTTGACTACGTGAACAACTTGTAAATATAAGAAGTTCACTTTTGACTTAAGTACCAAATAACGACAAAACAACCGTTATTAACTTAAATGATTACATAATGTTTATAACATGTCAATAATTGATATAAAAGGAATAATGAACTTTAAAAAGGTTCTTAATCAATTAGAAATTAACTCAAGTTTATTATTCAGGACGTTAAAGAACGATCGAGTCAAGTCGGACCCGAGGTAAGGGATCCTACTCCTCTCTTTCTTTTTAAGTACGCTCTTTTATGTCATTCCTTTTAAAGATCATCTTTATTGTTATTGGGATGTTATTTTATATTACTCTTACTGTAATTTTTATGTTCATATGATGAGAGAACCTATTCTCTCTCATCTATCTATTTTGGATGTTTTGAGTGGCGCTGTTAGGCTGCAGAATTTTTGTAAGAGATCTAACCTCTCTCTTTCTTTTTAAGTACTCTACTTTATGTCACTTATTTTAAGCTCCTCTTTGTTATGTTGTGGGATGTTCTTTTATATTCCTCTTTCTATAAACCTTATGTTAATATGATGAGATGCCCTATTTGATCTCATCAATCCATTTTTGTAAGTTTTATGTGGCGCCGTTAGGCTGCCGAGTTTTCGTAAGGGATTTTTCTTCTCACTTTTATTCATGTGGGATTTATGCTACATTTGCCAAAATTTCCTTTGAGTGGTGTATGTACTGACCATTATTTTACTAATTGTGTAATATACTTTCATTTATGAGTATTTACATCAATGTTGTATTGTTTTTCTTTCACGGGGTGTATGTTTTGAAAGTTACCAAGTCGGTAAGGGAACCTTTCACCCTCCTCTTTTTAAAAGACTTATTTTGTTATGTCTTTCAATTCACATACTATTATGTTGGGATATGTTATTCTATATCCTTATTGATTTAAATTTTATTTCCATGTGATGAGATACCCTTTTTATCTCTCATCAACTCATTTTCTGAATTTTGTAGTGACACCATTAGGATGTCAAATTTTTGCAGGGGAACTTCTTAACCCAAATTTGATTCTTTGGGATAAACTTATAATCCGTGAATATTTCATTCTATAAATATGTGTGAATAACCTCTGATTTTTTTACACTTAATATCAACTTATATTTGGTGTATTTGTTTGTCACACATAATTAAGTAATTGATTTATCCTTAAACCAAGGATACCGTCTTTGTAAGGGACTTCATCTCAATCTCCTTTCATTGAGACATATTTCGTTTTATACACAACATTCTTTTATAAGGTGTATAAACCCCTTTGAAATTTATTTTTATACAAAAGGAATATTTTTCTACGAAGCGTTTTACTAAATGACAAAAAGGAATGTTTCTTTTAACGTACACGGTGACAACGACCTTTTTATGCCGCCGCGAGTATTATTTGATCTTTGGATTCCTCAACAAGCCGTAATGTTTTTAAAATAAAATAAATACCATATACTCTTTTATGTATTTTGGTATTGAAAATGGTTTTGATAAAGGATTCTATTTTGTCAATATATTTAAATGATATATTGTGATTGAAATATGGAAATTTTATCATTCCTTTATATTGGTTTTATGAGTTTTAATTTTATAATGGTACTTGGACATTTTACGGGTGGTTACGTGATAAACCATATGATGGGTGGTGCCGTGAATACTAGGATGGGTGGTTACATTATAACCTAAAATTCATTGGGTATGGAAGTCGGTCGTATGGCTATTCTATTAGGTATGTATGGAAGTTGGCCGAATGGCTATTCTATTAAGAGATATGTGTGGAAGTCGACCTTATGGTCATTCCACTTTAGTATGTTTATGTCCCAAGTTACCTTTATATGTTATGTGATCTTTATATGGGTTTTATGGTAATATTTTGGTTACAGAAGGGTATGTAATGAACTTTTATTCAGTGAAGAGTTTTTACTACTTCGAAAAGGTGAAAAGTATTACTTTGATAAAGTATACATGGTTTACTTGTTGTTTTGAAAAACTAACAGTTTTCATTCTTTGTGTATCCCTTACTGATCTTTTTATGCTCATCCCAAGTTTTTGAAATGTTTTTCACTGGAATTAACATGGAATAGGGTCACGGATGGGATCAAGGTAAAGTCATAAAACCTAAAACATGGAACTGGAAATGTTTCTTTTTAAGAGTTTTTATTTTATGGAAACTTAGTAAATGTTTCTACTTTTTAATCTTTTGACATGTAATAGTTATGTCCTAATTCTATAAAACTCTAAACCTGAAAAGATCCTCAATGTGAATTATTCATTTAATTGAATATTAAGTAAGGTTTAAGGTCGTGGCCTTATAGTTGGTATCAAAGGTCAGTTTAGATAACTTTAGAGGTTAGGGTATTCTCTAAGCATAAGTGACATTACCATAATGGTTAGGTTTTCAGAAAGAGCCCTAGATTTAGATAAAGTGAATGAGTAAGTATATCTTAGTGTTTATCTTCCTCATTAGTACATGATGGTTTTGTTGATATACTCACACTGACATTTATGTTTATAGTGAATGGATGGATCTAGCAGGCACCAAAGTGACAATAGGTTTGATGGAAACTGTGGTGGTTCTCTGATTAAGAGACTCGATGAAATGGGGGATTCAATGAGGAAACTCATAGTTGTTCTAAACAAACTATCAAGGAGTCATGATCAAAGACTTGAACCTTGGTATGTTCTGTAATGCATCATGTACGAGATGACCAATCGATGTGGAAGTTCAGGTAATAATTATAAAGGTAACCATTAGGGTTTATATGATCCTTACTTTTGAGGTAATTATGGGTTATTATATATTATGATGGAAAATGATAGGCATGAGATAAAATTGGGGTTAAAATATGTTATGATTATTTTTGAAGATTTTATCTTGTTTTGTGGAATGTTTTAAGAATTATATAGTTTTGGAAAAAGGACAACACGCAGACTGTGTGACAACCCGTCGCGTCGGACAAAGTTGCGGGAATCGAACCCACAACCAAAGTGCAACTGGTATTTATCGCCTACCACTCGACTACGTGAAGTCCCTAGTTAGTTTGACTGATTCTTTTTAGTTAGATGATTTTATGAATTAATAGTAAGTTGATTTTGGGTTATTTATGAAAATTATTAACCTATCATGGAGGATATGTGATTAGGTTAATTACTTTTCAATATGATACTTTAGGAGCAACTGATGTTGTTTGGAGATAAATGTTACGATTTAACTTGGAAGACTATGTGGCTAAATCCTTAAAATATTTGGGTTTCAATCTTAGTTTGGTTTACTTTGAATAATTTTATGGAAAAAATTTTATCGAATGATCCTTGTTGAACTTTGGGTTTTGTTGGACAAATTTTGAAGCTTAAGAATAGTTTTTTTTAAAAAGGATTATACTTTTGTGGATTATCTGATCTCATACTAACAATTTTGGTTTTGGATTTTGTCTGAAGACATGGGAAATATATAGTTCCCTTTTGTGGATTAGGTGATTCTCAAGAAGTTGATTATAGTACTCTTAATGCGAACAAGTCTTCCTAAATACTCGTGTTTTGGAGAAAATATGAGTTTGATTAAGGAATCTAGTAATAGTTGAAAGTCTACGTGACAAGTAAGTATGTTTCATTATGATTTATTTAAGCTCAAAAATAAATTCCTCAATGAAGAGTAACTTAAAACAAAAATGTTTTCTGTTAACTTTTCCTACTGGGGAATCGAATATCATTTAACCCATCACAAGTTTGTGATTTTCTTATGGTTAACTTTCTCCTAGACATATTTAATATCAATCTCCATCAGAACATGACTCCTTTTTTCCTCCATGTCCATATTTTCATACTTGGAATCCTAGTATGGGTTAACTAGGGTGACCTTTGTACTTCTCTTTCTTTATTTTAAAGAGATTGTTTTACTGACTCTTGTTCTGATGTGGGATTTTCAATGAAGTTTTCAAACCCAATTTTAAAATTGCGAGGACGCAATTCCCAAAAGGGGGAAGGATGTAACACCCCAGGTAAATAAATAATATGACATTTTTATATTTATCCATATTTTTGAATAAAATATTAATATAAATTTAAAGGGAATGCTATGCTCGATGGCGTACCCAACATGCAACAACGCGTTTCTTGGGAATCTTACGTTGCACTCTAATAATAAAATTATATTATTTTACATGGTAGTTAATGCCTAGCCGTTGTAATAGCGAGAATGAACAGAACTAACTACAAAATGATTATATATGTTTGTCAAATATTTTTACTCTTTACAATAAATGTTAGAGGATTAAAAATGCGAATGAATCCAATTTTAATTGTATATAGTCTAATATTATTTAAAAGGTCGATTAACCGCCATTTGATGGAGAACCTCTTTTAAATCCACTTTTTGAAAATTTTATGTGTTATATTTGACAAAATAAAATTCTTATTTAGAATCGGGACATCAAAATTTACTTTGTTTAATTTTTTGGTATTTTTCCGAAAAAAGTTCAATTTTTTATGAATAGTGAAAAATGTTGTATTTTTATTCAAAACCTCTTTTTAATATAATTTATTTATATGATTAGATTATATTTTTAATTGGTTTTAATGTGTAAATAGAATATATTTTTACCATTTAATCCAATGGTGGTCATTGTAATTAATATCACTTTAAGATTGGACATAAACGAGTGTCAATCTTTTGAAAGATATTGTTTCATAAAAACACGCTATTTGTTTTAACAGCGGGATTTAATTATAAAATTAATTAATACAACTTATATGTTATTAATTTGGTAAAATAGACATCATTTTTGAATTCGGAATATCAAATATAGCTTAGGGTGAATTTTAGGTATTTTTTTGAAAATCTCCAATTTTTTATGAATAGTGAAACCACAAAGTGGTGGTTACAAAATTTGATTTTTCATTTAAATGGGACTTTACCACTTCTGTGATTTGAATTTCAAAAATCCAATTTAAATTATTTTAATTGTTAAGTAAAATTTGGTTCAATGGGAGAAAATTGTTTTTGATGAAAAGTAACTTTTAAGTTTTATTAATCGCGATTAAAGGTAATTAGTGTGATTTAAGGTAAAAATGATATTATAATAAAATGAAAATATACTGACACTTGTACTAACCCTATTGGATGAGTTATGGACGACCAAGACAACCCATGGGTCTATTTTTGGTACCCCATAGAGCCACTTGTGTTTGATAATGACATTTATGCCTTTTATTTAAAGTTAAAATAAAGATGTCTCAAACATGATTTGTTTTACTAAAACCATTTTTACATCTGGTTATACAAGTCAGAATTTTGACTATAAATAGTCATTGGAAAGATAAAAATATTTCCTACATCATAGTAGTTTTTTTATAATTTTTAGACATTAAATAAATTAAATTCGTTATGACATCATGATGATGCAGCGATGACCTCATTATTTAACGATTTAAATAAAATCGAAAGATAATGTAAAATCTAAGACCTAAACATGACATAAACTTATTGGATGGGTGTATTTAGAACCCTTATCACCTTATCCTCGATTTATATCAATGTGTTACCATTAAAATACGAAAACCATTTGAAAATAAAGTAACATTTTATACTTTACCAAGAGTGCCCCTCCTCTCCTCTTATAAAAGCCCCCCACCTCTACCACCTTACCCACACCTCTCAAGCCTTTGGTTCGTCCAAGATCTGATACTTTTGTCACTCCAAATCCCTCTCCTCATCCTAGATGCCTTAACTTAGGCATGAAGCTCTTCAAGAAACCCTTTTGGTTCAAACCAAAGGGAGTTACCCAATTTTAAGGTAACGTCTTCACTTGTGCTCTTTTGTTTTATTTTGCTTCTCCAACCCCATAAACTCTTTTTATTCTTTTCTTTTGTAACAAATCTAGTATATTAAATATACTATGATGTTTTTATATTAATTATTCTAGCTACACTTAGACACACCTTCATCTAATGGTTAAAGAACATACTGTTTCTGTGGATGACGAATTTCTGTCTCACGAAACGATGATTGTTCAACACTCATATAACACCGTCAAAGGTGGCCATTAAGATTTCACTATTTTTACATATGATATATAATATATTTCTGTTTTACTTAATCTTCTGTATTTTTCATTTGTGGCATACCTTTATGGCTTCCATTATGGGTATAGGCGATATCTTCATTTTAGGAAGTGCGGACTACCGCCCCCTCAAAGTGATTTGATTTGTTAATGCCATATGTGGGATGTATAAAGGATGGATTTAAAGTTATTATATATGATGTTATACTGGAATTATAATACAACTTTATATAATTATTTTTTTCTTTCCATTAAAGTATGAGATATAAATGAAAGTAGCATTCATGCGTACGTATGGCTTACAGTCTCCATGAACGGTGCATTTCATTTCTTATCCTCAAATGTAATATACTATTATAAGTACATATAATGGATATATATGATGTATGATACATCTAAAGGATTAATATAATTCTGGAATTAAAAATATAAATATATCGTATTTAGTTTTAATTCCATTAATATGACATAGAAATGAAAGTAGTGTTCATGCGTACGTACGGCTTACCGTCTCCATTAACGGTGCATTTCATTTCTTACATCTAAATAATTATGTAATATTATAAATACATGTATATACTGGATATATATGATATATATGATATCCAAATATTTAATATCATTATTTACATAATGTATATTTGACTACGTGAACAACTTGTAAATATAAGAAGTTCACTTTTGACTTAAGTACCAAATAACGACAAAACAACCATTATTAACTTAAATGATTACATAATGTTTATAACATGTCAATAATTGATATAAAAGGAATAATGAACTAGTAAAAGGTTCTTAATCAATTAGAAATTAACTCAAGTTTATTATTCAGGACATTAAAGAACGATCGAGTCAAGTCGGACCCAAGGTAAGGGATCCTACTCCTCTCTTTCTTTTTAAGTACGCTATTTTATGTCATTCCTTTTAAAGATCATCTTTATTGTTATTGGGATGTTATTTTATATTAATCATACTTTAATTTTTATGTTCATATGATGAGAGACCCTATTCTCTCTCATCTATTGATTTTGGAAGTTTTGAGTGGCGCCATTAGGCTCCTGAATTTTCGTAAGAGATCTAACCTCTCTCTTTCTTTTTAAGTACTCTCCTTTATGTCACATCTTTTAAGCTCCTATTTGTTATGTTGTGGGATGTTATTTTATATTCCTCTTTCTATAAACTGTATGTTAATATGATGAGATACCCTATTTGATCTCATCAATCCATTTTTGTAAGTTTTATGTGGCGCTGTTAGGCTGCCGAGTTTTCGTAAGGGATTTTTCATCTCACTTTTATTCCCGTGGGATTTATGCTACATTTGCAACAATTTCCTTTGAGTGGTGTATGTACTGCCCATTATTTTACTAATTCTGTAATATAATTTCATTTCTGAGTATTTTCATCAATGTTGTATTGTTTTTCTTTCACGGGGTGTATGTTTTGAAAGTTACCCAAGTCGGTAAGGGAACCTTTCACCCTCTTCTTTTTAAAAGACTTCTTTTGTTATTTCTTATAATTAACATACTATTATGTTGGGATATGTTCTTATATATCCTTATTGATTTAAATTTTATTTCCATGTGATGAGATACCCTTTTTATCTCTCATAAACTCATTTTCTGAATTTTGTAGTGACGCCATTAGGCTGTCAAATTTTTGCAAGGGAACTTATTAACCCAAATTTGATTCTTTGGGATAAACTTATACTCCATGAATATGTCATTCTATGAATATGTGAGAATAACCTCTGATTGTTTTACACTTAATATCCACTTATATTTGGTGTATTCGTTTGTCACACATAATTATGTAATTGATTTATCCTTAAACCAAGGATATCGTCTTTGTAAGGGACTTCATATCAATCTCCTTTCATTGAGGCATGTTTCGTTTTATACACAACTTTCTTTTATATGGTGTATAAACCCTTTTTACTTTTACTTTTATACAAAATGAATCTTTTTCTACGATGCGTTTTACTAAATGAAAAAAAGGAATGTTTTTTTACCGTACGGGGTGACAATGACCATTTTCTGCCGCCGCGAGTATTATTCGATCTTTGGCTTCCTCAACAAGCCGTAATGTTTTTAAAATAAAATAAATACCATATACACTTTTATGTATTTTGGTATTGAAAATGGTTTTGATAAAGGATTCTATTTTGTCAATATATTTAAATGATATATTGTGATTGAAATGTGGAAATGTTATCATTCCTTTATATTGGTTTTATGTGTTATAATTTTATAATGGTACTTGGACATTTTACGGGTGGTTACATGATAAACCATATGATGGGTGGTGCCGTGAATACCAGGACGGGTGGTTACGTTATAACCTCCAATGCATTGGGTATGGAAGTCGGCCGTATGGCTATTCCATTAAGTATGTATGGAATTTGGCTGAATGGCTATTCCATTAAGTGATATGAGTGGAAGTCGACCTTATGGTCATTCCACTTAAGTATGTTTATGTCCCATGTTACCTTTATATGTTATGTGATCTTTATATGGGTTTTATGGTAATCTTTTGGTTACATAAGGGTAAGTAATGACCTTTTATTCAGTGAAGATTTTTTACTACTTCGAAAAGGTGAAAAGTATTACTTTGATAAAGTACACATGGTTTACTTGTTGTTTTGAAAAACTAACATTTTTCATTCTTTATGTATCCCTTACTGAGATTTTTATGCTCATCCCAAGTTTTTGAAATTTTTTTCACTGGACGTAACATGGAATAGGTTCAAGGATGGGATCAATGGAAATTCATGCAACCTAAAACACTGGACATGTTTCTTTTTAAGAGTTTTTATTTTATGGAAACTTAGTAAAAGTTTCTACTTTGTAATCTTTTGAGATGTAATAGTTATGTCATAAGTCTCTAAAACTCTAAAACTGAAAATATCCTCAATGTGAATTATTCATTTAATTCGATATTAAGTAAGGTTTAAGGCTGGGTCCTTATATTTATTATGTGAATTAATCATCTAGACAAAAATATTAACCCCATCACACGATAGACTCGTCAAAATAATACACATTACAGCTATAAAATAATGATATTGTGAATCAAATGTATTCATTTTAATCCATATGTAGGATGAAACAACTCGCCATTGTACTTTATTCCATCAGTATTATTTCATCACATATTTTTTTATATTACATTTTAAATGGTAAGATTTTTGTTCCTATGAATCAATGGAATGTTCCACATTAGATTATAGGGAACACGAGGTGGTCTTCCAATTGTATTTGGCTTCCATATTGATTTTCCACTTTCATTACAATCATTTAGGCCCTTTATTTTCTTCACCAAAAAATAATAAAATATTTTTGGTGTGAATGATATTTATTATTTTAAAATATAATATAATTAATCAACATTTATTCCATATAATGATTTAAGGTAATACTTGCATCATCATGAAGTAATTCCTTTAAAATTGTAAGGAGATAATCAAAACCGTTATTATAAATTCTATATATTGTTTTCCCATGATACATTCACATTAAAAATTCTATCTTTTTAATTTTACCACAAGTATGATATATAGGATTCCTAGAATAATTCATCAATTATTTGAAATTTTAATATTTCTTTCTCATAAAGAGAGATATATGGAAACTAGAAAAATTTAAAATTATTTATTCCACTCCATTCATTTTTATTATGAAACATTTTGGGATTAATTTTTTTCTCCATTGTGACATCATACGTAACAATTTTTTTCAAAAACAACTTTTATTATTTGGTATCTCACTTCTTATGAACTTACCCAAGGTATTCCAACACAATTATTACAACGGTATCATTTAAGACCCCTATATAAATAATTATTAAATGAAAAAACTAAAAATATTCCAAATTATTTTAAACTCAGTTGAGATATGATAATAATCATACATCAAAAATATATCCATTATGACCCAAAAAAAATGTTTTATTAATATAAACATAGTATATGATAATTTGAAATTTTTGACACTCATAAATATTTTCAAAATATATCGAGAAAATAAAATAATTCCAAAACTAAATATATATGTTTTTATCATGGAAATAATTTATTAAAGATAAACATTATTCTATACTTCATAGAAAGTCATGTATTTGATACATACATTCTTATTATGGAAAAAAATTATAATACTAGCTTGAAAAAAGTCAATATAACATGTCTTCAGAACATATCCAATATGATAATAATACCAATATTAAAATGATATTCCTTAAAAAATTATTATCCTACATAAAAACCATTTGAGATGGCATATTATATAATCAATGCATACTAATAGTGGACCAAAATAATTATAAGACATAGAATAAGAAACAACTAATATATACTTGTAGTACACTAATCAAATAACATGTCTCGGATTAATAAACAAGAAATAAAATCAAAGATAAAAAATATGTGTTCCTTATCCAAATATGTTTTAATTGATTTGAAACATAATTTATGTTTGGTTAAATTCGATATATTTTTATACTATTACAATATATTTAGTTAATTATGCTTTTTATGTCTTTTTTTCAAATGATTTGGTTTGTTCTAGTTTGTTTTGATTGAGTAAGATTTCATTTGGTTCATTTAAAACACATTAGATATAAATCGATTAAGTATGATAATATTTTTTTAGAAAAATGGTTCAAATTTATATGATTTGACTAACTAATTATTAATTAAATTATTTTTGATATGTTCTAGTTTCATTTGGTTGTAGTTATTTTTTTTATTTTGATTTGATTATGTCATGAAAAAAGAGGTCAGTTTGATTTAGTTCTATTATATTATATTTTGGAAAGGATAGTTGGCTCAGTTCTATTAAAATTGATTTTATTTTCTTATATTTCATTTTATTTCATATATCCTAGTTTTATTTAGTTCAATTTAGTTTTGATTGGGTCGGATCAGGTCATTTTGAGTCTATTTTGT